>OZ007560.1:149273708-150597417 GCA_963931875.1 Pollenia griseotomentosa | reverse complement strand
GATCGCAGAAGTGTAAAACTTTGTCAAGACATGTAGATCAATCGCATTCATAATAACCAGTCAAAAACTCGATTTTGAATTTATTGCTAGTTACGTCTTTTTGCATTTTAGCTAACGATATACATATAAATTCCAATTTTAATTAAAAACTCAAACCAAAATCGCATAAAAAAAATCAACGAATGTGTATATATTTGGGGCATTATTTGTGAAGCGGACAACCCAATAAAAATATTTTGTTTGGATTCCTTTATATTTGGCATAACTTTAGTTCTAGTAGATATGAACAAGTGTGCGAAATATTTTTTTTCTATGATGTTTATTTGTCGAGTTACGGGGTGGTAAAGTGTTGCCGTTTTCAAAAAATGTTTTTTTTAATTATTATTTCAAACTATAAACTAATCAAACGAAAAAAAGTTAAGGTGATTCTCATAGAAAATCGATTGATCTTTAAATAAAAAAACAAAATTAATTTGAAAAATAAAAAAATTTTTCATCTGCAAAACCGGAAATTACCAATTTAAATCAAAATTTCTAACTAAGTGCCCTTATCATATTCTAAAAGTTTTATTATTGGACCTCTATTAGTTTAAAAGTTATGCAAATTTGTTTACACTCGTACATGTGGTTATTACAAAGTTGTACCGTAAAAGACAGGAAAGAACGAGTTTAAATAAAAATTTTTCTTACTTCCACCTAATTTTTAATTCTATTTTTTACCGAAATTAGCCTTCGTTGTTAAACTAATGTAGTGTGTTTGACAAGTCGTCGTTACCATACCTTCTGTATGTAACACGAGCTTCACACTTTGTGTAAGCAAAAATGTCCACACACATCAAACCCATCAGTGAGAATTTGCAACGATGCATATTCTCACTGATTTAATAATAAATTATGATGTGTAAGCATTATTTTATAAGTAAAAATAAGTTGTTAGTTATTAAGATGAAATAAAAAATAACATTAAGAATTGTAAACTAAAAGCGGACAGTCGCATAAGCGGCTGTCCCGCAAATTAATAAAAGAGCCAAGAACTGAACAGTCGCACAAGCGGCTGTTCGTACTCATAAAATAGAAGAATTAAATAAATCAATTTAAATTTTAATATTACAATAAAATCAAGTTTTTTAATTATGAATACCAGTGAGTTATTTGGACGTTTTTAGTACACTAATATTATGTGCTCTTCATTAGTTTAAAATCACTCTTACATACCTATCGGCTATGCATATAAAAAACACAAAATAAAACAAACTATAACGATTATATCAGTGATGCAAACTTGGTTTAATTTAAAAACGGTAAAAAGCTTAAAAAAACATCTAAAATTTCAAAAACCATACAAATTAAAAAAAAAATCGTTAATTTAAAAATCGCATAAATTTGAATCCGCATAAAACGAGACCTGAGTGTATATGCATATGTATATAATCCTAAAAAGAAATTTAAGCATTTGTGTTTAAGATAATTTATCCATTTCCTTCTAAAATTTAGTTATCAGTAAAATAACCTTTTTACGTTACATCACAATCTAGTACTTGCGAGAATACGAGCAAAATTAAGTTTGTTTTTACTAGATTTCCCATACTGATTTACATAACTAGATATTTTGCAGAGCGAGTTCGGGCGAGGGTTTATGTTACGAATTCGCTTTGGTTGTCATCATAAAAATTCATGTTTTTTATTTTCATGTAACTACAGCTTTACAATGATTATAAGAAAGGAATAGCAAATCTTATTATTTCCAATTTGGCTATCTCTGTAAGGTGTAATTAAATTTTTTTTATATAAATATGCCTTACAAATGATAACTTATTTAAAAGTATATCAATATGTTAAAAACAGAGTTTAAAAAACTGCTGTCGAAACAAAAAACAAATGTTTAGGTCCGACTTTTCCTTTTTGAGTTGGTTGGACAGCGACTGTTTACATTTAATGAATTAGAAGTAAGAGCAACAGTTTTTTTTTTTGCCAATGACAAATGAAGAAGTGACAGTTTTCTACCTTGACTGAAGTTTTTTAAACCTTTTTTTGTTATGCTTTTAAACACTTTACCTAAGTTGCACTTTTAGGCAGGAAACTAAAATGTTGTACTATAAATAAATATACATCTCTTTAAATATGCTTCGTTTTCTATTTTTTCTTTTATTGGAGTTCAGTTAAATAACGTAGCATAAGCAGGGGCGGAAATTGTTTATGAACAAATAATTTTTCCTACAAGAGTTTACCTCAGTGTTTAAAAAACCATGTACATATGTGCTTTGAAGCAACAGTTTTTTGTTAAAAAATTTAACTCTTGCTGTGAAAATAAATATCAACTGTTGAAAAGTATTTTATTGGCTTTGTGCTCGTACAGTTTTGATTTGTTGTGACTTCGATCCATAGAGGAATAAAATCAAAATAAGTTAGAGTGCTATATTCAGCTGTGCCGAATCTTTGATACCCTCCACCGACAGTTGGAATATTTCAGGAGTGGGATCTATATGATATCTATTATTAATTTATCTTTATAAAAACAGGCATCAGCATTAAAATTGGTTGCGGAATGGACCTACATTAAATTATTGACCGATAATCAGAAAGTGTTATGCATTTTTTAGAAATTTGAACTACCTTGAGTAAAATATCATGATTTGTAACAGTTTAAGCCGAACTTAAACGATTTTCAGGAGGGAAATTTTTCAGCCATGTCACAGAGTACAATTCCGTTCAGAATGATTCCGTACGGAATTGAAGAAAACATATTTCTTTATTGATAGAAATAAAATTTTGATAATTTTTTGGCCTTTCAGATACCGAAAACTCACATTCCGTTCATGAAAACATAAATGGTTTCATTCCAAAAAGTTTTTTCGTCGTTTTCTGAAGCACCAAAATACTGAATGAATTCCGTTTCCGAACGGAATTGTACTCTGTGATATGGCTGTATATTTAAGCCATGGTAAGTTATAAATTTCAGTACAGCGGTGAAATTAGTTTTAGCGTTTTAAGTGAATTGCAGAAGGCTGCTAAATATGGTATCTAAGGTAATTTATGAACTGTATATCACAAAATTGCATAACATTTTTTCTGGCCATATAAAGCTAACTTGGAAGAAATTTTACTGCAATATCTATATTTTGGCGCCCTATGCTCCAACGGGAGTTAGAGGAACACATATATATATCTATATTTGCTACATTTTAGGCGTTTTTAATTAAATTGCAAGAGTGGTCTTTATATGGGTGACAGTGTGACTTCCTGTCCTATAAAACTGTAACGTGCCAAATTTTGTTATATATAGCATTATTAATGACTGTTTTCCGGGAGTAGGGTTTATATGGGGCCTATGGTAAATTATGGACCGATCTTCACGAAATTAAACAGTATGATTTCCAGTCGTATAAAAGTCGTTGCAAAATCTCATTATATCATTCCGTGCATGTTCCACGATTTATGTTAGTTTCTGTAACAAAATTATCAATTTTTTAGCGTGGTGGTTCCACATTTTGATTCCTAGCTCTGATCCTACTGAACCGATTTTGCTGGATTTCAATATTAAACTGCTTAGGGTAACTGCAGGTAATTTGACACCAAGTTTGTTCATTTCTTTTGAGTTTTTCGAAAGTGCGCGTGTTTTTAACAGACGGACATGGCTAAATCGACTTATTGTGCATTTACACTTGTAATTTTCAAACTAGCTTATGATCGTAAGCTACTTTCATAAACTAGCATTTTAGACAGTTAAGTTGTTTATCTTTGACGAGTCAAATCATTTTTAGCCCCAATATTTAAAAAAAAACGTGATGCACATACATACATACCTTTTTTCCGTTGTCCTTATTAAAAAAAACTATTTAAAAAAACTATTGGAATTACTCAAGGAGGCAGAATATATATACTTTGTGGGGTCAGAGATGATTAATAAAAAAGTTTCACACGAAATGACAAACTAAGTATACCCTCTTCACAACTAAATGTGGTGGAGGGTATAAAAACAGTTGGTAACAAAAATTAATAGTTTTGCCTAAGCCAAAATAAACGACGCAAAATGCTTGACAAACATGTCGAAATTTAACGTTTTGTTGTAAATTGGGTTGTTTGCAGTTTGGAAAAATATTTGAGGCATGCTGGTAGAAAAAGTTCTTTTATTTATACATTTTAAAGGTCGAATTAAGCACAATATAATATTAATATTAAGAATGTTTAATATTTGGCAGGCATGTTGGATATTTGTCAAACTGTTTGTGGTGTCTAGAGCTAAATGTACTTTTTCGGCTAAAAATTTATGGAGTAAAGACGTTAAAGAAGAAGCATTAATTAAATTTTCAAAAGAAAATTCCAATGTTTTTAACCAGTGTTTGCCATCATTGTTAGCGTTCAAAATTTTCAAAAAGGTGCACAAAAATGGATTTTCAAAAAAAAGTGGCACAAAAAGGGGAATTCGAAGCAAAAACGGGCATCTTTAAAAACAAGAAAATTTTCAAAAAACAAACATGTTTTTATAAAGTTATTTTCACTGAAAACATGAGCATTATATAAAATAAACTTCTTATGTATAAATAATACATAATGATAAGGCTGAATGAATATACATATGTGCATTAGGGTGACCGTTAAAATCAAAAGTTGGATTTCTTTAATGGGTATTGACAAAAAATAGCGCCAAAAACATATCAAGATTCGTAACGTAAAAAAAGGTCCATCGGCGAAGGCTTAGCCGCGCACGCCCACCAAAGTTTGAGAAATATTATATTTGTTCATGAAATCTGACTTTAATGTTTCATAACTTAAAAAATATTAACTTTGTAGAAAAGTTGCTAACAAGTTTTTTCTTAATCTCTTATTAAACAAAATAAACTGAAAAATATCAAATAAGACACTAAAAAAAACAAATTTTTAATTAATTAAAGAAACGTATTTTCTATGAGTCACGTATCTTTAATTTTGTTGAAAAACATTTTGATTATTTATGTATTTAAAAAAAACCGAACTACCGGCGCTTTAACCTAATACGGGTACGCTGAATCCAGTGGTGCTAACCGTTTTTTTTTAGGTTAGGTCTGGTTTTCGAGATATACCGTTATTTCGAAAATGAAGGAGGTTGCACAACGTAACTCTAAAACGGTTTAGTTAACTGAATAAGCTAGAAAAACGAAATTCCGCAATAAAATTACCTTTAACAAAGATTAAAGGTTTTTCTCATATGCGCAGTCGTTTTAGAAACATAATTTTTTTTTGGCAAAAAAAAATTTAAAAAGTTTTATTTTTAAAATATCATAAAAAATGGAAAATGCAGGTGTACTTATAGTTGTAAACAGAAGAAGCCATACATAAATGAATAAAATCTGTTAACAACTTTTGATTTTAAAACAAAAGACGAAAAATCTAAATCAAATTTAAGAAGTTCATAAAACTCAATGTTTGTATGGAAGCCCCCCTAAGGGGTGGTGATTTTAGAAAATGTTAAGCACTAAAAACTAAAGAAGGTCCATCCTACATTTAATCCCTCTAGGGGTGATTTCTTGGCAGTTATGGGGCTTGTTCTTCAATATATATACTTCTAGTCTGTATTGACAATTTTGTATGGGAGCCACCTTAAAGAATAGAGATAGCGGAAAGGTATGTTAGAAGCAAATGATATGCGCTTGACTATTTTTGTAAGCAAACGCACACAAACACAAATATCGAAGCTGAATTGACGTGTGTGCAATAAAATAGTTCTAAAGAAAAATTTGCATTAATGCTGCTGTTTGCTTTTTATTTTTGTTAGGTTTTGTTAAATATGAGATTTAGAAAAAACAAGGTAAGACAAAAGTTGTTGGAAACTTCACTAATAACGACTTAATTTTTATTTAAAATTAATATTTTCCAAGTTATGAGGTATAAAAGTCGGACTTTACGACTTTTCTCAAACTTTGGCGGGCGTTAGGAACGGCTTAGCCTTCGCCGATTGTCCTAAATTTTTTTTATCAATACCCACCGAATTGGTGAGAGCATGAAAAAAAAGAAAACAAATTTCACGGTATGGTAATTCATTATAAGAAGATCAAATTACACTAAGTTTTGAAATTAGTTCATAATATGGAGAGCTACATTGTATAGAAGTTGACTATAGACAAGTTCGAATGTATATATGTATACACACAGTGATACACGTATTTTTTGCAAGTAGGGGGGACTAGGGCAGCTCCAGCACTTTTTTTAAACTCTCAATCTAAGAAGGTTTGCAAAATATTTAAAAATGGTACCACTTGTTGTTGAGTAATAAAATATTCAGCCATGTCACAAAGTACAATTCCGTTCGGAATTGAAGAAAACATATTTGTTTATTGATAGAAAGTATATTTTGATAGTTTTTTGGCCTTTCAGATACAAAAAACTCCCATTCCGTTCATGAAAACAAAAATGGTTTCATTCCGAAAAAATTTTCGTAATTTTTTGAAGCACCATAATTCTAATAATAGGAATGAATTCCGAACGGAATTTTACTCTGTGACATGGCTGATTTGTACAAAATTTGATGAAACCAAAGTATTTGTTATTTTTATTTTTGGAGAATTAGTAAAAAAATCTCATTTTCGCTTAATGTGCCCCATACCGGGGTTGCTTCGACATTTATCGGGGCATATTCATCGATTATATTCTTAAAGGCAATTGTTTTTTTTAAATTCCTTTTATGATAAAATTAGATGCCAGTTATGAATTAATTAAGCATTTTTTATTTGATTGATTCAGTTTATGAAAATTAAACGTTTCTTGGACTTGGTAACTTAAGTTCTATTTCGCCCCTTAGAACTAGCGAAATATATTAATTTTCAGGCTTAACAAAAATTTATAAAAAAAAGATATCAAGTTTTCGAAAAAAGGTAAAACTTTTTTGATTTTTATTTAATTTGTTTATGTCCTAAAAATATATTTTCTTTTTATTGGCAATATTTTATTTTTTTTCGGCATACATAAAAAGTTGTATGTAATTTAATTTAATCCGTACGTATTGCAAACGCATATGTATGTAGATGGATATGTATATATGGGCAAAAGTTATTCTTGTATGTAAGCATTGCTTTAATAATTGTTTTTGCTGTGTTTTAGAAGCTGTTGCTACGTTGATCTCTTCTTGCATTTTTCTTGGTTGTGGTTTTTTGTGGTTTTTATACCCCTCACCACAAGTGGTGGATTTTATTTTAATGTGTTTAATTTTAAGCATACACATACACATTTATGTATGTACATGATATACCGCTCAAATAAAGAAACAAACTCGCAGACTCAATATATTTTAATTTAACGCTTCTTCAGTAAAAGCGTTCGTAGCCGAGTTGTCTAACTTCTCGCCTGAGACTCATGAGGTTGCAAGTTGGAGTCTGAAAAATAAATTTTTTTATTATACCCTTCACCACAGGTGGTGAATAGTAGTGTAGTTTCTATAATATTGATGTTAGACCCTATAAAGTATATATGTATATTCTGGGTCCTTATGAGGAGCGAAGTTGATTTAACGATGTCCGTCTGTCCGTTGAAATGGATTTTCTGAAGACCCCATATATGATGGGGGCCAGGTTATTATACATTTATGTCACATATAATCCGGAATTGTTTGCTATTGAAATTCAGCAAGATCGGTCCACAAATGGCTGAGATATGAGTAAAAACCACGACTGCCTCAAATTTTTTCCTTTAAAGGTCCAATTAGACGTGACATTACCATACCAACACTGTATTACCAAAACGACATAAACATACCATTCAAACCAATTCAATTTTGGTTTCTACGGCCATACAGTGGCTATGGTAATACAGTGTTGGTAATGTGTTTTTGTTGTTGTTTTTTTATACCCTTCACTACAAGTGGTGGATTTTATTTGTAATGTGTTTAATTTTACGCATCCACATACACATTAATGCATGTATATGATATGCATTGCTTTAGTAATTGTTTTTGTTGTGTTTTAAAAGCTGTTGGTACGTTGATCTCTTCTTGCATTTTTCTTGGTTGTGGTTTTTATACCCCTCACCACAAGTGGTGGATTTTATTTTAATGTGTTTAATTTTAAGCATACACATACACATTTATGTATGTACATGATATACCGGTCAAATAAAGAAACAAACTCGCAGACTCAATATATTTTAATTTAACGCTTCTTCAGTAAAAGCGTTCGTAGCCGAGTTGTCTAACTTCTCGCCTGAGACTGATGATATTGCCTGTTCGAATCCCAAAAATAATTTTTTTTATTTAATATTTTTAGTTCTAAAAAACGATTTTAAGACTATTGTGATGTTAATAATTCAGTGACTCTTAATTAACTAACTTCAGTAATTTTTAATATCTTCTTAAATGCTAATTTATAGAACTAAGAAAGAGATAAATATGTTTTAAGTTGAAAGTAAAGAATATTTTACAGTTATTCTTTACTTATTATTATTTATCACATGTTTGTTTAAATGACATTTGTTATAATGTTAACATAAGTAAACGTTAACATAGCTAATAATGTTAGGATTGGTAAACGTTAACATTTCTTAAAATGTTACGTTACATCTCCCCTTTTTTCATTGAAGTGTCTAGGATACCAAGCGACTTTTATTTTTTAAAAACCAACTGTTTCTTCGATACTCTCTACCATCGTTATCTTCAACAATGTATGAACGTGGGGTATTGTGTTTCTTTTTTATGACTCCATTTTTCCACTTGTTATGATCTTTAATTAATACTTAATCTCCCTCCTGAAATTGTTGCTCTTTTCTTGAAGAAAAATTGTAATATTTTGTATTATGTTAAGTTTTTTTCATAATTTGTTGCTTTATGTTGTTATTGTAGTTTGGTGATAGAAGTTTGTCGGAGACTGGTTGTCTTGTTCTTAACAACCGATTAAACATCATTTGTGATGGGCACAAATTCATGTCTTGAAGGGGAGTGTTTCTGTACTCCATTAATTGTATGCATTTTTCATCAAATGTTGTGGATTTTTTAAAAATATTTTTTATAATTTGGACAGCTCTTTCAGCTAATCCATTTGATTTTGGGTATAAAGGGGAACTCGTTATAATTTCGATATTCCACTTTGTGGCAAAAGCTTTACATTCAAACGAACCAAATGGAACATTATCTGCAATTATTATTTTGGGTATACCAAATTGAGAAAAAATATCCATCCAGTGCTTTATTATTTCTGATGATGTTTTGTTACGTAATAATTTATATTCAATCCATTTACTGAAATAATCCATTAAAATAAGGTAGTCTTTTCCATCAAAAGTTGCTATATCACATCCAACTTTTTGAAATGGTATTAAAGGGATTTCATGTGGTATCATAGGTTCTTTAATATTGTTTTTCGAAAATTGATCGCATAGTTTACAGTTAAAAATGTTTTGTTCTATGTCTGTGTTCATATTTTTCCAGTACATTATGGATTGCGCCCTTTTTTGTGTTTTAATAATGCCCATGTGAGATTCATGAAGATAATATAAAATCCCATCATTTTCAATTATGTCATTTCGCTTCCCAAAATAAAAACGTAAACTTTCTGGTACCTTGCTCTTATCTTTTGGCCACCCATTTTTATAAAACGACATAATTTTGCTTAAATTTACATCTTTTTTAGTTTCATCTTTTATCTGATTTTCTCGTCTCTCACTAACATTAATCGATAATATAGTTTCGTAAAAAACTGGCTCTTCTTCTAAAGATTTAAAGTTTAATGGGTTTCTTGATAGATAATCCGCAATGTACATGTATTTACCTGGTAAATATTCTAATTTCACATTATAGTTTAATAAACGTAAACGCATACGTTGTAACTTTCCAGATGGTATTTTGTGAATTTCTTTTTCCATAATTCCTATAAGCGGCTTGTGGTCTATTTTAATAATAACTTCTCTTCCATAAATATAATGATGAAATTTTCTGCAACTAAAAATTATTGCCAAAAGCTCTTTTTCAATTTGAGCATATCTTTGCTCTGTCTCTGACAAACTTCTCGATGCGTATGCAATTGGTGCATTCTGTTGTAATAAGCAACAACCCAAACCATTTTGAGATGCATCAGTCTGTAAAAAATTTCTTTTTTTTCATCAAAAGGCTTAAGTACTGTGGAACTAACTAGCATCTCTTTAATTTTAGCAACAGTATCTGAATGAGCTTTTTGCCAAATAAAACGAGTATTTTTCTTTAATAACTCTCTTAAGGGCGAAGTTATTTCTGCTAGGTTTGGTATAAAAGATCTCACATAATTAACTAAACCCAAGAATTTTTGTAATTCCTTTTTGTTGTTTGGATCTCTTAAATTTTGAATTGCATTTATTCTCTCTTCACTTGGTAACATTCCCTTATTTGAAAATTTATGGCCTAGATATTCAATCTCTTCAACTTTATATTGAAATTTATTTGGATTAAATTTTATATTTAATTCTTTTGCTCTGTTAATAACATTTTTTAAAGCTTCATTATGTTCTTTTAATGTTTCACCATATACAAGAATATCGTCAATGTAAATAGTAATATTGGGAATGTTAGAAAAATTTTCTTCATTTTTCTTTTGAAAAATTTCTGGTGCTGTGCTTAACCCAAATGGTAATCTATTGAAATGAAATGCACCAAAGGGTGTAGCAAAAGTACATAATTTTCTAGATTCTTCGTCTAGTTCCACTTGGTAAAAGCCTTCTTTTAGGTCTAAAACACTAAAAAATTTACAGTTTTTTAGTTTTGGCAATATTTCATCTAAGGTTGGAATCAAATATTGCTCCTTTTTAACGTATTTATTTAAGTTTCTGGGGTCTAGGCATAAACGCAAAGTGCCATCAGATTTTTCTATTATTACGAGGTTATGTACCCAATCTCTTGGTTCGTTTTCTTTTGATATTATGTTCTTTTCTACCAAAACATCTAACGATTGTTGAAGATTTTTTAATATCTTTAATGGAACTCTCCTGGGTGGTTTAACTACAGGGACTGCATCGTCCATTAAATTTATTTTATATTTACCTGGGAATGTACCCACTCCGTTAAAAACATCCAAATTTATTTTTACAAATTCCTCTTTTGTTAATATTTCTTCTCTGTTTATTTCCAGCTTATTTACCTTTTGTACTATTTTCAAATTGTCAATAGCCTCAGCTCCCAAAATGGAACAAATATTTTCGTTTAGAATGATGAATTTTTCGTTACTTTTTTTGTTGTTGTAGAAACATTTCAAAAAGCATTCTCCCTTAGGCACGATTTGTTGACCACCATAGGCTTTGAGTACCGTAGTTGTTGGTTTAATTGCGTTGATTTTATTTTTTGATTTAATACTTTTAAAAACATTGTATGGCAAAATATTTACATCACTGCCGGTATCCAATTTCATTTCAATGAAACTGTTTTCTATTCATAGTTTTTGCACCCACTTATTTTCTTGTTTATCTGAAATCATATTAACGTAAAAAATCTCATTATTAGTATCAAAATTATCAATAGAAGAAACGGATTTCTTATTACAACAAACAGCAAAGTGATTCACTTCATTACATTTTATACATTTTTTACCAAAAGCTGGACATTGCTTTGGCTTATGAGTTCTTTTGCACTTTTTACATAAAAATGAATCATTTGATGTATTTCCTAAAGACTTTTCATTTTTACTAAATTTATTTTTGAAACTACTCTCCCTTTTGTTTTTGTTTATTTGATGCACAAGACCACCGACAGCAACACCGTTACCAGCAACCACACCAGCATTCATTTGTATCACCTTTGATTGACCTTCAGATATTTCCGCCGCTCTGCACATTTCTACAGCTTTTTCAAAGTCACCATCCATCTCTAGCAACTTTTCTTGTAATCGTTTGTTGTTTATTCCAAGCACGATACAATCCCTCATCAATGAAGTTAGTTGATCACCAAAATCACAAGCTTTTCCCAGCTTTTTTATGTCCACCAAAAAATTGTCGAACGGTTCGCCTTCTTTTTGGTTTCTTGAGAAAAATAAAAACCTTTCATATACAATCCGTTTTTTTGGGACACAAAATTTCTCGAAGGCTGCAATAACTTGTGCATAGTTTTTTCTATTTGCCTCAGACAAATTAAATGTTTGGAACAATTCCAATCCTTCTTCACCAACAGCATTAAGGAAAACTGCCACTTTTCTTTGATCAGGTTCTTCTGATAAATTAGCCGCTTCCAAAAAAATTTCAAAATTCTGTTTAAATTTTCTCCAATTTTCTGACACGTTTCCTTCCAAGGACAAACTGCTAACCTGCTTAACAAAATCCATTCTTTTTATTTCAACGATTCCTGTTGCTTCTTTAAAAATCTCTTCTTCTGAATCCACGTGTTCGGTTTCCTCTTTTAAAAGTTTTTATTTCTTGTTAACATTTGTTAACTACCATCGGCTGCGCCATGTGATGTTAATAATTCAGTGACTCTTTATTAACTAACTTCAGTAATTTTTAATATCTTCTTAAATGCTAATTTATAGAACTAAGAAAGAGATAAATATGTTTTTAGTAGAAAGTAAAGAATATTTTACAGTTATTCTTTACTTATTATTATTTATCACATGTTTGTTTAAATGACATTTGTTATAATGTTACATAAGTAAACGTTAACATAGCTAATAATGTTGAGATTGGTAAACGTTAACATTTCTTAAAATGTTACGTTACAATTATAAAACGAATTTCAAACATCAACTTTGGCAAAAGAGGAAACGGGATTAGGTACATATATAAATTTTTTGTTTCTTTTATATTCTTCGGCATGGCGAAATGGAAAGTTGGCGTGGCTCAATTAATAATTATTTATATCTAAAGAACATTATTTATATACATTTTTGTTCTTACCTCACGATGGGGAAGGTAATATAAGGTTCGGCATGGCCGATTATAGCACTCTTACTTGTTTTTTTTTAAGCAATTAATAAGAAATTAAACAATAGTTGTGGCAATTTTATTAAATGCAGTTTGGGGTTTAATTGTGTTAATAAAATTTGTACAATAGAAGGAAAAAAATATTTAAATTTAAGTTTTTAAAATTTATCTTTACACAATTGTACAAAAAGGATGTGGTAGAAAAAACGCAACTCCAATTACAAATTTTAAAGCCTTTGTTAGGCTTTTGCAGAAGGCGAAAATTATGCAGGTTAATTTAAAAAACTAACAAAAAGTTATTATAAATATTACAAATAGAATCTGGGAATTTATTTTTCAGGTGGCGTTGAAAGCACAGCTGTGCTACTTTTTTTCTTAATTAGAGAGAGAAATGTCAAAAGTTCCTTTTGTTTTGACATATGGATCAACGAAAGCAACAAAAAAATACATTGTTGTGTTATTGGTGTTGTTACTTGTTGTAGTAGCGACACCACCGTTTACATGAATTCGCCTTGTATGAAGCTTTGTTCACAATCAGAGCAACAATTTCGTTTTTTCTTCTATCTTATTTCTTCCAAAAGTATTTCATATATTTTCCTTTCATTTTATAAACAAAAATGTAACTAAAGTTTTTTTTAAAAAATTGAGTCAACTACAACTTCAGCAACAATTTGTGTGAAATTGTTTCTGACGTTTAAAATAATTATACCCACACCACAATAGTTTGTGCTGATGTGTGTAACGCCTTAAAATATTGGTCTAGACCCACCATAAAGTATACCGATTGACTCAGAATCACTTTCCGAGTCGAACTAACGATGTCCGCCCGGCTGGCTGGCAGGTCCATGTAACCTTGTGCGCAAAGTACAGGTCGCAACTTTGGAGATAACTTGATAAAATTTGTGATATAGGTTCTTATTGGCACAAGGACCAAGCCTATTGAAAATGAGCCGAATCGTAGGACCACGAGGGAAGATAGGGGGAAATTTCTTCCTCTCAGAAGCTATCAAACCGATTTTAATGAAATTTAAAATACAGATAGATCCATATCTATATGGACACATAAGCTATACAGTTTTTCAAAAATAGGACCACAAGGGTAGGTAGGGGGCAATTTCTGCCTCTCACAAACTTTCAAACCGATTTTAATGAAGTTTATAAACATAGATAAAACCATTTTTATATGGACACATAAACATGATGTGTTTTTAAATACTGTGGTGTAGGGTATCATATGGTCGGGCTTGACCGACTTTGAAGTAATAAGAATACTAAAAAAATATCTTACAAATCTATATTCAGGTTTTATTAATAAATGAAAAAGATTCCATTTATATTAAAATCGTACACTACAAAACACCATAATAAAAAATTATTCACAAATTTATAGTATTTAAGAACTATGTTGAGCTACAAAACATCCTAATAATTTGCATGCATTTCTTCTTGTTTACGTGTTGATATTTTTTTGGGTCGCTTTGGTACAGATAACATTTTAAAATTCTACATGGTGGCACTGTAGAATGCTCTTATAATTTTGACTTTATAAAAACATGATACAAAATACAGTATCAAAACATCCCACTGTTCTATAATTCCTACAATATCTCCCTCTAAAAAGTTTCACCTTTATAAGAAACACCTTATATCTTATGGGGTGCTACAGAGCAGTATTCCTAGAATTCTTTTATTTATGTTATTCTTTGACAACTTTGCAATGAAAGTTTAAATAAAGTAAGTCATTACCAGTCATGAAGTTAGCGCCGTTTGTTGCCAATCCAATCAAATTTTTTAAAGGAATATTGATTGTTGATATAAAGTTGTTTAAACGAAGAAAATTGATACGGCATCTGACTTAGTAAGCTCAAATAAGGTGACAAAACTATCCTTTATTACACTAACACCGTCAAAGTAACTTGCTACTAACGTAATACATTTCATTTCATTGCCACATCCATAGTTTCATAAAAAAAAATTGTTTAGATATTAGACTTCCACTTGTCTGCTTTGCGATAAGTGTTCTAAATTTGGAAAAATAATTATATGTAGTACATTTTCTCAGGCCGACCAAAATAAGGTTTGGCCTACCATCCGATTAAACGAAAAATAGCCGGCTATATTTTCGTCAGAAAATACCAAGTTCGGCAACCGTTATGGCAACGCTGTTTGCCACAAAGCAGCTGCATGTATAAACCACTCTACTCCAAATTATTTTTCTTTATTTTATATTTCTCCTCTTTTTTAGAAACTAAATGAAAAGTTATTGTTTGTACGAAATATGTATGTACCTATTTGTAATGTGTAGGGATGCAACATCGCTCTGAAAAACATCGATGTTTGAAGAGACTGATGTTTCCACGATAAGCATCGATGTTAAAAAATACGATACATCGATGTTTAAAACTACTTGGCAATTATACTTACGGACTGCTTTAATTCTTCTTTGCTACTGAAAATCTTAAGGCCCAACTATAATATATCTATATATATATATACAGATTCATAAAATTAAACAAAAAGTTTCCATAAGTGCAAACTGGTTTGACAAATAGGATTTTTATGTATTCGCACACTTGCTTGAGCCAACTTAAGCAACTTAATACATACATATAGTTATGCAATGCACAGTATGCATGCATTTCCATTAGTGTTTTTCATACGGGATTTCCCGGGACAAAAATCCCGGGATACCGCACATTTTTCGGGAAAAAAATCCCGGGAAATATATGCGGCAATTCCCGGGATTTTTTCAATTTTATTATGGCAACTTTACCGCTTATATAATTGTAAAAAAATTGTGTCATGAATTATATCTTAGCCGTTAGGCAAAGCGGTCTTAAATCAAAAAAGAAAACGCAGTTTACACAGAAAAAATTATTGCTAAAATATTTTCAAACAAACGCTGGTTTCAAAAATTTTTTAATTTCTACAAATTTTTTTAACTGTTTCAATTAATATTTTTGCTTGATTTTTTATTGTATCTACAAAAATGTTGACAACTGTTAAAACATAAAATATACGCTTTATTGGTTTTAAGTTTTCATAATTTTGTATGAAATATTTAACGCTCTTTAATGTAGTCGTTTTTTTGCAATTTTTTATTTGATCGTAAGCCACACTACTTTATGTAAAATAAATGAGCAACAACAAAAAACACATGCAGTCTATTTTTGTACGCCTTAAAAAAGTACAACAATAAGAAAGATGATAAAATAGCGTGACGAGAAACAACAACATCATAAGAAACAAAATTTATTTTTGGTTGTTTTCAAAGTTGGTAAAATAAGAATGAATAGAAATCCCGTTTTCTATTTTTTAAATTTTGTCAGTTAAATACATAAAGTTTTTGCAGTAGAATGATGACGGAAACCATATCGGGTCGTTCTGCTGCAGTTTTTAGTTGAGATTGCTTCTTCTTAACCCAAGGAAAGGATAAGACCAACGGTGAATGTGTGCAACTAAGCTATAACGAGAGAGAGACATCGGCTGCTTTCAGTGCAAAAAGAAAAAACTTTTTTGTTTGATTTCAGTAAATGATTTGCTTTTAATTTTTAAGAATTTCAGTCAATTTTTTTGATTGACTCAGCTAAATTATTTGTTAGAAAAAATCAGGGTTTTTTTTTCAATAAACGAAATGCAAAATAAATGGTTTGAATATGCAAATTTGTTTGTAGGTCCTGTTTTAAACAAAAAACGTTTTGATCCGGCAAATTTTTTGTTTGAATTGAAAAAATAATTTTTTCTGTGTAGGTTTTTGATTGGCTTTAACTAAATTGTTTTTCTCTTTTGTTTGGTTTAAATCACTTTAGTCTAGCACAACTGCTTCTTAGATGTCAATACGTCCGATAAAAAAGGCAATGTTTAATGCTCTGAAATTTCGAAAGAAGAAGAGTAAAAATGAACAGAATTTTTAATTTGTTTAAAGACCCAGATTTATTTTATAAAAACGAAAAAAGTTGTTCACACTTGCTTCAAAAAGTTTAATGGTTTATATGCAGAGCAGCTGCATACAAGATTTTTTTGAATTAGATTCTGTAAGAGATGATGACAAAAGTTATTAATTAAGAAAACGCTTATTCGATTCGAAAAAGGAATTACAAGTTTTGAAGGAAGTTCTAAGAAAACTGAAAGTATTTGCAGATTATATAATGTTCCTTTGACTATAAAGTCAAACATCCGTAGGGAGGAAATGGGGTTTCTCATTGAAATCTTCTTGATAAAAATTAGAAAAAGGCTTTTAAACGAATCTGTAAATGCTTGTTCTGATTATGTGCACTTTTGTACATGAAGATCTTAAGGTGCCTTTAAGAACAAATTAAATAGATTTGTATTGAGCGGGAATTCCCGGGATCCCGGGAAATTGAAAAATAAATCTCGTTTTCCCGGGAAGTGAAAAAGTCCGGGAAAAGAAAAACTCTAATGTGCATACATATGTACGTAGTTTGTATGGCTATCAGGGGTGTGCTGGAAAACGGAAACGTAAAACGCAAGAATTTGGAAGTTGTTTTTAATACACTTTTAATAAAATATTTTTAATATTTATTTTAAAATTCTGTTTAATAGAGAAATATTTGCCTTAAAATTCTTATATTATAGAAATCTTATTGAAAACGACACTTTTTTATATTTTTAAATAAAAGGTTTAATTGAAAAATAAAAATTAAAATTGGTAAAAATATTTTAAAAAATATTAAATTAATGAAAATATTAAATAGACGATGTCGATGTTTTTTAGTTTTGACGACGATATATCGCCGATGTATCGTAAATCAAAACATCGATGTTAATGAACGATACATCGATGTTTTCTAAACACGTTTGCATCCAGAGCTGCCGTTTCTGGTTATTTCTAACCAAAATTGGTTATATTTTTTTTCAATGTGGAGATGTGAATATTTTTTTCATTTTGGTTACTTTTTTCTAAAACAATAATAATTACGAACGAATAAGTATTTCTTGGTACAATTATATACGAGCTCGAATAATTTGTACTGTGTACTACAGCTTTTTCATTATTTGTTACCAATGAACGGAAGTTTTTTATAATGCCTTTCAAAACAGCAACCATTTAATTTTTTTAAGATTTTTGCTAAGAAGATATTGCCATTTGTGATTTTTATATTAAAAACGCCATGATCTGAAATCGTAAACAAATGAAGTTTTAATCAATGGAGATTTTCAATTATATTTTCTTTTTAATGAGCGTAGTTTTTCTTGATTTTACGAGAAGTAAAAATTAATAAGTACTTAAAGTAGGAAGTGCATAACATCATCCGGAATCGATTTTAGAAAATTACTGAAAAATTACACAAAAGTCGTTTCAGTGTTTTTAAAAACTTGAAAAATAAGTTTAAGGTTTTGAATTTAGGTTATTTCCAGAAGTATATTTATATACATATTTGAAAAAACACGTAGGAATTTTAAAGATTTTTTAAAATTACATTGATTTATCAATATAATTTTAAAATTTATGGAATTTTCTTTAAGAAATGGCTGTAAGTTTAAAGAAATTTGAAATTTTACTGTTTATAACTTGTCGGTATGTATATTTATTTAATGTTTTTTAAGATAATTATTTGGTAAAAAAAAACTTTTGACTGTCAGTCATATACTTTTTCCCCATTGAATGTACGTTAGAACAATTTTGAAACATTTTTTTATAATAAGAATTATAAATTTGAAATTAAATTTACACAAAACAGAAAAAAGTTTCTATAATATTTTAGATATGTACATGTAAATTAGAAAATATTTACATAAAATGCATTTCGCATATCCAATCGTTTTAAATTTCTCCAAAATAATCGCCAAACGTAAATTTCCATCGACAAAAGGATTAAGAAATCGCCACATTTGACAGTCCTGCCAATAACAGCTAAAAAGCGGAAAACTATTATCCATTTTTGTTATTTATAACTGGCATATTAAAAAATATTCAATTTATTTTTTTTATATATTCCTCTAACTCCAATTGGAGCATAGGACGCCAAAAAATAAAAAAAAAATTTTTTACGAAAAAAGTCTCAAATAAATAAAAACTTTCAATTACACAGAAAAAATTTTTTTTTCAATTCAAACAAAAAATTTGTAGAATCAAAACATTTTTTGTCTGAAATCGGTCCTACAAACAAATTTGCATATTCAAACAATTTATTTGCATTTCGTTTATTGAAAAAAAACACTGATTTTTTCAAACAAATAATTTAACTGAATCAAACAAATAATTTACTGAAAATCACATAAATTTCAAACAAATAATTTTGCTGAATCAAACAAAAAAGTTTTTGCACAAGCAATGACGCGCACACAAGCAAGCACTCTAGAAGTAGATGATGGCAGAGCAGAGCGGCGCCAGACACACTTTTTTGTTGGAATAATTTTTTAACCAAGTCGTGTTTAACACACAATGTTTTTCTTCTTTACTCACTGTTGCTGTATCCCTTCCTTGGCAGCAGACCGACTCGACATGTTTTTCGTCATCATTTTATTTTTGTATTTGATGTTGGTATTTAACTAAACATTTTAAACAAATTTAATACGGGATTTTGTTTTTCATTCTTTTTTACCAACTTTGAAACCAACCAAACATTTTTTGTTTCTTCTAATGTTGTTGTTGTTTCTGTTTTTATACTATAGTTTTTGTTTCATCGTTCATCATCTTTCTTATTGTTGTACTTTTTTAAAGAGTCCAAAA
Source organism: Pollenia griseotomentosa (assembly GCA_963931875.1). Classification (NCBI taxonomy): domain Eukaryota; kingdom Metazoa; phylum Arthropoda; class Insecta; order Diptera; family Polleniidae; genus Pollenia; species Pollenia griseotomentosa. Next base: position 150,577,889 of record OZ007560.1, on the reverse strand, counting down.
ATAGAAAGTATGTGTTTTTTGTTGTTGTTCTTATATTTCACATAAAGAAGTGTTGCTTACGATCAAATAAAAAAATACAAAAAAACGACAACTGTAAAGAGCGTTAAATATTTCATACAAAATTATGAAAACTTGAAACCAATAACGCGTATATTATATTTTTGAATAGTTGTCAACATTTTTGTTGGTTAAAATAAAAATCAAACAAAAATATTAATTGAAACAGTAAACAAATTTGTAGAAATTAAAAAAATTTTCAGACAAGCGTTTGTTTGCAAATAATTCAGCAATAATTGTGTCTGTGTAAAGTCTAGTACTCTGTTCGAACTTGCGAAAAATGTTGAGCAACATTTATTATTTCGCACGAAAATTTTGTCATGTATCAATATTATCTATCTTGCGGTTTTTCAAAACTTAACGTTTTTATTAGATACAAGTATACAACATTATTGTGCTAAGGTAAGCAAAAACCATAGTTGGGGGTAGTGCACTAAATATTGATTTAAATCAACATTGCAATCTCACTAAATAAAACTGCAAAAAAATTAGTTTTTACTATTTTTTACCAGCTTTAGTTAGTGATGATTGGTATTTTTTTATTCACTATCACTAAAAAAAATAAAGTGGTATTGCAAATTTTTTTACTAACACTAACTGTGATTGAATGCATAAAATCTGCACCCAATTCAAATATGTAGTTCAAAATTTGAACTTGCAATCAAAAAGCTGTACAGAAACATAATGGTCACTAAAATTTTAAAAATTTTCTGATTTTTCTGATGATATGCTAAGCAAAGGAAATTAAACTAAATGAAATTCTGTCAATAACGGAATAATTCTTGGCTTTAATCATGAAAACACAAGTTTTGTATTTTAAATTTTGTGCAAAATTTTTAGTTGCAGTCAAATGAGTGAAGAAAAAAAATTGCAATAAACTGATGATTGCTTTTTGTTAAATCAAACTATTTTTTTAGCGCAAAATTTTTTAACATTACTATCACTCATGTTTACTAAGATTGCTAGTTTTCAATTCATCACTCAACATCGACAAAATGTTTGCAATCATTTTGAACTATCACTAAGTATGAGTTGAAACTTCAACATTAGTGCACTACCCCCATCTATGACAAAAACCATGTGTTTTTACAATTGTCATTAAAAAAGTAAAACAATATTATTTTTATAACTTCCTAAAGTAAAAAACAAAAACTTTAATTTTATTAATAATTTTTGCACTTTTCTACATTTTTCTTTTTGAAACGCTTGTTATAAACCCCACTTCACAAATACAAAATAAAAAATTACAAAAAATTATTAGCTGTTGCTTAAAATTCCGTGCGAAATAATATGAGCTGCACTTGTTTCGTACGGAAAATAAAAATGTTGCTAGAAACATTTCGCATGTTTTTCGTAATATAAATACAGTACAACTCTATCAACATTTTTTCGTTTGTATTTCACAGAAATTTTTTTTATATTGAGTTTGAAAACATTTCGCACGAAATACTGAACAGAGTACCAGGCTTAAGTTTCACGTTATTTTTTTAATATGTAAAAGAATTACATTTCTTGTTTTGTTTTCTTGATTTATAATTATTGTTTTACTATAAAGTGCAAATAACCTTTGTGTTACAATGTATTACAATGATTTTCTCAATTAATAAAAAGCATTTTAAGTTTGGTTATATTTTTTTACATTTGGTAACTTTTTCAAAAATGTTGCTTGTAAAAATTGTATTCGTTGTGGCAGCACTAATTTAAAAAAAAACACATATAAAGAAAAACAGACGGACAGACACAAGTGCATTGTTAAATCAACCATACTGTAGAAACAACTGTTATTTTCGCTGATGGATAGAAAAACCACAACAACAAAGGATGTTATGGTAAAAATTAGATGCAGGCGCGGTTGTTTGCTTATATCTCAGACATATGTAGGCCGATCTTGCTGAATTTCAATTGAAAACAATTTTGGACAATATGTGACATTAATGTATAACAACACAGGGACACACGTCTAACCGTTGAAATGGGATTTCGGAAGACCCCAGATATGATAGGGGCTAGATTTTTATACATTTATATCACATTTAGTGCGGAATTTTTTTGCTATAAAGATTTAGCTTGATCGGGCCACAAATGAACTAGCATTTGGTAATCAATACGCAACAGTGGACAGAATTGAGGCGAGATTGGCCAAGAAAGCGTGGCACTTCACATGCAAAGCCATTAAAGATTTCTAAAAAACGGCATGAGTCTAAGTTTCAAAACTAGGAAAAAGAATCTTGGCTATCAATTCACAACATCCGAAAAAATATGGGCGGGATTTAACAAGTTGGCGTGGCATAAAGTTGATTTATTTATATCTCAAGAACGCACGATGATGAATGGCTTATTAGATTCGGCATAGCCGAATATATCACTCTTATTTGTTTTAATTTAACTTTGTGCTATTGCAAACCGAAATCAAGGCAGAAGTTCAGAGGTGTTAATTAACTGACAATAAAAAAGTAAGTTGTTTTGACGACGTTTGTTGTAGAAACAACAACACAGTAAAACAAGTAATAGTGCTATATTCGGCTATTCCGAATCTTATAAACCATTCAGCATGGTGCAATAAGAAAAGATATAAATAAGAGGTGTCACGATACGCCTTTTTCCCGATACGATACCGATCCTGAAAATAAAATACCGCCGATATCGATGAAATTAACAAAACTCAATTTAAGTAATTTGTTTTATTATACAAAATTACAGTGTAAGAGATTATTAATATTTAAAATTTAATAAGATTTTTTAAAAAGATACCAAGTTTGTTCTTTTCTTTTGAGTTTTTCGAAAGGGAGCGTTTTTTCAACAGACAGACAGACGGACATGGCTAAGTCGACTTGAGAGTTACTCCAGGAGCCAGATTATATATACTTTATGGGGTCTTAGGTGTATAATAAAAAAGTTTAACACGGAATGACAAACTTAATATACCATCATAATACACCTCTAGTGGTGGTGGAGGGTATAATAACAATTTCTTTTACGAAAATTACAGCGTAAGAAATAAGTTAAATATTAAAAATTGACATTAATTAATAAGATTTTTGTTTAGAAAATAAGTATTTTCAACTTATGTGGAGATAGAAGATTTCGCAAGCCCGTTTGAAGCAGACATGCAAACTCAAATGCGACAGATCTCATAAGAGAACTTACAAATTTCTGTGCCATTTTCTTCAGGTTGCGCCATTAAACAAGCGGATATGCGTCGCTAGAAATATAAGAAGATTTAAGGCATCTCTAGACTTCTTTTTTAGCACAATCACAGCCTAGGATTGAAAGAACCTCATTCTTCTTGGATTCTCTTATAATTTTTTCACAAACGGTCCGAGGTACAGTTCTTTTAGACTTATCAGAACTTGTACCACCTGTAGGTTACCCTACAATACTTTCAGAATGCAGAGACATAATTATTAAAACAAAATAAAAATTTACCGTTAATCGGAATATCATATAACCATGTAAGAATATTTTTTTGGAATAATTGGTATCATCCATCACCTCTCTTAAAGAAGATAATATTAAAGAAAACATACAATAAAACTCTCTTACAAATAAGAAATTACGTTTGTGCAACTTTGCAGTCTGCTTGTTCGTCTAATACAATTAAATTTTTTGCTGTTGTATGGATAGCAAAGTATCGCCGATACCGATATATCAGAAAATCTGAAGCATCGACGATATATATATATAGTATAAATACCGTTTTTACATATAAATAAATCTTTTTTGTACTGCAACTTCGGTTCGGTTCATTATAGTTTTGTAATCGAATGGACTATACCATAAAATTATAAAACTCACAATCTTTTTACTAATTGTGGTACCAAAGTTGTTCCAAAGTGATAAAAATTTGGGAAAAACGTTTAACTATACCTCAGTCACATTTGATCAGATTAAAGAAAATCAGCCACTAGTCGACGCTTAATTTAGAAGTCATTGAAACATGATATGTCCCAATAAAAAATTTTATAATTTAGCGAAGCACAAATGGTACATTTAATAAAATAAGCGCACAATTATGCGCTACGTAATAAGACATGCAGAAATGCAGTAAAGTAAGTGAAAGAACTCTTAACAAGTTTTATAAAAAAAAATTAAATTTCAAGTGCCACGGCATTCTCTTACTACGAAGCAGGTTTGTAAGGGAGAATACTAAAAAATAACTTTATCAAAACATTCAGTGTGTAAAGCTGATCGTTATATGCGCTGAATAGTGCGCTTTATGTGTCAAAAATGTGTTGCTTCAAAGTGGGAACTCGCCATATAAAATTCAAGTCTTCCGTAAGCGCAATGGTAAGCGAAACTTTTATGTTTCTCCCTTACAAACCTGCTTCGTTAAAATAAAATGAAAATAATACCTAAATTTTCATTATATTAACGAATAATTCGTTGAGCCAACGAAAATATTTTAATAAACGTAATTCGTTTGCTAAACGTACATTTTCATTGGATTTTTGGTTCAGTGTAGGGAAGCCACATACAAATATGTCGTTTTATGAAATTCTTAAGTTAAATTAAAATTTTTTATCTTTTGTGAAAGCAGTCAAAAGTTGTTGACAGATTTTAATTATTTAGGATTGCGCCGCCTCTGCTAAGATCCCAGACTGCCGACTGCTCTGCAGGAATTATAGAAATGCTTCCTTAGCAAAACTAGAATAATTTTTTGCGAGCTCTAATTTTCTAATTATATTTGAAAATGTTTTTGCTGGAATTATCGAATGACTTCGTTAGCAAAAGTATATATATATATATATATATATATATATATATATGCACAGAGTATATTTCGAGTACATGATTTTTTTTCACTTTTTTTAACGGAATCTACAAAAATTTTGAAAATCGGTGATATAGATTGAAATATATTGTTCTTATTCTTAGAAAAATCGGAGGAAATTCGTTTTTAGCTTAAAGCGTATTTTTTGAGTACATTGCTCTACCTTGTGCACTTTTAAAGGACGTGTGCCGAATTTGTACACTATGCATATGAAAATTTTTGTTGCCACATATTTCATAAAAAGCTGCGTTTTTAATTCCGCCATGATGTTTTTCATTATTGAAAAACAGTGTTACCCCTGTGATTATTAGAAAACAGTGTTACCGTTGTAATACTAAAGTATCAATTTTGTTTTTTGTTAATTTGTTAGTTTTTTAATTTGTTACTTTGTAAATATGTTCATTTGTTGTTTGTTTATTAGTTTATATGTTTATTTTTAATTTGTTTATTTGTTGATTTGTTTATATGTTTATTTGTTTATTTGCTGATTTGTTTAAATGTTTATTTTTAATTTGTTTATCTGTTTATTTGTTAATTTGTTTATATGTTATTTTGTTTATTTGTTTATTTGTTTTTTTTTTGTTTATTGGTTTATTTGTTTATTGGTTTATTTGTTTATTGGTTAATTTGTTAATTTGTTTATTTGTTTAATTGCTTATTGGTTTATTTGTTTAATTGTTTATTGGTTTATTTGTTGATTTGCTTATTGGTTTATTTGTTTATTGGTTTATTTGTTTACTTATTTATTTGTTTATTTATTTATTTGTTCATTCGTTTATTGGTTTATTGGTTTATTTGTTTATTTGTTCATTTGTTTATTTGTTGATTTGTTTATTGGCTTATTTGTTTATTGGTTCATTTGTTAATTTGTTTATTTGTTCATTTGTTAATTTATTTATTGGTTTATTTGTTTATTGGTTTATTTGTTTATTGGTTTATTTGTTTATTGGTGTAATTGTTTATTTGTTAATTTGTTTATTATAAGAGAGTATATTTAGTTATAAATAACTAAAAACCACCCTTTTTGAAAAAATTATTGTAATATTATAAAACAAACACAATAAAAAATAGCTCAATATTTTAAATAGAAACTATATTTAGTCATAAATCGCTAAAACCACCCTTTTTGCAAAAAAATTATTGTAATATTATAAAACAAACACAATAAAAAATAGCACAATATTTTAAATAGAAAGAATATTTAGTCAAAAATCGCTAAAAACCACCCTTTTTGCAAAAAATTAATGTAATATCATAAAACACACACAATAAAAAATAGCTCAATATTTTAAATAGAAAGTATATTTAGTCATAAATCGCTAAAAACCACCCTTTTTGCAAAAAATTATTGTAATATTATAAAACAAACACAATAAGAAATAGCACAATATTTTAAATTGAAAGAATATTTAGTCATAAATCGCTAAAAACCACCCTTTTTGCAAAAAATTAATGTAATATTATAAAACACACACAATAAAAAATAGCTCAATATATTAAATAGAAAATATATTCAGTCATCAATCGCTAAAACCACCCTTTTTGCAAAAAAACTATTGTAATATTAAAAAACAAACACAATAAAAAATAGCACAATATTTTAAATAGAAAGAATATTTAGTCAAAAATCGCTAAAAACCACCCTTTTTGCAAAAAATTAATGTAATATTATAAAACACACACAATAAAAAATAGCTCAATATTTTAAATAGAAAGTATATTTAGTCATAAATCGCTAAAAATACCCTTTTTGCAAAAAAATTATTGTAATATTATAACACAAACACAATAAAAAATAGCACAATATTTTAAATAGAAAGAATATTTAGTCATAAATCGCTAAAAACCACCCTTTGTGCAAAAAATTTTAAATAGAAAGTATATTTAGTCATAAATCGCTAAAAACCACCCTTTTGAAATAAAATTATTGAAATATTATTAAACAAACACAATATAAAATGGCTCAATATTTTAAATAGAAAGAATATTTAGTCATAAATCGCTAAAAACCACCCTTTGTGCAAAAAATTAATGTAATATTATAAAACACACACAATAAAAAATAGCTCAATATTTTAAATAGAAAGTATATTTAGTCATAAATCGCTAAAAACCACCCTTTTGAAATAAAATTATTGAAATATTATTAAACAAACACAATATAAAATGGCTCAATATTTTAAATAGAAAGAATATTTAGTCATAAATCGCTAAAAACCACCCTTTGTGCAAAAAATTAATGTAATATTATAAAACACGCACAATAAAAAATAGCTCAATATTTTAAATAGAAAGTATATTTAGTCATAAATCGCTAAAAACCACCCTTTTGAAATAAAATTATTGAAATATTATTAAACAAACACAATATAAAATGGCTCAATATTTTAAATAGAAAGAATATTTAGTCATAAATCGCTAAAAACCACCCTTTGTGCAAAAAATTAATGTAATATTATAAAACACGCACAATAAAAAATAGCTCAATATTTTAAATAGAAAGTATATTTAGTCATAAATCGCTAAAAACCACCCTTTTGAAATAAAATTATTGAAATATTATTAAACAAACACAATATAAAATGGCTCAATATTTTAATATTTTTTGCAAAAAAAATATTGTAATATTATAAAACAAACCCAATAAAAAATAGCACAATATTTTAAATAGAAAGAATATTTAGTCATAAATCGCTAAAAACCACCCTTTTTGCAAAAAATTAATGTAATATTATAAAACACACACAATAAAAAATAGCTCAATATTTTAAATAGAAAGTATATTTAGTCATCAATCGCTAAAACCACCCTTTTTGCAAAAAAATTATTGTAATATTATAAAACAAACCCAATAAAAAATAGCACAATATTTTAAATAAAAACCACCTTTTTTGCAAAAAATTATTGTAAAATTATAAAACAAATACAATACAAAATAGATCAATATTTTAAATAGAAAATATATTTAGTCATAAATCGCTAAAAGCCATCCTTTTTGCAAAAAATTATTGTAATATTATAAAACAAACACAATAAAAAATAGCTCAATATTTTAAATAGAAAGTATATTTAGTCATAAATGGCTAAAAACCACCCTTTTTGCAAAAAAATTATTGTAATATTATAAAACAAACACAATTAAAAATAGCACAATATTTTAAATAGAAAGAATATTTAGTCATAAATCGCTAAAAACCACCCTTTTTGCAAAAAATTAATGTAATATTATAAAACACACACAATAAAAAATAGCTCAATATTTTAAATAGAAAGTATATTTAGTCATAAATCGCTAAAAACCACCCTTTTGAAATAAAATTATTGAAATATTATTAAACAAACACAATATAAAATGGCTCAATATTTTAATATTTTTTGCAAAAAAAATATTGTAATATTATAAAACAAACCCAATAAAAAATAGCACAATATTTTAAATAGAAAGAATATTTAGTCATAAATCGCTAAAAACCACCCTTTTTGCAAAAAATTAATGTAATATTATAAAACACACACAATAAAAAATAGCTCAATATTTTAAATAGAAAGTATATTTAGTCATCAATCGCTAAAAACCACCCTTTTTGCAAAAAAATTATTGAAATATTATTAAACAAACACAATAAAAAATAGCTCAATATTTTAAATAGAAAGAATATTTAGTCTTAAATCGCTAAAAACCACCCTTTTTGCAAAAAATTAATGTAATATTATAAAACACACACAATAAAAAATAGCTCAATATTTTAAATAGAACGTATATTTAGTCATCAATCGCTAAAACCACCCTTTTTGCAAAAAAATTATTGTAATATTATAAAACAAACCCAATAAAAAATAGCACAATATTTTAAATAAAAACCACCCTTTTTGCAAAAAATTATTGTAAAATTATAAAACAAATACAATACAAAATAGCTCAATATTTTAAATAGAAAGTATATTTAGTCATAAATCGCTAAAAGCCATCCTTTTTGCAAAAAATTATTGTAAAATTATAAAACAAATACAATACAAAATAGCTCAATAATTTAAATAGAAAGTATATTTAGTCATAAATCGCTAAAAACCACCCTTTTGAAATAAAATTATTGAAATATTATTAAACAAACACAATATAAAATGGCTCAATATTTTAATATTTTTTGCAAAAAAAATATTGTAATATTATAAAACAAACCCAATAAAAAATAGCACAATATTTTAAATAGAAAGAATATTTAGTCTTAAATCGCTAAAAACCACCCTTTTTGCAAAAAATTAATGTAATATTATAAAACACACACAATAAAAAATAGCTCAATATTTTAAATAGAACGTATATTTAGTCATCAATCGCTAAAACCACCCTTTTTGCAAAAAAATTATTGTAATATTATAAAACAAACCCAATAAAAAATAGCACAATATTTTAAATAAAAACCACCCTTTTTGCAAAAAATTATTGTAAAATTATAAAACAAATACAATACAAAATAGCTCAATATTTTAAATAGAAAGTATATTTAGTCATAAATCGCTAAAAGCCATCCTTTTTGCAAAAAATTATTGTAATATTATAAAACAAACACAATAAAAAATAGCTCAATATTTTAAATAGAAATTATATTTAGTCATAAATGGCTAAAAACCACCCTTTTTGCAAAAAAATTATTGAAATATTATTAAACAAACACAATAAAAAATAGCTCAATATTTTAAATAGAAAGTATATTTAGTCATAAATCGCTAAAAACCACCCTTTTTGCAAAAAATTAATGTAATATTATAAAACAAACCCAATAAAAAATAGCACAATATTTTAAATAGAAAGAATATTTAGTCTTAAATCGCTAAAAACCACCCTTTTTGCAAAAAATTAATGTAATATTATAAAACACACACAATAAAAAATAGCTCAATATTTTAAATAGAAAGTATATTTAGTCATCAATCGCTAAAACTACCCTTTTTGCAAAAAAATTATTGTAATATTATAAAACAAACCCAATAAAAAATAGCACAATATTTTAAATAAAAACCACCCTTTTTGCAAAAAATTATTGTAAAATTATAAAACAAATACAATACAAAATAGCTCAATATTTTAAATAGAAAGTATATTTAGTCATAAATCGCTAAAAGCCATCCTTTTTGCAAAAAATTATTGTAATATTATAAAACAAACACAATAAAAAATAGCTCAATATTTTAAATAGAAAGTATATTTAGTCATAAATCGCTAAAAACCACCCTTTTTGCAAAAAATTATTGTAAAATTATAAAACATATACAAAATAAGGAAAAACATGACAAATGGTAACGCTGGTCAAGTGCAACTCTGTGTGTTTCTTTCTACACTGCTGCTAGTGTAGCTATTTTCTTGTCAAAACCAGCGATTTTAAATAAAATGTATTAGAAAACCTTTTAGCGTTTTATCGCCAAATTATATAAAATTTATTTCAAAAAGGGTTGTTTTTAACGATTATTAGTTATATTAACTTATTATTTAAAAAATAGTGCTATTTTTCTTTTAATATTTCAATAACTTTTTGCAAAAAGGGTGGTTTTTAGCGATTTATGACTAAATATACTTTCTATTTAAAACATTGAGCTATTTTATATTGTGTTTGTTTAATAATATTTCAATAAGTTCTTTTCAAAAAGGGTGGGTTTTATTGGTGTATAACTAAATATACTGCTTGTTTTTAGAAAACGTAAACAAGTAAGTGAGTGAGAAATTATATTGAAAACTAAAACAAATTTTCGTTTTTTATTGTTGTTTTCAATATAATTTCTCACTCACTCACTTGTTTACGTTTTCTAAAAACAGTCAGATAATTTCTATTTAATATATTGAGCTATTTTTTATTGTGTTTGTTTTATATTATTACAATATTTTTCTGCAAAAAGGGTGGTTTTTAGCGATTTATGACTAAATATACTTTCTATTTAAAATATTGAGCTATTTTTTATTGTGTTTGTTTAATAATATTTCAATAATTTTATTTCAAAAGGGTGGTTTTTAGCGATTTATAACCAAATATACTTTCTATATAAAATATTAAGCTATTTTTTATTGTGTTTGTTTAATAATATTTCAATAATTTTATTTCAAAAGGGTGGTTTTTAGCGATTTATAACCAAATATACTTTCTATATAAAATATTGAGCTATTTTTTATTGTGTTTGTTTAATAATATTTCAATAATTTTATTTCAAAAGGGTGGTTTTTAGCTATTTATAACCAAATATACTTTCTATATAAAATATTGAGCTATTTTTTATTGTGTTTGTTTAATAATATTTCAATAATTTTATTTCAAAAGGGTGGTTTTTAGCGATTTATGACTAAATATACTATCTATATAAAATATTGAGCTATTTTATATTGTGTTTGTTTTATAATATTTCAATAATTTTATTTCCAAAGTGTGGTTTTTAGCGATTTATAACCAAATATACTTTCTATATAAAATATTGAGCTATTTTATATTGTGTTTGTTTAATAATATTTCTATAAGTTCTTTTCAAAAAGGGTACTTTTTAGCGATTAATAACTAAATATACTTTCTATTTAAAATATTGAGCTATTTTTTATTATGTTTGTTTTATAATATTACAATAATTTTTTGCAAAGAGGGTGGTTTTTAGCGATTAATGACTAAATATACTTTCTATTTAAAATATTGAGCTCTTTTTTATAGTGTTTGTTTAATAATATTTCAATAATTTTATTTCAAAAGGGTGGTTTTTAGCGATTTATAACCAAATATACTTTCTATATAAAATATTGAGCTATTTAATATTGTGTTTGTTTTATAATATTACAATAATTTTTTGCAAAGAGGGTGGTTTTTAGCGATTTATGACTAAATATACTTTCTATTTAAAATATTGAGCTCTTTTTTATAGTGTTTGTTTAATAATATTTCAATAATTTTATTTCAAAAGGGTGGTTTTTAGCGATTTATAACCAAATATACTTTCTATATAAAATATTAAGCTATTTTTTATTGTGTTTGTTTAATAATATTTCAATAATTTTATTTCAAAAAGGGTGGTTTTTAGCGATTTATGACTTAATATACTTTCTATTTAAAATATTGAGCTATTTTTTATTGTGTTTGTTTACTAATATTTTGTGTTTTGTATATAAAATATTGAGCTCTTTTTATAGTGTTTGTTTAATAATATTTCAATAATTTTATTTCAAAAGGGTGGTTTTTAGCGATTTATAACCAAATATACTTTCTATATAAAATATTGAGCTATTTTTTATTGTGTTTGTTTAATAATATTTCAATAATTTTATTTCAAAAAGGGTGGTTTTTAGCGATTTATGACTTAATATACTTTCTATTTAAAATATTGAGCTATTTTTTATTGTGTTTGTTTACTAATATTTCAATAATTTTATTTCAAGAGGGGTGGTTTTTATTGGTTTATAACCAAATATACTTTCTATATAAAATATTGAGCTCTTTTTATAGTGTTTGTTTAATAATATTTCAATAATTTTATTTCAAAAGGGTGGTTTTTAGCGATTTATAACCAAATATACTTTCTATATAAAATATTGAGCTATTTTTTATTGTGTTTGTTTAATAATATTTCAATAATTTTATTTCAAAAAGGGTGGTTTTTAGCGATTTATGACTTAATATACTTTCTATTTAAAATATTGAGCTATTTTTTATTGTGTTTGTTTACTAATATTTCAATAATTTTGTTTCAAGAGGGGTGGTTTTTATTGGTTTATAACCAAATATACTTTCTATTTAAAATATTGAGCTCTTTTTTATAGTGTTTGTTTAATAATATTTCAATAATTTTATTTCAAAAGGGTGGTTTTTAGCGATTTATAACCAAATATACTTTCTATATAAAATATTGAGCTATTTTATATTGTGTTTGTTTTATAATTTTACAATAATTTTTTGCAAAAAGGTTGATTTTTAGCGATTTATGACTAAATATTCTTTCTATTTAAAATATTGAGCTATTTTATATTGTGTTTGTTTAATAATATTTCAATAATTTTATTTCAAAAGGGTGGTTTTTAGCGACTTATAACCAAATATACTTTCTATATAAAATATTGAGTTATTTTATATTGTGTTTGTTTTATACTTTTACAATAATTTTTTGCAAAAAGGTTGATTTTAGCGATTTATGACTAAATATACTTTCTATTTAAAATATTGAGCTATTTTTTATAGTGTTTGTTTAATAATATTTCAATAATTTTATTTCAAAAGTGTGGTTTTTAGCGATTTATAACCAATTATACTTTCTATATAAAATATTGAGCTATTTTATATTGTGTTTGTTTTATAATTTTACAATAATTTTTTGCAAAAAGGTTGATTTTTAGCGATTAATGACTAAATATACTTTCTATTTAAAATATTGAGCTATTTTTTATAGTGTTTGTTTAATAATATTTCAATAATTTTATTTCAAAAAGTGTGATTTTTATTGGTTTATAACTAAATATACTTTCTATTTAAAATATTGAGCTATTTTATATTGTGTTTGTTTTATAATATTACAATAATTTTTTGCAAAAAGTGTGGTTTTTAGCGATTTATGACTAAATATACTTTCTATTTAAAATATTGAGCTATTTTTTATAGTGTTAATTTTATAATATTTCAATATTTTCTTTTCAAAAAGGGTGGTTTTTATTAGTTTATAACTAAATATACTTTCTATTTAAAACATTGAGCTATTTTTTACGCAATGACTATAGTCATAAATCGCTAAAAGCCACCCTTTTTGAAATAAAATAATTGAAATATTATTAAACAAACACAATAAAAAATAGCTCAATATTTTAAATAGAAAGTATATTTGGTTATAAATCGCTAAAGAACACCCTTTTGAAATAAAATAATTGAAATATTTTTAAACAAACACTATAAAAATTAGCTCAATATTTTAAATAGAAGGTATATATAGACATAAATCGCTAAAAACCACCCTTTTTGCAAAAAATTATTGTAATATTATAAAACAAACATAATAAAAAATAGCTCAATATTTTAAATAGAAAGTATATTTAGTTATTAATCGCTAAAAAGTACCCTTTTTGAAAAGAACTTATAGACATACTATAAAACAAACACAATATAAAATAGCTCAATATTTTAAATAGAAGGTATATTTAGTCATAAATCGCTAAAAACCACCCTTTTGAAATAAAATTATTGAAATATTATTAAACAAACACAATATAAAATGGCTCAATATTTTAAATAGAAAATATATTTAGTCATAAGTCGCTAAAAACCACCCTTTTTGCAAAAAATTATTGTAATATTATAAAACAAACATAATAAAAAATAGCTCAATATTTTAAATAGAAAGTATATATAGTCATAAATCGCTAAAAACCACCCTTTTTGCAAAAAATTATTGTAATATTATAAAACAAACATAATAAAAAATAGCTCAATATTTTAAATAGAAAGTATATTTAGTCATAAATCGCTAAAAACCACCATTTTGAAATAAAATTATTGAAATATTATTAAACAAACACAATATAAAATGGCTCAATATTTTAAATAGAAAATATATTTAGTCATAAATCGCTAAAAACCACCCTTTTTGCAAAAAATTATTGTAATATTATAAAACAAACATAATAAAAAATAGCTCAATATTTTAAATAGAAAGTATATTTAGTCATAAATCGCTAAAAACCACCATTTTGAAATAAAATTATTGAAATATTATTAAACAAACACAATATAAAATGGCTCAATATTTTAAATAGAAAATATATTTAGTCATAAATCGCTAAAAACCACCCTTTTTGCAAAAAATTATTGTAATATTATAAAACAAACATAATAAAAAATAGCTCAATATTTTAAATAGAAAGTATATATAGTCATAAATCGCTAACACGACCCTTTTTTAAATAAAATTATTGAAATATTATTAAACAAACACGGTAAAAAATAGCTCAATATTTTAAATAGAAAGTATATTTAGTCATAAATCGCTAAAAAAAAACACCCTTTTGAAATAAAATTATTGAAATATTATTAAACAAACACAATATAAAATGGCTCAATATTTTAAATAGAAAATATATTTAGTCATAAATCGCTAAAAACCACCCTTTTTGCAAAAAATTATTGTAATATTATAAAACAAACATAATAAAAAATAGCTCAATATTTTAAATAGAAAGTATATATAGTCATAAATCACTAACACCACCCTTTTTTAAATAAAATTATTGAAATATTATTAAACAAACACATCATCAAATAGCTCAATATTTTAAATAGAAATTATATTTAGTTATAAACCAATAAGAACCACCCTTTTTGAAAAGAACTTATTGAAATATTATTAAACAAACACAATATAAAATAGCTCAATGTTTTAAATAGAAAGTATATTTAGTCATGCATCGCTAAATACAACGCTTTTTGAAAAAAATATTGAATTATTATAACAGAAACGCAATAAAAAATAGCTCAATATTTTAAATAGAAATTGTATTTAGTTATAAACCCATAAAAACCACCCTTTTTGAAATAAAATTATTAAAATATTATTAAACAAACACAGTATAAAATAGCTCAATATTTTAAATAGAAAGTATATTTAGCTATAAATCATCAAAAACACCCTTCTTGAAATAAAATTATTGAAATATTATAAAAGAAACAAAATGAAATAAAATTACTGATATATTATTAAACAAACACAATATAAAATAGCTCAATATTTTAAAAAGAAAGTATATTTATTCATAAATCGCTTAAAACCACCCTTTTTGAAAAGAAATTATTAAAATATTATAAAACAAACACTATAAAAAATTGCTCAATTTTTTAAATAATAAGTAAATTTAACTAAAAATCGATAAAAACCACCCTTTTTGAAATAAAATTATTGAAATTTTATATAATGTAGCGATAAAACGCCAAAAAGTTTTTCTTATTAATTTTATTAAAAACCGCTGGTTTTGACAAGAAAATGGCTACATTAGCAGCAGTGTAGAAATAAACACACAGAGCTGCACTTGACCAGCGTTGCCATTTGTCGTGTTTTCCCTGTTTTTAAGTATTTTTAGACGTACACAAGTACACATATTTGCAGTATATTAGATGAAAACGCTAAGTGAAGTTAAGTGCAACATAGCAATCTTAGATTCTATCTGCTTTATTACTGTAACGTTGCTTAATTTTGTTTACTCCTTCAATACTTCATACCTTAACGATCACATATGTATTCTTTTAGTTGCTGAAGTATCTAAAGATGATGAGATCGACTTAAGAGTTCACTGTTCAAAGTCTTTTATTGAATTATGCACTGTTCTGTTCAAAAGTTCAATTTTAATAGCGACCGTCTGAAACAAGTTGTAGTTTTGCTTTTTATTACTTTAAGCACTTTTTATTCTATAATGAATTGGCTCTAAAAAATTTTTATTGTATTTTATTATTAATAAAAATGTACCAAGGGCTTTTTTATGCACCTGTTACATGCCCTTTATCTCGGAAACCATTTAGCATTTTGTCTTCGCCATAATCTTAGCTATAAACTTTAAAATAAATGAAAATTTTTCGACATTTTAGCAATTCTATGGCACTAGCTGCAGTTTTTTTGCGTTAGTTAGTTACACAATTTTTGTCTCCTAGTCTAAAGCTGCAATTATTAAAACAAAATCGTAATTGGTTTCTGAAAAATATGCATATTAAAAAAAAATCAAGTTTTAGCCAAAATTTTCAAAAAGTACAAATTTGTAACAGCTTTCTCTTCAAATGTACTATATTTGTTTGCTGTCTCTATGATAAGGAACAAAATTGCACCGTATGAACGTAGTAGTGTTCGACGTAGATACGATGTCATATTAAAACGTATACTATTGTATACAAAGGCACACAATAGCGGGCGCAAATCTAAAAGCATATCTACGTCGTACGTCGCCTTACAGCAAATTCAGAGAAAAAAAGAGGGATAAACAAAACGACTTGGTTTCTCTTTCAACTTATTTATTTTCTTATCGTTACGTTTTATAAATTGAAAATACAGTAAGTCCTCAATCATCGATAGCAACAATTTTGAGTAGTTTTTTGTGTGTTTCTAATTAAGTTATAAACGAATATTGTTGCATCTGCCGGTTAATCGAAAGACAGATATTCGAGGCGCTTCTGCAATTAAAAAAGACGTAACTTAAAATCATCGTATAAACACAAAGGATTTTTGAAAGTTGCTGCAAAAGGGAAATAAAAATTGAAAATTTAAATTTAATTTTAATTTTTTTTTGTGTTCTCAAATTGAATATTTATAAAACAACATAAACGAAGGAAAAAATTAACAAAAATTTTAATAAATTTAGATTTTTTAAGATTATTTTCAAAAGAAAACTCGATTTGTGTACGACGGAATTGTAAGTAAATAGATCGTGTTTTAAAAAATGTACGGCCATTAAGCCTACGTTCTTAATTGGCTCATACACTTGCAATAAAATTGTTAAATATTAAGTATTGTACAATTATATCGCCAATCTGTATGTGATATTCGAAGGTAACACATTATATTGGCAACAATCAAAAGACATTTGATTTGTATTGCACAACGAAAAGAAAGTGAAATTTGTTGCCAACATTGTACAATGCTGTTGATGTTATTCATATAGGTTATGTACACCTTTTTTTTGAATAAAAGTTGAGCAAAATAAAAACCAATGTGCGACTTATTGCATAATATACGACAAAATGGAAATAATATGGCGAATATCATATACCATAATATTGCAAGTGTATGGGCCGCTTTACAACGTTCTTATTTGTTTTTGTTGCCTTTATCGTAAAGAACATTTTAAGCAAAATTGTTAAAAAACAAGTGTTTACAAAAAGTACCCAAAAGTAGAAATTTTTACACCTGTTTTATCTTCTTTTCTTTTTTCTAAACCTTTGCGTAGCAATTACAAATAAACACACAGAGGGAAAATATCCAATTTAGCCTAGCCGTTTTTCAGTTTAGAGCAGTCAAACAAACCACATTAAAATATATAAGAAAATTAAATAAAAAAATATACTTTTCTTTTAAAAAAAATAAATAACAAGAAACTTTTTATTTCAAAAATAAAAACATTGAAATAAAATTCATATAAGCAGATCTTTAAAATGACACATATCGCTTTTGTTCAACAATAGTGTATTATCCAAAATTTCAGTTTAAATTTATATTTGGTAACGACAAACTTCAGACTCATCACAATATCTTACTTTGAAAACGCAAAAGTTTCTAATATTTTGCTCTTTCTATTAATTATGTTCCTAAAAGTTTAAGCGTAGTAGGTCAATCCACTCAAGAGAGAATTTTATAATCAAATTCGGTCAAAAACGTTGCAATAATAAAGGACAGATAAAATATAAGACCGGTCAATAGCAAAAAATCATCATTTAATATTTTCATCCAATATACAGCAAATTAAATTATATCAGCCGTTAAAAAAAAAAAAAATTAATTAGTTTAAGATGTGTTTTAAGGTAGAATGCTCATGCACTGTAATTCACAGTAATTTTTTATGAATACGGCAGAATATTTTAAAAAACCTTCTTTAACTTTAAAACTTCGTAAATAAACCTGCCAAAAAAGGGACAATTTTTCACAATGGCAACGCTGATGAAATGCAACTCTGTGTGCAATTTTGTACACTAACACATTCATACATTAATACTTATATATTACAGTGTTACCAGTGATACATTTTAGTTTCCAAAATGATACCCTTTTTCCCAAATAGATACATTTTGAAAAAAATTTGAAAATCCATTTTTAACGTTTAACTTTTATTAATATAACATTTTTATTTTACATTTAATGACTATTTTTAAGATAATGCTATCATAAAAATTAATTTTTATATATATTTAAGTCATAAATATAAGGTACCTATGTAATTTTTAGAAATGCAGTGGGCAAACATTAAAAAAATTTAAATGTAACAATCTTTGGATGTTATTAAAACAAATTCATTTTTATAAAATTTAACATATACACAAAAATAAGCAGACGACAGAAGAACTTAGTAAGCTTAACAGCAAAATATAACAATTTAGTAGTCACTGTTTAATTAGTATTCATAACGAAATAACTTTGAAAAACTTTGTCAGAGACAGAAAGTTAAATTTTTTATTTCTGTACATTTTGCGTACAGATTATAAAAAAAAAAAAAAAATTGGGATTATACATGGTACCTGAAGTCATCAAAAGATACGAAAAATGTATCTTTCGTATCCTAATGTCATCACTGACGATGCCATTATCCCAAAAGTGTTAAAATGTATGAGCGACCTCTATTAGTTTTTTGACCCAATATTCTCTATTAATATACTTGCACCTTATCTACACCCCGTAGGAAGGCGCCATACAAATATGGTGGTTTAGTGAAATTCTTAAAGTGGACCCTGCAGAGCGTAGGGTGCTCCTAGACAGGTAAAATTTATGACCAACCTTACTTTATTTTTCATCTCCATCATTTATTTCTAACATACCAAACCGCTATCTCCATTCCTTAAGGGAGCTCCCATATACAATTTTCAATACAGTCTAGAAATATATTGAAGAAAAATATATCCATAACCGCCCAAGAACCGCCCCTAGGGGGATAAAATGTATGACCGACTTCTATAAATTTTTTGGCTCCAACAGTTTCTTTAAATATACTTGCACCTTATCTCAACCCCTTAGGGAGGCTCCCATACAAATATGTCGGTTTAGTGAAATTCTTAAAGTTGGCCCCTGCAGAGCGTAGGGTGCTCCTAGATGGGTCAAATCTATGACCAACCTCATTTTATTATTCATCTCCATCATTAATTTCTTACATACCTTACCGCTATCTCCATTTCTTAAGGGAGCTCCCATATAAAATTTTCATTACAGTCTAGAAATATATTTAAGAAAAATATCCATAACTGCCCAGGAATCGCCCTTAGGGGGATAAAATATACGACCGACCTCTATTAGTTTTTCGGCTCCAACATTTTCTTTAAATATACTTGCACCTCATCTTGACTCCTTATGGAGGCTCCCATACAAATATGCCGGTTTAATGAAATTCTTAAAGTTGGCCCCTGCAGTACGTAGGATGCTCCTTTATTTTTTATCCCCACAATATCTATCTAAGATATCTACCCGCTATCTCCATTCCTTAAGGGGGCTACCATACAAAATTTCCAAACAGACTAGAAAAATGTTGCAGAAAAGTACCATAGCTGCCCAGGATTCGCCCTTGGGTGATAAAATGTATGGCAAACAAACAAATGTATGACAAACAAACAAATTTATTAAAAACAAAGAAATAGATTAATTATTAGTTGTTTTTGTTTGGCTGCAGGTCTAAGTAAACAAATAAAAATTAAAAACTCATGATTTTTGTTTTTATATTTTTATTTTTAATTCCAAATATTTCGGTTTGCGTCGCTAACCATCTTCAGGGGTATGTGAACAATTAAAAAATAATTACAAAACTTCACAAAAGCACTTTTTTATCTTGCTATAAGATTTTCTTAACTGAATGAAACAATCAAGCAAACAAACAAATAAACAAATAAACAATTAAACAAATAAACAAATAAGCAAATAAACAAATAAACAAATAAGCAAATAAACAAATAAACAATTAAACAAGAAACCAAAATTGATACCTTAGTACGACAACGGTAGCACTGTTTTTCAATAATCACAGCGGTAACACTGTTTTTCAATAATGAAAAACATGATGGCGGAAATAAATAAACAAATAAACTATTAAACAAAAAACCAAAATTGATACTTTAGTACCACAACGGTAGCACTGTTTTTCAATAATCACAGCGGTAACACTGTTTTTCAATAATGAAAAACATGATGGCGGAAATAAACACGTGGTCGCCTAAGTATTACAACCTATACAACAACAAGCATAGACAAATTGGATTAAAAAGTAATCAGCTGTTTCTTACTACCACCTTGGCTATAATGCTTCATCTTTAAAAACAATGAAAAAACGCAAAAGCACAGAATTAATGGCGTCAAATATATTAATTTAAAATTGAAAATATGGCAACAAACGAATGGAAAATTTTAAATAAAAATTAAAAATGTAGGCATTTATTTAGAGTCTATAAATTAATGGATACGTTATTTTTAAAAAGAATTAATAGTAAATTTACAATCAATCAAATAAAATTTTTTTAAAAAAAGGTACTCAAAGTATTATGTGCTCAAACAATACTGGTGGTATGTGATTTTTTTAGGCACCGTCCTCAAAGAATGCAAATGTTCCCAAAAAGTACGGTAGCTCAAAAAAAAGGGCCGAAAAAATACGCTGTGCATATATATATATATATATATATATATATATATATATATATATATATATATATATATATATATATATATATATTCTTGCGAGCTATAATTTTCTGACATTAGGGTGGTACATTACAGTGGTATGAACAGAGATCTGGTGGATAAATACTAGAACGAGATGCTTGTGATCAATGGCCCCTTAGGGCAAAACATTGGTCTCGTGACAAAAACATTGATGTATCATACTTTAAAATCGGACTGTAAATGCCAAAGATATAACGAAAAAATATATGTTTTTTTGAAACTTTATATTAGAGAGTGTACGGCGCACTTTTTTCCTTGTAAGGTGGAACGTTTTAATGTTCATATTTGTGTGTTAAAAAAATTTGGCGACCATAACCTTTAAGGTTAAAGTGTTGTGCTGGTAGTGCGAGAATCGACCATAGGTCCCATATGAATTCCCTCTCTAAAATATAGATGGACAAATTAAGATAATATTCGGAACATGAACTCTTATATGAATCTTAACCCAATAACATTATTTTGTCTAACAGGGTACATGATTGTCCATTGGTCCTATATCGAAATTTTTTTGTATTTACTGTGGTGCAGGGTATCAAATTGTCGGGCTTCACCGACTATACTTTCTCACTGGTTATTATTCAATTATAACAAAATTTTTTTGATTAAATCACGTCCATTAGTACTTTTTTTTTGTAAGAGTGTGCTCGTCGGCCACAATGCTGATATGCGACAAGCTGTTGCTGTCTCGTTGGTGAATGCTGGAAAATCAATTAAAAACAATTGGTGAAATTAATAAAATTTAGCACTATCGTCAGACGCCCATGCCGATGAAGATAATTTTTAGAATTCGTTATACAGCGTGCAGCATTACACGCTGTATATACATATATATGTAACAAAGATGAGCATCAATGTGGTCGTGTCTTTCAACATTTGTAAATGTTGTACCTACAAATTGAAATATATTAATAAACGGGAACAAGATAATTGAATATTGTGTCGCTTTGTATGCAGACGACAACCCTCTTATTTAGTTTTCGTTGCATTCCTATTTCAGATTTGTGGTCTATTATTATTTTTAATATTGCTGAGGAGAATCGTAGTGAGTTCATACAAATTCAATTAGTAGATTTAATAATTTTCAAACACTTGCACACCATGTAAATTAGGTATGTAACGAATACTAATACCGATACCGATATATATGTATCGGCGATATTTTTCTGTCGATACGCAATATTTTTAATATATATTTTTTGGGTATTTTTAACAAATACGTAGTTAAATTTTCTATCCTTATTTTTTACATAGCAACTAAGAGAAATAACACACTAAAAAACATAGCATAAAATTAAAACGGAAAAATAAAATTGTTTTATAAAACAATCGAACCAGCGAAGATTGAAAATTGTTTGGAGTCCCAAAATTTAGCGGTTGACTTAGCATTGGCTCTTACTAAAAGATTTGAGACTTTAGAAACTAATGAAACCTATTGTTCATCTACAGTGGCCGAATACAGTCGGGCCTCGATTATCCGTGATCCGGTTAACCTGTAACGCCGATTAACCGTGATGGCTAAAGATCAGCCTATTGTGTTTTGCTTGTAATGTTTTCAAATTTTTAGCTTCGATAAACCGTGATTTCCTCTATTATCCGTGATGGCAGTTGAAAAATATTAGACAAACAACATCACACGACTTTTTTATGAAATTGAATTCTTTTTTTGCTTAATGTCCTTTTTTTGCCTCATGTTTTTAGTAGAAAATTTAATGTATACATACTTATTTAATTTAAAAATGTACATAAACTTCTTAAATTATTTTGTTTAATGTAAATATGTATGTAGACCAATGTTGACTTGTTAAATAATAAAAATATTAAAAAAACTGTATAATCAAAAGTGTTATTCGATTAACCGTGAAAATCGATTATCCATAATGTGGTCTGGTCCCGACTATCACGGATAATCGAGGCCCGACTGTATTTCAAAGACAGTTGCGCTTTTTAACATGTCTCTGCATTCCGAAAGTGTTTGATACACTGTTGCACCTAAAGGTGGTATAAGTTCTGATAAGTCTTCAAGACCTCGCCTTTAGAGCGTTTGTAAAAAATAAAAATTGAGTCCGAGGAGAAAGAGCTTCTTTCCATCCTATGCTGTGGTTCTGCCAAAGAAAAAGTCGAGAAATATTTTAGATCTTCTTATATTCCTGAAGACGCAGATCCGCTTGCTTACGGGCGCATTGACATGTTATACCCAAACTTGAAGAAAATGGCGCAGGAGTTCTTAAGTTTAAGAGACCACATTTCCATATGCGTTTCATAATTTTGCGCTTTTTCTTTGTGAGACAGTCAGGCGACTTACAATGACGAAAAGAAAATTTCTTTCTTGTATTTTTTATTGATAACAGTAATAAAAAACACAATAAAATATATTTTTGTTTTCAGTGTAAGTATACGAAAGAAATTTTTCTTTTCCACATTGTGGGCCAGGCAGTTAATTTAAAACAAGTAAAGAACTATAGTCGGCCAACATACCATACATTGAAATTCGGAAAGCGTCTATTGTAATTCAGATAAGTCATTTGTAATTCAGAAAGCGCGAATTGTAAATCCGAAATTGTCAATTGTAATTCAGAAAGCGTCAATTGTAATTCAGAATATAATAAAAATACACGAAATATATACGAACATATACCAATATATTTAGCTCTTTAGTGATTTTTTTTTTTTTGTTATAATAAAATAAAAACAAATAGTTAATAAATTTTATTTGCTTTCTGAATTACAATTGACAATTTCTGATTTACAATTGACACTTTTTGAATTACAATGGACTAATCTAAATGACAATTTACGCTTTCTGAATTACAACTGAAGCTTTCTGAATAACAATTGGAAAAGGTGTAATATCTACATCAAAACGATATTTTTAGTATAAAGTGGTTTTAGAAACGGAGGTTTATATGGGATCTATGGTCAATTTTAGACCTATCAGCACAACATTTTTACATGTATAGTTAAATTTCACATTAATACCAACATTTATAAAGAAGTAAAGGCAATCAAATCTATTTTCGGCTGTGGTATTACTATGGGAGATATGACCAAATATAAAAGATTCTAATAAACTTTGGAATGCCATTTAGATAAAGCTACAATATTTTTGTGCCAGATTTAATCTTAATACCAACAAAATAATATGGTTGGTGCGCACAAACCCTTTATTCCAGAAAAAAGTTTGCATATGGGCTACGTAAAATTATGAACTGATTCTGACCATTTTCAATTATAATTAAGACGAACCAAATTTTAAAATTATTTTCAACATTGCGACCTGTATTATGCGCACAGTTTACATACACAGGTAGCCAGTCTGCCGTACGGACGGAAATGGCTAGATCGATTCAAAAAGCTATTCGATTGGCTTACTTAAAGGTGGTTCTACGGTTAATATTTTTATATGTTACACACACCAGCCTAATTGCATAATAACCCTGTCGGACATTCAGTTAACTTTAAATTAACTGAAAGCTAACTATTTCTCAAGTAGTGGTGGTTGACACTTGCACTACTTTTATATGGAATTAACTAACTATTTTAGCATTGCGATGTCCTAGGAAGTAGTCGATTGTCCGACTCTGCATTACTTTCAATTAACTTTAAGTTAACTTTTTGTAGCTAGCTATAAACTCAATACTTTAAGTTAGCTTTAAGTTAAGTTAGTTTAAGTTAAGGCCGATTAAGGCCGATCTATGAATGTTATTCATTGGATGAATACTTTCAAAAAAATAGAAAAAATTTTATTTTTTTATTTTATTTTCTTTTATTTCTTTTATTTTATTTTATTAATCAAAGTTGTTTTTATTCAACTTTTTTTTTAACCAGAGTCGCTGGCGGGAATCGATCCCGGAACCTCGGCGCTGATAGACTTGCTCACTACCAGCTAGCCTACTGGGGCAGTCTAGTTTTTGAATAAAAAAACTATGTTCCATTACTCAATTAAGAGCGTAAATATGAGACAACGTTGATTTTTTTGGTAACGACTTGGCTCTCTCTACTTAAAATATACAACACAGTGTTTGTATACACTTTGGTTAATGTAAATTTTGCATTGCGAAGTAGTTGGCTTTAAGTTAGTCTATACAAGCTAACTTAAAGTTGGGTTTTTTTGTAGTTAGCTACTCATTTGACGGCAGGGAAGTATAACAAGTTAGAATGAGGGTATACAAAAACAAATTTTGAAATTTTGTTTTGGTTTTAAATGTAAGTTGAATGAGTCACTTTTGCGCTCGCGTTCTACAAACAGGCAGTAAGTTTGTCATTCCGTGTGTATCTTTCATAATATTCATCTAAGACCTCCCAGCGGGAAAACTCAGAAGACCTTCTTACTTCAGGCCTTTTTAAAGACCTGCTTAAAAGATTTTTTGATTCAATTACTATTCTTATCTAACTGCTAAAGAAGGCCTCATAGAAGGCCTGTGAGGTCTCATGGGAATGTTTATTGGGTAGCTTGGATTTGAAAATTTAAAATGAAATATATTTTTTTTTTATCAAATATGTAGCATAGGAAAATTTTTCAAAATAAAATGAAAATTTTCTCATTAATAAAAAGTTTTCTTTGGAGTAACGTTCATAATTTTTAGACAAATAATTTAATTTTTTTTTGGGGAAAAAACACACGCACATAATTAGTGGATTTGTGAGCAGTTTATTTAAGAGTTTGTTACCATTCCCATATCAATATTACTTAGCACAAGGAGGTGGCATCCTTAAGTTGATAAATAGCGAGCATACGTACACATAACTTAACATCCCCAAGAACCACCTAAAGCTTAGGTTAATATTTGGTGGATATAATATAAAACTGGAAGGACGTATATTTTCCTTGGAAAGGTCAATAATACGTCCTAGCAAATTTATAAATTTTATATTTATTTATACACTCAAAAAAAATTTACAGTAACTGTTTGTAGTTCATTAAAATCGTTTTCCGTAGAGTTAAAAATTAATGAAAAAATTGTTATTTTTTTAAGAAATTACATTTTTAACTGGTTTTACATGTTGTTCAAAAAACAAACTACAATTTAATAACGATTTTCAGTACTGTTAAGTTATTTTAAATGAATAAAATTTTTTTTTTATTTTTTTTTTTTTAAGTATGAAGAAAAAAAATTACACTTTCTAATTTTATATTCTGATTGTTTCCATATAAAATATTTAAATTTTCTATTGTCAAAAATTTTCAATACTAAAAACTATAAAATAAGTATGGAAGAAATAAAATTTTCATAGAAGTGCTAAAAGAAATGCAGAATTGGCATTGTGACGTATTTGTAAGTATGTACATACATATGTATATGTATGTTGCAAATTTGATTTTTTTAATATAAAAAAATACTGCCGTTCTACAGTTGGATTTCTGCGCTGATTCCTCATTATTAATAAGGTGACTTGGAAACAAAAAGAAGATAATTTTTGCATTAGGAAATAGGTTAGTGGAGCATATTTAGCGCCGTTAGAACCAGAGTGATTTAGGAGACATTTTTACTAACAATGGCCAAGAAAAAGCTAAATTCTTTCATGCCACACTGTTGTATTCTTCATCTTTAGTGCTTTCGTTTTTGAAAAATCGCGAAATGAAGGACCGTTTTGTTGATGAAGATTATAAGGTAAATATAAACATAATTTTGTGCATATTTGTGCATTCTTTTTTAAGGTTTTCACACAGAATCTGGAGTATTAAAGCAAGATTGCCATCAACATCTAATGTATCCTGTTATCAAATTTGTAATTAAAAATTTCGTACTTAATGTAAATCTATGACATGTAATGTAAAAAAAATCAAAAATAAAAATAAATTACATATGTTTGTATGTACATATAAAGAATGTAAAATATTTGGTTATTTGAACAATTTTATGTTTGTAGTAAAAACAAATGACAGGGCAGTAGGTATTACTGATTTGGTAGGTAATTTTTTGTTGGTAAAAACAAATAAAAAATCAGTAGTTTGAAACGAATTTGAAGGTAGAAAAGTGTCAGTTAAAAACTAATAATAAAATATTTGTTTTTACTGTTTTGTGGTTCGTTTTTGTGAGGTAAATCAAATTGAAAAAATAGTTAATTTTACTGAACTTGCTGGTTAAAAAATTAACATTTAAAAATAATTTAAAAATCATTTGTTTTAAATGAAATGTAAATGATCCGTTTTTTAATTGAATTTTCAGTTGTTTAAAATGATTTTTCGTTTGAATTTAACGACATAATTTTATGAGTGTAAAAATATATGGTAATGCTCCAGAGTAAAAAGAAAACGAAGAAGGAAAAAGGAAAAAATAAATGGTTTTAAATAAACATATGTTATTATGTTCTTAAATAATTTTAAATTTAAATTTTGTTGTTAATGGTTTTGCTTGTTTTTTTTATCTTGTTTAGTCAAACGTAAATTATTTCAAAGCACATTAGCACAACACCTTATTTTTATTGTAAAAATTATAAAAAAATGAGAAAAGAACATTAATTTCAAAAATTACTTCATTACATCTCACCTATGGACATCAGGCCTGCTGTTTCGTAATGTACTTTGGTGAGTTTAATTCAAATCTTTTCTTAAATAATATGATTACTATTCTCATTTTACAATTGACATAAAAAAAAAACTACTCAACACATTTAAGTAATTTATATTGTTTTTTTATATACTACATATATATTTCAAAATAATAAGATTTTGAGGTTGTTAACATAAAATTTAAAAATTATTTTATTAACATGATATTTTAAATTATTAATTTACTTGCTTACATTAATTTTTTTTTTTTTTAAATTAATTAAATTCCTAAACATAAAAAAAAAACTAAACAAGACAATGTTAAATATTAATTTACTATGTGTATTAAATAAATAAAACAGCAAAACTTCTAATTGAAATGTATAACTAAATAACATATTTTTTTCATATTTCACGAAAGATTTAAAAGAACAGTTAGTACAATAATGATGGGCTATCTTATAGATTTGTAGGCAGAGATAGCAATGGAAGGGCGGGTTTTTGAGCCTTAAGGACTTATGTCATCTGTTCCATTATCTTAACTTCACGAGTTTTATTTTAATTCTTGCTTATTATTTTTGTTCTGTTTTGGTTATAGTATCAGTTTTCTTATTTAATTTTTTTTTTAAAAGCTACCTTAACTTTAAATTTATTGTAACGTCAATTCTATTAAAGGAAGACAAGATCACCACCCCATTTTCTCTGAGCACAGTCGGTATAAAGGTAGCTAATGGTTTTCCTACAATAGAAAGTCTCGTCGTTCGTTACAGGCCTCGGCTCTTTCGTATAAAAGATAAGATACACCTTCCACACTCGCTTCTATGAGAAGGGAGTAGAAAAGGAGTAACATTTTTTATATTGTTTTTTTGCACAAGCAAAAGCAAAATCAATTTTTTTGGTCCCGTTACCCTTCTTATGTACCTGCTGAAGAAGCGAGAGCGGAAGGCCTTCTCCGCAATGACAACGTGTGTAAAAAAGATATGAGTATGGAATGGAGCAAGAAGGGCTTGTACATCCAAAAGAAGGGGTACAGAGGCCTTCTAGAAGGCCTCCCTACTCCTTCTTTTTCCCGCTGGGCTCATAAAGCATATATCGCACTTGATCAACAAGTGGGTATTAACTCAACATTTTTATTTCGTTACTTTTTGGAAAATATCGAAACACAAAATTCATACCTACTTGCTGTAAAAATATTGTAATTTTTTGTCTACTTTTTGTCTACGGTTGTTTTAAATATTCTTTTTTCTATGCCATTAACATTAAATCAAAAATTGTTTGGCTTCTACTGAAATTTTTTTAATTTAGAGTTAATACCCTCTTGTTGCTCAAGTGCGATATATTCCTTAAGTAATTCTAAGTAGAATTACTCGAAAGACTCAGCAAAAAAAAAAATAATGTTTTCCAGCACAATCGATATAGTATAAAGTGAGTTATAGACCCAAATGGAGAACAACCAGCCAAACATTGATATTTCTGTTAAAAAAAAAAATTTGCACAATTTCGTTTTTTATGACTAGAAATCATGCAACTTAATTTCATGAAGATCGACCATAGGCCCCACTCGGCCCTACTCTCAGAAAACAGTTTAGTATGCCTAAAACCTTAACAAAAAATGCTACTGTTATCAAATTTGATGCATCAAAGTTAAATAATCATCACATTGTTAAATTTCGTGAAGATCGGTCCATAACTTACCATATTCCCCATATATTCATTTTCAAATTAAGTTTTATGTGACTAAAAATAAATGCATTAATCTTTCTGACTGGTTCATATTTTGAGAAGACGGCCAAAATTATTTTTTTTATGTTCTTCAATTTTAAAATAATTTTGTTCATATGAAAGTATATACTAATTAGAGTTTTTTTCCCGGACTTTTTCGATTCCCGGGAAAGCGGGAAACTTTTTTAAATTTCCCGGGATCCCGGGATCCCGCTCCATATAAATAATACAAAGTAAATTTTGTTATTATTTAATGAAAAAAAACTTTATAATTGAAGATTGAAATAGGAACTTGAATTATTATTACCTCACGCCTTTATTCCCTATTATTATGCTTTTATTCAGTATTATTATGCTCTGGATACAAGATAAAAAGATAACATAAACATAACAATTTAATTCATAAAACAAAATAAAAACAAAATTAAAATTAAGGTACTCAAGATATGAGATCAAAAAGTTAATTAATAAAATAGATAAAATATTTTAAAGAAATATATAAAATTTTTTAACGGCTTAGGAAATAACTTTCTGACACACTCAAAGCGCTTAGTAAGTCGTCAAAAAGTATATTCCTGATTTTATTTACTAATTATCATGTTTCCGAAAAATTTCGTTCATTTTTTACCGAGGTTGGACAAATAGTTAAAAGTGCACCGTTGTAGCATGCTTCGGATTCACAATCAGAAGCAATTTTTTCTTTTTTATAAACAACGTCTATATCAGTCAAATGTATGTGAAGGTTGATGCAAAAATAGCATCAACCGGACTGCTTCTTACAAACCTTTTCATTTCAATAGGTCCATTTGTAATCTTTAGGACAATGTGTTTTTGAAGTTGTATGTTGTAGTATCTTACACGAGTTTTCAAAATGTTATTTTATTTCGGTTTCCCCGCACTTCACGGGTATATAAACCAACTCAAATTGAAATTGAAAATTTGTGTCTATCACCTAATAAACATATCGCTCCTTCATTGCATAGTCATATCACAAAATTTGAAGTAACTTTAGCAAAGTTTTCCTTCATACCTTCTCGTATTATATCTCAAACTGAACCGGAGTTATAGCAAAATATATCTTTAAATCAGTGCATTTTTAAAACTTTAATCGCATTTTGCCAAGATCGTTTGTTTTTGTAGATATGACTATGTTGCAATAAAGGAGCGGCGATATGTTTATGTATCTCCTATTTTTAAGACTTGTTCATGGACAATGAAACTTTACTGCCTGCATCTTATTTTGAATTAATGTACTTTATTAACTCTTCACTTCACTAAATGTAATAATTATCAACTGTTGCACTGCCCATTCTGCTTTTAGTAGATTTATTGCATCAGGAGACATTAATTTAAATACATGTACTCACTTCTTGTAATTGATCTAATCCACAACCCATCCACAGCTGCTAGTTTTTAGAGAATAGAAAACTAAATTTCAAAGTATAAATAGCTATTTTCTGAAATTATGAGGAATTTTTTATTTCCCGGGATCCCGCAAGAAAAATCCCGGGAAAACCGGAAATAAAATAATTGAAATTCCCGGGAATTCTCGGGACGGGAAATCCCGGGAAAAAACCCTAATACTAATAGACCTTGTTATGAATTTCTTAGTCATTTTTTAAAGTTAAAATGCTCATAATTTTTTTGTTTTTCAAGATTTTTTGACAGAATAACTTTTGAATTTTCGACGATTAAAACAGTTTCGATCAAAACAGTTCTAGCATGTCAGGTTATCAATTCATTTGGAAAAGGAAAAAAATTGCATTTTTATTTAAAAAATTAAAGTAGCAAGTATATGATAAAAAAAATAGTACGCTGTTAGTATAGTTAGCTATATGTTAGCTGTTAATTTAAAAAGGGGTTTTTTATGTTTCAAAGAAGTGGTAAAAAAGGATTACTTAAAAAAAGACTTCTATCAAGAGTATAAAAATCCATACTTTCATATTTGTCCTTCATTATTGTTTAATATTTAAATAATTCATAAGATAAAAATCAAAAATTTTTCAATTACAGTACGTTAAATATTCTAAAAACAAGAATAGGTTTTACTTGCTCAACAAAAAATGGTTAACCAATCAACCTATTTTTTAAAAGTTGATAACAGTCACGGAGACTGGAAAAGTGGGTCGACCAGCAAAACAATTGAGAATTGTAGTGAAAGAACACGAAGACGCAAGCTGGCAAATATCAATGAAGAAATTTCATCCTAAAGGATTCATTTTTATATCAAAATCAACCAACGTAAAATAAGAAAACAAAAATTGAAATAATTGAAAAAATAGTGGAAGCGAGCCCAAAAATCATTTTTAAAAGTATGTCTATACCAACTGAAGAAATGAAATTTACCCCAGAAGAAGCATTTAAAACTGACCAAAAATCAGTTTTCAGAATTGCGAAAGCGAACCAATGAAAAAAATTGTGGAATTTTTCCATCATATACAGCATATTTGGCCCGTTAGGCGCAACAGTGAGAAAAAACAAAGAAAATGTGGAAAACAGGAAGAAAAATAAAACAAATCCATAAAAATACCTTGAGGAAATTCAAAGGATGGAAACACTGCATGGCGATTCTTTCCGATCCAGAAACTGCAGCATCTATCACAGGAGTACATTATGAATTAATAAGACGATTCCAGATCAAATTACAAGTTATAGCCTGTAGCAGAAAGTTAAATGCAAAAAAATGTTGTCAGTATGAAAATGAAACACCAATTCGATACTCCATTAAAATACTCTTGAAGACATATGCCAACCACAGCTCATACAATTTTGCATCATGGGAAACAAATAGTTCAACACAATATGCTTCCAATTAGAAATCTATCTGAAGAAGCGCAAGAAAAATAAGACAAAGACTACAGATTCTTCCTCGAGCTTAATACAAGAAAAATGTCCAGATGTTCTACTAATGAAGATCTTATAACTTTTTTGTTGTGCACATCAGACCCATATATCTCCAGTATTCGACAAAAATGGAAATCAACCTCAATCGAGTTAGAGGAAGAAGCTGAACAACTTCTAGGAAATAGAACTCAAATTCTTATTTAAAAATTTTTTTTTAAAGCCAACCTTTGGCCCCTGAGAATATGTGGACTAAAAATTAACGGGGCCAAATGTTGGCATTTTCTGGCAAGATTTAAGTTCGAGAATAAAAAATATGTATCAGTTGTAAAATATAACAGAGAAAACGAGAAATGACCGGCCACGGTCAGGAATGGAAGATTATCGATAATAATTTTAATTAATTTTCATGTTGTAAAATTCCTTTCTTCATAAAAATAATTTAATGAAAATTAAATTTAATAAACTTAAGCCTAAATGAGAATATAGAAAATTTGGATTATAAACAAATATATTTTAAATATTCAAATTTTACACTGAATCTCAATAAAAAAATTTAAATGCATTTTTAACTCCCCATAACTTTTGTCTTAATCGCATAATAAAATACCGGTCTAGTCAAAAGTTATGGAATTTTGACCGCCTCTCGTAAAATTTCCCACTGTGCGTCGATTAAAATGTATACCGAGATATTTTACATTCGAATTTTGGTATTATTTGGTAATTGTAATATTAAAAACATTAAAAAAAATCTTCTTCAAAAATGTATAATTAGTTGGTTTCTGAAAAATTTTAATTATTAAGATAGAAAAACTTGTTAGCTATAAATACCCTTCTAACTAAATACAATGTTATTTTTCCGCTGTTTCAAACATTACATGGCCGCATAAACCACACAATCGGTTTGATCTACGAAAATCAAAAATTTTAAATATTTAATAAAAGGAAATATTTATATAAATTTAAAACGCTGGATAGTTTTCAAAATATGATCGATTTCAATTTCACGTGATTTCGGTTTCCAGAACATGTCTGACATTAAAATTAAACACAAAAATGCTTTTAAACCATGTAAAATTGTTGTTTTTGTTCTTAAAAAAATAAGACACATGTACTATGTATTACTATTGGTAATATTTAAATGCAAACATAATTATCAAATATCAAAAACATTTTTTTGCCCCATCAAAAGTATTTTGGCCCTTTTAAATTGTCAATTTGGCCCAAGACAAAACAACTCAATATGCATCACTGGCCATCCTCTAACTGGCAGTGTGATTACCGCCGCAGTTGCTACATTTTTTAAATAAATAAATAATTCACAACATACTACGCAAACAGAGTATGACCAAATTCATGACAGTTAAACATTGAACGGGACCATTTCTTTTGTGCGGCTCTTCTATAGTGATTCTGTACAGAAAAAATTTCAAATTGTAAATGGGAAAGCTTTACGTCGCCGCGTTCAAACTCCACTCGAAATAGTGGTTGAAGATTTTTCCCCTATTATTAATATTTGTAACGTTTTTTTTTCTTCCAAAAATGTTTTTATATCTTCTGAGTCTACGCAAGAGTCAATGCCCTTTATCACTACCTATGTTTTTGTCTCGTTAATACTACCTCGCTTTATTGTAGCTACATAAAATGAATTTTAACCTATCAACGAAATCAAACTCTTTATTAACTCATTTGAGTTTTGCTCTCAAAGATATGTCGGGGGTGGCTTAGACGATTTGATGACACTTGGTGCTTCCGAGGATTCCTCATCCAAAATTGAGAAACGATTTTGTGAATTTGTTCAATCCGTTGTACCATATTTCAAAGCAACTGCTGAGGAGGTAGGGTTGTGACCCCGTTTAAGCACTGTTATATATCTATCAATGCCAACTTGAACTTGAAGCTTTTGAGAAATTTTAACTTGTGCTACTGAGTTTTCCATAGCGGCTGTTTTTGGGTTAACCGTTTCATCACTTTTGTCTTTTGTTGCGATTATTAAACCAATATTGTCCTACGCCGCCCTGGCGTGGTGGACTTAGAGTGATACTTGATAAGGTCTACCGCCTGATCTGCGTATCGATCACGGGCGTCATTAGGACCTGTCCCACTCCGGCTTTGGGAGCTATCCTGTACACTCTTTCACTGCACATTTCTATAAGGGAGGAAGCCTGCAGGGGTGCTAGCAGGATGCCACGCATTGCTGAATATAAGGATGGTGACTTGGTGGGTCACATGCGGATCCTTGGGAATGATCCATCCATTATGGTGGGTGATCATATGCTGCTTAGTTTGGCATTGTATGGGCATTTCAATGTCCTTATACCTAACAGGGACCAATGGGCGGACCAATCCTGGTGGAGCGCATGCGTGGACCAGGTCTGAACGAATTGGAATTGAAGAGCATTCGATCACGACTGCCAGAATAAGCCCCTTGATGAATTGTTTTCTGTTCAAATAAATTAAATTATATTTTGCTCTGTTTACTATTAAGCGGGGATTCCCAAAAAATCCCGGGAAATTTAAAAATTAATCCCGCTTTCCCGGGAAATGAAAAAGTCTGGGAAAAGAAAAACTCTATTTGCATCATAAAAAACTTTTTCTGAGTTCCAAATTTGGTGACATCTTGGCGAATTTTGATGAGTTTTGACTGCGACCTTTTACTGCGAAGGAAAAATCCGGTAAACAAATACCAAAATTGCCATCAGCCTTTGTCAAACTTAGCCAACTTTGTTTGTATTCAATTCGATAAGGAATGGTTCTAAGATTTTCCAACCACCTTGTCACTTTATAACCGTTTGGTCTCATTCTCACAACAAACTGGCAACACATTTGCACCATAAAAGTCTCATTTTGACAATATGTTGATAATATATTTATAAAACACCGTTGATTAATTGACAATACTTAGTTTTCATTTTGATAATACATTGTTCTCAATCACGTTAGGAATAACCCATTGTGATATATAGATTTATATTTATTTCTACTTCTTAAATATTTTTTAAAATAAAATTAAAATCCAAATTTTAATATTTTTTAACCAGGCTAAAGCTTATCAAATTTAACTTTCATTTAATTATTTTTATGAAGAAAGGAATTTTACAGCATGAAACAAATTAAAATCGACTGAACTGGGAATCTAACCCAGGTTTTCACGGACAGGTTGCCCTGACAACCATAAACAGTTCAATAAAATAACTACAATACTAATTATAAACTAAATCTACAGATTTAATTTAAAAAAAAATTGTCACCGTTGCATTAATAAAAGAAAACATAGACCCTACCTTATATAAAGCTTTTTCACTGCTGGAGCTTTCTACATACATCCTAGAAGCTTCATTTTGATTAAGCCACAACTCTACCTTAGTAGGTACGTACTCAAAGGAGTTTCATCATCGATACCGAACTAAATAAAAAGTGTAACTCTACCCAGTAAAAAATGTGCTCCAAAAGGAGCAGGTTTTATGAATGAATACATACCCCAAATCGCTTCAAACCTGCTTATGGGATGCCTGATTTTTGTAAGTAGTGTTCCTGGTTTGGAGGACTATTTTCTGCTGACAATAAGCTCCTAAAGAGTTTTTTGAATGGCTAACTATATTAACATATTTATTAATATTTTGCTTTTACTTGTTTAAATGCCTTTTTCAATCATTTTCGCAACCCATAATATATTTTTATTTTTTCGCTTTAAAACTGCTGTATAAGAGCTCTCTTATTGAAGCGCTCGATTATGCGCTTTTTCTTTTAAGTGCTTCAAAACATCCAAATTTTTTTTTACTGGGTAATAACTACTTGCAACTTTTTTATTCGTTAAACTGCCTACATGAGGTTAAGTTAGTTTAATTAATAATGACAACCGGGCGTTATCTATTTGACAACAACGTTATTTTTTACATCTTCGGTTTCAATTTGACAACGTTGTGTTAAAAATATGACAAAACTTCGTTGTCGTTTGAGTATCATTGGTAAATCATATTGTAGTTTGTTATTTATTTTAAAGGCATACTTTCAGTATTGTTTACCTTGTTACTATTTTCAGCTATCAAATACAGGGTTTCTTTTGTTGTATGAGCTCAACCTATATAAAGAGGTAAGCAAGACCTCGCGCGAGTTATTGGTTTGCTGTTGAAAAAAGGCTGTCATCAGCTCTTTTGTTTATTTTTGCACTTTTTTCAATGTCGTTAACATTTACGGTCGAATTTTTCAATTGCAATTGCGGCGTTAACGCGCTTTTTTGGGATGCTTTATACAAATTGATTATCATTACTAAAAACACTCATTAAGAGTATCTATACTCTTAAGAAATAATTCTCTTGTTGTACTCTTCATTTTTCATTTATTTAAACACAAACGCCCGGAATAAAGGCGCCCGTACACGACATGTTTTTGTCATCTGACATGTCAAATTTCCCACTGCAAAATACATACATGTCGTGTGTTACCTTTTTAACTTTGCTTCTGTAAAAGTCAGACGCAAAGTCATCTGACAAAATTTCAATTAGAGCGTGCTCTATTTTCTTCTGACAAACCATCTGACATCACAAAGCTATGCCGGGAAGAAACCGGCAGCGGCGTCCACTATTGACGGAATCATTAGCCGGCTGAAGTTAATTTTTTACAATACCGAGATATGTTTGATCATCTTACCATTGAATAGAATTTATGTGAATATATATATAAAAACCGTTTTATTATAAAATCCTAAATTGGTATCTTTGAATTAAAAGAAAAAAATGTTAAGATGGCTGAACTTTTTTACGGCGCAAATAAAACTTTTCATGGCGGCAGCAAGCTATTTTGAAACCGAGCACTACTTTGGTTTCTGCAATAACAATGCAAAAAAAACAGAGACAATGTCAGAAGCAAATTACATATACGTTTGTGACCGAATATTATAAAGCTTATGTAAAACAGCGATTTTGACAGACATGCACAATTACATGTGACTTGAAAATTTGACATGTCAGATGACAAAAACATGTCGTCTATATGCTCCTTAAATAAGCAAAAAGTATTTGCACAGAGTTTTTCTTTATATATTTGTGTGTATATTTATTTTACTATTAATTTTTATTTATTAACAATTGTACATCAAATTTTAATAACATAAAATTAAAGTTATGGAGGTAATGTTATTACCAGGAATAGATTTTATATTGGATTGGCTCCTTTTCCATCTCCAATATTCCATCATCAATATTGTTACATATTTTTAAAACCAGTACTTTCAGTCGCTTTCGACACGACACTTACTGCAATGATATATTCACAATTTACAAATACATGTTTGATAACCGGCACGTGTCCGCAATTTTGTCAAGCAATTGTTTGTTTTTAAACAAAGTTTATACATAGAAAAAAATCAGAATTTAATAACTTTTTAATTATACTAGTGTTCGCCTAATGGTCAAAATTCGACCATACATTTTTATGTACATACATACATATGAAGAAAACATAGCACATCTAAGTATGTATGAATTTACATGTTTTGAGCATTTATTTTTTCCGTCTTAGTGGATCGATTTGGCGAGGGACCAACCTTCGATTCATATTTTATCTTCTACGTGAGTTAATTTAATTTTGTAAGTTCAATATAAAAAAAAAAAACAAAAAAGTATCAAAAAGTCTCCTTTATGGATTGTCATCCACTCAGGACATTGCATCTTTAATTTCATGTTTCTATGTCTAATAACGAAACGAAAATTAATCAAAGTACCAGATGTTGAACGAAAAAGTATCAAGAAGCTCCCCTTACATGTTCTTGTTCACCCAGTTTTATGTATAATTTTATCTTTATAGGCCGAATATTAACGAAAATTCAAAAAGTTCCAGATTAAAAACAAAAAGTGCCAACATTTTTTGTCTTAAAGGTTTTCATTCACTCAGGAATATTATGCTTCTAATTTCAACATTATAGAAAATTTAAAAATTATCACATGCAGCACGGAAATGTAAAAAAAGAGATTTTATTTTCCGTATTTCCCTTTTTTGCTACTTTTTTCTCCCCATATAGGTTCGGTTGACAAACAAAGGAAGAAAGCGTTCTTAATTGTTTTGCCTGTGCCGATTTATACATAAGATTTATATAGTCGAAATATTCGAAAACCGGTTTCTGAAAAATGTCGAGTAATCGTCCACCCTATTTTTTATTATTTGATAATTGAAAAAAACAAATTTTTTATTTATGTGTTCTTCATATGTGTTAGTAGCAAATTTAAACACTTATTACTCTAAAATTATTAAACAGATTTGAATAAAATATATGTGAGTAAATACCTTTCAAATGGTGTATATTTTGTTCAAATCGGTTAACATACAGAGGAGGAAAGTGTTCTTAACTGTTTTGCCTTAGCCGATTTATATATAGATTCTATACTACTGGTAAAAGAACAGTAAATTGTTGATTAATTTACTTTAGTGCAAGAGGGTATTAACTCAAAATTTAAAAATTTTCAGTAGATAAAAAACTATTTTCAATTTTACATTAAAGACAGAAGAAAAAGAATTTTTAAACCATGCGTTTCATTACCACAAAGTTGTCAAAAAAGCGCAATATTTTTACAGCGGGTAAACATGAATATTACGTTTCGATTTTTTCAAACAAGTGAAAAAAATGAAAATTTTGAGTTAATACCCTCTTGTTAATCAATTTTGCGATTTATTTTTATTAAACGATAGTATACAGTTGTATGTTTGTATTCATTTAATTTAATTTCATTTGACATTTCTTTCTACAAAATACCAAATACTCAAAAGCCATTTCAAGCACATAATACAATTTACCGATTTAATAAACACCACGTAAATTAATGTCGTTTAAAAAACAAACAAAAAAAAAGTACTGCTTTAAGTAACAGCTGACTTTAAGCGACAGCGAATATCGTTAAAAATTTTACTAAATAGCAAATAAATAAATTAAAAATTTTCGTTATATTTATTTTAACGATGCTTTTCTTGTTTTTCACTTTCAAGAATTTCACCATTTAAGATTTTTATATAAAGTCCTTGTAACATTTTTTTACCAAGCATTTTACAGAATTAAAATTGCATTGATATTTTTGCATACTTAAAGCGTTTTGTTAGCATATTTAAATGATTTTTATATAATTATTTTCCTTTTATCTAAATTTTTGCTCAAGCTTCGTACAGACGGTGGTCAGATCTTACAATGTTGTCATTTTTCTGACAATGGTGCCAATCTCAGATGCATTAATTTAACATATCTGCCAAATGAAAATGATCTTACAATGTTTATACAGTTGCAAGACATTTTTAGGCAATTTTAATGACAACATTGTAAGATCTGACCACCGTCTGCACGAAGCATAAGGATTAAAACAAAAAAAATTTGAAAAAATAGAGAAGAAACTCTGTCAAAAATAAACAAAAAATTCTTTAAAAGTTTCGTATGTATGACTTACAAAAACAAGATAAACACATTTCCTCTTAAAACAACTGTAGAGTTATGCTTTTTTTGAACTGCTGAGAAGGTTTTTCTATCTCTTTCTCTTCTAGTCGTTTTCTATGTCAGCTTTTTTCATTGTGAGTCAGTGTTGCCGATTTGTGTGTAATTATCCAAAAGAGGGACAAAGCTTTTTTTCTTGGACTGATTTTGGATCATAAAATTTTTAATGTTATTTCGCCTCAACATAGTTTCAGATACAAGCAAGTTATTCAATCGAACGTTTTTTTTTTTATCAAAAAGGTATTTTTCACTCTGTAAATTTACAATCAAACAACAAATATTCTTTTTATGTTTTGACAATTTGGATGTTGAAAGCTTTTGGCCAAAAGTATTTAAGGAAAAAAACTGTCTTGGTGAGCCTTTCTTTCCTAAACCCGTAATAACCTTCCTTTATATTCTGCCATCTTCTTTACGTGGGTGAATAAAGTGTCCGGAAAATATTTTTTTTTTAATGACATTGGTGGTCCACTTTCTGTTAGGGCAGCTGTGGAAAACCATTTAACCTTATGGTTTTAATAAGATGAAGCTATAGCACATACTGCAGGTGCCTCAATGTCTTTGGTAAGAGGCATATTCGACGAATGCTTTTTCCCCCACAAGCAATTTTAACTAGACACACATTTAGCGAATTTAACAGCTTCTGGCAGTTTTCTTTAAGGATATTTGAAAGAATCGGTTAACCGTTAATCGGTTAACCGATTAATTACTACCCGATTAACTGATCGGTTAATTTAAAATTGTCTATTTTCGATTAACGATTAAACCGGTTAATTTCAGTCGATTATCCGATATAACAAAATTTTAAATTTTTTTGAAGTATTATCCAATATTTTTTGTACTTTTAATTATTTGTTTCGTCTCATATATAAAAGAAATGTGCTTAGAAAATATTTTTTTATACAAGATGATGACCTGACAACAAAAGAAACTATTAATAGTAACACAAGCAATCTTTTAACAAAATTAGCCAAAACATGGCATAATGGAATATTTTAAATGCTTAGAGAAATCCTGGCGAAGGACTGAGAAATTAGATATGCTGTAGTTTGGGTGCTTTCGATTTCTCCAACATATGCGATAAGTGAAAGAATTTTTTCCAAGTCAAGTTTTATCAAAACTAAAGAAATTGCTTAAATCATAAACATTTAAGCCAAATTATTATTCCAAAAGATTATTTTATAAGATCTCCTTTAACAATTGAAATAACTAAAACAATACTAATAAATAAAATCTCAGTTTATTTTTTAATAAATACATATCGGCATTTCCATTTTAACGTGTCGTGATATGTGTACCAAAAAATGTAAAAAAATTAAATGAAGAAGTCAAAATTTGTTAAAAGGATTTTTATATATACAAAGTTATGAAGTAGCACTACATTCAGAAAAAAAATTACAACAATCGACGCTAAGGATTTGCAGATAGATATTAGCAAAAATATTCGCTGGCGCGACGTTAAAAAAGCAGAAGCGGATTTTGACTTGCATTACAAAACTGAATAAGACTGCGAATTGAGCAAGACGTTTTGTATAAAACCTTTTTTATTAGGCTTTGCACTTATATAGAATTATTTTTCAAGCTTTCAAATTTAAAAATCTTTGCTCGTTTGAAGGTACATATGGGCATTTCCAGAGAAAAGTCTACTTTTTTTTAATGTAACGCCAGAATGCAAATAAGGTTGTATTTAAGGACCATGTTGTTCAACTGTTATTGCTTTTGTTACTAAATGCAGAGCTAGTTGCGCTTTACACCAAAATATAAAAAAGTAAACTATACATATAAAATTTTCTGAGAAATAATTTAAATTACTTCTGGCGTTACGTTACAAAAAGTTGACATTTCGCTAGAACTGCCCATATACAGCCATCACACAGAGTACAATTCCGTTCGGAAACGGAATTTGTTCCGTATTTTGGTGCTTTAGAAAATGACGAAAACATTTTTCGGAATGAAACCATTTTTGTTTTAGTTTAGTTGAAGAATTGTTATGTTTTTGTTTTTTTTTTACTAATAAACTATAAATAATAAATAATTTATGCATTTTTATTTATTGAAATTGCTAAATTTAAAAAAAAACTTTATTAATCGGTTAACCGATCAATATCAAAATTAACCGATTATTAACCGGTTAAATCAAAAGCCCGATTAAATGAATACCCTACTAGTCACCATTTACAAGATATAATTTCTCAAAGCTAATAAAAAACATTCCCAACCAAAGAAAAGAAACATGTATGATTTCGTAAATTAACAGCGCTACATTTTATAAAATTTATAAAATGTTGGATCATATTGATGCTTCACCTGTGTAAAATTGAATTTGGGCTCCGGCAACACTGTTGTGAACCGAGTTGCCATCTTAGGTGTTTTTCCCCTAGATTTAGGGGATTTTATTTCATTTAGGGGATACAAATTCTTAGGGGGAAATTTAGGAGGCATAAATTTATATTTGCAAGGGGTTGTTAGTGTGTTTCACCATTTGTTTGTCTGTTCATAACAAAAACTAATGGCCGATTTCACAAATTTATTTAAATATCAAGTTATTTTTAAAATTAATTTTTCATGTCAAATAAAAATAAAATTTTATGAAAAACAATATTTAAATATGAATTCATATTGCTAGATTTCAATGGGAAATAGCAAAATTACCATATTTTGCAACGTCTCAAGTTTTTCTTCGAAGAAGATAATTAGTATCAACATATTTAAATTTAAATGCAACATTTTTTGTTCAAGAAACTAAAAAAAAAAATATTTTGGTGAAATTTCAGTAAAGTTAGGTTAAGAATTATCAATAACAATTTTAATTAATTTTCATGTTGTAAAATTCCATTCTTCATAAAAACAATTTAATGAAAATTAAATTTAATGAACTTAAGCCTACTTAAAAATATTAAAAATTTAGATTAAAAAGCACAAATAGTTCAACAAAATAACCACAATACTAATTATTGTTAAAGCTAAGGCACGAGCTCTATGTGTTCATTTGTCCTTCAAGTTGTGCTGAAAAAGGTCAACAAGAAAAAGAAAGACAAAAAGGAAAAAACAAAAAATGTACTTTGGACTTCAAGAAGAATTCTTGACAAAACTACGAAAAAACAGAAGTAAGGAAAATCATGTAAAATCAATTAAAATGGATAATCATTCAAGAAATAGCAAATTTCGATCTACCAAAAGTTAAAATACAATTTGGTTTAAGGATTGATGTTTGACTATTGACGTCAGCAGTCGTCGATGGCTGCGAGTGTAAAACGGAAAATCCATCTGAGGAGATCGAGTGGTTGCGATCAAAACATGTCATGGTAACCTGCCGGCCGCGGTTCGAATCCCGGCCACGGTCAAGGATGAAAGATTATCAATAACAATTTTAATTAATTTTCATGTTGTAAAATTCCATTCTTCATATGTAAAAATATGTAATTCTTAACCTCATAGCATAATTCTGTTCTGGCGGGGGTTTTTAAATTTTTTTGGAGGGAAGAATAAAAATTACATGGCAGCACTGGTTGTGAGTACAATTTCATAATCAATGCGTTTCAATTCCAACATGGAAAATAAAAACAGTATGGTCAACTGTTTTAATTTTTCCACAAAACGTTTGTATTACATTTATACATTATACATTTATTAATTCAAATTAACAATAACTTTTATTAATGTTCTTCTATGTACATTTTACTTTTGAATTATAAAAATTATTTACATCCCTGTCGAAACATTGCATATTCATTATATTTTATTTTTTAAAGAGAATAATGGAGCATATCATAATGCATAATGAGAGCTAAACTATGAGATGAAACGAAAGGAAATGAATCACAACATGGTATAGCGGAAATGAATTATATTTCCTTTTTCTTTATACGGTGGGAATGAGTTTTTTGTATTTGTGTGTTTGTTTGTGTATGAATGTACATGTAAACTTTGTACACAATATCAACAGTATGTTTTGCCAACACTAGAGGAATGTTCGTTGTTGTAGAGAATGCCACACAACAACACATACAAACACAATATCAGAATATTTTCCTCCCCAAACCCACTACCACTTTTGTGTACAAGGACGTGTGTCATCCGTTTAAAGAGTCAAGTTCCTTTTCCAAATGTTTCAAGTACATTTTGGCCACATGTGGTTGTCGTTGACGCAACTAAAATCGTGCACGAACCGTTTGGGCCTATGAGTTTAGTTCTGCCTAATAGTCGACTCTCAGCTTTCTTTGCCGGCGGACGTGTTATTTCGTGATTGTTTTTATATTACAAAAATATAAGGGAAAAATAAAATAAATAAAATTAAAAAAAAAATCCACAGAAAAGAAAAATCTATTGCTTTTAAAGCAATAAAATTTAATGTGTTAAATCTATGCATATGTGGATAGCTGTGAGAGAGTGCGTGTGTGAGTAAATAAATAATTGAGTTTTAATAAAAAAAGAAAATCGTAATAATTAAATTTTTTAAACAAATTAGTTGCCTGTGAAGCTTTCAACGGTTTTTTTTTATATTCTTTTCTTCAAATCAAGACCAATTTATTTACATTTTGGTACTTTGCAGTCAAGTAATTACGGCACATGTGTTGTTGTGGGTTCGTCTATACAATCGTAAGTCGGTGTGGAAATGTGTATCCGTGTGTGTTTGTAAATAAATAGACGTAGGTGTATATGTTTGTAAA
The DNA here is from genome assembly GCA_963931875.1 of Pollenia griseotomentosa. Classification (NCBI taxonomy): domain Eukaryota; kingdom Metazoa; phylum Arthropoda; class Insecta; order Diptera; family Polleniidae; genus Pollenia; species Pollenia griseotomentosa. The sequence continues at coordinate 150,533,478 of OZ007560.1, read as the reverse complement.
CAAACAGAATAGAAAAAAAAAAAATAGAAAGCCATACGTACATTTTTATATACATACAAACATATACAAGTATTTGTGCGGTACCGTGATTTTCACAAATGTTTGCGCGCCATTTGAAATTATCGAATTAAAATTCCGTTTAAGCTAAAGAATTTTGAATTGTGTTATATATCGCAAAAATTTTTATTTCAATTGTTTTTATTCTCAGTTAAAACGAATTACGTTTTGCAGAGTTTTAGTTTACGTTGCATTTAAAATTCCGAGTTGCAATCAAAAACGGTTTTAAATCCAAATTTTGATATTTTAATTAAGCTAAAGTTCATCAAATATAATTTTCATTAAATTATTTTTATGAAGAAGGAATTTTACAACATGAAAATTAATTCAAATTTATTGATAACTTTTCATTCTTAACTGCTGCCGGGCTCGAACCCAGACTTTTACGGACAGGTTACCCTTACATGTTTCGATTGCAACCACTCAATCTTTTCAGAGGGGTTTAGCGTTTAACACTCGCAGCCATCGACGACTGTATTCAACCTTTAGTAGATCGAAATTTGCTTTGAATGATTATCTATTTTAATTGATTTTACTTGTTCTTCCTTACTTCGGTTTTTTCGTACTTTTTGTCAAGAATTCTTCTTGAAGTCCAAAGTACATTTTTTTTTTTGTTTTTTCATTTCATTTTGGGTTCGAGCTTAGCAGCAGTTATGGATGAAAAATTATCAATAAATTTTAATTAATTTTCATGTTGTAAAATTCCCTCTTCATAAAAATAATTTAATGAAAATTATATTTGATGATTGGATTAAAAACCATAAATAGTTCAACAAAATAACCACAATACTAATTACTGCTTTAAATATTTTAAATACTGTTTACCAATTCGAAAATTAAAAAACAGGGTTTTGAGATTTATTTTATTTGATTTTTGCTAGTATTTTTCTAAGATTTTTTTTCCTTAAGATAAAAAGTTATGTTATACATATATTGTTGTTAATGTTCCTACGCGTACATTAAATATTTTGTCGCGAAGAAGAAGATTAACGACGCTGACCGTCTGTCGTAAGTGATTTTAAGTGAATAATTGAGATGAGCTAGTTAAATTGTCAGATGTGCGACAATTCAAGCCAACACATTGAAACAACACTGGATTTTTTGTGTTTTACTCGCATTAAGAATGTAAGTATGTAGCAGTTTTATTGTACATAGGAAAACATATTATATTTTGCGTACAGCATTGTGATTGTAGTAATTGTCTTTTTAATATTTTTTAACCATTTAATATTTACAACGGCAAATTAATTAAGAGATATGAACAAAAATATTTTCAAAACATTCTTGAAATTTTTAATTGTAACTCTAATAACATACATATGATTTTGGAAATATTGTCCTTAATTAACCCAGCCAGCAAAATAATCCGACATCGTTTAGATATCTGAGAGAAACGTCGGCAAAAAAGTCGGAATCGTATACGAATTACGTCAGATTTCTGACCCAAAATGTATAAAGTGGTTGACACAAATTCTGACGGACATGTCGTGGGAAATTCTGGGTTTTTGTCGGCATTTCTGATAGATATCTAACAGAAATCTAATGAAAATGGCATGGGAAGTTCTGATGTGTTAGCTGAGATTCTTTTTACTTTCTAGCTGATAGCTGAAAGAAATAATTTTATTGCAAAATATGTAAAAGTACATATATATATGTATATATATATATATATCGTTCCTATAAGGAGCATAGGGCCTCAACAAATGTTCTCCATTCGGATCTATCCATCGCAATAGTTTTCACTTCATTCCACGTTCTTTGCACTTTTCTGGCTTCGTTATGGATTTGCCTCAGGCCTGTGTGAGCTGGTCGACCCTGTCTGCGGCTTCCCTGCGCGTTCCATTCAATAGCATTTCTAGCGATGTTTGATGGTTCTTTGCGGATGGTGTGTCCAATCCAATTCCACTTTCTTTTTCGAATCTCTGTAGATATTGGTTTTTGGTATGTTTCGTTCCACAGGTTTTGATTTGAAATAGTCTGTTGCCAAAAAATTCTTAGAATTCTGTGAAGACACCTATTTACGAACACTTGAAGTGATTGGATGTCCTTAACACTTGCATTCCAGGACTCACAGCCATACAGCAGTGTAGATTTCACGTTGGAATTGAAAATGTTTATTTTAACACGGCGGGAAATCGCAGACGATTTCCATATTCTGCTGAGCTGTCCAAATGATTGGGTAGCTTTTTTTATTCGGCTAGAGATGTCTGCACTGGAGCCGCCGGTATTGGTTAAGTAGGCGCCAAGATAGCAAAATGAATCTACCTCCTCCAGAACTTCATTATTTATCAGAAAGGGATTTGTGTTTTCAGAACGAATTCTCATAACCTTTGTTTTATTGATGTTAATTTTTAGTCCGGCTTTCGCTGATATTTCTGATAACTTTTGTAACTTTTGTACAAAAGTACATACATAATTATAAACTTTACACGTACGTACCTTTTTTAGGCTTTTTATCTTTAACAAATAAACTAAAATTAAAATTATTTTCAACTGAATGACAATTGTCATTATTTAAAAAAAAAAAAATAATTAGTCTCGTTAGACAAATCTGAATGAATTCCGTCGGAATTCTATTGGACATATCTGTACATAAATTCCCCCTAATATATCCATGCAAAATCGATCAGAAATCGGCCGACAGTAAGTATGTTCAATATCTGACAGAAATCTGAACGAAGTCTCTAAGAATGAAGTCAGACATTTGCACGAAATGTCGGAGTATTTTGCTGTCTGGGAAGTTTTTAAGATTAAGAATGTCGTAAAAGTATAAAAAATATATTTTAATTCAATTTAAAAACCATTTAAAAAAAAGAACCATTTTTTATATTTTGATTTGGGGTCATAGAAAAAGACTTAAAAAATATGATTTCTAGAACTACCTATAAATTTTAAAGTAATAATATTATATTTAAGGTCTAAATTTAAAAATAGTTCTTCTTAAGAACTACATACCTATTTCCATTTTTATGTTTACAGAACGAAATCAGTGTGATTTCCCTCCAACCGAAATAAGATAGGCAAGCCTTTTTATATCCACACCACAAAGTGGAGAGGATATTATGCGTTTGTTCTGAAGCACTTTTTGAATCGATTCAACGATGTCTTGCCTGCATGCTGTCCATGTTAACCTTGTGCGCAAAGAACAGGTCACAATTCTAAGAAAATGCTTATGAAAATTTGAGAATCGGTCCATAATTCAACATGCTTCTCTCCGCAATAGAGTCTGTTCCCATAAACTTACTATGTTGGTCTTTAGATTAAATTTGGTACAAACTTAATTTGCTGCAATCTTAATCATCTTGCCAAATTTAATTGCAATCGGTCCATATTAAACCAAAGATACCATACAAATACTACTCCCGAAAAGAGCTTTTAATGCCATAACTTCCTTATGAATGTTGGCATTGACATAAAAATTGGCGACAATAACTTTTACGATAGCTACACAGAAAAAAAAGACACTCGGGATAAATCAATTTTTTTATGATTACTTTCAGTACGAGTCGTATTCAAAAATTCAAGTTCGAACAACACTTAAACGTACTCAAAACAATCCTAAATGAAATAACTCTCGAAAATCAATCCCGGAATTTCTTGAAATATGTATAAAATTTTTAAATCAAGTAAAAAAAGGTTAAACTTTTCGTTGTGTTTTATCTTCCGGCTTACGCATGTTTTGATTTTCCATACACATTGAAAGAAGGTCTGGCCAGACACATGTGTACCACAAAGGGTTAAAAAAATTTAATTTGAACTCTTGCTTCTCATTGAGTTTATAAATATGTACATACGATTTCTAAAGTAAAAACCATATCGGGCATGATGTTGGTGTTTTTTCATTCTGTAAGGTGTAATACGAGTAAGTAAATCAATCATAATAACTTTTTCCTTCCAATTCGGGATAAAAACAACTTTATAATACTTGAATCAAGCGCATTATGAGATTAATTCAATCTGAGTTTTACTTAACTCAATCTCATTTTCGGATTATTTAAAGTACGAAATCGGAATTGAATATGGATAGTTTAAGCATTTTGCGATTGAAAATCCGTACTTGAATCAATCTTTCTGTACATGATTCAAGAAATTCCGTACTCACCGTACTATTAATACCGCTTCGGATTAATTTAAGTAAGAATGGATTGATTTCTCTTTTGAGTGTATGTCACGACTAAATGATGTCCTGGTAAGTCCAAAATTAATCTTAGGTCTAATATACACCCCCATCCTAAAATCCCATATACATAATTGAAGATATCTAAACAATATTTGTCGCAAAGAACTTTAACATTAATCTCAACCTCATCACATAATTTTGTGCAGGCGGCTTTATGATTGCCCATGGGTCCCAAATAGGGTACAAACGCAAAAATTGTTCATATACCGTGGTGTAGGGTATCATATGATCGGGCTTGACCGGCTATACTTTCTTACTTGTTTTTCTTTTAATGTTAATGTTTTATTTTGAACCCTGTCGTTATTCAACAAATACTATTTCAAATACTTAAGCTTCAAACAAAATTCAAGAGAAATTTGAATTATATTCTTCGTATATGTATATTGAAGAAGAAGTCCCATAACTGCCTACCGGCATTAGTCTTTCGTCCTAAATATCCTCCAAGACATACAAATATGGCGTTTTATGAAATTCTGAAATTTAATTACCATTTTTCATTTGTTACTTGTTTTGTTTGAAACTATATTTTTTATACGTGAAAAAATTAGAATCATACCTGCATTTTATTTTTAATGCCGTTTTAAAAAACAAATTTTGCTTATAAAGTATTAGAAAAAGTTTTGCCATGCTTTAAGGTAATTTTATTGCGGAATTTTGTTTATTTTTAGTTTCTTCAATAATGTTGTGCAACCCCTCCATTTTCGAAATAACCGTATATCTCGAAAACGAGAGCAAACCTAAAAAAAAGTTGACACCACTGGGTTCAGCTTACCCTAATTAGGTTAGCCCACCAGGTGCGTTGCTTGTCAGAAGAAAAAATTCGTAATATCAAACACCAAAATTGTAATTGTTTTATTAAAAAAATAAGTATATATTTTTATTAAAATAATATCGAGCCCTAACCGCGAAAATAACGACACCATTTTCAATTTTCGTTTTTTTTTAATAAATAACTTTATTGGCAACACTTGCTTCATCTCCTAAAATGTCATGGTCGTATAAGGTACCGTTACGATTTTATAGCAAGAACAATTTTATCGTAAGGGACAAATTTCATACAAAATTTATATGAAATGAAATAAAAAACCCTCTCCCCTGTAAAATTTGATTTTTGGCGCTTACGTTATTTTCGCGGTTAGCGCTCGATATACTATTGATCAAACATTGTGTTCGAAATTCAAAAAATTTTGAAACAATATTTTTGTTAAAAACAATACATTAGTTGTTTGATTTTAAGTAAATTGTGAAATATTTTATTTTTTGAATCAATAAAATTTTTATTTGAAAATAAAAGAAAATTCAAACATTTAGTTGTTTAAAACAAACAATGAAATATCAAAAAAAAAACTTATTTTTCAAAGAAATAAATGCTTGTTTTTAAACAAATAAATGTTTGAAATAAAAAAATAAAAACGCAATACAATTTTGCTAAAAAGACAACCAAAATGTCTAATTTTTTATTTGATATAAAAATTTAGAAATACATAAATATTCGCTTTGTGCTTTGTTGTGATACAGACGCGTATACAATTTGAATTATTAATTACATTTTATTTTTTAATATAATAATTTAGCGAATGGACGCAGAAACAAAAGATTTTTAAATACATTTTTAACATAAAAGTGAACAATTATCAAAAACGAAAAATTTAATAAAAATAAAATAAAAAATATATATGTACATATGTATAAATGTAACACATTTAACATTTAGTTTAAAATTCTTATTTTTGGTGTAAATACAATAAATAATATAAATAAAAAAGCACAGCAAAACGGTGAAAAACAAAAACAACTTTTTGTATGAGTAGTCACAATAAAACTAGATGAAAGAAATGCATACGTAACAGTTAATGCTAAAGAATGCAATCTATATACATTAGGGTGGCCGTTATTTTTTTTATTTTGATTTCTTATATTCTCCCCCATCAATCGGTTCAGTTTTATGTAAAAAAAAAATACAAAAAAATTTCGTAGCGATAAGTTGTGTTTTAGGGGGGGCGTCCGTCCCTCAAAGTTTGCCATCAAGCCATTTATTCAAATGTAATTTGTTTGCATATGACTATCTTCTAAAAACAACATTTTACAAGAATATGATATATGGGAATATTTTAGCTCTTCTAGTCAACAACATAAGCCTCTAAGAAAGTTTTTTGCTAAAATCAATATTTTAGAAAATAATTAAGAAAATAAAAACAAAATACCAAGCATTTTATATACGTTTTATTTATATAAAAGGGGGATTTAATGTCAAGTGAACCAATTTTGAAATAGATGTCTTTCGATTTAAATGAAATTTACACCAATTTTAGAACTGTTAGATAGTACCTTAGACACAAATTTTCAACAAGATCGGTTAAAAAGTTTCTGAGTAAGAGGGGGTCAAAGTTTGACATTTTGGCCATACAGGTGTTCTTTCTCATCCATGTAACTTATTACCTATTGGTGTAAGCAAAATTTGTCCCAAGTAGCTTAGATAGCTTTTTGATCAAACTTTTTAAAAAAATTGTTTTTTGTTTTTTTAAAAAATTTTTAAATTTTTTTTTTTTTTAAATTTAACACTTGGCTAAAAAAAATAAAAAAAAAAGTTTTAAATTTAAAAAAAAAATTTAAAAATTTTTTAAAAAAAACAAAAAAATATTTTTAAAAAAGATTGATTAAATAGCTATCTAAGCTACTTGGGACAAATTTTGCTAACACCAATAGGTAATAAATTACATGGATGAAAAAGAACACCTGTATGGCAAACTTTGACCCCCTCTACCTCTGAAACATTTTGACCGATCTTGTTGAAAATTTGTGTGTAAACTACTATCTAATAGGACTAACCTTGGTGTAAATTTCATCCAAATCGGAAGACATCGATTTCAAAATTGTGTCACTTGACATTAAATCGCCTTTTTATATATTTAAAACGTATATAAAGTGTTTGGTATTTTGTTGTTATTTCCTTACTTATTTTCTAAGATATTAGTCTTAGCAAAAAACTTTCTTGGAGGCTTATGTTGTTGACTAGAAGAGTTAAAATATTGCCATATATCATATTCTTGTAAAATGTTGTTTTTAGAAGATAGTCATACGCAAACAAATTACATTTGAATAAATGGCTTGATGGCAAACTTTGAGGGGCGGACGCCCTCCCTAACACAACTTATCGCTACGAAATTTTTTTGTATTTTTTTTTTACATAAAACTGAACCGATTTGGAGGGGGAGAGTATAAGAAATCAAAAAAAAAAGTTCTCCATACAACTAACGGCCACGCTAATATATATATATATATATATATATATATAAATACATATATTTTTCTTTTTTAGCATTTATTTTGTTTGGTTCATTTAATTGTTAAACCGATATATACCATTATAAAAGTTGCTATACCGGTATATTGATAAAATTAAAACACCGATACCGGAATAAAAAAGTTTAATACCGATATCGTTATTCGTTTCGGTATCCAACCTTGGTATTCCAAAATGAATTCAATAAAACCCTAAGTGCCAAAATATTAAAAATCCACTTTTTTGAACGATTATGATACCTCGTATCAAAATACACGTTTTGTTAATAATCGACTTTTTGAACGATTATGATGCATCGTAACAAAATACATACATGTTTTTTGAAAATTTTACAATTAAAAAAAACGTTCTTATTAACAAAATTCTACAAGGCTTTAGTGCAAACAGCTTTCGATAAATAATAACTAACAAACACCAAAAAAAGTTAGTTTTCTTCTGTTGCGTTTTAATAAGAGATTATCTGTTTTTTTTTATTAAAAAAAACACTTTGAATAATTTAGGGTTTTCTTCAATGTAGAGAGTTTTTGCTTCTCCTGTAAAATATGTTTAATGTATGTAGGGTTTTTTAATCATATGACGATACATATTAATGTATTTAATATGCCTTTCATCGAAACAAAAATGATATGGTCATGAAATGTAGTACAATTAAGTTTCTATATGACTAGAATTTACCGTAGAACCCATACAAAGCTCACTCTAGAAATTTTAGTTTGGTTTTAAATGTTATAAGGATCGGTCTGCAATTGACAATAGGTGTTTTAGATAGCCCAGTTCCGAAAATTAGTTACTTAAACACTTACAAAATCGTAAAGAAAAACGATACTATCACCACAGATCCCATAAGTTTTATATTATTTTTAATTGACCGCAACTCCAAAATTTTCGGCTTTAAAAGCTATTTTCGGAAGAAGTATTTGTTTGGAAGCTATAATCCAACATAGAGCGATTCCAATTTAATTTACTTAATCGATTTAGACTGCAATAATAAAAGATTAGACACAAGTTAATCTAAATACATACAACATAATAAGACTCTATTCGGGAAAAAGAATGTATGTGGGCTATGTGAATTTATTGACCAGTTTTTGCCAGTTTCAATAGGCCAACTATAGTACCAATTTTCAAATTATCTTTAAAATTACGACGCACTTTGCGCACAAGACCGCCAGTAAGCAAGCCAGCTGGACGGAAGGACTCGTTAGATTGATTCAATAAGTGTTTATGAATCGATCAGCATATAAAAGGGACTAGGTCCAACATTTTAAGGTCTAACAAACACCTTCACAAACGCATAATAAGATTTGAAACGAATAATTGCCATATAATTGTGTCCCTTTTGTACGGGCACATTTTTATGGTTCCTCCGGTGTCTGGTTATGAGAGGTTTTACTGAATATAAAAATTATACTAATTTTTATAAAGCATTTTTAAAGATGTTGCACAGCCGAATGTGACATTCTTAATTGTTTTCTTATTTCAATGTTTTACTTTCCGTCAACTTATGATTTTACAAAACATTTCGTTTCATGCTAAGAAAAGTTCACAGAAAACTCAATTACCTAAGTATTATTACTTCTTTTCGTTTATTATTGCTTTCTGCTAATTAAAATATAATTTAAATGAAACAATTGCAATATTTAAAGGAATAACTTGTAAATAGAAAGTTCTTTGAACAACGTATACCTGACTCAGATATTTGAGTTTTTAACATACCAGGGGCAGCTGTGATTATTCAAAAAAGTTTATTTTGGCGCCTTTGACTTTTTTCGATATTGGAGGCCAAGGCAGTGCCTCATAACTGAATACCATAGCCCCATATTGGCTTAAAGATAGAGTAGTTAATTAGAAGATTGTAATCGAGACTTAAAACAGAATTTCTAATAATAAGCCAATTAATTTGTATTGCTTTACCCTGCCTTTACACATGCAAGTAATTACTTGCAAGTAGAGTATACGTAGGGCGGGTCAATTTGTATAGATGAAAAAAAAAAAATTAAAATCGTATAGCAAAAACGTAATCTACATAAAATTTTTCGAAGAAACCATGGGTCTAAAATAAAATCCTAATCCGCGCCTCTTGATTTGAAAATTTATCTTCCCGTCTTGCCAACCAAAATTTTTTTTTGAAAAAATAGCTTTTTCCAAAAAGAAATGGAATTTTCTGAATAAAATTGTTACGTAAGGTAGTTCTTTTGCACTTAATATTTTTCTACACTCAAAATTTTTTACATTAAAAAAAATATTCACCCAAGCAAAAAAGTTTGTAAATAATTTTATACATCATATTTTTATAAGGAACCTAGATAAAAAATTTCTTTCATAATTTAATGAAAAAGATTGAAAATACAAAAAAAAAAAAAAAATTACACTCAAAAAATTGTTTTCAGTATTTATAAAATAACTTTTTTTGTTTCGATAATCAATTTTTATTTTATAATTCAAATAAAAACAAACAAAAAAGTGTTTTCACTCTAACACTATTTCAGTAATGTTTTGCAATTATTGAATACTAAGAAAACTTCACTTATTGGTTACATGTTAATTTTTTAAAGTCTTTTTTACTCTCCATTCTAGGTACTTTGGCACGACTTTCTATATTTACTGCCAGAACATCATCTCTGTTCTTTTCTGTGACACGTCGGTAAACATAAGTTAACAAAAAAAATTTATTTTATAAATACTGAAAACAATTTTTTTTTGTGTATTTTTTTTGTATTCTCAATCTTTTTTATTAAATTATGAAAGAAATTTTTTTATCTATGCTCCTTATAAAAATTTTAAATATAAAATTATATACAAACTTTTTTACTTGGGTGAATATTTTTTTTTTAATGTAAAAATTTTTGAGTGTAGAAAAAATATAAAGTGCAAAGAACTACCTTACTAAACAATTTTATTCAGAAAATTCGATTTCTTTTTGGAGAAAGCTATTTTTCATATTTTTTTTTGTTTTTTTTTTTAAGGCTGGCATATAAATTTTCAAGTCGAGAGGCGCGGATTAGGATTTTATTTTAGACCCATGATTTTCTTAAAATTTTATGTAGATTACGTTTTTGCTATACGATTTATAAAAAAAATCGATCCGCCCGATGTCGCCGAAGTAGTCGAATGTCATACAAGTTGCATGAATGTTTACACAGTCAAGTGAAAGTTCCTCATAAATCAGAGCCAAGTGCGAAACAGAGCTTAATTTCAAAATACATTTGGCATTAATATTCATTATTAAAATCAATTGTCTTTTTTTTATATTTGCAAAAAAAAAAAAACAAGAAATATTTTATATATACTTAAAAAAGGGTAAAAACTATAATTATTGTTTTCGCAACCTAGTCAATTTGGTAACACTGTTTATGTTTTTGATATAAGCTTGCTGCACGTGTCAAAAAATCACTGTCTTCAGATATGTCTTGCAAGTTGAGCTGCAAGTATGCAAAATGTGGTGGTGTTAGTGAAAAAGTGAGAGTGTTTGAGTTTTTCGAACTTGTTCTTGCATGTGTAAATGCCAAGTTTGTTTCATTTGATTTAATTTTGCTTCTATATGCCATTTCCATGTTAAACGCCGATCTATATGTATACAGAGATATTTTACTTGCGAGTGTTGAGGTGTTATATGATTATTGATTTGTATAGGGGGGCATGTTCCCCGGCGCAAAGTGATTGTTATGTGTACGCATTTTTGCTCATTGGCCTTTATCCTTCATAGTTTTAATCACATATCCAGTTAAAATATATGATCCTGTTAATTATGAGATGCTTAGGGTATTCATTCGGTTAACCGTTAATCGGTTAACCGATTAATTACTACCCGATTAACTGATCGGTTAATTTAAAACTGGCTTTTTTCGATTAACGATTAAACCGGTTAATTTCAGTCGATTAACCGATTAACCGAAGTAACAAAATTTTAATTTTTTTGTAGTATTTTTACATATTTTTTGTGTTTTTAATTATTTGTTTTGTCTCATATACAAAAGGCATGGGTTTAGAAAAATATTTTTTTCTTCTAGCAATACATTCTTTAATTTAAATACAGTGCAAAATCAAAAATTAAGAAATTCGAAAATAAATTTTTTGCAGAATGTTCGATGCTGAGCTTTGCCAGGATGAGTCAGATGTAGAGCTGACTCTCGATTGTAACACAAACAATCTTTTAACAGCATTAACCAAAGCAATTAGAAGTGTTTAAAGTTTTAAAAATTAAAACTAGAATTTAATGTCGTAATGGAAGATTTTATAATGGGTGATTTTTTAAGCGTAGTTTTTTTTATATCTAATAAAACACTCAAATTTGCTTCATATGTTCAAAATTTTTATTGGAATCGATAAATTGGTCTTTGCCATTTACTTTTTAAAAATAACTTCGTGTAGATGTTGCCCGCGGCTCCGGTTCAAATAGTCCATTCGTAAGGTCCAATTTTGCACCACTTTTTCGAGCATTTCGGCCTGTATTCCATGAATAACACGTGTTATGTTCTTGAGCTGTGTAGCATGTGGCACCGCCTTGGACATTTCTCACAGAGCACGAATTTTGATAATAAATTTCAACGATTTGCAGTCGTTGCACGTTTGTGCGTTTCTCCATGATGAAATGGCAGAGTATACTGAACACTTTTCACTTTCACATATGTTGTTTGGACACAATTACCAACCAGTGCCGCCGGCCCGAAAAACTTAATTCCTAAAAAATTAACCCTTTATGTTTAGAGAAATACAGGAAAAGAACTGAGAAATTAGATAATCTGTATTATGGATTGCTTTCAATTTCAAGTTTTATCAAAACTAAAGAAAATAACCGATTAAATCCTAAACATTTGAACCAAATTATTTTTCTAAAAGTTTATTTTATAAGAAATACCTAAACTATCGAAAAATGTATTAATAAAATGATCTGACAGTTTTTTTCTTATTAACCCCACATTTCACCAAGTTCAGTTATAATTAACTATCAGTTATAGCTGCCAAAACATATTGTTAACTGGAAGTTAAAGTAATAGTTAGTTTTAACTGAACTTGGTGAAATTAGGGGTAAATGATACATATATATTTATGAATTACTTTTTTATTTGCTCGTGTAAGTGCAAGAATTGTTTTGTTTGTTATGTAATTTTTTTTTGGTAATAAATTCCAAATAATAAATAATTTTTGCATTTTTTTTATTGAAATTACTTAATTTATAACAAAACTTTATTAATCGGTTAACCGATCAATCCGATTAAACAAACCGATTAAACCGATTAAACAAAACCCTCGGTTAATTAATCGAGCGATTAACCGATTAAAGCAAAAGCCCGATTAATTGAATACCCTAGAGATGCTTCATTACGGTTTTCGGGTATGCTCAGAAAAGCGTATCGTCCCAAAATGTTGAAGTTCGGGTGAAGTTATTTTGTTGGCATGTCCAAAGTATATATTAATTCTAAAAGGAGGCAAAGGTTGCTGCCTTGTGAGACTCCAGCGTCAATTGGCTGAGGAGAGCTTCTTTTATAATAAATTCACGACCGACTAAGTGACTTTCTAAAAGCTTGTGGCTATTTGCTCGTAAGTTTAGCTTCAATTTATGTAATAAGCCTTCATGCCAGACTTTATCAAAAGCTTGCGAAACATTGATAAAGAGTGAAGAGCAAGATGTGTTTGTTTGTTTCAAAGGCTTTTCCTACATTTTATATTCTAAGAGTTTGTTCAATTGTGTTGGGTTTTTTCTAAAACCGCATTGGTGTTTTGGAATGCAGTGATTATTATATTCCATAATAAGCTAATAGGCCTATATGACTCAACTTTTGTATGATATTTTCCTGGCTTTGGTATCATGGTAACTAATAAGGGATTCAAGAAGTAAAATAGCAATAAAAATACAGATTATTATTTTCTTTGCTATGCGAGGTCGCCCCAAAAGCATTTTATTACTGATCTTACCAATACCAGGTGCCTACTTACCCTCATATTTATAAAAAATAATTTTGATTTATAAAGATTTATTGAACTAATTTCCTATGAAACCTTTTATAAATCAAAAATGTTTTTTACGAATGTGGGGGTAAGTGTTTAACTTCCAAATAGCCTAAAATATTTCGCTAATTTCAAAACTTAAGGGAATAGCTGCTCTGACATTTACAGTCGCTAACTCGACTGCTTTATCGTGAGATATATTTGGGGTGAAATTTTCAAATGATTAACAAACAGATTTCCTTTTTCAATATAATTTCTTGCCTAACTTCCATTCAAGTTTCTTAATGGTGGTTTAGAGATTCTAGCTACATTCCAAATGAGTAGTCTGATTATGAAGTTTCTTAAGATATTTTTCCAGGGAAGCCGTTTCTGAGTCTGCAGGAACTTTCTTAGCCTTTTTGTGCACTCTTTTTATAATTTCTTAAGTGAAGGGGATTTGTGGGATCTCTTCGTTTTTTTTTAGTTCAGTTCAGTGTCTGATGTAAATGGTCTTGAAAAAATGCAAATGAAAAAAATATTGTAGCTTTTGCGTGCAATACAACAACAAAATACCCAAAATTGTAATTGCCACCTTATTGCTTTTGCACAATACTATAACTGTATAGCTTTTTTTGCTAGGTGTATTGCGTTTGCATCCTTGATACTCGAACAACTGACATTTCGTCAGCTCATAATTGGTCGAATATCATGGTAATTTCACCATGTAATGCGCCAAGCCAATAATGAGCTGACGATTTGTAACAATAATTTAGAATCGTCAAGCAAAACTAAAGCTTTGAAGCCGACAAATATAAATAAAAAAGTATAATGAGAAAAACCCAACAAAAAGTGGAAGCCAGATTAAGTCCGGATTGTTCTGGAAATATTTTCTTTTGCACTGCTTCGTGGCATTTAAAACAATTTCCTAAAATAACCAAACATCTTTTGTAAATAATCACTACCAATAATTCGGTATATTAGCTGTTACCTTATTTGCATCAAGTATTGGAAAGTTTTTTAAAATAACGCTCACTGTCAATGACAAAATTATGTATTGCAATAACAAACAGTAACAACCGAAACCGCACCAACCAATTAATAACGCTTTTACTGTTATTTATCGCTGTAGCACCCCACTTTATTTTTCATCTCAATCATTTATTTCTAACATACAAAGCTAGACATATTTAGTTTTACAAGGACTTTCTTGACAAGTTTAAAAAATTTACATATGGGGGAAGGAACCGAGATTGCATGAATGGCGCCCAAAGTTTGATATAGGATTAAAAAGTCACCAAAGGCAAAAATAAAGCCACTGTAAAGCCATGAACAACGATATGCGATATGATAAGATCGGACTTTAAATGACATCGCTACATATAAAAAACCAAAAGTGCTGTATTTTGGGGCGTGACAAAAAACAATTTTTCCTGTTTTAGAAACTTCATTGACATATCTTTCATTCAAGGGGGTGACTGCCACAACTTCTTTTTTGTATGGAGGTCGACCCGGTCTATTGTGCAACCTCCTCCATTTTCGAAATAGCGGTATATCTCGAAAACCAGAGCTAACCTAAAAAAACGGCTAGCACCACTGGATTCAGCGTATACGAATTATGTTAAAACGCCATGTACGTGAAAAATATTTCCGGGAAAAATTTGTTTATTTTGAAAAATAATGTATTAAGATGCATTATGGAATTAGATGTGGTACATTTTTGAAGAAAATTTTTTAATGGTAAAATAAAGCGCTCAATTCAAAACTAGAGTTTTTTTAAATTCGTTTTAATTATGGACCACAACTTAAAATATAGCTCACAATTATCCTGAAAACTTAAAAGAGATCGAGTGAACAGCAAGAAGATCGGTTACACCTAAAGATGTCGTAAACATCCAAAAGATATAAAATATGATGGTAAAAGGGTCATGGCGAAAATACCTCATTTTGAAACAACTAATAGATAGATTTCGGCAGTTCAAGGATGGGAGTTATAGATTTGAAGATCGTTTAGGAAGAAAAAGTTCAAGACATTACTCCATAAAGTTTTTGGACAGGCACAAGAATATCTTCGGAAATTACGAAAATAAAACAACGAGGTATTTTTTTAATAATGTGTGCCACATAAAAGGAAATGCTTTTTTAATTTATAATTTTATTAAAATCATTCAAAATAACAAGGTCCGGTCTATACATTTTTTAAAGTTTACATCTGAATTTCATTTCACATTCTTATTGTTAATCGGCATAAGAAACCATGTGGGCTTGCATTTTAGATACAAAATATTTTTAGTAAATTTATGAAAAATGTTATGGAAAACATTTTTGTCGAATATGTCAACCCTCTAACTCCTCAAGGTATGGGTCTTTTTTGTCCTTCTTTTAAAAAAGAGCAAATAACACTATTAAAACAGGGATTTTAAGGATTAAAATGTTTCGCAAAAATACTATCCGTTATATTTTACTATAAGTCCCTGAATACACTAAAACAGATAATTCAACCAGAAATTTAAAAATAAGACACAACAAAAGGGAGCTTAGGGTTAATTTTGCATTTATTAAGAATTTTATTGTGCAGTACCCCAAAAATTTACCATGAAAAAAAAATAGTTCAAATTGAACTAAAAACCACTAATATCTATATTATTTAAACTTCGATAGCAAATTTGGATAGGAAGTATTCATTAATAACATTTGTATTAGCTTACGGCAATTCCACTGCATTATCATATTCCAGCATAAATGCTTTTGCCTTTATAGGGTTCTTCAATATGTGCGTATGTCTAAAAAATTTTTTTATCATGCTCATTAGGTTCTGTTGACAACTGCTTCTCAAAGTAATCCATATGGGAATTAAAAAAATTAATTTTTGTGGACATATGTGCATGGTGTCTTCGTATATTCGAGCAGTAGGAAAACGATTTTTGCCTAAAACACTGTATATCACTTCCTTAATGCTTTTCCACGCATCAAGCTCAATTGGTGAGAGCATTTCGTCAAAGTCAGCGTTTAGCTGTTTCAGCGATTTTTCCATCAACAAAATAACTAGGACTTCGAAGTTGTAGCACAGGTACTGGGAGTGCGTCAGAATGCGAAGCTGGGAGCATGGCTGATAATTAAGCTCTGTATGCAAAACTCTTTCGCCTTTGTCTATAATATTTTTGCGGAACATTTTAACCCCTTAAATCCTTGTTTTAATAGTGTTTTTATTCTTTTTTAAAAATAAGGAAAAAGACCCATACCTTGGGGTGTTATAGGATTGACATATTCGACAAAAATGTTCTTCATAACATTTTACATAAATTTGCTGAACACATTTTATACCTAAAATGTAAAGGCCACATGTTTACTTATGCCGATTAACAATAGAAATGTGCCAGAGCTGGGAAACTTTAACCCCCTTCAAATGAAATTCAGATTTAAACTTTCAAAATGCCGATACATGTTTAATTTTTTTTTTCTCCTCTATCAAAATTTATAAGCCGCACCACAAGGGGTTTTTTGCCAATCTAGCCGGACATTAGGCAAAAAATTAGATTTAAGAAATGGAAAAATTTAAGTACGCAGCTCGACAGACAACAAAGTTCTGCATCATTTAGTGAATTTTCAAGTCTTTTGCTTAAGATCTCTGGTTTTGGGACACTGTTAAAGTCTGGAAAGTTGATTAAATTGCATGCGTGTTCATTTCCTTTTTACGGTTCTGGGAGGTTTACAATATATTTTTTTGTGGGTAAACGAATAAAGATTTTACAATGATTTTTTTTCTGTGAAAGACTATATAAACAGCTACTTACATACATTTTTAGAAACATTTTATCAGGAATTTTCATGATAAAAAAATTCGTTCGAAATTAAAAAAAACGATTTTTTTGTTCCCTTTTTTGTAAAAAATTTAAAAGGTTTTTGAAGGTGAAGCCAGTTGAGTTCTTAAAAATGTTATACATCACGATAAAATTTGAAATCTCTACTTTTAAATTAAAAAAAAAAAAAACTTTGCGCGTTGTTGCGCCATTTTTTTATGATTTTTTGAAAATTTCACCTTGTTTCTGTTTTTGCTCATCTTGCATAGGTACATATTTTATGGAGCACGCCAGACTTCGTCTATTTGAGAGCATATATATTACACCTGTCGTATAAAATCACAGTGAAAAAGTGTCAATTAAGATCGGATGAAGACAAAACTATTGTTAAAGAGAGGAAAAAAAAAACTATCCAAGAAAAATTTAGAAGTGAATTAAGGCTAATAGTGGATGTACCGAAGACTGGATTTGGAAACAGCAAACGATGGTAACACCAGCAGAAGATTTTTTTCCAATCCTGAATTAGCTGCAGAAATAACTGGAATTGCGTTTGATTTAATCTACTGAATCAAAGTTATTATTGAAGTAATTACAAGTGGTTACAAAATCCATTTGCACGAGCTTGCCAATTATTGCTTAGACACTGCAAAACTTTACGTTACTCTATATCCCTGGCATCCTATGACACCTACAATCATAAATAGACTTTTGCTCAGTTCTGACCCACTGATTACTAGCATAAGACCAACTCAAAAAAAAAGTCATTACCCTTTACGAAAGAATCAATTTCTTTTATGCTCCCACCTGTACTTGGCTCTGAAGAGAATTCAGATTCGGAAGAGGATTTTGAAGAAACAGACGAAGAAGAACCATGGCACTCATCATCATCTTAGTGCAAAAGAGAAGTTATTTTAAATAAATTAGTTGTTATTATTTTAAATAAATTTTGTTGTTACTATTATAGATAAGTTATAATTACGAATAATTTAATTATTTTCTGATAAATTAAATACTATGAAATACATACATAAAAGTCACATCAAATCTTAAAAATTAATATATTTTGGAAATTAGGAAAAAAAAAAATTTTTTTGACATGTTGGTTCCGGGGGGTGGGCTTGGAGGGATACCTCCCCCTGCCCATTAAAATTAAAAAAATTAAATTTTTATAGTTTTAAGGCGTTAGTAATCTATTTCTTTTAATATTAAAATTTTTTTTAAAGCCAAGCACCACAAAAGGGGGCGGGGGCGGAAAGTGTAATTTTACGATCTCCTGGGTCCAATTTTAGGTTTTTTAACTTTCGCCGGAGTTAAAAGTTGCATTTGCACAAGCAAGAGTATGGGAAAACTTAAAAAAAATGCATTTTTCAGAGGTTGGATTAGTTCTTCTAGGGGGAACTTTTTCCTCCTTGGTCTGATTTTATTTATTTTTGAGGTTTACCTGCCTATGACAATAGCACATATTTCTGCCAAGTTTCATTGATCTAGGGGTACTCAATAACTTTTAACAAGCAATATAAGCTAAAACAAAAAGTAATGTCCGGCTAGATTGACAAAAAACCCCTATGTGCGCAAATTGTAATTTTTTTTTTGTTTTGTACAGTGTAAAGTGCTACAATTCTTGCTTTTGCTTTTATTTACTTTTTCAGTGCAAAATAGCATAAAAGGCATGTTTAAATGCACTTGTAAACAAAAACTATGGCAAAAAATACATTACAAAAAATATGCACAAACAAAGATATGCCATTTATAAGCAGAAAGTGTGAATCTGATAAATAATTAAGTAACTTATTATGGGTTCACACTATGAAAGTTTTTATTTAGAAAGTCTGAGTTTATTGATGAGAGCGGAGGGAAGAATAGCGTGTTCTCTTCCCCTTTAACCAAATAACTCAGACCTTTGGAAAAACAACTTTCATATGTAGTGTGAAGCCAGACTTGGTATTTACATGTTCGAATAAAACATGCATTTAATTCCAGTTCCCAGTTATATCTTTTCTGCTCGAACGTCAATAGAATATTCAATACTTTTTCACACCATATGAGGAAAGGGTACTTGGAAAAGATTAACATACGTTTACCCACTGCTACCATGTGTGCACGGATACTTCATACACAGGAAGCAATTTAAACTGTATAAACAGACAAAAATTAGACACTCTCCCATTGTTTAGGAGCTGGAGCTATTTAACGTCCACTACTATATTACAAATCCAGCTGCTTCTGTCGAATAGCAACAGCTCCTAGAGCTGGTTTTTCCACGCAGTTAGTACTTCCCACAAGTGGATAGCTCTTCTGACGTTTCATGACCCCCTTCCAAAGGTTGAAGGTATTAACCAGAGCCACCACATGATCTCCAGAGCATAGTAACGGAGAGCTTAACCAATATTCAGACCGGTACCTGTTCTCCGGGGGCTACTGACTCCCATGTCTCCAGAGTGAGAAAGCACTCTGGTAAAACTTCGAACTCGAGTAATCAAAATACTTCAACAGCCCTGTCATATTGACTTTTTGTCGCATCCTAAGTATGCTCTTAGAAGATTTGCCCGGGAGGATCTAACTCAAAAGGTTTAATATCACTACACCCCGAGGAATTTTATAATATTGATCTTAGTCCTTTTAAACTATATCCTTTTGAGTAGCGAAGTCTACTAACTGCCTGACCATCGGTCTTTTCCAATGGGGTTTTCAAAAAATACAGAACTAATGCTGTTTGTTGTTAAAATTCAGACAGATCAGTCCATTAATGTCTGAGATATGAGCAAAAAACCACGACTGCCTCTCATTTTACCCATAACTCCCTTGTTATTCTTGTTTTTTATTTCTTTTTTTTGTGTATCTGAAGAGCGGGAAGAGCCAAAGCTTCAAAATTGAGTAAAACCATTTCAGTTATCAATACACAGCATCCCACAAAATGTGGGCAGACTTGAATAAGTGGACGTTTTTTTCTATATCTCGAGAACGCCAAGAGAAAAATAGTCCTAAAGAGTACAAGTAGGAGTGCTATTTTTAGATATGCCGAATCTTACATACCCTTCACCATGGTGAGATAAGAACAGAGAGTTTTTCTCCATTTAAGCAGCAAATTATAATGTGATTGTAATGTGTAAAAAATGAAAAAAAATCAACTCATTAAAATAATAAAAAAAACAACAACAATGGATTTTACGGGTAAAAATTAGAGCCAGTCGTTGTTTTTTTGATTATATCTCATCCATTTGAAGACCGATCTGGCTAATTTTAGCAAACTTTAACGGAGCATGTGAGATTTTAATATATAACAACCTAGTACCCTCCATTTCTGATGTCTTCGGAGATCCCATTTCAACATACGTTCGCTACTCATTAGGATCCAGAATATAACACATAGACTAAACAGTACTTTTTTAAATATTGCTTAATTTTGCTTATATAAAAAAATAACAACCAAAAACATATAAAAAGAATAAAAAATATTTTAATGTTATAAAGGAAAAAGAAACATTAAACTAATGGGTGATTTTTTAAGCGTAGTTTTCTTAAAAATCTAATAAAAAAACTCAAATTTGCGTCATATATTCAAAATTTTTATTGGAATCGATAAATTGGTCTTTGCCATTTACTTTTTAAAAATAACTTTATGTAAATGTTGCCCGCGACTCCGGTTTAAGTGGTACATTCGTAAGGTCCAATTTTGCACCACTTTTTCGAACATTTCGGCCTGTATTCCATGAATAACACGTGCTATGTTATGCTCTAAGGCTTCAATCGTGTTTGGCTTGTCCACATAGACCAACGAATTCACATAACCCCACAAGAAATAGTCAAGAGGCGTCAAATCGCATGATCTTGGCGGCCAACTCACAGGGCCATTTCGAGAGATAAACTGGCTACCAAATTTGTTCTTCAATATGTCCATTGTTTCTCGAGCTGTGTGGCATGTGGCACCGTCTTGTTGAAACCACATATCAACCAAGTCCAACTCAGCCAATTGGGGCAAAAAAAGTCGCGTATCATGGCTCGATATCGTTCGCCGTTGACAGTAACGTTTCTTCCACGGTCGTCTTTGAAGAAAAATGGACCGATGATGCCACCAGCCCATAAACCACACCAATCTGTCGTTTTTTCAGGATGCATCGGATGCACAATTTTTCGACGTAACAAACAATGGACACTTCCCACAGAGCACGAATTTTGATAATAAATTTCAACGATTTGCAGTCGTTGCTCGTTTGTGAGTTTCTCCATGGTGAAATCGCAGAGTTTGGACACAATTACCAACCAGTGCCGCCAGCCCGAAAAACTTAATTCATAAAAAATCACCCTTAGAAAGAAACATAAAACTTGTGCGTAACTTTTGGCACAGCAAAAGTTAGGGTACACCTATAAAAACCATTAAATTTTAAAATTTAACTTATTTTTGACTCTTTTAATATTTCGAATGTTTTTATTTTTGTATTTACTAAAGTTTTTGTTGTTCCATATTTATCTTATTCCATTCTTCTAAAGGGCCGGCTTTCAGCTGGGGCTTACTTTTAGTTTCGTGTTTTTGCTCATTTCTTTTTAAAATTTCCCATATATACTTCATAGGATTTAAGTCTGGACTTTGATGAAGTGACACAAGCATACAATTGTGGAGTGTTATACAGAAGCCACATTTTTACATCGTGATCTCTAAGGGGCTTCTAATATGCCTTTTATTATTTTTGAACAGCTTTTACGCCAAAAACTTACAGGCTTTTTTCACTCAATTTTCTTTTTTTGTATTCGTTGAACTACTTTTCTTACCGTGAAACAACTACAGGATACTATTTTTTTCAAATTCTCCATATTTTTTATGTTGTGGTTCATACAAACGATTATAAGTTTTCTTTCTTCAAGGGAAAACTTAAAATAATTTTTTCTCTTCGTATTACTTTAGAAGCTGTTTACAAAAAATGTCGATTTTCCTTCTTTACATTTTGTATTTTACCGTTATTCCAAATAAAAATTAAGTGTGTCCTTAGTTTCCTTAGTTTTGCGTTTCCATATCGAGCCCTATTTGCGATTATATCGTAAGCGACAAAAATCACATTTTACAGGAGAGGTAATTGCAGCGCTTTATTTGGTTTCATATTATGCATTTATTTATTTTTAAGCTTATAATGGCGTACTCGATAGAACATGTAGAGATTCATTTGATTATAGTACCTGTCGTTTACGATAGTTTTTATGATGTCGCTTACGATATAATCGCAAAAAGGGCTCGATATTATGAGGCTACGTAAAGTCTTATCAATTTTTTCAGACTATTTTTAGAAAAAATCATGACATTTTTTTATAAAAATTTATTAAAAACTTTAAATTAAAAATAAATGTGGGGTTTGTGCTAATACTTTCGCTTTAGAATACTTTATATATATACCCTTTCCACCAGAATTTCGACGATTGACGTAGTCTTATTTTCAAACCCTGAAGCTTTTGCACTCGCACCGTATTACGATGTTTAATATTTATAACCAATTTCAAAAGTTGACAAATCTTATTCTTTATACATTATTAAGGAGGCATCCAGTAATAGTGAAAAATATTTCTGGATGCATTATTCTTAAGTAATCCACTAAATATTAAATGCAGTTAGGGAACATATGATTTGAATTGGCCCAACATCGCGAATAGATTTTGTAAGCTTTACATGCACTGTACGAAAACGTACAGATATCAGCTGGAAATGATTGTCGACAATCGATGCCTTTAATATTTATTGCTTAATAATGCATATCACGTATCAGGTCTTATGTTCGAATAACTTTTCGTTTCATGTTTGTATTTGTGTGTGTATGTGCATTAGACTCTTCTCGCTTTCCTTTTGGGTTTATGTGCCATCAATCGTTTCAATCCACGTGTCTTAGTACATTGAGTTGCTGTTTGGTAACAAACATGTTTTAAATGGAATTTTAGTAGTCATTTTTCTTTATCGCATCGTAAGAGTTTGTATGTATGTATGTATGTACGTCTTTATCAATAAGGGTGTATAAGAGTGTATGCTGCAAACTATCGAAGCAGATGCAGCTCTTCAGTACATTGGCTCTGCCAAGTTTTATTATTCGGAAAGTTGTGGCAGCTGACAACGGTATTTGGCTGTAACTGTTTGGATGAGATGGTTATGGAATATTTAGATGGATATTGATGCTTGGGATTAAGTTCCTCAATTGTCTGTTCGTCTGTATGTCAGCCATTCAGCTTGAAAGCTGCAATAACATCAACGACAAGTCATTATTTATGTGGGCTCAGACTCAGTTTGTTTTTATCGATTCATCTACTACTGCTACTACAACTTCGGCAAGTACAACTACCCTGATAACATTGAGTACTTTTTAGCAAATTTTATGACCAATGTATTCTTTCTATTTTCTTTTGGCTCGTTTGGTTTTATGGCTTTCGTAAATGCGAAACATGGTACATGTCTAGGAACGTAAATAAATGAGCATAAATGACAAATACACCCAAATGTTCGTATTTATAAATAAATAAATATTTTCTACTTTATGTTTAGAGCGGCTAAGTACGTTTTGTAAATGCAGGTAGTATATTTTGTTCGTCAATTTATCGACTGAAAAAACATAAAGTTTTACAACCTGGCATCATCTAATCATAAAATTATCAAAATATCTTTCAAGTTCTTGCCAACAATGGAGGAGGAGCACATGTACTGCCTAACGAAAGAAAGAATAAACGGGGGGGGGGGGGGGGGGGGGTGCTTTAAAGTCATGCGAAATAAGGCCATGATGGCTTTATTGCTCAATTGAATGGGAGATAAAGCCATAATGGCCTTATTGGACAATCATTGAGAGATAAGGTCATATTTAAAATTTTGCGAAATTAGAGATATAGCCATATTTTTTTTTCGCAAATGTGAGTTAAAGTCATATTTTTCCAGAATATTGTTACTTTACTTTAGTGTTTCCGGGAAAAGTCATTTTTTTATTCTTGTGACGTACGTAGGAAAACTTTATTCAGCGAAGCCACCTGCCGTGTCCTACTGGAGGAGAAAACCCTTAAGCGCGGCCGCAGGCCGCCACGCAGAAAAACTTTAGTATGCGAAGCCAGATTTCAATACTTAACTTTAGTAAAAGGGAAAATCATTACTTTTTAATTATAAAAATAAGAAAACTATTAATCACTGTAAAATGCAAAAGTTCTTCAAAACTGAAATGAGAGATAAAGCCATTTTCTAAAATTACTTATGTGAGCTAAGGCCATGATGGCTTTATCTCCCATTCAAATGAACAAAAAAAATAAAAGACTTTATCTCCCTTTTGAATGAGAGATAAAGCCATCATGGCCTTATCTCCCATGGTATTAAAGCACCCCTTCGAATAAACATTTTTGATATTTTTACTTTAAGCAATTTATGTCAATGAAGATGACGATGATGATGGTGTTCTTTTTATGTACTATATCGTCGCCTAAAATCCAAAAGGCCGTAACTAACAGAAAATTCAAAATACGTTTTTCCTTAAAATTTTACTTGGATATGTTTTGAAATTACGATTTTATCAACGGAATTCAAAAGGCCGTAACTACTTTGTCAACAAATGCTGAATCCAAAACTCTGTAACTAATTTAAATAAAAAAAAAGCGGCCTCCGTTTTATTTTCCAATGCATGTTGGTTTCTTAGTTTGAAATTTTTATTTTCCAAAAAGTAATATTATTTGTGATAACTTTTAATACACACCTAAAGCCCTTATGACACTACATTTTTAATGCATTGTTCAAGTTTTGGTGAACAGTACAAACATAATGTAATACAAAAATTTACCAAGTGCAAAGAGTTAAGCTGTATTAAGATTAATGGCAAACTGTCAAAAATTTTACTAAAAATATCGATAAAAAATGAAGTTATGTCAAAAAAAATGTAAAATTGTTTAACTTAAAATTGACATTTCAAGCTTGAAATATTAAAAGTGTTGCTGAATCAGCGGTTTATGGGCAAATTCAGCGATTTACCGCTTTTTGTTTTTAGGTTTCTCATAATCAAAAAGTTGGCAACATTTAAAAAAATAAACAAAACAGGGATGGCTAAGTTGTTTCAATTGTACTTTTTCGTTGATACTTTTTAAACTAAGATTTGTAATACCTTTTTGTGGTGTTTTTTATGAACATAACCCTAAGTCTATACGAGCAATTTGTATTTGTTAACATAAGCAATAACGTCGGCAGGATGACGTCACAGAAATGTTCTATGCTTAACATTTTTTTCAGAGTGGAGTAAACGTATGTCTAAACACAAAACATGAATTTGTATGTAAATAAATATTTCCATTTTGTTTGGCAACCAATTTATTTTTAATTATTTTTTTATTATTAATTTGTAAATTTTGTATTTAAATTTTATGTTTTAAGTTAAAATTTTTTCCTTTTTTGTAAATGATAATTGATTTTGACAGCTTGTGTTAAAAGATAATTGCTCAGCAATATATTATAACATTTGTTGCTGAACATGTGTTCAAATACATATTTATGCAATCCACACGTTAATATATAGTGTTGGCAATAGAATTTGATAGTTGCTGCGGCAATAATTGCCAAACAAATTGCTCGTCTAGACTTAGGGTAAATAAAATTAATTTCAACTAAAAAAATCTTTTAGTACAATTAGGGTAAAAAAGTACAATTTTTAAAGGTTGTTGGTACAATTTTAAAAATTCTCAACGCCATTCCTGAAACAAAACCAAAACAAGAGAAAAAAAAACTAAAGAACTTTGTTTACATTTTTTTATAGTTTGCTCTTTCTAACATTTACTATTTCTTTCTATCAATTCTATATCAATTAATGAATAAAAAATGTAGTGTCATAAGGGCTTAACGCATTTGCACAAAAACATGAAGTTCCTTATTACAGTTAGAAACACTGGCTACCTAACAGTTAATACGATTCGCGCCTTGTGATATGTAAAGGGTGCTTTTTTAAGCCCGATAGAACTTGAAATTGTAAAAAATAACACAAAAAATTAAATTGTAATCAAAAATTTATTTTTATTCGAAAGATCAATACGTGATATTAACATTTGAAAATGATTTCGGGCATATGGGCACCGCGGCTGTTCTTGACGAAGCGCATTCTGGACGTCCAATTTTGGGCCACTTTTTCGAGCACTGCTGGCCGTATGTCACGAATAACACGAACAATGCTGGCCTCCAAGGCGTCAATTGTTGCTGGTTTATCAGCATAAACCAGTGACTTCACGTAGCCCCACAGGAAATAATCGAGAGGTGTCAAATCGCACGACCTTGGAGGCCAATTGACAGGCCCATTTCTCGAAATCAACTTATCGCCAAATTTTGATTTCAATAAGTCGATGGTTGCGTTCTCCGTATGGCACGTAGCGCCATCCTGTTGAAACCACATCTCCTCCGGATCAATGTCATCCATATTTTCAAACAAAAAATCATTGATCATGGTGCGGTAACGATCTCCATTGACCGTAACGCGAGCTCCGGCCTCATTTTTGAAGAAATAAGGTCCGATGATGCCACCAGCGTGAAAACCGCACCAAACGGTGCATTTTTCTGGATGTAATGGAGTCTGTAGGGTCTCTTGTGGATTGGTCTCGCTCCATATGCGGCAATTTTGCTTATTAACAAACCCGTTAAGCCAAAAATGCGCCTCATCGCTGAACACAATTTTGCGATAAATTGTCGGCTATAAGTTGCGCGAAATGACGACTGATTTTCAAAGTAAATTTGGATAATTTCGTAGCGTTGTTCAAGCGTGAGTCTATTCATGATGATTTGTCAGAGTATACTGAAACGATAAAAAAAAATATTTCATCAAAATTTAATTTTTTGTGTTACTTTTAACAATTTAAAGTTCTATCTAGCTTAAAAAAACACCTTTTATGATCCTTCGAGAATAATTTATTATAAAATACGTCATTATGGCACAAAGTAAGCCACAAATATTTGAAGAAGTCGAACCCGTACAGTTACACACCATTGGCTTTTATCCTTGATACTAAAATTTGGTTTCAAAAAATTTATAGTTTTAAATTTATAAAGTTTTTTGCTTCTGCTTTAAAAAAAAAATAAAAAGTGCAGTTACGGCCTTTTGGATTTTAGGTGACGATATACAAATCTATTATTTACTGAGTCATTTGGAAATGCCTTACAACAATTGCTGTCATTTCTTGTTGTAAACGCTGTAGGTATTTTGTTACTGTCGAGTTGTAACTTATGTCTCGAAGACAGTCAGATTTATGTCAAAATTAAATTAAAGTCAGTATTAGGGAAATAACTTTTTACATCGACTGTATTTGATGAACACAAATAGGGATTCATTAAAGTCGGTTTCAGTAATCATTGTGCATAAGATGATAAGCTGATTAGACTTCTGCATCCGATCCTGGATACTGGGCTGCCAGCACGCCTCCAGGCAAGCAAGTTAAGGAGAACATTTCATGGTCGGTCTTCAGAGCCTAATCGGTTATCGGCAGTGTACACCACATGCAGGTGAGGTTGACATTTGACTACGAAAAGAAAAGTGGGCGTGGCATAACATAAATTTATTTATATCTAAATAATAGTATTTATATAACTTTCTGTTCTTAACGCATCATGATGAAGTGTATATGAGATTTAGCAGAACTAAATATAGCACTCTTACTTGTTTTTTTTTATTTATTCCATTTTATTCCTGTATTACTTTTTTGCTATATTGGCAACTTAAATTATGTTTGGTTTTAGTAGATGTGGCAATTGTGAATGCATGTTTCACATTTTTAACATATGTAGTTATTCTTCCTCCGAAATGTAGTATATGCAAGTATAAAAGGCTATTAGAAGAATATAATAATGGGATTAATTTTGTGTACACACAGAAAAAAAAACAATCTAAAATTAGCATGGCGAAATGTTAAA
The DNA here is from genome assembly GCA_963931875.1 of Pollenia griseotomentosa. Lineage (NCBI taxonomy): Eukaryota > Metazoa > Arthropoda > Insecta > Diptera > Polleniidae > Pollenia > Pollenia griseotomentosa. The sequence goes on along the minus strand of OZ007560.1, from coordinate 150,505,333 downwards.
TGAGAATCATAGTAAATTTCTGCAAAAGTATGCTTTTATTTACATTTATCATTATTTCATATTAACTTTAAATGAAAAATATTAAAATAATCTTAAATCACGTATATTTAATATAATTCACTGTTAAAATAACATTGCTCAATATTGAACCTATAAAAACCTGTTTTATATTAAAATCAAAAGTTTATCTTGTTAAATTAACATGCATACATGGATAAGTATGTTCATTTTTTATTTTCATGTTTAAAATATGTTATAAAAAGAGTACAATTCCCGTATTCTTTTAGTTAAAATTATTTAGTTAAATAGTACATCAAGTTTTCAAAGTAGAACGATGACGAAAACCGTATCGGGCCATTCTGCTGATGCTTCTGTTAACAAAGGAGAATACAAAATAAGGGAAACATGTGTTACAGGCAGTGTGACCCTTTTCATTTTATTTTGTCATTTATACGTTTATACAAATGTATAATAATAGCAACCCTGTGAACACCAAACAAAATTTAAAGAACAAATGGTAGATTTTACTACAGAAGAAATAACGGTTTTGGAACAGCAATGGCAAAAGCTGAATGCATACGAATGGATGAACCACAGTTCAACTATTGGATTCTGGATAGGTGTTTATGAGTACAGAAACGCTTTAAAAGAAAATGCTTTCAACGAGTTAGCTTCTTTTGTTATGAAGTTTTTGGTTTTGCCATTTAGTAACGCGGAAGTTGAAAGAATTTTTAGCGGTATGAACCTTATAAAAACCAAGATTAGAAATAGGATGGTATTGAACTCATTGATTTACGTTAGACTTTGGCAGTTAAGGAATGTTATTCATATAATAATGTGTAATTGAATTTATTGAAAATGCTGTTGAATAGCCTGTTATTTTTTCAATGACAATTTTTGTTTTTACTTATATTTTGTATTTATTTATCGCTACCTAAAACGCAAGAAGCCCTATCTAACATTTTGAAAATTTTACTGAAGAAGCAAAAAAAAATTTTAAATGATAAATTTATTAATCGCCTTAAACGATTTATAATTTATTTTTCTTCTACTTTTCTTGAAAACCTCCCAGTTGTTTTGACAGTTGACAATGTTGCATATTTCTAAACTGTAGGTTAGGGCTTTAAGCGTTTATCATGTAATAATATTGAGTTGATGCAATACATAAGAATCAATGAAAAAGTCGATTTTTAACTTTTGGTAATTTTTTTTTTTACATATTTCATGTACCATACATTTTCATATTAATTCGGATGTGTATTCTAAGTCAAATTAAAATTTATAAAGCTTCTATACTTTTATATCTTATTCCTTCAATATTTTTCAGGAATATTTTGTATGCACTATCAGAATTATCTTATGTACCTATGCATTTGTATAAGACTGAAAGAAATATTTGCATATTTTATGCAAATACATGAATTTACATGTATGTAAATATATATATAATTTACTTTGTTTATGTTCCTGAATTGTTTTTATTAAATAAATCTATGTATGTATATGCATTTTTTATATCAACTTCGTTTTATTTAAAAGAAATAAAATTCATTATAATGATACAATTATTTAAGAAAATTTGACATTTTTTAGCATTTAAAAAATTTTTTTAGCATTGTTTTAAGCCCCATTTAGCATCCAATTTTTTTTTTAGTTGTGGCCACACTGGTTACAGGGGTAAGTGTTTTGAATAATTCTTAAATAAATGCATATGTTGTCTCTCAAGCTTCTTCACACTGTTACATCACACTCAGACCAATTTGATTTTACATGAAATTCAGGTTGTTTCAACTTGAAATAACTTTCATTCAACGTGATAAGGATTGTTATTTCAATATAAATGACATTTTGCTCTAACTTTACTGCAATGTTAAATTAACATGAAATATAGTTATTTTAAAAGAAAAAAATGTTGTTCGAAAGTTATTGTAAAATCAGGTTGAATTAACATGAAAAACGTATGAAGCAAAATCACCACCGAAAAATTTTAAATCAACCTTGTTTTCTACGTTTTTAACTTGATTTCTTTCTGTGTGTAAGTTTCTTAAATAATTTATGGCGAAGGTTTTGTCTGCACTGTCTGGATACATCACTTTTACTTGCTACACCTTTCTTCACCATAGGTAGGGAGGATACTATGCATTTGGGCTAGTATGTTAGTTTGTACGCCTCCATGTAGTTTATGGTCTTCCTCGTATTCATGCGCCTTAATGGTTTCATTTAAGTAATTCGCGACAAGTGTTGTTGTGTGGCTTTCTTAACGTGTGTCCAGGCGATTTGTATTTTCTCCTTTTTAGTTTTTATACCCTTCACCACAGGTAGAAAAGGGTATATATAAGTTTGTCATTCCGTTTGTAATTTCTACAATATTGATCTTAGACCCTATAAAGTGTATATATTCTGGGTCCCTATGAGGAGAGAAGTTGATTTAACGATGTCCGTCTATCCGTCTGTCCGTCTTACGTTTGAAATGTGTTTTCCGAGGACTCCAAACATGACAACGGCTAGGTTGTTTTTCATTTATGTCACATATAGTCCACAATTTCTTCCTATTAAAATTCAGCAAGATCGGTCCACAAATGGCTGAGATATGACCAAAAAACTACGACTGACTCTAATTTTTCCAAAAAAATCCCTTGCGGTTGTTGTTGGTTTCTTGTTTTATATTAATGCGTTTAATTTTATGCCCACAAACCCATAAACATTTATGTATTTACATGATATGCCGCTCAAATAAAGAAACAAACACGCAGACTCAATATATTTTAATTTAGCGCTTCTTTAGTAAAAGCGTTCGTAACCGAGTTGTCTAACTTCTCTTTTTAAGATTATAAAATTATAAAACGAATTTTAAACATCTACTTTGGCAAAAGAGGAAACGGACTTAGGTACATACATATATACCTTTTTTTGATTTTGTCATATTCTTCGGTATGACGAAATGGAAAGTTGGCGTGCGTGGCTCAATTAATAGTTATTTATATCTAAAGAACATTATCTATATATAAATCGGCAAAGGCAAAACAGTTAAGAACACTTTCCTCCTCTGTATGTCAACCGAATTGAACAAAATTTACACCATTTGAAAGGTATTGACTTACAGAAGTGCTCAATATATATTTTATTAAGATCTGTTCAATATTAAAGGAATAATAAGCGATCAAATTTGCTACTAACCCATATGTATGTAAACACAAAATTAAATTATCAAATAATAAAAAAATACGGTGCTCAATAATTCGAAATTTTTTGGAATATTTCGACTATATAAATACGGGAAATTATATTTCTTTCTTTTACTTTTCCGTGCTGCATGTCATAATTTTTAAATTTTCTATAATATTTAACTTTGTTAATATTCGACAAATAAAGATAAAATTATACATTAAACTGGGTGAATAAGAACCTTTAAGGGCCGCTTTTTTGAACTTTTTCGTTCAACATCCTGTACTTTGATTAATTTTCGTTAATATTAGACATAGAAAAATAAAATTAAACACGCAATGTCCTGAGTAGATAACAATCCATAAAGGAGATTTTTTGATTCTTTTTTGTTTTTCAATTGATAATTTCTGATATTTTTTATATTGAACTTGTTAACATGTCAATTCATATATACTTAGATGCATGTTTTCTTCATATGTACATAAAAATTCATGGTCGAATTTTGATCATTAGGCAAATACTAGCTCATATAAATTTTTGTTCTTACCTCACCATGGTGAAGGGTATATAAGATTCGGCATAGCCGAGTATAGCACTCTTACTTGTTTTTTATTTATATTCTGATCGTTTATTCTCCATTGTAACCCTCTTATCTGACACGCAGGAACGGTTAGGGCGAAAGCCGGCTTGCCACCTTGCTTGTTGTTATTGATTTTGTAAAGTTATAAAAAGTGTTGTTATGTTATTTTGCATTTCAGGTTGTGATATGTATTCATATTAATCTCTCATTATAAAACACGTACTTCTAAAAATATTTGTTTTGCTTTACGATAAAAATATTAAAGAATAGAACAAAACCGCAATAGAAAAATTTTGGAATAAAATAAAGCTAAATCAGAACAAAGGTGAAGTTATACATTATAAACATGTTTGAATGGTTTAATTGTAGACGTAGAGCAAAGAAAAACTTGCTTGTAGAGAGTTATTTGGGGTTTTTAATAAATATCGTCATAGAATGGAAAATTATTACCAAAAATGTATGCTTATGAGAAAGTGTTTGCTATATTATCTGCTCTAAAAGCAATTATTTAATTACGCTGCTGATAAATATCCCTGCAAGCAACTCAGTTAACTTTAAGCTTAACTTTTTTTCAACCAGTTGTGGTTTATGCCTGGATTATTTTTAATGGAGCCAACTGACTATTTTAACATTGGCATGTCATAGGAATTAGTCAATGGTCCGACTCTGCATGACATTTTAACTAACTTAAAGTTAGATTCATAAAAGTTAGCTTAAAGTATTGAGTTAGTTAGTAGTTAGTTAAAAGTTTGCCTGATTGTATTTAGCTTTTAACTAACTTTCTGTCAATAAACCATAGGGTGATTCCACAATAATTACAGAATTTATTGCCACTTTTCTAGTGATGACACTAAAAGAATCCAAAAATGTAAAAGGGAACTAAATGAGATAGTAACATTCTGTAAAGATGTTGAAAAATTTAGATTTTTAGCCCTATGTATTTCTTATGGGAAAATTTCAACATCTTCGCAAATTGATGTTAAATGTTGCCAAGTGTGAAAAGGCTATAATACATTGTATTACGACATGCAGGGCTGCCAGATTTGACGATTTATAGTCATTTTGACGATTTTTTGTTCCAAAATTAGCAAAGTGCCGATTGGCTGATTTTTTTCTAAAAAGTGACGATTGTTTTTAGTCTCCAAAAAAAGGAAACTGTTAATGTTTTTATATGTTTAGATATTAAAAAACACATTTTTGTAGTAACAAATTTTTTAAACAAGACAGCTTAATTTTTTAAGTTGCATTTCTTAAAGTGATTAATACTTTAAATTCGAGTAGGTGAAGTGAAGTAATGGACCGTTATTTTTTAACATAAAATACTTCTTATATAGACAAATATTTGGATCAAATTCGATCCCCCTAGCTCATATGGATGAAACCCTGGATGAAAAAAATAGTTATTTTTCTATAACTCGGCGAGCTAGGAACCGATTTTGTCGACAATAAAAATTCTCTTCATAAGACTTTCCGTAGCTCTTACACAATACAAAGTGCTATCTGGGTATGAAGTTATTATGTTTTTGTTTGATTGTTTTTTTTTTTATAAAAATCGACAAAGTTAAAATCAAATAAAAATTGTTAAAAAAAACTGTTTTTTTCCATTATTTATTTATTGAATATTAAATATAAACTAATAATAATTAATCAAATCTTATCCTAATACTTCATTTTATGTCCTGCCAGACAAAAATTCTGTTCTGTTCACATATATGTATTGGTGTTTATCGCTCATCTTAATGGGTAAGTGTTACAGTGTCTCTTCTCCTTGAGCGAGTGTGGCCGCTATCATTTAAAATATTTCGAGCTAGTGGATTTGGGTGCAACTCTAGCCTTTTTAAAACTATATATACTTCGTAATAATAGTCCACACCAGTGGCACATTGATATCCTTGTGGATATTTGAGTTTTTAACATACCAGGGAGCCGCTGCGATTATTCGAAGAAGTTTATTTTGGCGCCTTTGAATTTTTTTCGATGTTTGAGGCCGAGGCAGTGCCCCATAGTTTAATACCGAAGCACCTTATTGGCTTTAAGATAGAGTTGTAAAGTAGTAGTTTGCAATCGAGACTAAGAACAGAATTTCTTCCAATAAGCCAGTTAATTTGAATTGCTTTTAGTTTCATTTGGGTTAATTTTGCTTCAATATGGCATTCCCATGTTAAACATTCGAATTTAAAACCTTTTTATTTAATATATTTAACAACTTTTAGGAATTTTTTTTTAAGAAACATTCTTGTATTTTCCCGGGACTAAAAAAGTCAGAGAAATTAAAAACCTTACTATATAATTTTAATAAAAAGTCGTATACCTTTAAAAAATCACCCTTTATCTTGATTTGTATATACATTTTGCAAAATGTTGAGATTTGAGCGATATTTTTAAACATATTTTAAATAAAAAATTTTGCGGCTTCTAGCGGTTTTTGAAGCACAATTTGACGGTAAGTCTTAAAAAAAAGTTGGCAACAATGATTACCGTGTAAACTAGCCTGAACAAAGCTGTACAAAAACATTTCAAATGATGCTGTGTTTATTTTAGTGAGAGTCATGTTTTTTATTTTTGTTTTGTTATTTATGTTTACACTGAAATACAGTGATTGGAAGTAGTAACATATTACTTTTTTAACATTTTGCGCAGCTCAGTAGTACTAACTTGGCCACCCTTTTCTACTAACATTATAAATAAAATAATAAAAATAATTAGTATTGTGGTTAATTCGTTGAACTTTTTATGGTTTTTAATCCAAATTTTTTTCCAATATTCTAAGTAGGCTCAAAAAAAAAAAATATATAATTTATTTATTAAAATTAAAATATAATTTAATATTTATTAAGCAAAAATAAGTTTCCTGATAAAATTTTGACCAGGTAGTAGTGCTGGGAAACTATTGATATTATCGTCAGTTTTAAAATATCGAAAATATCGATAGGAAAAATATCAATATCGATATTATTATTACTTAAAATACAGCTATGAAGACATCTAACAGCATCTATACACACACAGTTTTTTGCCGCAATGAATGCAAACAACAAGAATGGCAAGAGGTATGGATTGCTTAGCTGTGCTTTTTACTGCTAATTAAAAGCCTTTACGTCGAAATTTGTACATGTTTATATAGGGACTGAAATGTCAAATATTTGTGTAATGTTGTAAAAAAAAAAATGCAAATCCAAATGCATTTTCAATTGCAAGCATAGGCCAAAACAATGAACGACCATTAAAGGATAAGTCCGCTAGATTGATTACCTTTTTGGGTTAAGAATCAAAACCAATTTAGAAAATTATTTAAAGTTGCAATAGAATATCTTATAGTCCCTGCTACTTCGGTTCCTTTAGAAACCGATAAATATCGATAGTAGAAAATATCGATAGTATCCCAGCACTGCCAGGTAGATAGCGCTGGGGTCAAGTTGTTAACAAAATTCTCCAATATTTAATTTTTTATTTTTATTTGGAAAACCCCGAGCAGTGCAATTGTGAATTTTAAATCATTCGAAGGAATTTTTTTTAATAGTTTGAAATTGTGGTGATGGGATTGTTTAAAATATTGGTTATGCAAAATTTTTTTAGCATATTTTAGCTTTTTAATGAATTTATTTTTTAAGGTTTGCTTTTTATACTTGTGCTTTTTATACTTGTTTCGTTGTTTTGTTTTTCTTTAAAATATATAAATACATTCTATTAAAAATTAAGAATTTTTAATTATTTTCAAATCTTTTTAAATTTCCGGCAGAAAAAAGGAAAACAATTGGTTGATTTCCTGTAATCTCGAGACCCGTTCTTTAAATACAATGCAAAAAGTATAAGTTGTTATCGTTTGAAAATTAGTTGTATGTAAAAAGTTTTGTTTAAGCCAAGAAAATGTATGTACATATTGTTGGTCTTATGTAGAAAGGCCTTAAATCACATAATTGCAGCTTTACAGGATAAGGTAAAAACATAATAAAAAACTGTATGTATCATAATGTAAAATTGCTTGTAAACACGTTATTTTGATACTATTGCATTAAATTTTTGTGACGAAGTGTATTTGTGCAAAATGTATTGGAATTACCCAAAACTCAAATTCGACAAAAACAGAATTAGGGTCTTTCTGCGTGAAACCAACGATATGTATGTATGCACGTGTTTCGGTTTTTTGGGCTTGTTGAATAAGAGAGTTTCGTGTTGTTCTGTTTCCATACAGAAACCAACCAAAAATATTTGAATAAAATGAATCGGACATGAGAGATTTTTGAGTCTGTATATGGGTATTTCCCCATTTTATTATTATAAAAAAGTTTATGTTTTTATAAAAGAATGGTTTCATAGCATATGTATCTCAGCTGTTTTACTTGAGGATATTGCACTGGAAACTGGAAAATCTATATATATAAAATTGTAACGTTACTGACTGACTGACTGACTGACTGATTCATCATCGCACAGCCTAAACGCCTGAAGCTAAACACTTGAAATTTGGACCAGAGATTGGTCACACCCCAAATCGATCCACTAAGACGGGATTTTTGGAAATTCGAATGCTTAGGGGGTAAAAACGGGAAAATTCGGTAATCTTATATCTCCAAAACTAAAAGAGATACAAAAAAAATTTAATACTTATCGGTGTTATTTAAAAAAATTAGCGGACAGGTGTCTGGTACTTTTTTGAAATTTTGCCCTTTTAGGGAGTAAACGGGTAAAACTTGAATTTTGGTACTTTTTTGACACCCCATCTATCTTTTGATCCAATAAACATAGAAACAAAGTTTATACCACATTCGAAACTTATCAAAAAAATACGAATACAAATTTGGTACTTTTTCGAAATTCGAACATTTAAGGGGTGAAAATCGTAACTATTTTTGGTACTTTTTTTACAAAACATTTTTCTACATTCATTAAAATATTCGTAGCAAATTATGGGCTCCCACTACAATACTGAAATTTTTGAAACTTTAATGGGGGGAACAAATAGTACCAAAAAAAGGAAATACGGGAAATTTTATATTTTTCTTTAGCTTTTTGGTTCTACAACTGGTATTTTTTTAATTATCGTTAATATTGGACCCAAAAACATAAGATTCAACATGCAATGTCCTGAGAAGATAAGAATCTATTGCGGAACTTTTTTGTTCTTCAACTGGTACTTTTTGAATTTCCGTTAGTGTTGCACCTAGGATGAAAATCTATAAGAGTGAACTTTTTGTTACTTTTTTATTCTTTGACTGGTACTTTCTAAATTTCCGTTGTTATTAGACCTAGAAAGATAAAATTAAACATGCAAGGTCCTGAGTGAATGAGAATCTGTAAAATCGCTTTTTGCTACTTTTTTGTTGTTTAACTGGTACTTTTTGAATTTCCGTTATTATTGGAACTAGAAATATAAAATTTAATATGCAATGTAATGAGTGGATAGGAATCTATAAGAGGGAAGTTTTTGGTACTTTTTTGTTCTTTAGCTGGTGCTTTTTTAATTTCCGTTAATATTGGACCCAGAAACATAAAATTAAACAAGCAAGGTCCTGAGTGGATAAGAACCTGTAAGAGGGCTTTAATGTACTTTTTTGTTCATTTGTTGGTACTTTTTGAATTTCCGTAAGTATTGGATCTAGAAACATAAAATTCAACATGCAAGGTCATGTGGTTCTTTTTTACAAAATATTTTTCTCCATTCATTGACATATTCGTACTAAATAATTGACTCCCACTGCAATACTGAAATTTTTTATACTTTAATGGGGGAAAAATAGTACTAAAAAGGGGAAATACGGGAAATTTTATATTTTTCTTTAGCTTTTTGGTTCTACAACTGGTATTTTTGGTATAATTTCCGTCCAATACTGGGACCTAGAAACATAAAATTCAAGATGCAATGCCCTGAGTGGATAAGAATCTATAAGAGGGAAGTTTTTGGTACTTTTTTGTTCATTAACCGGTACTTTTTGAATTTTCGTTATTATTAGACCTAGAAATATAAAATTCAATGTGTTATGATTTGATAGGAATCTAAAAGAGGGAAGTTTTTGGTACTTTTTTGTTCTTTGGCTGGTACTTATTTAATTTCCATTAATATTGGACCTAGAAACATAAAATTAAACATGCAAGGTACTGAGTGAAAGAGAATCTGTAAGAGGGATTTTTGGTACTTTTTTGTTCAATAACTGGTACTTTTTGAATTTCCGTTAGTATTGGACCTAGAAACATAATATTAAACATAAAAGGTCCGGAGAAAATTTGAATCTGTAAGAGGGCTTTTTGGCATTTTTTGTTCTTTAACTGGTAATTTTTGAATTGCCGTTAATATTGCACCTAGAATCATAAAGTTCAACATGCAATGTCCTGAGTGGATGAGAATCTATAAGAGGGCACTTTTTGGTACTTTTTTTATTTATTTACTGGTACTTTTTGAATTTTCGTTAGTATGGACCTAGAAAGATAAGATTAAACATGCAAGGTTCTGAGTGAATGAGAATCTGCAAGAGGGTTTTTGGAACTATTTTGTTCTTTAACTTGTACCTTTTCAATTTCGCTATTTGTTGGACCTAGAAACATAAAATTAAACAAGCAAGTTCCTGAGTGAATGAAAATCTGTAAAAAGGATATTTTGGTTCTTTTTCGTTCTCTAACTGGTAATTGTTTCAAATAAACTGGTACTTTTATTTAATTTAATATTAATTTTTGTGCATTAAATAAAAAAAAGCTAATAGCTGTCTGGTACTTTTACGAAATTCGGCCGTTTTAGGTAGCAAACGGGTAAAACCTGTATTTTGGGTCTTTTTTCGTCATCTAGCTTTTAAATCAATACACATAGAAATAAAAATTATATAACATTTGTAACTTATCTAAAAAATACAAATGTATATTTGGTACTTTATTGAAATTCGAACGTTTAAAGGGTAAAAATCGTAACTATTTTTGGTACTTTTTTATACAAAACATTTTTCTCCATTCATTGACTTATTCGTACTTAATTATGAGCTCTCACTACAATACTGAAATTTTTGATAACTAAATGGTACCAAAAGGGGGAGATACGGGATATTTATATTTTTCTTTAGCTTTTTGTTTCTGCAACTGGTATTTTTTTATTGTCGTTTATATTTGACCTTAAAACATAAGATTCAACATGCAATGCCCTGAGTGGATAAGAATTTATAAGAGGGAACTTTTTGGTACTTTTTTATTCTTTGATTGGTACTTTTTTAATTTCCGTTAATATTGGACCTAAAAACATAAAATTAAACATGCAAGGTCCTGAGTGGATAAGAACCTGAAAGAGGGCTTTTAGGTACTTTTTTGATCATTAATCGGTACTTTTTGAATTTCCGTTATTATTGGACCTAGAAACATAAAATTCAACATGCAAGGTCATGTGGTCCTTTTTTACAAAATATTTGTCTCCATTCATTGGCATATTCGTACTTAATTATGGGCTCCCACCACAACACTGAAATGTTTCATACATAAATGGGGCGAAACAAGTATCAAAACGGATAATACGGGAAATTAACTTACTTTCATTTGCTTTTGTGTTATACGAGTGGTACTTTTTGAATTTTCTATAATATTGAACTTAGAAACACAAAATAATAGGTGCAAAGTCCTGTGTAAATATCAACCTATGAGATACATATTTTGGAACTTTTTTGCTAAAACATAGATACATATTCTTTGGCATATAAATATGTTCATGAAAGAAAAAGCCCGATTAAAAAGTAGCGGGTAAAATGCTTGAATTTAAACAAGTTTAAGCCTAGAAAAGTAAACTTTGGCATAAAAATATGTCCACGAATAAAAGGAGACGCTAACGAAGTAGCGGGTTAAATGCTAGTTTTATATATTCTTATATTTTCTACTTCTAAAGACATTTTTATTTACTTCTTTTAAATGCAAAAAATATGGTATGGTAACTCTCTTTCTTCATAATCTTCATAATAATAAGAAAATTTGAAGATATTTATGGGATAATGCATGGTGATAAAAATAAAAAAGCATATGGAAAAATCGTACGTTCGTGACGCGTACGTTCGCAACCACTACATAAGCCAATTAAACAAAAACCAAGAGAGATATTTTATTTTGTAAATACTGGATGGAGGAATACATTAATACACTTTTAAAATAAATTAATCTCTTTTGAATATTTCGTTTCATTACGCAGATTTCTACATTTCACTACTGTCAGCCAAAGTTGACTTTTATTTTGCGTACGTTCGTGACTACATGTTTATAACTATCATTATGAAAACTTAAACTCGATGAAATCCATCTTTTGCACTAAACATACAGCTACCCAAATGCTATCGAATCGCAAAATAATTCTATGAAAAGTTTTTTTTCTATATTTTTTTTACATCAAAAGCGTACGAACGTATACGTTCTTGACCCCAGGAAATGCCCATATATGTAAAAGCTTTTTCATTGGATATATGAAAACTAAAGTTTGTCCAAGTTAAACAAAAAATTTTAATTGGGAATATAAAAAACAATATACAGACATAACTATATTCATAAATTAATACAAAATTATAGTTTCCTTAAAAATATGTTTAATTGATAATTGTTAATTTAAAAATGTAAGATTTAATTATTTCATACATCTAATGTAATATGCCATTAAATTTATGAAATCAAAAATTTTTTTATAAAAGCAACATATTTCAATAATTGAAAAAAAAAATATTTTTAACATTCAAATAACTCTGTAGTCTTAATAATTAAAAGTATAAAAATATTTCGAAAAAGCATGCCTTCATAAATTTAAATTTTCATTATAACAATGAAAAATGTCATTATAGTAATGAAACAAAAACTTTCAATCCATAAATACGTATGTTTTTAGTTTTCTTTAATATGTACATACCTAAATACATATAGTATGTACTAAGTAATGAACAATTAAATGTTCTCCTTTAAAAAAACACACCCTTATTTTAAACTGTTGTTAACCAAATGATGTATACGAAAAAGCTTGCTCTATTTATGTGGTTTTTTTTATTATGCGTTAGCAAAAAAAATCAATGTTGTTATTGTTGTTATGTTATGACAATTTAATCTCATATTTACGCTCTTAATTGAGTAATGGCAAAAAACATAGTTTTTTCATTCAAAAACTACACTTCCCCAGTAGAATAGCTGGTAGTGAGCTAGTCTATCAGCGCCGAGGTTGCGGGATCGATTCCCGCCAGCGACTCTGGTTTAAAAAAAAAGAAAAAAGTTGAATAAGATTGGATTAAAAAAATAAATAAAAAAATAAATTTTTTTTACTTTTTTGAAAGTATTCATCCAATGAATAACATTCATAGATCTAATGTAATGTTTCATTAAATACAATTTAATGAAACAGGTTTCATTGATCCAACGTAGGGCTGCATAGGTTCCTTTTTAATGCAATTTTTCATGGGATTAATGTCAAAATTCATTGTTATTCTGAAGAAAATTCTTTTAGTGTAGCGCTGAAGAGTCAAAAAGACTCGGATATGATTAAAAAAATGTATCATAGTTAAATCCTTGAGGAATCAGCTTCCCGAAAAAAATAAACGCATATGAGCTCATTTTTCGATAATAAATGATACACTCGTTGTGAGAAAATTATACCCTACCAATGAATCAACTCAAAGAATCAATTGGCATACAATTTTGAGAATATAAATGAATCAAAGATTTTTTCAACGTTTTGATATGATTGAATCACATAAAAATGCTTTTTCAATTGCTCAAGTGATAAATCAGTTTGTAATCATCAAAAGTGATCTGAGAAAACTCATTCAGGTGATTTTTACAAAAAATTATCACCCAAATGCTAACTGGGTTGAAACAAAAAAAAAAATTGTACATCATACATAGTGATGCCAGGAGAAATTTCCAAAAATCCCTACGTGTCTAAATAAAAATCCCTTTTCTTCCCCTACAACCAAAAAAAATTTCCCTACACTTTTTTCCTACGTTAAAAATTTATTGTTTTTAGCAACAGACAAACAAATAAATATTTTGTAAACCTTTTGCACACATTAATTATTAGAAAAGCATTTATTAACAACAAGAAAAAAAAAATTAAAATAAATACATGTCAAGTGACCCAATTTTTAAAGCGATGTCTTACGATTTGGATGAAATTTGCACCAAGGTTAGTCATATTGGATAGTAGTAGTAAAAAGTTCGGTCAAAAAGTTTCTGAGTTAGAGGGGGTCAAAGTTTGACATTTTGGCCATACAGGCGTTCTTTCTCATCTATGTAGCTTATTACCTATTGGGCTAGCAAAATTTGTCCCAAGAAGCTTCGATAGCTATTTGCTCAATCTTTTAAAACAAGATTTTTTTGTTTTTTTACACAATTTTTTTTAATTTTTTTTTTAAATTTAAAACTTTTTTTTATTTTTTTATCCGGAATGTTTTTTTTTTTTTTGCTTAAAAGAAAGCTTATGTCTTTTCCTTTAAGGTAGTTTTGGATGCGAGAAACTAGACAAATTAACCTTTCCGACGATATGTAACATACCCAACTATCATTTTATACCTTCGATACTGTAATGCCCACAATATGTTAATACCAGGAATAAAATCACTTTTTTTCTTTTTCCTACATATAAAAATATGTTATTTTGAGCGCAGGTAATACTAAATGTGATTTTTGTTGTCAAAATATCAGGTGCCCCAGAGACAAGTTTTTAAATCAGGTGGAAATATTTTATGGTCATTCTCCGAAGTACCAGTTAATTTTATTTTTTATGACACTTGCCTTTAAAATGTGGGTGAAGAGATTGAAGTTAACAGGTAGTTTTTTAATATTATGTTTAAAAGGTGAAAATTTACAGGGGGCTTATTTTTATTATTATGAGTAATAATTGGTTAAAAAAGGTACTTTATTATTTTTATTATGTAACATGCGGTTAACCAACACTAATCCCTTCTTCACCCTAATAAAAAATTAGATACATTCGTTAAAATGCACTACCTATATGATCTTAAAAAAACTATTTATTGTCATTCTGAAGACTTTCGTAATTCAGTTTTTTTGAAACAGCGTAACAGTTTAGACGTGTGTTATTTACATAATTAATTTTTACAATGTCTACAGCTCCAAAAATTACCAAGCTTCAAAGTGATATATTTGCTTCTTTTTGTTTTAATTCTTTTAACAAAAAAGTTCACAGGTCATCGGAAATGCGAAATATTTCCGACGGCTTATTAAAAAAATTCCCTACGCTGTCAAAACAGATGCAAATTTGTGGATCATGCATGCAAGAGCTCGGAAAGTTGAACGAATTACTGGATTGGAATAGTAATAAGCCTTGCGTTGAAGTTATTCCAGATGAAGACAAAAGTAATTCGGAGAATGATGACAGAACTGTTGATGATGATGGTTATTCCAACTTTTCAGAAGAAGGTATACGCTCAAAGAATGAGTGTCAAAACAAATATCATAAGGATGCAGTAGAAGTTCTTGAACATATAAAAGCGAAATACAAAACGTCACAGAGTAGAGCTGAAAGAGTTCAACTTCTTACGCTTGATCCATCGACATGCAGTTGTGCAAAAATAATGACTAAGTTTGGAACGTCTCAACGAAAAGCAAGACTTGCTAAAAAATTGGTTGCTGAGCATGGTATTCACACACTCCCAAACAAAAAGAAAGGAAAAACTTTTGAGTGCGAAACTGAAGCTCTAGTAACTCAGTTTTATCAGCGAGATTATATGAGTCGCTTGATGCCAGGGATGAAAGACTGGGTGTCCATATGAATTGATGGCAAGAAAGTTCAAATGCAAAAGAGAATGGTTCTCTGCAACCTGAATGAGTTATTCGCAACATTTCAAACAGAACACGATGATGTCAAAATTGGCTTCACAAAATTTACCCAACTGAGGCCAAAACACTGCGTTTTGGCAGGAAGCAGCGGAACTCACACAGTATGCGTTTGCATTTACCATGAAAATGTTAAGCTGATGTTAAAGGAAATTAACTTAAGGTATTTAACAGATGATTTACCAGAAGAATTGCACGATTACCGCGATTGCCTTAAATTTGCTATGTGTCCTAATGCAACAACTTCTTGCCACTTAGGCAAATGTTCAAATTGCCCGGAAACAACATTCATTAAAGAGAATTTAATTAACTCTTTTGAGCGAGAATGTATTGAGGAGGTCAAATTTGAATCTTGGCTTCAGACTGAAAGATGCACATTGAAAACAATCATTTCAAATGTGGATGATTTTGTGGAAGAAATGTGTAAAGGATTGCTAAATTTGAGAACCCATGACTTTTTAGTCAAAGAGCAGTGGTCATTCTTCAAGGATTTGAAGAATGACCACTTTGAAGTTTTTTCGTTTGATTTCGCAGAGAACTATAAATAAGTCCTTCAGGATGATATACAGTCATACCATTTCAATAACGACCAAGAAATGGATTTAAATGTATTTTACAGTAGAGAAGGTATACTAAATTTCGGACGGAGCTAGTCAACATTTTAAGAACAAAAAAAGCTTCGCAAATCTTATAGCTCATGAAAAAAGTTTTGGAATGCCAGCTGAGTGGCATTTTCATCCTACTGCTCATGGTAAAGGAGCATGTGATGGTGTTGGAGCAAACCTCAAAAGAAATGCAGCGAAGTATAGCCTCCAGTGCTCTCATCAAGATCGCATCTACTCAATGCGATTCCTTTCCAAAACAAAAAAAAAAAAAACCAGCAGCGAAATCAACAGCTAAACGTAGTAACTCCAAGAAAGGATTAGCAAAAATAGCAGAAAATAAGGGCGATAAATAGTGAGGATGAAAGACTGGGCATTTGAAAATTTGCAAACTTAAACACTTCAGGATATAAAAGGATCTAATGTGATTTAGATTAAATTTTATAAGATTATTTATCTTTTTATTATTATTATATATTAATTTAATTATTATTACAAATTAATAAAAAAAATAATTATTTGTCGAAATTTCTTCAGAAAAAAGTGATTTTATTCCTGGGACTAACATATTGTGGGCATTACAGTATCGAAGGTATAAAATGATAGTTGGGTATGTTACATACCATCGGAAAGGTTAATTTGTCTAGTTTCTCTGCATAAGTTTTATTTTTAAGGTTTTAGAAACACTTAAACACAAATAGGAAAAAATTCAAAATAGTTCTGCATATGCTAAAAATTGTAAAACCCTCGTCTTGAGTAAGAAATTATTTTTTTTTATACATATATACTCGCATCCCAAAAAGCGACCAAAACTACCTTAAAGGAAAATACATAAGCTTTCTTTTAAGCAAAAAAAAAAAAAAAAAAACATTCCGGATAAAAAAACAATAAAAAAAAAAATTTTAAATTAAAAAAAAATAAAATATGTAAAAATTTAAAAAAAAAACAAAAAAAGATAATATATATCGCGATTTTCTCGTTTTTTGTGAATAATAACAACAAAAAAAATAAATTTACATTATTTGAAAACGTATTCAATTGGAAAAGCAGAACAATATTTCCACATATGTACGTAGAATTTTTATGAAAACCCCAAACGAAAATATGTATTTAGTTAAATATCTCAATTAGTAGGTAGCATAGTGGTCAAGATTTATATACTATTGCTGCTTTAAAAACTCTTTTTGATGATACCAAATTTTATTTATGTCGTCTTGGAGCAAAGTACAAAAAAGTTCGAAAAACTGAAAAAAGACATTTTTAAAAATGGTCCAGCTCACGGATGGTCAACGCTAGAGCCAAAATATTTTGGGAATCACCATAAAACATATCAAGCTTTATTTTCAGAGGGGTAACAAAAACACTTTTTTGAGCTCCATACAACTTGAGTCCGTCTAATATACATTCAATATATATATATATATATATATCAGTGCTGCCGTTAGGATATGAAAAATACATTTTTCGTTTCTTTTGACTACTCAGGTATCATGTATAATCCTGACATTTTTCGTATCTTTTGAATCTGTACGCAAAATGTACAGAAACAAAACATTTGAAAATTGTTAGCCAACTAAAACTTATTAAGACTGATCATCGTAGCCGACTCAATACTAATACAATAGCAGCAAAGGCGCATTGACTAAAAGGTGAGGTCAACTACACAGAAACACTGCTTCTGTGGTCGGATTGACAAAAATATTGCTAGTAAAAAAGGGTAGTTTACATAAAAAATTAGTTTGCAAACACACTTTGACAAGTCGACCACCGAAAAAAGCACCATATGTTGACGTGAACCCACCTTCTAGTAAATTCGCCTTCATAGCAACTTTAATAATAGTGAAAGAAAACATTAAGGAGTTGCAACATACGATCAACCTAAATCGATGATTACTAGTAGTGCGAAGTTGTTCTGAGGATATATGAACATCTTTTTTATTTTCAGGAAATTTATATGAACGTTGATATAATCGCCGTAGTATAAACGCCTTAGCTCGTATACTAATTTTTACAAAAATGAATTTGTTTTGATAACATTCAAACAGTAAATAATTTTACGAACACAATGGGAAATATGATGCAGGAAATTCTTAGAATGCAATAGATGCTATTGCAAGCTGTACTTAACAAGCCATGAACTGTTTAAAAATTTGTTTTTGGAACGCAAACGGCATCCGCCAACATAAAAATTAATTAGAATACTTTCTCTAAAATAATCAAATTGATGTCATGTTGGTTTCTGAAACTCATTTGATCTCAAGAAAAACGTTTAAAATCAATGGTTATTTACTATATGATACCAACGACCCTCGAGGTAGAGCTTGTGGAGGTTCTGCCATGTTGATAAAAACCCGAGTCAAACACTACCTAATGTGTGATCACCGTGAAGACTATCTCCAAGCAACGAATATTTGCGTTAAGGAATTTAATAGAAACCTAGTAATTTCATCTTTATACTCAGCACCTAGATTTGCAATATCAGAAGGCCAATAATATGAATATTATAAGTCATTGGGGCCCTGTTTCTTGGCTGCTGGCGATTATAACGCTAAATATATCTTCTGGAGTCACAACTAATAACACCAAAGGGTCGTGGTTTGTTGAATACAATCTATAAAATGAATTTAAATATTGTCGCGAGCGGACAACCAACATATTGGCCTGCTGATCCGCAAAAAATTCCAGATGTCATCGATTTTGGCGTGGTTAAAAACATCGCCACAGAAACGATTCACGTTGAAGCTACATTAGAATCATCCTCTGATCACACACCTTCAATTGTTACTATTACAAACACCAATAGGATTGTATCTCCCTCTGGTTACATAGCGACGTCTGCTATATAAATAAATTGGTTAAAATATAAAAAATATATCAGTACCCATTGCACAGAAAATATTCCGCTTAGCTCACCGCAGAACGTGGAAATCTCTATTGTCAATTTTGACAGTTATCTGAAACTAACTGTTTAACATTCCAGCAAAACCCTCAAT
Source organism: Pollenia griseotomentosa (assembly GCA_963931875.1). Lineage (NCBI taxonomy): Eukaryota > Metazoa > Arthropoda > Insecta > Diptera > Polleniidae > Pollenia > Pollenia griseotomentosa. The sequence goes on along the minus strand of OZ007560.1, from coordinate 150,486,206 downwards.
AAAACCAATAATAATAAAATATATTCTACAGATGTCAACGACTCTTGAATGGAAAGAGGAGAGTGCGAAGAGAGTGGCAATTGCACAAATCCCCTCAACTTAAGAAATTTTTAAAAGAGTGTACAAGAAGGCTAAGAAAATTACTGCAGTCTTCCGTGGAAAAATATCTAAAGGACCTGGACGCAACTCCACAATCAGACTACTCATTATGGCGTGCAGCTAGAAATCATAAAAGGCCAGTTATCTCGAAACCACCATTAAGAAACCTGAATAGAAGTTGGTCAAGAAATGATAATGAAAAAGGAAACCTGTTTGTAAATTATTTGAAATACGTATTTACCCCAAATATATTGATAGAGCAGCTATCCCCCTACACAGAAAAAAATTTTTGCGCCAGTAAAAGAATTTATCAAAAATAAAATCAGTTTTTATTAAATATTTAATCAGTTGAATTAAACTTTTAATCAAGTGTATTAAATGTTTAATTGATAATATTTCAATAAAACGTTTAATTCACTTGATTAAAAGTTTAATTCACCTGATTAAATATTTAATTAAAACTGATTTTATATTTGATTAATTCTTTTACTGGCGCAAACATTTTTATCTGTGTAAGATTTGAGATAAGAGAAATAGAAAAGACTTTTTGTGAATTAAACAACAAGAAGGCACCTGGTATTGATAAGATCAGTAACAAAATGCTTTTGGAGCTACCTCGCATAGCTAAGAAAATTATTCTTTATATTTTTAATACTATTTTACGCCTTGAATACTACCCTCAAGAATGGAAGGTCTCCTTAGTTACGATGATAACAAAACCAGGAAAAGGTCACACAAAAGTTGAGTCATATAGCCCTATTAGCTTATTATCTAATATATCAAAGCTGTTTGAGAAGTTTAAATTGAATTAAAGAATATGAAAAATTTTAAAGCAGTTTTTTTGCTTATTGTAGCACAGACTAACCCCGCATTTTTCGGAAGATGTCTGCATATAGCCTTTGCATTCTGGAAATTTGCATCTCATGCGTTTATCGACCCAAACTGGACAATGTCCATATTGGTCCAACCTGACATCTTTCGGTCTGACTCGTACGTCGCATCGTCAGCATCATCGTTATCAGAAAATTCAAGGCCATCTTCACTATCTTCTCATTGTGATAGAATCATTTCTAGGTCCCTAGGAGTTATATTACGCAATTTACGGCTCATTTTGATACTTAATAAAAATCATTCACAATGTTGAAAAAAAAAGTAAAATAATACACCTCAATAGGCAATGTTGGATACACACAACAAACCAAAATCAGTATAAATAGGCAATGTTGCATAAATACAACAAACCAAAAAATATGTAATTGATTATTGAAATATATCCTCTTACCTTTCACTCAAACAAATTTCAATAGCCAAATATCACTATTACTTAAAAAAATAATTTTTTGAAAATACATTCAAAGAGCACACAACAGATTTCTGCACACGCGTCACTTGAATGAAATTAATACAAACTTGTTGCTGTCTAGAAAGCTTATAGTTTTTAAACCGCAAGAATGCTATGTTGCCAAACTGCAACATCAACTTAAATTGCTATGCTACCAAATATAATATTTTTACACGTACTTTAAGGGTATGTTGCAGAAATACAACATGACGCCGTAAAGGGTTAAATGTAACTGCAAAAACGCTAAAATGGTCACACTAATACCTAAATACTTTTAGATTTGGTTTTCCTCACTCTTTTTGCGCTTTTACTTAGTAATTCTTTTCTTTTCTTTATTTTGCTTAACTTTGTTTCCCACAGTGCACAATAATGGATATCAAATTGTTTGCCTTTCCCACTTCTAATTATTGTGTAATAAGCAGGACGAAAATATCGCTCCGAGTTTTTTTTTATATGCCAACCCACCGCAGCAAGTGCATTTCTAACTTGTGTAATACGATCGGAACTATCTTGATATTCCATTAACCCATTCCAGTTGTCGATAATTTTGGTACGATAATTAGACAATAGCTGAGAATGATAGTTCATCTAGGAATGCCTAATATCAACTCCTTTACACAAAAATTTGATATAAAGTTTTTTATTGATTGAGTTTTTTCTTTATCAAACAACATGATCACGCGATTAAAATTTTGACTTTGTTAAAGAAATTTAAACGGTAAGAATACTTTATTTTTATTGACTTTGCAAAGGTTTTTGCTTCTACTGAAACATGTAAGTTGATGAAATTAAGGTTTTTTGATGTTATCTTTTAAGAATATAAAAATAGAAAAATGTTATACCGAAAATGGATATTGATTTGTGTCTGCAAATTTTTTGGTAGTTAAGGTATTTTTACACGAATGCATTTTGCAGTGGCTTTGTTAGAGAATACAAAAGGTTTATAATTTTTGACTTAACATGTTTGTTTTTGGATCAGATGAAAGATCAGGATCACAACAGGCAATTATACACTGATTTATATTTATATTAACTTTCAATTGTATTTCATTTAAATAAAAATGGGTATATGTATGCCCAGCTGATGTCATATGCTGACACTGCTAGCTGATCTTACATATACAGAAGCAAATGTTTTTTGCTTTTACACGACATGTATGCATTTCGAAGTTGGAAATTTGACAAGTAAACAGCTAAATATATACAGTAATTTTGACTTAGCTGCACAATCTCCTTTGCACGATTTTTTGTGCAGGTAAATTAAAAATGCAGTTATCTTAAATGCATTTACCTGCCTTAATGTGCAGGTAGGTACACAATTGTGGTTACCTGCACAAAAGTGCAGCTAAAGTAAAGTATTTGATTTAAAAGTAGAATAAAAAAATTATTTTATTAATACATAAATTTATATATTATTAAAATTTTATTGAAATTTTATTTCAAATAACCTACAGTGAGCGTCAAAATAAAAGTGTACAGCTTGTTTTCCAATATAAAAAGTGTTATGTTAGTTATAAAAAGTTAAATTTCTACTTTGCCAAATTTGATCAGACTTCAAGCTTGCTGTCGTCTGTGAAAAATATGTTGCTCCAAAAATTGACAAAAGCAAATTGGACAAAAAAAAACGCGATAAAAGGTAGAAATAAGAAATTCAACGGAAAATAAACACTATCTGAAGTGAAGCGTGATTGGGTTGGCTTTTTTAATACTTCCTAAAACTGATGGATCATCCCAATAGTCGCTCGATATCAACTCAACTAAATATCTGGGAATATTTGGTCAGACAAATTAAAAAAAAAACATAATCAGCAAACATTCTCTGAAGAAAATGCTGCAGGAAGAGTAGCCAAAATTGTCTACTGAGCTAACTTTAAAGCTGGTGTAATCGATGCCAAAGAGACTAGAAACCGTCCTAAAAGCAAAAAGAAATCAAACAAAGTATTAGCCACTTCACTTTTCTAAGTATTTTAATACTGTACACTTTTTTTGACGCGTTAAAAACGGAGTTAATTTGTTTTTTTATTTTATTTTTAATTTTAAATTATAGTAACATTGTCCAAAGTTTTGTAAATGATAATAAACTTCTAAAAATTTGAATTCTTTTTTACTAAAATATCACTTTTTGTATTGAAAAGCTACCCCTGTAGTTCTGGGAATCGAAAACGCAAGAATTTTAAACAAAAACAATGAGAATTCACAAAGAACATAACAATTTATGAAAAAAAAAAACAAAATAATTGCGATTTATATTTTTATAAACAGCTTAAATTGGATATGTATGTGAAAAAGTGGCCACCATATTTTTTCATGAGTGCAGCTAACTTTAATGTTTTGTATGAACATATTTTAAAGCTGCCCAAAAATATGAAAAATATTCAGGTATACGAAATGTACGTTAACAAGGATTTTGAAGAATAATTCCAGAAAATATGTTTTTTGGGCAGTAAAGTCAAAGTGCAGCACACTTAAATTTTTTGTATGAAAATACTTTAAAAAAAGCCAAAAATTTTGTGCATTTATCTTAAATGTGCAGGTATAGAAAGTGCACTTAAAAAAGGAATATGTATGGAATTATAAAGAATAATTCCAAAAATTATCAATTTTGTGCAGTTAAGTCAAAAGTGCACGTAAACAAAAGGCAATGAATACAGCTTCAGCCACTATAAATGAAACACCCGTGATGTTTGTGTTTGAACTCCTCCGAAACGGTTCAATCGGCATATGAAATCTTTTATGTAAGTTCACACCACTAGGGCATTAGGGTGTCTCTATCCAGAAAATTTGTTTACATTTTTTTTTTGCAGAAACTTTATTTACGAAATGTCGCTACTAAACAATTGTTTTGTGAAGTGGATACCCTAGGGACGCAAGAGCTTGTATAATTGCACTTTTTAAGCACTACTTAAAAGTCAAATGCACAATAGCACTCTATTAACTAATTTAGCACTATTTCGAAACCTCTCTATTTTTTAAATTTAACAAAAGTTCAAACATTTTTTTCTGTGTCATTATTATTCCATTTTATTGGCAATTATATGGCAATATCTGTTGTGTTGTTGTGGTCAAAGGTATAAAAAAGGGATGTTTACTAAAATTTCAAGAACTGCTAGTGGAATATTATCGATTCATTATTCGCTTGCGAATATGGAAAGGAAATTTTCGTATCACAATTGGTGAAGTTATCTAATTCGTGCTGCTACAACTTAAAAAAGACTGAAAGTTTTGTAGCAAAAAGTTTAACCTAAATGTTCCTAATACAAGTATTCAGATCTAAACAACTTATCAAATTTTGTCAACCTAAAACTAAACCTACTGCTAGTTTTGCACCATTTTGGTAATTTTTTTTTCGCATTGACTATGGAACGGTTCAATGTATCAACTTAAAATGTTAGCCAATGTGGGGTTTTTATATTTGAATACTTCTGCAAAATTTTTAGTCATGAATGATGTAAAGAAAATAAAAACAAGTTAGAGTGTTATGTTCGGCAGTGCCGAATCTTTGATACCCTCCACAGACAATTTGAATATTTCAGGAGTGATATCTATATTAATTATTAATTATCTTTATAAAACAGATTTATCTTTATAAAAAAAGACATCTGCATTAAAATTGGTTGTGGCCTACCCTTTATTAAATTATTGACCGACAAATGTTATTATGATAGCATTATTTATTACGGTTTTAGGCGTACTAAACTGTTTTCCGGGAGTAGGGTTTATATGGGGCCTAGAGTAAATTATAGACCGATCTTCATGAAACTTCACAGTATCATTTTTAGTCTTGGAAAACTGTGACGAGCCAAATTTTGTTATGATAGCATTAATAATTACGGCTTTAGGCGTACTAAACTGATTCCGGGTGTAGGGTTTATATGGGGCATAGGGTAAATTATAGACCAATCTTTATGAAATTTTACAGTGTCATTTATAGTCCTAAAAAACTGTGACGTGCGAAATTTTGTTATGATATCATTTATAATTATGGTTTTAGGAGTACTAAACTTTTTTCTGGGAGTTGGGTTTATATGGGGCCTAGGGTAAATTATGGAACGATCTTCATGAAATCTTACAATGTCATTTCTAGTCCTAAAAAAATTTGACGTGACAAATTTTATTACGATAGCATTAATAAGTACGGTTTAAGGCGTACTAATCTGTTTTCCGGGAGTAGGGTTTATATGGGGCCTAGGGTAAATTATCGACCGATCTTCATGAAATTTCACAACGTGATTTCCAGTCGAATTAAACAAACATTTGAAAAATTTCATATCATTTCGTGCATTTTTCAATCATTGATGTTAGTTTTTGTAACAAAATTATCAATTTTGAAATTTTTTTCAATTGCTAGATATTTCCATTTCTTGTCGAATTTCAACCTGCCGCACTTGTTTGTATTTTCAATTAATTTTTTTTCTAATGATAGGGAAAAACAAAAATGAATGCAATATATCATGGCATCTAGAAACGGCAAATCGTGTTGGCCCAGGTTGTGTGGATATGATATTTTGAGCTGCAGTTCTTATACTACTGTGTAATGGAGATGAACTCCCTTACAATCAGAAGAATTTCTTCCGGTGATTTCATATTTTATATCCTGGTCCACGATACTACAAGTTGAAATATCGGAGAACTATTTCAGAAGCGAAAAAGTGAAACACTGATTAAAAACTGGAGTAAGACTAGCGCGAGTGATATGGCCCACTTAATTTGGGGAATCACAGATATAAAGCAAACTCAACTAAATGCTGCAATGACAAATTGTTGCATCACAAATATATTTCAGCATATGTAAACAAAATTTTTGCACTTAATAAAAAAACCAATATGGACCAAAATGACCTAAGATGAGTAAGTTTTTCTTAACTTTACAGCAGGGTTAAACAATAATAGCACTGCTCAACATAGCATTCCATTGTGTTTAGTTAAATTGAAAGTGCTGATTACGATGGCAGCTTTAGTTTTAAAGATAAAGTGACATTAAATATTTGCATAATAAACACCATTTTTTGTATTATTCGGTTAATATTTTACGAATAAACCTACAAACTTTAAAATATTTTCTGGATTATTAATTTACAAAAAAATCTCTTAGAATAGAATAGAATCAAATTGGTGGGTATATCAGGATATTTAAATTGTATTGCAAGGATGTACAAAGTTATGTATTTTTGGATAAGTCCTTAAAACTTTGAAAAATCCAATTGTCGTATTGTCCTATTGTTTCCAATGTATGCACAAATAAGATATTCCAACGAACTTGAAGGTATTGAAAAGGTCGTTAAATATTTAGGAAACGTCTTCACATTTCATCTAATTTTCTACATACGGGGCTCCTGCCTGATCACTGGTGTCCCAAACTTAATAGTGGGTGATTTCCCAAGATACCATCGCCGTATAGTCAGTGCGCGATTTTGTCTATTAAGCACCTATTGTTTATCTTGATTGGAAATATTAATTTTAATATATTTGAAATATGAAGCTTTTCCGAAGTCTAAAGTTTACGATACTGTGCAAGAATATATTGAAACAAAACTGTCTGGATTATTTGAACATAGTCTTTTCTTCGAAGCTATTTTGTTATTGATGATAAATTTGAAATAAAATCCAAATTATTTTAAATGGGGTTAAAGGGAAAATTCAAGGTTTTTTTACTGCACAATATCTCCAAACCAAGAGGTGGTAGGTCAAACGAATGTTATATTCGTAATCAGTGGTCAAAAATACATAAGAATCTGTTTATTTTATTGCAGAAAATGTACATAAAAAAATTTTAAGGACTTAGCCGAAAACGCCAAAATTTTAATTTCCTTGCGATAACAGTGAGATATCCTGATAAATTCAATTATGTGACCCGAGTCAAAAGAAAGCGATTTTTGTGTAGATTAATAATCTAAAAAGTACTTTTAGGTTTGAAGGACCGTTCGCGAAAATCTGACGTTTTTTTTCAACTAGTGCTTATTTCGTGAATTGTAACACTTAGCTCCTGTCTGATTTTACAGATAATTAGTTTTATCCTTCCGCTGAACGAATATGGTTGTGTATACGCTCGAACGACGCTGGGAAATATTGCGACATTACTTTGAAAATCATGGTAATGTTGCAGGTTGTGTGCGAAAATTGCGTACGGATTTTGGATGAAGAGAAGCACCGTCAGCTCCGTATGTTCGTTATCTTGTGAAAAAAGTGAAAGCAACTTGCATCCTCATCGATAAACCAAAGCATGAAAAGCCAAAAACAGTGCGTACACCCGAGAATATTGCTGCTGTGGCAGAAAGTGTGCGTGAAGCGCTATAAACATCAATTCACCGTCGTTTTCAACAATTGAACATTTCGGAGACATCATTGAAACGAATTTTGCATAAAGACCTTGGTATGACGCCATACAAAGTCCAATTGGTTCAGGAGTTGAAGCCAACTGACCATCCAATGCGTTTTCGCTTCGCTAAGTGGGCCTGCGATCAACTTACAGAAGATGCCGACTTTGCCAAAAAAATCATCTTTTCATTTTCAGACGAAGCTCATTTTGATTTTGGCGGGTATGTAAACAAGCAAAATTTGTCGCATTTGGGGAACAGAAAACCCGCACGCATACATTGAAAAGCCGATGCACCCAAAACTAGTCACTGTTTGGTGCGGATTTCGGTCCAGAGGCATAATTGGGCCATTTTTCTTCGAAAATGAGCAAGGAGTGGCCGTTACAGTCAATGGCGATCGTTATCGGGCCATGTTGAACGAATTTTTGTTCACAAAAATTTAAGAGGAGGATATTGGCCACATTTATTTTAAACAGGACGGCGCTACGTGCCACACAGCTGAAGCTACATTTGATGTTTTGCGCCCTGTTTTTGAAGATCGCATTATCAGCCGCAGAGCTGATGTCGTTTGGCCACCTCGGAGCTGCGATTTGACACCGTTGGACTATTATTTGTGGAGTGCCGTCAAAGATAAGTGTTACGCCGACAAGCCATATACAATTGACGCTTTGAAGGACAATATTCGTGAAGCCATTGGTGAAATACAGCTGCACACAATCGATAATGTGCTTAAAAATTGGACCGATCGTGTAGGCTACTGCATGGCCAGCCGAGGCAGCCATTTGAATGAAATTATTTTCCATTATTAACCGGAAGGATTCTACTTTCAAATAAAAAAAGAAATTTGAGAAAATATTCAGTAGTTTTTTTTAAAGCATTTTCAAAAAAAAAAAAGTTATTTGGCGGACCCTTTATATGTCACTATATCTTTAAAACTTAAGCTATTAGGGAAAGCAGCAGATGCAAATACATATGGATCGGTAATTTAATTATGAAACTTTTAAGCAGTGTAAAAAGCAGTGTAAGCAGTGTAGAAATTGTTAAGTTTGCATGAACATGAATGTGTTAAGTACCTACATATATAGGGTAGCGCATAAGTAACGTTATGATTTCCCAAAAAAAAGAGCCATATGAGCTGTGGCTCCATCTTGTTGAAACCAAAATTCTGTATGTAGAAATGTATTTTTATGTACGTTTAAGATTATTTTTAATTAAAATTAAAACCAAATTCAAAGAAAAAGTTATATATTATAGGTATAATCCCTTAGTTTAAAATGAAAAATATGTTTTAATTTATGTACATTTTTAAATACATTTAATTTTATATTTTATTATTTAATTTTTTTTTTTTTTTTTGTAACAAAATAGCAAAAAGAATTAAAGACTTAAAAATATATATACAGACAAAAGATTTGCCATCAACCTGCAATTTAAAATTAAAATAATAAATATGTAAATTAATTATTTAAATTTAATTATCGAATTTAGAAAAAAAAAATACAGATCAGATCGCATCGAATCAAATCAGCTTAAAATTAATCAAATATAGTAATTTTATAGGTTTAAGGCCCGTTTTCACGACTTAACGATAGCTAAATGTAGGAAGTTATCGAACAGATAATGAGCTTTTAATTATCACAAGTTCCCTTTAATCTAAAAGTGAAGGATAAGCTAAAGAAAGGAACGTTTTACATTTAACTTTTATCGTAAGGTTTAGATTTGAGATTGCCATATTATATTCACATATTTTTTATATATGGCAACTCCAATTATTCGTATATTTTGTAAATGTAAAAAAAGTACGTAGTTGCCAGTTTGTATTTTTATTTTGGCAAAAATAATCGGTATTTTCTTTAGTATTGCCACATTTTCAAAAATGTTAAGTTCATTTTATACAGAAGTTGTGAAAACGAAAAATAGTTGAAGGTAACTTTATTCCTCACTAGTGCTAAAGGTACCGTTTACTATTTCGAACTTTATAGGTAAGTCGTGAAAACGGGCCTAAGTGGATTAATATTTATAAATTTGGTAAAATGACTATTTAAAATAAGATAGAAATAAATAAATAATTCATGTTTTTTACGTTATAAAAAATTAGATTTTTTTCTGTGGTGGCAGTGAATAAAATTATATTAAAAAAACATCCTGAGGTATATACTTAAACATTTTACAAAAAATTTGTTTTCATCTTTTTGTTGGAATACTTTAGACTTTTTCACCACTTAAACTAACAATATTATAGTAATTGTGATCCGGAAATCTTTCCAATTCTATATAATCCATTTCTGTGTGCAAAAGTTTGTCGAGCATTTTCACTAATTCTCCAAATAAAGGTCTTTCGGTGGGATCCTGAGACCAACAATAATACATGATGTTATAGAGTTCTCGCCTACAATGTTCGGGCTTCTCCAACCGATAACCATCACGAACCTAAGAAATAATTTTATTTAAATTTTATTACATAATTAAATTGTTTTATATTACCTTTCGCATAACATCGGAAGCAGAAATACCAGGATAGGGCGTTGATCCAAGTGTAACAATCTCCCACATCAATATACCAAAACTCCAGATGTCCGATTTGACAGAAAATATATTATCGTAAAGCGATTCAATGGCCATCCACCTAGAATTGTGTTTAAAATTATTACTAATGTAGTTAAAGCAGAAATACAAATTCGAAATATACAAGCAAAAAAGCTCACAGAAAGAGAAAAAAGGATATTAAAAAAGCGCATGAGAAATGATCTTTCTGTGGTTTTGTAGTAGAAGAAAAAAATTAACGTACAGATCAATACCAACCATAAAAATGCAACGCTATGGCAAGTAATTTATGATTAGATTAGATTAGATTTACATACTTATTACAGAGTTTTATCGAAACCTTTTTGTGATATTTTATATACTGAAAGGTTAATACATTAAGTTTTAGCTATTTCAGATAATATAACATAATTTTTTGCTCGCAAAAAACTCAATTCTTAGAAATTCATTCAGCGTTACCGCGACCAAAAAATTTTTAGCCAAAATGTAAAAATAATTACCAAATTCGAGAAAAGTGTGTATTTAAATTAAAAATAATTTAATTTAAAGAACTGTTTGCTAGTGTTTTGCTTAAAATATCTCACTTGTTTGACCTTACTCAAAGAGCACAACATTTATTCAATTATGACACGCTCAAAACATAAGGAGAGAGCAAACCATGAATCTTCTTCTATATGTATATATAAAAAAAGGATGTGTGTATGTATGTATGTGTGTATGTAACGTATGGACTCCAAAACGGCTGGGCCGCTTTTGATGAAATTTTCAGGGAATCTTCAGAATATTCAGGCGGGTGACACTGTGAAGTCTGATTTTTGATTTTCGGTCTGCGGGCGAAGGGGCGTGGCAAAATCCAATTTTCATATTGCATCACCAATGACATCTATATAATTTGGACAATTTTTTTTTTAAATTGATCGCCATGGTCCAACTTAGATTTATACGAAAAGAAAATTTTGCCCCGCCCACTTTTTTCGAATTACCTAAAATCAGAAAACGGCTCCATCGATTCAACAAATTTTTCTTTCAAATGTTTTTCTATTGCATAATTTGAGAACGGCTTGACCGATTTTTTCTTTAAAATGATCGCCATGGTCCAACTTAGGTTCTTGCGGAAAGAAAAATTTGCCCCGCCCACTTTTTCCGATTTAACTAAAAGACACAGTAATGGCTGAAGAACAAGCCGTCAATTATCCCTCTGAATTTTTTAATTCATTGGGACCACCCGGAATGCCACCGCATGTACTAACATTAAAGGTTGGATCACCGGTAATTCTTATTCGCAACTTAAACGCACCAAAGTTATGCAACGGAACCAGACTGACCATCAAAAACTGTTCACCAAATTTAATCGAGGCAACAATCATCGGTGACAGATTCAAAGGCGAAGACGTACATATTCCACGAATTCCGATGATTTCCAACGATTTACCATTTGAATTCAAGCGGCTCCAATTCCCTTTGCATCTTGCCTTTGCTATTACCATCAACAAAGCACAAGGCCAATCATTGACTACTGCTGGCTTAATTTTAGAAAATTCATGTTTTTCACACGGCCAGTTGTATGTGGCTTGCTCCGGAGTTGGCACCCCAAAAAATTTATACGTTTTTACACCAAATAAAAAAACAAAAAACATTGTCTATCCGCTGGCCTTAAGATGAAGTAATAAACAGAATTTATTTTTTTTTTGACACGTAGGTGCAAATTGAAACCAAATTCTCGTGGAATCCAAATAAAGATGACAGAACAGGACGAGAACGATCCTTTCTCATTTTGTTAGGGATACATCTTTTATTGGTCCAAATGGTACCATCAAATGCAAGACCAATTCTGGTCAGTCGCTTCACTCCTTCTAAAGTGGTAAAAAAGTTGTCAGTTACAATTGTATGGCCAGTATTGCTGTACGGCTTTGCAAAATGTAGCATACCATTTTCACCTTGATTCACTTCCCGTTCTTCTCCTTCCTGTCGACCGGTAAAGAGCTTTTCTTGCATTGGATATTTAGATTTCGAATCGCAAGCCTACCGAAGTTTGATGCCATATTGTGAATTCAGTTTTCAACGAAATGGAAACAGTTTATTTAAAAACCTTTAAAAGTCACAAATTGGTGCAGTTTTGTCATCGCGTAATCGATAAAGTACATTATTCTTCATACAACATATGTGTGTATCTGGCTAGACACATCTGCTACGTATGTGATGTGTAGATGAAAAAATCCACATAAATTTGTTTTCATATTTTTTATTTGAATGTGTTTTTCATAAGAATTTAGCAAACAATATTTGTAGAGGATACCTGGTGACCCCTAGCTAAATTAGAAATATATTTAAATCACAGTTAATTTGTAAAATGTCTAGCCAAATACATGTGCATGTCGAGGGTTTAAAAAATTAAGCCAATTTTTATAAAACCTGACGTCACCGTTTTATAATATGCTGCCTAATTTAAAAAAACAATATCATCATTTATTTCAGAAGCGTAATTAAGTGATTAGGCTTTTTATGGGCCCTATAGTAAACTATGGACCAATCTTCACAAAATTTCGCGGAGTTGCTTCGGATCATATGAAACTATGACTGACCAATTTTAACTTTAATCTCATGACTCGTTACGGTTTGAGGCGTTTAAGGCGAACTAAAGTGCTTTCCGAGAGTGTGGCGCCTATGGTAAATTATGAACCGATTTTTACAAAATTTATGATTAGTGCGATTTCCAGTCTAACTACTAAGAAATAATTTGTGCAAAATTAAATGAGAAAAGGTGCATTCTGTGACCAATTTATGCTAGTCTTTGTAACAAAAATATAAGTTTTTTTAAGGAGGTTGTTTCACATTTAGGGTCGAAACTCTTTTTTATATTGAACCAGTTATGCTGGTTTTCAATCCCTGCTTCGATTTCAAAGCTTAGGAGAACTTTTGTTGTTTTCTGTAGAAAATATTTTTGAATTACTTAAAAAAAAAAAATTGTAACTGTAAAAAAATCTTTTCGTAAAAATAAAAACAATATATTTTGTGTCAAAAATACATTACTTTTTAAAAAAATCATTAATTAAAACAAATTTTTCTAGCTTTTAAAAAATTTTTAACATTGAATTATATTTTCAACAGATTTGTCCGCAACAGAACAGAACAGAACGAAAAAAGAGGAAACAATTGAACAGAAACAAAACAGCTGACTTTCACTCAGATGTCGATGTGTAAACAACATCGCTTTAAGTTTTTTGTGTTGAGTCACTTTTGAAAGAAAATGCATATAAGAAGTAAAAATTCAAATAATTTTACATTCAAACTCTTTTCGAATATTCAACTTATTAAACTTGAGTTGATTGAACTGAATGTGTTATTAAATTGCTTCTCTTTATATATTCACTCATTTGTTTTGTTAGACTGATTTAAATATAATTTTGACAATAGTTACTAAAAGGGTTATGAACTATTTCCAATAAAAAAGCCCCAAAATTAGAAGCACTAAAAAGCACAGAATACCACAGAACTGTCGCGAGACAGAAGATTTTGCGTTTTTTTTGTCTCTTTTTAAGAAAGCTGCCCTTTTTCATTTCTCTTTGCATCATCTTTTATGCCGCAATACAATGAATACAAATTTATTTAGTTGAGATTTATTTGCAAAGCTTTTGTAAAAATTAACTTTTAAGTTTACCACAACACAAGTAAATAAATAACATTATAAAACAATAATATTAATAAATACATTTTTTTTGCACAAAACACAACGTTTGTTTAACTAATGCATTTTTTAACGTGGTCTGTGTTTTGTTATTTTTGTTTTGATCATGCCATTCGTGTTGATTGTTGCTGCCTGTTTTTACACATTGCCACTTCACCACCAAAAAAAGCTTTCTGTCTTTTTCTTCGAAAGCTGCCCTCGCAACTGATTTGGGCCTTTTTCACACGTCACTTTTTTCAGTTCTGTGGTATTCTGTGCTAAAAAGCGATTAATAAAATTTAAATAAAAAATTTAATGAAATACTGGGGCCATATATTCTATTGATTACACTGTGCTAGCCGCCACTGGCAAAGCTAAAGCTGGTAATAAGAACGCTGAATTCTATGGTGGTAACCGTCTTTTGAAGTTAACGCGCGTAAAACGGAAACCAATATTGGTGTAATGTGCCTTGACTTTAGTGTATGCAAATAAAAGTAGGGAAAATGTTGCGTATCTACAATTTCAAAAAATGTGAACAGAAAAGTGTAACTTAGCGCTATCAAAAAAAAAGTGCTAAGGGAAATATATGCCTCTTTTTGACTGTTAAAAAGCGCTTAATCTAGCGCCAGAGGAACTTAATCGACAACTCTGGTTACTGATGAACTGGAAAGAACAGTAAGTAGGCTTTATAATTATTGAGCTGTTTAGTCGACGTGGCATCTCCCATAGAAAGTTTAAAACTAGTTTTGCAGCAAAACAAGTGTTTTGCTACTTGTTTTCCCATACATTTTTCATGTTCGAAAAACTCAAACAAAAACTAGTTTTGCTCCAAAACATCTCGAAAATCATGAATACAACTCTGGGTTATCCATTATTGGTGATTAACAATTTCGAAAAAAGTGACATATTTACCAAACTATCAAGACTTATTAAATAGGTTTATGCAACTCTCCAGCTGACTTATTTGTTTGCAGGGTAAAAATAATAAAACAATAGAATAAAAAAGTAGTAAACTATGTGCTTTTATATAAGTACATATATGTACATCTGTGTATTGAAAAACAAAAAAGGAGATTTCATGTTAAAGATAAATATTTTTTTTCAACACATATTTTTTTTTTTTGCTTCCATGTTTGTTTACAACATAAATGTCAAATTGATTTCGAAAATTCGAAAACCAAAACCAGTTTTACATAATGGAAACACTTTGAAAAGTTTTGCCCAAAACAAGTTGTTTTGCTCATAGTGGAAACATAGTATTACACCTAGTTTCGGTTATTTGAAAAACTGTATGACCTAGGGCTTCTTAACTTTCTAAGAATCAAAACTCAGCCATATTTGTCAGTAACATATATATTTTTTAAATATATTAAAATTTTCTCTAGTTTAAATAACTCACCTGATGGGCAGTTTCCCTTCACTTTTGCGTTCATAAACTTTTGAAGTGATTACATCGCGGGCAAATCCAAAGTCAGCCACTTTGCAAGTGTGATCATCTGCAATTAATATATTTCGAGCAGCCAAATCCCTGTGAATAATCTACAACATAATAATAAAAGACAATAAAAATTAGTTATAGTTATTAATAGGGATGAGATTTTCATGCACTAAAAAACCGAAAATATGCGGATAAAATATGCACTAAAAATTCCAAAATATGCATTAAAAAAATAAAAAATGTGCACTATAAACTATTTAAAACCAAAAAATTAAGAAATTCTATTGTTGTTTTTATACCATTGTTATTCAAAGGTTTAATATTTTTTAAAACTTAATTTAAATAACTACGTAATTTAAATTTTTGTTTGCAAAATTCAATAAATACTTTTTTATAACATCAAAAGTAAGCCTTTGTCTGTTAAAAAGCTTTTGTACATGGAAAATAATCTCTCAAAGCCAACCGAAGTTGAAGCATACTTGAAAGATGCCCTTTCATTTAGAGAATTTTAATTTTATAGTTCAGATCCCACATTTGATTCTAGATCAAAAATAGTTTTATTTTTTTGCAGAACGTTTTGGATTTTTTTTTTATTTTGTTGGGCTATTCTTCCTTCCGAATTGGCTTCTAATTTCCTCTGCAACTCGATGTAACCCATGTGCATAGCAAGTAACATGTAACAGTTTTGGATAAATTATGTTAGGCCAATTGGCAGCCTTAACCATGTGCATCGCTTAAAAATTGAAGGATTTTTTGTCTAAATCTTGTATTTTAAGCAGAGCTCTAAAAAAATTATTTATTGATTAAGCAACCAGTGAAATGCGCATAGGAATAGCTTATCCCTTCAACAATAAATTTCAGTTTATCAATAGTATGAAATGGGAAAGTGGCACATTTAAACGGAACCTTGTTAATTAAATTTTTGACTCCCAAGAAAAACTTTGATAACTAATATGCATGTGGGTGGCAGTGTAAATAAAACTGAACTGGCAAAATAAAATAGAGTAATTTGTTTTTATTTTTGTTTTTTCTTTTCCTACTTACAACTACATTTAGAGTTGACAAAAAAAATCAACCAATTGTAGTCGGGACTGTAAGAAAAGATAAACTCACTGTTTATTGTTGTTGTTTTGGTTCAAGCTTTGATATTGTTACAAGTAAAACTGGGGCTTATAATTCATATTCGCTTAACAGTTTTATTTGTATAATATCTTTAGTTTTTCTAAGATCTTTGGATGAAGTTTCCTGACGATCTAGCCTAAGCAACCAGTGAAATGCGCATAGGAATAGCTTATCCCTTCAATAATAAATTTCAGTTTATCAATAGTATGAAATGGGAAAGTGGCACATTTAAACGAAACCTTGTTTATTAAATTTTTGAATCGCAAGAAAAACTTTGATAAAAAAATTAATGATTTTTTATACAATTTTGAAATTTTTTGAAGAACCTCTTTTTATAATAAGGAAATTTAAAAAATTTATGGGACTTTTTCTTCAATAGTCTGCTTCGAACATTTTGTATGGGAGCCCCCTTAAAGAATGGATATTGCGGAATTTCGGTTTTTTTTAGTAATTTCAATATACTGAACCGTTTTTGAGTTACGCGAATATATGTTGTGCAATCTCCTCCATTTTGAAATAACGGCATATCTCGAAAACAAGAGCTAAGCCAAAAAAAAAAAAAAAAAGGTGAGCACCACTGGATTCAGCGTACCCGAATTATGCTAAAACGCCATGTGCCAAGCATGTCTAAAAAAAAGTGTAAATTTCGAGCACAGTGTAATTGGTCGACATCGATCTTAGACTATCGACAAAAAACATGCATTTAGTTGCATGGAAATCGCATCCCTAGTTATAAATAACAATCCTTAGAAATAATATTTTTGAACAGCGTTTCCAGAACGAATTTTTTATCCTTTTTTTTAAAGATTTTTTAACCAAAATATTTTTTGATGTTTTTCTCCAACAATGATTTTTTATTTTTATATATTATTATTTTTTAAAAGTTTGTTTGTACATACTTTTCTACAGTTTCTTTTAAAACAATAAATATTAAAAAATAAAAATTTTTATCAGCTTTTTGTTAATTTCTACATGTTTACTCGATTATTCGCGCAAATAGTTATTCGAGTTAAAAATTTCATCGAATAATAAACGAACAATCTAATATTAATATAAATCGAATAATTTTTATTTTGTCAAAATTTAAATTAATAATTTTGTCAAAAATTATATTTTTTAATATAAAAAGTAACAACAATTTAACAAAACCCAGTAAAAAATGTGCTCCGAATGGAGCAGGTTTTCAAACCTGCTGATGGGATCCCGTATTTTTGAATGGAGTGTTCCCGGTTTGGAGGACTTTTTTCTGCTGACAATAAGCGCTTCTTTAAACCTGCAAACAAGGCACTTCTAAAGTGTTTTTTTAATGGCTAACTATATTAACATATTCATTAATATTTTGCTTTTACTTGTTTAAATGCTTTTTTCAATCAATCATTTTCGCAAACTATAATATATTTTTATTTTTTCGGTTTAAAACCTTCCTTGTTTCTAGCTCTGAAATAGTAGCAGCTTTTTTTGTTTACTTTATAAAAATTATAAATAATAAAATCTTTTAAACTAAAATTTGGTATTCCCAAAAATTACTTTTGATAATTATAAAAAACCTTTATGCAATGATATACAAATCATAATATATATATACCATAATAAATTTGCAAAATGTTTGCAAATATATATATATGTACATTTCAATTATGAGTTTTTTTTTGGATTTTTAGGGGGTTACAGAAGTGAATTGAAAGGGGCTGGGCAGGTGGTATAATATTGCGAGGGGAAATTTAAAAATAATTCATGTACTGTGTTCGTTAAGCCAACAAATTTGTAAAACAAAATTATTCTTTAAATTAACGAAAAATTTTACTGATCTAACGAATAAGTTCATTCGTTATATTTTTGAAATTTTTCATTATATTAACGAATAGTAAATTAAATTATTTAAATAATAACTTTTAAAGAACAGTTATTCGTTGTCACAACGAACAAATTCATTTGACGAAAATTAATAAATTTTTCGTTTGCTCAACGGATATTTTCGTTGTCTCCACGTACCTTTTTGGTTCAGTGCAGCACAAGAATTAAATTATTGATATTTAAATTGACATAAATAAGATTTATGTTTAAGAAACAAAGTACATATTCTCAACTTTTGCGGAGATAGACGATTTCGTTAGTCCGTTTGAACCAAACTTGCAGTGGAAAATAGTCTCTCAGATGCGACAGAACTAATTTGAAAACTTAAGAATTTATGCGGCATTTTCTTCAAGTTTGGGTATAATATGTCATTTCAGCCATAAACTAGTGAATCTGCGTCTCTAGAAATATTAGAAGATCTAAGGGTATCTTTCGACTTCTTCTTCTTCTTCAGCAAAATCGTGCAAAATGATGCAAAGAGGCTCATCCTCCTCGGATTCTCCTATACATTTTTCACAAAGATCCTTAGGCCAGTTTTTTAAGACTTATCAGAACTTGTACCACCGTGTTTTCAACACTTTCGGAATGCAGAGACATGTTAAGTAGCTCGATAAGTGCCCATTCACATTATACGATTTTTGTCGTTGCGATTCTTACTTTATAGGCAAGAGGGGTGAGAGGAATTATAAGGAGTACAGAAGCGAGTGTACTCTTCGATTCGTTTTGTTCATTCATTCGATCTCTCAATTTTCTCTCATTTGACGAAAAATGTATTAAGGTTGTTACGACAAAAATCGTACAATGTAAACATGAGACCGACTTAAAAGAGGAAACGACAATAATCGCAACGACAAAAATCGTATATGTAATGTGAATTGGGAATAGGACGCTTTTTCGATATGATTGAAGTCAATTGTTTTTGAAATATTCGAGCATTGCATCGAGAGTAAAGAATATGAGATAAACAATGTGTTTCATTATTTTCTAAAGCCTCAAATCTTTTATTTATATTTAATGCTAATTCAGCCGCAACATTTTGGAACTTTTCCCCATCTCCGTTTATACATATGTGATATCAAACAATTTCCTTATTCTGTGTTGATTTTATGCTCTGCTTTTGAATGTGTTGCTATGCAAAAAATAAGCATGGAAGATACAATTTTGTTCAAAAATACTAAAAAAAAATATTGAAAATATCGTCGTATCTACAGCAGAGTATCGCCGATACCGGTATATCGGAAAATCTGAAGTATCGCCGATATATCGTTATCAGTTTTCGTTACCTTCCTTATTCTTATATGGCTTACAGCATTATTATGTGATCCTGTCTTCATACATCTCTTCATTAAAAAAAAAAACAGAAGGTTATTTATAAAAATTGTATATACCAAAATATTTAAACAATTTTTAGATACATTGGAACATGAAACTATGGCCGAATGCTTTGTTTGTGGTGTTTCCTTTATAAACGCAAAAGATGTCATTTGAAATGCCATAAAATGTAACACCCTTATTTATAAAAAAATAAAACAGGTTTATTAAGAGCTTATTAATCAAATTTTCATAGAAAATCCATTTTAAAAACCTGTTTTACTTTTATATAAATAAGACCGCAAATCTTTCCTTTGACGTAATACTTTTTAAGTGCATTGCTTTATATATATATATATATGTTGGTGCATATTAAATAAAATGTTTAATTATTAAAATAAATAATTATGTTTTCGTCAAAAACATTTATGCTCTGTGCATACGATGATATAAACCACTGGTTTTGCTCTCTGAAACTAAGGGGTGATTTTTGAAGAGCTATAGGAAAGTTTTAAAAAAAAAAAAACACATAAAATTCAGAAAAATGCATGAAATCTTTATTTGAATCGATAGTACGGTCCATATAATTTAATGTTTGAAGATTATTTCATGTAAATGTTGACCGTAACTGCGCCTCAAATGGTCCATCCGCTTAGTCCAATTTTGGCATACTCTTTCCAACATTTCGACCGGTATCTCATAAATAAATGCTTCAATGTTGTCTTCCAATGCGCCAATTGAAGTGGGCATGTGTGTATAGACATGAGCTTTAACATAGCCCCACAAAAGATAGTCTAAAGGCGTTAAATCGCACGATCTAGGCGGCCAATTGACCGGTCCCGAACGTGAAATAAAATGTTCACCGAACTCGCCTCTCAATAAGTCCATTGTTAAGCGTACTGTGTGGCATGTGGCACCATCTTGTTGAAACCACATGTCATGCAAGTCAAGCTCTTGCATTTTGGGCAAAAAAAAAGTTGGATATCATCTCACGGTAGCGCTCATATTCACAGTTACGTTACGATTCGCATCATCTTTGAAGAAGTACGGTCCAATGATGCCACCAGCCCATAAACCGCACCAAACTGTGACTTTTTCTGGATGCATTGGTAGCTCTTGCAATGCTTCTGGCTGATCTTCACTCCAAAATCGACAACTCTGCTTATTAACGTACCCATTGAGCCAAAAATGAGCTTCGTCGCTGAACACAATTTTTCGATAAAAAAGTGGATCGCATTTTGATAATAAAATTCAATAATTTGCAAGAGTTGTTCGTTTGTAAGACGATTCATGGTCAAATTATAGACCAAACTGAAGATGTTTGACAGTGAAACAAAACACGAAACGTGCGTCAGCTGTTTAAATCAGTGTTGCCAAAAAGATAATAGCTAAAAAATCACCCGATAGATTGCCAAGCAAACTGTTCATACGAGTCATTCTTGTTTCGTTTTGTAATTTTTTTTTGTGTTGTTGGTGTGATTTTTTTTTAAATATAAAAACGTAAGTAAACTGAAAAATATATTATTTGATACTTAATTTAATATTATAATTTTATAATTATCACTTTATTTTACTAACATAAATTTTTAATTTGTTTTGAGAGTTAGTTCAGATAAATGTTATCAAAATTGGAGATGATAGTACATTTTTTCTGTTTGGCAGCATGTTTCAAAATAAAACGACCTGTTTCGCTTTCAAAATTTTTTTACGGCAAAACATATTGTTTCAATCACTTTTGGGGCTCGAAAAAGGAATGGGAGAGCGAAACACGAATATTGCTGTCCGTGTGAACATGTTATTACTGTGTTTTTTCTTGTGTGTACTGTTTTTTTTTTTTTTATTCAGTGTACTGTTTTTCTGAATTCAAAATCTCCCTACACTTATTCACAAACACTTTTGACAGATGTTCTGCATTTACATCGAAGCCATTTGTACGAAATTTGGAAACTTTTACTGCTGCTATTCTTCAGATATACAGAAATCTATTTTTTATTTCTACTACTTTCTGCTACGGCCGCTTTTCTAATCCCGCCAATATTTTGGTGGAGGTTGTGTATTGATATAAGGTACCAACAAATAAATGAACTTACATAACAAACAACAAACATAGTGATGTTACAAATATTCGTATTCGAAATACCGAATATTCAAAGGAACGTCAAATCTTCTAAATTTTACTAATTTTTTAAGCTTATCAAAATAAATTTTCGATATTTTTACCACAATTTGCTTTCTTAAATCCTTTGTGATGTATTTTGGAACCAAAGGCAAGTTGAGCGATTTTTTCGGGATTCAAACAATAAAACGATGTTCGCGCTTGGATTTTAAAACGCGTTTAAGCAAAATGTTGACAGTTGATTAAGAAAAGAACAGAACAAACAAATTTATATTTCTTTTAAGTATTAAAAATGGATAAAAATACTTTAATAAAGCTACCATAAGATTATTCTGAACATATTAATGATGAAATTGTAAAAATTTTTGAATTATGTGTTTAAGTACAAAATAAAAACATTAAGAAGAAATCGTGGGCGGTTGTGCACGTGAGAGCTTCGTTCATGGTACATTATACTCAGTTTGACAAATGTTCTGAGGATTCTATGTAACTAATGAAGTGATTTAGTTGTAATCATGTTCTCTTCTTAATGTTTGTATTTCGTCTTTAAATAATCCATTAGGTAATTTTCACAACTTCATCATTAATATGTTTAAAATAATCTTCTGATAGCTTTATTAAAGTATTTTTAGCCACATACTTTAAAGAAATATAAATTTGTTTGTTGTTTTTTCTTAATCAACTAAATCATCTTAATTATCTCAAATGTAATGTGAACGGCTTTGATTAGCTACATCAACATTTTGCTTAAACGCGTTTAAAAACCCAAGTGTGAATATAGCATAAGACAAATTAGCATAGAACGTAACAATTATGACATTTATCGAAAAAATGGAAATATAGTTGCTTATTTCTGTTTTAAATTTTTGTTTTTGCAGAAAAGAAAAATTCGGTATTAATTTGTTTTCATAAAGTTTCTGTAATTAACTTATGATTTTCCTTTTAATAAAGGATTTGTTACAACTCTGCACGAATTCGATTAAAAAAAATGAAAGGGAAGCGATATAAAACTAAAATAAAAACCAAAAAATATTAACAACTATTTCTACTAACAAAAAAAAAAACGTGTTTATGCACAAAAAAGTATAAACAAATTTGAATTATGGCAATCACTAATTCATTCGTGCATATTGTTTTGTGTTAAGCGTTTCGTAAATTTAAATATTTTCCAGCTCCATTTTTTAAGTTATACAAGCAACAGTGAATTTTCGTTCAATTATAAATGTGCATTTTCCTAGAATTAAAATAACATTCAATAACATACCCCTCGTGATGTCAGATAATCCATTCCCTTGGCAACTTGATACATAAATGATGTCAAGTCTCCTGATGTCAGGACATTCGATTTGCCATGTGTATTACCATAGTGTCTGAAAAAGAAAAAAAATTTTCGAATACAAACAATTTTCAATTGAAAAAATTTTGCAAAATATATGAGTAAAGCCTGCCTCAACCGAAACGAAGGTTCTGAAATCTATTTCATCTTTGTATGGGAGGTCCACACCAACTTATTCCAACTCTCCAAATTGTTTACAGATAAAGTTGTCACTATTACGATGAAAATATTTTTTATATATTAAATAGCGACGCTAACCAAAATATTGGGAATAAAAATTTACATATAAAAACAATAATCACGAGTTTTTAATTTTTATTTATTTTAATATATTAAATATAAATAAATATATTAATTAAATATATTTTTTTCCCCCCCTTTTAATTTTCTTTATTTTGATAATCCACTCGATAGATTTGGTTTAAATATTTTTCAGCGTACTACAATGTTGCGCCAAATATTCAACATTTTGTTTTCTTGTTTTCCCTATCTCACTTGGCACTTGGTAAAAAATTGAGTCACAAGATACGCGCAGAAGAACGTAATGTTACAGGAAAAATTGTCTAAGTTCTTTTAAAACATTAAATACTCCACAATTTTTCTTTCTGTGTGGACCGGCTCTAGCGCTAATCTTTTATACTTTCTATATACTAGTCACAAGATAATGCTTTAAGAACAATTATCAAAAATTTCTTGCAGAAAATAAAGTAATGGGAATTAATAAAAGTAAAATGCTCACCTTTCAGCTCTTGAATTTCGCAAATACGTTTGCAGCTTTCCACGATTAACGTATTCGATTATTACAAATATTGGATCCTTGTCAGTGCAGCAACCCAGAAATCGTACTACATTTACATGTGGCTCCAAAGATTTCATAACCTGAAATAATAAAGAGAAAAAGTGTCAATGAAATATAATATAATTTTTACGGTTATGCATATTTTAACAAATTTTAAAATGTTTGGGTACCCTGATCGGCTAGTTGCTAGTGAAATAATCGATCAATGCGAGAGTTGCGTCTTCGATTCCCTCTAGAGATTCTAGTTTATTTTGCTACAACAAGCCAAAAGTCCACGTTACCAGGTGGTATGGCGTACTAGCTCTGTACGTGCATATTCGCTAGCTCTTTAGGGCTACCGCAAGTACCACTATAAACTATCTCACATGCTTTTGAGTAGCGAATTGAACACAGGGATGTCCTACGAGGTGGCGATTGACCCCTATCTGCATTACCTTTACCTATGATAAGGTGCTCGGTAAATAAGAATATAATTTGTAATTGTATTTGTAACATTAAAAAAAATAAAATGTTTAAAAAAGAACATCCCAGTAAAAAAAATAGGTTTCTGGAAGCACGAAAACTTCATGAATTTTTAATTTGAGTTAATAAAAATGATTGAATAACTTCGCATTATCCCTAAAAAGTAAGAAGGTTATAAGTGAATAAATTAAATCATTATTTTAGAGAAAAAATGCACGAATAAAGTTTAAATGGCTTCTGTTACATGGAAGCAGGTTGTATTGCAATGAATTTAAAATGTGTTTACGATCAGTCCCGAAATATAAACGAACATAGAGATACAATTTTTTATTACGCAATCAGTCACCAAATTGTTTTTTTTAGGAGAGAGGAAAAAAGTAGTGCTTCTAAGTGGGAATTCGCCGTATAGAAATCATGCCTCTTGAAAAAAAGGTTTGTTAGGGTGTATTGTGCTTATGTCCCTTACAAAACTGCTTATCACTAAGCTCCATTTTTTTCTGGGATATTAATGAAACGTTGTTACAAAATGGCGCTATTTCATTCACACAAACAAAAAAATATCGAAAAATATAAAATTTTTTGTGAAAAAAACTGTTAAACACGAGTATTTAATTTTTAGTCGTAGCTTTAGAATTTAAAAGTTTTTTTTTGCGTCTAGAAAAGTGCTTATCACAGTGCAATATATCACAAGAAAATTTAATTATACTAAACCTTAATCTCAGACCGCCGCAATATTATAATATTTGTTAAACATTCTGCATGAGTCCCATTGGCATATGTATGGTTGCATGAATTATGCACCAAAAAAGGACAGGGTTCAAACATGGTAAAGGACAAGGGGCAAGTAAATGATATCGGCATTTTGAAAGTTTACGCATGTTTTCTCATTTTAGCAAAAAGTACACAGAAAAAATTATTTTTCCAATTCAAACAAAAAATTTGTAGAATCAAAACATTTTTTGTCTGAAATCGGTCCTACAAACAAATTCGCATATTCAAACAATTTATTTGCATTTCGTTTATTGAAAAAAAAAACACTGATTTTTTCAAACAAATAATTTAACTGAATCAAACAAATAGTTTACTGAAAATCATATAAATTTCAAACAAATAATTTTGCTGAATCAAACAAAAAAGTTTTTGCACAAGCACTGACGCGCACACAAGCAAGCACTGTAGAAGTAGATGAAGGCAGAGCAGAGCGGCGCCGGCTGGCTTTGAGACACATTTTTTTGTTGGAATAATTTTTGCACCAAGTCTTGTTTGTTCACACAATGTTTTTCTTCTTCACTCACTGTTCTGTATCCTTTCCTTGGCAGCAGACCGACTCGACATGTTTTTCGTCATCATTTTATTTCTTTTATTTGATGTAGGTATTTAACTTAACACTTTTGAAAAATTGAATACGGGATTTTGTTTTTCATTCTTTTTTACCAACTGTGAAACCAACAAAAAATTTATTTTGTTTCTTCTAATGTTGTTGTTGTTTAAAAAGAGTGAAACGTTTATTACCTATTATTGTTTTTGTTGTTTTTTACTACAAACCTCGCCACAATATTTTATCATCTTTCTTATAGTTGTACCTTTTCAAAGCGTCCAAAAATAGACTATGTGTTTTTTTTTTTGTTGTTCTTATATGTCACATAAAGAAGTGTTGCTTACGGTCAAATAAAAAAATGCAAAAACACGACAACAATAAAGAGCGTTAAATATTTCATACAAAATTATGAAAACTAGAAGCCAATAACGCGTTTATTATATTTTTGAATAGTTGTCAACATTTCTGTTGGCTAAAATAAAAATCAAACAAAAATATTAATTGAATCAGTAAAAAAATTTGTAGAAATTAAAAAAAATTTCAAACAAGCGTTTGTTTGAAAATAATTCAGCAATAATTTTTTCTGTGTACCTAAATTTTAAGTCCCGAAAAAGACAAGTTAATTTTAAGTCCCAACAGGCCATCAGTTCATGCTTTTATAATATTATTCCAATATAATATAAATTCTATTAAAACTTTATCACCGTTATTTCGGAGAACAATTTTATTAGACACTACCACCTTTTAAGGAAGAATAATAATGCAGGAAAATTGTATGCTTTTATAGCCGAAATATGCTGGAAAAATTTTTATTTAAATATGTATGTATATAATTGCCAAGAGTTAAAAGAAAAATGTAGGAAATTGATGGTTGCTTTAATATTGAAATTTGGTAAACCCTCACCACAAAAGTGGAGAGGGTATATACTATACGCGATATATGTAAGAATATAAAAACGGGATCATATTACATTTGCGGTCTTAAGAAAACCCATTTCATCATACACACAAACGGACGGATAACGTTACATATAAGGAAGTATACATAATTGGGCTATTCACAAGGTGTGCTATTAAGTCATATCGTCATAATGTCCTTAATAATATTTTACAATTGTTTAAAAAAATATTGTTGTGTTTGAAACAAAATAAAAATGTTAATGCTGTGTTCATTGTTTCGTCGTAACTGTACATTAGAAATCTAAATTATAAGCGCTTGCCCACAGCAGTCATATATATTTCATGTAATTATTTTAAGACATATGACTTTACAACTTTATGACTACCTTGTGAATAGCCCAATTACAATTTTTTTTGTTTTTTTTTAACTTAATCAAGCAGTTTCTTTTGAATGTCATATATATCGATTTCGGTCTAGCAAGCCTTGGTGTAGGGTATCAAATGGTTGGACTTGACGGACTTTAACATAGTTTCTTACTCGTTTTTTTTTCGGTAGATTTGTGGAAAACACAAACGCTAATAGTGTTTGTGTAGTAAAATATTAAAAAAAATAACGTTTCCCTGTTTGTCATTTTTCGAACACAAAAATAATACTGTTTTTATCCAACTCAACAAAAGATGAGAACATTTAATTCCATTCGGTTTTTTTTTAACCACAAACTTATTGTGTTCGGTTCGACTCATTAATGTTCGTCCCTTTTGGCTGGTAAAAAACCACACATTTTTACAAAAGCTAAATAACACATACGAAAAAAAAACAAAAAGCCAGCAAAATAATTTTACACAAACAAATCATATACACAAGCTGTTTGTGGTGCGTTCGTAGCTAAAATTTGCAGTTTGTTCATTTCTTTATCAATGTAAAAAACAAACATTATAGAACATTAAAATATAATGTTTGTCTACAGTATCACTACAGTTGTTCTGTTTTTTAACGATGAACAAAACACTATATAATGTTCGGCTCTTTGTTGAAAATAGTTACGAACGGTATTAAGGATTGTGTTTGTCTACACAAACACTAAACAAATAGACATCGTTCCTGGGTGTGTGAGCCGAACACTCGTAGGATTTTACAAAAATCTTCCGACTCGTTATAGGAATGTGCTAAATTATGGAAACTTCAACTCTCCCTTAAATGACCTCCCGACTTAAATTTTTAAACTGCTACTTCACATAAACATAATTTGTTTGTCCCTTCTTTCAGATTTACTTATTGGAATCAGTAATTTTACAAAAAATTGATTTTTTCGAACAGTGTAAAAATTTTACAGTAAAATTATAAAGAGGCAGTTACGTCCTGATAACAGACAATTCATATATATAAAAGAGTTGCGTGAGTGACTGACTGACTGACTATTTCATCATCGCCCAGCCCACACCGCTGCCCCTAGAAACTTGAAATTTGGACTAGCAATTGGTCACTCCCCAAATTGATCCACCAAGACGGGATTTTTCGAAATTCGAATGTTTAGGGGCTAAAAAAGGTAAAAACGGGAAAATTCGGTAAACCCATTTATCTTCAAAACTAAAAAAGGTGCAAAATAATTGTAATACTTATCGTTGTTCTTTATAAAAATAAGCGGACAGGTTTCTGGTACTTTTTTTTAATTTCGGCTCTATTAGGGAGTTTTACCCGTTTACTGAATTTTAGTACTTTTTTTTGCCACCCCATCTATCTTTTGAACCAATAAACATAGAAACAAAGTTAGTACCACATTCGAAACTTATCCCAAAAGTAGGTACGTATACGAATTTGGTACTTTGTAGAAATTCAAACATTTAAGGTGTGAAAATCGTAACTATTTTTGGTACTTTTTTTTACAAAACAAAACAAACTCCAATAGGAAATACGGGAAATTTTATATTTTTCTTTAGCTTTTTGGTTCTACTAAAGCAGCGGGTTAAATGCTAGAATTTAACAAGTTTAAACCTAGAAAAATTAACTTTGGCATACAAATATGTACACCAAGAAAAAGGAGATGCTAACGAAGTAGCGGGTATATGCTAGTATATAATATTTAATTCAGCTTTCTAACTTTTTTAGTAACAGTGTTTTTTCCAAGAATTAAATTATTATTTGCAATAACTTTTGATATTTTATGTACAAGCTTTTGTATAAAATCAACATGATGTTCTTTTTTCCTGCAAAACATGTTACAAAAACAAATTTGGCCGTTTTGAATATTATTAGTAATTTAGTTTACATAATAACATTTACATTAATGTGTGCCAAGAGTATTCGAATTGAAAGGATGAATAATAAACAAAATCTTTTTTTTCTTTTTTACATGAACAAAAACCAAATTCATGCTCACGAATTCTTACGAGTATGCATACTGAATATAAGTAAAAATTGGTTTATTTAAATATTTCTGCAAATTTTGTAAAGGTTTTTGAAAATATTTCTATATGTTGAAGCTTTTTTTCTGTTTGCTTATAATATTGTAAGGACAAAAAAGGATAGATTGATAATGGGGTCATACAAATTTAAACTTAATTTTTGTTGTGTGTTGTGTGCACACTCTTTTATATAAAAGCCTAAATGGCAAATACAACTATTATAAAAATATGAATAAGAAGTTTTGAGATAAAACAAAATATATTTTTTTTTCAGATTTAAAACCATATAAAAAAAACCTTCAAATTTAGGCTTTTGCTAAGACAAATGCACTTAATTAAAATAGTTTTAATTCCAACATTTTTTATTTTTCGAATTTATTCTATGAGTTAAATTTCAGTTATGTATTTTATAAAGCTTTTTTGTAATAGTCTTATTCCTTCAATTTTTCAGGAATGACTTTATACACTACCAGACTATTATATTGTATCTTCTTGTTACATTTTACCTACGCTATCCTTTGGATAGCAATGAAGTATATTGTTTGCACAGAAAAATTTACAATTATTAGACACCAGCAGAATGTAATGCATTTTCTGGCCCGCTACGGCCTTCGTCAGCATTCTTTGTGTCACACTGGATAGTGATACTTTATAAATTGAATGTATTTAACTCAACTATTTTAACAAATAGAAACTGGGAATTATTTCCTTTCGTAGGTTACTTTATATTATATTCAACATTTTTTATTTTTCGAATCTATTCCTGAAAAATTGAAGAAATAAGACTATTACAAAAAAGCTTTATAAAATACATAACTGAAATTTAACTCATAGAATAAATTCGAAAAATAAAAAATGTTGAATATAATATAAAGTAACCTACGAAAGGAAATAATTCCCAGTTTCTATTAGTTTTAATTCCTTTAAATTGATTTCTTTTTATTTCTTTTCTCTTTAAAATAAAAAAAAACAAATATGAATAAAAGGGTATAGTCGGTCTAGCTCGAACAAATGACACCCTACACTTCAGTTTTACACCCTACACTTCAGTTTTACAGAAAAATTGTCGATTGTGCAGCCACGGGCATGTTATCTAATGATGTTCAGCTTCAAATAAGTGTTCTTTACATCTAACTATATGAGATTTTTTCGTCTTGAAGCGACTTTGGAGAGGGAGATAATATGAGAAATATGATGAATTCTGGACCTACCAGTACAAACGCATAACATCCTGGGCACAATTTTAACTGTTCAAGATAGAAATCCAAAATATTTTATCTAAGCGATCGTTGATGAAGGCTGAAATATTTCACAGCCGGAGCAGTTACTATGAAAACAGTGTTGAGGACATTTGTCGTATATGAAGTTATGGACTTCAATATTTATTTTGGAAAAGATGTTAGTACGTGAGAATTTGGAGGGAAAATATAATTTATCTTTTTATATTATTAAAAATGTTGCATTGTTTTTCATTCACCCAAATCCCAAAAATTTTGCATTAAGACAAATGTGAAAAGTATTTAGTAGTTTAATTTGATAAGGATATTCTATACGATGATTCCGTTTTTTTTAACGTTTATATGATTTATGATTGATTCTTCTTTTTAAGATGTCAAATAAATTTTCAATTTATTATTATTAATTTTTTTTTTAGTTTTTCCTTTCAAAACTTTTCGGATCACATTTTAGTTTTTGGACGCTTTTTTGCTCCTTAGGAAACTTCTTAAGACTTCAGAGAAAGCGTTAAACGACATTTTGAAACGATGCTGGAACTATTTTTGGCAACTAAATTAAATTTTTGAATTTTCCTCGCTTTCAAAAACTTCTTGTATTAAATTTCATTAAAATATTACAATTTCCTAGTTAAATAAAAAATGTTTTGAAACGCTTTTATTTATAACACTTCTATAGCTTTCAAGAACATTTTTGTTTAAATAGATTTTCTTTTTAAAATTTAAAATTCAATTTATTTTGTAAATTAAAAATTTTAGAACTAAAAGTATAAAAAATTATTTTTACTTGGATTCGACAACAATGTGGGTTCACTTTAATGAATATTAATATTTAATATGAAAGTCCTTTAGATCAAAAAACTTATAGTACATTTAATTAAAAATTCATGTTTGCTCGGAATGACAAAACTGCAAATTAAAATTTGTAGATGGGGATTTTTGGAGACTTTAATTTTAAATTCGGTATATTATAAATAGTTTTGTAACAACAATATTTAACATATTTTAAAGTTATTCGCTACATAGGTGTTAATTGTCATAAGGACGAAGCCTATTGAAAATGGTGAGAATCGGTCCATAATTTCACAAGCCCCATCTTTCCAGTCTATTGGTATTTAGACCAAATTTTTTTAAAAATATCACACAAACCGTCTTACCAAATTTGTTTAAAATCGGTCCATATTTGACCTTATAAATGTTGATCTGAAATAAAACTTTGCAATGATAGCTTTTATAATAGCTACTATATCATAAACATATACTGAAGGGCCCAAATTTGACGACAGGTCAAATACAAACATTCTCCCCAAAATCGTTGATATTTAAATAATATAGGCATAAACAACTCTTATATGAATCTTAACCTGATAGCATAATTTTCTTTTACCGGGTCCATGATTGCCTAAGGGTCCCAAAAAGAATACAATCTTAGAAATGTGTCTTTATATTTATACTATGCTGAAGGGTATCAAATGGTCGGGACTGACCCAATTTACTATTTTACTTGTTTTATTATACGACTTGATAAACCGAAAACGTTTTTAGTTGATGCTCAACGTGAGTTGCTCTTTATAATTCATCAAGAAGTCTAAAAGATATCTTTGTAAGTGGTGAACAAATTTAAAGTAATTTTTGAGAGAAAAGTTTCTAAAAGGTTTTGACTTCACTAAAATCCAATTCCAAAATGTTAAATAATACAGTGCAACAAAATTCGGGCATCGCCGCCACCCTCAACACTTGCAACTCGAAATGAAAGTTGACTACTAGTAGAGCAAATCTGCCAAAGGGTTTTGAAAAGTTAGCTCGGGTTCCCAAAATATGGGCCCCTAAAATTTTTGAATTTTTTGAAAAGGCGTTTGGTATAAGTCAAAAAAAAATATACTAAATGTACCTCTGAGCTAAAAAATAATTTTAGATGTCTTCTGTAGAATCGTATGGCGATTCATTTTTTTAGAAAAACCCTCTACCACTCATTTTAAGGGCTAATTTTTTTCTTTTTTTTTACTTCCCCACAAAAGTTTACTAAAACGGTACTTGAGTGGGTTAAAATGTTCCACGAATTTTTTCCGCATCAAATTTTACTAGGGGTCTTGTGAGACCAATAGTTCGTGCAATGTATCTAAAATAGATTTTCGAAATTTTGGGCATTGTCAAAAAATATACTAAATGTACTTCTGAGCTAAGAGACTATTTCAGATGTCTTCAGTAGAATTGTATGGCGATTCTTTTCTAAGAATATATAAAACCTCAACGCTCATTATAAGAGGTAATTTTTGTCCTTTTTTACCTTCCACACAAACGACACTTTAAAGGGGTAAAATGTTCGACGAATATTTTATGCATCAAATTTCCCTAGTGGCCTTCTAACACCAAAAAATGGTGCAATGTATGTAAAACGGGTTTTCGAAAAATTCAAAAATTTTAAGGCCCGGAGTTTCGAAAATCCGTTTTGTGCGGAAGTAAAAAAAGGACAAAATTGAGCTGTTATAAAAAGTGTTGGAGGGTTAATATATTCTAAGCAAAGGATCGCCATACAATTCGACTGAAGACATCTGAAATGATATTTTAGCTCAGAAGTACATTTAGTATATTTTTTTTTGACTTATACCAAACGCCTTTTCAAAAAATTAAAAAACTTTAGGGGCCGATATTTTTCAGGAACCCAAGCTAACTTTTCCAAACCCTTTGGCTCTACCAATAGTCTAGTTTCATTTCGCGTTGCAAGTATTGAGGCTTGTTTTTTTTTTGTTGCACAGTGGTATTTAATTTAAAATTTCTTATCAATTAATATTTATTACCATTTGAACACAAATTAAAACTTCCATGCCCGGTTTAATCTTATTGTATCAAAGAAGAAAAAATAAATAAAAACCAAGAGTAAAGTAAAAAATTATTACACAGATTAATTAATTTCCTTTTTTAGATTTAATTTTCATATTTTTTTTTAGTTCACAGAAAAAAATAATTTTCATATTTGAATACAAAAATCGCATATTTGATTACAAAAATTTTTGAATTTTCTGCGATGACGATTTTTGCGGTATTGATAAAAAAGTTTGTATGTATTATTGTTAAATTTTTTGTCAACAACCAAGTTTATTGAGTCAATAAAAAAAGTTGTTGCCCAAAATAATTTTTTTCAACAAAATGTTTACTTGAATTGTTAAAATAAATTGTTGAAAATGTTGAGTAAATCAAACAAAATGTTAATCCAATCTTTATTTTTTTATTTATTAATGATGATGTCATAAATTTTTAATTTTTATATTTTTATAAAAACACTAAAATTTATTATGCGGGGATAAGTAAGTTCCTATGCGCATTTCACTGGTTGATTAGGCCAGATCATCAGGAAACCTTTTCCAAAGACTTTGGCAAAACTAAATATATTATTCAAATAAAACTGTAAAACAAATAAGAATTATGAGCTATTTAAAAAAGGACAAAAGTTGTTAAAATACTGTCTTTACTTTGATTCAAATATTTTTTTTATTGAATATGAAGAAATATTTAATTATTTCATTATTTAATATGTTTTATTGAGTGCTATTTTGCAAAGTGTAAATTTGATAAATTTTTTCTTTGAATTAAACAAAAAGTTTGTTGACCTAAAATTTTATTTTTAACAAACTGTGTTGTTAAAAATTTTCTTGAGATATTTTTTTCTGTGTTAAAAGAAGTTTGTTGATCTACTTGAATAGTTTACTAAAACTGCATTGACTGTATACATTGACATTTAGCAATACGATAAAGAAACGATACAACAAACTTGTCTGTTCACAATTGGATAAACATACAAAAATCGTATTTTAAACAGAGTTGGCTATTGACACCGGTTATGACAAATTTGCATAAATCATTTTGATTAATTCGGAAATCGCAACATTTTGTATTAAATATGATTGATGTATCTTGTGCATTGAAAGGGTGTACAAAATATAACATTGGTGATAAGAATATAAATGTTCATTAATATAATCGCTCTTTTATTGCAACATAGTCATATCTCATAATTTTAAAAATTTTAAGTTACTTAAGGCAAAGTGTTCCTTCACACCTTCTTTATATGTAAAATCGGTATTATATCTCAAACTGAACCGAAGTTCTAGCAAAATAAATTTTAAAGGTACATTTTGAGTTTTAATCGCATTTTACCAAGATTGATTATTTTTTTTTAAGTATCTTTCGAAATGGTACAGAAAAACCTCTAGACACCTTAACTTAATTTTGGGCAGTAAAACGTTTTAAAAGGTTAAAAAAAATTTTAAGTAAAAATCTGCAAGACTGTTATGCATTTCAAAAACCGCAAAAAACAGATAAATCTGCACATTTGGCAACGCTGGTTGGAATATTAAAAAGCCCTATATGTAGTCGTTTGTATGAGTGTAACGGAGCTGGCGATTGTTCAGAAGCATGAGAATGTGAAGAAACATATTCTTATTACTGGAAGGTGTTTGGGCAGAAGATAATTGCAAATTGCACATTTCAGCCTGGGAGAAGTTTGAAATCAGTGATAAGAACAACTTAAACTTTTTTCAATATTTTCTTTCACAATGCCAAAGAAAGTATTACTTCATACAATAGAAGTTGCTATAGGCAAGAGCATACACACGTGAATGTGCGTTTGTTAGATAAAGGATGCCTATTTCGAAAAAAATCCTGACAATTTGTGGGGAAAACAACGTCAGTTAAGGACGAGAATGTAATATATGACTTTATTTTTTAAAATAAAGGCCAACAGAATTTATACAATATGTTTAATATAACAAAAATGAATAAAAACATTCTATGAATTGATTTCGTTATGTTAAGCAAATACTAGAAAGAATGTCACTTACATTAATTTCCCTTAATTTTTATCACAACTTTTTTCTATAGACGTTGTATGACGCGAGCAAGGGCAGATAGTAATTTGAATTAAAAACAAAAAATTAGGGTTGACATTGTGGGATTTAGAAAGGATGCAGTGGGCAAGTTCGCTGACAAATGTGAAATAGATAAATTTGGTACCACATATCTTGAAATATCGGAAAACACAACTCATTATTCATAAGCTAAACTTTACACTACATACTAAAAGGAGGTATTTTACAAGTTACATTTTAGTTTTTGAATGTACTTATCAAAACTAGCAAAAATCCGTTTGGAATTTTTTAGCTTATCTCGGATTTAGATTTAATACCGAAAAAATTTCCAAAAACAATTTAGCCAGGTCGGTCTACAAATGGCTGAAAAATGAGCAAAATACCATGACTGCCGCTAATTTTTACTTATAAGCCTTCACTTTTTAAAGTCTTTTTATAATTTACGAACATTCTGTTAGTTAAATACTGGTAGTGATAATTAGCGAAGTCGGGTTGTAAGTGATCAAGTAATAGACAAATAACTAAATTTAATTTTCTGAAAAATGGTTTTGGCACAATACACAAATTAGCTCGGAGAACTAAATTTTTCTCAAATATTTCTCATAAAAAAGAATGTTTAAAATTGAAAACGAGCCTTAGAAGTCTTTTATTTATCTGGCTCCGATACAAGTTTCCTTCCAAATTTAGAGTCCATAAAAAAAGCTAGATTAATGAAATTGAGCTTAAATATTCGCCATGTAGGTATAATATTTATTTGATTTTAAAATTCCAAATCGAAATTTTATTTCACCTGCACGCAAAATATACATGATTGCAACATGATCATAAAACATAAAATTTTTCTAATACTAGCTGACACACCAAAAACCTTGTTTGGCCACACAGAAAAAATAATTTTTATATTTGAATACGAAAATCGCATATTTGATTACAAAAATTTTTGAATTTTCTGCGATAACGATTTTTGCGGTATTGATAAAAAAGTTTGTATGCATAATTGTTAAATTTTTAGTCAACAACCAAGTTTATTGAGTCAATAAAAAAAGTTGTTGCCCAAAATAATTTTTTTCAACAAAATGTTTACTTGATTTGTTAAAATAAATTGTTGAAAATGTTGAATAAATCAAACAAAATGTTAATCCAATCTTTATTTTTTTATTTATTAATGATGATGTCATAAATTTTTAATTTTTATATTTTTATAAAAACACTAAAATTTATTATGCGGGGATAAGAAAGTTCCTATGCGCATTTCACTGGTTGCTTAGGCCAGATCATCAGGAAACCTTTTCCAAAGACTTTGGCAAAACTAAATATATTATTCAAATAAAACTGTAACAAATGAGAATTATGAGCTATTTAAAAATGGACAAGAGTTGTTAAAATACTGTCTTTACTTTGATTCAAATATTTTTTTTATTGAATATAAAGAAATATTTAATTATTTCATTATTAAATATGTTTTATTGAGTGCTATTTCGCAAAGTAAAAATTTGATTAATTTTTTCTTTGAATCAAACAAAAAGTTTGTTGACCTAAAATTTGTTTTTACAAATTTTCTTGAGGATTTTTTCTGTGCATATAACTTATTTATAGTGAAAGAAAGAGAAATGGTATAACATGATCGGCTATAAAAAAAAACAATAGCCATTTATTTCTTTATATCTGTTTGTTACATACTCAAAAGCTAAACATAAACAACGAATGTATTTTTTATCCTGCAGTCTTAAGCCAACACAAATAAGCTTGATGACTTGCCGACGCGAAAACATGCTACGTATAATTGTCCGTGCATGGTGTGCCTAAATCTAAGCCGAAAGCAGACAAAGTTTGGCCTTGCCACTTATTGATTACCATTGCAAATGCAAAACATTTTCGTCTCGGAACTTACCACTCAAAATGGTAGCTTCGATAACCTTTTCTATCAATTTTTTAACCACAAATCGTGTACCATGCACAGCTGTGGTGGGTTTTAATTCCGAAGTAAAATTACCGGAAGAAAAATTTGTCCAAAAAATACAAAAAATTTTCTAAAAAATCGGTTAATTTAAAGAAAACCGGTTGATTAGTTTAGAAGATATATGGAGGACGAGCTTTTACCCCTCTTGCCCTAATTCACGCCTTAAAATATAAAAATGTTAGGCTATAGTTCCTTCCAGATTTTACCTAATTGCCTGCCATATTTCAAGAAAATTTGTTGATTAGTTAGGTAGATGTAGGGAGGGGGAGTTATTATCCATATTTTACGCCTTCTAGCGATATGAAACATACTTAACGACCTATTCCGAATGTCATTGTACACATAAGATATTACGGTACATGGTTTGGTAACTTTTCAAGTGGTAATAAAATTCATAATATGGAAAATGGAGGGCATTTTGTTGGTATTTGTATGGGAATAATATGTATATAGGAAACTCCAAATGCCATATCTCCGCAACCACTGGGACGATTTCGTGCAAACTTCTCAAAAGCCATCTACAGACTATCCCCAATCCAACATTTTGAAATCGGTCGACCAGTTTTCGCAGTAAGTGGAAACATCAAAGTGTACATTCGTTTTTATATATATAGATAAACAAAGTTTGAACATATAATTTTTGTTTTGATAATTTTAATATGTAATATTTAAATATTACATGATCCCTCATTCTAAAATAAAACTAAAATAATTCCTACAACAAAACAACTTTCACAGCAATATTTGTGACACATCACTAGATGCTTGTGCTGATGTATAAATTATCTAAATAAAACAAATTATATTATGTTTTACTTGTACAACGGTTGCCGGGAAAGCGGGAAATAAAAATAATATTTCCGGGATCCTAAGACTCCCGCCCAAAATATTTTATTTAATTTTTATTTTTGTTTAATTACACTGGTTCACAAATTTTTGAATTTTTGCCATAACCTAAAAAATTAGATGTTTTCTCAGATGAATCGGGGCTGGTGAACATGAACATTACATTGGCATTCATTTATTTTTCTCAAGAAGCGTTTGTTTGCAGTTCATAAGGCTGTTTCCAAAAATCTTGAGAACGGATATTTATAATTACGCAAATTTTACATTCGGACAAAAATTAACTGAGTTACATGCCTTAAGGTTGGAAAAAAAGGATTTTTTCTATGTTTTTTTCAAAATTCAACATTTTCAGTTCTTTCGTTAAGGCAAAAAAACAAAATTTTTTAATTTTTAAACCCATATCTTAAAGACAATTCTGTTCCAAGCATGTTTGTAACAAAATGGTAATCATCGGACCAAAAATAAGAAAGTTTTAATATAATTAGCATAAACATTCAAATTTAATTTTCAATAAAAAATTTTTGTTTCTTGGTTGTGTTCTAATAGATTAGGATTAAGTGATAACAGACAATTTAATTGGTTTACATAATTCTATTTTTGGTTAAAAATTTTATATTTTTCCTCTTCGATTAATCGTTTTATGTTGCGATGGCGAATTTGCATCCAGCAGTATTTAACCTCCTGATTTGATCCCAATGGCGCTGAAAATGCTTTTCCATTACTGCAAGACCTAGGTGAAATCTTGTATTTTATTCGTCACAATGAAACAAGTCTTAAAAGTGTTTTTAAGAAAACGCATTTTGAATGACATGTGTGCTCCTGTACATATACACCTATGGCATTAGCGGCTTCCATCATATTTGGAATTAGATCACCATCGTTATGGCTTCTGTTGTTTTCTAAAAACCCACTTACTACTTTCTGAACAGAATTCCATATATCTTGGTGCGATTGCGATAGTAAAGAAACGCGTGTCTCTGTGTTTGAAAATCCTCTTTCTTTCAAACATGAAGCGAGTAATTTCGAGTTCTCTTTTGACAAGTTTAACTCACGATGTTAATTATTAATGAGTATTCGTATCACCTATAAAATTAAAGCTCAGATTTAAATCTTCTTCTTCATTATCTGATGTCAATTGATTTATATCCGGATAAAAAACATAGCTATTTTTTCCGCTGTGCACTTTGGTCATGCAGATATAGAAATCAAGCATATGATCAATTGGATCCCTTCATTCACCCGGCTCACCCCCTTCATGGCCCTACCAAATTTAGTTAATTTAACAAAACCCGTAGAATAAAATACGTTTCCAGTCCATGGGTTAATGACAAATCTGGCAAAGTACGGAAAATAAAAATTTATAAGATTCCAAAAAGATTTTTGTCAACTTTCTTCGGACTGGAACACTGGAAGGCATAGCATTCATAAACAACTTTTCTAAAAGCAATATGCCTTGAGTTCATTATTGAATGGTAACTTCTTCACTGCACTGTTTTTATTTGAGATGCCTTGTTAACGCATTCGTTTTCAGTGTTGCTTAGCAACATTGAATTTATGAAGTCATTCTGTATCTTGAAATAGACCGGTAAGAGAAAGCATACTTCCTTTAACCGCAAAAAGGTTCATAAATATAATAGTAGCATTGATAAAATAAAATTGTTTATGAAAATTCGGATGTTTTCACTAAATATGTCGTTATTTCTTAATTTTATGTCCGACGATAACAATTTTACGCTTACTTCGTTTGAAACAAAATATTATTGAAAATACACGTTAAAAACTATTTTTAAATTGTTTTTTATTTCCTAACTGGAGCGAATCAAAATGGTGAATTTTGAAAAAACAAGAAAAAATCACATTTTTTTCAAGTTTAAAGTCCTGTTGTTCAGCAAATCTTTATCCGATCGACACAGAGTAGACGTAGGCTGAATGAGAAAAGACATATCTATGAAAAAGTTAAAATCTTGTACAATTCAGTTGTACTTTAAACAACTGCAGAAAACCACGATTTCGCTTCTTGAAAAAAATAAATGAAAGCCATATTCGTGATCAGCAGCCCCAATTTAGCTTAGAAAATATCTCATTTTTTAGGTTCATTTCTTTGTGACGTAGTGTTATAATACAAATATAGTTTATGTATTGTTTATAAAGACAGCTAGACATTTTACAAAACTGGCTTGTGAGATGGAATATAAAGGTTAACTCTTGTAAATCCAGTCATATAACTTTTACCTTAAGGAGAGAAAATTGTGAAGCTGTCAAAATTAACAATGAAATAATACCTCATAAAACCTGCGTCAAGTACCTTGGGATGTACATGGACCGAAGATTGACATGGAAAAACCATATCAGAATCAAACGTGATCAACTAAACATCAAGTTTAAAAAATTACACTGGCTTCTGCGCCCTAAGTCCCCACTTAGTGTTGAAAATAAATTAAGAATTTATACAGCTATCCTCAAACCAATTTGGACGTATGGAATTCAACTTTGGGGGACAGCCAGTACCTCCAATATAGAAATTTTACAACGTTTTCAATCAAAAACCCTTCGAAGTTTTCTGAATCTACCATGGTATGTTACAAATAATATAATACATTTCGATCTCAAAATGCCAAAAGTAAAGGATGAAATCAAAAGGCTTACTGAAAAATATCTTAAAAGATTAAGTGAACACCCCAACGTATTGGCCATTTGTCTTTTAGACGAAACTAATGAAATGAGCAGATTAAAGAGAATACATATTTTGGATCTTCCATTTAGGATATAAGTATGCTTAACTTTTATATAACTTAAACATAAATATTTTAATGCTTAATTTAAGTGATATTATATACTGACATAATATACTATATGTAATACAATTTTTGTAATAAGATGCTTTTAACAAATTTGCTTAATATCATATGTCGATAGATTGCAAAATAAAAACGTAAATAAAAAAAAAATTTATTGTTTATATGTATGTATATTCAAAGGATATATAATCTTTAAAAGTAGCGTTTGTGTATTTAATCATTAAAAAAATAACGTTTCTCTGTTTGTAATCTTTGAACACCAATAAAAATAACACTGTACCTATACAACTCAACAAAAAGATGAGAACATTTACTGCCTATTTCTCTCAGGGTTGTCAGATTGATATCCACCTTTTTCGTCAAATTGAATGTCAAAAATCGCCAAAGCCTTTATATTCACCCCTATCGTGAATAATTTTTCCCTCATAATTTTTCCCCTTTTCACATATTTGCGATCATGAACAGCTCCCATGAAAAAAATGTAATCCAAAGGAAAATAATAACGTGAAAAAATGTTCACGGGAATAAATTCCCCTTATCGTGAAAAGTTTTTTCCCTCGTAATTTGTTCACATTTCCCTTAGATTTTCTCACTTTATTTTTGCTAGGGAATAGAACGTGTAAGTTAGTACTTCCTCCTATAAATCGAATATTAAGGGCTAGATCCGTTAATAAGGCACAAACCGATACATTGGTCAACAAAATGCAAACAACAGGTTGATTGCCGCCGAATTTGTGAATGACGTGGTGACAGAATTTTGGAAAATATTTTACTACATAAAATTTAAAAAGTGCAAAAAACTTACGTTGTTATCAACCTCCCTCCAATACTTAGATTTATTATTTTCACTTTCCTTTAAAATATATAGTACATGAAAATTAATTAAAATTGTTATTGATAATCTTTCACACTTGACCGCGGCCGGGGTCAAGTGTGAAAGATTATCAATAACAATTTTAATTAATTTTCATGTTGTAAAGTTCCTTTCTTCATAAAAATAATTTAATGAAAATTAAATTTAATGAACTTAAGCCTAATTAGAATTATTAAAAATTTGGATTAAAAACCATAAAATGGTTCAACAAAATAACCACAATACTAATTATTATATAGTACATGTATATTTTTAAACAAAAATTTCAATGATTTTTAATTTTTTCTAATTTTCTTCTTTTTTACATTCACTGGAACTGATAGCATGAAAAATTGTTCACATGAGATTCACGATTGCTTTTTTTCCTTCGAGGGGAATGAAAATTTCATGGGAACAAAAATTCCACTTGTTATTCACGATAGGGGTGAATAAAAAATGTATTTATTTTCAACTTACTTTCAAACGTTATTCTCAAATGTTTGCAAATGTCGATTGTAATTCAATACGGAAGATAAATGAAAAAAAAATTTTGTTAATCGCTGCTGCTGTTGAAAGATGAAAAGGCGTACAAAGTTACTTAAGGCGTTCTTGTTAACAATTTTTGTGCAATTAAGAGAGTAAACGAAAGAGTATTTTTTTCATTTCTTTGGGCAAGTTTGGACAAGAATTAAACAATCAGCTGCTTTTTGAAACTGAAAAATAATCAGGAAACTTGCAAGCAAAAGAAAAAGTTAAGTTTTTATTCAAAAGTATATAAAATTAGTCCGAACTTGCCCGGGATCTTGGTGAACAGACCTTACATGTATTTTTCGCTTTAGTACTGCCAAGTTTCTATTAAATTTAAGAATAAGTGCTGGTTCACACTCTTTTTAGGTGTCAAGTTTTGAGTTCTTAGGAGAGAGAGGAAAATAATGACTTGACGGCTAAAACTTGAAGAGTGTGAACCAGCACTAACACTTGAATAGAAATTATATAAAATGTGATACCAAACTATTATGGTTTGGAAAATTGTGTTTGATATTAAATGATAAGGTTATTTTATATCAAACGTTTTACTTCGTGTTTGCTGGGCACTTAGTCGTTTTAACAGAATCACACACAGGCACTGAAATGCAGAGTGTATTTTATTTAATTTGATTTTCATTTACATTTATATTAATTACACAATAATTAACTTTTATTTACTCTATTACAGACTTTAACCATCTGTGAGCCGAAATATTTAAAGCTAATTCAATGCTTCAAGCAAACAACAGTTAAATGTAAAATGGTGAGTTTTTTCCATAAGCTCTATAAAATAAACATAGACATATTTTGTTTACTCATATTTGGTAACATTAATCTAATCGAAAAATGGGAAATAAATAGGCAGGTTATGAATCGCCCCACAGATATGTTGGTTAGGCAAAACTTAAATGTGTAGTTCCATGTAGGCCAAATTTTTCAAAATTCACCTAATTTGTTTGGCAATTGCTTTAGAACTATTCACCGAAGGTAAAAGGGCA
This sequence comes from Pollenia griseotomentosa, assembly GCA_963931875.1. Classification (NCBI taxonomy): domain Eukaryota; kingdom Metazoa; phylum Arthropoda; class Insecta; order Diptera; family Polleniidae; genus Pollenia; species Pollenia griseotomentosa. The sequence goes on along the minus strand of OZ007560.1, from coordinate 150,443,104 downwards.
TATATACGTTTGTCAATCCGATTTGTTATATACTGGGTCCTTCGAGTAGCTAAGTTGATTAAACAATGTCCGTCTGTCCGTTGAAATCGGTTTTCCAGAGACCTTAGATATGATGGGAACTAGGTTGCTCTTAATTTATGTCACATAAAGTCCGGAATTATTTGCTATTAAATCTCAGCCAGATCGGTTAAAAATTTGCTGAGGTATGAGCAAAAACCCACGACTTCTTCTTACTTTACCCATAAATCCCATGTTGTTGTTTTGTTATACCCATCACCAAAAGTAACAAGGAGCATCATAGAAATTTGGAGCCAGAAGATTATTAGAAAAAGGTTTTCAATTAGGCAAGTAAAAGTGCTATATCCGGCTATTCTTAATCTTATATACCCTTCGCCATGGTGCGATACGAATAGAAAGTTTTATAAATACCTTTCTTAAGATATAAGCTTATCTTTCACTTCTCCAATCACGCCCACATTTTGTCGGATGTTGTCTACTGATAATGAAGATTCTTGAACTTGGTCATAAGAATACTCTTATCTTTTTGTAGCCCACTTACACTACAACGAAATCGAGTACTTACGAGATTTCGAGCAAAATCTAGTGGCTTTTGACTTGATTTCCTACACAAAATAAAATCTACTTCGTAACAAAATGGTTGCTCATTAAAACGGATAAAAAAAAAACGGATTAAAGAAGATAGTAAAAAAGAGGAATAGATAATAGGGTATTCATTCGGTTAACCGTTAATCGGTTAACCGATTAATTACTACCCGATTAACTGATCGGTTAATTTAAAATTGCCAATTTTCGATTAACGATTAAACCGGTTAATTTTAGTCGATTAACCGATTAACCGATGTAACAAATATTTTTAGTTTTTTGTAGTATTATAACATATTTTTTTGCGTTTTTAATCATTTGTTTGGAAAATATTTTTTCCTACAATATATTTTCTTCGAGAAATACATTCTTAAAATACAGTACAAAAACAGAAACTACGTGTTCGTATTTCATTTTTTGCAGAATGTTCGGTGCTAAGCTTTGCCAGGATGAGTCAGATGACAATAGAAAAAGCTCTCGATTGTAACACAAACAATCTTTAACAAAATTAGCCGAAACAATGGGATAATGGAAGATTTTATATGTTGAGAGAAATCCTGGAAAAGGACAAAGAAACAAAGATATCGCATTCAGCTTTTAAAATTGAAATGTTTCTGCGCATTTACGTCACATCAGCGTATAAGTACAGCTTAAATATAGAAACACAAGCAAACAAACATGTGTATTAAATGCTAAAGTGACGTCATATGAAACAGTTGAATTTTGTAAGCATGTGCAATGCGTAATCTTAAATCTGTATTATGGGTTGCTTCCGATTTCTCAAACATCTTCGATAAGTGAAAGAATTGATTCCAAATCAAGTTTTATCAAAACTAAAGAAAAGAATCGCTTAAATTCTAAACATTTAAACCAAATTATTTTTCCAAAAGATTATTTAATTAAATCTCAAACTATTGAAATAATTAATAAAACAAATCTCACAGTTTTTTTTTAATAAATACATACAAATATTATGTATAAATTATAAAATATGTTTTTCATATTATTACTTTTTTGTTTGCTCGTTTTAGTTTAAGAATGGTTTTGTTCGTTTTTTTATTGTTTTTTTTTTTTTTTTTACTAAAAGACTAATAATAAATAATTTTTGCATTTTTATTTATTGAAATAACTTAATTTATAACAAAACTTTATTAATCGGTTAACCGATCAATAACAAAATTAACCGATTATTAACCGATTAAGCCAAAACCTCGGTTAATTAATCGAGCGATTAACCGATTAAAGCAAAAGCCCGATTAAATGAATACCCTAATAGATAAACAGTATTGATTATGGAGATCGGACGGTTATTATTCGAACGGTTTTTTTAAATTTCCATTTTTCAAATACCGAATAAACCGGGTATTTTGGTAAAATAAACCGGTTATTTTAATAATGTATAATTTATATACATTTTGCTTTCTTTTGTTATAAATGCCCCTCAATTTAAGGTTTTTTCTAATTCTATCATTAGGCAAACTTAACCATTTTATGGAAAAAGTCAAAACAAAATATAACAAAATTCAAAAAATATTATGAATCTAATAAAAGATAACAAACTAATAAAAATAAAAACTTCTAATCGCTAATAAAAGCCTGTGTTTTTCTAAAAAAAAACTAAAAACAATTCAAGATAGCGATTTGTGTGAGAGTATTATGATATTTAATCAGGGACCGTAAATATCCAGAATTATCCAGAAAATTTTAACTCAAAAATTCTCGATATTAGAGTCAACGGAGACCATTCCCATATACCAAGAGATTCGTATTGAATTGCTCTTTTCGAAATTATGGTGATCTTGAAAAACGATCGCAGCTCCATAGTTAAGACTTATTTTTCAATGCAAAAATAAAACCTTGGATGAAACTCTTAAAAAAAGAGTTTTATTTCGGTAAAACTCTTTTGAGGAATTTAATTTTGTCAGTCTAAAATAAAACTTATTTCATGAATTTTATTTTTCCTTCATAAAATAAAACTCATTTCAGCTGTCAAAAAATAAAATTCTTTTAATGGGTTTTATTTTTTCGTCTTAAATAAAACTCATTTTGTATATTTACTTCTTTTTCTAATGTCGACTTATTTAATTGCAATGCAAGTTGATTAGATTACATTGATTTACAAATTCTAAATATTTGACCAGCGGCAAGCTTTGGGTGTAAATTTATATAAGATGAGTTTTATTTAATGATGGGAAAAATCAAACTCCTCCAAAGAGTTTTATTTTTTGCCGGCTAAATAAAACTTTCTTTTTAAGAGTTTTATTCGATCTTGTATTCATCAACTGAGTTTTATTATATGACGGAAAAAATAAAACTCCTCAAGTAAGTTTTATTTTATGACGGAAAAATAAAACTCTCTTTTTAAGAGTTTAATTTGACTTTTAATTTTTACGTTGAAAAATTACTGTTTTTGATGGATATTTTTGTTTTAAATTCACAAAACAACTGTTATAAAAGCACTTTTTTGATATCACTTATAACTGGGCATGTTCGTAAATGCATCACTGCGCTGCATCAGAAAAGCAAACTTTTTTTTAATGCCGATAAAAAAAATTATTAATATAATCTGTTTTATTGTGTATTATTTTTGTGTAGTATTTGACAATTTTTTGGTCCACATCTACTTCACTGATATTTATATAAACATTTGAAATCACTAATGCAGCGCAGTGATGCATTTACGAACATGCCCACTGTTACGGTCCCTGTATTTTATATAATTTTATACAGATGTTATCGCTGGAGATATTTTGAAGGGGATTAAAAAGACAAAGGTATTGGAATGCCCTAAAATAATAAGTTGCAAACGATTTTCGACTTCACGACTTATTTATCACCTTAAATTTGTCCGTAGGCTTGTTAGCAATAGTAGGGTACACAAATAACTAAATAAAAAATAAAGATTAATAATACCTATATAATAAAGAGGTATGCAATGGAAATAAAAACATTATTCAGATTAAAAATATTGAATATTAATAATAATAATAATAAGTAGATGCAATAATTTAAACAGCAATACAATCAAATATGATACGATAAACTTTTGGAAAAATAATCTGTATGTAATTTTCTAAATTTGACTGCGCTGCAAGTTGTTTGCAAATGATTTGGAAGTCGATTCCAGAGACGTATACTAAATATAAAAAATTGGCATTCTGATGCGTGACTTCGATAACGAAATTGTATAAAAGATTTCCCCCTAAGCAATCGTATGAACCGAAAACGATCGTTCCCTATTTAGGAATACCAACTTATTCTATCAAATTTTTTTAGACCAAAAACGTAACGGACAATGTTATTATACGTAGTTGTAAGTTTTCTCATATCCCGGGAGTTGCAGCCAGCATATATCTCAGGGGCACACAGTACCGTCGGTAGTAGACAAGTCTTCGCAATTAAAGTTCTGATTCTGTGTTGTAAAATTTTGTGTGATCCACAATCCCCTTAACATACCATATATCCTGCCACAAGCCTGATTGATGTGATCCGACCAAGTCAAAATCTTATTCACTGTTATCCCCAGATTTTTAACCGTGGCAACAACAGAAATTCTAGCATCTACAATATAAATATTCAGATCATCATCCATTACTACATTTTTTCTACTTTTGGAATAAAGTAGATTTTGTGGTAGGTTATTTGCGTACAGCGAATATAAAAAAGGTCCAAGGACCGAGCCCTGTGGAACACCATGTTTTACTTTCAACGGGTGAGAAATGCACCCATTTAGGGAGACAGATTGTGTTCTCTCAGATAGATATTAAGTAGTTTTACTGAAAAAGAAGTAAAACGAAAAAACCTCGAGAGCTTAAGACAAAGAATAGATAGTATTAAAAATGTGCTTCAAATATTTAATTAGCCATGGCAGAATAATTTTTATGAATTTCGGATCCATATTGTCAAATCTTATGGAGTTTGATTTAGTCGCATGGTAACCTTCAATTACTTCCAAATCATCAAAAGATTGGTGATCAAACTCTTTAGTAGATAAGCTACTAGATGGTATATGGTCATAGAAATCAGGGGTTGCACTAGGGGACGAGTCATTCGCACAGGTATGGTTCAGTAAGTTAGTATCAATGTCCGCCGCACATAGGGGTTTTTTGCCGGACAAAGGTGGAAAAAGCTCCCCCTAGAAGAACTAATTCAACCTCTGAAAAATGCAATTTTTTTTAAAGTTTTCCCATTTTTTTGTTTGGAAAATGCAACTTTTAACGTCGGCGAAAGTTAAAAAACCTAAAATTGGACTCATGCGATCGTTAAATTACACTTTTCGCCCCCGCCCCCTTTTGAGGGCGGTTACATAAAATAATATTTAAAAAAAATGTAAATATTAAAGAAATAGATTACTAATGCCTTAATACTATAAAAATTAAATTTTTGAACTTTTATGGGTAGGGGGAGGTATCCCTCCAATCCCGCCCCTCGGAACGACCCTGTATAAAATTTTTTTTTTTTTTTTTTTGCTAATTTCCAAAAAATATTAATTTTTAAGATTTTAAGTGACTTTTATGTATTTCATAGTATTTAATTTATCTGAAAATAATTAATATATTCGTAATTATAACTTATTTTTAATAGTAACAACATATTTTATTTAAAATAATAACAACTAATTTATTTAAAATAACTTCTCTTTTGCACTAAGATGATGATGAGTGCCATGGTTCTTCTTCCTCTGTTTCTTCAAAGTCCTTTTCCGAATCTGAATTCTCTTCAGACACAAGTACAGGTGGGAGCATAAAAGAAATTGATTCTTTCGTAAAGGGTCATGACTTTTTTTTTGAGTTGGTCTTATGCTAGTAATCAGTGGGTCAGAACTGAGCAAAAGTCTATTTCTGATTGTAGGTGTCATAGGATGCCAGCGATATAGAGTAACGTAAAGTTTTGCAGTGTCTAAGCAATAATTGGCAAACTCGTGCAAATGGATTTTGTAACCACTTGTAATTACTTCAATAATAACTTTGATTCGGTAGATGAAATCCAATGCAATTCCAGTTATTTCTGCAGCTAATTCAGGATTGGAAAAATATCTTCTGCTGGTGTTACCATCGTTGCTGTTTCCAAATCCAGTCTTCGGTACATCCGCTATTAGCCCTAATTTACTTCTCAATTTTTCTTGGATGGTTTTTTTCCTCTCATTAACAATAGTTTTGTCCTCAACCGATCTTAGTCGCCACTTTTTTACCGTAAGCTTATACGATAGGTGTAATATGCTCCCAAATAGACGAATTCTGGCGTGCAAATTAGATAATCCGAAAGAAAGAGCATCTACGTCTATATTTTTTTTGATTTTAAAATTGTTAAATTCTTTTGAAGTAGCCCCACAAATATAGCACTTCATTGTGGACGTAGTTTGTGTTGCGGCATTACATACTTTTGCATCTATCATTGTAAATATCATTGTATTTCTTATGGAATATAACTTTCCTTCCATTAAAAAATTAGTGTTTTGTAATGTACTAAAAGCATATTGTACATAGTTTATTTCTTCTTGGATTACATCTACAGTTTCTTTAACAAATTTGATGCGAATAGGTCTACAATATCGCGGTGATGATGGAGTTGGATTTTGCCATAATATTTTCTCCTTTTTTGCACCATATATTAGTCGAAGCGGTACGAAACTACTCTGAAAACTATGAGAATCAGAGACATCATTTTCTACTTTTGCTTAAATTGTGCCTGGTGTGAGCCATCGCAGCCCAATTTGCTTATTACCTCGAAGGAGTTGCATTCTTCTATTTGTGAATCACAAAAACATCTTTTAATATGTAAGTAATCTACTTGCAGTATGATTAAGCAAATCCTGAAGATTTATTTGAGCACATGTTTCCGTTACTTCAAATGATTCTTTTGGAGGATAGCATTCACTTTTTTCTCTCTGCAGACTATACGATCCAGAACTTTGTTGTCTGTCGAGCTGCGTACTTAGATTTAATTTTTTGCCTAATGGCCGGCTAGATTGGCAAAAAAACCCCTATGTGCGCCGTGCGAACAACTGATTTTCCAATTCCAATATCCCTTATGTGCTTCCAAGTGTTCTTAATCCCTATAGCCGTTTCAAACTTATTAGAAAAATAAACATTTTTAACAGACCTTACTTTCGAGACCAATAGCCCTGCTGGCCATGCGGTATTTTTGTAGGAGTTCAGGGGTTCTATTACGTTTCCGCGCGTGATACAATCTATCTCGGCTTTCAATTAATATCCTCACATCATCAGAAAACCACGGTCTTTGTCCTTTTCCCGATTTCCTAGTCCTTATGGATACATTACCATTATATAGACGTAAAATTTCCCAATTCAAAAATAACATTTTCTCATCAACCGTAGGAAAGTTGTATATATCATTCATTCCAAGTTACATTTATAAAGTCGTTATTATTCTCTATCGAAATATTATTTCACCTAGCGCTCATGCGCATATGCACCCTAAATAAGAATTTCCGCACGATAGCGTCCATACCACAAGACCTAGGAAACAATTGGCTTTTCAATAGTATTTACCACAACCGATTTAATTTGGCATCACAGTAAAAAGAATTTAATTAGGTATTACGAGTAAATTTTTGGAAAAATATCCAATGTTTAACAAAAATAAATTAAGGGAGATTGACAAATACAATCGTGTGTTTCCAAATATTCTCAAGAATTTTTTATCTTAAGCTTGAAAACTTCAACATATTTCTTTCTTTTACATACAAGCAATTAGTTAAGAGCAGACGCACACAGACAAATGAACAATTTGCGAGGAGGACGAAAAAAGCTTCTTAACAAAATGTGTTCCATTAGACTTTTCTCATTAAAAAGTTTTCTATGAGTGGGTAGAAGTCGTTTTTATTTCTTTTTTCATTCCTCGATTTTAACTCCTTTTTGTGTCTGCTTAACTTTTTTCTATTGCTTTTTTTATATATTTTAAGTTAAATTTGGCATATTTTGGCTAAGTTTTGAATGGTGTTGATGCAATTTTTGCTCATTTTTAAAACTTGCTCAAAATTGTACTTGTGTGTTGTCTTTTGACTGTCTTCTCTGATTATTTTGATGTTGTTTGTAAGTTGCTATTGTTAGTGTAAGAGCAACCAGCTGCCAACAGGCAAAACCTAAGCGAAAGCTGGTTGGCTGCTCGAAAATAAACAATAAAAAAACAGCAATAAAGGAGCAGCAAAAACAACAGCAGCAACTTAAGAACAAATTTAATTTGTGGCTAAAAATGTGGCAAGTTTTTGTTTTTAGTTAAGTGAGAATGTGAATGAATTTGTTAGACCACTTTTCTGTCTTTCAGTCCGACTGACAGTAAAAAAGTAAAAAAAAGAGTTACTACAACACCACAAGTGTAACCGTGTGCCAGAAGGCCTTGCTATTAAAGTTGAAACCTTTTTCCCACTGCAATAACCACCATTATATAAAACATTGTCAATTCTGGCAGGCAGTTGTCAGAAGAAGAATAATAAAAACAACAATTGTACAAAAAAAACTTTGGTACAACAAAAAGTTTTGCGATGAGACAACTTTTTCTTAATAATACTCGCATCTACAACATGGAAAATAAAACCAGGCAAAAACAAAATATGAACGCCTCCGGTTGATAAATTTTTCATGTAGTCAAATATAAATATGCACACTAATTTTCAACACGGGCCGCCCGCTCACACAAACGCGTTAAGTAAAACTTAAGTAATACGAATATATTCCTTAAAGGAAATGTCGATAGTGAAAATGTACTGACTCTCTTTTGACATTGTCGCCAGTACTACTGTCCAATTGCACTACATGCAATGCTTTGTGCGGAATACATTTAACATGGCCTTGCCACTGAGAATTTGCTGGTAACTTGAATACAATTGACTAGATAGTGATAGACAAATGACACATTCAAACCAGAAATTTAATGGTAAATTTCTTTAATTTAGAAATTATTGCTGTCCAAGAAACCTGGTTTGATAAGGAATTTGTAAATTTGTATTCAATTGATGGTTATTATGCTGTGCATTGTTGTAGAGATGACGGATATGGGGGTACGTCAATTTATATAAAAAATCAACTGAAGTATAATGTGTTAAATGTAAAAAGTACCCACTTTTTGGATTTAATTACGATATCCTTGCCAGACGTTCAGGTCGAAAACAAGCCCTTGGTTATAACTTCTATGTACAGATCCCAGAAATGCAATTTTGAAATGCTTTTCAAAAGTATAGAGAATCTACTTCTGATAATACAAAATATGTCATGTATTTTTGTGGGAGATTTTAATATCAATTTGATTTCTATGAATTTATTATGTCAACGTTTAATCAATACTTTTGCTGAATTTAATTTTAATTCAAGACATAATTTAATAACGAGACCTCACAGTAACTCTTCTCTTGATTGTGTGTTTACGAATTTTGTAAATCAAATTTTAATTAGTTCAATTCAAAATGATTTATCGGATCACAATTTTTTATACTGTGAATTGAAAACACAGTTTGCACACAGTGAATACGTTGTTGAAAAAATCCATAAAATTGATTACCGAAAATTTGGCTCTTATATTGATGATCACCTTAATATACCAAGTACAAGCAATTCTTCGTTTCAGTGTAAGAGGTTAGTGGATACTATTTCCTCAGCTGCATCCTACAGTTTAATCAAAACGGAAAAAACTGTTAACGTAAGAAATAAAATTAGCCCCTGGATTTCTGAGTCGTTGGTTTCATTAATAAATTTAAAAAACAAACTATTAAAAACCAGAAGGAAAAATAAACAAAATAAGAACATAAATGATCGTTTAAAAAGAATCAGCAAAGTAATCAAAATTAGCAGTAAAATTTTGATGAATAATTACTATGAATATAATTTAAACAAATGTTGTGGAGATTCAAGAAAAACATGGTGTTTCGTTAATAAACAACTAGGAAAGAATATAAAACCGCCTAGTGATTTGATTACATTAAATAATACTGCAATTACCTTGGATAATGAAAAGGCCATTGAACTCAATAACTTCTTTCATAACTCAGTACAGAATTTAAAAGATGATATAACACTTTTCTCAAATGATGACATTAATATGTTTGGATCCCTAATTCAAGAAACAACATGTAATTTTTATTTTAAGCCAACGAATAAAACGGAAGTTATTAATATTATTGAAAATATGAAAATACATAAAAGTCCTGGTTATGATAATATTACTCCAAAAATGTTGCTTGTACGAAAAGATTCTATATCGGACTCTATTGTAAATATATTTAATATGATGATAAGCAATTCCGAATATCCTGAAGTACTAAAAGTGCACAAAATATGTCCTATACCAAAATGTCCAGGAACGAACAATTATCAATTATTGACAAAATTTTTGAAAAAATTATATCCATGCAATTAACCGACTATTTTGATGATCACGATATACTTTTCAATCGCCAATATGGATTCAGAAAAGGCAATGGAACTGAAGAAGCTGTTGTTAATGTTATTGAACACGTGTGCAAAGGACTGGATGCTGGATACAAGGGCGTAGCAGGACTGTTTTTTGATTTGTCGAAGGCCTTTGATTTAGTAGACCACGATATTTTATGCCATAAACTCCATTTTATTGGATTGTCTCTCAATGCAATTAATTTATTGAAGGACTATCTAAAAAAAAGGAAACAATTCGTACAAATAAACGAGTCTAAAAGTCATGAGCTCGAGGTGTTATATGGCGTACCACAAGGTAGTGTACTTGGACCACTTTTATTTAAAATATTTTTAAATGATATAAAAAATATAAAATTTAATGGGCATCTATTCATGTATGCTGACGACATTTGCCTATTGTTTTATTATAAATATGAAAAAGTATTACAAGTTAATATGGAATATGATGCTGCAATACTATCAGAGTTTTTAAGACTAAATAAATTAGCTCTAAATTATAGAAAAACCAAATTCATTCGTTTTAAGCCGTATATTTCAAGGAGTGTTGAACCCATGGAAGTACATATTGAAGGAAATTTGATAAATGAGTCTGAAAATATTAAATATCTTGGTATAAATATTTGCCATAATCTTTTATGGGATCACCATCTCAATTTCTTAAAGACAAAAATATCATCAGGGATTGGCATTCTTTATAAATTTAAAAATAAATTAAATACCACCACCAAACTTATGCTTTACTACGCATTAATACATTCACATCTAACATATCTTCCTATGATATATGGCTATAAAAAATGTTCAACATTAAAGTCTTTACAATCGGCACAAAATAAAGCCCTGAAAATTGTATATGGTCTACCGTTCCGGTACTCCACAGTAAATTTGTTTAAAAATCATGCCAAATTGATTCTTCCTGTTCGTGGTTTGTATAAACAACAATTATTGATATATATGTTTAAATGTTTAAAGGGAGTTGGCACTCACAGTATACGATTTCAAGAGAACATGTCAATTACGCATAGAACTACAAGGCAATCAAGAAATTTAAATATAACGAGATGTCGACTTGAGTTATCTAAACAGCGTATTTCTTACAATGGGCCAAGTGAATATAACCAGTTACCAAATGAATTAAAGAATATTTCAGTCTTATCAACTTTTAAACACAATTTGAAGCAATACTTATTAGAGAATGTTGAAACACTTATCTAAATAAAATGCCTCGTTTGTAATAAATACATATACATATGGGGGATTTCATGTCAAGTGACCCAATTTTGAAATCGATGTCTTCCGATTTGGATGAAATTTGCACCAAGGTTAGTCCTATTGGATAGTAGTTTAGACACAAATTTTCAACAAGATCGGTCTAAAAGTTTCTGAGTTAGTGGGGGTCAAAATTTGACATTTTGGCCATACAGGTGTTCTTTCTTATCCATGTAACTTATTACCTATTGGTGTTAGCAAAATTTGTCCCAAGTAGCTTCGATAGCTATTTGATCCATCTTTTGAAAAAAATTTTTTTTGTTTTTTTTAAAAATTTTTTTTATTTTTTTTTTTTAAATTTAAAACTTTTTTTTATTTTTTTTTTTAGCGGGTATGTTTTTTTTTTTTTTTTTTTTGTTCAAAAGAAAGCTTATGTCTTTTCCTTTAAGGTAGTTTTGGTCCCTTTTTGGGATGCGAGCGGCTTATGTATAAAAAAAAATAATTTCTAACTCTAGACAAGGGTTTTTCAATTTTTAGCATATGTAGTGTTCTTTCTCATCCATTTAACTTATTACCTATTAGTGTTAGCAGAATTTGTCCCAAGTAGCTTCGATAGCTATTTGATCAATATTCTGAAATTTTTTTTTTTGTTTTTTTAAAATTTTTTTTTTAAATTTAAAATTTTTTTTTTAAATGTAAAATTTTTTTTTTTTATATTTTTTTTATCAGGAATGTTTTTTTTTTTTTTTTTTTTGTTCAAAAGAAAGCTTATGTCTTACCCTTTAAGGTAGTTTTGGTCGCTTTTTGGGATGCGAGTGGCTTATGTATAAAAAAAATTATTTCTAACTCTAGACGAGGGTTTTTAAATTTTTAGCATATGCACTATTTTGAATTTTTTCCTATTTGTGTTTAAGTGTTTCTAAAGCCTTAAAAATAAAACGTTTGCAAAGAAACTAGACAAATTAACCTTTCCGACGGTATGTTACAAACCCAATTACTATTTTATACCTTCGATACTATAATGCCCACAATATGTTAATCCCAGGAATAAAATCACTTTTTTCTGTAGAAATGTTGACAAATAATTCTTTTTTTAATTTTCCTACATAAATTTTATTAAATTATTTATCTTTATCTTTTTATTATTATTAGTAGAAATTATTATTATTATATATTAATTTAATTATTATTACAAATTAATAAAAAGAATTTAATTTGTCAACATTTCTACAGAAAAAAAGTGATTTTATTCCTGGGATTAACATATTGTGGGCATTATAGTATCGAAGGTATAAAATAATAATTGGGTTTGTAACATACCGTCGGAAAGGTTAATTTGTCTAGTTTCTTTGCAAACGTTTTATTTTTAAGGCTTTAGAAACACTTAAACACAAATAGGAAAAAATTCAAAATAGTGCATATGCTAAAAATTTAAAAACCCTCGTCTAGAGTTAGAAATTATTTTTTTTTATACATAAGCCGCTCGCATCCCAAAAAGGGACCAAAACTACCTTAAAGGAAAAGACATAAGCTTTCTTTTGAACAAAAAAAAAAAAAAAAAAAAACATTCCGGATAAAAAAAAATATAAAAAAAAAAATTTTACATTTAAAAAAAAAAATTAAAATTAAAAAAAAAAAGTTTTAAAAAAACAAAAAAAAAAATTTTCAGAATATTGATCAAATAGCTATCGAAGCTACTTGGGACAAATTCTGCTAACACTAATAGGTAATAAGTTAAATGGATGAGAAAGAACACTGCATATGCTAAAAATTGAAAAACCCTTGTCTAGAGTTAGAAATTATTTTTTTTTATACATAAGCCGCTCGCATCCCAAAAAGGGACCAAAACTACCTTAAAGGAAAAGACATAAGCTTTCTTTTGAACAAAAAAAAAAAAAAAAAAAACATACCCGCTAAAAAAAAAAATAAAAAAAAGTTTTAAATTTAAAAAAAAAAAATAAAAAAAATTTTTAAAAAAAACAAAAAAAATTTTTTTCAAAAGATGGATCAAATAGCTATCGAAGCTACTTGGGACAAATTTTGCTAACACCAATAGGTAATAAGTTACATGGATAAGAAAGAACACCTGTATGGCCAAAATGTCAAATTTTGACCCCCACTAACTCAGAAACTTTTAGACCGATCTTGTTGAAAATTTGTGTCTAAACTACTATCCAATAGGACTAACCTTGGTGCAAATTTCATCCAAATCGGAAGACATCGATTTCAAAATTGGGTCACTTGACATGAAATCCCCCATATATGTATTTATTTTTTTTTTTTTCTTTCTTTTTTCCTATTCATTTATTGTACGTTATGTAAATATTGTATAAAATTAGAATATTAGATATAGTTGCCATTTGCCTCTGTAATGCCATACTGGGCGCTGAGGCGATTTATAGTTATGTAAAATTATTTCATTGAGATTACAATAATACACAAAATAAAAAAAAAAAAAAAAAAAAAATGTGTTGTTTCCAGGGGATAAGCAATTGATTGTGTAGAAAAATTTATATGAAAACCACTCAGTTGTTTGGGTGCTTTCGATCAATTGTTTGTCACCTAAAAACAGCACACTTGATGCAAGGCTCCCCTGAAGAAAACCTGGGTGCAAGTATCTCCAAGTCACCAGTTTTATCGACTTTTTTAGTGACATCGTCAACAAAGTGTCTACACTACACTACAAATGCCACTTTATTTGCCTTTTATACAAAGAAAATGTTATCGATAACAACTGAGAAGTATAATTCCTATAAAAGTTAAAGCAGTAATTAAAAAAAATTGTTATAAATTCGTACCAAAAATGTAGACTAGATTTACTAAAATGTACGAGTGATTTCTGGTTTCCAAGTTCCCAAAAGAACTACCTACTCAATAGCATCATTTTCAGTATAGTAGATTTTTACTGACACGCACATGTTAAATGTCTATAGTAAATAACATTGTCTGGGGTATTAGAAGTCACTACTTCTGTTGACTGTGACAATAGTGAATCAGTACAAATTCACTAGTGACATTTCCTGCAGGGTTCCTACAGCGAGGGTTCTAACAAATAAACCCATACGTGTATGTAGTAGTATGTAGTTAACAAGGTTATACATAAATTAAAACAGAACATGTATGGGAATGTACGTAAAATATTTGGCAATAAAATATCATTATAAAATGTGTGTATGAATATGTATTTTTAAAGGTTTATATAAACAACCAGTAAGAAAGTCAGTAAGGCCGACCATATGATACCCTACACCACAGTATTTACAGACACATATTTGAGACCCTCCTAGCCAAAATTATGTTATGAGATTAAGATTCATATAAGAGTTCTTTTTTCGTAAGCCGATTTATAGGGCGGTGCTTTCTGTTGGACATAGGTATAATTTGTGGGACTTGTTTGATGAAGCCCCTTTTACACTTTTGTGTAATTTTAAACAATAAATGGCAGTTGGCAACAAACGTCAATACAAAAATAAATCAGATTAAATAAGACTCGAAAAATTAAATTTGTGTTTAAAAAGTGAGACTTGTTTTAAAAATGCCCAAATTTTTGTTTCTTTGTTTGTGATATGTTAATACTTGAATTTTTTGGAAAAAAGGTTAGCATGAAAACATTTCTTTTAATAAATACACAATTGAGAAGCGCAACTTAACGGCCAAAAATTGTTAAGCACATTTATGAAGTTTGTGTTAATAAAAATTCATACAATTTTTTCGGTGCATTTGCGTGGGTCTAAAAATGCACAGTTTGCACAAATTGCATTCTCAAGAAGACCTTTAATGGAATTTTGCGGTGGTGCAAAATGTGGCCCCAGGAATATGGTCCCGAAAAGAAATTGAACCCAAATTTAGGGCTATTTAAAATGCAATATGACCCAGTTTTTTTAATGAAATGTCACACCATAAAAATTTAAAATATCGCTAAAAATAAAATAAAATATGGCACCTTAAATATTTAATGAATTTTTACCCCAAAAAGCACAAAGAAAGTTCTATTAGAATTTGGGGTTAAGGTCGTATGCTCGAAACCGAAAAATCCAGGATTTCGAAATCCAGAATTTTATCATACCCAATAATTGTGGTTTTAAAAATTGCACGATGGATTGTGATAAGTATTAACGATTTACTTTATTTTATTTCGACAAACTATACTGTTTATTTAAAAATAACGGCCATATATTAATTTTATAATTAAGTAGATGCATAGTGCTGTGTTTCAATAACGTAGGTAAGATTATTGACGTAACCCAAATTACAGAACCGAAGTACGCACTAAAGAAGAATGTAAGAAATTAGAGAATACGCGATTATTTTTTTGTTCTTAACACATTTTATTGCAGAGGCTAGCTGTAAACCGTTCTTTTATTGAAAAGCTTATTTTAAAAAGTTGTCTTTCTGACCACACATAACGGAATTTTACTTAAAAATAAAATTTGTGTTAGTTAAAAATCCTTTTACTCTAAAAAAGTACTTGTGCAATATTAAAATATTACACTGATAGAAAAATGGATCTTCATATTGATGATGCACTAACATCAGAATTTTGACGTCAATGTTACTACAAATGGCATCAATGATGCAAAAAGTAACATCAATCCAATGACTAACGTTTTCTTACAATTTAGTAATATTTTACGTGTCATCTATTTTATGACTATAGGGACATAAATTCGATGCCACATTTTGTATATTATTAATATTTTTTTCATGATTACAATGTATTATAAGAAGCAAAAATTCCTATATTCTATTTTTTTAAATTATTTAGTTAAATACATGAAATTTTTAAAGTTGAATGATTACGAAAACCACATGAGGCATGGTGCTGCTGTCTTATTATTGAGAGTTCTGCTGTAAACATAGGTCGTAATTCAACAAACGTGAAACAAACATATGCAACGGGTAAGTAAATAATAATATTCTCTCACTTTGACTTAAGTCAATTCCAATGACTTTGACTTAATGACAAACTGTCATTAAATTGATGCTAATGTATCCTTTCTCCGATGTTACTGCGTCATCGCACTGAGGACATGGTCGTCATTTCTGTGATGCCGATGTGTCATCCCATTGATGACATAATTTCATTTTGACCCTGATGACACTTTGGCCAAGTGATGTTAAGGTTGACATCACAATGATGACAAGTGTCATGGGGTCAAAAACGAAGACACTTGTCATAGTACTGATGTCAAAATACATCAGCGTTATGACGCCTTTCTATCAGTGTAGCTTTACAATATACAATTGTGCCTTAGCAGTGAATACTATAAGTATTACAATATTATAAAACCTAAAAAAGTTCCTGCACCCACAAGTGGATTCATTCCTCAAGGTGTATGGAACTTGGTTTCTTTGTATAACAACCCCCGGATAATGAGTTAATTAACCAGTAAAGTTAAGGCAATACTTTTGTTACACCCCGATCTTTACTGCAACTATAGGAAATTGCTACGCTTGTGTCATTTTAACCCTTGTGTTAATACCCAACTTTATCCACATTGTTTAGCACCCGGGGTACCCGGGTACCCATACACTATAATTTATTAATAATCTTTATTTTTCTGAAATAAAATTAATTTTTTAAAAGCGTATAAAATTATATTTATGTAACAAAATGATTTTTTAGGTTTGTATTGCATAACGGCTACAATTTTAAATGTTTTATACAGGACAGTATTTCTTTAAAATAACAGTTGAACATTTTTGATCATACATGATATGTAAATGAGACTTCTCCGTATTATAATACTAACGCTTTGAAAACTAAACTTAAGTAATTGTTTGATGCAGAATTAAGTTTATGTTATCCCATAAAGTGTATTTTATTGTATTGGATACCGGGGTCACGTTGCATAATACAATTGAATCCGCATTAATTTAAACGTTACCCAACAACTACTAGCCTAAAAAGTTATACTTAAACCTTAACCTGTACATGAAAGTTTACCTATATGCTTATAACATTTATGTAGAGTCTTCCAAATTATTAATATCGTAGAATTTTATATAAAACTAGCTTAACCCGGTGCGCTTCGCTACACTGCTTTAACTACGTTTGAAGACTCTCCATTTAATAGTTCTTCAGTTGAAAGATATTTTTTTTTTTTTTTTTTTTTTTCTCATTATTTTTTATTGAATCTTCATATTTTAAATATGAACTAACAATAATTAATCAAATCTTAACCTAATACGTTATTTTACGTCCTGCCAGTGCCAGACAAAAATTTTCTTCATCACGGGTTCTGTTCACTTATATAGGTGTTTATCGCTCATCTAATTGGGTAAGTGCTGCAGTGTCTCTTCTTCTTAAGCGAGTGTGGCCGCCATGGTTTAAAATATTTCGAGCTAGTGGATTTGGGTGTTGTTCAAGCCTTTTTAAATATTTTACTGCATATTTTGTAATCATAGTTTTTACTAAAGGAACATTGAGATCCTTGTGAATATTTGAGTTTTTAACATACCAAGGGGCAGCTGTGATTATTCGAAGAAGTTTATTTTGGCGCCTTTGAATTTTTTCGATATTAGAGGCCGAGGCAGTGCCCCATAGTTGAATACCGTAGCACCAGATTGGCTTTAAGATGGAGTTGTAAAGTAAAAGTTTGCAGTCGAGACTTAGGACAGAGTTTCTTCCAATAAGCCAATGAATTTGGATGGCTTTTAGTTTCATTTGAGATAATTTTGCCTCTATATGGCTTTTCCACGTTAAACGGCGATCTAGATGAATACCGAGGTATTTTACATGCGAACTTTGAGGCACTAAATGATTATTGATTTTAATAGGGGGGCATGTTTCCCGACGCAAGGTAAATGTTACATGTACGCATTTTTGCTCATTGACCTTTATCCTCCATTGCTTCAGCCACAGTTCGAGTTGAAATATATGATCCTGTAGGTATCGAGATGCTTCTTGACTGTTTTCGTGCACGCTTAGAAAAGCTGTGTCATCAGCAAATGTTGAAGTTTGGGTGTAGTTGTTTATTGGCATATCCGAAGTATATATTAAGTATAAAAGTGGGCCTAGAATGCTTCCCTGAGGGACTCCAGCTTCAATTGGTTGAGGAGAGCTTAAATAATCACCTTCTTTAATAATAAACTTTCGACCGACTAAGTAGCTTTCTAACAGCTTGTGTGTGTTTACTGGTAAGTTTAGCTTCAATTTATGCAATAAGCCTTCATGCCAGACTTTGTCAAAAGCTTGAGAAACATCGATGAAGAGAGCGGAACAATATTTTCTTTCTTCAAAGGCTTTTCTTATTGCGTTTACTATACGATGGGTTTGCTCAATTGTGCTGTGTTCTCTTCTAAAGCCGAATTGGTGGTTAGGAATACATCTGTTTTCATTTAGAATTGGGGTTAATTTTGACGCTAACAGCTTCTCAAACAGCTTTGATATATTTGAAAGTAAACTTATAGGCCTATATGACTCAACTTTTGTGTGATCCTTTCCTGGCTTAGGTATCATGATGACTAAGGAAACCTTCCACTTTTGAGGATAGTATTCCAGGCGTAAAATAGCATTAAAAATTAAAAGAATAATTCTCCTTGCTATGCTGGGTAGCTCCAAAAGCATTTTGTTGCTGATCTTATCAAAACCAGGAGCCTTCTTGGGGTTTAAATCACAAATAGCCTTTTCGATTTCTCTTATCTCAAATCTTAGGGGAACAGCTGCTCTAGCAGCAACAGGTGGTAACTCGACCGCCATATCGTGAGATATGTTAGGGGTAAATACGTGTTTTAAATGATTAACAAACAGATTTCCTTTTTCAACATCATTTCTTGCCCAACTTCCATTCAAGTTTCTTAATGGCGGATTAGCGACAACTGGCCTTTTGAGGTTTCTAGCTGCACGCCATAATGAGTAGTCTGATTGTGGAGTTGCATCAAGTTCCTTAAGATATTTTTCCAGAGAAGCCGTTTTCTGAGTCTGCAGTAACTTTCTCAGCCTTTTTGTACAGTCTTTTAGTAAGTTCTTAAGTTGAGGGGATCTGTGCAATTGCCACTCTCTACGAGCTCTCCTTTTTTCAGACAAGAGACGCTCGACATCTGAGGAATATATTTTATTATTTTTGGTTTTTTTGGGGGCAATGCTGGAATGTTGAACAGCTAGTTTTAGAAAACTGTCAAAATTGACAATAGAGCGATCTATATACTCCGGTGTGCTAAGCGGAATATTTTCTGTGCAATGGGTACTGAGATATTTTTTATATTTTATCCAATTTATATGTGTAGCTGACGTCGCTATGTGACCAGAGGGAGATTCAATTCTATTGGTGTTTTTTATAGTAACAATTGTAGGTGTGTGATCAGAGGATAATTCTATGGAAGCTTCAACGTAAATCGATTCTGTGGGGATGTTTTTAACCACGCCAAAATCGATGACATCTGGAATTTTTTGCGGATCAGCAGGCCAATATGTTGGTTGGCCGCTCGCGACAACATTTAAATTCATTTTAGAGATTGTATTAAACAAAACACGACCCTTTGGTGTTATAAGTCGTGACCCCCAGAAGGTATGTTTTGCGTTGTAATCGCCAGCAGCAAGGAAACAGGGCCCCAGTGACTTATAATATTTGTAATATTGGCTTTCTGATATTGCAAATCTAGGTGGTGAATATAGAGATGAAATAACTATGCTTCGATTTAGCTCTTCGACACAAATGTTCGTAGCTTGGAGATAATCTTCACGATGATCACACATTGGGTAGTGTTTAATTCGGTTTTTTATTAATATAGCAGAACCTCCACAAGCTCTATCTCGAGGGTCCTTGGTATCATATAGAGTATAACCATTAATTTTAAACGTATTTCTTGAGGTCAAATGAGTTTCAGAAACCATCATGACATCAATTTGTTTATTTT
Organism: Pollenia griseotomentosa; assembly: GCA_963931875.1. Lineage (NCBI taxonomy): Eukaryota > Metazoa > Arthropoda > Insecta > Diptera > Polleniidae > Pollenia > Pollenia griseotomentosa. The sequence goes on along the minus strand of OZ007560.1, from coordinate 150,423,026 downwards.
TAAGAAAGATATTTAATATATGCATCCTATGGGAGGTATTTCCCCTCACCTGCGCCTACCCGCTTTATTTTTATTTTCAAAAGTGTAGTATACCATAAGAGTGACTTCTGCAAATCTTGAGCATTCTCACTATAACAGCTCTTAAGATATGCGATATTAAACTTTAGCGTCCTATGGGGGTACCACTTCCCCCCTGCTATTTTATTTAAATTTTGGGGCTCAGAAGATCCAACTACCAAAAGTTCAACAAAATGCGTGTAGCGGCTCTTATTAATATTTCTATATCTGAGGGGTACTGCTCCTCCTCTGTCTATCCCGCCCATTTAGTTTACCATAAAAGTAGATTTAACCACGTTTGAAGATTCTCCCATTAACAGTTCTTCAGTTTAGCGATATTTAAAAAATGCATCATATGGGTGGTACTTCCGCCCCTGCGCCTACCCACTTTATTTTTATTTTCAAAAGTGTAGTATACCATAAGAGTAACTTCTACAAAGTTTCAACATTCTCACTATTACAGTTATAGATGAATTTTTACCTCTGCATACCTTAAAAAACGTTTATAGAGGAAGAAAAAGACATATAGAAAAATTTGGATATTTAATATTAATTTTCTTACAAGCTAACTACGGCTTATAGGCTAATTTAAAAATCTGAATGCTTATCCAAACGAAAACAAAGTGTCGTGAAACTGAAAGAAACACTTCTAACATATGGGTAGTTCCAAAGTGTTGAACGTGACAGTCGTACGCAGCAAAAATGCAATAACATTTTAAACAACAAATATTTTTGCGTTCTTTTAACCCTTAAATTATAGCACTAAGAAAGCACTATTATCTATGCTTAAGTTTATGAGGGGCGCGATTCTAGGTCAAAGATAATGGCAAAAGAAGTAGCGGCTCGAACGTGAACAAAACAAAAGTAGTTTTTGTGGCCATGTAGAAAAAGGCGTAATTCAGCAAAACCTGGCACAATTTTTTAATCAAACTACTTTCAGAATTTTACGTAGCAATGTAACATTAAAATGTCTTTGGTTTGATTCGATGATTTGATTTGACATTTCGAACGTGAAATTTTTTCCATAATAATTATACTGAATAATGATTAAAACAAAATAAAAATTTACCGTTAATCCGAATAACATATTTCTCTTCGAACTCTTCCTTAGATAACAGACCATGCAAGAAAATATTTTTGGAATAATTTTCATCAAATATCATCTCTTCTAAGAAAGATCATATTAAAGAAAACATACATTCTCACAAATAAGAAATTACGTTTGCACAACTTTGCAGTCTCATTGTTTATCTAAGTGAACAAATTTATGGGTTAATTTATAAATAAATAGTAAATCTATAACAATATCGTAAAATAACTTTTAAATTATCGGTCACGGTGGACCTTTTGACGGAAATGCCCATATTTGATTGTTAAATAAAAATCACTAATAAATAGAAGACTATTTATTTGTTAAACACAATTAATAAATTAATTACATAATAACCAAATTTACTAATGTATGCATATTAACTAAAAAATAAGGATATGATTATTAAATAATGAAACTGTTAATCAAATATTATTAATTATTCTAAGGTATACTAACGTACAATTATTTACAATTATTAATACAGGATGGTATTTTTAGGCGGGCGCAAGTATTTTATCCTCTATAGTATAACAAACACCTGTTTCACTGACTCAAGAATCTCTGCTTAGCTGGACTTTGTAGAAATGGGCAAAAAATATCGATATATCAAAATATCGATATTTAAAAAAATGATCTATATATATCGCCGATATTTAAAATACCGATATATCGATATTGAAATACGACTATCGAATTCGATATTTTTTAAAGTCAGTCTTCGTAAAAACTCAAAATTTTAGCCGTTTTTCAAACATAATGTTTTTTTAAGAATTGGCATCACTGCATGCACCATATATTTTTTTTAAACTAAAATGAAGATCTAAAATTATTGGCATTTTTAAGAAGACGAATTCAGAAAAAAGCGGTAAAGTCAAACGAACTTGCAAAGATTTATTTTATGCGGTTTTGGAACAATATATGTGCCTATATATATTTGGAATAATAATAAGATTTGTGCATATATACTATATATTAAATTTTTTAATTTGGTAATAGTTTCAGCAAAATATCGATTCGATATATATCGATATATTTTTTCAATTTGCCCATCCCTAGGAGTTTGGCCTCTATGGTATAACAATTCGGTATTTTTATATAGTTTCTATTAGTGTCCGACCGAACGCACATTTTAGACTGACCCCCAAGCCGAACTTCGGCAAATTTTGCAAAATTTGACCGAACCCAAACTTTTTGTCATTAAATCTGAACTTTTTAAAATTTATTTATTAAAAACAAAATTAAATTTCAGGATATCAAATGCTAAATTTAAAGATAAGATGTCTTATGTAAAAAAAGCGTTAGTTAGCCAATACATTAATCACATACTTATGCCAGTGTGCATAGTTTACTGATAGCCAAAGGTAGGATTTTATCGGCCGCATAAAAAGTGTTCCGTTATTACAACTTTACTTGAATCTACCAGATCTTGAATCTTCCTTCATTTAACTTATCGTTCACTTTATGTAAAAGTAAAGTTGTAATAATGGAGCACTTGATAAAATCAAGCTAAACGTATGTACCCAGCGGGAAAACTCAGAAGACCTTCTTACTTCAGGCCTTTTTAAAGGCCTGCTTAAAAGATTTTTTGATTCAATTACTATTCTTATCTAACTGCTAAAGAAGGCCTCATAGAAGGCCTCGGCTCTTTCGTATAAAAGATAAGATACACCTTCCACACTCGCTTCTATGAGAAGGGAGTAGAAAAGGAGTAACATTTTTTATATTGTTTTTTTTGCACAAGCAAAAGCAAAATCATTTTTTTTTTTTTGGTCCCGTTACCCTTCTTATGTACCTGCTGAAGAAGCGAGAGCGGAAGGCCTTCTCCGCAATGACAACGTGTGTAAAAAAGATATGAGTATGGAATGGAGCAAGAAGGCCTTGTACATCCAAAAGAAGGGGTGCAGAGGCCTTCTAGAAGGCCTTCCTACTCCTTCTCTTTCCCGCTGGGTATGTGCTCTTCACATATACATACATAGATGGAACATATTTTTTTACACATAATTTTTGTGTATTATTATTATTGTATCTATTATTATTTGCAAATCGGTTATTAGCGAAATTAAAAAAAAAAACATATTTATATAATTTTGTGGAGGGATCCGCGCTGTTATCGAAGTTATTGTTGCCAAATTTTATGGTCAAATATGCACCAACTTTGATGAAATTTTGTAAACTGATTAAGATTGCAGCAAAATATTTTTGGGCTGAATTAAATCTGAATAAAAACACAAAAAGATGCCTTATAGGCAAAAATACTCTTTTAAGGAAATAAGTTTTATTGGAACTATATACCGATTCGCACCATTAACAGGCTTTATCCTTATGCTGATTTAAACTTGTATACCAAATTTCATTAATTACCTCCAAATTTGCGACCTGTACTTTGCACACAAGGTGTACATGGACAGCCAGCAGGATAGATGGATAGTTAGATCTATTCAGGAAGTGCTTCTTTATCGATCAGTATACTTAAAAGTGGGTCTAGAACTGCGATCGGCAACCTATACCATTACATTTTGCGATTGTATGCGCTGTATGAATTTTACATATGTTGTTGTAAATGTTGTTAAATTCTCTTCAATGTGTGTGCACAAGTACGTAATAAAAGAGTATAAAAGAGAATAGAGAAAACGCGGCGCCCTGATTTTGCCGATCGCAGAATCTAGAACAAATATTTTGTATGTATATGTTCGATACACGCAACGGCACAAACACATAATACCCCTCCAGTTATAGGGGTGTGGGTTTAAAAATGGAATAAAGCGGAAAGTGAAGAGAAGCACAAGACAACAATCAAAAACATTCTTATGGTTATAAACTTTTGTTCCCTTCTTTTTCCCCATCAAATACGGCAAACAATGAATGGTGGAGGATACCATTCAACAAAAACTCTCACACATACAGTAAAACATCTGCGTTTGTGTGGGAGTGTGTATCTCTAATATGTTTGTTCTTATATGAATATATTCCTATTTTATAATTTATTAGAAACAAAGTTAAAAAGTTTTTTCCCCCGGAAATCTAGTTGTAATTTGTGTTAAACTTTCTTTTTATTCCGAAGTGTTAACGAGTTTCCAAATGAAATTGTCTTTTTTGTCGTACAAGCCGACGACTTCACAGTTATTGGCGTTGGCGCCCGCCAAAGTTCTAGCAGATTTAGTACATGTGTTGTTTGTTTTACAGATGCATTCGTAGGTACATACACAGTGACTGTGTTTTTGTTTTGCCAACTTGTACTTTACCAAGGCAAAATCTTTATATTTCCAATTACACTAACTTGTGGGTGAGAACGTGTTTATGTGTTAACGTATGTACATACATACATACATATGTGAAATTAATCAAAAGACTTCTTTTTGTATTTGTTTTTTTTTTCTTTTTCTCCTCGCAGCATTTTTCATGTAACAATTTGAACATGCCGAAAGTTGTATCTTTATGAAAATTTTGTAATCGAATGTGTGAATTTGTTGCGAAAAAATTTTCTCATTATACAAACTTGCCCATGCTTTAGGAATCTTAAATAATGCTTCCTAAAGTTTTAAATTCGAATAGCCAGAAAATTATTGATCAAATTTAAAAAAAAAATTGTTTTTGTTTTTTTAAAAAATTTTTAAAATTTTTTTTTTTTAAATTTAACACTTGGCTAAAAAAAAATAAAAAAAAAATTTTAAATTTAAAAAAAAAAATATTAAAAAATTTTTAAAAAAAAACAAAAAAATATTTTTAAAAAAGATTGATTAAATAGCTATCTAAGCTACTTGGGACAAATTTTGCTAACACCAATAGGTAATAAATAACATGGATGAGAAAGAACACCTGTATGGCAAACTTTGACCCCCTCTACCTCTGAAACATTTTGACCGATCTTGTTGAAAATTTGTGTGTAAACTACTATCTAATAGGACTAACCTTGGTGTAAATTTCATACAAATCGGAAGACATCTATTTCAAAATTGGGTCAGTTGACATTAAATCCACCTTTTATATATATAAAACGTATATAAAATGTTTGGTATTTTGTTTTTATTTTCTTAATTATTTTCTAAAATATTGATTTTAGCAAAAAACTTTCTTAGAGGCTTATGTTGTTGACTAGAAGAGCTAAAATATTGCCATATATCATATTCTTGTAAAATGTTGTTTTTAGAAGATAGTCATACGCAAACAAATTACATTTGAATAAATGGCTTGATGGCAAACTTTGAGGGGCGGACGCCCTCCCTAAAACACAACTTATCGCTACGAAATTTTTTTGTAATTTTTTTTACATATAACTGAACCGATTTGGAGGGGGAGAGTAAAAGAAATCAAAAAAAAAAAGTTCTCCATACAACTAACGGCCACGCTAGGCCCCATATGTCAAACTTGCAACCCTATCTAATATTTTGCAGATACCGGCAACCTTTGCCATTCGTATTCGTTTGATTATAGACCAAGCGTATCCGATGTGGCCGAAACCTTGATAAAATTTGGAATGAGGTCGCGTGAAAAGATTCGGTTTTAATGCCCGAAAGACCCAATGTTGCATTCATCTGTGGTAAAAGTATTGAGGGTTCCTCTGAACATGAAAATACAATGTAATGTCCGATGGACAAAATATAGATTTTAGGTGTCGGGAGAAGCATTCCAGTGTAAAGGATACTTCACTCCATCTTATATCCTTACTCTTTGTGCAGCCTATAGCAGACCGCGAATGGAATACAACTTTCATGTGGAATAACCTTCCTGCGGAAGTATTCTCTTACTTTCAACATGAATAAGTGCAAGTCGAATGTCCACACACACTACTCTAGTGTTTTTCATACGGGATTTCACGGGACAAAAATTCCATGATACCGCCCATTTTTCGGGACAAGAAACTAGTGAAATTCGTGCGGGAATTACCGTGATTTTTAATAATGGCAACTTTTCTGCTGACTTAATAAATTAGTAATGACAAGAAAAGAAAGAAAAACACTCGGGGTAAATCAAGTTTTTTATGATTACTTTAAGTACGAGTCGTGCTCAAAAATTCAAGTACGAATAACACTTAAACGAAAATCAATCCCGGAATTTTTTGAAATAAGTATCGATTCTTAAGTCAAGTAAAAAAAGATTAAACTTTAATCAATCATAAAATTTTTTTCTTTCTAATTCGGGATAACATCAACTTTACAATACTTGAATCAAGCGCATTTTGAGATTGATTCAATCTAAGTTTTACTTAAATCCATGTCATTTTTGGATTATTTTAAGTACGAAATCGAGATTGAATATGGATAATTATCCATACTCCATCCCTCTGAGGAGATCAAGTGGTTGAAATCGAAGCATGTCAGGGTAACCAGCCGCCTGGGTTCGAATCTCAGGTCAGTCAAAAAAGAAAAATTATCAATAACAATTTTAATTAATTTTCATGTTGTAAAAATTCCTTTCTTCATAAAAAATAATTTAATGAAAAATTAAATTTAATGAACTTAAGGCTGATTATAAATATTAAAAAAAAAAATTGGGATAATATACAGAGATATCGAATATTAAAAAAATCGCGGTATGAGATAACTATGTTCAAATAAATACTCATAAATTTTAGTCCAAATACAATATTTTTTTTTTTGTAGTTTTTCTTTTTTTGTCTACTATCCAAAAGTAGAAAATAATTTTGCACAGTGGGTTGGATGCGATTTTCGGGCTTTAATATATAAAATAAATTTTTTTCACTGTTTGTACTTCAAAAATCCAAATTTCTTTTTTACCAAATTTCAAAAAATCAGAAAAAATAGTAGTTATTTGAATCCAACTACTAAATGAGTCTTAAAATTTGTGGAACAAATCATAGCTCAGTACAAAAAAACAAATCAAGAAAATCAAAGAGTACAAACAGTGAACAAAATTTATTTAAAATATAACATCCCGAAAATCGCATCCAAGCTCACTGTGCAAAATTATTTTCAACTTTTTATTGGATAGTAGACAAAAAAAAAAAATACAATTTTTTTAATATTCGATATCTCTGTAACCATAAGCCAAAAAAATCTGAAAATTTGCTGAAATTTGCTGTTGAGAAGGAACATCATCACAGTATAAATAAAGGAAATCCAAAAATTTTTTTCTCCAAACTGTCAGATTTGACTTGGATTACTCCATATAAATTACGAAAATGTATGTATTTTAAATGCATTTGAAAGAATATGCTATTTGTTCTTTCATTGCTAAAAACAGAATCAGCTTAAAAATTAGAGTAACACCAACATTTTATTTAAATCTTCCCCAGAGCACCGTGAGAGGAGCAAAAATGTACCCAATTTAAAATTTTTTTTACAAACCCAGATTAATTTTAAAATAACGAAAAAAAGTTATTTTATATAAAGAAAAGCACCTAAAAGATTTTTTGCCTAGATTTTAAAAATGCAGTAAATAATATTTTTTTAAGAGAAAAATTAGCATTTCAGGAAATTTTAAATGCAGGAAAACGCTAATTCGATTTAAAGAAAATAATTTTATAAATTTTCATATTATTCCGAATGTGTATTCTAAGTCAAATTACAATTTATAAATTTAAAACGTTCGAAATCGTTGAACAAGCTGTAATTCCTTCAATATTTTCCAGGAATATTTTCTTTGCACTATCACAATTTTTGTTTGTATATTTCTGTTACGAGGCTTACTTTAGCAATCCCTTGGCTAGCAACGAAGTAAATTGTACAAAAAATTAATACAGCTATTAGATACCAGAAGAATGAAATGCATTTGCTGGCCCGCTACGGCCTTTTATTTGTGAAAATAATTTGCTTTATAAAAGAAATTAGTAGATTTTAAAGGATGTGGTGAGGAATATAAATGAATTCAGTGATAATATAAGGTTCTTTTGAGACAAACATCCGTAGAAAGTGACGTGTTTTCTCATTGACAGCATTCTTCTCGATACAAATTAGAAAAAGTCTCTCAATCGATTCTGTAAGAAATATTTTTAAATAATTAAACTATTTTGATATTTTGATTTTATTTCAACGCTGTTGGCCTCGCATATAAAGAACTGAAATTATTTTTTCTAACGTTTAAAGCATTAACAAACTTATTTAATAGATCTTACACATAAATTATTATTTGTTAAAATAAATTAAATTAAATAATATTTCCACCTTTTTCCCGGGAAATTTAAAAATAAGTCTCGATTTCCCAGGAAATGAAAAAGTCTTCATAAACTTTTTTCCTAGATTTAGCACAATGCAATGCATTAGTAAGTGTTATCCCCTGAGTGTTGATACCAGTGTCGCCAATTTAGCATTTTTCATGTAGATATAGCAATTTTTAAAGTCATTTGGCATGAAAAAAAAAATGATTTAGCATCTAGAATATTTTCTAGAATTTTTTAAAAATATCTAGCATTTTTTAGTTCTTGTGGTATTTTTAATATTTTCCATTAATGTTTAATACAAATATTAAAAAAAAACGATATATGTATTCTTAAATTGAATTATATCTAAAAAAATGCAACAATGTAAATGTTCATTAATGGGGATATAAATAAACTGAAATAAAAATCAAAGAAGGAAAAAATTTTCAAAAATTAGTAAAATCTATTTCAAAAAGTTTCACAAGAATTGGCTAAAGCACCTAAAGTTAAAAGAATGGGTGAATGAAATAGATGAAAAAACCTTATTGAAATTACTGCAAATGCGATACTGTTTCTTAATTGAGTCCTGGAGCAACATGCAGAAACAAGGAAGCAGAAAAACGCTACGCGCATAACTAAAAATCATTAAATGCTTTTAAAAGAATTTGTTCCAACGTTCAGCAGGGGCGGTTTTAAGTTTATGTGCTGTGCACAATTCAATTGCACCTGGCGATCATCTGACAAACCATTGTAAAAGGCAATTTGACAGATCGTCGCGAAAGCTGAAGGACAAAATGCAGCATATTATAAAAAATGTGCTTGGCCCTTACTTTAATGAAGATTTTTCATATAAATTTTTTTAGCATTTATTTAGAATTTTTTTTTAACAAAATCTAGCATTTTTTCCTCAATAAGTTTTGGCAACACTGGTTAATACCCTTCACCAGTATATAACAACAAATTTTTGCGGGTGTACCCTGTTTATGTTGTGAGATTAATGGTGTTTTCTTGTCTACAAAAAAATGTGACATTTTATTTAAGAAATGCAATTTGGTGTCTGTTTCCTAAAAATTTTGCTCCCGAAAAGGATGAGGTTTTTAAAATAAAACAAGCCACCCTTTTCGGGAGCACAATTTTTAAGAAACAGACACCAAATTGCATTTTTGTTTTAAATAAAATGTCACATTTTTTTGTAGATATTAAACATTTTATTATTGAAAAGAAAACTGAGTTAATCCACCTCAAATAAATGATAAAACAACGTGGGTATTTTTTTTTTCAAATTGTACCAAAAAATATCATTTGTACCAGTGTACCTACCAGTAAAGTTTCGATTGTACAAAATTTGGTACAATTGTACCACAAATCTCATCAGTGATGTATTCATGAATCAAATAAAGAAAATTACGTAATGTGTAGGTCCTTTATTTTTTACTTAAACTGTGAGGGTAGAATTGGGAGAAATTGAGAGTAATCTTGTTTATTTGATTCATGATATGTGTAAATCAGTGATGGTATTTATGGCACAATTGGGCCATTTTTGACACTATTATATGTATACACAAAATTAAAAGGTATGTTTTCTATGCAATGTTAAGGGGGGTACAGCGTCCACACTTTCGAGCAATCGAAAATTTGAGCAAAACTGTCATATATGTTTGATATTCTGTAGCTAAATTAAAAGTTGCTAGTAGCAAGTACCATATTCAACGACATGGAGCCACCGAAACGCACAAAAAATTGGTGCTTAAAGCTACACGGTGGCGCAGAATGAGCCATATGGTTTTAATTGCTTATATTTTTTTTTTTGTTTTTTTTCAGCATTTTGCGAAGAAGATTTGTGAAATTAATTATGAGTAACTATGCAATTGAACAACGAAAATGATAATTAAACCCGATTAATTAATATGATTAAAATTATTGTCTTGGGTTGTGCAATGCAGGGTGGCGCAGTATGAGCTATATGGTTTGAATTCTTTATAACTTTTTTAATTCTTATATTTTTTTTGGGTTTTTTCCAGCATTTTGTGAAGAAGACTTAGAGATTTACTTATAAATAACTGTAAACCCGAACAAAAATTATTACACACGAAACTTTTGCGAAAATGCATGGAAAATATTTTAAAAAGAGCACGTATGTGCGAAGCAGATAATGGACATCACTTACATGATATCATTTTTCAAAGCTAATTGCAAAAAAATTCCCCAATAACATACTGAATTATAATAATCGCATAAATAAAAAAGTTATAAACTATTTAAACCATCCAATTAAAAAATTTTATCATTTTGCGAAGCACTAATGGTACATTTAAAAATAGAAGCGCACAATTATGCGCTACGCAATAAGACATACAGAAACGCAGTAAAGTAAGTGAAAGAACTCTCAACAACTTTTATATAAAAAAATAACATTTCAAGTGATACGGCATTCCCTTACTACGAAGCAGGTTTGTAAGGGAAAATACTAAAAACTAACTGTATCAAAAGCTTCAGTGTGTAAAGCTGATCGCTACATCCAACCATTTTATATGCGCTGAATAATGCGCTTTGTATGTCAAAAATGTATTGCTTCAAAGTGGGAACTCGCCATATAAAATTAATGTCTTCCGTAAGCGCAATGGTAAGCGAAACTTTTATGTTTCTCCCTTACAAACCTGCTTCGTTGGAAGCTCCATTTTTTTTTGGGATATAGCTCATTTTGCGCCGCCCTGTAGATCATCCCTAAAAATAATTTTTTTTTTATCTCAAGTTAAAGTTTCGGATTCTTTTTAAAAGGAAGCAAAAATTTTGAAATCTTAAAAATTTTGTGGCGTAACATAACTTACCATAGTCTGTTTTGTATTGCCTCGGAAAATTATAAAAAAATCCGAATCAACTACTCAAACATTGTTAAAAAAAAAGCTATAACTTTAAAACAAGTGGGGGATTTTTTCAAAAACAATGCTATTCAATTAAAACTGATGAGAGTACAGATTGTACAACAACTAAAAATTTTGCAAAATTGGTAAAAATCTTTAAATTAAATTTTAAATATAATTCAAAAGTGTCTTAAGAAAACGACACCTCTTTTACATTTCCTAATGGAAAATTATATTCTTGTATAAAATTTTATCCTTATTGAAACTATAAGAAGAAATTGAATAATTAAATAGTTTAAGCTATGTTTTATTATTGTTTATTTGATTTATTAAAAAGAATTTAATTAATCGTTAACTCCATCAAGGATGGGATGGGTCTTGCGTATAATGACTACTGCAGGAGTTGTCATGATGAGGAGGAGGAGGAGGAGACGGTGTTTCACTTTCTCTGCCAATGCCCCGGTCTAGGGAGCATTAGGTTTAGGCATTTTGGGAGACCAGAATTGCCATGTCTAGACGATTTGTCCAATGTGGGACTGAAATCGATCTCACTGTTCTGCAAGGAGTCGGGGTGGTTCGAGGCTGCAGTGACCTCTGGGGAATAGTCTGGTGGATACCGGCTGAATCCTGTCACTGGCTAGGGGTATCACAAAGGGACCGCTATAAGAACCCAAGTGAGTCGTCGTCGTGACGGCTGCCCATTTAACCTAACCTAACCTAACTCCATCAAGTCCGAATTTAAAGCAAAATTTAAACTAAACTGTCAAAGTTTTATTTCTTTAATAAAAGGATTTTGGCGCCTTTTTAGTCAATTTGGCTCGTTTTTGTCATTATTTTGGAACAAAATGAAAATTTTTATTTCCCATCACGGGTGTAAATATACATATATTATTTTCTTTATTAACACTTTATTTTGTGTTAGATATGTATTATAAATATATACATACATATGTTCCTTTTACTCCTTTGGGGAGCTTTTTCACGGAATTATACATATGTAAATTTTTTAACAAAATATGTATCAAATTTTATAATAAATCCAACTTCATATTTATCTACAGCAACATTTAATTCGAGGTTTCACATGTTTGACGTAGACCTATATTCAAAAGCATAGTAACCCTGGTTGGCATACATACTATATATATAAACATTTGTTTTTGTTGACAATAAGTAGACAATACACTGTCGCTAAACAAAGTTCAAGACTTCGAATTTCGCGCTTCAATTTGTACTGCAGCGACTACTACAACTACATATTCTGTTAAAACTACTTTGAAAACGCCGTTTTTAACTTTTGACAGCTTGCATCTCTACTCGTTACTTGTATTATAGCGACTATTCTGTTCCCCACTTTATCCTGAATAGACATTTGAATGTGGGCTTTGCAAAATCTATGATAGTTTTTGGATCCTTCCAACAAGGGGCGCCAGAACAACTCTTGCACAAGGCGCCAAGTAGACCAAGGACGGCAGTGTAGTTAAAGCAGGGTTTAAAAAACTGCAGTCGAAACTAAAAACTGTCGAACAAAAAACGAAAATTTGTGCACAACTTTTCACGTCTTGAGTTGGTTTGACTGCGACTGTTTTTATTTAATGAATCAGAACTAAAAACAACAGTTTTTTTTGGCCAATGACATATAAAGAAGTGGTCTTCCAATGACAGTTTTTCCACTTTGACTGTAGTTTCTTAAACGCTGATTTAAAGACCATTTTTGCTCAAACAAATAATTTCCAATTCAACATAAACATTTATTTCTTATAAAATTTGCATACTTTGTTACAAATCATAAAATTTCATAAATTTAAATTTGAAAGGTAAAGTAGTTTCAAGAAGAAGATGATAATGTACAAACGTCAAATACTTTTTGCCATTTGAATATGTTGAATAAATTTTACGTACATTCTTAAATATGCAAAACAGAAAAAAAAATCATTCAAAAGTTTTCAGCATCGTTAATTTTCAATTTATAAAAGTTTTTCAGGCGAGAAATTCACAAACTAAAAAAACGATGAAATTTATAAATTTATGATATATGTAAATATCATCATATACATACTAAGAATATTTCTTCCACAAAAAAAAACCAAACAAAAAAGCCTTGTATGTATGGGTTTTCTAACACAAATTGTTATCGCAACATACGAATACTTATTTATGCTGAAGGCTTTACAATAAACTTAAGACTTGTTTTGGCATCTTCTAGGATTTGAAAATAAAAAGATGTTTGCAGAAAAATATTACATATGTAGTTAAAAAGTATAACGATCTAATTAATGGGATCCTCCTTTGTTCGGAAAAAATTTACACAATTTCATGGAAATTTTTAATAAATTTCTTATGTAAAAATAAAATTCCTTAAAGTGTTTTAATTTTACTTTAACGTCAAGAGAAGTGCGCCTTAGTTCCCTTTAATCCGTTTCTGTTAAAAAACGTTTTTTAAAATTATCTGTATCACTTTACAAAACTGTTTGTGCTAAGTTTTGGTCTTTGGTGTAGTCTGACATATGCAGTAAACTTTTCTGGCCAACATTATTGCAGTACACAAAAAAAATATCTCAAGAAAATTTTTAACAAGACAGTTTGTTAAAAATAAAATTTTAGTTCAACCAACTTTTTGTTTGATTCAAAGAAAAAATTTATCAAATTTACACTTTGCAAAATAGCACTCAATAAAACATATTTAATAATGAAATAATTAAATATTTCTTCATATTCAATAAAAAAATATTTGAATCAAAGTAAAGACCGTATTTTAACAAATCTTGTCCATTTTTTAATAGCTCATAATTCTCATTTGTTTTACAGTTTTATTTGAATATAATATTTAGTTTTGCCAAAGTCTTTGGAAAAGGTTTCCTGATGATCTGGCCTAAGCAACCAGTGAAATGCACATAGGAACTTACTTATCCCCACATAATAAATTTTAGTATTTTTATAAAAATTGAAAATTTATGACATCATCATTAATAAATAAAAAAATAAAGATTCGATTAACATTTTGTTTGATTTATTCAACATTTTCAACAATTTATTTTAACAAATCAAGTAAACATTTTGTTGAAAAAAATTATTATGGGCAACAACTTTTTTATTGACTCAATAAACTTGGTTGTTGACTAAAAATTTGACAATTATGCATACAAACTTTTTTATCAATACCGCAAAAATCGTTATCGCAGAAAATTCAAAAATTTTTGTAATCAAATATGCGATTTTCGTATTCAAATATGAAAATTATTTTTTTCTGTGTACATTTGATCTCCGCCCTCGCTCTTCTTAGGAGTGTTTTCTACGATTTGTTAGAACAGAACCAAAAATTATCGTAATGAGAAGAGTTAGATAATTAATATGTTGCACAAAAATATTTGCCGTTACATCTTCTAGAAAATCGCTAAACATACCTTATACCCCGGATGTAAAGAACACATAGTTCTGCTTTACGATCAAGTTTCAGCTTCATGTTTTTCCAAACATGACTTGGTGTTTGCAGCATATGACTTCTTGGTAGAACAAAAAGAACAATCATTCAATTCAGGAACTTAAACTAAAACATTTTAAGTGAAAACGTGTTACAGATAAACTGGAGTAATATTTATAATATGGCATCTGTAGACGAGCAACTGTCCTTTCTTGAGGAAAATATCTTTCAACTGTATGATGAAACAGTACCTTTGAAAATAAAAATTATTAAACCAAAGAACAACCCGTGGTTCAGTGCTACTATTCAACATGCAATTAAACGTAGGGATTTAGCGTACTAACGGTGGAAACGTTTTAAGACAGTAGGTCTAAAGGCTGATTTTCGTTCTGCAAGAAAGGAAGGCAATAACCAAATAAGAATCGCAAAGTCCGAGTATTATTCCAAGCGATTTGGTTCTGCTCTTGAATCCAAAAGTACTTGGAAAACTATTGAGGATAATGGAATTGGTGATACTGTAAAAAATGTAACCTCCTCTATCGACGCTGATGACCTCAACAATATTGTTGCTAACAGCCCAATGGTAACACCAAGCAACACAGCTTTGGTCAAAAATACATTTTACACCAGCAACAACAATATATTTGAACAAAATATGTTTGAGTTCTCATGCGTTAGCCAGCTTGATGTTTTACCAGTTGCATTCAAATAAAATCAAATTCTGTAGGATATGACAATCTTCATCCAAAATTTATTTAAGTCATCTTACAGGTTCTTTTACCATATATCACTCATTTATTTAACACCATTATCACTACAAGTAATTTTCCTGTAAAGTGGAAACATGCAAAAATAATTCAAATTCCAAAATCGAACACCGAATATCGACCAATTGCTATTCTTAGCTTTCTGTCGAAAGTATTGGAAAACGTTTTGCACCGCCAAATAAGTTCCTACTAGAGTTTTTTTTCCCGGACTTTTTCAATTCCCGGGAAAGCGGGAAAATTTTTTAAATTTCCCGGGATCCAGGGATCCCGCTCCATATAAATAATACAAAGTAAACTTTGTTATTAATTAATGAAAAAAACTTTTATAAAATAACGTAAGGGAACTTGTTTACAAAGAAAGTAAAAGAAATGGTTCAATACTAAAAAATTAATTGAAGATTGAAATAGGAACTTGAATTATTATCACCTCACGCCTTTATTCCCTATTATTATGCTTTTATTCAATATTATTATGCTCTGGATAATTCATAAAACAATAGTAAAAACAAAATAAAAATTGAGGTACTCAAGATATGAAATCAATAAGTTAATTAATAAAATAGATAAAATATTTTAAAGAAATATATGACATTTTTTAACGGCTTATGAAATAACTTTCTGACACACTCAAAGTCTTCAAAAAGTATATTCCTGATTTTATTTACTAATTATCATGTTTCCGAAAAATTTCGTTCATTTTTTACCGAGGTTGGACAAATAGTTAAAAGTAACTGTTGTAGCATGCTTCGGATTCACAATCAGAAGCAATTTTTTCTTTTTTATAAACAACGTCTATATCAGTCAAATGTATGTCAAGGTTGATGCAAAAATAGCATCAACCGGCCTGCTTCTAACAAACCTTTTCATTTCAATAGGTCCATTTGTAATCTTTAGGACAATGTGTTTTTGAAGTTGTATGTTGTAGTATCTTACACGAGTTTTCAAAATGTTATTTTATTTCGGTTTCCCCGCACTTCACGGGTATATAAACCAACACAAATTGAGAATTTGTTTTTATCACCTAATAAACATATCGCTCCTTCATTGCATCATAGTCATATCTCAAAATTTTAAGTAACTTTAGCAAAGTTTTCCTTCATACCTTCTCTTATTATATCTCAAACTGAACAGAAGTTATAGCAAAATATATCTTTAAATCGGTACATTTTGAAAACTTTAATCGCATTTTGCCAAAATCGTTTGTTTTTGTAGATATGACTATGTTGCAATAAAGGAGCGATATGTTTGGTGTCTTCTATTTTTAGGACTTGTTCATGGACAATGAAACTTTACTGCCTGCATCTTATTTTGAATTAATGTACTTTATTAACTCTTCACTTCACTAAATGTAATAATTATCAACTGTTGCACTGCCCATTCTGCTTTTATTGCATCAGGAGACATTGATTTAAATACATGTACTCACTTCTTGTAATTGATCTAATCCACAACACATCCACAGATGCTAATTTTTAGAGAATAGAAAAATAAATTTCAAAGTATAAATAGCTATTTTCTGAAATTATGAGGAATTTTTTATTTCCCGGGATCCCGCAAGAAAAATTCCGGGAAAACGGGAAATAAAATAATTGAAATCCCGGGAAAAACCCCTAGTTCCTACGTGTATGATAATCATATACTATCTGATAAACAGTCAGGTTTTCGTCCTTACCACAGCTGCGTAACTGCTTTAGTTGAAGTCTCGGAGAATATACGGCGAGAACTTGATGATGGTAATATCAACTTTTTAGTTCTACTTGATCACTCTAAAGCTTTTGATACGGTAGACCACACAATTTTATGTACAAAGCTAAAAACTTTTTTAACTTTTCATCTTCATCAACAAAACTAATTTCATCGTACCTCACTAAAAGTATTCAATCTGTTTTCATAAACAACAAAGCATCTAATCCCTTATCATTGTCTAGAGGTGCACCTCAAGGATCGATTTTAGGCCCAATATTATTTTCAATTTACGCTAACGATCTGCTGCAGCAATTAACACACTGTAGTGTCCACATGTATGCAGATGATGTACAATTATACTTGAGTAGTCCAGTAGCATCAATTAAGGAAAACATTGACATACTCAATTACGACCTAAACAACATATATCATTGGGCATCTCAAAATGGTCTGTGCTTAAATCCAAAAAAATCAAAATGTCTGGTTATTCACAAAAAACCGTCACTCCTTCAATCGAAAATGATATCCTAATAAACAATGAGAAAATTGACATCGTAAAAACGGCAAAAAAATCTGGGATTAGTGTTTAACAGCAGCTTAACTTGGTCAAGCCATATAACTACTCTAGTGGGACAAATTTTTGTTAAACTAAGGACCCTGTGGTCCGTACAATACTTTACACCGCTAAATGTCAGAATCCTACTTGCAAAAGCTTATTTGGTCCCAAGCCTTACATACGGATGCGAGTTGTTTTCTCATTGTGATTCTACTAGTACAAAAAACCTTGAAGTATTATATAACAACATAATTAGATATAGATATGAACTTAAAAGGCGTGACCAAGTTTCGGCATACTCGAAAACTCTCTATGGAGTTTCTTTCGAAAGCCTTCTTAAGATAAGTGGTCTTTTGTTTTTGCATAAAGTGATTTACACCGAAAAGCCGAAATACCTTTTTGGAAAAATAAGATTTGCTAGATCACCAAGGGGTAAAAGCATAATATTTCCGAAATTTCGATGCCTAGTTTCCGAATGGCAATTTTTCATTAACGCAATTCGTCTTTGGAATTCTCTTCCTTATCACCAACAAATAAACACCAACGCAATTACTTTTAGGGTATTTCTTTTTATATATTTTGCCTAATTTATTTTTTGTAAGTTTTTAATGTTATAATTTTAAATGTTAAAATTTTTTATGTTAAATCTTTATGTTAAATTTTATGTTTTATGTAATTTGGAAACTAATTTGTACACATACAAAATCCTGTACTGTATTTATAAGACTAAGTTCTGTTGTGCAGGAAATCATAAATAAAATAAATAAATAAATAGTTTCAAATACCGATATGCTGCACGAATAGGCCAAAGTGTAAAACTTAAATTCCGGTAAGAACCCCGTTATAGTAGATCAAAACGATCTACTAGTTCATATGTACAACATCACAAAAATTCAGTCTAATCTCGGGTTTACACATGAAAGTACTTTCTTGCAAGTAGAGCATACGCATTGTCAAAGAATAATCAAAGAAAGAGCCGTTTGGCTAAAAGCACAATCACAGAGTGTGAGGGTATTGCGATTTTTAAGAAATTACTGCTAGGTAAGGATATACACATGTACAAAATAAGGGGCTGTAATGTTATGCATTTTTTGGGTATGCGGAAAATATGCTTAACAAATTTTAAATCATTAAAAGTAAAGCCATGGGATATTGTTTTAATTAATTAAAAAAATTTAAAAGGCGGCTTAAAATTTTAAATAAAATTTAAAAGTGTTGACACTGTCAGTTGTAATCGCATGTGGGTTGCAAATTGATAAATTTTTTTCTGCATATTCTAAAACTCGAGAGTTTTGCTAGCGATCTTTATATTTTTTTTTAATTTTTGAAAACATAAAATGGATTTATCATTAAGCTACATTTTTGAGCATATTTAGCCAATTTAGGCTAAATGCATATAATCCAACCCATTCCATTTATATGTAAGTATTAAGACCCCACTGACAAATTTAAAGTAACTTGTTGTTGTCTTTAGTAGCAGCAGAATAATTAAAATACTCTAAATTTATTCGTTTGCCAACTCTTGTTCGAAATGGGTTAGTTTCATCGTTATGTTTAATCTTTATTTCCTGAAAGTTTTAACTTTTATTTTAGTTTTTCTTAATTTTCAATTTCTCATCTCGTTGAGTTTTTGTATTTATGTTCTAAAATTCTGAGCACTTAAGCTAAAAAACAAGTTGAAAAAAAACAAGCAAATAAAAATCTTTCATCACCACTTACTGCTCCTAGAAGATAAAAACAAAAACTGCAAGAGACACTGTTGAAAAAAAGTCTCAGAGAAGTATTTTTGCGAACTACAATAAATAAATATGTCGAAAATCTCATCGCGCAATTTACTGACTTCATTTTAATGTCAAATTTAAAACTACTTTAATGGCACACGAATTGTTAAATTGTGGTCATTTTGCAAATTGTTTAAATTTCAAATTTATTTTCTCGTTTTTAACTTAAAGAAATATTTAAATAGCTCCTTGTATTTTTATTCATTAATGTGATGTTACGAATATCAATTTTTAATATTGGCGACAGGAATGGCATTGAGAGTTTTAAAATTGTGCCAACCACCTTTATTAAAAACACCACAGAAAGGTATTTCAAAACTTATTCGTGCTTATCCATATATATAAAAAATTGTACGTTACTGACTGACTAACTCACTGATTCATCATCGCACAGCCTAAACGCCTGAAGCTAAAAACTTACCCAAATCAATCCACTAAGACGGTATTTTGGTAAATTCGAATGTTTACGTGCCAAAGTGAGTAAAAACGGCTAAATTCGGTAACCATATATCTTAAAACCTAAAAGAGATACAAATAAGTGATACATATCGTTGTTCTTTAGAAAATTAAGCGGAAAGTCATCTGGTACTTTTTTGAAATTTGGGCCTTTTAGAGTGTAAACGGCTAAAACTTTTATTTTGGTACTTTTTTGTCACCCCGTCTATCTTTTTAACCAATAAACATAGAAAAAAGGTTGTTTCACATTCAAAACTTTTCTAAAAAGCACGAATAAAAATTCTAAACTATTTTTGTTACTTTTTTTTTAAATATTTTTCTCGATTTATTGACAATACATTCTAAATAATGGGCTCCCACAGCAATATTGAAGTTTTTGATACTTCAATTGGGGAAAAAAGTACCAAAAACGAGAAAACCGGGAAATACAATTTTTTTTAGCTTTTTGCTTCTACAACTGATACTTTTTTAATTAAGATGTATAAGATAATACATATATAAAAAGATGAAAAATGTTGCTTAAGCCTAGAAACATAGACTTTGACATACAAATATATCCACGAAAGAAATGGAGATGCTAACAAAGTAGCGGGTTAAATGCTGGTATACTCCGAGTAAATGATATAGAACAAAATATATAAAAAAGCTGATATTTTAGTGCTGACAACAAAGAAGGCTTTAAACCGCAAAAAATAAAAATAAATAAATAAAAAAAGGCATTTAAACAAGTAAAAGAAAAATATTAATGAATATGTTAATATAGTAAGCCCCTAAAAAAGCACTTTAGTAGTGCTTTGTTTGCATGTTAAAAGAGCGCTTATTGTCAGCAGAAAATAGTCCTCCAAGCCGGGAACACCCCATACAAAAATCAGGCATCTCATCAGCAGGTTTGAAGCGACTTGAGTCATAAATTCATACATAAAACCTGCTACTTTTGGAGCACATTTTTTATTGGGCTATAATAAAACAACAAACAATTCAGTTTGCTATACATATAGACTATTTGAGCTGCTATTTTTGAAAGTGGTTTAAGTCTACTTAGTAATAGAAAAATGAGTTAATGTAATTTTTATAAGATAAAGGTACTCAGGTGGGACGAAAAAGTTGTGCCAGTCACCCCTTAGAATGAAAGATTTGTCAATAAAATCTCCAAGACCGGAAACTTTTTTGGCCACGCCCACAAATACAGTGCCTTTTGTTTTTTATATATAGAACTGCCATTTAAAGCCCAGATGGTTTGTCAGAAGAAAATAGAGCACGCTATAATTGAAATTTTGTCAGACGACTTTGCGTATGACTTTTACAGAAGCAATGTTATGATGGTATCACACGACATGTGTGTATTTTTTTGTGGAAAATTTAGCAAGTCAGTGTACGGGTACCTTTAGCTTTTGATAAATTATTAAAAACAACATGTTAAGATTTTTATTAAGGTTTGGTTTGGTTCTGGCGCTGCTTGGGATTTTCTAAATAAATATAAAAAATTAAATACTGGAGAATTTTGTTAATAACTTGACCCCAGCGCTATCTACTAACA
The DNA here is from genome assembly GCA_963931875.1 of Pollenia griseotomentosa. NCBI lineage: Eukaryota > Metazoa > Arthropoda > Insecta > Diptera > Polleniidae > Pollenia > Pollenia griseotomentosa. The sequence continues at coordinate 150,401,715 of OZ007560.1, read as the reverse complement.
TCAAAAAAAAAAAGTTTAAATATCACAACAACAGCGCCACCTATCGGGAGATTTTTATAAACCATCAGTGAAAGTAGACCTTTCCAACGCATGTACTCGTTTGAAAATCGGTTGGGTGGTTCTCGAGTTATAAAATCACGAACATAGGACAACTTGTTTTTATATATATAGATTATTTTCTTCTAATAAAATGCAAGTCTTAAGGTATGTTCACACTAAACAAGTATTTTATAAAAAAATACGAAAAAAGCGTGATCAATAAATTAATTTACCATTAATTTCCTTTTTTGCAATTTTATTGATTTCCGAAGATTTTTTTCTAAACATTGCAGTTAATAAGTTGTTGATTGATGAAGCAAAGGTTATGTAAAATCAAATAATAGCGGTTACATGTGGGTACAAATATTTGTTAAGTGTGGCCATAGCTTTTTTCTTTGAAAGGAAAGGAGAAGATTTGTCTCAATTCAATCTTTGGAAGAGGCAATAACAAATATGACAAGAGGCTTTTCATAAATAATCGATCGAAAAGTAGTATGAAAATTTTCTATTTGGAAAAAAGGACGAGCAAAATTTCTATATTGTCAGTGTATTAAAAACCTGAAACAAATGAAGTATACAATGAAATAAATAATGAATTTACTGCCTTATATTCCTCCTCTTTATCATGAATACTTTGTAAGTACCTTATCAAAACTTTCAATCGTTATTTCCCAGTTTTCTTGCTCGTCGTTAAATTGCTCAGTATTATTGTGTAAAAGGGCCATAATACTGAGTTTAACGATCTGTTAAAAATTCAAATAAATTCACTGTGTTAAATAGTGTGAAAATAGTATGTTAATATCCATCAAGAAATTTGACTGTTGTATGGCTCTTACCATTTTTTTAAACTTTCCTATGCGATAGTATTTTTTATTTTACAGAGTTGTATCTTTGCAAAACCACAAAAAGAAATTTAGTGATGGAACATTGACATTTTGCTTACAAATTTTAATAACTTTTATCTTATAAAAAAATGCATAACTTTTAAATAAAATATAGTATTTCAAGCGCTGTGCTTTAAATTTTAAATAAATCACTTATATAAACTTAACCAGAACAAAAATGATTAATATTAAAGAAATATTACATTTTATGTTGTAAAATTCATTCTTTTATTAATTTCTGTTCAAATCACGCCAAAATTAAAGGCGCTCCTAAAATAAAACTATGTATAACGGTTGTATTTACTGAACAGCTGTTTATGTTCTACAAAAAGGTTTATTTGAAGTGTGATAGTGTAGATGCAAAAAGTAATTAAAACGATTTTCTATTTGATATCTTGACAATCAGACCAAAAATTATTAGATTTTGTGAGAGCAAAAATTTAAAGAATTGTAGAATAGTGTTAAAGGAGAACTTCAAACTTAAAATTAGGTGCCGTAGCTAACAAATTTCTGTCAACACTGCCATCGTAATTAAAACCACTCCATACAGAGAGTTTATATCAGGGTTGCCAAAGTTTGGTACAATTGAGTTTTAAAAAGTATAATGGTACACCAATGGCATATTTGGTATAATTTATAAAATTTCACGTTAATCCTTTTTTTACTTGGCAACTCATATTTTATATTATTACTAGCTGACCGCCCCGCCCCGTCTCACAGTGGTTTATCGTCATAGTAGAAATGGAAAAAAATAGAACGAGTCATCGTAGAACATCCAAATTTTTTACAGATGCTTTTTTTATCATCATTAGGAAATTTATGAAGAATAAAATATGTCCGCCCACTCCCCATACAAGTGAAATATATAAATGGCAATATTTTCATTTGAATTTATGCTATTTCAACCGAATTCGGTATATATGTTTTGTAGCAATTAAAATCAATGGCTAAAAAATTTACGATATTCGCCCACAACCACGCCTACTTCCCATATAACAAAATTTTTTAATATGATGTATATCCCTTGTTATCAATGCTACAATCCCTAAACTTCATAGGATTATTAAAAATAATATCATATCCAAATCTTCCATACACACCCCTCCTCTAATACCCCAACTTTCCCCATCAATTTTCTAAATAATTAGAAAATTAACATGTAACCTGGTTTTAAATCAAACACGCTTTTAATCCTAGTAATAATAAAAAAACATTAAAATGAAACATGTATATATAAAATTAATATTTTATTATAACAACAATTCCTTAACATTTACAGGTAGATCTAATTCCTGCTTTTTTTTGAACTTTTCGAAACTTATTTATAAAAGGATCCGAAGAAACTAAAAGTAAGTGCATCACATCTTCATTTGTTGATATCCTACTACATTTTCTGGCATGATACCTTCGATATTCACGATAATCGCGATTCCTCGCTTCCTGGGCTTCTTCTGATAACATTCCGATGAATAAGATTTTCATCTACACCCACAGCTTCAGCAGTAATTCTGGGATTTTCAAAAAACCTCCTTGATGTATTTCCATCATTGGTTGTACACATTCCTTGTTTGACCATGTCAACATTTATTCCCAGGCTTAACTTTAATTTGCCTTGAATGATTTTTTTTGTTTGCTCCCTTATTTCCTTGGTTGCAGAGTTAGTTCTCCAAGCAGCAAAATCTTTATTATAAGCGATGTGCAGTATACACTCCATAAATTTTATGCGAGCATGTAATGGAGATACACCGAACTTAAGAGCTTCCTCACTTTCTGGCTTCATTATTAAAATTTCCAAATTATTCATTTCGGAAGGCTTTGCTTTACATATATAGCATACCGCATTTGATGATGTTTGTGTTATTGTGTTAGCCACCTTTCCGTCAATCATTGCCAAAACCAAACTATGACTTACTTCGAAGATTTTTTCAGAAATTGTGATGATTGTTTTATTTAAATTTTTTATTTCATTTTCAACTCTTCCAACTTCACTTGTTATAACATCAGCTGTTTCTTTCACAAATTCAAACTTCAAAGGTCTACAGAATCTTATAGAGGAAGGTAGTAAATTTTTCCAGCAAACATTATTTGAATCTACCAAGTCCGTCAAAGTTAATGGTACTAAAGATGTCAGAAACATATTTTTATCGCTTGTGTTATCACTTGTAAAATTTTGATGGTATTCACTGTGGCCAGACGATCCATCACATCCCCATTTCGAAACTAAACTCAACTGCCAAGGAACTTCTTCTAGCTCTGTTTTTGATTTTGCCTCCAATATTCTTGTAGCTGTATGATTAAGTAAGTCTTGTAGACTAACTTTGCTCATATTTTCTTCTATCAGCAAATTTTTTGGATAACACGCTTTTTTTGCTATAAGCACCTGTAATTTTGTTTTTGAGGACCATTATTATAAAAAAAATTATTACAAAGTACTAATGTACTTCAGCAATACAAAAATCAAAATCACAAAAGTACCTGGTGATATGGTGGAAAAATATCACTTCCAATATTCTTTGCAGCATTTCGCATAAGTTCGTATTGGTTTTTAGATAAATGAGCATCAAGAATCAGGCTTAGTGCCTCTTCAGGTAAAAACTTATTAATAATTTTCTCTTCATGACATATTTTTTTCGCAGCAGATGTTATGAGTTCTGCCGAAATATTGCTACATAGCTCATTAATTTTATTTTTTTTTGCACGAGGGCCTAAATCCTCATAGCTTTTTGTTGGACGACCACGAGAGGTACACGGTTTAACTCCATCTTCGTGAAGATCCCCAAACGTATAGAACTTGTCAGCCCAAGCTTTATTTTTAAAAAAAAAAGTATTCTATTACGACTAGCGCTTATCCACCGCTGATTAAAGCGCGGCTTAAAAGTTTTTATTAAATAATTTTTAAATACTTTTAAATCATCTTTTTTAATAAAATTATTATTTATTGATACTACATTCACTACTGCATCAACATATTGTAATCAAGCGTAAGATGTACAATTTCACCATTAGATATTTGATAATTATCCATGTTTTATAAATCAATGCACTTATCTCGAAATAAACTTTGCTTATGTTTATAAATTTCTAAAGTAAACTGAAAAGAATAATAGAGAAAAAAACTAACGGCAAATTACTAAATAAACAGATTTGCAAGTAAATTTGAATTAGTTGTTCTTGTATTTTTTTATTTATATATATCTTTGAATATTTCTCTGAGAAAAAAAAAAACAACAATATTATTGATAAGCGAGATTATTAAATCTCTAATTTCTAATAAAATAGATGTGCTCTTATCATCATTCATTGTTATAACAAGAGGTATGGTTGCTATGGCAACAAGCGAGCAAGCAGCAAACGTAACATAACGAGAATATGCGTAATAAGCAATAAAAAGTAGCTTGTTTTCTATTTAAACGTTTACTAGACAAAGGCTAGCAAAAACTAGCAGCTAAATTTAACTTTATTGTTTAAATTAGACTTCAAGCTTTCATTTGGTATAAGGTAGAGCACCGCGCTCGACCGCGCACAAAAGTTCTAGTCCATCAAAGTTGAAGAAAATAAAAAATTTTTGTCACAAAAAATTTTTTTCTTTAATTTTTTTTTTTTTAATTTTCATCTTAAATACCTAAATTATGGGAAAATACACAACAACCATACATATTAGAAGTCATTCCAAGAGTTTTTAGTTTCTTACTATTTTTTAGGATTTTCTTTCAAATGTTGTGTGTTAGACTTGGCACACTTTGAGGAAACGCCTACAAAAAAGTAATGAAAATATCGCCCTAGCATTTCAGATACATGATATTCAATATGTTTTTAATGAAATTAATAAATTTCATTATGAGCGGAAAACATGAAATTCAGTATTAATTTCAACTTTTCAACCACTGTGCGTCTTCGCCCAGAAGCAATATACTAATAAGAAGTGAAAAGGACGCAGTGTGTTTAGTTCTTCGAGTTTCTCCTTAAATTTTTTATACTTAGAAAAAATGAGAAGTGAATATTAGGCATTTTCACAAACGCTTGCTTGAACATTTTTTTAATTTCTACAAATTTTTTTCTAATTCAATTAATATTTTTGTTTGATTTTTATTTAACAAATAAACATGTTAACAACTATTCAAAAATATAATGTACGCGTTATTGGTTTCAAGTTTTCATAACTTTGTATGAAATATTTAACGCTCTTTAATGTTGTCGTTATTTTTTGCATTTTTTTATTTGTTCGTAAGCAACACTTCTTTATGTGAAATATAAGAACAACAACAAAAAACACATACAGTCTATTTTTGGACGCCTTAAAAAAGTACAACAATAAGAAAGATGATAAAATAACATGACAAGGTTTGTAATAAAAAAAAACAAAAACAATAGCAGGTAAAAAACGTTTCACTCTTTTTAAAAAACAGAAACAACAACAACATTGTAAGAAACAAAATAAATTTTTGGTTGGTAAAAAATAATCAAAAATAAAATCCCGTATTAAATTTTTTAAAACTATTTAGTTAAATACATCAAATACAAAAATTTAATGACGACGAAAAACATATCGAGTCGGTCTGCTGCCGTTGTTGGTAACATTTCTTCTTCTTTAGCCAAAGAAAGGATACAGCAACAGTGAGTGATGAAGAAAAACATTGTGTGTATAAACAAGTCTTGGTTCGAAAATTATACATACCAACAAGAAAATGTGTCTCAAAGCCAGCAGCCTCTCTGTTCTCCCTTCATCTTCTCCTACAGTGCTTGCCGCACAGCTCATTGCTTGTGCAAATACTTTTTTGTTTGATTCAGCAAAATTATTTGTTAGCAATTTATATGAATTTCAGTAAACTTTTTGTTTGATAAAGTAAAATATTTGTTTGAAAAAATCAGTGTTTTTTTTTAATAAACGAAATGCAAATAAATTGTGATTCTACAAATTTTTTGTTGAATTGGAAAAATAATTTTTTCTGTGCAGGGTTGTATTTTCCTCAAAATACTTATGACTTTCATTGACGTGTGATACTGCTTTTAATAAGATTTTGTCAAATGTTTTTAAACAGCACTTAAATGGAATTTAAAAAATCTTCCTTACCCTGCATTTACACGTGTAAGTGGAGTAAATAGACGTAGTAGTGCTGGGATAGTAAAAGGTGGTTAAATTTTAAGGGCCGATGTTGATTTTGAATAAAACACAGATTATTTAGGAAATTATTGTCATTTTTTATTATAATAATATTGGTATAGTTCAATTATGTATTAAACAAAATATCGGCCAAATGGCCACCGCGACCTCGGCGGCACACCTCCATCCGATGGTCCAAATATTCGATGACGCTAAAGCATAATTGAGGTTTTATGTCGTTAATGTGCCGAATTATCTCATCCTTTAGCTCTTAAATGTTGCTGGCTTATAGACGTACACATTTTCTTTCAAATAACCCCTAAAAAAGAAGTCCAACGATGTCAAATCACATGATCTTGGCGCCCAGTTGGCATCGCAACCACGTGACATAACACGGCCATGGAATTTTGCGCGCAAAAGAGCGATTGTTTCGTTAGCTGTGTGGCAAGTGGCACCGTCCTGTTGAAACCACATATCGTCCACATCCATATCTTCCAATTCACGATGATGCCGCCAGCCCATGAACCGCACCAAACAGTCACTTTTTGTGGGTACATTGGTTTTTCGACAATCACTCTTGGATTATTATTCGCCCAAATGCGGCAATTCTGCTTATTGACGAATCCACTGAGAAGAAAATGTGCCTCACGAAGTGCACGATATGCATTTTGATTTGAACGCCCTTTTTCATAATAATCCTGAATAACTTTAACGCGTTGCTCGATTGTGTATCTTTCCATGGTTCAAATTGAGTTAGTCTGAAATTGTGAAATGACAAATTAAATGTCCTTTAAATTTAACCACCCTTTACTATCAATAGTCTTAAAATATCGAAAATATTGATAGGAAATATGTCGATACCGATATTATTATATTTAAAATACAGCTACGAAAACATGTAACAGCAACTATAAGGGTGGTCCCACCATAATGCACGATGTTAATTGTAAGTAACACCTTAACGCCAAGTTTTTTAAACAACTTAATTGGACATTTCATCGTTTCAGTGCTTTACAAGTTTAACCGTGCAGAGGTACACGATTGAGCAGAGCGTTAAGATTTTTGAAGCCTTTTTTTGAACTTCGTGGTTTTTTGTGACAGCATAATCGACTAAATGTGTCTACAATCGAAAATTTCAGTAAACCGGGGAAGTCTTCGTACTTCTTCGAGAATTAGGTCAGCCAAGCAGTTACTGTTGTTCCCTATCGCGAGACAAGAACGGACTTCTTGTGACCAGAAATTGATATGTGGTTCCAACAGGATGGTGCCACTTACAAAACAATGGCTCTTTAAATTCAATGTCCGTGTTATCTCATGTCGTGGCGATGTTAATTGGCCGTTACGATCATGAGATTTGACACCGTTGGACTTCTTTCTTTGGGGATATTTTAAAGACTCGGAACATTAACGACACTGAATCTCAATTATGTTTATAATTCTAATTCGCTTTAAGGTTTTATTTGTATAATATTTTTACCTTTTGTAAAATCTTTGGAAAAGGTTTCCTGACGATCTGGCCTAAGCAACCAGTGAAATGCGCATAGAAGCTAGCTTTCCCTCAACAATAAATTTCAGTGTATTTATCAAATATGAGAAATTGGGAATTCAGCACGTCATACAGAAATCTTATTAATAATAAATTTTTTATTCCCAAAAAATAACTTTAATAAATAGGTTTAAATTTTGTTTATAGTTAAAGTTTTACTGCCGTATTCATAAAAAATAAAATATGTTTGAAATGTGTTTTAAGGCAAAATTTTCATACAAATTTTTCTTAAAATGGATTTCAACCATTTTGTAATGTTTCAGAAATATAGTCTCCAGAAACATAGTAGGGAGCCATGATTAGGTTATTTTCGTTAGTATTTACACAGTTTACAATATGGTCTCTTATAATATGAACAATAAAATTAACAAATCTGGATATTTCTGCCTTTTCATAGAGCCTTTGGTTTGATATGTATTTTTTGTAATTACTACACTTGGATCTGTATAATGAGGTGCAACACTTGAGGCATTTCCTTTCATATATCCGTATCTTCTCCATATAAGAAGGGGATATGTTGGCAACCGTATGATAGAATTGGTCTTATTAAAGACTGTTACATGATAATTTTAACCCTTGACTGTATTTAATTAGAAAAGAATAATTTTTTATAAATGAAAAATGCTTTTCTTGCCTTTATAAGTTGTTGGCTTATATGGTTGTTAAAGTACAGAAATTTATCTAAATGAATACCTAATAATTACACAGTTTGTTTTACAGTAATATTAACATTATTACTTGATTTAATACCAAAAGTTTTCCAGTTTCTTCTTGTATTGCTGTTACATTTCCCAACTGGTGGCCTGAAAAGAATACACTCGCTTTTGTTCAAATTTATTTTCATAAGCCAATCTTTGGAATATTTTTCAAAAGCTAAAATTTTATTTTGTAACCCACTATTGATTTTCTCAATTGTGTCATCGGCGTGGAAGATAGTAATGTCGTCTGCGAAAGCAATGATATTGTCTATTTTCTCTAATATATCAAAAAGGTATAAATTAAATAGTATTGGGGAATTAACGGTTCCCTGTTGTAGCCCATTGGCAATTGTGAATCTTTTCGTTCCAACGGTTTCTCTATCATGTACGGAAAAGGTTTTGTTATTCAACAAATTATGTAGAAGGATTATAAAATGTAATTTGAATTTAAATTTCAATAATTTATATATTAGACCTGGTATCCAAATACTATCGAAAGCTTTTTCGAAGTCCACTAAACAGGCACCAGTATATAACGATTTATTTAGGTTCCATCGAACATTTGAAACAAGCAAATGAATTGCATGTATAGTTGAATGTTTAAACCAGGGCTGTGGAGTCGTCCGAAAAAGTACGCCTTTGCGTATGCTCTTTCTATTATTTATGTTCCTTAAAATTAAAGCTCAAGCTATTCATTATTAACTTCTTCAATATCACTCAAATAGACTAAATTTGCCACACTAGCACATAATTGAGAAATACTCATTTGGTTACCTCTTATTACATAAAAAGGTGCAAGATCTTTGACGTGTTTAATGGTGTTTTCTTTTCTACAAAAAATGTCACATTTTATTTAAAAAAATGCAATTTGGTGTTCGTTTCTTAAAAATGCTTTGCTCTCTAAGAGGGCAGCGTGTTTTATTCTAAAAAAATGCACCCTTAAATGGCATAAGGCATTGCACTTTACGCCCCGTATAAATCGAGAGTGTTGATAATGCCCTGTAAAAAGATGGCTTCTGTTTATATATAGGGTTACCAGACGAAGTTGGAAAAAAAATCGCCTCTAATCAGGACAGTAAAATTTTTAAGTTTTAATAGCAATTTTGTCTATTATTTTAAAGTAAAAACAAAAGAAAGCATAACATTATTAATGGTAGGTTGTCAGTGACATAAAATTTAAATGGATTCGGTGTTAAAAAATTGTTTTTGAAAAAAAAACGTCAAATCAAGAAATCGTAAAAACTTGGTGTTAATAAATTCGCAATCTGGCAAAGGTATTTTTTTGTTTACATATTTTATGAAAAACAAACTAAAGAAATTGGAATTTGGTCATTCATTTTGTTCATTTATTTATTTATTAAATATTAATATATTAACAAATTTGGGTTTATGTGTATTTTTTTTATATTTTGAAGAAGATCCTTTTTGATTTATGTACATATTTTCTTATATATTGAAGAACAAACTTTTTGTCAGCTGTTAAAAACAGGGCGATCCAATTTTGTGTTTTGTTCTCGTCAAATAAAAAATTGCATTATTACATGTAAGGCAAGACATTTTATAAATGCACCTTTTAAAATGTGGTATTTTTTTTGTAGAAAAGAAAACACCATAAGAAAGTCGTTATCAAAATCAAACTTTTTTAACAGACCATTAAAAAGTGCGACATAAAATTTTAAAGAATAAACTGCAAGATCTATTACATTTACTTCAGACAACTTATAGGAATCTAGTGCTAAAGATATTTCCCAAAAAACTTGCGAAAAAAAGGAAACCTTGATAAATGGCAAGGCTGCAATGGGATAATATAAATGTCCCTCCTGAAAATCCTGTTAGTTCGGCATAAACTGTTACGAATCATGATATATTATTATTCAAGTTAGTTAAAATTGCTAGATATAGAAGCATAACACTTTCTGATTGTCGCACAATTGGTTTGAACCAATTTTTATACTGACGTCCGTTTTATAAAGATTATTTATTAATTTATAGCTCTCATATATTTTAACTGTCGGTGGAGGGTGTCAAAGATTCGGTACATCCGAATATAGCACTCTTACTTTTTAATGCATAAGCTAAATGGTTAAATATAGCATAAAAATTATTCTTAAAAATTTCAAATCGATATTTGAAATTTTGCATCGTCAATTTCGAATAATTTTTATTTTGGAAAATTTGTTTTAAATATTTTATGGAGTCGGAGTCGCGAGTTTTTGTGGGTACTACGACTCCGACTCCGGCACGAAAACCTCAACTCCGACTCCGACTCCACAGCCCTGGTTTATACTTGAAGCCGAATTGTCTTTCGCTAACTATGTTTTTGTCCTCGCAAAACTTTACGATGTTAATATTGATACAGACTTCAAATACTTTGCTGATGTTAGGAAGCCCGAAGATTTTTCGGATTGCTTGTATCTTTATCCTTTTTGGGTAAAATTATCACCTTCGCTTGCTTCCAAGCACGAAGAAAGTAAGCATTATTCAACATGTTATTAAAAAGTATTCCATATTTAGACATTAAATTTTCTGGTATATTACGCAGAATCATGTTGGGTATATTATCAACTCCAGCTAATAGTTTTGGCCTTAGCTTTTTAAAAATTGATAAAACTTTATCTTTAGGTATAAAAAAATTATCGAGCTGAGATTCTTTTAAATCGTCTGCCCTTTTTGATGCTGAAAATGTCGTTATGGTTGAGTCATTGCATTCGTACCGATTTTTCTCTTTTAAAAATTCAGTGAAACAATGATTTACTTCTATATGTACATTATTATCTGGATCAATCTCCTTAAAAGAATGAACCCATTCCAGAAATGAACCAATTGTATTTAACTTTTGTACTTCTTCGGTAATTAAGTAATTATTATTGCAGTTTTCTTTTTCTAAATCTATAGGGTCAATATCAGCGTTCCTTAATAATCTTTCATCTTCAAAAGGAATTCTGAGAACATTTAACGCAGAAGGCTGTTTCATTTTGAACTGCTTCTTGACTTCATTAAACATGTTAGAGCTGTCTCTTGGACTAATTTGCCTAAGTTTGTCTTGAAAATGCTTGTTTACGGAAATCGCAAAATTATCGTTCAAAAGTTTTTTAATTAGTTTTAGTTTCGCTTTAAGTACATTAAGTTCAGTTTGTGTTAAAAAGGCTTCTAATCTATTAACTCGTTTTAACAAGGTCACAATTTTACTTTTTTCTGACTGAAGTTTCTTAATAATCGAATTGGTGAATTTTTGAGTTGAATCATGTGACTTATACCTCGAGATTGTCATATCCATGGCCTTTATAATATAGTCATTCAATTCACGTAAATAAAAGTCTATTTCCGTATTACTCAAGTTTCTGTTACCCGGTATTATGAAATTCTCATTAGTCTCCCTTATTAAACAATTTTGGAATTTATTCCAATTTGTTTTCCTAAAATTTAATTTGGTTTTATGAGATTCCATGAAGAATGTGATTGGGTGATCATTTTCAACCACTAATATTTTAATTTTAACAGCGTTGTGGTCGCTGTCATAGTCTATTGCCTCAAGGCAATTTATGGAATCATTGGCCTTATGAATTACCAGTCTTGAATCAACTATACATACATCTAAAAACGATCTACACCGTGTATATGAGGGTGCCCATGTCGCATATAGTTTGCATCTATATCTTATTTCGTTTTCATCAATCCATTCTTTCAAATGATTCCCTTTAGTATTTAAAATTAGATTTTTCCAACTAGTGTGCTTTCCATTTAGGTCCCCAGCCATGATAAAGTAATTTTCCATACTTTCAAGATTTAGTGATTGAAAAAGTTTTAAGAGTTCCGATTTAAAGAAACCACAGTTATTTCCCGAGGGATAATGGGCTGAGATAACGAAAAGCATCTTATTTGGAAATAATGGTATTTTTATAACAGTTGTTTCCAAGTGCCTAAATAAGGCATTGTTTCTGTTATTGAAATAGCTAAATGTTATACCTTTTCTAACTAGAATCGCTGTCCCTCCCCCCATTTTAGCATCTTTTCTATCATTACGTATAAGAGAATACTTTTCAAAATTCAATTTATGTTTTGAGTTAAGTTTCGTTTCATTAATTAAAACACAACACAACACACAACAAAAAAGTGCAATATACTGTGTAATGTGTTAGCAACTTTGTACAATGTTGCCTATAGGTTATGTTTTTTTTTTGCACAAGCTTAGTGCAAAATGAAAATAACATGTACAATAATATTGTACAATGGATATAAATATAATGTTTTTATATAATATGTTGTATAACATATTTTTAAACAAAAAAAAGTTTTATTAAGAAGATAATTTATAAAACTTATACCAGACCTTACATTTTCCTTAAAAACACAGTGTGACAGTGAAAATACACTTTTAAATCTATAGTAGGTCGTAGATCTAGTTAGTAGATAATTTTGTGATTTTCCGAATTTCGATTGCACCCTCGAAATCCGAAATTTAACAGTAAAGTAAATTAGAAAAATTTCGGATATGAGAGATATTTTTAATTATATTTATATCGACCTTAGTTTGTTTTTAACTTAGACATTAATATACTCCGTGCATATATATTTCTAAACCCTTAATTAATCCAAAAACAGTTGCATTTTTAACCAAAAAGTAGCTTAAGATTTTGAAAGAGTATCCAAAAATCGAAAAAGTAAGATCTAAATCGACGCTTTATCATTTCAAAAATCAATTTTATTACCTTTTTTTCTAAACTTTAAGTTATATGTATGTTATGATACTATATTTACCTTTGTAAATTTGTATCGATTTTTTTTACTAATTTTTTTACCTCGATATTATATAAAACTACAAAGATCGTAGCATAAATTCGATAGTAAGAAATACAAGAATATTGGGACTACAATCTGCCACTTTTTGTTTTTTTATCTAATTTTTGCCTGACAACAATCTGACGTGTTGAAAATTCCCTAAACATTTTTCTATGAACTTTCTTTATTTCGTGTAGAACTGTGTCTGACACTTCTAAGAAGTATGTCTATCACAATTTTTAGGTAGTTACAATTTTTGGCACGTTTTCGGTCAAAAATTGAAAGCGAAGTCGGCCAGTTGTGAAGACATTTTGTTCGCATTCTCACAAAATTCAGCAAAACTTGTTTACGGGAATGGTAATCGAAATATAATTTTTACATGCCAATAGCTCTAATGAAGTGAGGGTATCGAATAAATAAGAAAAAATTACTTTAAACTTTAATCTAATAGAAAAAAACTATTAAGTAACAAAATACTTAAAACATACCTCCAATTCCGATAGCAAGTCCTTTTTCTCAACTTCTGTTGCGTTTTCTTTAATTGTTTTCACAGCCACAGTGGTAACGCTTTCGCTTCCTGTAAAACAAATGAGACAGATTATTTATTAGACCAAATATGCAATAAAATATTAATTTTGATTTCTATTTTATTGTTCCATTAGGTTTTAATTTTTCTTTATTTTTTTTCTTTGAGGGACAAAACGCTCAAAAATTTAACTTATGTACAATTGGGCGTCTCCATCCTCTATGGAAATTACTTGCAACTAAAACAAAAATCTATTCTTGCACACAGTCAAAATCACAATTGAAATAACCTTTTAGCCATCCTTTCCTACAAAAAACACACGAGTGCTGTGGTTTTAATTTATCTTTCCCCTCCTTCGCATTCATGTAAACGTGTCTTTGGTCCAGACAACAAATTAAAAACAATTTTTGCACCAAAAAAATAAAGGAAATCTAAGAAAAAAATTAAAAATCCATGAAAACTAACAAAAGAGAAATTGTAAAAAAAATAAAGCTACAAACACTTGTAGTGAGTGAAAAACGGCAGTGGGACTTACGAGAGAAGTGGCGACTATGGTTGCACCAAATTGCTTCAACGTAATTGATTAAATGAAGAGGAGTTAATGCGTTTCAGTTCACCAAAAAATTGCGATTGCAATTGACATTGAAAATATAAAAATGCTTGCAGTGTGCAATGTGTGAGTTATTTATGTATTACTGGCAAAAACGAATGTAGTGTTAATTGTACACACAAACACTCGTGTATAATATTTTGGCCAAGTGGATACGGCTGCGGTTACAGTTTTCTTTTCGAGTATATTAGATTAGTTACACCTTACAATAAGCTCATGACAGAAATAAATACATTGTCTACTTTGCTATTAAACATTCATTTACACGTTGAATGTCTTTTAATAATGTTACTCACTTGCCCTGCAATGTGCAATTGCCCTCTCTCGATTCCCTGTTCAAGAGATTTATATTTAAGTGGGTAGCAATATTTGATTCAAACACTGTTTCATACACTATACTCGTACTATATATACTTATATATATGTCAGTTCTTCTGTTTTCCTTTGTCTTGATATTGAGATGTTTATTTATTTTTTTTTTTTGTTTTGCTTTTTTCAACATTCCCCAGATGCATTCAAATGTCCACATAATGCTTGCTACGTGTCCTTTCAAAGGTGAAAGAGAAGAACAAATATTGTTTTGTAAAAGACTCGAACAATAAGAAGGAATTGCACGAATGGAAAATAAAACAAGTACGAAAGTAAAGTAAAACCAGTTAGACCATATGATACCTTACACCACCCACTAGGTGAGGAGATTTATGGTTTATCAACTTTTATACAAATTCGTTTTCAGAAAAAATTTGCTAGAGTAAGTGGACCCTGTATAAGTAGCATGGAATATTGTGAACCTACCCAGTAAAAACTTCGCTTACTTTTTCAAAATGAATAGCTTCTTTAACTCATTATTTAGTAGCTTTCTTCTATAACTACATGTATAACAACTTCTATAACTAATTTTTTCTGGATGTATTAAAGTAAAAAAATAATGACTTGCTTTTGAATGCGTTCATTTTGGGACATCCCTTGTAAAATTCATTGGTTCTTTCAGTAGAATTGTAAGTAGTGCTCTTATGTTTTTCTGATTACTCAACACATTATTTTGTAGGCGAAGTTTTTACTGGGATATAAACAAAAAATTTAATTTTGAGGTTAAGGTTTATAAAGTCAAAATTTACTCAGATTTATACTAGATTTAATCACACTAAAGTAACTGCTTATATAAAGACCTTTACTTAATACCATATGGAATACCATACCATACCACACCATATAATCAAATATGAAATTGTCCAGAAATTTCAGCAAAACTAACTAGTACTAAGGCTCTATTCCTGAGGGACATTTTCACGGGGGAGAGGTAAATCGATTTTCAGCATTTGCAATTATCATTGCTCTTATGACATGCGCACACAGATATCCACTGCCATCCAGACGGATAAACATACGAAGATCGATGTAGGGTATATTAATATTTGTATATGTGTAACTATTTTTATGGATGAACAACAATGAATGGGAACGTTATGTAGCTCTTGCATGTTCATGAATTGCATTGTGATTTTTTATATGAATGTCTGTGCGAGAGTGTGTATCTATCTTCACATTCCAATAAGCAAGTACCGATAGTCAAAAGAACCAAATCGAATATTTGTGGCTTTTCGTTTTGGTCACTCACTTCATTCTATTGCTACGTGTTATTCACAAATATATAGTCACAAAACTTTGTTCAGATATTTTTCTATGAGGTTGCTTTTAAATAACAATATTTTTGCAAATTGTATATGTATGTACTTTTGTATGTATGCATGTCTGGATTTATGTATGTATGTACGAAAAACAATGTTGCATACTTTGAAAAAATGTCAAATTTTTGTATGAAATAATAAATGTTGCCCAATATTTTTTACAAATTTACACAGAGTACTAGGCTTAATAACGGGTATATATAACTTAATTATTCCGCTTGTAACTTGCTATATTTTGGAAGAACATTTGGGAATATATTTTGAAAATAATTGTTTGAGGGTTTTTTGGGCCTCTGAGTAAAAAAAAAAAATATTGTTAAGCCCGTACAATGAGTCGTTTAAGTTCTAGGTGCGAAAACATCAAGGAGTAATTTGAGGCACCGTTGGGCATCTAGTAATACAAAACATTTAATTTTTAGGGAACTACGTTTGTTATTTTCAATAAAAACTAATGGAGCATAAAAGCCCGACCATATGATACCCTACATCACAGTATTTAAAATCCAATTTTCGAGAGTCTATATGTATAGGGATCTATCAATGTTTCAAATTTAGTTACAATCGGTTTGATAGTTTCTGGTGGTCCTAAAAATGCATAGCTTATATGTCCGTACAAATATGGATCTATCTATGTTTTAAATTTCATTAAAATCGGTTTGATAGTTTCTGAGAGGCAGAAATTGCCCCTTTATCCCCTCGTGGTCCAATAGGCTTGGTCCCTGTGCCAATAAGAACCTAAAAGCCAAATGTTATCAAATTATTTCCAAAATTGCTACCTGTACTTTGCGCACAAGGTTACATGTGCAGCCAGCCAGCCTGAAAGCATTTTGCATTTTGAACAAAAGCATTGTGTTCGATATTCTTTACAATGCTTTTAAGGGCTCTGGAGACTTTCAAATAAACCCGTCAATCAGTGCATATGTGTTAGTCTCGTTTATTTGAGGCTTTTTTGGAGACGTACAAATAAACCCGTCAATCAACATTTGTAATTTTGATGTCGTATTTATATTTTTTTTTTAAATATAAAATACATATAAGTTTTTTTGACGAAAAAATAAAACTCCTTAAGGCTCAGTTAGCCGGGAGTAACAGTAACGTTGCAAATCGGCTGCTTCCTTTTGTTGTATGTAAAGCAATTAAAACGATTAAAGTTAGCAGTAAGATGTAACGTCTCAATCTGTAAGAAATAGATTTTGTTTTAGACGGAAAAAACAAAACTGCTCAAAAAAGTTTTATTTTATGACAGCGAAATACAACTCATTTTTTTAAGAGTTTCATGCGAAGTGTTATTTTTTCGTTGAAAAATAAGTCTTAACTGTGGAATTGAGATCGTTTTTCTAAGATCACCATAATTTTTAAAACAGCACTTCAATACCAATCTAGTGGTATATGACAATTTTAGGGATGTAATCTGACCTAGGGAAATGTCTTTTATATCAAATGAGCGTTAAGTAGAAACTATTTTCTGAAAAAATCGATTCAGATACAAAGAAGTTATGACCAAATTATAAATTTTTTTTCAAAAATACTCATTTTCACAGATCTTTTCGAGTCCTAGATTTATAACCCGAGTAAATGGCTAATTTCTTCCTTGACACGACGGTATTTTAATCTGTCGAATCAGTGAAAAAATACCCGAGTTACTACCAATATAATATAAGTTTAATAAAAAATTCTTCCATATTACTTTAAAAAAATACATTAAACTGTTTTATTTTGTAATGACTTTAATTTTCTTCATGAATTAGTTTGTTTTAATACTTATACATAAACATGAAAAAATGTATTTTAAAAATTGGCTTTTATATATGAAATCCCGAAAAATCCCGATCCGTCCTGGGATCCCGTTTTTTTAATCGTTAATCGTACGAATTTTCATTCAAAAAACATTTTTGTTTACTTTTTTAAAATTTTGTATTATGAACAAAATTTTTCTGTAATTTTGGTTTATTTTATTTTTTGATAAAATTGATTTTGTCACCGAGTTTTTTTTTAAAACATTTTTGCTATCTTATCTCGACTTAAGATGTTTTGTCAATATGCCACAGAATTAAGAGACTTTTTGTAAATTTTTGACAGTAGGTTAACAAGGCTATGCATACTATGGTTGGGCTTTAAGTCTTTGAATGCATAATTGCAAATCCGAAGAAAGTTAAATAGTTTTTATTGATGATCTAAATGTATATGCAAATAAGCGAGTTTTCAAGCTAGAAAGAACATGATAAAAGTCAAATATGTTTGCAATGCAATTCCATTTCAAATAGAAGCGCTAATTAAAATAAATATTTGAAATACAGTACAGTATAATAAAAAACGGACGGTTACCGTATACATGAGAAGTCCACTTGCAAATATCACTATGTTAACAGAAAGAAATTTTGAGAAAATCGATTAAAACTTCTGGTCCTGAAATGGAGCTATGACAATTAATATTACTGCATATGATTGAGCATTATTGTCACAGGGAGTGATTTCTCATAATAAATAAAATCACGCTTGAATAGGAATCTTTAAATCTGTATGC
This sequence comes from Pollenia griseotomentosa, assembly GCA_963931875.1. NCBI lineage: Eukaryota > Metazoa > Arthropoda > Insecta > Diptera > Polleniidae > Pollenia > Pollenia griseotomentosa. The sequence goes on along the minus strand of OZ007560.1, from coordinate 150,383,320 downwards.
TTAATTTAAACAAAGCCAGTTTTGCAAATCGTCAGCTCAGAATTGGTTTGACCTACCGACCGTTTAAAAAAAAAAATTGAGTTAGGTATGATATATATTTTGAATACCCCCTTTTTGAATCCAAAATCTGTTTTGTGGTTTCTAAGATATAAAGTATTCATTTTGCTGCATATCAACTGTTTCAAAATTTTTTAAGTTTTGTTTTGCTCTACAAGCCACTGTTTGGCGATTGCAGCAAATTCTTCATACAAAAACGGTCAAAATAAATTTTACTGTTGCTTTGCTTTATAGCCGTAAGAAAAAAATAAGTTAAAGCAAAAGCAAAATAAAATGACAACAAGAAAATAAATTTGTGAAAAATAGTTTTATAAAATAATGGACCCAACCAAGTGTACGGTTTGCTATAATTTGCAGAGTTTTTAGCCTACCTAAGGGAAATGCTTTAACATTTTACTACAAACGAAAATTAGGCAAAAGTGCAGTTTACGAAAAAAAAATAAAAAAAAGTTTGAACCCCATCTAGAAATTAAAAAAAAAACAAGATTAAAATTTAAGGGGGCTGAGGCCCGTGGGCCCCCCTGGATCCAAAAAACCACCCGCCCACTTGGTGGAATATGTGGGTACTCAAATTAAAGGTAATTGTACAAGAAAAACGAAAATAATAAAATTCAGGGCGGGCGGGCCTTTCGGGACCCTCTGGGTCAAAAAATGCCCCCATCCCACTCATATCTATGTGTAGGTACTCAAATTAAAGGTAATTTGCTCATGATTTTAAATATTTTGTTTTATTTTGTATTTTTTAATGTTTTATGTTCGATTTTTTTTTTAAATTGTTTGGTAACTATTAGCCTTCGGCCGGGCGAAAGAATTTTCTCTTATATCGTATTAAAAAAACCGGCTTCGCTAACTACAGCTTCTCTGAACCAACAGATGCTTAAATTAACCCAGAGAGGAAAATAATATGCGAATACGAAAACAAGATACATATTTGCAATTACCTTTAATTTGAGTACCCACACATATCACTAAGTGGGCGGGACAGTTTTTTTGCTCCAGGGGGCCCACGGACTCCTTAAATTTTAATTTTGGTTTTTTTCTTTTTTTATTCTGAATCGGGTGGCATATTTTTTTATTTTTTTTTTCGTACGCCCCGTAAACTGCTCTTCAGCCGAAAATTAAATATGTATAATCTTACAGCAACCATTATTATGCCAAATATACCAACTTTTACTTATTGTGCCTTGTGGAGGGAAGCTCATAGTGGTCGGAGTGGTAACAATATTATTAAAAGGTTTTCCACTTATTAAGACTTTGACATTATGGAGCGATTCTTGCGTACCTCAAAATAAAAATCGAATTAACTCAACCACAATCAAAATGTTCATTAAACAAAATAATTGATGCAGTTATACAAAAGTCTTCAGAGCCAGGACATTCTTTAATTCAAGAACTGGAATGTGTCCATGGTGTTATTGACCGGTACTTTTAGAATATTGAAATTCATAGTCCTCTTCATTTACTAAATTTGCTTCAAACAATGCCAAATAATAAAACAAAATTAAAAGTTATGGAAATGCTTCCGGAAAATTTTCGCACATACTCGTTGGAAGCAAATAAAATGAACTTTCGAAAAGTCCTTTTGCTGAAATTAAATTATACAGTAAAAATAATGATTTATGTATATATTATAAAACTTCTGAGAGGAAAAATATAAAAATGCAATTTTGGTTAAGTCTGCATCAAAAAATTGTTAGAAAATTCCTGAGAATTTGTTGACGAATGTTTTGAAAATGTCGAAACCATCATTTATTTCCAGCGATAAACATAGAGACATAAAAAAAAGACTTGCTTATATTTCTTCCAACATGTGGTAAAACTTATTATAAAAATTAACTCAATATTAAGTTTTAAATTTTATGTGTTTTTTTTTATTCTATTTTACTTTTGCATTATTTAAGTTGTTTCTTCTTTATGATCCACTAAAGTTTCTTCGGTATCGGTTGCTTCTTCTAGTGCAGCCTCATCTTGGTCTTCTTGGAGAAATCTATAATATTATGGACTAACAACGGTAGCTCCATCCTCTCCAAAATGTTTCATGAGAAGTTTCCTCACATCATTTAATTTTGCCGATTTTACGGGAACGCCTATGTTTATCAAATCGGGTACAGTGTGTTGATATGATTGGCCTCTTTTACAAATACTGCCGTAATTATCCACTTCTGACACATAGTAAGATTCCCCTTTTACGCCAATTTTACCATTTTTATCTTTTCGCAAAAATAGTATTTTTGATGCATTTAATTGGAAATGCCAGGGTACTGGCAATTTAAGTACGGTTCTTGTGATTGATTTGCAGTCATAAAAATTGAAGGCTCTGCCAAGTCACAGTACTGTGCCAAACTGTTTGAAAATGTCAAAATAGGTTTCTGTATCTACAATCACATCTTTAGACCGTACTGCGCTTTCGATATTTTCAAAAATACGGTCAGGAGACAAAAATGAGTGCCCTACGATATGATTGTAATATTTTTTATATTGTTTGTAGCTTTTGTTTTTAACCAAAAGGCGAGCTTTCCTAGTACTATTGAATTCTTATTTTGCACGCCACATGATTTACAGTGTCTTCAAAAGTTGTATTCATCAGTCGATGAAAGAATGCTGAAGCTATCTGATTGGATCCTTTCAAAGTCTCTGGTTCCAGCCAAGTGTAAAAAATGTATTTGAAATATTTTGTGGCCCATAAGAAGGTCCTTAAGAAATTGTGAAATTATAAACATAAAGCAGACTGCCAAAGTATGAGCTTTGATCGGGAACTTTAGGTAATACTACATTTTTTGACAATCGAAAGATAGTATAATTTCATTTTCTTGAGGATTTTTTAGATTAGTGTAAAACTTTTAACTTGTGAATCCTAAATTGCTCTATTATTACTTGTTTCTTAGCTTGATCGCGTTCACGTGCTATAGTCTCCTTTAACTTTATGCACCTTGAGCAGGCGTCTGTTGCCGGCGTCTTTAAACTTAAGTTAAAGTCTTTGTTAAATATACGTCGAAAAAATTCGTACTTAGTTGAAACATTTTCTGGATTATTATTGTAAAACTCATAAAGTACAGCTTAGTAGATTTTCCCGCATATAACGTGATTCTATACTTTTAAGTCCCTTTATGTACGCCTTAGCCGATTAAAAACGATCAGAGTACCGTAAAGATTTTCTATCACCACCTATTCTCTCTTTGTAATCGGTGCTTAGATACTTCTAAAAAGTAGTAAATGCTTTCTGGCACACTTTCTTTAATATAATTTTTCAGCGTTTTTTGGTATAAAATAATTTATTGTTTGATATTTTCTTTCCCTTCATTTTTCGGCGTAATTTTGTTTGACGATGAATAAAAATTTTTGTGAGATTTACTGTAATCCTTTAGGGACAGCTCGCTGCATGAATTTCCATGTACACACTTTAGAATTTTTGGCGGACCTTTGGGTTTATGTCTGAAGCAGAAGAAAGAGGCACTTAAAACACATTTGTGCAGAAAATGCAAGCATTAACACAGAAACATGACTGATAAAACACCGGCGAAGAAAAGTTTAGCGCTAATGATCTCAGCATTAACTTCAGAACATAACCTTATATGTTATACTTTGCCACTTCTCCCTTCCATGTTGATTTATCAGCCATTTTTTCCATTCTCTTTGAATCGGTGCTTCAATAACTTCGATTTCTTGAATGTACATTATTTAGAACGTACGTTTGTAATTCAACTTAAAGGCTCAAACTGACAGTTAAGATGACGGTATTTGCACAAATTACTACGTAACATGGCGCCTCTTGAAAGTTTATATGTAAGTCTGTGTTCATACGGCTCTTTTCTTATTGACAAGATTCTTCCTTTTTTTTCTTTAACATGAATTGGCGTTCAAATGATTCATATCATGTTGACGACATGTTTTTTATTTTGTATAGTCGTGCGTTTGCATGTGTGCTTTTTTGATATTGAAAACAATAACAAAATTAAACAACGAATAAAAAAGCAAAACGTAAAGACAGTACAGGCATTTGCGTACTCGTTTCATTTCCCCTCGCCCCTCTCGCCTATAAAGTAGCAATCTTTTCAATAAGAAAAGAGCCGTATGAACACAGACTAAGTCTGGGTTTACACTATGAAAGTTTTCTTTCAGAAAGTCTAACTTTATAGGTGAGAGGGGAAGAGAACAGACTATTCTTCTCTCCCCTCTCACCCATAAACTCAAACTTTCTGAAAGAAAACTTTCATAGTATGAACCCGGACTTACTTAGAGTTAGTTGAAAGTATATTTAAAAACTACAGAGTTTTTAACGAGACTGATAAGGGCTTAGGGAAACATTATAAAAAAACAAATAAAATAGCGGCTTTTACAGAATTTTTATTTTTTTGACTTAGCGGTGTTTGCAAGTGGACTACTCATATGTTCATATCAAACCATTGTGAAGGGTATATACAATTCGGCATAGCAGAGTTTTAAAAGCATATTTTTCAGGAGAGTCGAAAACCCATTCCAGATTAAATTATGGGTTAGGTATTGTACTTGAAAAAATCGGAATTGGTCCAATTTTTTTTAGAAATTTTAAGAATCATATAAAGAGAGATTACAATTAAGCAATATGGCATAAACAACTCAAAATCGGAAAAATGGACATACGCGGTTACCCATAAAAACTACAGACTTGGTGTTAATGATGCTGATGAAATTAAGCGAGTTTTTCTATAAGCACTTTATATGCAAAAAGGGAATTTTTGTAAATGCATTTCTCGTTTAGAAGCACAAAAAGGGCAAATCATAAAATGCAAGTATTGAGTGTCCACTTTTTTATCTACAATATCTAAAATAGTATAAATTTCATAACTTTATTATGACTTTAATTAGGTAACGACTTTATTATATATCTCTGCAGTCTTTAAGTACATATCGCTCCTTTATTGCAACATAGTCATATCGCAAAAAATTAAAAATTTTAAGTTACTTAAGCAAATCAGCAATATATCTCAAACTGAACCGAAGTTATAGCAAAATATATTTTTTTTTTTTTAAATTTGTACCCTTATATGTACATTTTGAAAACTTTAATTGCATTTTGCCAAATTTGATTTTTTTTTTTTTTTGAGATATGAATAAGTTGCAATAAAGGAGCGATATAATTGTCCCTTTGATAAAGGAAAATAATCACAAAGATATTCCGACTCATATGCCGAATATCAATTCATATTTTATTTACATTTAAAAATAAATAATTTTAAATAAACGAGTGTTCGACTAATGGTCAAAATTCGACCATAAATTGTTATAGGTATAAAGAAAACATGCTACATATAAGTATATATGAATTTACATGTTTTGAACATTTATTTTTTCATCTGAGTTGATCGGTTTGGCAAGGGACCAACCTCTGGTTCATATTTTATTTTCTACTAATTTAATTTTGTAATTTTAATATAAAAAATATAGCAAAATATCAATTGAAAAGCAAAAAGGTATCATAAAATCTCCTTTGTAAATTTTATTCCACTCGGGACATTGCATGTTTAATTTTATTTTTCTTTGTCTAATATTAAAGAAAATTAATCAAAAAACCAGATGTTGAACGAAAAAGTACCGAAAACCTCCCCTTACATGTTATTTTTCGTCTTATAGGTTTTCATTCACTCAGGCCCATGCACCTATAATATTATGTTTCTCAGATAAATATTATAGAAAATTTAAAAATCCCCACATGCAGCACGGAAATGTAAAATAAAGAAATTTAATTTCCCGTATTTATATAGTCGATATATTCCAAAACCGGTTTCTTAAAAATGTCGAATAATCGAGCACCCTATTTTTTTATTATTTGATAATTGGAAAAAACAAATTTTTTTTGTACATATGTATGTGTTAGTAGCTAATTTGAACGCTTACCCTGCAGTTTCACAAGTAGTGGCTGGCAACATTTCCCCGACTACATCGCCATTGATTTTTCATTGACTACATCGCCGATTACATTGGTACTCAGTAGTAATCTGTAAGGTAGTGTCTCCAGAGATTTTCTATTGTTTTTCTTAACCTTAAGAATTTAATATTGTTAGTTTCATCTAATGCCTTAAGTTGTTAACCTTATAGTTGAATTCAAAGAAAAAATTTGAGTTCAAAATAAAGCGAATAATTTGTTGTAATCGACGAAGTAATCGACGAAGTAATCGACGAACAGTAAGGCATTACCAATGCGGACATCGCCTTGTTAAATTCGCCGCTCAAAAGCATTTCTGGTAGTTTAGCGAGTCGTCGACGAAAGGTTTGTGTTAGTCGTTGAACTCATCGGCGTAGAGTCGATTACCAATACTGCAGGGTATTTCTCCGAAAATATTAAAAAGATTTTAATAAAATATATGTTGTGCACTTCTTTCTGTAAGTAAATATCTTTCAAATGGTGTGTGTTTTTCAAATCGGTTGACATACAGAGGAGAAAAGTGTTCTTAACTGTTTTGCCTTAGCCGATTTATATAAAGATAAATTTAAAACTGGAATGGTAGTGTTTTTTAACGAAAGAATTTTAAATTTCAAAAGTCTCAGAACCACTTTTGAAATTTAAAATTCTTGATCGCTATGTTGGAACGAGGGTCTAGGACCGATATTTTATATCACACATCAAAAGTGACGCATTGTACCCTCTCCACCCTCAGTGGTTTGGGAATAATTAATAAATAAAAACGATCCCTAAATTTCTATGCATTTATCTAGTAGCCATCCCCTAACGATGCGTACGTACAGATGAATAATAAATAATTTGTCCAAATTTGTACAGAAACCAACAATACTCCAGACGTGCATAATTAAAATGTTTATGTTAGAGTATTTCTTGTTACATACACACATATTTGTTTTTCTTTCTTTGATAATGCAAATATGTGTTCATGTGGCCTCAAAACCAAAAGTTAATTCAATAATAATTTATTTAAAGAAACATCTTTAAGATTTTTGTACACATTGTTTTTGCCATGTGCGATCTTAAATAATACAAAAAGTATGAATACTTTAAACCTTCTTAAAACAGAGGCTGTTGGTAAAATAAGGACATGGCCAATACAATTCTTAAATACTTTATTTCAGTTTGTTTCCTTTTAAGTTTCAGGCCATCGGGGGTTTTCATATCTGATAAAGATTGGGGGAAAGGAAAAATTGTACAAGAAGAGAAGAAAATATATTCTTCAATGAATACTCTGCAGTTTCCTTGAATAGCATGCTGAGACAAGGACATATGTTGTATATAATTTCACTAAAAACATTCACATTGCAAACACAAAAAAACCAAACACGTCGGTAAAGACACTATACACGTGACAATTGCGAGTGCAGTGGTTAAAACATTTACATGCCAATTTTTTAATTGAAATAAAATTTAAAAAAACCTTTAAAATTATTGACTGGCAGCTTTAAATACTCTTGTTGTTGGTAGTCTCATGTAGGCAGGCGCTAACTCGATTTTTTTCGAAATTGTATTTTTTAGTGATTCCAATATATTTTACATAAATGCACCTCGCCTAGGCTTGCCAGATCTAAATCGGCTTTTAAAAATAAACTTTTAAACATAAAGAATTTACTAAAAATTCTGTTAAATTGAGAAAATAATTTATACCTATTTTTTTAATATTTTTTAATTAGGCTTAAGTTCATTAAATTTAATTTTCATTAAATTATTTTTATGAAGAAAGGAATTTTACAACATGAAAATTAATTAAAATTCCCATTGATAATCTTCCATTATTGACCGTGGCCGGGGCTCGAACCCAGGCCGGCAGGTTACCATGACATGTTTCGATCGCAACCACTCGATCTCCTCAGATGGATTTGCCGTTTTACACTCGCAGCCATCGACGACTGCTGACGTCAATAGTCAAACATCAATCCTTAAACCAAATTGTATTTTAACCTTTGGTAGATCGAAGTTTGCTTTTTTGAATGATTATCCATTTTAATTGATTTTACATGTTTTTTCCTTACTTCTGTTTTTTCGTAATTTTTGTCAAGAATTCTTCTTGAAGTCCAAAGTACATTTTTTTTTGTTTTTTCCTTTTGTCTTTCCTTTTTATTGTTGACCTTTTTCAGCACAACTTGAAGGACAAATGAACACATAGAGCTCGTGCCTTAGCTTTAACAATAATTAGTATTGTGGTTATTTTCTTGAACTATTTATGGTTTTTTAATCCAAATTTTTAATATTTTTTAATCAGGCTTAAGTTCATTAAATTTAATTTTCATTAAATTATTTTTATGAAGAAAGGAATTTTACAACATGAAAATTAATTAAAATTCCCATTGATAATCTTCCATTATTGACCGTGGCCGGGGCTCGAACCCAGGCCGGCAGGTTACCATGACATGTTTCGATCGCAACCATTCGATCTCCTCAGATCGAATTTGGTTTAAGGATTGATGTTTGACTATTGACGTCAGCAGTCGTCGATGGCTGCGAGTGTAAAACGGCAAATCCATCTGAGGAGATCGAGTGGTTGCGATCGAAACATGTCATGGTAACCTGCCGGCCTGGGTTCGAGCCCCGGCCACGGTCAATAATGGAAGATTATCAATGGGAATTTTAATTAATTTTCATGTTGTAAAATTCCTTTCTTCATAAAAATAATTTAATGAAAATTAAATTTAATGAACTTAAGCCTAATTAAAAAATATTAAAAATTTGGATTAAAAAACCATAAATAGTTCAACAAAATAACCACAATACTAATTATTGTTAAAGCTAAGGCACGAGCTCTATGTGTTCATTTGTCCTTCAAGTTGTGCTGAAAAAGGTCAACAATAAAAAGGAAAGACAAAAGGAAAAAACAAAAAAAAAATGTACTTTGGACTTCAAGAAGAATTCTTGACAAAAAGTACGAATAAACAGAAGTAAGGAAAAAACATGTAAAATCAATTAAAATGGATAATCATTCAAAAAAGCAAACTTCGATCTACCAAAGGTTAAAATACAATTTGGTTTAAGGATTGATGTTTGACTATTGACGTCAGCAGTCGTCGATGGCTGCGAGTGTAAAACGGCAAATCCATCTGAGGAGATCGAGTGGTTGCGATCGAAACATGTCATGGTAACCTGCCGGCCTGGGTTCGAGCCCCGGCCACGGTCAATAATGGAAGATTATCAATGGGAATTTTAATTAATTTTCATGTTGTAAAATTCCTTTCTTCATAAAAATAATTTAATGAAAATTAAATTTAATGAACTAATTAAAAAATATTACAAATTTGGATTAAAAAACCATAAATAGTTCAACAAAATAACCACAATACTAATTATTTATACCTATTACTTATTTATAACCTTCATTACAGGTAGAAAGGGTTTATGTATACAATGTATAAGTTGTCTAGCTCATCCCTAAGCAAATCTTTTCAGTACTTCCTACCATGCCGGGAAATTTCCCGTTTGTTGGAAAGTTTCTGATGTAACGCCAATTCCTTAAAAAGAAATGGCTTACAACCCTGAAAGTTACCACCCAATTGCAATTTGTTTGGCATTTCCATTTGTTTGGTAACCACCATCTAAACAAAATGTTAGAGTCAAACCACTAACTTAGCCACCGCCAGTATGGCTTCTGTAGAGGTCGCTCTACTGAAGAAGATGAAGATATCTTAATAATATTCGGCACAAAGAACTTTTACATGAATCTTAGCCTCATAACATAATTTTGTTCTGGTGGGTCCATGATTACCCATTGGTCCCAAATAGGGTACACTCCCGAATATTTGTTTTAAGATACTGTGGTGAAGACCGACTATACTTTCATACTTTTGGCTTTTTGACTCTTTTTAATTGTTGCAATTGGTTTATTTTTAAACAAGGTTAAAAACGTATAAATTGGCAACACTGGTCAATACAAACATTTATAAGGAATAAATGACATTAAAAGCCATTTGCGGGAGTTGTGATCAAAAATGGACGGATTCCAATAAAATTTTGTAAGGTGATTAAGATTGCAATAAACCAAGTTGGAACCAAATTAATTCCAAATAACAACATTATAAGACGATTTATAGGCACAAAGACTCTATTCAAAAAAGAAGCTTATATGGGAGCTTTTTGAAATTAATGGCTGATTTTCACCGTATTTAAATTACTTCCTAAAAGTCAGCCAAACGAACGAACAAACATCGTTAGATCGATTCAAAAAATGATGAAAAGTCGATCGGTACACTAAAAGATGGGTCTAAAGAGTGATTCAAAAAAAAAATATTCACACTATTCCAGCCAAAACTTATTCTTGGTTCAAAAAATTATTATTTTTTTTTAATCACGTTAGCTATTAAATATATGTCAGATATTATCTTATCTTAATCATTAATTTTCAACGGTTCTTTTGTTTAAAATGAACAGCAAACAAAAAGTACGTTAAAAGATAACACTACGTGACAAAATTTCAACAAAGTCGTGACCAAATAAATCTGACAGCTAATCTTTATGTAAAATTTTCCGCTGAATCCGAATATAAACTCAGAATTGTCAAAAGTAGAACAGTTTTTCAGATATTCCAAAATAACCGTTATTTGTGTTTTTAAAAAAGATGATGTGACTGAAATGCAAATATCTTAAAAAATTTTAAACGAATTATGTATTTCTTTCTTTTTAGTAAAAGGTTATAAAATTTCTAAAATAACCATGGATTGCTTGTGAAGATTGGTCAAGAAATGACAGAGTTACAGGGGACAAAAGTTCAAGCTTCATTGAAAATTTTATGATTTTGTTCAATTTTGCTCTTTTAAAGTTATTTTTTTTAAACCAATCATTTTAAAATCCTAATGTTTTATTGCATGCGACGTTAGATTATTTTAATATGAACATTTTGCGCCCAACGAGACATAGATTGGTACAAAAATGCCAAAGCTACAGAAGATTTAGTAAATTAACCCACATAGAAATTCAAAACTTTCAAGCAACTTTTAATATTTATTGTTACTAAAAAGTTTGCTTTGTATATTTATTTGTTGTGGGTGAATTCAATTAATCTTCTGTAACTTTGTCATTTTTGCACCGATCTGGATCCTATTGGGCACAAAATGTTCGTATTGAAATAGGCTAAAATTTTATTATTTGGATATTTGCATATCAGTCACATCATCTTTTTTAAAAACACAAAAAACGGTTATTTTGGAATATCTCAAAAACTGTTCTACTTTTGACAATTCTGACTTCATATTCGGATTCAGCGGAAAATTTTACATAAGGATTACGTTTCAAATGCATTTGGTCAAAAAATTGTTACGTAGTGTAATTAAAACTTTTCAATATGGACTTTAAAAAAAATAACAAAAGGGGTGAATGTTCATCGTCACACTGTTTCAAAAGCCATTAAACAGTATAAGGAAGAATTGAACATTGAAAGAAAACCTGGATCCGGAAGAAAAAGGTCTAACAGGTTTTGGTAAGTCATAAGAAGTCGAACCACTCTTTGGAAGAGCACCAAACACTTCAATCTGAAAAGCAGCTCGTAAATTTTAACGCTTTGATTCTTTTGTGCGCAGAGCCAAAGCTAGTGCTGCGTTGAAGTTGTATAAAGTTCAGAAAGTTCCAAATCGCAATGCGGTTAAGAACATAGAACAAAAAAACACACCTGTTGTGTCATGGATGATGAAAAATGTTCTGGCTGACTTTTCACGACTTCCGGGTTAAGATTTTTTTGGCTGATGAACGACGTAATATTCGAGAACAGTACCGGACAAAAAGAAAACAAACAAAATTCCCCAAGAAGTTTCTTGCAGTTGTAGCAAAAGAAGCCAATCATTTGTGACATCAGGCACGATTAACGCAGAAATATATCTGCGGCATTTTGACAAAACATCTTAAGTCTAATTAAAAAAATTTAAATAATTTATAATAATCATACGAATTTTTATTCAAAAAAATTTTGTTTACGTTTTTAAAATTTTGCATCATAAACGAAATTTTACTTTAGTTTTGGTTTATTTTATTATTTAATAAAAATGATTTTTTCATTTGGTTTTTTTAAACTTTTTTGCTATTGTCTCTCAACTTACGAAAACGACGCGGTTTTATTTCAACAAATAAGTTAAAATGATTTCATACTTTTAAAATAAATAATCGATATTATAAAAATAAAATGAAATATGACCCTAAATTTCTTCATTATGAAAAATCACCTCAAAATTTTTAACCAATTTTTACCCCAAAAAAGTTAAAATTAAAAAAAACAAAGACAGTTTGACTAAAAATTTGAACTAGGTTCATATGCCCGTAACTTTAAATCCTGAATTTTAATATTCCGAATTATAAATAAGGTTTGGTTTGTTGTGCTTAGTTCCCAATTTTCATTCTTGATTAATACACTAAAATTCATTGTTGGAGGATAAGCTAGTTCCAACAACGATTTTCAGTGTGTTTATCAAGAATGAAAATTGGGAGTTAAGCACAACAAACAAAATCCTATTAACTAAAAATTATTTACTCCCAAAAATTACTTTGATAATATTCCGAATAATTTTGCATTAAAAATCGCATAATCACATGGTGTGGAGTTCGGCGGGGGCAAGGATTTGTTTCTCTATGGTTTAACGAACCCTGGACTCGGTAACTTAGGCACATCTGCATATTCGGCAAGGATTTTCTCGACTTTGCTAAAAGAATTTGGGATTTTGATACTATCCCTAAAAAGTTGTATATAAAATTTTATTAAATTGTATTTTTTTTGGGTCATTATTTATTTTTTTAATTTGCATTATATATTAGTTAATGAAAAACTGTGATTTTATTTGGTGCTATTATTCATTCTTTGATATTAGGGTCATTTTTCATTTCACTTAAAATGCCAAAAACAACCCGACGAAAAAATGAATAAAACCCAAAAAACCAAAAAATGTATCCCAAAATTGCGTGTTTTTGTGTCTCATGTTAAAATTTATGGTCATTTTTCATTTTATTTTTGGGGCCATACTTCCTGGTGTCATTTTGCTCGCCGTCTTTAAATTCAATAGCAAATATCTTTTGAAGTTTTTTTCATACTTGTTGTTTGAGGTATTAATGCTTAATTTCTGCTTTGAAATCATTTTGTTGTATAAAAATATCTAAATCCTTTTGCAATCCGAATTTTGATTACAATATTTCAGTTTCACTTTCCATGCCAACAGCACAAAAGGATTTATGGCAGTAGGTGGGTAGAAACTTTAGTCTTTTTATGCAACCGTGATGTAATATTACGTCACACTTTCAAATGTTCATGCTGTGAAGTAAAATAAATGCCATAATTCCCAGTGCAAATGAAAAAAATCAATAAATAAAAAATGAAGATAAAAGATTCTGCTACCAACCCATACAACATATGTATGTTTGTAGTTTTTAGCCACTTAATGTCCAATACTGCAATAAACAATATTCTCAGGCACGCTTTAATTTTATTTAACTTTTTAGTTTTATTAATCTACGTAACGTTACCTTAAACGCAAAAAGCCCTATCTAACATTTGAAAGAGAAGCAAAAACCTATTTAGAATGATAAATTGCATTAAACTGCTTATAATTTATCTTTCTTCCTTTAGCGTTTATTATACAATCTTTTTGTTAACAAAATCGCTAATTTTAGCGGGAGTTTTCGTGGATATTTCTGTTGAAGAAAAACAACAGAATCAATGGAACAATTGATTTTTTTGGTTAGTTAGGGCCTTTTGCGTTTTACGTAACGGTATGTATGTATTTTTAAAGTACAGTGGTATCTCAGTTAAACGAACGATATGTAAGCGCTATTCGGACAATCAAAAATGTTCATTAAATCAGGTATTTAATTTTTTTTACTTTTAGCAATAAAACATACATGTTTTTATACTAAAGAAAATCTAATAAGGGTCTTCATGATATCGCTTAGAACTCTCGCAATCTGTGCAAACTGCACATCATAACATCCTCGCAAATTTACTGTCAAACATTGCTTGAAAATTGATTAACTACAAGTTGGCAAATTTCCCAAACAGTTTTGGCTCATAAACTTGCGCTGTTCAATGTGCATTAATTAAAACAGAGTGTTCAAACATAATTGAGTCTTCAACTGCAGGCAAAAATTATTAAGGTCCACATTATGCGTTTTCGCCTCCACGCATAGCATGTTTGTTATACCTTAAGGCCTCGTTAGTGGGCCGTAAATGTAGAAATGTAAGTGCAATGTAAATAGCTGATCGTTTTTGTTATATGGAAAGCAATGCAAATGCTTACCTAACTGTAGTCACTTAACCGTAAAGTGTCAACCTGTAGAAATTGGAATTTGATTACGAGGTTACGTGACAGGTGTAGATAGTGATGGGCTGCTTGTATTTTAAATGAAATGCGGGTAAAATCGCTCTTTTTCTTTGGCACTTTTTTTTTAGTAATAATATCTGTGGACTTTTGACAAAATAACTGACAATCCATACATACATATTTTCATTTATAAAAATAAGTGTTTAGATGTATAAAATAAGCAAATGCTTACATATACACAAACAATAAAAAGTCTGATTTTTAATGGTATCAAAACCTGGTTTTGTGTATGCACATTTTCAAAAAAATGTAAGTACATGTGTACGAATATGCTATAATACATATTTGCTTATTGTAAATCTGTAATATTAATAAATATTAAATAATTTATGTATACAAGAAATACAGTTTTAATACTATTTAAACACTTGGTACTTTTTCTGCAAAGCGGTCACTATCTGAAAATTTTTAATTCTCATTACTGTGTGTGTTGTTTTATGTATACTAATGCTTTTTTGTTTATGTTTGTCACTCGTAAAACTGCTCTGAGTGGAGAAGCAGCTCGCGCTTTTTGTCATTATTTCTTAAGGACAAACAGGTCGCTCTTGTTTGTCTGCTTTTCGTGCGTTTTGCGTTGTCACCCCGCATTGGTTAGTGGTTCGGCGTCGTATAACTGTACCGAGTTACAGTTTTGGCGGTTTCTACATTAACTATATGCAATCGTTTTTAACCTCAATGTTTTAATGTGTTGTCTGGTGGAGAACCAAAAATAACTCAACGTGACTGGTGGGGAACCATATAAAACTCAGACGTTTTACTGGTGGAGTACCAAGGAAATAACTTAGACGTTTACTAGTGGAGACCAAAATACTCTGGAGCGGATTCTGGAAGCTCTCGCCTTCCTATACGAAGGTTTAGGTCGAACGAGTACTTGTGGTTGAAAAAAAAAGTTTATGTTTGTGAAAAACAGCTGACACGTTCTTACATGTTTTATAAGTGCGCAAACGAGCTTTAAGGCTCAGTTAGGCGAACGTTGCTGTACCGTATCTGTACTGTATCAATCAGCTGTTCGCTTTTTGTTATATGCAAACCAATACAAAAGCTTACCGAAATGTAATGTACCGTAGTTGCAAAGTACCATTCTGTATAAAATAGAATTTCATACCGTTGTTACGTGACATTTGTAAAACAGTGATGGGCGGCTTGTATGTTATATTGAATGCGGGTATTTTTGCTCCTTTTTTTTGGTACTTTTTTCAGTATAGCTATTGAATTGCGACAAAACAACTTACAGTTCAACATATTTCCAAATATACATATATTTAGATTTATAAAATAAACAAATGCATATGCAAATACAATGGAAATGTGAAATGTATAAAAGGCTTTAAATGGTATCAAAACCTTGTTTGGTGTATGCACATTTAAAATATATGTTTGCTAAAAATAAATATGTATGCTGAAATACAAATTTGTTTATTGTAAATCTATATTATAAATATTAAGTTATGAACGTTTTATACATACACAAAATACTGTTTTAATACCATTTAAATCATTTGGTACTTTTTTTGCATACCAGTCACCATTTAAACATTTTTGATTCCCATCACTGTGTGTATTGTTTTATGTATACTATTGCTTCTTGTTTATGTATGGGAAAAACATATGACACGTTTTTAAACGTTCTATAAGTGCACTAACCTGTTTACAGTACGGTGCGGTACATTACGGGTACAGCAACGTGCGCCTAACTTGTGACACCTACATAAGTAGGAAATAAGCCTACTTTTCGCATTCAATCCCAATGCATCCTACGCTTTTGTGGACGTAACTTGTTACATATTACTACAAAGATTTTACTTACAGCTGCGCAAACAGCGAAAAGGCGTGTAACGCGTAATGTGGCCCTCCAGCTTAAAGCACATAATCAAATCGTAGGCAGTAACCGTTTAACGCAACGGATATAATAACGGAAATAACAAAACTTAATGGATCTATACTCCACTAACCAGGATAGTGAAATATCACATGGGCAGATGCGAAAACAACTGCAACAAATCGTGTAAGATGCCATATGCTCCCAAAAAGGTAATGGAGAAAAAAAAACATACCACAAACAACAAATTCTTGGAATAACCTAAGCAATTTAGTCTGCTGGCTTTCTGTAGACAATTTTCAAAATAAATTTCACTTTTTAGACAAAAATTTTGTACTCTTCGGTTTTTATTTTTGTTTTGATGTTTCTTAGAAACTGACATTAATTGTTTAGATTGCACAAAAATCCAAAAATTTTCCGTAAATAATCGGAGGCTCCATTTTGATTTTAGAACCATAATTTATTTTAGAAATTTCCAAAGAACACGTTTCTGCTGTACTCTTCGTTGACAAAATAATTGACCCACCTTAATGTACATGCGTACGTACTATAAATGTATGTATAAGACATAAAATCATCAATATATTTTTTGTTTTATTTACGCCATAAAATTAATTTTTGTACTCACCATCAATGTCTGTTGCCTCACAACGCCACACTTGGCCAAAAGCACCTTCGCCTAATATGTTGAAAAACTTTAATCGATGTCTTGGGAATTCCCATCCATCGTTTTGGTCCTGTTGTTGTGCATGAATGCCTCCACCAAGAACACCACCGCCAGATCCTGCATTAGCAGCTGTAGACGGTGGCCCCCCAACCATACCACCCAACGAAGCTGGGATGATGGACCCAAATCCGCCATTTGTAGCACTTGTTGATAGCTGCGATGTTGCCTATAAAAAATTGTATATGGGGGAAAAAATGTAAAAACGATTTAGTTGTTGGAAATACTGGTCATGGTGATGATGGGGCAAAAATATATTTTTAATTAATGAGAGATTTTTTAAGCGTAGTTTTTTTTTAAAATCTAATAAAACACTCAAATTTGCATCATATATTCAAAATTTTTTTTGGAATTGATAAATTGGTCTTTGCCATTTACTTTTTAAAAATAACTTCAAATGGTCCATTCGTAAGGTCCAATTTTGCACCACTTTTTCAAGCATTTCGGTCTGTATTCCATGAATAACACGTGTTATGTTATACTCTAAGGCTTCAATCGTGTTTGGCTTGTCCACATAGACCAACGACTTTACATAGCCCCACAAGAAATAGTCAAGAGGCATTAAAATTCACATGATCTTGGCGGCCAACTCACAGGGCCATTTCGAGAGATAAACTGCTCACCAAATTCATCCTTCAATATGTCCATTGTTTCACGAGCTGTGTGGCATGTGGCATCGTCTTGTTGAAACCACATATCAACCAAGTCCAACTCAGCCAATTGGGGCAAAAAAAAAGTCGCGTATCATGGCACGTGGTCGAATAACACATGCCCAATACCTGAGAACGGCGACGAACTAACATTTCACTATCCTCACTAACACTGGTCGCTACGGCTCCAATATTCTATTCGGTACGCACTCTACGAACGCGAGTCGGTGGTTTAATGTCCACCAAAGTAAATTTGGTGCGAATTTTGGTGATAATAGCACGAATTGTTGATTCGATAGGTCGATTATGACGACCATAAAAAGTTCGGAGCAAACGATGGACATTTCTCACAGAGCACGAATTTTGATAATAAATTTCAACGATTTGCAGTCGTTGCTCGTTACTGAGTTTCTCCATGATAAAATGGCAGAGTATACTGAACACTTTTCACTTTCACAGATGTAGTTTGGACACAATTACCAACCTGTGCTGCCAGCCCGAAAAACTTAATTCATAAAAAATCACCCTTTACATAAATAAAAGTAATTGCCCTGCAAATAATATTGGACTATCTGATCCATTTTTAAAAAAGTGGACTACTTCATGGGCTGGTCCAACGTAATGCAAGCATGGGCCATGTCATTGTTAAAAAGTGTTTGTAATGAGACGACATGTCTTCGCTTTTTAACGTCATGTTTTCGTTTTTAAACGACAACAAAACTAATCCTCTTGAGTATACCATGGAGTATTTTTAAGACTACTCCTTTGTAGTCTAAAACTGGGTAATATGGTCTTGCCCTAGGACATCGTAATGTTAAATAGACCATGTTTTTCCATACGTTTGGGTTACTTTTGGACTAGTCCTAGTCCCTTGTGGGCTACATTTTACACACGTGTTTGGAATAGTCCTATTATTTGCAGGGGTGTATATTCATGCATACTTTCATACTAATATGAATGTATGGATATGAGTATACATTCATAGTATCCCTTCAAACATTTTTGAAATTTTTTGGCGGTTGCTTGTTTGGCGATGATTACGCGATGCTTCTCAGGGAATACGAATCGCTAACCATCGCCTACGGCTATGAATATGCGCGCGCACACAAGTAGCGGCAATCATCAGTGTTTTTTTATAACTTTCGATAGAATTTTTTTATTTTTTTTTATTTTACGCGATTCGCGTTGTTGACACATGCGAACGTTTTCGCGATTCGCCAGAGGATCGCATTTAGCTTCCACGCGATGCATCGCAGCGATGTTAGACAACTTGCCGGCGATTCGCGGGCGATGATTCGGCGATGGAAATTGTTTGCAGGGATAAATAAATAAGTTAGATTTGATGTACAGCCAGTGAAGTGTTAAAATAAACTCACTTGTTTACTCACATGCATTTATAAATATACACAAGCATACTTACATAGCAACATTAGGGATATAACCAAATTTTAGCCCATGCACCAAGCGATGGCGAATGTTGTGTTATTTATGAAAAAGGTATGTTCGGTTAATTTAAGTATAAATATGCTCCAAAAGGCGCAAGTTTTATGTATGAATTCATACCTCAAATCGCTTTAAACCTGCTGATGGGATGCCTGATTTTTGTATGGGGTATTCCCGGTTCGGTTTAAATGCTTTTTTCAATCATTTTTGCAAACCATAAAATATATTTTTATTTTTTCGCTTTAAAACCTTCTTTGTTTTCAGCGCTAAATGAACAGCTTTTTGTATATTTTATTCTTTATCATTTACTGCTGTATAAGAGCTCTATTATTGAAGCGCTCGATTATGCGCTTTTTCTCTTAAATGCTTCAAAAACCCCAAATTGTTTTTACTGGGAATATACTTTAGCCGTTTAAAATTGTGACAATGATAAATTTAAAAGTTTATTTTTTTTAATAAAGAATAAATTGCAAATCGTTTGGTGCGGGAAAAAAATGGCGTTTGTGAATATTTTTATAGACATTTTGGCTATGACATTTACAATTTGATATTTGCAATAAAATTTAAAAAATCAAACCCTAATGTACATATATAAAATAAATTTATAATATGATATTCGTAAATTTTTGATTGAGCTGTAGGTCTTTTTTATAAATTTCCAAAGTTTACCGCGTTTTGTTGGTGAACTTTTTGACAATCGCGAAAAAGTAATACCACTCTTTAAATAATTTTCAATTCATAGTCGAATATGCTAGGGCCATTTTAATATTTGCAAAAAACGTAAGAAAATTATGACCCTAATGTACATACGGATGTATATAAAGTTTTCGATTTAATTTCATTTAAAGGTGTGTTGTTAATATTTTATTATGTTTTCATCGTGAATTTGAAATTAAGTGTTGCAAATGTTACAATCGTGTTATACCACAAAAATTGACTGCCTTTTTTTTTGTGAGTTGTACAAAGAAAAAAAATCTCAAGAACATTTTTAACAGCACAGTTTGTTAAAAATAAGATTTTAGGTCAACAAGCTTTTTATTTGATTTAATGAAAAAATTTATCAAAATGCCGCTTTGTAAAATACAACTCAATAAAACATATGTAATAATGAAATAATTAAATATTTTCTCATATTCAATTAAAAAAATATTTGAATCAAAGTAAAAACAGTAATTTTAGAGTGTTTGTAATTCTCATTCACTTTACAGTCTTATTTGTATAATATCTTTAGTTTTTCCAAAGTCTTTGGAAAAGGGTTTCCTGATGAACCGGCCTAAGCAAACTGCATAATGCGCATAGGAACTAGCTTATCCCCCCACAATAAATTTTAGTTTATTTATTAAAGAATAAAAATTGGGAATTTAGAAAATCAATAAAGAAATAAAAAAAATTATTTTGGGAACCAACTTTTTCTATTGACTCAATAAACTTGGTTGTTGACAAATAATTCAATAACTATACCCACCAATTTTTTTTATCAATACCGCAAAAATCGTCCTCGCAGAAAATTCAAAAATTTTTTGATAAAAATGCGATTTTCGTATTCAAATAAAAAAATTATTTTTTTCTGTGCATTATCCCAATAAAATATTTTCTTATTTTGCGTATGGCTAATGGTACATTTAAAATATGTGACATACAGAAAAGCGTAAGGTAAGCGAACGAATTCTTTACGAATTGTATACATTCAAAGGACAGCGTCATGCCCGAAATGCAAGCGTTTGACTTGAAAGTGCGTGCGGCTGAAGTTATTGTTACAGTTATTGTCAAAAATTCATTAACAATGTTTCGTTTAAATGTGCTCAATTCACAATTCGTACTATTGATACGGTGACCATACTGTTGTAAAAATGTAGTAAAAATTATAAATAGTATCAAGGTTATTGGATAGGTAATAAGTTAATTAAAAAATATGATATTAGCAAGTGAAAAAATGAAAAATCAATAAATTACATAGAAATTCATATAAAGAAAAAAATTATGTAAAATTCTTTAAAACAAAAAAATTAAAAATAATTGATATATTTCTGTAGAAGTAATTTTAATCCAGCACATGGATCATCAAAATAATTTTTGCAATATCATTGTTAAGAGAGAAAATATTCTTTCCATGGAACGAACAACTTTAGAATTCGATCTAACGCTGGCATTAGTGATAACCAGTGTGTATTGCTGTATTAATGTTGAAATTTTAGGGTTTTGGGAAAATAAAACTTTTAGCTTTTGAGTTTAAAGAAGAAGTCATAATTTAACAAAAGGACAATTAAATAAAAAAGGACAATCTACTGTCCTTTATTTTGAAAAAAAAAAAAAATAAATAAATAAAGAACATCGTATCAAAAAAGACTGCCCTCTTAAAAAAAGGACGAATGGTCACCGTAACTATTGATGAACTGAATTTTATTGTGGGTGGGATAAGCTACAAAGTCCTATGCGCATTTCACTGGTTGCTTAGGACAGATCATCAGGAAACTTGTCCAAAATACAAAATACAGTTTTTATATACGTTAAATAAAGCGCTTTGTATGTCAAAAATGTATTGCTTCAAAGTGGGAAATCGCCATATATGTAAAATGCATGCCTTCCGTAAGCGAAACATTTACATTTTTCTCTTAAAAACCTACTGCGTTTGAATATCTTCCTTCTTGGGTCTGCTCTGTGTACCCTCTGTGTTGTGCTGTACGGCGCACAGTGTTGATATTTTTGAAAAACCTGCCAAACGGCTTTTTATTTTACCGCCAATTTTTAATTTTAAATACTCATATTAAAGTTAACACCTGAGAACCTCATAAACCAAAAACTCAGATCTCTACGTAAACATTTTCCCTATAAACAGGGCGATTCTATACGCACCTTTTTATTATCTGACTGAAAAGTACGATTTTGTAAGAAATTCTTAAAATTCAATCTCTTATAACTTTTTATTTTCAAAAGGGATTTTTATGAAATAATCGATTTTCGTTAAACGGCTTCATAGCTTTAATTTCAATGTAGACTTGTGTTTCCAACACTTTCAAAATCGCTTTTATATTATTTTTAAAAATGTGTTAAATTTTACATAAATTTAAGGTTTGATGGACTAGAACCTTAGGGAATTCCCAATATTACATAGTACCCTTTTAAATGACCTTCCGGAAACTAGTGCTGGGAAACTATCGATTGTCTTAAAATATCGAAAATATCGATTGGAAAAATATCGATATCGATATTATAATTGTTTAAAATACCGCTATTAAGACATGTAACAGCAGCTATACACACACAGTTTTTGCCGCAAGTTTTTACTTGCTATTATTAATTTGCGCTAAATTAGAGCAATGAACACAAACACGAATAATGGCAGGTGGTATGAATTGCTTAGCTGTGCTTTTTTTTATTAATTAAAGGCCTTTATGTAGAAATTTGTATATGTTTACATAGGGACTGAAATGTCAAATAGTTTTGCAATGTTGTATAAACAAATGCAATTGCGAGCAAAGGACAAAACAATGAACGGCTATTAGATAAAAAGTCCGCTAGATAAATATCGATAGTAGAAAATATCGATAGTATCCCAGCACTACCGGAAACCAATTAAACGCTAATAATTGTCCAGCAAAAACAGATATAACGATCAAATTAAGCGAGAAGAACTCTTGTATGAAAATAAAAAATTACACAAAATTTTATTACAACCAGTCCACATTGGACCATACCCCTCATATAACTCCCACTCCCGAAAGGCACCTTAATGCCGTACAGATACAGCGCACATAAGGGCATTTTGCAAATCTTGCCGGACATTAAGTAAAAAATTAAATTTAAGGAATGTACAAATTTAACCCTCTAGAACTTGACATCTTAAAATTACAAATTTTCGATTAATTCACATTAAAAAAATACGTATTTTTTAATATTTAAAAATTTTTTTTTAAGGAGTAATTTCATTAAAACGGAGTATGTCCTACAGGCAACAACGAGCAACAAGGGAAAGCAAAAGTAAAAAAGTTATGAAAAAGCTTAACGTCAAAATTTAAGGCATTTCATATTTATGTTAATTAGATCAGATAAGACGAGTGAAAACTCTTGAAATATTTTTTTGTTTTCGAGTAGCATAAATCTACGATGCCTATTTCACACAGAATGAGTAAATTTTAAATATTTTGGATAGTTGCGTCGAATTCATTTTCGCCCATTAAGGCCAGTGACCGACTTGATTCTGGCGGACTACTTGCGAAGGCCAGTGTTGAGGAGCTTTTCTTTTCGTTTTTGCTTAAATGTTACCTTAGAAGAGTCGGCGTGTTAGGTTGAGTTAAGTTCTCATCCTACATAGAGATTCGCTAACTTCTAGGCGAAAGTTTCTCGATAACATAAAGGACCTTGATTTATTTGCATTCGTTCTTATAAATCAACTAAAAGTTAGACATTGTTACGTCTAAATAGTAATTCTCAACCAAAAAATATAAAATAGCTCTATAATAAACTTGCTGAATGCTGTAAAAAATAAATTCCCTTTTCACTCAATGTAGCCCACAAGACACAAACACTAAATTTCGTGTTTTGCGCAAATTAGTCAAAAATTTTAAAAGTACTAGAGTAATGACCAGAGCTGCCGTTTTTGGTTATTTCTAACCAAAATTGGTTATATTTTTTTTCAATGTGGATATGTGAATATTTTTTTCATTTTGGTTACTTTTTTCTAAAACAATAATAATTACGAACGAATATGTTTTTCTTGGTACAATTATTTACGAACTCGAATAATTTGTACTGTGTACTACGACTTTTTCATTATTTGTTACCAATTAACGGACGTTTTTTATAATCCCTTTCAAAACAGCAACCAAATAATTTTTTTAGTATTTTTGCTAAGAAAATATTGCCATTTGTGATTTTTATATTAAAAACGCCATGAGCTGAAATCGTAAACAAATGAAGTTTTTATCAATGGAGATTTTCAATTATTTTTTCTTTTTAATGAGCGTAGTTTTTCTTGATTTTACGAGAAGTAAAAATTAATAAGTACTTAAAGTAGGAAGTGCATAACATCATCCGGAATCGATTTTAGAAAATTCCTGAAAAATTACACAAAAGTCGTTTCAGTGTTTTTAAAAACTTAAAAATAAGTTTAAGGTTCTGAATTTAGGTTATTTCCAGAAGTATATTTATATACATATTTGAAAATACATGTAGGAATTTTAAAGATTTTTTAAAATTACATTGATTTATCAATATAATTTTAAAATTTATGGAATTTTCTTTAAGAAATGGCTGTAAGTTTAAAGAAATTTGAAATTTTACTGTTTATAACTTGTCGGTATGTATATTTATTTAATGTTTTTTAAGATAATTATTTGGTAAAAAAAAACTTTTGACTGTCAGTCATATACTTTTTCCCCATTGAATGTACGTTATGATATATTAGAACAATTTTGAAACATTTTTTTATAATAAGAATTATAAATTTGAAATAAAATTTACACAAAACAGAAAAAAGTTTTTATAATATTTTAGATATATGTAAATTAGAAAATATTTACATGAAATGCATTTCGCATATCGCCAATCGTTTTAAATTTCGCCAAAATAATCGCCATATCGCCAAACGTAAATTTCCATCGACAAAAGGATTAAGAAATCGCCACATTTGACAGTCCTGCCAATAACAGCTTAAAAGCGGTAAACTATTATCAATTTTTGTTATTTATAACTGGCATATGAAAAAATATTAAATTTTTTTTTTTTTTATAAATATTCCTCTAACTCCCACTGGAGCATAGGGCGCCAAAAAATTAAAAAATGTTTTACGAAAAAAGTCTCAAATACACTCAGGTCTCGTCTTGTGCGGATTTTTTTTATGCGAATTTAAATTTATGCGATTTTTAAATTAACGATTTTTTTTTTAAATTTTTACGGTTTTTGAAATTTTAGATGTTTTTTTAAGCTTTTTTTTTTCTTTTTTGAATGTAACCAAGTTTGCATCACTGATATAATCGTTATAGTTTGTTTTATTTTGTGTTTTTGATATTCATAGCCGATATGTTTGTATGAGTGTTTTTAAACTAATGAAGAGCACATAATATTAGTTTTACAACGAAGGTTAATTTCGGTAAATAGAATCAAAAATTAAGTGGAAGTTAGAAACATTTCAATTTAAACTCGTTCTTTCCTGTCTTTTACGGTACAACATCGTAATAACCACATGTACGAGTGTAAAGAAATTAGCATACCTTTTAAACTATTAGAGGTCCCATAATAAAACTTTACAATATGATAAGGACACTAAAGGGCAATTTAGATTAAAAATAAAAAAAATATTAGAACTAAGTTAGAACAATTTTGATATAAATTGGTCATTTCCAGTTTTGCAGATGAAAAATATTTTTTTTTTAAAATTAATTTTTTTATTTAAAGATTAATCGATTTTCTATAAGAATAACCAAAAACTTTTTTGTTTGATTAGTTTCTAGTTTGAAATAATAATTTAAAAAAACATTTTTTGAAAACAACAACACTTTAACACCCCGTAACTCGACAAAGAAACATCATAGAAAATATTTCGCACACTTATTCATGGCTACCAGTAGCTCGTTTCTGTATTTCTCGCATCGTAAAATTTCTTACATGAAGTGTGAAACAAAAAATTCCATCGTTTCTCGATTTATGAGATAAAAGTGTTTCTGTATTTGAATGCGAAAACAGACACAACAAATTCTGTTTATACTGGAATATTTCCAGTACTTAAGTGTCAAATAAAAGCGAAACGTCAACAAAAGAAATAAATATAATAAAAACAGGGCTGCCAGATTTGACGAGTTATCGTCATCTTGACGATTTTTTGTTCCGATATTAACAAAGTGACGTTTTGATGATTTTTTCTAAAAAAGTGACGAAAGCAAAAACAAAATCAAAAATATTTTATAATTTTGTTGTTACTTTCTATAGAAATTCATCTTGAATTTTTAAATTTCAAACACTTCTATTTTGTGGCGTTGAAAATTGAAAAAAAAATAAATAATAATATGAATGTCTGTAGAAAGCAACAACAAATTTATAAAATATTTTTTATTTTATTTTTGCTTTTAATGAAATTGTTGGCGTTGCGTTTTACACTATAAGCCCCTTATGCCCGTAATTTCTACAAATAGGTATCTAGCTGTGTATAATGTGTATAATGTGGAAAGTAATGGACCGACCTGGCTTAATTTGAACATTTAATACTTCTTATATACATATACAAAATATGATTGATATTTGATATTCTTATCTTATACATATTTACACTTTTGTGCCAAAACCATTATTCCTTTTTCAAAATGGATAGCTTCTTTCACTCGTTATTAAGTAGCTTTCTTCCATAAGAACTTCGATAACTACTTTTTTCTGGATGTATTAAGATAAAAAAATGACTTACTTTTGAATTTGTTCTTTTTGGCACAACCCTTGTAAAATTCATTCGTTTTTCAGTAGAATTGTATGTAGTGCTTTTATGTGTTTCTGATTACTTAACATATTATTTTGTAGGCGAAGATTTTACTGGGTCTTTAACCCGTTTATTTATGAACCGATTTTTTTAATTTTAACTACAAGGTATTCTACTAAGTCTATTTCAGGTAAAAAAGAAAAAGATTATAGGAATAGGTAAATTAAAGATTTATATCTCAATTATTAAATACCCATGAACTTTAACTATGTTTTTGTTGGATTATTTTTTAATAAAAGTCGAAACAAATTTGTTTAAAATTGATTTTAAATTGCACGATTTTTAAAACAAAAAAGACGATCTTTTTTATTTTTTTCTCAGGAAATTGACGATTTTGACACAAATTTATCTGGCAGCACTGATTAAAACCAAAACAAGAAAAGGCTAACAAAAATTTAAACTAACAAAATATAACAATTGTTTTTTGTTAATTTTCATCATATAAATTATGCATTTATCATTTATATTCCTTCTATTTTTTTATTTATTTAAAAAAAATAGTATATAAACATATTTTAAATTCAAAATATCTACATTTTGTTTTTCTCGCCACCAATTTCAAATGTGACTTATTTTGACAGTTCTTGAAAAAAACTTTTCGCAAAATATTGTTATAGAAACACTTTTTCTCGCATCCTTCCAATAATTGCTGGAAAATTATTTAAATGACAGATAATTCTCGCAAAAAAAAGATACAGAAACACTTGTGTGAGAAAAACCATTTTTTGTTTCATTTTTCACTGTTTCTGTCCCGATTCACTGGTTTCAGTCGGAAAATTTTACGATGCGAGAAATACAGAAACGGGCTACAGAACTATAGTTATGCCAACAATAAAGGAATTCCAACAAAATATTTTTATTGGGTTGTCCGCTTCACATATACATACATATTTGTCGATTTTTGTATGCGATTTTGTTTTGATCTTTTAATTCAAATTTGAATTTATGCGGTTTTTCAAAATTCTAAAATTTGTTTTTGTTTTAAATGTAATTTTCTATGCGAACGTTAACGTTCGATATCGTTAAACAGGCAGTAATATGTAAAAGAATTACATTTCTTGATTTTTTTCTTGATTTCTAATTATTGTTTTACTATAAAGTGCAAATAACCTTTGTGTTACAATGTATTACAATGATTTTCTCAATTAATAAAAAGCATTTATAATTTGGTTATATTTTTTTACATTTGGTAACTTTTTCAAAAATTTTGGTTGTAAAAATTATATTCGTTGTGGCAGCACTGGTAATGACTCATATCTAGACACTAACCTTACAGATTCTCACAAAAAAAACGATGCAGCGATTATAAAAATATTTTTTTTTAATTATTTATTATAGCACATTTTCACTTTTCAAAATTATAATCTTATAACAACAAGAAACAACCAGCTTTTGCTTTTTTGCACTTGAGGTAAAGAACTGAGTATATATTACAGGTTAAATTACTTGATAGGGCACCATTTTTTGTTCACAAAAAAAAAAAAAAGATTTTTAAAAGTGAATGTAGTCGCTCGCGATCCTAAACATGTTATACATCACGATAAAATTGGAAATTTGTACTTTTAGACTAAAAAAACGGTTCGCGTTTTTGCGCCATTTTTGGGAGTTTTTTTTTTTAAATTTCACCTTTTTTCTGTTATTGCTCATCTTGTCCAATTTTTCCAGAAATTATTTCTTACCACCACAATAATCTATTCACGTAACAGAAAATTCTACGAAGGTAAAGTTACAAAATATTTTGTGATTTTGTTTTGGTTTTTTTAATGCATTTGAGACGGTTTTTGTTAATTTTTAACAGTAGTTGGGCCTTTAGTTTTACTTCAATCAATCTCATTTTCGGATTATATCAAGTACGAATTCGGATTGAATATGGAAAAGTTAGGTATTTCGCGATTGAAAATCCGTACTTGAATCAATCTTTCTGTACTTGACTCAAGAAAATCTGTACTCGGATTGATTTTTACGGATGAATTAAATTTTCTTTTGATTGTGGGTATAAAAATGTGATATTGTCAAAATAAGATTTTTATAGTTAACTAAATAAATTGATTTTGTTATTAAATTGCGAATTCAAATTTCAATTATTCATTTTAATTTATTTAATAAAAATTTTAATAGAATTTTGCAAATAAGTCAATTACTAGTTTGCTCTATTCAATTAAAATAAAAAATATTTTCTTAAGTTTGAATCAACCGTGGTAATTGAATAAAATGTAGATTTTATGGTAATTATTTTTAATTGAAACAAGTAACACATTGTTTGCAATCGTACGTTGCTTTTTATCAGATTTTTAATTAAATTAAGCATTATATAAGAAAAAAATCACAATTTTAATTTTTATAAATTTTAGTAATCAATATAACATTTTATTTATAAATTGATTATAAAATTTTTGCTTGTTAACCTCTATTAAAGACGCTGTTTTTTAATAAATATCTATAAAAAGCATTTATCTTTTAATTTTCAAAATCCTCGAACTGCGAAAAATGCCAATATTCTAAAAAAATACCGGGATCCTGTAAAATCACGGGATCCCGAAAATCCCGGTATCACGGGATTTGCTTTTTTGAAATCCCGAATCCCGGGATTTGCTTAAACCAGTCCCGATTGGCATCCCTAGTATAAATATTTGGGCTCGGTCTTAAAAGTCTACCGAATTTCTAATTCAGTCGAAAAAAATACTTTTAGTCGGACACTATAACAAGATGCAATGAATTACTGACAATGAATAAAACATTTAAAAAAGAGTAAGCAAAATATAATAATTAAAAATTATTTTAATATAGACTAAATTTCAAATAGTTTGGTGCGGGAACTTTTATTTTAGCGGCGAAAAAAATGGTGTTTCTTAATATTTTGGTGTGGCAACTTTGGCTAGAGCCTGTAAAATTCAATATTTGTAATATATTAAATAATTCTTCACCCTAATGTGAAGTTGAAATTTTATAATTTTCAGAAGTAGCAAAACACTTTTTAATTTAACATAAAAGGCATATGATAAAGAAAAATAATTTTTAAATCAACCGTTTATTACCAAAAGACAAAACAGAACGACACTTTTACAGCGGGTAGTAACGAATACAACGTGTCTATATCTATGCATATTTTTCCCTGCCTATAAATTTTTTTTATGTACACACATTCTTATACCTATATCTATTTAAGTTTTTGAAATTCATTTCTTTCTTTTGAAAATTTAATCAATTTTCTTAATAACGACAGCAGCACAAATTTTCTTACACATTTGCTTTAAATTTAAAAACAAAATATTAACAAACGCCATCTTTCTTTTTCGCTGCTTTAAAAAAAGTTCCCGCAACAAACGATTTAAAATTTGTTCTACATTAAAAAAATACATATATTACATATATAAAATTTACAATTGCACACTGGGAAATTTCGGCCAAAAAACCATAACTTCTTTATTTCTTTACTGAAATTTGGTATGCAACTTAAGAATATCATGTTTGATCCCTAGGTAAAATTTTGGACTTGAAACTTGTGTTACAGGGGTAAGTGTTTTGAATTATTCTTAAATAAATGCATATGTTGTCTCTCAAGCTTCTTCACACTGTTACATCAAACTTAAACCAATTTGATTCTTCATGAA
Source organism: Pollenia griseotomentosa (assembly GCA_963931875.1). NCBI lineage: Eukaryota > Metazoa > Arthropoda > Insecta > Diptera > Polleniidae > Pollenia > Pollenia griseotomentosa. Next base: position 150,353,292 of record OZ007560.1, on the reverse strand, counting down.
ATTTACGTTGTTTCAACTTGAAATAACTTTTGTTCAACGTGATTCAGATTGTTATTTCAATTTTAATGACATTTTGCTCTAACTTGATTTTTTTCTGTGTGTATATCTATACATAACTCAGACGTGGATCCGACTTGAGCTCCTGTGGAATGGGGGGGGGGGGATTGTTTAGGAACCTTCAACTGAAACATACCATTATGCAAAATTTTTTTTAGAAAGACCGTAGAAATGGTACATATTTTTCCGTTTAAGTTGAGGTGGGTTGGGACTAGTACCAATTCTTTTTTCTTACCCTGCACACAGTAAAAAACAAGGTAAAATCGTCGAAAACAAGGTTGATTTTACCATTTTCGGTGGTGATTTTGCTTGATAGTTACTTTATGTTAATTAAACATAATTTTACAATTACTTGCGAACAACATTTTTTCTTTTAAAATAACTATAATTCATGTTAATTTAACATTGCAGTACAGTTAGAGCAAAATGTCATTTATATTAAAATAACAATCGAATCACGTTGAATGAAAGTTATTTCAAGTTGAAACAATGTGAATTTCATGTAGAATTAAATTGGTTTGAGATCGAAATAACAGTGAGAAGAAGAATAAGAATAATCAAAACACTTTCCCCTGTAACACATGTTTTCCTTATTTTGTATTCCCCTTTGTTAACAGAAGCATCAGCAGAATGACCCGATATGGGTTTCGTCATCATTCTACTTTGAAAACTTGATGTACTATTTAACTAAATAATTTTAACTAAAAGAATACGGGAATTGTACTCTTTTTATAACATATTTTAAACATGAAAATAAAAAATGTATGTTTTTCTTTTTATGGTGTTGTTTTTTTCTTTACAGAACAAGTAAACGTTTTTATTGTTTCAATATTGAACAATTTTATTTTTCATTTAAAATAAACATGAAACCAAAACAATTTTAAATAGAGTCGATACATAAAAACAGGTTTTTATGGATTCAATATTGAACAATATTATTTTAACAGTGAATAATATTAAATAAACGCGATTTAAGGTTATTTTAATATTTTTCATTAAAAATTAATATGAAATAATGATAAATTAAAATAGAGGGCATACTTTTGCAGAAATTTAATATGATTCTCAATCAACATTTCGCCAATTTAATATTGGTATTTTTCTGTGTGTGTACTCGCGACTGCATATCTGTTCTTTCAGTAAATACCTGAAATTTGGCATTCAAATATTGTGCATATATTCAGTATAAAAATAAAAAAAGCTTAATAGAAAAAAGTACCAACGATATTTATATATTATCTACAATTGTCTACTTTGCTCCAGTATTTACAGTAAAATAGTTATCCAAGAGCCAAATTAAGAAACGAGTTGTATGTTTTGAAGTGTTCGCTATAATCTGTCATCAAAATTTTATTAAAATTAAAAAAAAAGTCGTTTTTGGCCGGAATTTCCCAGTGTGCATTGTCACAATTTTAAACGGCTTAAGTTTATCGTAGCCCATTTTAGAAATCTAACGGACCCTTTTTGTATTTGGTTGTTAGATTTAAAGAAGACCTACGATTTTTTGCATTTGCTCTTTTCGAATTCCAAGAAGTACATTTGGTGCGGAAGGCTTTTCTGCCAAAATGACCAGCAAACACGATTTTTTACTAATTTAGTATTGGCTGTCACCTGGTGATAGGTATATTTTTTTTTTGGTAAAAAATTAGTCATTGCCCTAATGTACTTTTGTATTTATGTATAAGCTTTAATGTATTTCCACACATTTTTGAATATATTAATGTACACAGGTATGTATACAAATCGCACTTAATCAACAAGGGATTATTAACTCCAAATTTAAAAATTTTCAGTAAATTTAAAAATGTAAAATCATACGAAAAAGTATCATTAAGCCAACCTTTTCATTATCAAAAATTTCGAGTTAATGCCCTCTTTTTGATCTAGTGCGATTTGTGGTGTTTTCTTCTCCTTTAAATCGGATTTCAATTTTAGATACATACATACAGATATGCATAAATACACATCGCGCCTTTATTGCAACATAGTCATATCTCAAAAAAAATCAAACTTGGCGAAATGCGATTAAAGTTTTCAAAATGTTCCTTTTTGCTTCAACTTCGGTTCGGTTTGAGATATAATACTGATTTTTAATACATAAAATTTTTGATTTTTTGAGATATGACTATGTTGCAATAAAGGAGCGATATGTATATAATACTTAGATAATAAAGCAATGCACACGTAAATAATAAACAAATAAAATTGAGAAAAATGGAAAATGAATTTTGCATTACCTGTCATATTTATGCCAAAACGTGAAAATATTTTTAAGCTACATAATTTTATATTTCATTTTCCAAAGGATTAAAGCTAAAAACTGTTTTTAATAAAAAAAAAATTGATATGAAAAAAAAACATTTTGTAATGCTTGTTTCATGTACGAAGTTCACGAAATTTTTAAATTAATCACAAAGTAAAGACTAGAATAAAATTAAAGTCAAATACATTCTGATAACTCACAGATCAATGTATTTAATCCAAGTTTATGTAAAACATACATACATATGTATTAGACCGGGTCGACCTCCACACAAAAAAAAGCTGGGCCAGTCACCCTCTAGAATGAAAGATATGTCAATGAAGTTTCTAAAACAGGAAAAATTTTGTTACTGTCACGCCTTCAAATACAGCACGCTTGGTTTTTTATATGTAGCGCTGCCATTTAAAGTCCGATCTTATCATATCGTTGTTCATGGCTTGACAAAGGCTTCATTTTTGTTTTATGTGACTTTTTAATCCGACTTCAAATTCTGGGCGCCATTTCTTATGCCATCTTCCCAAATGTAAACATTTTTTCACTGGTCAAAAAAGTCCTTCTAAAACTTAGTATGTATAGCTTTTAATATGCTCAATTTTATGACACGCCTCCAAATTAATCTCCTTTTTCTTTTTCTCATACATACACTGAAAGAAAAGCACTCGGGATAAATCAAGTTTTTTATGATTAATTTAAGTACGAGTCGTACTCAAAAATTCAAGTACGAATAACACTTAAACGTACTCAAAACAAAATGGGTTTACTTTCGAAAATCAATCCCGGAATTTCTTGAAATAAGTTTGAAATTCTTAAATCAAGTAAAAAGAAGATTAAACTTTTTGTTGTGTTTAACCCTCCGGCCTGCGCATGTTTTAATTTTCTATACGCATTGAAAAAAGGTCTGGCAAGACTCATGTGCACCCATAAGGGTTAAAAAGTAAATTTGAGCTCTTGATTCTCATTTAGTTGATATTTTTAGTTAAATATGTATATAAGATTTCTAAAATAAAAAGCATATCGGGCATGATATTGGTTTTTTATCATTCTGTAAGGTGTAATACGGGTAAGTAAATCAATCATTTTAACTTTTTATTTTATAATTTCTGGATAAAATCAACTTTACAAAACTTGAATCAATCGCATTTTGAGATTGATTCAATCTTAGTTTTACATAAATCAATCTAATTTTCGGATTATTTTAAGTACGAATTCGGATTAAAACAATTTTATAATTCTTAATCAAGCGTATTTTGAGATTGATTCAATCTTAGTTTTACTTAACTCAGTCTCATTTTCGGATTATTTCAATTATGAAACGGGATTAAATATGGATAATTTAAGTATTTTGCGATTGAAAATCCGTACTTTGTAATTGATTCAAAAAAATCCGTACTCACCGTACTATTAATACCGCTTCGGATTGATTTGAGTACGGATGGATTGATTTTTCTTTTGAGTGTACATATTACATTAAACCAGGTAGAATGCAATACAAACCAAACAATCACGTCCTATTATAAAAGATATATTTATTAAGTTTAAAGACCTTTAAGAAAATTGTTTTAAAGGCAAGTTCGTTTGAATTTTTATAAGTATGAGTGTATTGGTAGAAAAGTGTGAGTGTATTAAAATTAGATAGGCAAAACTTGATCGTGCAACCCTCAAGTTAGTCAAGATTTTTAAAGCAAAATTAACCCTCTAGTCCCCAAGACCGCCTGTAGACGGGCTAAACTTATTGCTCACTTATTTGCTTTCAAATTTTAGTTTTGCTTTTGTTTTGTATTTTGTCTAACTCGGGGAAGTCCTAAACGAATGCTGATGCTTTGGGCAGCTTTTACGTTCATTTGAAGTTTAAAATTCGTGAAGTACGCACAAAATAATTATTTTGCAAAAAGTGTAATTTTAAAAAAATTTAAATAAATATTAAAGCGTTCCTTAGTTAAAGGAAAAAAATATTGTAGTATTGCTAGTTATGTAAAGAAAACAAAAAGAAAAAAAAACAGAAACAAAAACTTATCACAATCTTTTTATTGATCTTGGAAGGTTGCCCGTCTGGAGGTGGGAAGAAGATATGGAAGACGATTTGGATGATGTTGCTTGCGAGATGGAGTGCAATATCAACGTTGGATTTGATGAGAGGAAGTCCTGCGTCATTTGCAAACTTATTATCTCCTTCTACTACGATTGCTTCAAATACTCCTCCATCAAAGAAACACAAACGCAGTGTGCCTGCTGAGCAAAATACCATTCAGCCTGAAGGTAATAGTGTTTGTCAAACAGGGGATTTTATTGGATCCGTTTTGAAATAGATCCCAAGTCTCCCTCTTTCAAGGAAATCTTGTGGCGCCAAAATAACATAGTGCTGGATAACTCTGCGATTGCGTTTTCTGAGCCCGAACTAGGAGAAGATCTCAAAAAACTTGATACACCTTTCAAATGCTTCGAGAACTTTTTGGGCGACACTATTATTGATCATATTGTTGAACAATCAAACTTATATGCCACTCAAAAAGATATTACAACTTCCTTCATTACAACCAGTTCGGAAATTCGTCAGTATATTGGCATTTTATTTTTTATGTCCGTTAATCGCTATCCGAGTGTCCGGGCATATTGGGCCAAATATGCGTTCCCAACAATCCAAAACACTATGCCAAGAAATAAATTTGAGAAAAGCAAAGAATTTTGCAGACCATGATCCTTTGTATAAAATACGACCAATTGTGAACCATTCCAATGAAAAGTTTCAATCCGTCCCAATGACCCAACGCTTATGTGTAGATGAACAAATGTGCGCCACGAAGATAATGACTTTTCTTTGACAATATTTGCCTGATAAATCACACAAATGGGCAATAAAACTGTTTGTTTTATGTGACTCCTTTGGCTTTTGATATAATTTCGAAATATATTGCGGCGCAGGAGACAATGTTGCGCGAAATGGCTCACCAGACCTTGGAGCGTCAGCAAATGTGGTTGTTCGATTGTCACGCAATGTTCCAGATTATAAAAACAACATAATCACTTCACTGCCACTTCTTGTGTATTTAAAATCACGCGGAATTTATTCCTTGGGGACTGTTCGTGCAAATCGCATTCCGAATAACTAAATTGTAACTTCTTCTTCATTCTCTAGATATGTATATCTATTATAATCTGTTTTTGTTTTTTTATTTAATAAAACATTTGATTATATATGAAAAAAAATTGCATTGACATTACTTGGCTTCTTATCCCAAAGCCGCCTAGAGGCGGTCTAATTTCTTGGCGCTATAAAACCTGATCTGACCAAAAAAAAATTTTTTAAAACAAGTCAAACCCCAAAAATAATTTTTTTATACGAAAAAAAATTTGTTTACTAGAGGGTTAATTTGTTTTTATTATTTTTGATTTTTCTAAACTATACGTAGTATATAATATTAAAGTAATTTAATCATGATATGCGCCAAACCAATTCTGAGCTGACGATATGAAAGCTGTTACCGTACATGATTGGAACAAATAATTTCCATATTAATATAATTTTGGTACAATATATAATTTTTGGTATTTTGTTTGTTATTTTCTTTATTATTTTTTAAAATATTAGTTTTAATTTAAAAGATTTTGTTAATCGTGCTTAATTACCAATTTTTATTCTTGATAAAAACACTGAAATTTATTGTTGAAGGGATAAGCTATTCCTATGCGCATTTCACTGGTTGCTTAGGCCAGATCGTCAGGAAACTTTATCCAATAAGATTTAGAAAAACTCTTACAATTCTTATACACTTAACAGTTTTATTTGGTTTAATATCTTTTTTTATTTTTCTAAAATCTTATTGGATAAAGTTTCCTGACATTATTTTAAGACAGATTCAATTTGAAAAGCAGAACATTATTTCCACATACGTAGAATTTGTATGTAAACGCAGGAAAGCCTCAACTCTCGCTTCAAAACCTGCTTCGTGCGAAGCAGTATTTTTTGCTGGGGTGTTACCTTAATAACATTGCTTCTGTAAAAGTCAGATGCAAAGTCATCTGACTAAATTTCAATTAGTGCATGCTCTATTTTCTTCTGACAAACCATCTGACAGCAGAACAAAACCGAGATATTTATGATCATCTCACCACTGAATAGAATTTATGTAAAAATATATATACATATATAAACAGTTTCATGATAATATCCTAAATTGGTGTCATTGAATTAAAAGAAAACAATGTTAAGATGGCTAAACTATTTTACGGCGCATTTAAAAATTTCAGAGGCAATGTCAGAAACAAATTACATGTACGTTTGTGGCCGAAACCTTAAGTAAAACAGCAATTTTGACAGACATGCACAATTACATGTGACTTGAAAAGTTGACAAGTCAGATGTAAAAAACATGTCGTCTACATTCACCTTAAAAAACAAGTAAGAGTGCAATTCGAATAATTCAGATGTTGGCCCTATATGGGATCTATAAATTATTAATTAATCTTTATAAAAACGGAGTTAAGTATTAAATTTCATCGTGATTTAGACCTACATATGTTAAATTATTGACTAACAGTCAGAAAACTGTACGCTTTTATTTCTTGTTGTATAAAACTTAATTTAAAAAAGTTTGAGTAAAAAAATTTACCACAATAAAAATATCTGCTACGGTTTAAGGCGCATATAAATAATTTCGCAGAGTGGGCATTATATGAAGAGTATTTATTTTTTTCGTTTGAGTTTTTCTAAAGTGAGCGTGTTTACAACAGACGGACACACAAACAGACAGACGGACATGGCTAAGTCGACTACGAATTACTCAGGGAGCCAGAATATATAAACTTTGTGAAATCTGAAATAAACAATAAAGAAGTTTCACACGTAGTGACAAACTTAGTATGCCCTCATTCACCCCTAGTGGTGGTGAAAGGTGTAAAAATGGGCTTAATTTTGAGCCGTGTCATAAAAGTGACTACATGTATATTCAGGCGCGGATTCAGGGGGAGGGGGAATAAGGAAATTCCTCCCCCCCCCCCCTAAATTATAAAAATATGTTTTGTTTATTTCGATAATACACCACGTCACAAATTTTAAACAAATTCGTGACCAAATAAATCTGACAACTAACAACTTTAAGTAAAATTTTTCATTGAATCCGAATATAAAGTCAGAATTGTCAAAAATAGAACAGTTTTTGAGATATTGCAAAATAACCGTTATTTGAGTTTTTAAAAAAAGATGATGCGACTGAAATGCAAATATCTTCAAAAATGTTAAACGGATTATGTATTTCTTTTTTCTATTGAAAGATAATAAAATTACTAAAATAACCATGAGTCGTTTGTGAATATTAGTCAAGAAATGACAGAGTTACAGGGGACACAAGTTCAAGCTTCATTTAAAATTTTATGATTTCCCAATAAACCAAGCGATATTGTAACGATATCGAAACGATTTTATACAGGTGATAGAAAGTATCACAAGTGATAATCGTTTACGAACCGAAAACGATAGTTTTTTCGGACTAACCTTTCCTTATATCGCTTACGTTTTCGATATCATAATTTCCAATAATAACGATAGTAAAATCGCATTTTAAAAACATTTTAAATACTTAAGTTTTCAGCGTTTTAAGTTATAAAGATATACTATGTGCAAACATATGTATGTATGTATTTGATATGCATCTTCTTGCATAAAACTTATTGTTCTTCTGAAAGATAAATATTTTAATAATTAAGAAAAATTTTAAATTCATCTTTAAATTTAATAAATATAACTTAAGGTTCTTTGTAATATGTATGTATTTATATAAGGATAATTCGCAATTTATCCAATAAGAACTTTTTTGGTAACGTTTTATCTTTTTATTGTTAAAATAATTTTCAATGTTTAAATAATTGTTGATGTGTTTTTCAAATGTTTGTTTTTTAATTTTAAAAAAGTGATGTCGTAACGATATCGTTTTAAATAATAGTGTATATTATTATAGTCGCCGTAAGATATAATATCGTTTTCACTTGTTCAATTTTGCTCTTTTCAAGTAAATTTTTTAAACCAATGATTTAATAATCCTAATGTTTTATTGCATGCGACATTTGATTATTTTGATATGAACATTTTGCTCCCAACAAGACATATATTGGTACAAAAATAACGAAGCTACAGAAGATTTAGTAAATTAAAGCACATAGAAATTCAAAAGTTTCAAGCAATTTTTAATATTTATTGTTACTAAAAATTTATCTTTGTATATTTATTTGTTGTGGGTTGATTCAATTAATCTTCTGTAACTTTGTCATTTTTGCACCGATCTGGATCCTATTGGCCACAAAATCTTCGTATTGAAATAGGCTAATGTCGTATGTATTAAAACTTAAAAAAAAATTATTTTTTGGTTTAAAAAAAAATAACTTGAAAAGAGCAAAATTTTGTCCACTATAAATCTGTCATTTATTGACTCATCATCACAAACAACCCATGGTTATTTTAGAAATTGTATAACCTTTTACTAAAAAGAAAGAAATACAAAGTCCGCTTAAAAGTAAAAGATATTTGCATGTTTTTAAAAACACAAATAACGGTTATTTTCAAATATCTCAAAAACTGTTCTACTTTTGACAATTCTGACTTCATATTCGGATTCAGCGGACAATTTTACAGTAGGTGTCATTTGTTCAAAAAACTGTCAAGTAGCGTTATAGTCCCAAGCGAAACGAAGTTTTAGCAAAGTGTTTGGGAGCCAAACTCTACATTATGCGATACAAGATGGGTGGACCATCACGACTCAATTTTACACTTTGCAATAAGTGTACATCATATGGTAGAAGCTTTGGAAAAAATTTCTGAGTGGAAAGGTAGAGATACCTCATCAAAAGCCTTATATTAAGGAACTGACTTAGTACTTTTGAATTTCTTTGCGGAATATACATAAATATTAAGTGTAATACTTATTATAACACAGCCGCTTTGTATCATTTTATAAAAGCATGATATAGATCTTCAAAAAGAGAAAATAAATAAAGCCGAAGAACAATTTAAAGTTATTTTTGAAAAAGTTTAAGTTGTTTGCGTTCAAATCGAGCTTCTAATCGAAAAGACAAGATTTGAATGAAATACTCACATCCAAAATGTTGAAGATTACTACCGAGTTGAAGGTTACATTCCTCCTATTAAATTTATTTTAGAAGATCTCAAAACACCTTTCCCCATAGATATCCTAAATGTATTGAATATAACTAAACTTCTACCTCAAAGTGTAATCTAGTTATAAACAGATACAAAACTTTTGAGACCACAACTAGCTGATGTGCTGATTATTTTTAATAAAAGATATAAACACCCACTAACATATAAACTTGAGCCTGAACTGTTGCATTGGCAACAAACATGGAAAAAATCAAAAAATCTATCTGATAACAATGTAGATGCTTTAATAAACTGTGATTAAGATATCTACCCAAATCTAAGAAAAATATTTCAAATTTTCGTTTCAATGCTCGTCGGTAATGCTACGAGCGAGAGGTCATTTTCTACCCTTCGTAGAATAAAAAATGACTCAGATCAACAATGACAGAAGATAGGCTGTACTATCTAAATTTGCCTCATCAGGAAATCATAAATTGCTTATTTAAAAAGAAAGTTTATTTTAATTTATATTGAATATTTTATTTAACTTTATTGTTGAGTTTTTTTTAATATATCTAATATACACATATTGTTTTTAATAAACTTTTAAAAACAAATTTTTTACTTTTTTCATCAAAAAATTCCCCCCCCCCTTCTAAGGCTCAAGCTGGATCCGCGCCTTGTATATTAAAAGCTAAACTTACTAACTTTTAGAAGGACTTTCTTGCACGTACAAAAAAATTTTACAATTGGGAGAAGGCTCCGAGATGGAATAAGTGGCGCTCAGAATTTTATGTCGAATGAAAATGTCACCAGAGGCAAAATGAAGCCGTTGTAAAGCCATGTACAACAATAGGTTATATGGTGAGAGTTTTTTTTAATTTCCCTAAGCTAATCCCGCGAAGCTCTACTCTTGGCTGGAATCAGCAACCACAGCGCTGATATACTAACTCACTATAAGCTAACCTACCGGGGCTTTAATACCACCGTTACATAAAATGCCACCGTTATATAAAAACAAAAAGCTCTGCATTTGGGGGCGTGAATTTTTCCTGTTTTAGAAACTTCTTTGACACATCTTTCATTGTAGTAGGTGACTGGCATAACTTTTTTTTGTTGTATAGAGGCCGTCCCGCTCTAATGTACATACAATCATGACATTAAAAAAACATATGTATGTCTATCATACTGCATTTATGTACATAGGTACAAGCATACATACATACATATGTATATTCATATGATAATTATATTGAATGAATACTTTTGCTGTATGCCGTACCCTACTAACGACTATCAGGTTTATAAGTTTTCGATGTCAGTCAAATATTATTAAATGTCATCATTGTCATCAGCATAAACCAACAGTAATCGTAAAACCAACAGCAACAAAAACGAAAACAACGTTACCAACAATATTCGTGCATACATACGTATGTATGTACATATTTACTATTAAATATTTGAGTGTCTGCATAAATAAAAAGATGAAAAATGAGCAAAACAGTTACAACAAGAACAAACATCATAATCGTCATCACCGATTTTATGTCAATGCGGTACATAAAATATCACAGCTAATCTCATCATCATAACGCCAACAGATTTGAGTTCCATAGCAAATATCCGGTATGTCACAACTACCGCATCCACCTCTCCCCCTGCCTCTCTCTCTCTCACTTTCATTATGACTCGTGGACATTTCATTGTCAATTTAAATTGAGAAATGACTATTGAAAATGATGTTAGTAAGGACTTTAATAATCATTAAGATGATGGCAATAATGATAACTTTATTCATGATGATTATTGCTGCAGAGATTTGTTAAAAAATATTTACAAACACATGTCAATGGTTGCCAGATTGTAAGTAGTAAATTTTAGAAGTTTATAAGTTATAATAAATCTTTTTCAACAAAAGCGACATTTTTTGGATATCGTGTCAAACACCAAAAGTTTGTTGCAAACATTTGTCAAAACAAATCAACACTTAGATTCGAAAAACTTTCAAAAATTAAAAAGCGAATGAAAAATATGATATGTATGAATAAAATAAATTGTATGTTTAATTCTTTAATAATATTGCAACAACAATTTCTTGCAAAAATAATTCTTTGTGTACGTACTCCACATACGACGCACAAGGTAACATTGTATGCTGTCGTTACATACGACAAATACTAGGAGCATATGCAAAAATTGTTTATTGTATTGGATGATTTTGAAAAAAAAACAAGTATGTACTATCTGGTCTGTATTTCTTTGAATTCTTGTACCCACACAACACTATTAAAAATTTTTGACGAACAGTGCCTCATAGGATTTGGCATTGTCTATTTTTGCAGATCTTTTATATTAACCTAAATGATGTCGGTGTAAAAATGTGTCAAATCGGTTACAAAATGGCCGAGTTATGGCCAAATAATGAAATTCGATCAAAACTAAACTTGCTATATATTAATTAAACTTTTAATATAAGTATTTAATTCCACACAAACATGTGCAAATAATTAAATAAAACTAAACGATATATAATATAAATATACATGTAAATATATATATATACATATATTTAAATACATATATAAACTTCTGTTCTTTCCAAGCCATGGTGAAGGGTATACAAGATTCGGCATAGCCGAATATAGCACTTTTACTTGTTTCATTTTATTATTTTTTATATCTTATCATTATGCCAATTATTTTTTCCGGGAGAACGATCGTATGTAATTAAATAAAAATAATGAGCCAATTTATAATATACATATATATATATATATTACTTCCCGTGGTTCCTATAAGGAGCATATGGCCATAACAAATTGGTTCCATTGTGATTTGTCGGATGCTATGGTTTTCATTTCGTTCCAGCTTTTGTGTTGTGTAAAAACTTCGAGTTCGATTTGGCGACGCCATGTGTGGGATGGTCTACCTCTCCTTCGGCTACCTTGTGGGTTCCATTCTATAGCATTTCTTGTTAAATCGCATTGGGTGCAAGGTATGCCCTATCCAACGCCATTTCCTTCTTAATATTTCCTTATTTACAGGCTTTTGACCAGTATCGTTCCATAATCTTGCAGGAGTTGAATATGTTCAGCTTGGTTCTCCTTGAGATATGCGCCGATCGCCATATAGGGTTCAGTTGACTGAATGCTTGCTTGCCATATTTAATTTGGTTTCGGACGTCAACACCAGAGCCTCTTTTTGTAGTCAGTAAGCTGCCGAGTTAGCAGAATGTTGTCACATCTTCGAGTTCTAAATGGTCTATTGTAAATGGTCTGTAGTTGGAGGCATTTATCCGATAAAAGACAAATGTCGGCTGCATAGTCAAGGTCTTCAATTCTATTATTGAGTCCCCATGTTATTCCCCTCTGCCTGCGTGAAGCTTTTTGCATTATATTGTCCCCGACATAATTGAAAAAGAGGGGCCACAGCACGGTTTTGACGTTTTTGAAGTGTACGGCAGCATGCGTTGTGTTATAGAGCCTTTGTTAGTTCGACAATCTTGTATGGGGTGCCTTTGCATGTTAGTGCATTCCATATACCCGGATGGGAAATGGTATCAAAAGGTTTTTCAAAGTAAATGAAGACCAAGTAAAGCGGAGATCTCCATTCAACTGATTACTCAATTTACAAGCACCTGAAATATGCCAGATTGTAGTTTGATGTATTATAAACAGAATGGCAAAATAAATGGGGTGCCCCATTAGACTAGTTAGTTGTTGATCAGTGAGCGGTTTCAAATCCTGCCAGACAGTCTAGTCAGTTTTACTATAACCGACTATAGTGAATCTGACCAGAGTGTCTGGCAGGTCTTCATTACTATTGCTTGATAAGTAAATTTAGAATATTATTTTTTAATACACAGTTACATAAAATAAAGAAACAGAGGAAATAAAAATGTTCTGGCAACACTAAATTGTAATGTACATAAATTCGCAATATCTTTGCCGATTTGTGTACTTATGGCTGTTTGTATACCAAAGTATTAAAATCTGACAACAACGACAATCACAGAGCCACTTAAAGAGTCAGACTGTCAGCTATTGAGTAAACAATTTTAAATAAGCACATACATATAAACCATCATAAATGCATGTTTTCCATACACATTCAGTCATTTAATTCAAGCTTTCGCAAACGATTGTGCCAAACTAACAATGACAACAACAAGCTGTTGGATTCTTTTCATCACAAGATTAATGCAAAATGGATAAATATTTCATTTTCAGTTTCGTACACTTAAAAAATTAATGAACATAAAAAACTTAACTAGAGGAAAGAGCGAACCGATGAATGAATGCATGCGGTTGCGGTGGGTTGTAAATGAATTATGTCAATATGCAAGCAAAAGGGAAAGAGCAAGCCAACTGTTTGTATTTCTATTTTTTTTTTTTTTTTTTTTTTTGTTTAATTTTTTGGTTTAAGTCTGACTGTGAGTGCTATCAAAAATCCAACCAGCCAAGCTTTACCATCCCAACTAAACTCAACATCCATTTGTACCACATTTGTTTCTCATTTTATTTGCCATCTAAGGACTGCAACTGCATAATAAAGCATTAACAAAAAAATAAAATATTTTCTCACACTTTCAACACCAGTGCAAAAGTCTGTCGCCACGATACAAATAAAAGTACGTATTTACGTACATATGCATGTACAACAATACACATCGGGTGCTTTTTCCGTCTGTATTTATTATGAATAAACCCAAGCCAAAAATGTTCTTCCTAAAAAGAAAATACCCGTTACGTATACAAGATATTTTGTATGTTTGTATGCAATATATAGTAGTTTTTAAGGACATTCGTTTCCTATTTAGCATATTTTTTATTCATTCAATTATTTTTTTTTTGCTCGTTTATTTTTCATAAAATATCTTAAACGCTTCCTAAACATTTTTTAGTTTATGAAATTTTCTATTCAGTAAAATTTGTGCTGACAGTAATCTAAATATTTTGACAGTATTAAAATATATATATATATTTTTTTTTGATGTCTAAATAACCCAGTAGTCAAAGTACCTCTATACTTTATATAAGATAAGTTCGCATATTCCGGAATTTTTAAAATAAAGATCCCAAGATATTTGGGATTACAAAATTTTTAACATTTTATTAAATACTGACGAATTGTATTAATTAAACGATAATATTTTTTGTTTTATAATGTTATTTATTTACTTAAATATTATTTACTTGTGTTGTGGTAAACTTAAAAGTTAATTTTTACAAAAGCTTTGCAAATAAATCTCAACTAAATAAATTTGTGTTCATTGTATTGCGGCATAAAAGATGATGCAAAGAGAAATGAAAAAGGGCAGCTTTCTTAAAAAGAGACAAAAAAAAAACGCAAAATCTTCCCAGATAAAATGGAGACTAACAGCTGTATTCATAATGAAAATTTGGCATGAAGTAAGCACAAAGTTTATTTGTAATACACTTACCAAACTCTGGCTAACGATTTGCTAAGTGCCGGTTCACACACGTCAAGTTTGACTCGTCAAGTCTTGAGCTTTTAGGAGAGAAGGGAAAAGAGAATGCCATTTCTTTTTCCCTCTCTACTAAAATCTTAAGACCTGACGAGTCAAACTTGACATGTCTGAACCAGCACTAAACTCTTGTTAACGAGCTGCCAAACGTTTGCCAACTTGTGAAAAATAGCTGTTTAATGTTAAACAATTTGGATGGTTAAATTTAAATAACTGTTTTATTCTATTTTTCTTCCTTTTTTGATTTTATTTTAATTTTAAAAACTTTTTAAAATTGTTAAATGTGGAGGCAAAAAGAAAAAAAAAAATTACAAAACCAGCGATGATTAATGCAAACTTGTTGCATTTTTGAGTCATATAATGTGGCATCCTTAAAATTCAGAGTTGATTTTTTTAAAGTTAGCAGATGGACAAAAGTTTGTTACCCTGCCTTTACACATGCAAGTAGTGGCATGCCACTGTTGTATACATATTATCAAAGAAAAATTGTTCGAAAGAGTCGAATCTCATGCCATTGGCTTTTGTGATTACACATGACACTGCGAGTTCATTTTCAAAATGTCGTTGAAGCGTCAACTTAAGATAATTTGTTGACTTCTCAAATTAAAAAAAAAGTACCAAAAAACCAAATAGAGTTACCGAGTTAATCATATAGGCACATTTTTGGGGAAATGTTTTACATATATTTATATAAGCATTATTTTAACAATATTAATGCTCTATAATTAACAAACTTGCTTTTATTAATGCGCGTTTCAAAAAATTAATCATAATAATAAACGTATCATGTTAAAACTTTAATAACATTTTGACAATAATCCATTTAATTTGCATTAAATTTTGAACAGGGTAACATTGTTCATCGTTTTGTCATTTAGTGGCAAGCAAGTGCCAAATTTCCACTCGCATGCAATTTTTGCTGCCACTGGAGCTGCCATTGCGAAAAATGTGAGTGTATTAGTAAAAAAACGTGAGTGTATTGAGTTTTTCGAACTGGCAGTGGCATGTGTAAATGCTAGGTTATGTATAAACTCTGTGCTTAGCAGCTCGTTGCACGTAGTGTACAAACTGTGGCTAACTTTTTCTTATGTAAGTTGTATTTATTTAAATCACATTTTGTCCGGTTAGGTTGCTATGAAAACTCAGCCAGATTGGTCTGCCTCTAATTTGTACCCATAAATATCTCGTTTTCACCCATAAACCATTACTTTTCAACTTAATATCTTTAACTTTCACCTTGAATAAACTTAGAGGAAATATAAAATTTAGTGAAAATTAACAGTTTAAGACAAGAAACTACTTTTTACTTTCCAAAATTTTTGGGCCTTTATACCATTTCACACTGGTTGAATTTATATGGGGAGAACGGTCAAAAATACTTTAAGTAGACATAATTCGCATTTGTAAGTTGTGTATACAAAAGTAATGATGTAAGAACTAAGGATGTAACGAATACCGCTGCCGATAAATCGGCGACACTTCAGATTTTCAAATATATATCGGAATCGGCGATACTTTGCTGTCGATACGACGAAACTTTTTATATTTTTTTTTTTGGAGCATTTATGAACAAACAATTTAATTGTCTTTGCTTATTTTTTGCATAGCAACTATGAAACTTAGAAAAAGCAGAGCATAAATTAAAAAGGGAATCAAGAGAATAATAAAAGGCGATGGAGAAAAGTCCCAAAATTTATAAATAAAAGATTTGAGGCTTTAGAAAATAATGAAACCTATTGTTTATCTACAA
Source organism: Pollenia griseotomentosa (assembly GCA_963931875.1). Classification (NCBI taxonomy): domain Eukaryota; kingdom Metazoa; phylum Arthropoda; class Insecta; order Diptera; family Polleniidae; genus Pollenia; species Pollenia griseotomentosa. The sequence continues at coordinate 150,336,644 of OZ007560.1, read as the reverse complement.
TTCTTGACCCTTGATACAATGCTCGAATATTTTAAAGACAATCGACTTCAGTTATAACGAAAAACGTATTATTGAGCTACAGGTGGTACAAGTTCTGATAAGTCTAAAAGAATTGGACTTTGTGAAAAATTTATAAGAGAATCCGAGGAATTCTTCTAATATTCCTAGAGACAAAGATTCACTTGTTTATGGCCATCATTGCGGCCATCATGATGTCCCCAAATTAAGAAAATAGTGCAGAAATTCTTTAGTTTTAAAATTAGTTCTGTCGCATCTGACACACTATTTTCCAGTGCAGTTATTGTTTTGAACGGTCTTGCGAAATCGTATATCTCCGCAAAAGTTGAGAATAATCTGTTTTTTAAACAAAAATCTCATCTATGTCAGTTTTAAGTAATAATAATTAAATTCTTTTTGTAAACAAGTTTTTTATTTTTTGTTAATTTGTTCATGAATAACATTTTATTCCTGGTTTTTAAATCTTATCAAATTTTAAATACTGCACTGTAATTTTGTATAAGAAAAAATGTCTCTACTTAACTTAAGAGTTAAATTCAATATGCTTATAGGTATCGATATCGGCGATATATTATTTTGATAATCGGTATCGTACCGGCAAAAAGGGCGTATCGTAACAAATCAAGTAAGAATCCCGCTTTTTTTGAGTTCTTTTGGTAATCCAAAAATATCACAAAAATATTTTAAAGCCTCAGCACCAATATTGGCATTGAAGAGGCTAAAAGGCAACTAGTCTTAATTCATTATTTACATGAAAATATTAATTTTTTTTATTTAAAAATTAATTTTTTACAGTTTTTTCTATTTTTATCAAGAAATTTAATTATAAATTACAAAATACTAGAAATTTTTTAATTCCCTTTTAAATGTTGACAAAAGTTCAATGCTTCATGCGACATCTAGATACAGACAAATTTTGGCTTTGTCTTATTTACATTCTGTTGGAATTGAACTGACGAATTTGAAAGACTATTAATGGATTTGAAAACAAACAATATTTGCATTTTATACAATGCTCTTACAGGTAAGACGTTTATAGCATGATTCTCAAAAAGATCCAAAGTATGATGTCTGATTGGCAGACTGAAACCCAACTTTAAAGCCTTGTTTTGCGCCGATTGTAAGCTCCCGGAGATGCAGTTTTCTTAAACCTATATATTATAGGAAGGTAGGTTAAGTGACTGTGTATCAAACTCTGATATATAAACAACATGCCTAGATACCGTATTGTATATATATCTTGTATTAACACACCATCAGTATGAACTGCAACTGTTTCGTCGTTCTTCAAAATGTATGGTCTGAATCTTATAAACTTAAGCTAAGATCGCACTATCGGCTCAAATATCACAATCTGTGACGACTTTTATCGTGCTATATCGGCGCACATTTAAAAACATTGCACAATTCATTCCTGGGTGGTCCCATTATCGTCGCACATTGTGACAATTTTTTTCGGTTCATATCGGCCAAAACTCAATTGCGACAATAATCGGTGCAATGCATTGCAATGCGGTTACACCATCGTGCTATTTGGGCAAATTAAATCATATGCTTTTGTCTATTTGCTTGTTGGCAGACTTAATTTTACTTCAGAAATTCGCAAAATTCTCCGTCTGAATTTTCCATTATGTTTCTTAACAATTAATCAAAATAATATATTAATATATACATAATAAAAAAATTTTTTCAATTTTATTCAAACTTACTGCACTTATTCTTTTTTTTTTTGTAATTGTTGTTTTGTAAAAAGTTGCTTACAAGCCAGGGATGGCAACATCGATACAACTGCAATGTTGTGGTTAAAGCGAATTGTTTTCTTTTATTTAACAGTATATATGTACTATTTAACGTTTTAATACATAAATACTAGATACATAAAACAAATGTAATTTTCGTACAATTAATCTCAAAAAAGTAAAATTTTGGTAGCCAGTTAGTGCAATTTAAAAATTTCGTTTTTCCATGACTTGTATCGGCGACAGTGATCGGCGCACAAGTGGCCGAAAAAAATCGGTACATATTAAACAATTTGATTGCTCCACATTGTTCAAAAGAGTGTTCGCATTATCGTCGCATCAACGTCAATTTTGATTGTCCACAGTCAGCACAATTTCGGCACAGATTGTCGCATATTAAAAAATTTTAACCGTTCATACTATCGGCACCTGAAATACGACAAAAATTGGTACATTGTGCCGATAGCTAGTCTTATCTGCATTTAAAACCAGCTTGGATAGTCTTATATATTCCGCTAATATTGCCGAGTCATACTCTACATGAGTTTTTAACACCTGAGTACACTTATACCGATATAGCAAGCAATATCATCCGCAAACATGAAGAGTTCACCATTAAAGTTTATTTTACCAATATCGTTTATAAAAATTTTTAGTAAAAGTGGTCCAAGCACACTACCTTGACGTACACCACATTTATCAGGTAATAAAGAACTTTTGGTTTCTCCAATCTGAACGAATTGCTCTCTTTTTGTTAAATAGTCTTTTAATAGCTTAATAGAGTTATTAGATACACCAATTAATGCCAACTTTTTAATCAAAAGGTCAAAAGCTTTTGACAAGTCAAAGAAAACGCCTGCTACTCCATTAAACCCTGCATCAAAGCCTCCACATATATAGTCAACAATATTCACAACCACTTCTTCTGAACCCGAGCCTTTACAGAATCCAAATTGGCGTTCAGATAAGATGTTATTTTTTTCTAAATATTCAGATAACTGATTAAAAATTATTTTTTCAAGAACTTTATCTACAATAGATAGAACAGACACTGGTCCAAACATATTAACATTATAAGAACCCACTCCTTTGGGTATTGGTACAATTTTATGAATTTTTAAAACAGCAGGGTATTCACCAAGCTCAATCATCTTCCCAAACATAACCGAAAGTATATCTGCAATTTTGAATTTTTAGCCAGAACTCTTAATCATTGACATTGTATTTATTATATCTTCAACACAGTTTTTATTATTATTGGAAAGATTAAAGGTTGTTTCAAGGGGTGTTAACGTTCCAAAGTTGTTAATATTGTCACTTGAATAACCCGGTATATTACTACTTAGGTTCTCTACCGTATCAAAAAAGAAGTGATTGAAAACCACGACTTTATCATTATCATTTGTTATGAAGTTACCATCAACTGAACAAATTTATTGTGTGGCTTGTAGATTCCTTCCAAGTGCATTGTTAAGAAACCTCCATGTTTTCTTAGTATCACCACCGGTTTGGTCCAAATTTCAAGAATAATAACTATTCATAAAATTTCTATTATAAATTTTTATAAATTTACTGGCTCTTTTCAGCTTTTCGGATATAAATTTATCATTCCTATTTTTTTTTCGAGCTTAGTAGTTTCTCTTTGAGTTCTAACAATGAAGCTAAATTTTTAGTAATCCAAGGTGTAAGTTTGGTTCGAAGGTTTATTGTCGTGGTGCTTGTTGATGTACACTTTTCACCCGCATCAGACAACACATGCATTAATTGTTTACATTGTTCTAAAGGATTATTAAAATTATAGATTTCATCTAAGTTCTGATCAAGTATTGAATCAAATTTAGCATAGTCGAATTTATAAAAAACATCTATTAACTTTTAAGAAACAGCTTATTATATTATGATCCGTAAATGTGCTTTCAATAGAATTTACATTAATAAAGTTAATTATGTTACTGAAAACACAATCTATAGATGATTTAATCAGTGGTCTAGTAATTAGGTCATGACATGACTCCATACTAAATTCCGAAAAAAGATTTACTTAAGTTCTTCTGCAATTGTCATTTAATAACAGATCCACTTTGAAATCGCCCGCAACCACACATTGACCATTTGACATTACTGGAAGAATATCTTCAATTTTCTCAACAAACTGTGAAAAGACACATTTCTGCGATCTGTATAGTGAAATAAGCCGCAGTGGCTTATTGTTAATAATTATAGTAGGCAGTTCAATCATTATCAAATCTAGAAACTCCTCACTCCGATTAACAAGAATTTTGTAGTTTAATTTATCAGCAACATACATTGAAGTGCCACCATATCCATAACCCCGGCAACAATGTACAACTCGGTAACATGGTATTGAATACAAATTAACACATTTAGCATCAAACCATGCTTAAAAGTGTTTGATTTAAAATTCAATAACAAATACCATTATAAAAGAGACAAAAATGACTATAAACTAATAAAAAAAAAAACGAATCATAAATGTTTGATCAAAAAGAGTCGCGGGTAGGGTACAATTTTCCCCCGACGGAAGTATCTTTTACGATCAGATAATCATATTCTGGTTTTATTGCGCTGAATATTCAAAATAAGAAAATTTTAAAAAATAAACAAAAAAAAAAACATAAAATATCTGCTTCAAAACAAAGGACTGAAGCTTTACTGAGCAGTTTAATAATCTTAAAATATTAACAAATAATATGTAAAAAAATTACAGAGGGACGATTAGGAAAACACACTTAAAACCATAACTAAACACTTGAAACAACGAATAAAAAAATGCAACGCGAATATTTTTTAAATACTACTGCAGAAATAAAGCGAATATCTGTATGTATAATAACCACACGAACCGGATGATATTCGTCTGAAACTATTAACTAAATGGAGAAAAACTGCGTTTTTAGTTTTTCATTTCGTGATCATGTGTCCTTTTTAATGGACTTAAAGTTTTAAGGAAGTGCACTTTTCCAAAAAAATATTTAAAATACTTCTGCTAATTTAACAATGCCAAATGTGATGTCAAAAGAACAAATATTTTGTAGTATTTATATTTTATCGTGCAAGGATAAAAAGATGTCAAAAATGTCATATAAAATTTTTATCCTTTAATATCCTTTAAGATTGCCAAAAAAATTCCCCTTCAAAAAATAGTGCGTTAAAGACCCAATTATTTTATACTAAATTCCAAAATTTCATCCTCATAGCTTTTTTACTTAAGTGTTAATAAATATTTTATAATTTTGAACAGGCGAATTTTTTATACAGAAAAGGTTTATTTATAAAATTAAATGTTTTTGGTATGTTGTTTATGTAGACCAGTAGCCCGTTTCTGTATTTCTCGCATCGTAAAATTTTCCGACTGAAACCAGTGAATCGGGACAGAAACAGTGAAAAATGAAACAATAAATGGTTTTTCTCACACAAGTGTTTCTGTATCTTTTTTTTGCGAGAATTATCTGTCATTTAAATAATTTTCCAGCAATTATTGGAAGGATGCGAGAAAAAGTGTTTCTATAACAATATTTTGCGAAAAGTTTTTTTCAAGAACTGTCAAAATAAGTCACATTTGAAATTGGTGGCGAGAAAAACAAAATGTAGATATTTTGAATTTAAAATATGTTTATATACTATTTTTTTTAAATAAATAAAAAAATAGAAGGAATATAAATGATAAATGCATAATTTATATGATGAAAATTAACAAAAAACAATTGTTATATTTTGTTAGTTAAAATTTTTGTTAGCCTTTTCTTGTTTTGGTTTTAATCAGTGCTGCCAGATAAATTTGTGTCAAAATCGTCAATTTCCTGAGAAAAAAATAAAAAAGATCGTCTTTTTTGTTTTAAAAATCGTGCAATTTAAAATCAATTTTAAACAAATTTGTTTCGACTTTTATTAAAAAATAATCAAACAAAAACATAGTTAAAGTTCATGGGTATTTAATAATTGAGATATAAATCTTTAATTTACCTATTCCTATAATCTTTTTCTTTTTTACCTGAAATAGACTTAGTAGAATACCTTGTAGTTAAAATTAAAATAAACGGTTCATAAATAAACGGGTTAAAGACCCAGTAAAATCTTCGCCTACAAAATAATATGTTAAGTAATCAGAAACACATAAAAGCACTACATATTATTCTACTGAAAAACGAATGAATTTTACAAGGGTTGTGCCAAAAAGAACAAATTCAAAAGTAAGTCATTTTTTTATCTTAATACATCCAGAAAAAAGTAGTTATCGAAGTTCTTATGGAAGAAAGCTACTTAATAACGAGTGAAAGAAGCAGGGCTGTGGAGTCGTTAAGAAAAAGTTATAACTCCGACTCCGACTCCTTTTGGTGAAATTTTTTAAGCACGACTCCGACTCCGACTCCGACTCCGACTCCGACTCCTACTCTAACCTAGCATTATTTAAGAGACTAGTTTTTTTTTTGACTTTAAACTCTTTTTTAATTTAGTACCTGTTAAATGGTTAAATATAGCAAGAAAATGATTCTGTAAAAATTTCAAATCGATATTTTAATTCTAACGTGCCGCGCATTGAGCTTTAACATACTAGTTACTAATATATGAGTAGGAAAGCTGCAAAATATTTTATTTGGATTTTGGAAAAAATGCAAAAAACCTATAGCGCCCGATTAAATAGACCAAATGAGTTGAACCTTTTTTCAATTCTAAAGTGTTATGACATTCTTGACTTATAACTTAACAGTTGAGAAATTTAAACCAACTGAAATATAAAAAAATAATAGATTTAATTTTAGAACGAACGAGTTTTGTTACGAACTTTCGAAAGAAACGAGTTTTGCTTCAATCTGTATGGGATCATTGAATTTTAGTATATTTTAAAGGTTATATTAATTTATTAATATTATGCAAACAGTGCTAAAAAATGTAAAAATAGGGGAGAGATAAACTACATCAATTCACATCTTTTTCAAATAACGTTTTTTATACTGTTGGAATTTATAGATGTGTGAATTTCCATAAGTCCTATCTAATGTAGCTTTCGAGATAGAAAAGTTGAAAACAACACCAAGTCCAATTGGCTTAGACGTTAAAGGCTTCAAGTGTACTTAGTGTTGTTTACCACAATATTAATAGAGGCAAAGGACAGTCCTTTTTTGTAAATTGTGAAGTGAGGTCTTTTGTTTTTAATAAACATACATAAATTCAGACACTGCCATTTTGGTCTTGTTTTATTTATTAAGTCAAATCTTTCTCATCATTCTCAGGAAAATTTAATATAGTTTATTAAAACATGCAGATGCGCCTTCAGTTGTTAGTTCTACAATTTATATAACACATTTTGTAGAGAAACGTAACGTAAAAAAATGTTGTTAGCCTTCTATTATTTTTGGGAAATAGCACCCCTTTTGTTGTTGGACTTGGTGCTGTTTGTCTCAAGGCATGGAACAGTACCATAGAAGGTAACGAACCTTTTTTGACGTAATTTTTTAAGTATATCATCGACATAAAAAAAATATGTTAGGATCATATAAAATATTCGTACAAATGCACATTTTTATAACATAAACATCATTTGCGATCATCAACATGTTTGCGCGGTCTGCTGTAAAGTTTTCAAAATGTGGCTTGATGTAGTTTTATGTGAATTTTTAAACAACTAAATTTAAATCTTTTTCTTTAGTGTACTCGCCATTGCATTTTTCCGTTCCTAATTCAATATTATTATTGTCCAAGACCGAAATTTGAAATTGCAAGTCTTTATTATCTCTCCAATTTTCCCTAAAGTGAGTAGATAAAAGTATTCTCAAATCATTTTTCCCACATTGATGGGAATTATATCTGGAACAATGTCATGTATTTTTCCGAGTTCCTTTTCCTTTTATTCTATTATAATTCACCTTGAAGGTTGGAACTTCAAATGTAGTTCACTTAATGCTTTCACCACAGGAGCTACAGCAGATTTCAAGTCATATTTATGAACATGGCTATTTTTGGCTATATGGCTATATATTTGTTAATATACGATAAATAAAAAACAACATCTTTACAAATTTAATTTTTAAATTCCTTAATTCGGCTCTATTTCATTAACGATATCTTGGCGAAATTCAAATAGTGAACCCGCTGGTTTTTGTTACAGAAATTTGAGGTCACATTAAAACATAGAAAAGGACATGCTTTGATACAATCTATATAACTATTCTTATAAATTGTCAAAATAAGATGTTATCTCAATTTTTAAATTTTTGAAACTCACCTACTCATATGAAAAGTATACTGGTCCTTATTTTCAGACTTCACAATTTCAAAAAGCAGACCCTCTTATGGCCAATTCCACTAATTTATCTAAATATCAATTTATGTTTAAAATTTGTTTTTTTTATGTCAAATAAAAATAAAATTATTGGAAAAATTATATTTAAAAAGAATTGGAGAAATTGGTCATTAAAATTTTTTATTTTAAAAAATATTAGAAAAATTGTAATGCAAAAAAGTCGGAGTCGGAGTCGCTAGTTTTTGTGGGTACTGTAGTGTATGATGTTGACAGGATGTTTGCCCTATAGCCCAATATAATTTTATGCAGCTGTAGGGTACCAGCTCGATGGTCAGGCGTTCTTAGCGAACTGCCAAATTAGGAGACTAAAAATAATTCAACTAGGCAACAAGTGCCACTTTATGTTTTCAAATCTAAAGTCTGCTTTATTTGTGGGCTACTGCCCTTTTTATACTAATTTTACAATATTGCTTACTTATTCTAACTTTTAATATTAATTCTTACAATCTATACTTCTCTTTCAGTACCATGGAATTAATATGGTCTTTCCTTATGCACAATGCTATGACCAATCAGAATGCATGAGTAAGGAATGTACTCATTTTCGTTAGACAATCCAAATTCATGTCACTCACATTCTGATTGATCTGCTTTACCATTATATTGACTCATGTTCGAACACATTGAGTCATTTGGGTAAATGCCGTTATTTGATCTTTTATGTATGGCATTTACCCTACAGTAATTGGGGTGGCATGTATGCATTTTAGATTGGTTATTGGGTAAGCAGTGGACGCTTATAAGGTACACTACACCCTCACCGTTAAGAGAAAAATTAGGGGAGTAATTTTTCTTCATATTTTCATAGTACTGTAAAAATATTGTAATAATTATAATCTGTTGTTTTAATTAATGATTCTTAAAATCTATTTACATAATTAATTCTTATATCTCTATACTTTTATTTTTACATAGTTTGTTTTATTTATTAGTCCTTAATCATAAGTATGGTTATATATTTTTGTTTTTATATAGTTTTATTTTAATCATTAGTTCTTAATCCTAGGTATGGTTTTAATTGGTTATTGTGCATTTCTTTTTCTACTCCGTTATAATCTATAATAGTATTTACATTATTTCTCCTAATTATCCTATATGGGCCTTTGTACGGGCTTTGGCTTTTCTTTCTATTCTCTACTTTTATTAAAACTAAATCTCCTATGTTTAAATTTAATCTATTATTATATTTATTGTCTAGTATTCTTTTTTCTTTTGTCTTTATTGTCAGTTCCTTGGCTCTTTCTAAAGAAAACTTTAGTTTTTGTTTCAGCTCTTTTGCATAATCATCGTAATTATAGATTTTAATTTCCTCATTGTTACTTATTTCTGATGGTAAACATGGTAATTTACCATAAACTAGTTCGAATGGTGTGTAACCAGTGTCTATGTGTGGTGCCGTGTTATAGGCGAAAGTAAAATAGTTTATCCACTTATCCCATTCATAATCATTTGCTGTTGTTAGCAAGAATTCATTGAGAACTCTATGATTTCTTTCTACCGAACCTATTGTTTCATGATGGTAAGGGGTTGAAAATGTTTGCTTGATTTCAAGTAACGAGCATATGTTACGCATCAGTTCGTTTTTAAATTCAGTCCCGTTGTCCGATTTGAGCACTTTAAATTTTCCGTATTTTAAAATTAATTGTTCTACTAATGTTTTGGCAGTTGTAAGTGCATCTTTTGTTGACATTGGGTGCGCAATAACGAATTTTGTTAGTTCGCATTGCATTGTCAATATGTATCGGTATCCGTTTGAAATACGAAGAGGTCCTACAGTATCAATTGATATTATCTCAAAACTGTTGTTTGGGGTGTTTGTTAACGTAAGTGGTTCCTTAATGTTCTTTGTCTGTTTGTTTATATTACACTTGTCACAATATCTTACAAATTGTTTAACCATCTTGTTCATGTTTTTCCAAATGTACCGCTGTTTCAACTTAATTACCGTTTTTCTAATTCCTAAGTGGCCTGCGTGTGTGGTATTGTGGAATTCATCGATGAGTTTATATTTCAGAATGTCATCTGTTATTCTTGTTGGGGCATTGTAAATTAATATTTTTAGTAGAGGACTTTTGTTGTTTATTCTTATCTTTGCATATGCTTCTTTTAATTCTTTCATTGTATACGTCTTAAATATTTTATCATTCTTTGCTAGCGCTAATTCCTTTATATTTTCTTTCTTCATTTTAGATATCAGTTTTCTCAGAATCGAATCTAGTTTCGCTGAGTTATCGCTGAATCTTGCATGCATATTATTATCATCTTGTACGTTCTGGGCATGTAACTTCTTCATAATCGAATCTTGTTTCGATGAATTATCATTACATCCTTTCTTCACATAACTATTATTTTGGGTACGTGATTTCTTCATGATCGAATCTTGTTTCGATGAATTATCATCACGTCCTATGTGCACAATATTATCTTCAATTCTTATGTCGACGTCTTCTATATTTTCAAACTTATTAAATTGCAATTTTTTCATATTCTTAATATCATTTATGGATGTGCATTCCCATATTAGAAGTTGATCAGACTCCTGAGAAATGCATCTTCCCATATTACTTCTGTTTACACGTGCTTCATTCATATCTATTTCCTCATTGCCATTAACTTTATTTGCCTCTTTATTTGCTATTTTATTTGCCTCTTGTAACTTTATATTATCTTCATTCTTCTTTTTCATTGCCCTTGTGGTTATTAATATTTTCTTTTCTGTTTCATCATTTTCCAATGGTATCATTTGCTTAAGTATTTCCGAGTCTATTTCAATTCTTGACAATGCGTCCGCATTCGTGTTAATTTTTCCTTTCTTATAGATTATTGTAAAATCGTAATCGCTTAGATCTAACCTAATTCTTGTCATTTTTGATGATGGATTTTTGTGTGAGAACAGGGAAATTAGTGGTCTGTGGTCTGTTACCACTATGAACTTTCGACCGTATAAATATGGTTTGAAAAAATTTATTCCCCAATGAATTGCGAGCAATTCCTTTTCAATTATTGGCTTGTTTAAGTCGTGTTTCTGTAGAGATTTACTTGCATAAGAAATTGGTAGGTCTTGTCCAATTTCACCTTGAGACAGGACTGCTCCCAGTGCGTAGTTTGAAGCATCAGTCGTTAAAATAAAAGGTTTGTCAAAATTTGGGTATTGCAAAATTGGGGGTTTCATTAGTTTTTCTTTTAAAGTGTCAAAAGCATTTTGGCAGTCATTTGTCCATAGGAATTTTACTGATTTTCTTAATAACATATTTAAGTGTTTCGCAATGTCTGCAAAATTTGGTATAAATTTCCTATAATAATTGCAGAATGCAACAAATCGTCGTACATCGTCAGCGTTTCTTGGTATTGGATAGTTTTTTATTACTTCATATTTTGATGGGTCTGTTTTCACACCGTCTTTTGTTATTAAATGTCCTAAGTAAACTACTTCAGGTCTTAGAAAACAACATTTCTTTGGATTCAATTTAAGATTGTATTTTTGTAGCCTATCAAGAACTTTTATTAAGTTTTGATTGTGATGATTTAAACTGCAACCGTATACAATTATATCATCTACATAGAGAAATGCTTCGGATTCTAGTCCGGATAATGCTATTGTAAGCATTCTTTGAAAGCTGTTAGATGAAATTTTGAGTCCGAATGGAAGTCTTTTAAATTGAAAGTGTCCTTGTGGTGTTGAAAATGCAGTTAGTGGTCTCGAGTCTTTATTTAGTTCAATTTGATGAAAAGAACTCGTCATATCGAGTGTAGAAAACCATTTTGCTCTACCTAATTTGTCCAAAATATCTTCTAGTCTAGTTAGAGGAAATTTGTCGTTAACGATTTTATCATTAAGTTTTCTAAAATCTACAACAAGTCTCCATTTCTTTTTATCTTCCATGTTTTTCTTTGGTACTAAAAGGAGTGGAGCATTGTATGGGCTAACGGATGGTTCTATTATCTCGTCATCAAGCATTTTCTGTACCTGTTCATTTATTACGTCTGTATGTGAATGTGGTAATCTATAGTTTTTTATATACACAGCTGTATTGTCTGAGGTCGTGATATTCTGTTCATAAAAATTGTTGACACTTAATTTTTCGTCTTCTAAATGAAAAACGTTTTGATATTTTTTAAATATTTCTTTTAATTGTGTTTTTGCATATTCGTCATCATGGTCTAATTGCAAGTCATTCAAAATTTTGTAAAAACGTTCGTCGCCGTTTATATTTTTGTAATTTAATATGTCGTAGTTTTTAAGTGGGTCAGTATGTAGTTTAATGCCCTGTAAAGTTGTTGTTTCATTTGTTGTGTTTAAAATTTTGACGTGTGTCATACCGTTTTTAGGTGCTATTGAATTACTTAAAAAAACTCCGTCTTTTAATTCGGTATTAAATATGACGCAATCTTCAGTGAGGTTCAATTTTAGTGGTTGTATTATTTCTGTTCGCGCTGGTAAAGTAATTTTTAAGGTGTCGAATGCTTTTGTTTGCATAGGAAGAATTATGGTTTCATTGTTTGCAAACAAAGAAATTGTAAATGTCTCGTAATCTATTTTGCAAAGGTATTCTTTTAAAAAGTCTCTTCCTATTATCCCGTCTGTTTCTATTGGGAAATCATCATCTACTATATGGAATTTGTATTTACATATCTGGTCTGCTAGCGATAGTTTAAGTTCGCTTGTCCCTAATGAATGTATCTCTTCCTTAGTGATGCCTGATAATTTACATCTGTTCTCCACATTTAATGGCTCATCATCAAAAATTTCTCTAGTGCGACATAATGATACGTCGGCTCCTGTGTCGACAAGAAATGTTAATTCTTTATTTTTGTACTTAGCGATTATGAAATTTGTATTATTGTTTGAAACTTTGTATATCTTTAATTTTGGCTTTCCGGAATATCCCTGTATTCCGAGCCTTCCTCGTTTCCCTCATCTTGTACCGTGCGTATATACCTTCTGTTGTCATTGTTATTGTTTCTGTTATTATTGTTTCTGTTATCATTGTATCTGTTAGAACTGTTGTAATTATTCCTACCATTATTGTTGTTACCTCTGTTGTTTTGGTAGTTGTTATTCTGTCCGTTAGAATGGTTATTCCTAGAGAAGTTTGTATTTCTCCGTGTATTATGATTATCATAATTATTATTTCTAGCGTGATTATTGTTGTAATTATTGACTCTGTTGAAATTTGCATTGTTGCTATTGTTCATATTATTAAAATTATTGTTTCTGTTAAAGTTTTGATTGTTATATTGCCTGTTATTGCTGTAGTTAGAAAATGTGTTGTTATTTCTATTGTTATTTTGAGGTTGATACCGTGGTTCCTCTCTTCTGATATGCAGAATTTCGTTATGCGTTGCCTTCTTTTCATTTTCAATTTCAATTGCAAGGTCGGATGCTTCTTGTAATGTAGTCGGTCGGGCCGCGTATATGGTCGACTTGAAACACTCATTTAAACCTTTCTTGAATGTATCTAAAGCAAGTTTATTATTTAATCGAACTATTACGTTTTTCTCAGCTTCTGAAGCTTGATTTCCTAACTCTTCTATGCCTAACTTATTTAGATTGTCAATTATACCCATTATTTTCTCCTTATACGAATTAATAGACATTTTCCCTTGGAATAATGTATTAAGTTTAGTTTGTAACTCTGGAATTGTTTTATTGCTTCTATATCTTTGCTCTAATAGCTTCTTGAGCGCTTCGAAATTTTCAGGTTTTGCATAGCTTCCAATTGCTGTTCTGACTTGTGAGGATAATTTAGCATGATAAACATACTGAAGAAAATCTATTTTTGCTGTGTCTGATAGGGTCTTATTTATTAATTCTGCTGTTATTATAAAACTTTCGTACTCAATGTAATTACCTGTAAACAAAGGTAATGCTTTTGCAACTGTTTCTAAACTAAACGATGCCATGTTTATATGTTTTGTTTCTAATGGTTTCTTTATACTATTCTTTAGGTATTCTTCCACGAGTTTGTAAAGATTATGAAACTCTAATTTTAACGCTAATTTTCTTTCTGTATCTTCCTCTTCTAACTCTATTAGTTGAAACTCACTTTCTAAATTTTCTATATATTCTAATTTATTTAATACCGTTGACTCGGTATAGGTTCTGCCTGGACTCTTTTTCAAGTTCCTCCAGAATTCCTTCAAGATACTTAATTTCTCTTCCATATATTTTTAGACTTATGTGTAAGTAAAAATTAACTATATTTTTTTTTTTTTTTTTTATAATTTAATTAATTTATACATCAGTTATAATTGTTTTATTCTTATTATTGGTTATACGTTTTTGAATTCTGTAAATTATAGAAAAAAAATATAAGTAATAATAATGATAATAATAATATTTTAATGATTTTTGTAAACATTGTGTTAGAAATTTACGTGTTGTTTTTTTTTTTTATATTTATTATTGTCTCCTATGTAAGGCATACATCAATTTTATAATGTAGGCAACTACTATCAATGCTAATGTTACTATCATAATTATTTCAAAGATATCTAGGTTTTCCTTCTCATTTTTATTCTGTAATTTGACTGTATTTTCTCTCATGTACTCTATTACCTGATTATCTTTATTACTGTGTTCTGAACCCTCATGTTTCCCTACCTCGTAACTTGCGAAAATTAGAGGTATGGCTTTTAACACATTTTTCCACCAAGTCATTTTTTTTTTTTTTTTTTTTTTTTGGAAAAGGGCAATGTTGTTAAAATTTCTTGTAATTTTTACAATTCTTAATATTTATATATTGTTTTTTAAAATTTTACAATTCTAAATGTTTATATTTTATTTATACATAAATTTTTCTTTTTTTTAGTCGCTTTATTTCTCCCTTTATATCTTCGCTTTCTTTCTCAGTGGTTGTTAAGGTGAGCCTCTGGTATAATATGGCTAGCTGTTTTCTTCCTTGGAATTTTCTTCCAGCACGTTTCTTCTTCTTCCGCACGTTGCTATGTGCTTCAGGTTGTCTCTTAATTGTTGTTGTCCTCTTAAGATACTCCTCTATGCTGATAGCCTTCGGGCCTGCATTAAGCGGGGTTGGTTTATATGCTGGTGCCGTTGTTGTTTGTGGTTCCGGGACGTATTGTTCGACTAAATACTTTTCCCAGCGTTTTAAAATGTCTTGTACTTCTTCCTCCATCAAAATTCAGAAATCTAAAATTTAGGATCAATACCGGTAGGATCTAAAAAAATATGGTCCGAGTTGGCAGGATCGCCATGTAGTGTATGATGTTGACAGGATGTTTGCCCTATAGCCCAATATAATTTTATGCAGCTGTAGGGTACCAGCTCGATGGTCAGGCGTTCTTAGCGAACTGCCAAATTAGGAGACTAAAAATAATTCAACTAGGCAACAAGTGCCACTTTATGTTTTCAAATCTAAAGTCTGCTTTATTTGTGGGCTACTGCCCTTTTTATACTAATTTTACAATATTGCTTACTTATTCTAACTTTTAATATTAATTCTTACAATCTATACTTCTCTTTCAGTACCATGGAATTAATATGGTCTTTCCTTATGCACAATGCTATGACCAATCAGAATGCATGAGTAAGGAATGTACTCATTTTCGTTAGACAATCCAAATTCATGTCACTCACATTCTGATTGATCTGCTTTACCATTATATTGACTCATGTTCGAACACATTGAGTCATTTGGGTAAATGCCGTTATTTGATCTTTTATGTATGGCATTTACCCTACAGTAATTGGGGTGGCATGTATGCATTTTAGATTGGTTATTGGGTAAGCAGTGGACGCTTATAAGGTACACTACAGTACTTCGACTCCGACTCCGACTCCGGTACAAAAACCTCAACTCCGACTCCTCAACTCCGACTCCGACTCCGACTCCACAGCCCTGGAAAGAAGCTATCCATTTTGAAAAAGGAATAATGGTTTTGGCACAAAAGTGTAAATATGTATAAGATAAGAATATCAAATATCAATCATATTTTGTATATGTATATAAGAAGTATTAAATGTTCAAAATAAGCCAGGTCGGTCCATTACTTTCCACATTATACACAGCTAGATACCTATTTGTAGAAATTACGGGCATAAGGGGCTTATAGTGTAAAACGCAACGCCAACAATTTCATTAAAAGCAAAAATAAAATCAAAAATATTTTATAAATTTGTTGTTGCTTTCTACAGATTATTATTATTATTATTTATTTTTTGTTCAATTTTCAACGCCACAAAATAGAAGTGTTTGAAATTTAAAAATTCAAGATGAATTTCTATAGAAAGTAACAACAAAATTATAAAATATTTTTGATTTTGTTTTTGCTTTCGTCACTTTTTTAGAAAAAATCATCAAATCGTCACTTTGTTAATATCGGAACAAAAAATCGTCGAGATGACGATAACTCGTCAAATCTGGCAGCCCTGTTTTTATTATATTTATTTCTTTTGTTGACGTTTCGCTTTTATTTGACACTTAAGTACTGGAAATATTCCAGTATAAACAGAATTTGTTGTGTCTGTTTTCGCATTCAAATACAGAAACACTTTTATCTCATAAATCGAGAAACGATGGAATTTTTTGTTTCACACTTCATGCAAGAAATTTTACGATGCGAGAAATACAGAAACGAGTTGCAGTAGTGTCACGACCAATTGACCAACAGTATTCGGCCATCATATGGGCGGCATTTTTTCCGCGGTACCGATTCTCAGTAGCGGCGAGGTCCTGATGGAATCCCTTCCCGTGCTTATCACGACAGTCTCCTAAATTACTGGGGAAAAAATCAGGGCGGCTGTCCAAAAAATAAATTTTAAGTTCAATATTTCACTCCCGTTATTCCATAACTATCCACTAGTTTCTTAACAATAGCTTCATGATCTATAGATTTATAATTGCCAAAAAAATTGTTTATTGCATCTTTCAAACTATTCTACGCTGCCTTTTACACCGGTGATAACAAATCGGGAAACTCTTTTGATTTCATTATTTTTTTTCAACTGTGGTCTATTAAATACACCTTAAAATATAAAACTGTAATAAACCTTACCCATTCTGATCATTTAACCTATCAGCCTCAATTTTCGCATTACTTAGCTTGGAAAAACTGTTTTCAAATATTCCTTTGCTGCACCATTATTATCAAGTGCCTGAACAAAATTACGTACCAAACCCAATTTAATGTGCAGGAGAGGGAGAAGTATCTTAGATGATGGAATAAGTGGCATTTGATTTGCGCCACTGGTGAATTAAGCGTTATGGATGATGTCCTTACCTTCCGAAGGACATAAAAAGCACTGATGCTTGGAAAATCCATTTTTTATTCCCATGAGAATAGCAACTGCTTTAAGGTCTTAACAAATCAACCCAGGATTGGCATCGTAATTCATTAAGTTTAGAATGACTTTCATATTTTTATAAGTTTCTTTCCTATCTGTACCATAAATAATGGGCGCTGACGGGTACACGTTACCGTTATGTAATAGTTCACCTTTATGACTTTTAACGGACCCATCTATAAAAAGTTTACATACAGCAGTATCGTAATGGTTTCCAATTGTGTCAAAGAGCTGCTATATGTCAGTTGAATATAATACCAGTTTCGTCGTCTTTCTTAAAGCTTTGTTCACAATCAGCGAAACAATTTCGTTTTTTCTTCTATCTTTTTTCTTCCTAAAATATTTCAAATATTTTCCTTTCATTTTTAGAACAAAAATGTAACTAAATTTTTTTTAAAAATTTAACTACAGTTGAGTCAACTAGAACTTCCGCAACAAGTTGTATGAAATTGTTTCTGACGTTTAAAATAATTTTAATTAGTTTTGAATGAAAATTTTAACAAAATGTTTTAAAAAATAATAATAATTGCATAATATGGTTGTGGCTAAAATTTGCTAACGGTTTCTTAATGCAAAATGTGTGTGGTTGCAAAAAAAATTGTTGCTCTATTATGAACACCAAGTGAAAATGTTTTTTGATTGTGAACGAAGCTTAAAACATTGATCGAATGAGCTAACTTTTAAACGCTTTTAGAAGAAAGTAGGTTCCACTGCTGCAAGCGTGATGCCAAAAGTTCGGCCTTTTCGTTAGATTAATTTATATCTCTGGCAAGTTCGGCAAAGTCGGTCTGAGTTACAAAATGTGGTTCAGCATACCCCAACTCGCTTTCTGCTGGTTAATACATAAGTATATAGAACATTCCCCAACATGTGTATCGTTACAAAGTGATTCGTCTTCAATGACTTCTGGATCTTGTAGAAGTTTTTCAGACGATGAGTTGGGGCTTATTGCTGTTTTTTTTTATAAACTGAAAATTATTTCAGAACCTACGATAAAACATACTACATAGCTACCAAATAATCTAAATACTAACTATGTATTTTCTTTTTTGAATAAGATTTAAAAATAAAATACATAATGTCAATTTAAAGTATTATTTAACAATTAAGTAGTAGAGCTAGAAGTATAAAATTTTGTCATGCGGTTATTAATATTTGGATCTTTGACGCACTATTTTTTTGAAAATAAATTATTGGAAATCTTAAGGGACATTAAAGGATAAAAATTGGAATGAATATTTTTGACATCTTTAAATACCAAAAAAAAAAAAATAATTTTAAATATATTACAACTATACCTGATCATTTGACACCAAATTTGGCATAGTACGATGAGCAGAAAGAAGTATTTTAAAATTTTTTTTTAAAAATGTTGAAGTCTTTTTAAAAAAAAACAGGATCATGAAATAAAAAAAAACTGTGAACGCAGTTGTTCTCCATTTAAACTGTTGTCTCAGACTTAAATCATCCGGTTCGTCTCTAATATTGAGTATCGCACGGAGTTATATTAAATTTTAATTGTAATAGTTTTCAGCAATGTATTAATTCCAATAAATGAATTTAATTTTAACGCTTCTAAAGCTATATAAACCAATAAAATTTACAAGCAGCCACACTTTTAATGCTTTTTTTTGGAAAGAAAAGGTATAATAAAAATAAACCAAATATGACATCGTGCAGGTTAGACTTAAAAATTGGTTACATTCCTTTTTGATATTTGGCCTGTTGGAGCAACCACTGTGCATTTGAGCCAAGAGAACCAAATTTGACTACGATATCTATATATATAAAATTGTAACGTTACTGACTGACTGACTGACTGATTCATCATCGCACAGCCTAAACGCCTGAAGCTAAACACTTGAAATTTGGACCAGAGATTGATCACACCCCAAATCGATCCACTAAGACGGGATTTTTGGAAATTCGAATGCTAAAGCCTAGTACTCTGTTCAAATTTGTGAAAAATTTTGAGCAACATTGATTATTTCCCACGAAAATTTTGACAGGTATCAATGTTAACTATCTTGCGAGTTTTTACAATTTGACGTTTTTATTCTTGCAAAGTATGCGACATTGTTTGTGTATGTAAACAAACTTCACATGTATTTTACTAAAAATTATTTTTTTTAATAAAAAATTTAATAAAATAGAAAGTAAATATGCATAAAAAAAACTGTTACCGGTTGTGTTGTTTTAATTTGTTATTTCTTATTTAAAAATCAGTTCATACTTTTTAGCTTTTTCTTAAAATTCCACGTGAAATAAGTGCAGCTTACATTGTTTCGTAGTTGTGAAAAAATGTTGCCAGAAACATTTCGGAACTTTTTCTCGAAATGAACAGAGTACAACTCTATCAACATTATTTCATAGATATTCCGCACAAGTTTTTTTCATATGAGTTTTGACAGCATTTCACGTGAAATGTTGAACAGAGTACCAGGCTTAAGGGGGTAAAAAAGGGTAAAAACGGGAAAATTCGGTAATCTTATATCTCCAAAACTAAAAGAGATACAAAAAAAATTTAATACTTATCGGTGTTCTTTAAAAAAATTAGCGGACAGGTGTCTGGTACTTTTTTGAAATTCGGCCCTTTTAGGGAGTAAACGGGTAAAACCTGAATCTTGGTACTTTTTTGACACCCCTTCTATCTTTTGATCCAATAAACATAGAAACAAAGTTTATACCACATTCGAAACTTATCAAAAAAATACGAATATAAATTTGGTACTTTTTCGAAATTCGAATATTTAAGGGGTTAAAATCGTAACTATTTTCGGTACTTTTTTTTACAAAACATTTTTTTACATTCATTGAGATATTCGTACCAAATTATGGGCTCACACTACAATACTGAAATTTTTTAAACTTTAATGGGGGGAACAAATAGTACCAAAAAAAGGAAATACGGGAAATTTGATATTTTTCTTTAGCTTTTTGGTTTTACAACTGGTATCTTTTTAATTATCGTTAATATTGGACCCAAAAACATAAGATTCAACATGCAATGTCCTGAGGGGATAAGAATCTATTGCGGAACTTTTTGGTACTTTTTTTGTTCTATAACTGGTACTTTTTGAATTTCCGTTAATATTGGACCTAGAAACATAAAATTTAAAATGTAATGTCCTGAGTGAACGAGAATCTGTAAGAGTGATCTTTTTGGTACTTTTTTATTTTTTGACTGGTACTTTTTGAATTTCAGTTGGTATTGGACCTAGAGAGATAAAATTAAACATGCAAGGTGCTGAGTGAACAAGAATCTGTCAGAGGGCTTTGTGGTACTTTTTTGTTCTTTAACTGGTACTTTTTGAATTTCCGTCATTATTGGACCTAGAAACATTAAATTCAACATGTAATGTGCTGAGTGGATAAGAATCTATGATGAAACTTTTTCGTACTTTTTTGTTCTTCAACTGGTACTTTTTGAATTTCCGTTAGTATTGCACATAGGATGAAAATCTATAAGAGTGAACTTTTTGTTACTTTTTTATTCTTTGACTGGTACTTTCTAAATTTCCGTTGTTATTAGACCTAGAAAGATAAAATTAAACATGCAAGGTCCTGAGTGAATGAGAATCTGTAAAATCGTTTTTTGGTACTTTTTTGTTCTTTAACTGGTACTTTTTGAATTTCCGTTATTATTGGAACTAGAAAGATAAAATTTAATATGCAATGTAATGAGTGGATAGGAATCTATAAAAGGGAAGTTTTTGGTACTTTTTTGTTCTTTAGCTGGTGCTTTTTTAATTTCCGTTAATATTGGACCCAGAAACATAAAATTAAACATGCAAGGTCCTGAGTGGATAAGAACCTGTAAGAGAGCTTTAAGGTACTTTTATGTTTATTAGTTGGTACTTTTTGAATTTCCGTTAGTATTGGACCTAGAAACATAAAATTTAACATGCAAGGTACTGAGTGAATGAGAATCTGTAAGAGGGATTTTTGGTACTTTTTTGTTCATTAACTGGTACTTTTTGAATTTCCGTTAGTATTGGACCTAGAAACATAGTATTAAACATAAAAGGTCCGGAGAGAATTTGAATCTGTAAGAGGGCTTTTTGGAATTTGTTGTTCTTTAACCGGTAATTTTTGAATTGCCGTTAATATTGCACCTAGAATCATAAAGTTCAACATGCAATGTCCTGAGTGGATAAGAATCTATAAGAGGGTACTGGTACTTTTTAAATTTCCGTTAGTATTGGACTTAGAAAGATAAAATTAAACATGCTAGGTCCTGAGTGAATGAGAATCTAAAGGATAGGCTTTTTAGTACTTTGTTGTTCTTTAACTGGTACTTTTTGAATATCCGTTTTTATTGGACTTAGAAAAATAAAATTAAACATGCAAGATCCTGAGTGAATAAGAATCTGTAAGAGGACTTTGTGGTACTGATTTTGTTCATTAACTGGAATTTTTGGAATTTACGTTAATATTGAACCTAGAATAATTAAATTCAACATGCAATGTCCTGAGTGGTTGAGAATCTATAGGAGGGAAATTTTTGGTACTTTTTTATACATTAACTGGTACTTTTTTAATTTCCGTTAGTATTGGACTTAGAAACATAAAATTAAACATGCAAGATCCTGAGTGAATAAGAATCTGTAAGAGGGCTTTTTGGTACTGTTTTTTGTTCATTAACTGGAATTTTTTGAATTTACGTTAATATTGAACCTAGAATAATAAAATGCAACATGCAATGTCCTGAGTGGTTGAGAATATATAGGAGGGAAATTTTTGGTACTTTTTTATTCATTAACTGGTACTTTTTGAATTTTCGTTAGTATTGGACCTAGAAAGATAAAATTAAACATGCAAGGTTCTAAGTGAATGAGAATCTGCAAGAGGGTTTTTGGAACTATTTTGTTCTTTAACTGGCACCTTTTCAATTTCCGTATTTGTTGGACCTAGAAACATAAAATTAAACATGCAAGTTCCTGAGTGAATGAAATTTTGTAAAAAGGATATTTTGGTTCTTTTTCGTTCTCTAACTGGTAATTGTTTTAAATAAACTGGTACTTTTATTTAATTTAATATTAATTTTTGTGCATTAAATAAAAAAAAGCTAATAGCTGTCTGGTAATTTTACGAAATTCGGCCGTTTTAGGTAGCAAACGGGTAAAACCTGTATTTTGGGTCTTTTTCCACCATCTAGCTTTTAAATCAATACACATAGAAATAAAAATTATATAACATTTGTAACTTATGTAAAAAATACAAAAGCATATTTGGTACTTTATTGAAATTCGAACGTTTAATGGGTCAAAATTGTACCAACATATGTTTGTTACTTTTTACAAAAGATTTTTTCTCTACTATTTATCTTTCATCGCAGAGCCTAAACGACTGAAGCTAAAAGGTTGACATTTGGACCGGAGGCTCTCCTCTCGCCCAATTGATCCTGCTAACCTCATACCTCCTAAGATATGTTTGTTACTTTTTTCAAAATATTTTTTTCAATATATATATCTTTCATCGCAGATCCTAAGCGTCTAAAGCTAAAAGGTTGACATTAGGACCGGGGTCTGTCCTCTCGCTAAATTGATCCTGCTAGCCTCATACCTTCTAAGCTAAAGGAAAACATTTATTGTTGATCATTAGAAAAATTCGCTAACCTCATATCTCCTAAACTAAAAGAGATACAAAATTAAAAAAATTAACAGACTGGTGTTTGGTACTTTTTTGAAGTATGGCCTTTTTGTGGAGTAAAAGGGTAAATACAAATTATATCACATTCGTACCTTATCTTAAAACATACAAAACAGAGTTGGATTTTTTTTTAATTCAAATGTTTAAGGTGTGAAAATCGTTCCAAATTTTGTTATTTTTTCACAAAATTTTTCTTCATCTATCTATATATATAAAATTGTAACGTTACTGAATGACTGACTCACTAATTCATCATCGCACAGCCTAAACTCTGGTAGCTAAAAACTTGACATTTGGAGCAAAGATAGGTGAATCCCCAAATCGATCCAGTAAGACGGGATTTTTGGAAATTCGAATGTTTAGGGGGTAAAAAAGGGTAAAAACATAATACTTATCGGTGTTCTTTAGAAAAATAAGCGGACAGGTGTCTGGTACTTTTTTAAAATTTGGTCCTATTAGGAAGCAAACGGGTAAAACCTTAATTTTGGTACTTTTTTGGCACCCCATCTTTCAAACAAAGTTTATACAACATTCGAAACTTATCAAAAAAATACGAATATGAATTTGGTACTTTTTCGAATTTCGAACATTTAAAGGGTAAAAATCGTAACTATTTTTGGTACTTTTTTTAAAAAAAACATTTTTCTCCATTCATTGACATATTCGTACTTAATTATGTATGAGCTCTCACTACAATACTGAAATTTTTGATAACTAAATGGGGGGAAAAAATAGTACCAAAAAGGAGAGATACGGGAAATTTATGTTTTTCTTTAGCTTTTTGTTTCTGCAACTGGTATTTTTTTATTGTCGGTAATATTGGACCTTAAAACATAAGGTTCAACATGCAATGCCCTGAGTGGATAAGAATTTATAATAGGGAACTTTTTGGTACTTTTTTATTCTTTAGAAACATTAAATTAAACATGCAAGGTCCTGAGTGGATAAGAACCTGAAAGAGGGCTTTTAGGTACTTTTTTGTTCATTAATCGGTACTTTTTGAATTTCCGTTAGTATTGGACCTAGAAACATAAAATTCAACATGCAAGGTCATGTGGTCCTTTTTTAAAAAATATTTGTCTCCATTCATTGGCATATTCTTACTTAATTATGGGCTCCCACCACAACACTGAAATGTTTCATACATAAATGGGGTGAAACAAATATCAAAACGGATAATACGGGAAATTAACTTACTTTCATTTGCTTTTGTGTTATACGAGTGGTACTTTTTGAATTTTCTATAATATTGAACTTAGAAACACAAAATAATAGGTGCAAAGTCCTGTGTAAATATCAACCTATGAGATAAAAATTTTGGAACTTTTTTGGCATATAAATATTTTCATGAAAAAAAAGCCAGATTAAAAAGTAGCGGGTTAAATGCTTGAATTTAAACAAGTTTAAGCCTAGAAAAGTAAATTTTGGCAATAAATATATGTCCACGAATAAAAGGAGACGCTAACGAAGTAGCGGGTTAAATGCTAGTTTTCAATATGTAAGGTGTATAAAATATTGAAAATAGATACAACTAGCCCAATATTTCACTTGGCCCGTATGCAGGTGTACTCCCGAATTTAATGTTTTGGTACGATTTTTAATGAAGGGTGATGCTAACTCCAAAGTCTCTAGGCGCGTAAAAACATTTGCAAAGCGGGCAAAAAAAGTACATTGTCATGCCAATTTTTCCTAAAAAGGGATAATATATATTTCCTTAACAAATAATTTATTATCACTGGATAACAAAAATAATTTATTATCACTGGATATATCCTCCATATAATATTAGGCATAGCAAAATACAGCGCTTTTACTTGTTTTTTTACTGATCGGCTCCAGTTGATTAAAATGCCTCAAGTCTATTTGCTAAAATAATTTAGCTTTTAAAAAAAAACTCACTAGTCAGGAACTTCTTTAAATTTTAGAAAAAAATGTAAGTAGTGAAGATATTCCTGTTATATTGAAGCCCATCATTTATCCACCGGTTAAAAATGTGTATTTTTCGAATTTTATTGTATTTAAAAGTAAAACCTCTTTGAGTTAAGTTAAATAGTTCTCAATGATTTTGGCCAAAGCAAGTACGAAAATCTTTAGCATACTGTTCCTGTAAATATATTTCCATATTTACAACCAAGTCATTGAATGAAAAAAATGCAACCTTTCTGAAAATAGTCAACACAATTTCAACCTTTGTAAATATTTCCTTTTAAATCGGTTATAGCAATGAATCTGCACATTGCACAGGAGTTTGTCGAAAAATTATTTTATTTAGTTTGCTAGAAACGGATCTAAAAGTGGTATTAGGGCGGTTGGTCGTAACACTTTCAGACATTTATTTTACAATAAAAAAATGTATTTTGTGCCACGCCCTCTTCTCTAATCCCGCCCGCTTTTTTTGGAGAGATTGTGTATTGATTATCAAGATTGTTGTAGCTAATTTGGAAACTTTGGCTCCCGATATACAGGAAAAACTAATAAAAAGTAAGAGTGCTAAATTAGGCTATATCGAATTTTTTATACCCTTTACCATGGTGCAAAAGGAACATGTGTAAAAAGTCTATAAAAAAAGTATACCAACCAAAAACAGCAACAACAAGGGTTTTTAATGGGAAAAATTAGAGACAGTCGTGGTTTTTTTGCTCATTTCTCAGCAATTTGTGCACCGATCTTGCTGAATTTCAATAGCAAACAATTCCGGACTATATTTGACAGAAATGTACAACAACCTAGCCTCCATGATATTTGGGGTCTTCAGAAAACCTGGTTCAACGGACAAATGTACATCGTTAAATCAACTTGTAGAAATTTCAACCGGAATGACCAACCATTTACCTTCGGTCAAGGGTATTAAATATTAAAAATAAAAATTTTTTTCGAGCTCGAGGCCAATACATGTATATTAGGGATAGACTTTTTGCAATTTTTGCAAATAACAAAAATAGCACCGCAAAGCCGTGTGGGGCACAAAAAAATATTTTAAGAAATTGTGTCACTTTTCCTCTATCGTAAAAATGTTTCCGCACCGAAGGCGTTGAAGTTTTGTTTTTATATATACATATGTTTTGTTTGTTTGCTGTTACTCTTGTCTTAAATAAGCTATTTTTTGTTTTAATTCCTATATAATCTCCAATAGCAAACCACATTTTATAAGTCTAATGCAAAAGTTTGATCAAATAAGATAATTTAAGCAGAAAAAGTACATTTCTTAACTTGTTAAAATTTTTTTTCTTAAATGACTTAGTTAAACAAACATTAAGTAAATCTTAAACAAACTTCACAAAAGCTAATGAATGTTTCTTAATGCACTGGGTAAGAGAACCGGCTAAAATTTAAGGTCACTAGCGCAGCAATGTATGCGCCGAGCGTGCGATTAAGGTGGTGCAGGATATGTGTCCACAATGTGAAACCTTTCGCATATTAAACTTAAAGCTTCCCAGTAAAAAATTTTATCATTTTGCGAAGCACTAAAGGTACATTTAAAAAAAAAAGCGCACAATTATGCGCTACGCAATAAGACAACTTTTATAAAAAAAAAAACATTTCAAGTGCTACGGCATTCCCTTACTACGAAGCAGGTTTGTTAGGGAGAATACTTAAAAATAACGGTATCAAAACATTCAGTGTGTAAAGCTGATCGTTACATCTAACAATTTTTATATGCGCTGAATAATGCGCTTTATTTGACAGAAATGTATTGCTTCAAAGTGGGAACTCGCCATATAAAATGCATGTCTTCCGTAAGCGCAATGGTAAGCGAGACTCTTATGTTTCTCCCTTACAAACCTGCTTCGTTGGATGCTCCATTTTTTATTGGGTTTTATCTTACAATTTTTAGTCTTTTTCGCTCATTTTAACTCTAAAAATTCACATGTAAACCTATATATGTAATCTCGCACAATAATTAAAAAGTCATAATTTTAAAATTTCACCGAATCCTAAAAAACAGTTTTTTATTATCAGAACAACATTACCCACATGGTACTGGAGTGGTATGTGGCACTCAAAAAAAAAAAGTTATCACCCTAATGTATATATTATTTATTCATTCATTTTCCCAATTTTTCATTATCAAGGAATGACTTAGTAATATATTTGTAAGAGACGTATGACTATCTCCACATTAAATATTGTACTTTTATTTGCCAAATATTAAAAAATCCTAGATTCCTGCAATCGGGATCCTGGGGATTTACTTAAAAATGGGTATTAAAAAACCGCACCCAATTGGCATCCCAGTTAAATCGACTCGGTGCTTGTTAAGTTCGTATTCCCAAAGTTTTGTTATCATACCGGCCTTTTAAAATTATAAATTTAATTAACTTAATCGCACTCTTTTGATATAGATAAGCTCAGTGGAGCTAAAATTTAGGCGTGCTTAAGCTTATTTCAATATGTAAATGAATTGCAATAATTTTAGAGATTAATTTTGAATAACTACACTACTGCGTTTTATCAACTGAAATACTTACGATAGACTGCTGCATTATTTGTTGTTGTTGCAATTGCTGTTGAATATGTAGCTGCTGCTGTGGCTGCTGATCCCTTTCCCATGGCACATAACGATTGCCATAAGCCATTGGACCATTCCAATGTTGCATAACCATTGAATTGCGGCTGTCATCCGTTAAATTGCTGCTGCTCAAATTGCTTTGATTGGACTTTTTGGCCATTTCTTCCTTAGACTTTTTCTTCAATGTTTTGCCAAAGGCACACAAACGTTTGCGATAAAGAAATCCAATGATGACAGCAGCTGCCACAAAGAGTCCACAAGCAGTCAAAATAAGAGGAATCATTTGTGATTTAAACCCGTAAAATATTGTGGTGGTATTTGATGCATGTAACAAGGAGTCTCCATTTTCTGTGTCCAGCTTTTCACCACTGCTGCTGCTGCCATTGATTGTTTCTGAACTTGTTGAAGCTGTTGTCTCAGTTTTAGTTGAATTTTTGTAGGGTGGCAACGGGGTGTCATGGTGACTGATGGGTGTTAACTTTGTGCGACTTGTGGTCGTAGATGATGCCTGTGGTATGCTTTTCGTTGTTATTTCAACACTATAATCAACATTCAGTTCATCGTTATTCTCGTCTCCATTATTTGTCGGCCACATGGGTATGCGAGTATCTTGGTTAGGATTGTAGTTTAAAATAGGCGGTGGGTATATTTTATTAAAACCGGGTGGTAAAATATTAGATGGCCTTCTATTCGGCTGCTGATTTCTTATTGATTGTACGCCCGGTAAACGATCAAAAGATGGCAAAAAGTGAGATATATTGTGCACAACATTTGATATGGATGGTGGTGAAGGTCGTGGCCCCCGACTGTTGCCATCTTTTGTTGACAAAATATTTACATAAACTTCATTTTTCGCTGTCAATTGTCCATCCGTGACAGTTATGTAAAGGAAAAAATTCTCTCCACCCTACACAAAATAATAATAATAATGTCAATATGAAATAATATTGGAGACGAATTTAATTTACATATAATTCGTCAGAACTGCTTAAATTCAAAAAAATAATAAATGCAGGAGGTAAATTTAATAATGAATAACTGCCAGAACAAAATACTAAATCTGAATAAAGTTAACAATAGTTGCTTAAGCCAAAATTAAAAAGAATTAAATTCCTAGATACAGTTTTATTTGTTAAATATTGCAATATACAAATCTTTAAAACTTACCCGGCCATTAAGGCTTTCGTTAAGGTAGACAACACCACCGACTGGATCAATGCGAAATGGATTCGCTGTTCCTTTATATGCTGGTTCCAAACCAAAGACTAGCTCATCATTTTCCGAATCATCCGCACGAATACGAGCAATTATTTGGCCAACTGGTTCTGTTTCCGATATTCGCCAATTTCGATCCGGCACCACTAATATAGGAGGACTATTGACACGTGAATGCTCTTGACTTGTTACTGGAAGTAAAACAAATATGGAACAAGCAAAAATAAGTATTAAGACGGTTGAAATAGTGAGATGAATAAAGCAACAAAAGCAAATATAACACACAAAAAGAGTAATTTAGTCAGTATGTTGGTTCTTGTGTTCCCCATACTGCTGCATTTTCAAAACTCCATAGAAGAGTAAATATTTGTCTGTTTTAAAGAGCATATTGGAAAAGTATATTTATTGCATGCAATATATAAAGTACTTGAATAATAGCAACAGCTTGTAAAAAAAATATAAATAAAAAAGTGAGTGTTTAAACAAAATACTGGAATATATCAACATTACTTTTATGCACATATTTGTGCATCTCTACTTTTACATTACGCTCTCTTTAAACCAGCATATCAGATAAATGTCATCTGAAGAAATGCTCGTCTCGAACTAAATAAACTTGAAATATTTATATTCTAAAGTTTTCATTAGGGTTTCCGAATGCCTTTGAACACAATTTTATAGTATTGATTCCCAAAAGCAATAAAATTGGCATTCTTGGACCAATAAAATTATAGCTGGATTCCAAATTAATCGTTTCCATTGTCTTAGCTAAAATTTGGTACATGTACATATTAAAGCGACTCACCAAAAAAGTACTCGATGTACCCTTCCAAAAATGAACCTTGGACTTTTTTAAGATGACATTTTAAATATTTCGGCTCCAGCTTTGACCTCTCGTGAGCTGGACCATTTTCAAAAAGGGTCTATTTTTGTATTTTTTATTAATTTAAGAATCTGTTTCCTTACCAACATATACAAATTGGGTATCGTAAGAAAGGTTTTTTAAGGCGCGTCCAACTGTATATACAATTTGTCAAGACATAGATGACCGTCCTTTGTATATGTTGGTAAGGAAACAGATTATCAAATTAACAAAACATGGAAAAATAGACCCTTTTTCAAAATGGTCCAGCTTACGAGAGGTCAAAGCTGGAGCCGAAATATTTAAAATATCATCGAGCACGAATTTTGCTTCCATACAACTTGAGTCGCTCTAGTACATATACATAAAACTGAGGAGCATCGAAACAAACTCCTTTTTTCATAAACTTATCCAATAATGCCATACAGTTGCATTTATTGAATTCTTCTGATGTGTAAATTTGGTAGTACAAAAAATTCATTTATCGAGTTTAAGTCTATAGTCAAAAAGTACTGATTGTAACAAAAAAAAGCAATCTCCATGAATTTCAAGTTTTTTTCTAAGGAAAAAACAAACTAAATGGACAAAATAACAATCAAAATCATGAGTGTTTCTTCTTGATGTTCGCTTGAAGTTACATTTTTATTCTGTATTATTGTTAATTGTTAAGCAAAGGGTTTATGCTAAGTAGCTGAATATCAGTACATGAATTAAGAAAAAATAATCAAAAAAGGAAATTCGTATTCATATCCTTTTAGGTCAAATTTAGTAATACCCATTTGATTGAAACAAAAACAACAATTTCTAATTTTTGTATTAGATTTATTCCCAAACGTCGAAGTGGATTTGGTTTAAACTTGCTGTATATCTTCTAATTGGTTTGTACCAAATAACAAAACATCATATTACTAATGCAAATATCTATGAAGACATAGGAAACTACAAAAATGGAAATAGCCACCCATGTTTCTTTACTCCTCACATAATAAATAATCACTAGAAAATTTGCAAATACGTGATCAATAAAGGATTTTGTTGTATTACATTAAGCGTAGGCTATAGTTACTAAGTTTTGCCCTGATTCAGTGAGGTGATTTTTTTGTCACAAGAAAACACAAGGCCCTCGTAACTATAGGTTATCCCATCCCATCCCATATTCTTTTTTCCCTTCAAATCCTTTTGTTCCTCATTCCTGCACTTGTTAAGGTTAAGATGGTTGGTAGCAGCGGCGAGAACCTGAATGACTAGTTGGTGGTTAAAGAAGTCTAGTCGCTAGCAGCCCCCCTCCAGTGCTAGGACACGGGCCGGTTGTAAGTTGTAGTCTAGTCCATTAACTCGGTCACTGCATGGATAGTCCATCCCCTTACGTGCCTACTCGTGGGACAAAAAATGAAGGAAATTAAAAAAAACAATTAAGAAAATCATACAAAAAAAACTAGATAAATAAACATCTCATTTGAGGACGATCTTTTTGCCTCTTGCCAAGATGCTCTAATCGAGCTCTCCGGCAGTCTGGGTAATAACCAAAGTACGTTACTGCCCATACGAAACCAGGCTGCAAAACACGCTCGACCGATCGTCAAGTCTGCTGGACAATCCAGCGAGAAAATAAACAAAAAAAGAGAAAATAGTCCAGGTGATATCCTCAGACAATGTCAAAATAGTGCTAAGAATGCTGCAAACGGTACAACACATTAACGCGATTAGGAAGATCGGGTAAAATATCAGCTTAAGTTTAAGAAAAACTTGCCCAGCACATCTAAGGCTGCTCAAGAAGGCTCCAAGCGGAATTGCTTTCAGGCAGAGAGTGATAAACCGCCAAGACGGAGGATGATCTAAGGCAACTCGATCACTCCAGGGCCATTGAGACTACAACCACGACCCTTAAACGAAGTGGCTAAAATCATCTACTAGTGACCTTAGCAAGCGACAGAAGTGATCATCTTGTATCCGTAGTAGCATAATCGGGGGCGATTGAGTCCAAATTGGCTAAGCTTGTCATGGAGTGCGTGCTCTACAATTTGCATAGTCCTGCACCTCGTTTTGACTCCGCCGAGATTCACTAGGGCTACAGAGTAATCAAATGGTTGGATGCTTTCTTAAAGGAATTTCTAGGCAAGTGTAGCGATAAGATAATATATGCATGGGATGATGTAAGTCTTAACCTAATCCCCGCCGAAGAGAATTTCAATGAGACTATGGGCAAAAATTTGGTTACGTAAGCTAGGTTCTGACGGACAAAAAATACTGAGATTACTGCAGAGACAGAACCGCAGTAGCACGATGAATGAATGGACAGTTATTCGGGCCGAACATCACGGGGATAACAGCAAATGCCTTAATCTTACGATCATGGAGGAAGCTTCAATGGAGTTAGAGAAGGCGGACCTGAAGCTCTTCTTTGGAGTACGGGTGTGGTGATGCAGATGAGATCGATGTCACTAACAACCTGCTTCCCCATATGCAGCTATCCGAGTTGGAGAAGAAGCCACCTGACGGCAGTGAGTCGTGAAAATACATCTGCAGCACTCGAGATGTATTTTCGACAACATCGGGTTCTTTTTAGCTGTAGAGGCCCTTCGACTTAGTAGTGTAATCAACACCAAAGGTGTTGATTTCCTAGTTCGGGAAATTTCGGGAAGAGGTACTGGACATCACACTTATCAACGAAAGTTCTAAGTTTCAGTTGATATGTGGATGGTATCGACCAGAAGGTCTTTATCGGACAACAACTGGATACTCATCGATATCGAATATATAGTCAATAGGTGGAAATTGTGCTTTAGAAATACGAGACGGACGCACTGGGTAAAGTTTAACTTAATTCTCTGACTCAAAAGAGTGCCAGTCCTTCCAGATTCGATTTCTGCACTCAATAAGTGGAGAAGACCTTCAGTTGCGCCATGGTTAAGGACCAAGAGTACACTTGGCTCTAACAAAGAAGCCCTGGGGGCTATGCCAGTAAGTCTTGGCTGAAGTACCGCGAGAAACCGAGGGCTTAAAAGAAAGCCATTGCAGTCGCTTTCTAGGTTTCTCGAACGTGACTGGAAAGGAACCAACATAAGATTATTCGTCCTTCGAAATTGATGGATATATAATTTCTGAGGAAAAACTACTTTGGGCAATCGAAAGCTTTGCCCCACACTAATCCCCGGGACCTGATGGCATTTTTTCTAAGATGCTGCAGAGCGTATACAATGTACAAACTCTGCCTACCTCTGAATTACGTGCCTGTTAGTTCAAATCGACTAAAGGTTGTGTTCATGTTCAAAATCGGCATAAGTAGTCATGAGACTGCAGGGGAATTCCGGCCTATCAGCTTATCACCTTTTTTGCTTAAAACTTTTGAAAGATTTCTAGATTGACATACGAGAGATTGACTGGAGGGTGTATTACGACTCTCATGCAGTCAACAGACCTACCTTAAGGGTAGGTCTACAGAAACGACGATGCACGAGGTCGCAAGGGTTAAAGAGAGATCACTGGAATATATACAATATACAATGGCCACTTTCATGGATATTGAGGGTGCCTTGAACAACGTCACGATCACTGCGATCGAACAAGCTCTAACTGATCTGGGTGTACAGGAGTGCATCATTAGATGGTAAGGCTCTTGGCATAGGGATGATGGAGGCCGTGGACGTACTGTCTTACAAAAGCAACCCACATCTCTTAAGCAACTAACGGACAACGTGATGACCCGAACAGACTTTGAGAAGAAATGCAAGGTCTTATTTCTGTCAATGCGGGAATAGAGGGGGTAGTCCTGGTTAATGAATACTGCACTAGAGTTTACACTACTAGGTCAAAGATCACCAGTGGTGTTGGCTCTGGGGTCTTCTCGGAATAATAAATCCCCCTTACTATCCAGACTGGGCAGCCTATTTGACATAACATTAATTTAGATACCTGCGTATTTTAGGCTAAAATACTGGCGATAAGAGATGCATGCACAGCACTGCATAACAGAAGAATTAACGGCTTCAATACGACATGGATTATTTGGGAATTAAATTCTACAAGGAGTGTCTGAGATGTTGCGGGTGAAATGTTTAATCGGCAGTTTGGTGAAATATCTCAACGGAACGGGCTGGCTCTAGCCACCTCAGTATTGTCCTGATGTCGAGCTTGATCCGGGGTTCCTACTCTTAATGAGTTGTGTGGTGTCAAAACGGAGTCACTGCCGACTTTACTGGCACGGTAACCAAGCAACCAAGTATCACAGCACAAGCGTTTCTTAATAATGAGACATTTTTTTAAACACAATTTCTCTGTTAATCTTTAGGCCTCAGGGCATTAGCTGTTCCGTTTTCCCTACCCACCTTATGCACATACATATAAAAACTCTTACATAAACGTGTCGTTCTGTTCCGGATAAACCTGATAAAATTAAATTAAATTTTTCACCGTTTTTACGTATCAGCTGTTGAAGAACTTAATCATGGCTTATGTTTATTGAGAACGCGCAAAAGTTTTCTTTTTGTATTTTTAAAAAGTTATGAGGGGTTTTTTTTTGTAAAATCTGTATTTTCTTTTTAACACATTTCAACGCCACATGACACGCTTACGTATTTCTACTAACTACCAACAACTAAAGTCGACGGCAAAGTTAGCATGCCTGCAACAGTTACGTATAAGCAACGAAGCCTTTAGAACCTAAACCTCTTTAAAACACGCAAAGTTTAATTAGCAAAGTCTGGAGTTTAAAGAAGAGAAAAACAAATGATGGTTGCATGGGTTCTTCACCGGATATAAGATATAAAATTGTATATCAGCGAACATCAAATAAGTTGGGTTCGATAATGTAGGATAGATGGTGTGTTAAGGAAGATGCTTAAACATAAGTAAAGTTTTTGCTGGAATAAAATCATTACTTTCCTAGATAAAACCCTGTGGCGATTTTGTATAACTATTTACAATGTCAAGAAAATCAAATATTTAGAATATATTTCGCGAAGATTAAATAGACTTTTACAAAATTTCAACGACATTATACATATTCGGATCTTTTCCATAATACTGGCGAAATCGCCCCATTTTAATGAGTATTAAAGGCCGTTATACACTATCCCACAAAGTCTTTAGTAATTAACTAAAATGCAACCCTGTCATGATAAGTTGTTATTGTTTTTTAAAAATGTTCAAAGAATAATTAGATCAGGGAAGCATTTTTGAAAAACACGTTAGACTTTGTGGGATAGTGTATAACGGCCTTAAGTAGTTCAAGTGTTAATAACCATATGCTAGATTATTGTTAATTTGTTTCCGCCAGTATATATACGAATGTCTGACACATATCGTCGTTCGTAAATGATTGTGTTCTATATGGTTATATTTTACATATATTATTGAACACAATAATTTACGAACGACGATATCTAATTTATGTATTTTATATATTCTTAATTTACAAAATTATTCGTTGTAATGGATATATTCTTAAAATCATCGTACGTAAATATAACATATCAGCAAAAATTATCTTGCATATTGTATCGTTGTACATAAATTAATGGAATTGAGAAAACATATATGTCTGCCTTAACTCCACAATATAAAGTATAAACGTAGCAACTTTTACAACCAATTGTCACGTTAGAGCTGTAGTTGATCTTTGGTTGAACAAAAAACCAAAAGATTTTGATTTTCACTGAAGCGGTTTATTCAACTCAATTGTACGACCAGTTGCAACGTGTAGGGGCCGCATAAGATTCCAACGAGTAAAGATTGACGAATTCAAAATGTTTCTCATAATTTAGTTGTCTTAACGGTATTTTCAGGAAAATAATAATAACTTTCCACGATATAGGCGGAATGACTGTTTTTTGTTTTTCCCTGTTTTATATGTATGTTGTTCTATTCCCATGAAATAGTAAACCCATCTATGTTTTTTCTTTTTTACTTTTAAGATAACTTGATGTATGACTTCAGATAATTTGAATTTTACATTCGATATATTTTTGCAACAGAAACCACACAGCTAACCAACAACCAAATAAGCAACATGGATAAGCTGTTGCATTTACCAAAATACTGTGTACTGTTTGAACTCATCATAAATAAAACAACGAGTTTATTTTTTCTTTACTCGCAAGTACTTTAGTATCAAATTTGTTCAAACTTTTAACTTTTTTTGTTAACAGCAATAGTAAGTAGTACGTACGTATGTACGTACAGCTTTAGTTTTTTACAAATTCTGCCAATATTCCATACATAAATTATATGTATAAAAGGAACAAAAAAAAAAAAAAAATAGTAAATAGAAACAGCGAGGAAGACAGGACACAGCCAAGAACAAAACTTAACTTAACAGGATGTAACTATGGAAAACACATTTCTTTTTCCATCCAGCTAATAACTTAAATGGAATCTATTGTTGCGCTTGTTACTGGTAATTCAGATTTTTTTTTTTATTTTTATATCTCCTTCAACAGAATGCTGCTCGTTGGTCCGCCACCTTGCTTGCCGTCCATTAACTTTGCCATCTTTGATTTATGCAGGTCCATTCATTTTGCTCCTCATTTGTTTGTTTTCTTGTAAATCTACATAAACCCAATTTACCTTATTTTTCGCAACAACGAAAATAAATAATTTTTTCTTAAATATTGTAATAAAAAGAGAAGAAAAAATTCAAAATGTATGTTGCCATGAGCTGTGAGTAAAAAGCACAAGTCTGTCTGTTCGAAATTTTAAACAGTACATGGACCTGTACAGGAAAGGGCTTTTGTGTATTTCGGATGGGTGGATAGATGTGCGTGTGTATGTTAGTGGGTTTATGTAAAGATGCAGATCTAAGTATTCCAACTAATACAAACTTGGTTGGAACAATGACGAGCTTAATTCAACATTACGCAAATGAAAAGTGTGCTTTAATAGTACAACTAGCAGAATACTTTGTAGGACACATGAATAACCCATTATTGTTTGTTGGTTGGTTTCATGTGCTGGTTCGGTAGATGCAAATGTTCTCCTACTAAATATATTAATACGTCGTTTTAAAAATTTGCGTGTTGTGTTGCTTTAATTTTTCTGGTGTACAAAGGGACTTAATTATTTAGAATTTTTAAGTGGTCAACTAAACCACAATGCTTCATTTTACGAATGAACATATTACTGCACCAATTTTTTTATTTACATGATTTTCAAAATCTGATTTTGTAAATAACTGGGAATTGGGATTTTTAATTAAATTCTAGGATCCTGCATAAAAATTTTCAATTAAAAAAAAATTGCTTAAATAAAAAACCGAGTGTATGCGGCTTTACGAGAACACTCTAAATTTCTGTATTTTGTAGTATACAAATCTAGAAGAGGACGAAGAAGATTTAAGAAATATAAAATTTGGAAAATATTCATTATATTATTAGCCGTAGGGCGGCTATGTAGAGAAGTTTCAGTTAGTGATTTTGGATTTTAAGACTTAGGATTTTTTAATTCTGTATTATCGAATATAATGTATGTATGTATGTTTAAAACTACTTTGTACTTGAATATTAACATATCAGGTAATTTACCAAAAACCAACAAATAAAAATGAAAAATGTTAAATAATTTAAAAAACACCAAAAATCAAAATAAAATAAAATAACTATAATGTTAAATATTTTTAATACTTATTTCATTTAGGTATTAGTTCATTATGAAATAACTGTCAAGCAGAAAAGGGAAATAAAACCAAAAGAGCTGGGAGCTTTTTCATAACGAAATTGCTCCTCAATTAGCCTGAAAAATGTTTGGGGTAGCTTAATTTTTTCCTTGGGACATATTGCACCTAGGACCTATTTCGGGCACCATAAGACACAATATAACACTTTGTGAATTGCCCATATGTGTTATTTACAAATAGCCAAAAACTTCAAAATTTTTAAAATTCTACTATTTTAGTTACAATTCATAGAACTGAACTAAGGGAAGCATTTCCGCAAATGAGAATTCAAATAATTTGAGTAAATTTTGTATGTGCTTTATCCAAAATAATTGCGAACTATTTATTTTTTAAGAGCTACAAAAACCATTTTAAACCCTATTTTTAGACCTTTTTTAGACTTAGACCTTTAGCTTTTTTTTTAATAAAGCAGATCAAATAGTGTGGCGTTAATCAAACCCACAACCCTCGCACTACTAGACTAGCTCACAACCAACTAGTCTACCGGGATACCACCATTTTTGAGTCTGTGTGTGAATAACAATTTTTATTAAACCTAATTAACTGACTGATACCTAAAATTTAATTTTATCTGATTGTTTTGAGACAAATAAAACTAGCAGTACTTTTTGCTAATAAAAAAATTTCTTTCTCCACAGATATTTCATGATACCCTGCACAACTGACTGATCTCTTTTTAAGGTCTATGGGCAATTATGCAATTTTTCGGTGTAGGACTTGCATTGGAGCTATGGTCAAATATGGTGAGTTGCCTCCTCCTGTTTCTTAACCGAACATTTTTAGATTTGTTAAGCCATGAGGACCGAAACTTTAATCACAAAAGCTTTAACAGATCAAAAAAAGAAGGAATTTTCACTGTATGGCGTAAGCCTTGGCTTCTGCTGCTAGGCCACTAATTCTTAGATAAATCGTTTACCTTCGTTCATCTACAATGAACATAAATTTGCAGACTTACGATCTTATTCCTTATTTTAAACTAAAATACTTTTTTACTTAATTAATAAAGGAGTTAATCCTTAACAATCCCTTTAATAAGAGATACCAGTATTACCTTTGTTCAATCTAAAAAATACTTTTACTACTTATTTTCCTCATTCCACTCTTTATGAGTTAAATCGTGAGGCTAAATATGTACTAAAATGATGCCAGTCAAGTCTTATGATACATCTCCTGCCCATATGGCGAAAATTTAAGTCTGGATATACAGATTATTGGCCTATTCGTCCATTTTGAACCAAGACTTCTTTTGCTTAACTTACATGTAAAACAAAAACAATATTTTATAATTTGTGTTCGAAGTCTTCGTTCGAAATCGACGAACAGGCCGTAATATCCTTAGCTTAAGCTTTCTGAATAAACGAGATAAAATTTTACATTTATATGGGAGTAACTTGTAACAAAGCAATTAAAGCTCTGGTAATTCATATAGGAAATAAATTGATGATTTAAAAGTTTAAAAGTTTCAGCTTTTATTTGGTTTTTAAATAAAATTAATACAAATTTCTTCTTTATAAGGGTTATTTTCCCCCTGGGCCTATCGCAACATTTTTGAACCTGGAAATGCAGATAAATTCTCTATTAAAGCTCATAAAGTTTAAAACCTTTCGAAATTTTCTAAATAATCGACAGTAACTATTCTCTTTGCAAATATTTCTCCATCTCCTATCAAGTCAATTTAAGATCTGGTTTTTGTTATGTTTCTACTTTGTAAGAGGTTAACTTTGCCTCTGCTCCTTTCGAGACAAGTTTAGATCTGGAAATGCAGAAAAATACTTTATTTACTTTAAGCTCTAGCTTTGACGTTTTTCTGAATAATTGATTTCAAGAATTCACTACATATCACTTATAATGCCCAAATTCATATAATAGTGCATCAACAATTTATCGAAGCCCACATGTTGTCTGTAATGTAGATTTTTCTCACATGGTGTACATTAGGGTGGTTTGAAAAAAACAAAAGTTGAGCCAGTCAACTTCTAGAATCAAAGATTAGTTGAAAAAAAAAAATTCCAGAACATTTTTTTTAAATTGTTTGCCACGCCTTTGGATACCGCCCTTTAAGTTTTTGTACACTGCGTCACCATTTGTAGTCCAACATATTGCACATCATTATTCATATCTTGCCTATGGCTTAAATTTTCGTTTGGTGACAGTTTAATACGACAATAAATTCTGAGCGCTACTTATGCCATCTTGGATCCTTCCCCCTAATGTCCATATATTATTGCACGTGGAAAGAAAGTTTTTCTTAAGCTATAATAACCCTTTACTAAAAAAAATTGTTCATAAATTTATAATTAATTGGTTTCTTAAAAATTTTGAATTATTAACCCCCAATTTAACCAAGTTCAGTTTAAACTAACTATTACTTTAACTTCCAGTTAACAATATGTTTTGACAGGTATAGCTGATAGTTAATTATAACTGAACTTGGTAAAATTGGGGGTAAGCTATTAGCTATAAATACTTGGTTTAATAAATACAATGTTATTTTGCCGTTGTTTTAAACATTACTATTATTTACGAAATTGTTTTGTTTGGACATGACCAAATAAACTACACAAGCGGTTTGATCTATGATATAAAAGCATATGAAGCATGTTTGTACGAAAATCAAAAATTTTAAATATTCACAAAAACTTCCTGGTTGTTGTTGTTGTCAAGCCGCTTGTGTAGTTTTTTTGGACCTTTTAAGTAAACTCCTTACTTTTATTTGCGAGTCTGTCTTCTTTTAAATTAAAGTTCTTTGAAATAAATATCAAAAAATAGAGTAGACTGCAAATGTTAAAAATGCTTGCTTGATACAAAAACTAAATTTTGTATTGATTCTAGAAATAAAAATTACTTGATAATAAAATCGATTGATATTTTCCATAAAAATTTTTTTTAAAACTACCATAGATTTTCCTGATTATAAGACTAGTTTCTGGTAAAGATAAGCGGTCCGCAAATAATGCGGTATAAAAAAGGAAATATTAAAAAAAATGTTGGCCCTTTAAAATCGTCAATTTGGCACAAAACAGAACAACTCAAAATGCATCACTGGCACACGAATCAAAGGACGCTCACATCGAGACATTACACAGCGCGACGTCAACGAGAGCTCAGCGGTGAAAGTTAAAGAGAAAGTGCTGCAGCATAATTCGCTCACAACATTGGTAACTGACAATTTCAATATGCAGTGTGAAAAAATTGATTCGTTTTGCTACTTTTGCGATCGTCAAATCAGGAAAAAAGTTCTACAAAATTTCAAAAGGAAAATAATCTTTTAATTAGTGAATTCAATAGAGCATATAAGTTGTTTTTCGACGAACTAGACTTTACCGGCGAAAACTACAAATCTAATATAGTGTGTCGCTAATGTTATAACAATCTCATGGCATGGTTGAGTGGAGGCAAATATAATATGAAATATTGTAAGCCAGTAAACTGGATTAATCGCCCAGGTGATCATGATGAAACCAGTTGCCATGCATGCGTAAATTACACAAGTCGTCTAAATCGACATGCTGAGAAGAACAAAATTTCTAAGGCAACTGTAACAGCCACACTAACAGTGCTTGCACCTGAACATTTTGTATCACCAAGGCCGCCAACTCCAGATCGTAGGACAGAATTTACAAGAATGACTACAGCGAGTGGTATTACTTATGAAGATCCCTTTGATACCGATTACGAGCCCCAACAGGGAAGAGATAGACCACAACTCATAACACAAATAGAAATGGATTTCATTGTGGCCATATTGGGACTATCGCAGCGACTCGCCACATTTTTGACAGCGTTTTTAAAGCAAAGAAAACTCACTGGGCCTCTACACTCTTACTGATGACAATTCGTTCGCTTACTGCAACGACATAAAAGCTTTGGTGGTAAAAATGGGAATGAACTACATCGCTAGTGAGTGGAGATTATTTATTGATGGTTCTGTTTCAAGCTTGAAAGCAGTGTTGTTGCATGTGTCGAACCGAAAACCGTCCATTCTGCTAGCAATGGGTATAAGCATGAAAGAAAGCTATGAAACATTGAAAGATATACTGAAAAAATCAAATACTACGAAAATGAATGGAAGATTTGCTGTGATTTGAAGGTCATCAACATTTTGCAAGGGATCATCGATAAGGGTGGCTTTCCAAAATTCTTTTGTTTTCTTTGTAGTTGGGATTCGCGCTCGCCTTTGAATCAATTCCAAGGTAATTCGTGCAGACCAAGAGGAAGTGTGGAGGAACAAATGAAACAACATAGACTGAAGAATGCACCTTTAATTGACAATACTCAAGACATCTTGCTGCCACCGCTCCACATAAAATTTGGGAATTGTTAAAAAACTCATCGAAAGCGCAGCGATGACAAAATGAAAAAAGGTATTGCAGTAAATTTAAAACGAATTTTGCGATTTGCAAGTCTAGGGCCATCAACATTATAAATATAATACGAATATTTTTTTTTAATATTCTTGTAATAGAAAGCATAGTATCTAGAGTATCCACTGGATTAATCGTTGTTCAATTAATCGGATATTTTTCCGCAATTATTTGATTGAATAATCAAAATAGCCAATTTCGTATAACGAATAACTAGAACAAAGCATGTCAATTAATCGATTAAGATGAATGTCTTTAATAAATCTACTTTTTTAATATACAAATATTTGTTTTTTAGATTTCTAACAGTTTAATATTATTTAAAACTAAATTACATGTTCTTAGCTTCTACATTTATTTTCATCACACACACTTTTGAGCATATTTCAGACCCTTTTTAGATGTGGCTGTGTGAGAGACAAATTATGTACATTATAAACGTCAAATTCCATACGTTTGAAGTTTGGTACTTAAATAGCACATTTTTCATTTATAGTTTAGCATTTATCGTAAAAAAATGCGTAAATTACAGGCGATTACAAAAATGTAATAAGTTATCAGTGAAATTGAAATCAAAGCACTTTTAAAAACTTAAGAGTATAAAAAAAATTGTAAAAAATTTTGTTATTTTTAAGAAATGTTTAACTAGAAATGTCCATCGAAGTCCAATTTCATTCGATAAATTGGTCTTAACAATTTTTCATAACTGGCTGGCACCTCTCACAAAAAGTACCGGAACTAAAAAGACAAAAAAATAAGAAGTAAATAAAAAATTGTCTTAAAAAATATAAGCTCAAGCTAAGCAGGCGACATTTTGCACAATTGCAAATTATAAACCCAAGGCGAATTAACTACAGGTGTTGTTGAAACGGCATATGATTTTGACAGTTCGGGCTTATTTGTTTTGATTTGTTAGTGTTTTGCTAATAATGGTTGACATTGCGAGCTAATGATACTAACAATGCAATGCAAAAACCCTCATGTTGTTTCTGTTGTTTTTGGATTGTTGTAGTTCCGACACCACCTGTAGTTGAATTCGCCTTGTTATAAACCGAAAAAATTATTGGTTCCCGCCTGCTAATAAACACAACTGTACTAAACTTTGGCTTTCCGATCATTTTATTCTGTTAAGGGCCAAATACACATTTCAAATGCTTGTCCAGCAGGCAAATTCACTTGTGTACTTGCGCTGGACGTAATATTCGCTGTAATGTCTAAATTATTTGATTTCCCATCCAGCATTGTCACACATACAAACACATTTTCATTAATACTACCATAGCGCTTGATAAGAAATACTTGATGTGTGCAGACCCCTTTAAACCGAATTAGTGTAAACATTGTTAAAAGTTTGTTTTAATTTTGTTTTCCTAAATCTTGTTTCGGTCTTTTTAATGTAATTTTTGCAGCCGGGTTTTTTGATTTTTTAAATTATTTATTTAATTTCAAAAGATTTTGTTATTCGTGCTTAATTCCCAGTTTTTATTATTGATAAAAACACTTGAAATTTATTGTTGATGGGATAAGCTATTCCTATGCGCATTTCACTGGTTGCTTAGGCCAGATCATCAGGAAACTTCATCCATAAAGATTTTAGAAAAACTAAAGATATTAAACCAAATAAAACTGTTAAGCGTATAAGACTTATAGCAACAGTTCTACTTGTAATAATATCAAAGTTTAAACAAAACACATCAACAATAAACAGTGGGTTTATCTCATCTTACATTCCCCACTACAATTAGTTGAAATTCTCTCAACATTAATTGTAGTTGTAAGTAGGTTAAGAAAAACAAAATAAAAACAACAACAACTTACAAAAGATGTTGTCAATTAAGTGTTTTTTTAGGCCGTGCACTTACCTGTTTATTATCAAAAAGTAAAATGCGCATAGGACAATAAATATCAACAATAAATTTCAAGTGTTTTTATCAATAATAAAAACTGGGAATTAAGCACGAATAACTAAATCTTTTGAAATTAAAATTTTGTATTCCCAAAAATTGAAATTACTTTTTGATTATTTATTTAATTTAAAAGTTTTAAAACTATCCAAACAGCACATAGTCATATCTCAAAAAAATTAAACTTGGCAAAATTGCGATTAAAGTTTTCAAAATGAACTTTTAGATACAGATTTAATGAAATATATTTTGCTTTAACGTCGGTTCAGTTTGAGATATAATACTGATTTTATTTTTACATATAAAGAAGGTATGAATAAACACTTTTGCTTATTGTTAAACTACATGTTTGTTTTATTGTTTTTTTGGGTTTAATAATATAATAAAAGTATCCATTCATGAAGGGATTTATGTTTTTTCCTATTGGATAAAATTATTTGAGTAATTCGAACAATTTAAAAACCTTACTCG
The DNA here is from genome assembly GCA_963931875.1 of Pollenia griseotomentosa. NCBI lineage: Eukaryota > Metazoa > Arthropoda > Insecta > Diptera > Polleniidae > Pollenia > Pollenia griseotomentosa. The sequence goes on along the minus strand of OZ007560.1, from coordinate 150,292,614 downwards.
ATTAATCGAGCAAATTTAAAATTCAAAAATCGATTAATTCATTACTCGAACACAACCAAAAGTCAAATAATTGGATACTCTAATGGTATCCCAATGTTGAAGTAAAGAAAAAACAAATTAAATTAAACAATTTTCGGGAAATTTTTTACTTTTGCGACTACCTAAACGGTGTTAAGAATCATTCCTAGGAAGTTCATATGCTCTAGAAAGTTGTTTATTGAGATCTTATGGTACATTTTTGTAGTTGATTGTTTTCTTGAATTGTTAACGGTTTGCTACCTATGGACCTGAACAGGGAAAAAAGGGTAAAAAAAATCGAAATATTAACACAAAACAGTTTTCCAAAAAAAATTAATTAAATCTTTAATTGATGACATAATAATAACATAATTGACAACACTGATGAAAAAGAAAACGGGAAATTTTTCAGTGTACAATACATCCCTGGCCTTACTGACAACAGAAACATGAGAGAAACACTGAAACAAAATAACATATGTTTTGCGTACAAACCTAACAAGTGCAATATTTACGAAAATAAAAGCTCCAGTGGAAAAACAACAACAAAGTAATGTTGTTTATGAAATCAGGTGTAAGGAAAATGACAAAGAACAATGTAATCAAATATACATTGGAACAACAAAGAGGGCGTTATCTACAAGGATCGGAGAACATAAAATGGACATTGCAAAACAGAAGGAGACCACAGCGTTAGCTATGCATATGATTGAATCTCAACATGTACCAGATTTCCAACAAATAAGGATATTAGACAAAGAAGACTTTACAAGAAAACGATTTACTAAAGAAAGCTTAAGGATCCAACAAAACATAAAAAATACGATGAATCTAAAAGAAGATACGAACAACACTTGTGCAAGTTATCGAGTCGCCAGAAAATAAGTTGTGTTGTGGAAATATGTTTTTTAAAAATAGCTCAATGTTTTATGTTGTTACGTTATATATGTTATATGTAAATGTTGTCATTTTGATGTAATAATATTAAAAATGTAAGTTTTCAATGTTATTTGTTAAAAATTTTGTTAATAAATGTTATGTTTTTATTAAATAGACGTATCCCCAGAAGAAGTCGACAAAAAATCGACGAAACGTCGGGAAAAAATGTATTAAAATTGTGTTCTAATTACATTAAAGATTTAAGGCCGTATTAGCTTGATAAGGAAATACAAATGAATTTAAAAATTGGCCAAATAGAAAAACAACGAATTTTTTAAAGTTTTTTGCGATTTTGATCTTGAAGATGAAGTTTTTTGATTTTATATGTTTACAATTTTTGTTCTTTATGGCAAGAGCTACAACCCTGTTTCAAAGGGTAAATCGAAATTCCGAACGGTTTGCAAGATATGAGCTTGAGAAAATGATCACTTTTTTGCAAAAATGACACCGAGGCCCTAAATCTTTGGGGGCCCATAAAAAAGTGCATAACTTTGGGCAAAACTGGGAGACACGGGTCTTTTTTTTTTGGCCTTTTATCACGTAGTTTTGTCCGTATATGGTTATAAAACGTGTTTCCTGGGCAAATGTACGCTTTTTATGGTTAAAAAGTGGGTTTTTAATGATGTCTAAATGATTGTTATAAAAAAGTAAGATAGGCAGTTAACGTTTAATTTTTGACTAAAAGCTCAAACGGTGGTCAACACCTTTCTAACGACGTATTGGAAATGAAAATCGGACAAAAAATGGTTGTTATTTACATTTTTATAAAAATCGAGTTAAAAATCATCAAAAAACTGACATAAACATCTCGCTATCTTGAGTCTGTGGTGAGATTTTTAGCATGTTTTAATGCAGAATCAATTAATTCCAAAATTTCTATTATATTTGGTTATTCATTGGACAAAAAAAAAATTGAGAACTTTTTATTCATGAAAAATACCGTTTTTGGACCCTTTTTTGACGCGGTTTAGCTCACGGGAGATTAGAGCTAGAGCCAAAATATTTTGGGAGTCTCTCAGAGGGGTACAACTTTAACTTTTTTTTTCCCACATAAGGTGAGTCGGTCTAATGTACATAATATGTACATTCGCATGATTAACAGCATTTTTTCAACTTTTTAAATTAGGGATGGGCAAATTGAAAAATTATATCGATATATATCGAATCGATATTTATTATTTAACAAATATCGATATATTGAACGTTTTTTGCTGAAACTATTACCAAATTAAAAAATTTATTATACCTTTGTACATTTTTACATACATATTTATGAACAAACATAATATGTATATGTAATTACATTGTTACTTGTTATTTCAAAAAATTAATAAGAACAAAAAATTCAATCAAAACAAAAAATTCAATTATAACAAAAACAAAAGGGAAGAATACAAAAAACCATATAAAATCTAAAAAAAAAGTATAATACAAAAATTTAAAATAGAAGTAAATAAGTCATAGAAGTACCAACTTTAACTAGAAATGTTTTTGATTGTTTTAGTTAAACCAGTAATCTTCAGATATGGACATTAGGAGCACTCTCTGTTTTATGTGCTCTCCAGTCAATCCGATTCTTGTATCCGGCACTGCTTCTTATAAATGCCAATCATTTTAGATCTTCATATTAGTTTAAAAAACATATGATGCATGCAGTGATGCCAATTCTTAAAAAAACATATTGTTTGAAAAAAGACTGACTTTAAAAAATATCGAATTCGATAGTGGTATTTCAATATCGATATATCGGTATTTTAAATATCGGCGATATATATCGATTATTTTTTATTTAAATATCGATATTTTGATATATCGATATTTTTTGCCCATTCCTATTTTAAATTCGACTAAAGATGTTTTGTCAAAATGCCACAGAAATGTACATATGAAGGTAGTTTTTCATATTATTTTATATTTTATTTATGTTTTATTAATATTGGTGCGTTTTTGTAATAATATCTTGTTTAACTTTCGCCTAACCAAAGTTTTTTATGTAGATCGTTTACCAATACCCGCCCGGGGATTACTTCATGTTTATAACCGATGAAAACAAGTTTTCGTCATACAATATTCTTTCTTTCAGATTTTTTTTAGAAAACAATTTGTTTAGTGAGTAACATTTTCCTTTCAACTAAAGCAAAATTAAGAAAGTTTTAAAGAAAAAAAAAACCGAAATGGTACCATTGTTAAGGCGAAGTTTAAGCCATTTTTTTATAAAAAAAATAGGCATTTTACTGTACCAAAAGTTTTGGATTTTGATTTAAAATAGCCTGTTTACTCTGCAACAAAATCTAGAACTTCCGATTTTTAAGCAATATATACTTGTTTTTCACTAGACTCCCCATACAAAACTAAATATACTTCGCGACTAGGTTTTGGCGAAATCTACGAGTACTTAGTCATGCAATTATGGGTTTTTCCATATAGTATTGCAAAATGCTTCCCTGTTGAAGAAAAAAAAGTAATTAAATAAAAAACAAAACAAGAACCGCATCTTTACAAAATTTTGGGGAAATAGAAAAAATATGGAACAGACAAATAGTATTAAGTTGATTATATTTATAATAATAATTATAAATATAAGATATAAATAGACTTTTATTCGACCTTTACAAAATTTATTATTATTATTTAATTAAGCTTGAGGTCTTTTTTTATATAAAAAATATATTAAATTTATTAAACCAATATTTCGGCACTCCGTTGTGTGCCTTCTTCAGGGTTTTTCTTGAATTTTTGACAAAATTAAAAATTTTTAACAAATTAAATAAATATAACAAAAAATCAAAAAACAGTTTTCAATTAAATACAAAAAAAGGTTTTCCAATTCAAAAACTAATCTGTTACATTATAAATAAACTTTTAACTTCCGTTTATATTTTTATAAACTAAATGCCTATAATTTTGTGCTAAACTTTCAGTATCTGACTTAAAATTAATTCTCGATATTGTCGGTACATTTATAATTTGCAACATTTCTAACATAAGCCTACGTTTATAATAATTTTCGTATTTAAAACTGTTGTATTTTCAAAATCAGGATAATGGTTTAAATTTGCACAATGAAGTGATAAAGCCGTTTTTTGGGATGAAATATGTCTATATTTTTGATCTGACTTATGTCCTGCTAACCTAGTTTTCAGTTTATTCTTCGTTGTACCAACATATATTTTACCACATTGTCCATTAACATTTTCCCCACAAGGTATCTTATAAACTACATTCGATATTTCCAACTTATTTATTTTATCCTTCATATTAGTGAATAACCTACCTGTTGTGTTATATTTAAGATTTATGCGCAATTGCATACCTTTCCGTATCATAAATATTAGATTTTTCTAATCTCTCCGAAAATTTTGGTACATAAGTTAGCGATTTATAAACTTTTGGTTCCGTATTACCGTTCCTAAAAGGATTATTATTAACACGGCTAGAAACTTTATAGATAGAGTATTGAAAATAAGTGATTCTTGTTTCCATAGGAATAATAAGGAGAAAATTTCTAGAGCATTAAGAGAAAATAGTTTTCCAAAGGAAATTATATCTAATTTATTAATACAATATAATAACCATAGCATAAATAACTCGAACGGTAATAAAAAAACATATGGAAAAATTGTACGTTCGCGACCGGTGCGGGTGCATAAGCCAATTAAACAAAAACCAAGAGAGATATTTTATTTTGTAAATACTGGATGGAGGCCTACATTAATACATTTTTAAAATAAATTAAACTCTTTTGAATATTCCGTTCCATTACGCAGATTTTTACATTTCACTACTGTCTCCAAACTTGAATTCTATTTTGCGTATGTTCGTGACCACATGTTTATGACTATCATTATGAAAACTTAAACTCGAATAAATCCATCTTTTGCACTAAACATAGAGCTACCCCAATGCTATCGAATCGCATCTGGGAAAAGTTTTGTTTTCTATATTTTATGCACACCAAAGCGTACGAACGCACGTTCGCGACCCCAGGAAATGCCCATATGTATTTATGTATGTGTTACAGAAAGAACTTTCAGTCAGCTTTTTTCGTTATGAAAACAAAATCTCGCTAATGGCAAAAAGTAATGTAAATGCACTAGATATTTAGGAAGATTTCAAATCAAATCTACTAGATTTTGTTGTTATGTTGAGTTTGAAATAAAAGGTAACGAACATTTTTAAATTCCTATTTTTTATATGTTATGTGGTACACTAAAAACTTAAAGACAGCGGTTTTTGTTATGAAAACAAAATCTTGCTAATGTCAAAAAAATACAATCTAAACGCACTAGATTTTGCAGAAGGTTGCACACAAAATCTACTAGATTTCGTTATAATGTAAACGCTGGGCCTTTTGTTGAATTGTTGTATATTAACTATCGTATTCATAAAAAATTAAAATGGATTTGAAATGCATTTTAAGAAAAATTTGTATGAAAATTTTGCCTTAAAACACATTTCAAACCTGTTTTATTTTTAATGAATACGGCAGTAAGTATCCTATAATACAAGCATTCTACTAACACGTAAAACTGCTACAATTATGCAATTTACTAATTTTTATCAGAATAAATTAAGTCAAACCATATTTAGTTTTTTATTTGCATTTAAAATTTTAATTTCTTAAAGAAATAAATCCATCAAACACAAAATTTTTTGTTATTTTAGTGTCTGAAAAAAAGTATTAATTTTCTTCAACAGCTGATTACTATTTGCAATTTTTATTTATGTAGATACAAAATAAAATAAATAAGATAAATACAAAAAAAAATTCTTATAACAGAGCTTTTTTTCTTTATTCAGATATATATCTGTGAGTATGCATACGATACATAAAAACATTTACCAAACTAAAATACAATCCACAACCAGTTTAATGTAATTGAATTTACGAACTGTTTCGAAACTTGTTTTATACTTTTACCTTAAACTATGTCTGACGTCCGTATGTTTGAACATGCATATGAACATAATAAAACTTGTACCCAGTAGTTCCTGCAACTGAACGGAAGATTTTTTTCCATGAGCTGTATTGATGGAATCTTAACAATCTGTTTGCAATCATTCATATCGTCAGCCATACAAAAATTTATTTATTACAAATGAGGAACTGGGCCCATAACCTGTTTTAAATTGATAAATGTTAGGTAAGAAAGCGTTATATTCAACAAAAGTAAAACCGTGTTCAGATATACCTTTTTTATTGAGTCAATTTTCGGTTTATTGACATAATTATCTTTCTGTTCACATATACACAATTTAGCTAACTCAATTTATATTACTACTACATACAACATTCAACGTAAACAAAAATGTAAATGTATAAGCAAAATGTAAACAAGACAAGTTTTGACATCTTTAAGGATTAACATCTGGCGTTTGCGACGACCTAATGGATGGGCATTTGTATTGTTGTAATTTCAGTTGCCAAATGTCAAAACCCCTGTTTGCAATTTATTATGGATAATTGAGCTCAATAATGTCATTTATTGCGTAAAACTCAATTAAGGTGCATATCTGAACACGGTATAAGTGTATTTATGCATGTACCTAATATTCGGACCATGCGCAAAAGCAAAATAAAATGACAACAAGAAAAAAAACATTTTTTCATAATATAATAAACACGTGTTTATAAATAGAAAAAAATTCTAAAATTTTATTAGATTGTTAATATAGAAACTTTCATTTCAGCAAGTTACTCAATGCTATGCATACGTATGTGTACGTATGCAGCACAAAAACTTACTTTTTAAAAACAAATTAAGAAAAGTGGCGTATGTGGCATAAAATAATATGTTTTACTTTCAATAAAATAGTATTAACTTCTAACTTCATTCATGAAAGTTGACAAAAATTTACATTTTTCTTCAAAACATATGCCGGAAGCAGCGGAGAAAATATAAATTCTATCGTTTACATTTTGAGAAATCTTCATGTAAAACTTCTTTGTCGTTTTTCTCCACTCCGACTTTTTGGCATATGCGCCAAACCAATAATTATTTGACGATAAATAAATTTATCTATTGCTTAAATAAATTGGGAGTGATGAACTTTTATTAAAAAAAAATTTTTAACTAAATTGAAGTCGTAATCCTTTAATGTCAATTAATTTATATAGTAACAAGTTAGAGTGCTATATTCGGATGTGTCGAATCCTTGTTACCCTCCACCGATCTATATCTATATGACCTATCTATAGGATCTATATGATATCTATTTATTATTAATTTATCTTTATAAAAACAGACATCCGCATTACAATTGGTTGCGGCTTAGACATATATTAAATTATTGACCGACGATCAGAAAGTTGTATGCTTTTTTTTTAGCAATTTTAACTAAGTTGGTAAAATATCATGATTTCTAACAGTTAAAGCCGAACTTAAATGATTTCCCGCAGGGGAATTTATATTGGAGCCATGGTAAATAATGGACCAATAATCCTAAAATTCTGCAGATTGATTTCTGGTGTTAAAAACATAAATTACAAAACAGCGGTAAAATTAGTTTTACCGTTTACAATGAATTTCAGAAGGCTGCTTAATATGGGATCTAAGGTAAATTATGGACCTTATATCACAAAATTCACAACATTTTCTTCTGGCCATATGCAACTTAGTTGGAAGAAATTTTACCGCAATATCTATATCTACTATCTTTAGGCGTATTTAAATAATTTACCAGAGCGGGCTTTATATGTAAAACTGTGAAGTATTACATTTTTTTTCTGACAGCATTATTTATTTCTTTTTTAGGCGTACTAAACTGTTTTCCGGGGGTAGGATTTATATGGTTTATGGGGTTTATATGGGGCCTAAGGTAAGTTATGGACCGATCTTCACGAAATTTTATATCATTCCGTGCGTTGTTCCACCATTTATGTTATTTATGGAAGTAAGCGTGTTTACAACAGACGGACAGACAGACGAACATGGCTAAATCGACTTAGAATTACTCATGGAGCCAGAATAAATATACTGTATTGGGTCTGAGATGAATAATAAAAAAGTTTCACACGGAATGACAAACTTAGTATGTATACCCTCTTCACAAGAAATTGTGGTGGAGGGTATAAAAATGGCTAATATTTACTATAGGCCCTGCTGGGTAGTTGTAGCCTTTTTCTTCACACGTACAAAGATGCCAAGAAATACCCACAGTGATGGAACCGTACAAAATTTAAACGAATGTAAGGGTTCAAAAGATACATACCAGTTTTGTGATTCATTTTAACAGAATCAAAATAAAAAGTTTCTGTTTTTTTTGACCTTTTTTAAGTTGCGTAATAAAGTTACATACATACAAATAAACTTAAGCGAAATATTTTTATTTCAAAACTGAAGGTCACTTTTAATGGATTTCTTTTTTCTACAAAATTCAAAAATGTAATTCAAAACTATTAATTTTTTTTTTTAATGTGGGATGTTGTCTATACATAAATGTATAAATCTGTTTAAGTTTATTAACTCCTGGTAGGCAATTGAAAAGTTCATTGAGCTTCTTTTTCTGTATGTTATTTTAATACATGTGTATACATTGTACGTTTGAAACAAAAAATAGGAAAACCTACGAATTAAGTTTTGTTAGAGTTCCTGGTTTAGAGCGCCGCTTGAATTTTTTCCGGGGATTAAACGCGAAATAATTGGAAATTGTTTGAATTTAGTTAAGATTAAAGCGCTGCACAATTTATATTCAAAAAAAACCAATAAAAAGAGATTGTACCAGAAATCACAGTTTGGTATTTTTTACTGATGTTGGAAATTATCGGCCACATTGTATTGGCGCAATGTAACCATGAATGAAAAAATAGTTCTGGCATTTAAAAAATTACTTAACTTTAAATAAATCAAATGAATCGCTTATAATCGTGTAACTAAGAAAGTCTTATACAGATTACCATTATTTTGATCCTTAAACCAGTGATGGGGAAATTTTCGTTCGGCACTGGTCGAACAATTGTTGTTATTTCATATTTAATATATAAAGATTGATAAATATTGAAAAAATGTAAAACTTTTTTTTTTGCGAATTTAATCTAAATACAAACATAATTAAATTAAAATTTATTTACACCAAGAGTCTATTTCGAAAAGAAGTTTGTATAGGTACTATATGAAATTATCGACCGATTCTCACAATTTACATAGGCTTAGTACATTTAAGGCCACCACTCACGTACAGTTTTAAATGTCAGTTTCAACTGTTCAGTTAAAACTTACAGACTTTACTGTTTACTGAGATGTACAGACACGTGCAGTTCAATACTTCAGTTTTTAACATGGATTCGAACGAGCAGGACGGTTTGGCCGCTCTCGGTATACTTTTTGTTATTGCTCGACACAAATTGAACTGAGAACGGTACAGTTGAACCCCCACACACGTTCACTGCAGTTGAAACTGACAGTTAAACTGAACCGTTGAGTTGTTCTGCCAGTTATTACACACATACGTACAGTTTTAGCTGAACAGTTAAAACTGGACGTGAGTGGCCGGCTTAAACGTATTTACCAAATTTTATCATATAATCAACAAAATTGCAACTCTTACTTTGCGCACAAAGGTTACATGGACAGTCGGCCAGCCTGACTGACGGATAGGAATCTTTAGATCACTTTAAAAAGTAATTCTGAGTCTATCGCTATAAAAAGTTTTGTATAAAATTGTACAGTTAAAAACAACACTCTTCTTTAATGACAACCTTTGGCTCACATTTATAGAGTGCAAATTAAATGTAGATGGCAAAATTAAAGCAACACGTTGGGTATAGACATTGTAACATTAAAGCCATCAATTATCCAGAATTTCACAAAAAAAAATTTTTTTGATTGGCTGCGAAAACTGCTGTATTATAAAGTCGCAGGCAATAAAGCCATATGACCTTTTTTCAGATAAATACGGCCATATGTATTTATTACCGTATAAGAAGTAAAATAAAGCCATTTAATAATTTTATACCTAAATTATTTGAAAAAATCATCACTGAATTTTTATCCTATCAGGTGTCCAATTTAATATCCCCTTATCAGCATGGATTTCAAAAAAGGTGCTCTACTACGACAAATCTTCTTCAACTCACTACCGTTATAAATCGTGGATTTCTGGAGCAAGAACAAACTGATGTTATATACACTGACTTCAGTAAAGCTTTCGATAAAGTAAACCATTTGCTCATTAAAAGGAAATTATATTTTCTGGGGTTCACAGACCTTAGTATTAAATGGATTTATTCATATTTAACTAAAAGAAAACAAACCGTTTTTTTAAAAAACACCTGTTCCAGACGAATTGATGTTCTTTCTGGAGTACCACAGGGAAGCCACCTTGGTCCGCTTCTTTTTTCACTGTTCATTAACGACTTGCCTGCCGCGATTCAATCTTCAAATATTTTAATGATTTGCTGATGATGTCTCCAAAATGACTTAAACACGTTTTATTCATGGTGCCTAATAAATCTTATGGAGTTAAATCTTAATAAGTGTAAACATATGCGATTTGTCAGAAAGAATCCGATACCTGCACAATATCATCTTGGTGGTAGTCAGCTGGAATTGGCCGTCAATTTCTTAGACCTTGGAATTCTGTTTGATCCGAAACTTAATTTTATTTCTCATATCACTATGATAGTAAATAAAGCTAGGGGTGTACTTGGTTTCGTCAAGCGCTGGGCTAAAGAGTTTAATGATCCATATGTCACAAAAACATTGTATACTGCACTTGTAAGACCTATTCTAGAGTATGGATCTATAATATGGGACCCTATATTTAACACACATTCCGATGCTATTGAATCCGTCCAAAAGCAATTCTTGCTCTTTTGTCTTCGTGGACTAAACTTTAATCCAGTAAACTTGCCTTCGTATACTTCTAGACTTTCTCTTATAAAGCTGCCCACCCTGAAAAGTCGTAGGACAATGTTAAACATATCGTTTATTTTCAACATAATTACTGGCGAATATGCTCTTGATTTTTAATAATCAATATTTCGTTTAATGTTCCTCAGCGCCCATCACGTCATTTTATCCCATTATCAGTTCGATGTTTTAGAGCTAATTATGCTAATGCTGATCCTCTTATTAGAATGTGCAATGAATTTAACAAATTCTATAGTTTTATTGATTTTTCTTCAAGTTTAAATGTCATTAAGAATAAAATTATTATTTCATTAAATTCTATTGTTTTAAATAAGCATTTTATATATTTTGTATTGTATTTTATGTTTAATGTACACTAAATTAAGAATATTAAATTTAAAATGTCTGTAAGGAAAATCTTCCATAGACAAATAAGTAAATAAATAAATAAATGGTGTTATTTCTCTTATATAATTTTTTGTTTAATATAATTTTAGACGCTTCGAAAGGTGGCTCCAGGAAATTTACCCTAAATTTAGGCCTTTTTTCATTTCGCAATGTTACCCAATTTTTTTTTTTAATTAAATGTTACCCCAAAATAATAAAAAAAGCCCTTAAAATAAAATGAAATATGCCCCCAAATGTAGGGTAATTCTTTATAATGAAAAAATTCCTTAATTTAAAAGTCCCGATATCAAATCCGGAAGTTTAGAATCTCTAGTTAGTGAAGCCGTTGTTTGTTATACCACATAGGAGGCAAATATGTCTTAGTTAGCGAAGCCGAGGAATTTTAAATCCCCGCAATTTTTGCGTTGCTTTGTTGCTCTTTTTGGCAAACGCCGCCGTCATAAAAAAAGCCATATAAATAAACCGAAGTCACCTATTTTATAGGGCACTATCAACATTGCGGCGAAAAGTGCAATGCCTTATGCCATTAGTATACAAGCATAAAAATCTATTACAATTTTTAAACAATTTTCGATACGAAAGCTTTCGAATGCCGCAATCCCGTTTTTGGTACGTCACGAAGTTTTATTCAATACGAAAGTTCATTCGATCACGTGTGCGACGATTTGGGCCCTGTTTTTTTTAAGTATTTGATAGACTTTTTTTTAATTTTTGACAGCAGCTTAAGTATTTCTGCGCCATGTCCTTAAATTTTGGGTATAACATTTCATTCCACCAGTAAATAAGCGGTTATGCCTATCTAAAAAAATTAGAAGATCTAACGTTCGCTTGTTCGCTTTTTGAATTACGAATATGAATGAGGCTGTTCACACGGCATCTTCTTAAGTCAAGAACTCTTCTTCTTGCATTTATGAAAATTTGTTAGCTTTGAAAATAATATAAAAGCAAGCAACAATTTAAAATGTCTCGTTTTTCAACAATTCCTATTTTGTTTCTTTATTTGTTGTTTTAAATTTCACAAAAAAACACATTTTTCAATTTTATGCAAGGCAAATTCATATTACATGAATTCGCCTTGATTTTATGTTTTTTTTCTTATTTGTTTTGTTTTTTTACAGCCTTCAAAATAACTTAAGTTCAAATGGGATAATTCGCTTTCAAAATTTTGTATGACGAATTGTGAAATTTGGATCATAAAAGGGCTGTGAGTGAATTACGACAGAGAGTTATCTAAAGACTTTTTCTTTAACTGAACCACAGGGTAGGATAGACAGAGTATCATCCTTCTCCAAATTTTCTTTTAAGATTTTAACAAACGCTCCAAAGTTCAGTTCTTGTAAACTTTTCAGAACTCTTTTTAGGGGAAGGGGCGACCAACACTTTCGGAACGCAGAGTCATGCTAAGTAGCTCAATAAGACATTTTTCAATATATTTTCTTTCAAATTTTCGAGCTTTGTGTCCCGAAACTTTCATTCATTATATCTGGCAACTAAGTAAGTGGCCAATTTTTTGGACTCTGAAATGTTCTGCATCTCAGTTTATTCATTTCATATATTTTCTCATAATGTTCAAAGACTGTTAACTACCCAGTAAAAACTTCGCTTACTTTTTCAAAATAAATAGCTTCTTTAACTCATTATTTAGTAACTTTCTTCTTTAACTTCATCTATAACAACTTCTACAACTACTATTTTCTGGATGTATGTAGGTAAAAAAATAATGACTTACTTTTGAATGCGTTCAATTTGGGACATCCCTTGTAAAATTCATTAGTTCTTTCTGTAGAATTGTAAGTAGTGCTCTTATGTTTTTCTGATTACTCAACACATTATTTTGTAGGCGAAGTTTTTACTGGGTACCTAATAAAAAATGGAATTTCCAACGAAACTGGTTTGTAAGGGAGACACATAAAAGTTTCGCTTAACATCGCGTTTACGGAAGACATAAATTTTATATGGCGAGTTCCCACTTTGAAGCAATACATGTTTGACACATAAAGCGTATTATTCAGCGCATATAAAAATAGTTGGATGTAACGATCAGCTTTACACACTGAATGTTTTGATACAGTTATTTTTTATTTATTACTTTACTGCATTTCTGTATGTCTTACTGCGTAGCGCATAATTGTGCGCTTATTTTTTTAAATGTACCATTAGTGCTTCGCGGAATAGCGTTAGACATTGTAGCTGTTGCTTTGACAATGGATTTTGTGGTATCTTCCAAGTAACCCAAAATTTGTAGAAAAATGATTTCTATTCTCCCAAAAATTGAATAGAAATAAGTAAGGAAGTATAGTCGTTCAAGCCCGACCATATTATACCCTAGACCAAAGAATATTAAAACTTTTTTTGCTAGTGTACCGCTTTAAATTATGTTATTCAGGTTAACATTTATATAAAAGTTCTTTGTTCCGAATATTATTTAAATATCTTCATCTATATGAAATTTGTCTGCCTTTAAGTGATTTTAGGAAGGGGGTTTGTATAAGACTGATGGTTCATTTTGGATATACCAGGACAACATTTTGCTATGACCTAGAAGCTATCGTAAAAATTTTTATCAACAACTTTTATGTTAATACCAATCCAATATTTATAAGGAAGTTATGGCATTAAAAGCCATTTCGGGAGTAGTTTTGTATGGAGGCTATGGTCAAATATGGACTGATTCCAATAAAATTTGGTTTGATGATTTTGATTGCAATAAAATAAGTTTGGACCAAATTTTATCTAAATACCAACATATTAAGACGGTTTATGAGCGCAAAGACCCTATTCCAAAAAAAAGAAGCTTGAATAGGGGCTATGTGACATTATGTACCGATTCGCCCTATTTCCAATATGGTCAAAAAAAGTAAGATACACATAGAACCCGTGGTGTTGACCTCCAGCCTAGGATTTAAAAACAACTATTTATTATTCTGTTTGATTTTATGTTCTGCTTTTGAATGTTTATTGCCCTTAACAGTAATGCAAAAATTAAGCTTTGAAAATTTAATTGTTTGTAAAAACAACTATAAAAAGATATCGGCGTATCGGCAGTAAAATATCGCCAATACCGATATATCGACGAATCCAAAGTATCGCCGATATATCGGTATCAAAATCGGTATTCGTTACATTTGTACCTATAAAAATGCTCTTTTAGCTAAATTATGGAAAAAATCCTGCAAAGCGTAAAATGTGCAATACTATGCACCAACAAATCGATGCCAAAATTCATGAAGAGCTCTAAAACGGATAAATTGCACACTGGGAGCCATATCTTTAACTTAAGATGATCGATTTTGACACTTTGAAGTTAAAAAACTTGTACTTAATATAAAACTCATCTCATCTGACCATTTAAAAATATTTAATTATTTATATTGTAATAAGTATTTCGCATTAAAAATGATTTCTTTGCTTAAAGCTTTTTTCTTTACCTTTAAACAAAATCTTATGTTGTACATTTGTTAAATGTACGGAAAACTGTTAGTGCGTTGCCAAAATGATGAATGATTTTTAAACACGTCAAATCTCAAAGATTTAGTCGAGAGTGTAAAATATTTTGTTGATGCTTTCAATGTTTTTTTCTTCACTTGTATGTTTTTCAATGACATTAAAACTAACTTTGTACAAGAGCGTGAACATGAATGCATCCACATGTGTATCCGAATGTACACAAGCTGATAAACATGTATCTGTAAGGTGCTTGGAATGTGAATTTTCTACGGTGAAGTATAAATACATTCAAAGATAAATAATAAAAAAAAAAAAAATTCTGTAGAATTTTTTATATGCTCACTTGGGTTTTTATGTGTTTGTACAATCAACCTGTTGGTTGGATAATACAAGTGTGTGCATTTGAAGATCCACCGCATAAAAACTGTCTCACTTTCTTTTGCAAAAATAACGCTTAAGATGATTCAAGTCGGTCAATTCGAATAAATTGTCACCAACGACAAAGGTGGTCTATATTTACACAAAAAGTGTTAATGGTCTAGATCAACGATGTCGTCAGACAAATTCACACAAATACTCTCATTTATTTATTTTTTTTTTATAAAATTTTAGTTTTCTTTGGCTCAACTTTCAGTGTCAAACATTTATTTATTTAGGTGTAGGGTGCATAAAAAGCTATTAAAGCAAATACGACTTTAATATCTTGAAGTTGTTGAGTTTAATTCGTGTAAAACTCTGTCGACACAACAATACGCTTCTTTTTTTTCTGTGTGGGTGTTTGTGTATAAATGTTTATGTGCGAATATAATCTTTTAACATTTGTGAATAAGATACAATAACACTTTAAAAGCAAGTTTGTACTATAAACTATAAAACTTCTGTTTTTTGTTTGTGCACTTTTACAAAAACGAAATACGGCATACAACCAGTGATGCCAGTGAGAAGTTTAATTTTCCAAAAAATCCCTACAAAAAGGAAAAATCCACTACTTTTGGCATCACTGCGCTGCACACAACGATTGTGAGCAAACGAGCACAAGTACTAAGATAATGTACCGATCTTGTTTTAAAGTACGTGTAGTGTTGTTTAAGCGTACACGTTCTTTATTTTTTACTGAACGCGTAGTAAGATTTCAATATACGTGTTGTGCTGACCATACGTTTACTGCACATGGGCTTGTCATGAATATAAATTCATGTGAAAGAGGTCGCATGAGAGGAAAACTACATACAGCTCAGCTCACAATCATTGTGTAGAAATTCAAACAAACAAACAAATTTTTTTCCATTAAGTTTTTTTTATAGAATTTGTATGTTTACTGTTCATGGCAAAATACGGTACGGTACACTAACGTACCTTGGTGTTTGTTTATCGAACTCTGGAAAGAGATACTGGTCAAACTGGTAAAGAAAATTCGTCATTTTGTGATAGTCATATTTCAAGTTGTCATTTATTTAGAGCTAAATGAAATAATCCACTTATTTGTACGATTTTAGAAAAAAAAACCAATACATTTTCAGATTATTATCTCAGCCATTATTTTATAGGCCTCAAGCGTTATATGCGTTTGATACTTTATTTTCATTTTTTTCAAGACGCGGAGCTTGAAAAAGTAGAAAGTATTTCTCCTTCATGCGTCCAATGCGTATATGCATTCTACGTGAAATCAGCTGAAGGAGCTTTGTAAAATCCTGGATTAAGTTCAAAAATAAATTATTCAGTAGATTAATGTTAATAATTATTTTTATTAATACCAAGTTAAATTTTATTGTTTTAATGCTTAGTAAGATGAAGTTAAAAAAAACGTTTACTCCAGAAATTTATGAACTTTTAAACAAAAAATCTTTTTTATAAAGATTGGTGTACATCAAAAATTATAAAAACAAGATTACACATTGCGCATGTTTACAAAACTCAACTGTTTAATATGACGTCACATCAGCATGTTTTACACATGTTTGTTTGCTTGCGTTTCTATATTTTAGCTGCACTTAAACGCTGATGTGACGTAGATGCGTAGAAACATTGTTGTCTTTGTATCATGGGTGTACATATGGCAGATGCAGAGAAACCTAAAAATATAACTCAGATTCGCATACATAAAACGAGCCCACACGTGCAGAGTTGTATATTACTTATGTACATATTAACATTGAGTTGAGTTTCAATTTATGATGCTCGAAACCAGGTTGGCCTTTTTATTTAATTTCATGCAACAAATTTTACACAGCCACATGCATACGAAAACTTGCAAACACAGATCCAACCAAACATTTATGTATGTTTGTTAGTATATGCATAAACATACATGCATTAAAGAAAGTAAGATTGGGCAACAAGTTGGTTGCATAAAAACACATTTGTATGACATTGAAATTGAAACTTAATCATTAAATATTTTTTTTGCTTTATTCCTTTTAAAAGCGCAGCAAAAGAAAAACAAAAAGGGATGTTGGCATGTCAAATCGGATTCAATGCAAAATGCTAAAAAGCAAAATGCAACCAGCCGTGAATGTGGAGGGTATTAAATAAATTGCTGTTTTGCCATCATGAAGGTAAAAATGAAAGTGAAAGTGCTCTCCCCTTTCATCTTCAGCCAACAGGGCAGGGCATTGGTAAATAACATTCGTTTTAATCTTCAGTGGTTAAATGGAAAAAAATCAATAAATTCAAAATTTTAGTTTTATTTCCATGTATGTATGTATGAATGTAAAACTGGTAATGTACATGCAAGTGTGTGTACAAAAATATGTATAAAATGACAAGTAATCAATATCCTAACCTCGAATTTAATTTGAGGTACGAACATATTTTAAATTAAATACAAACTGATTCCAATGTTTTCATTTTTATTAAATAAAAAAATAGATTAAAAGCGTTTACTTGCTGTGTAATTTACAGGGTTCCTAATATTCCAATCGATAAACATTCTCGGGAACGTTTTGATCGTTCTTTTACTCCAAAGAGGTGCAATATATATTTATAAAAATGTATCTTAACTGGGTGTAAATGGGAAAACTATAGGTATATATGCCAGCACTAAAAAAATTGGGTTCATTGTTTATCTTCGTATAGTTGCTTTTTCTCCTAGTCGTATTGCTAGGGTATCACACAAAAAGGTGTTCCCTGAAATGCGCAAAACAACTTATTCCTTTGAATAGAAAGATGGAAATTCTCAAGTCCACGACACGAACTAACTATTCGCTTTCGTTGTACGTTAATTTATACCCACGCATAAAAGTTACAATTGATTTGTTGGCTTAACGAATTAGTACGTTGATGTCAAAAAAGGTTCATGAGGGTTAGTTAGTTTAACATTTTTTGGCATTTCGTGTTTAATTTTTTTTTTTTTTTATTCCCTAAGCTCTACGCTTGTCTGCAGGAAAGAAACCAGAGTCTCTGGCGGGAATCGAACCCGCAACCCCGGGGCTGATAGACTAGCTCACTACTAGCTAGCCTACCGGGGCACTTCTGGTCGAACCGGTTCTTTTTAAGATATTATTTGAAAAATAGTGCAGTGTAAAATTTAATTTTATAATAAATTAATTACAATTAAAATTTCGCAAATTAAATTAAATAAAATTATTTGCTATCTGTGCAAAATAAAATTAATTTCGGTGGATTGGCTAATAGTTCATTTAAAATTATGTCTAACAGCAACAACAACATTTCCATGATCAGCAGAGAACTATGCTTGTAAACACCATCGCCCAACATTTTGATGACAACAGTATACACTTAGACTTGGCTACGACCTATCGGATTGAAGAAGAAATAGTAGAAACATTTCCAACTGAGCAATAAGTATGTATGTATAAACATAATTTTCTCATTTTGCTTAGAATAAAAAATTAATTTTCAAATTACTATTTCTTGCAGGAATTTTATAGAACAGGTACAGGAGGCAAAATTTACAATAAATTAAGCAACCTTAAGACTGCCTTTAGATCAGCTTCTTGTGGTCCAATGACGCCCAAATAAGCAAAGGAAGCACCAAGTCCTGTTGAAAATCAATAAGATATAAGTAAGTAATTTATATAGGTTGACCTGGACTTCAGATTTTTGTATAGTACTACACCTATATTGGACAACTGGGATTCAGTACATGAAAAAATTTTTTTATTAGATAACCAGCATATCAAGGAAAAACCCATTAAACTAGTGGTAAATAATATAAAACCAACCGAGTGCCCCGGTAGGCTAGCTAGTAGTGAGCTGTCTATCAGTCCCGGGGTTGCGGGTTCGATTCCCGCCAGAGACTCTGGTTTCTTTCCTGCAGACAAGCGTAGAGCTTCGCGGGGATTAGCTAAGGGAATAAAAAGGAAAAAAAATCAAAAACAAAAAATCAGTTCCACAGATTTCAAGTTTTAATTGACAAATTAAAAAATTAAGATAATTAATTATAATTATATAAAGCAAATTGTCATGAATTGCATTTTATTTGGCATAATTATTATATTTTTTTTTAAATATTATTATCAAAATCGTATTACGGCCTTTCTATGTGTTTTACCATGCTATGAAGTTTCAAAAGTTGTTACTTGTCTGCTTTTAAAGCCCCGAAGCCTGGCTTTAGTTTGCAAAAACTTTATAAATATTATAAATAACCTTTATACAATCATATAAATATCATAATATATATACCATAATATATTTGCAAAATTTTTGCAAAAATTTGTAAAACAAAATTATGTATTCGTAAAATTAACAAAAAAGTTTAATGAACTAACGAATAAGTTCATTCGTTATATTTTTTAACTTTTTCATTATATTAACGAGCAGTACATTAAATTATTTAAATAAAATCTTTACAGTTATTCGTTGTCACAACGAACAAATTCATTGGACGAAAATTAATAAATTTTTCGTTTGCTTAACGGATATTTTCGTTGTCTACACGTACTTTTTTGGTTCAGTGTGTCGAATAAAATTGGACACTGCCTTATCTTATCTAAAAAATTTTTTTAACTCCATAAAAATGACATTTTTAAATGTTACTCAAGCGAATTGTGGGTGGGCCTTTAATTAAAATATACAAACTGAATGTATGTAATTTCTGTTGTGTTTTGCGTTCGTGCTGATGTGTGTAACAAATTAAAATATTGGTTCAAGATTAACCTTTTAGTATACCGATCGACTCAGCTTCACTTTCGATTATCCAATATCCGTCCGGGTGGCTGGCTGTCTGTTCATGGCAACACTGTGCGAAAACTACAGGTCGTAATTTTACAGATAATTTGATGAACTGGTGCATAAGTTGTCATTGTTGTAATAATGAAGCCAATTATGAATGGTAAAAATTGGTTTACGGGTTCACCTACTACTACACAGAAAGAAAACCACTCGGGATAAATTAATGTGCTGTTTCTAAATAACAGGCATGTGCTTGTGTAGTAAAATTTATATGAAAATCACTCAAAAAGTGCTTTTGAGTGCTTTTCATATAAATTTGACTACGCAACAGCGTTGTCATTTTGGCATTTTTGCAGCTAAATTTAGCATTTTTTAGAATTATTTAATTTAAGAATATTCAAGTAATCTTTTTTTGAAAATCTACCACATTTTTTTGTTGAGTGCACATAAAAATCCCTACTATTTTGCTGTAGAAACTGTACAATATTTTAAAAGACCCTTCATATCAAATTGTTTTAATATTGGATCAGTTTGATCCATTAAATTCATGTTAAGCTGATTTTTTTCCTCAATTACGATTTTAAAAAATTTTGGAATCGAAAAAAGATACCATAACTTTTAAAATAGGAAAAACAAATACGAATTACACTACGTGACATGAATTTGACACCTAATCTTTATAAAAAAATTTCCGCTTAATCCGAATATGAAAAGAAGAACAGTTTTTGAGATACTCCAAAATAACTGTTATTTGTGTTTTTAAAAAAGATGATGTGACTAAAATGCAAATGTCTTCAAAAATTTTAAACTGATTATGTATTTCTTTATTTTTAGTGAAAGGTTATAAAATTTCTAAAATAACCATGGATCGTTTGTAAAGATGAGTCAATAAATGGCAGAGTTAAAGAGGACAAAATTTCAAACTTCATAATATATATGATGATTTTTTGCTATTTTGCTCTTTTCAAGTAATTTTTGTTAAGCCAAAAAATAAAATTTTTTAAAATTGTATCACTTACGACATTAGCCTATTACATTCCGAACATATTGTGCCCAATAGCATCCAGATCGGTGCAAAAATGACAAAGTTACTGACGATTAATTGAATTAACCCACTCTTCGATTTGTATCAAATCAAAGAAAAACACAACAAATAAATGTACAAAGCTAAATTTTTAGTAACAATAAATATTAAATAAATTAAAAGTAGAAAACCTTTTTAAAAAACAAGCTTTTATTTGAATGCGCTAAAAAGAAAAAAAATAATTTTTTGCTTTAAAACTTTTACTATCAACTTATAACGTCATTACATATGTTATATGATATAAAAGCTTGTCGCGAGATTTAAGTAATTGTATTTACTTAATTTGAAAATTTTAATAGTTAAAATCAAGTTATTAATTTACTTGTTTTTCTGCACAAGTAAAACTCGCGACAAGCTTTTATATCATATTAAAGGGTGGTTAAATTGTAAGGGCCGATGTTGAATGTGAACCACACCTAAACGCCAAGTTTTTTTCCGAATTTTATTTGACATTTCTCTATTTCAGACTTACTCAATTTGAACCATGGAGAGATACACAATCCAACAACGTGTTAAAGTTATCCAGACTTATTATGAAAATGGATGATAAATTTCGAAGAAAATCATCTTCAGTGATGAGACCCATTTTCACCTCAGTGGATTTGTCGATAAGCAGAATTTCCGCATTTGGGCGAATAATAATTCAAGAGTGATTGTCGAAAAACCAATGCACCCACAAAGAGTGACTGTTTGGTGCGGTTTATGGGCTGGCGGCATCATCGGGTCGTATTTTTTCCAAAATGAGGCCGGTCAGGCAGTTACTGTGAATGGTGTTCGCTATCGTGAGATGATAACGAACTTTTTATGGCCCGAATTGGAAGACATGGATGTGGACGATATGTGGTTTCAGCAGGACGGTGCCACTTGCCACACTGCTAACGAAACAATGGCTCTTTTGCGCAACAAATTCAATGGCCGTGTTATCTCACGTAATGGCGATGTCAATTGGCCGCCAAGATCATGTGATTTGACACCGTTGGACTTTTTTCTTTGGGGTTATTTGAAAGAAAAGGTGTACGTCGATAAGCCAGCAACAATTCAAGAGCTAAAGGATGAGATAATTCGGCACATTACCGGCATAGAACCTCCATTATGCCTCAGGGTCATCGAAAATTTGGACCATCGGATGGAGGTGTGCCGCCGTGGTCGCGGCGCTCATTTGGCCGATATTTTGTTCCATACATAATTGAGTAATACCAATATATCATAATAAAATAAAATTACTTTTTAGCGCATTTAAATAGCTACTTTTTAAAAAAGAATTTTTACTTTTAGCATTAAAAACTTAGGCAGCCATTTTGTATCTAGAGCAGAGGTCTGCAAAATACAGCACATGTGCGAATGCTCTCACACTAATAAAGAGAGAATGAGAAAATAATTTATATTTTTACTAGAAAACACTGAACAAACAAAAACAATTACGCTCAAAAATAAACAACCAAGAGAAACTAGAAATGTGAATGTATGTGTTTGGCGGACTCTGATCTAGAGAGAAATTACTTTATTTTTCGAGTTATTCTTAGGAAGCCCTTTGAGTTTATGCGCATATTGTAGAAGTGCATTAATAATAACTAGTGCGCCATGTTGTATGTGCCCGCCATATTGGACTTAGAGTGACTTCTTAATTTTTCAATTTGTTCTAAGCAAGCCTTTCATTTGATACCCATAGTGTAGAATAACTATTCCGTCATGTTGAGTGTGCCCGCCATATTGGACTTAGAGTGACCACTTTTTTTCGAGCTATTCTTAGCAAGCCCTTTCATTTAATACCCAGATTGTAAAAGTGCATTAAAAAAACTAGTCCGCCATGTTCTGTGTGCCCGCAATATTGGATTTAGAGTGACCACTTTATTTTTCGAGTTATTTTAGCAAGCTCTTTCATTTGGTACCCATATTGTAGAAGTGCATTAAAAATAACTAGTCCGCCATGTTGTGCGTGGCCGCCATATTGGATTTAAAATGACGTCAGACAGTTTACCATGCATTGTCATCCAAACTGAACGTGTATACAAAATTTCAGCTCAACCGGTTGAAGATAACTGCTTCAAAATTGAGTTGCAAGATTCCACCCGAACAAACATACATATTTCATACATACATTCATGGTAAGTTAAATAAAAGTTTTTAAAATAGCTTTAAACTATTGAATTTATGTGGGTTAATTTACTAAATCTTCTGTAGCTTAGTCATTTTTGTACCAATCTATGTCATGTTGGGCGCAAAATGTTAATACATATTAAAATAATCTAATGTCGCATGCAATAAAACATTAGGATTTTTAAATCATTGGTATAAAAAAATAACTTGAAAAGAGCAAAATTTAACAAAAGTATAAAATTTTCATTGAAGCTTGGTCCCCTGTAACTCTGTCATTACTTGACCAATCTTCACTAGCAATCCATGGTTATTTTAGAAATTTTATAAACTTTACCAAAAAGAAAAAATAAATAATCCGTTTAAAATTTTTGAAGATAGTTGCATTTCAGTCACATCATCTTTTTTAAAAACACAAAGAGCGGTTATTTTGGAATATCTCAAAAACTGTTCTACTTTGGAGAATTCTTCATACTCGGCTTCAGGGGAACATTTTGCATAAAGCTTTCAGATTCATTTGACCACGACTTTGTTTAAAATTTGTGACGTAGTGTTACATGCCGGGATTTTATAGCTCAATTAATATGTCAACTTAGACAACGTTGCCAAAAAATTTTCATAATTTAACAAAAACTAACTTTTTTTGTGTAGAAAACAGTTTAAAAACTAATATATGCAAATTAAGCGAACATTTGAAAGAAGAAATGATTGATTTCACTGTAGAAGAAATTACAACTTTGGAACATCAGTGGCAGAAACTAAATTCGTATGAATTGTTAAATTAGAACTCAACAGTTGATTTCAGGATAGATGTATATGGGTATAAAAATGGCATCAAATGAAAATCCATTCAGTGAATAAGCTCCTTTTGCAATGAAGTTCTTGGTTTTGCCATTTAGCAACGCGGAAGTTTAAATAGGTTTTAAGTGGTATAAATCTCTTAAAAACGAACTTCGAAATAGGATGACGTTTAAGACTATGAATTTGCTACTTTATATTAGATTTGGCTTAAAATGCTGCGAAAGTCTTAAAAAAATGTACGATCTCATTAAAAAATAAGAACATATATTATAATGATATCTCGATCGATTATTCAGAAGCTGAAGAAAAAATTTTCATTTGATGACGTATTTAATTTATAAAATGAAATTTTTTATTAAGAAGGTTATATAAATGTTTAGGGTATTCATTTAATCGACCTTTTGCTTTAATCGGTTAATCGCTCGATTAATTAACCGAGGTTTTGGTTTAATCGGTCAATAATCGGTTAATTTTGTTTTTGATCGGTTAACCGATTAATAAAGTTTTTTTCATAAATTAAGTAATTTCAATATATAGAAATGCATTAATTATTTATTATTTGGAGTTTATTAGTAAACAAACAATAACATATCAAACATTAAAATTCTTGAACTAAAACGAGGAAACAAAAAAACAATTCATAAATATGTAATATGCATTTTTCAATTAATACATAATTAGAGGATTCACAAGGTGTGCTATCAAGTCATATCGTCATAATGTCCTAAATAAAATTTTACAATTGCTTAAAATAAATATTGTTGTGTTTCAAACAAAATAAAAATTTTAATGCTGTGCTCTTTGATTCGTCATAACTGCACAGTAGAAATATAAATTAAAAGCTGTAGCCCACAACAGTCATATCGCCGGCTCAATATGCAAACCTGCTAATTTCCTTCAAACACATTTTACAGGAGAGACAAAAAACTTTTTATTTTTTCTATTTGCAGCTTGATAGAAAATTAAAAATACAATTAGTTTTACACACTTCAAGACTTAAATAGAAGAAAAACTACATGCTGGTCGACGAGGCATATCTTTCTCTACCACACGGCATCAAAATCTCAATTTACATAAAAAGTGGATTTAGCCTGTTGGCATATTAATTCTATGATATATATATTTCTAGTAATTATTTAAAGACATAAGGCTTTACAACTTTATGACTACCTTCTGAATCCCCCAAATATGTATTTATAAAAAAATAGACTGAAATAATTTTATTATTTATTTCAATAGTTAAAGGAGATCTTATAATAAAATCTTTTAAAAGAGTAATTTGGTTTAAATGTTTAAGGCGTTATGATACTTGCTATTTTTTGTATTGGATTTTTTTAGGATTGACTGAATGAAACAACAAATGCGAGAAAGAACAAGAAATACAATATGTAAACAAACCCTTTTTTCTGATTGATCAAACAAAAAATGTAAACAAAACAAGCAATATTGCCCACGTTTTGTTTCCACAAAAACACGTCCAAAAAAAACCTAAAAATCGCAAAAAAAGTTAAAACCCGCTACTTTCGATCAAAAACTAAAAAAATTGGCAACAGTGCTAACATTTAATCTGGAAATGTCAATTTTAAGTTAAAAATTTTTATATTTTTTTTGACAGTCTTAGATTATTTATCGATAACACACGTATATTTGTTTGACATTTAAAGATTTTTTATGGTATACTCTTACTCTTTACACTTAGTCAGTTTTCTTATGCAAATATATTTGCACTGTTCTCCAATATTGAAAAAATACAAAAAATAGCAAGTATCATAACACCTTTAGGAGTTAAGCGATTTTTTTCTTTTGTTTTGACAAAACTTGACTTAGAAAAATTTTTTTCTTAGTCCTTTTTAAGGATTTCTCTAAACATATAAAATATTCCATTATGCCCTTAGAGTCCTGTTTTAATTTTTAAAAATGTTTAACACTTCTAATTGTTTCGGTTAATTTTGTTAAAAGACTGATATGAGAAGGTATGAGAAGAAACAAATAACTAAACACATACATATAAAAAGTACTTGAAACAAGAAAAAGGTGTTGGCAATCAAACATTTAACAAATTTTTCGCCACATTCCTGTTGATTGAACATTGAAATCGGTCGGCGGAAAATAGGTTGAAATGAAGATCACTGAACACCTTTTCTTGTAAGAAAAAATATTTTCTAAACACATACCTTTTGTATATGAGACGAAACAAATAATTAAAAATACAAAAAAATATGTTATAATACTACAAAAAATTAAAAATCTTATTACTTCGGTTAATCGGTTAATCGACTGAAATTAACCGGTTTAATCGTTAATCGAAAAAAGCCAATTTGAAATTAACCGATCAGTTAATCGGGTAAAAATTAATCGGTTAACCGATTGACGGTTAACCGAATGAATACCCTATAAATGTTATTAAAATACTAAATTATAGCCATTTATGGGTCCAGTTCCTTAGATTTTTTGTTATGGTATGGTACCTTTTGTTAGAAAAATTTTTATGTACAGCTGCGGTCAAAAAAATAGCACCAGGATATAGAAAAAAGTTCTTCGTTAGATATTTGTAAATAGGCCAAACTGATTTCATTGGATACTTGCCATAAGATACTTACAGGACTGTCAAACCATATTTAATAAAAAGCAATTGATTTGGTTTTTTATTTGATATACAATTTTTAACTTTTTTAAAACAACTTAAAAAACACTCAGTCAAAAAAATAGCACTGCAGCTCTTATTTTAATGAAAACTAAAACTTAAACTAAAAAGAAATTAAAAATTTTGAATTCTGTTTTTTATGATGTCTTCTCATATTGAAATTAATATTTTGTTGCGTGCCCATTATTAATAAAAACCTCTGCACAACGTTTTTGCATCGATTTCACTAGATTTTGGCACCTCTCTTTCGAAATTCTGTTCCAGATTTGCTGAACTGCCACCCTAAGGGCTTCGTAACTTTAATTTTGTGGTTGTATTTGGGATACTCCCTTCTTTATATCTGTCCATAAGTTCTCGATTGGATTTAAATCTGGGGACTGAGCTGGCCTTCCATAACGTTTATTTTATTGTCCTGAAACCACTTTTTGGCAAGTTTGCTGGTATGCTTCGGGTCATTGTCTTGCTGAAACACCCAACGAAGCGGAATTTCCTCAGAAACATATGGTAGCATTACTTCCTGGAGGATATTAACGTATAGTTTCTTATCCATGATTGTTCTGATTCAATATATGGGTCCTACTCCATAGTAGGAAAAGCCATAATGCTTGAACCATCATGTTTAACGGTTTTCGTTGTGAATTTAGGATTGAATTCAGCGTTAGGGGGTTTTCTGACGTAAGAACGCGATCCTTCGCCTCCAAATAAAACAACCTTGGATTCATCTGTCCAAATAACATTGCTCCGCGTTTCAGTTGGTCATTCCAAATAAGTTCTAGCAAACTCCAAACGTTTTGCAACATGCTTACGTTAGAGCAGGTGCACTTTTCGGGGACTATAGGCATTCACGTTGTTGTCTCGCAACCCCCGTCGAATAGTTTCAACACTTGCTGTCACACTTAGCTCCTTTTTTAGCTCTGTAGCTGGCATAAACGGGATCTATTTTGATTGACTAACCAAACGCTTAACCATTTATGGTGGCAAAACTTTCTTGCGACCACGTGTTTCCGGCTTTTGAGTAAATTTTATTGCATTCACAATAATTTAATTGGAGCACCCAATCAAATTTCTGATTTCAGAATATGATTCATGCTCAGAAACCATTTTTTTATAAAAGCACGTTTTGCAGGTGTACAATGCTTACCACGTCCCATTTCTATGAAAATCAATAATGTAATATGCGACGAATTATTTTATTTTTTTTTACTTTAGTACTTGATCCTTTTATTTCAACTATTAAATCACTATTAATATGTTTAAAAGAATTTTTGTTATTCGGTGCTATTTTAACGACTGCACTGATGGAGTGTTTTTATAATTCCGATCATTGGAAAAGAACTGGTAACATTTTTTGAAAAAAATAAAGACGCTCAGAGAGAATATACATATTACAACAGTATTGCATACTTAATTTAAAATAATTAGCACATTATATTTGTTTTAACTAGAATGAACATAGAATAGGTAGGCAATCGATTGTGTAGTAAGATTTATATGAAAAGCACTCAAAAAGCTGAGTGATTTTCTTATAAATTTTACAACACAATCAATTGCCTGTCACCTGGAAACACCACATAAGTACGAGTTTTACTCGAAAATTTTAGTACAAATAATACTAAACATACTTAAAACAATCCTAATGGTCCAATTAGACGTGACATAACCATAGCAAAACTGTATTACCATAGCCACTGTATTACCAAAATGACATAAACATACCATATTGTCGGTTAACACTCGTCAAGTCTTGAGCTTTTAGAAGAGAAGGGAAAAGATAATGCCATTTATTTTCCCCTCTCTCCTAAAAACTCAAGACTTGAGGAGTTAAACTTGACGTGTGTGAACCGGCACATACAAACCAATTCAATTGTGGTTTCTAAATTCGCCGTAGCGGCTGTGGCATTATGGTTATGTCACGTCTAATTTTAGTTTAAGTGGGACTACTTTCGAAAATCAATCCCGGATGTTCTTAAAATAAGTACAAAATTCTTAAAGCAAGTAAAAAAAAAGGTTAAGCTTTTCATTGGTTGTGCCGCTCTGAGAGTAAAATTACAAAGTGAGCGTTTTAATCTCATTTAACTTATCAAACTCAAAATCAAAAATCAGTGTTATATCTCAAACTGAACCGAAATTGTATCTTAATATATTTTTCTAAATGTGTATAAACAGGTACGTTTTGAAAACTTTCTACCTGTTTGTAGAACGCGAGTGCAAAAGTGACTCGTCTAACTAACATTTAAAACAAAAACAAAAATTCTAAATTTGTTTTTGTTTCAAATGTTACTTAAACGAGTCACTTTTGCGCTCGCGTTCTACAAACAGACTGTTTAATTGCATTTTGCCAAGTTAAATTTTTTTTTTGAGTTATTACTACGTTGCAATAAAACGGGTAAGTAAATCAATCATATTAAAATTCTCCTTCTTATTTCACTTTTGGTTTATTTCAAATACAAATTCAGGATTAAATCAATCCCATTTTCAGATTATTTTAAGAACGAACTCGGGATTGAATATGGATAATTTAAGTGTTTCGCGAATGAAAATCCGTACTTGAATCAATCTTTCTGTACTTGATTCAAAAAAATCCGTACTCACCGTAATATCAATACCGCTTCGGATTGATTTGAGTACGGATGGATTGATTTTTCTTTTTAGTGTATACAATGATTACTCCCAAAAACTGCGTTCAGCGCCATTACCTTTAATAAAAACTTGTAATTCCGGAATTGACTATAAGTTTCAATGCCCGGCTACATGTAAAATTTGGCATTTGTTCTCAGATAAGAGTCCAATGAAAGTCGATCACTTTCTTTTTCCAATCAAAAATCATTTTTTTTTATTACTTGTTATTATTATTGCACAAATCGTTACAGATGCTTAAACTGGCTATTTTTTTAAACATAATTTCCCTTTCCAAAATCGTAAATATAGTTTTTTTTATTTTGCCTTGTTTTAGAGCTTTACTTGATTCGTGCATTTTCAGATAAGAGTCCAATGAAAGCCGATCACTTTCTTTTTCCAATCAAAAATCATTTTTTTTATTACTTGTTATTATTATTGCACAAATCGTTACAGATGCTTAAACTGGCTATTTTTTTAAACATAATTTCCCTTTCCAAAATCGTAAATATAGTATTTTTATTTTGTCTTGTTTTAGAGCTTTACTTGATTCGTGCATTTTATTGATAATTTACTCAAACTAATGCTGGAAAATTAGGTCTTATTTGGAGATACCATTGAAATGTTTCTTTTTCTTCAATTTTTGAAAAGAAATTCACGAAATTTTCTGTCTTCATATTCTGGTAATTTGAATAATATTTTTCGGCATAGAACCCCTATTAATTTTTAGTTTTGTATTTTATTCTTCAAATGCATTTATCCATTCCAGTATGCATTGATGATAAATAGAATGCGGACTGCTGCACTCTTTACAAACCCGTTAAAAAGTTAAATGGGACTAAAAGGCATCATGTACATTTATTTATTTGTAAATTTCTGTGGTTTTACGAGTAACTACATGAATGCATACACTCACGTACTTGGAAAGTTAATTTTCATATTGGTTTTGTAGTGCAAAGAGTTCAAGGTTTGGTTGTCCTTGTCAGCTGGCTAAATGCTCGAGTGGCGATACAATGCTAAATAAGTGCTTGTACTTAAAAAATATTAAAAAAATATTTTTCAATTACCAACACATACAAATTTAATTCATACAATATACACTTACATAAACATGTAGAGAACTAGAGAGATAAAACGCAAGGCCATTGCATTATAGATTTTTTTTAGAACTAAAATATTTAGTTCTCATTATTTTAAACTGTTACGATATGAGATTTAGCTCTGAATTATTTGAGCACTATCAAAAGTTTTTCAGTAACTGATTGTAGTTTATTAAAATCGTTTTCGGTAAATTTTGAAATTAATGAAAATGTCACTTTTTAATTAAGAAATTTATTTTTTAACTGTTTTAACATGTTGCTTAAAAATCAAACTAAAAAATCTAACGATTAAAGTTATTTTAAATGAATAATGTGAATAATGTTACTGTTGCTATAAAAAAGAATTAAATTTTTTATCAAAGTAATTTTTGGGAATACAAAATTTTTAATTTACAAGATTTTGTCGTGCTTAATTCCCAATTTTTGTTCTTGATAAAAACACAGAAATTTATTGTTGAAGCGATAAGCTATTCTTATGCGCATTTCACTGGTTGCTTAGACCAGATCGTCAGGAAACTTCATCCAAAGATTTTAGAAAAATTAAAGATATTAAACAAGTAAAACTGTTAAGCGAATAAGAATTATATGCAAAAGTCTTACTTTTAACCATATAAAAGCTTTAACAAAAACCACAACAATAAACAGTGAGTTAATCTTTTTTTACATTCCCCACTACAATTGGTTCGAACTCTTCCAACATTAATTGTAGTTGTAAGTAGGTTAAGAAAAAACAAAATGAAAACAAAAACAACTTTCTTTAGTGCTCTCGCAAAAATAAAGCATGCTGCCAGAGTTTAGTTTTTTAAGCCGTATGGGCAGAAATTTTTATTGATAAAATTTTAAAACAATTTGGAAAAAATAACCTTTTCGAAGATGGACGACAAAATGAAGATTTCGCATTGTGATTTTTAATTTTTTCAAGCAATAAAAATATACTGTTGTTTTACAGTTGGATTTGTTTTGTGAATTCCCCGTTCTTTATAAGGAGTCTTTAAAACGGATAAAATAGATTTTCTGCATTACATTATACCATTAATGGCAAAGAAACACAATATTCGTTCATGATATATGACAAACATGAGTAATCTTCAATTGCTTTTATTTGAACAGAAATTACTAGTTATAAAATCAACATCGTTTGAATTTAAATACATAAATATTTGAGTAAAAGTGTTAGGCTCATTTGTTAACAGCACTTTAAAGATTGTTCCATTAAGAATGTTATGTCATAATAATTATTATGTATTAAAGAAGTGTTTAATTTAAAACGTGTATGAGTTTAAAATGTAATATTTTCGGCAACGAAAAACAAATTGTTTAAAATTTCACATAAAGAAGTAAAGTGAAATGTGGGCGTAGGTTCAAGAAACTACTAGATTTTTAAGATTAGGTAAAAATACATTGTGCAGTAAAGATCGCAACCTTGGTATGAAATTGTGTGTATTTCGTAAACTGTGTTGTTTAAAATGTCTGCAATCAGTGTTGGTTCACAGACACCTAGTTTGACTTGCCAAGTCTTGAGCTAATTGAGGGGGAAAACAGAATGGAAAGAATTGACTGAACTTGTCAATTTCCATTCACATTTTGTTTTTTATTGGTAATATGCTAGATAAGTTTTAGTTTAAGGTAAAGAACAATAAAATAAACGACACAAATTGACTGCATAGAAACGCACACGCTCGGCTAAACCTGACCGGTCTGAACCATATTTCTCATAAATATCTTTAGAAATAATAGTAAATTCAATCAATTGCCGAAAAAAAGAAAAAGTCTGATTACACACACTATGTCTCAAATTTTCAACAAAGTCGTGACCAAATGCATCTGAAACCTTTTTGTAAAATTGTTCCCTGAATCCGATTGTGAATTCAGGATGGTCAAAAGTAGAACAGTTTTCGAGATATTCCAAAATAACCGTTATAGGCGGTTTTTAAAAAGATGATGTCACTTTATTAAAAGTATCTTCGAAAATATTCGACGAATTTTTTTCAGGGACCGAAAATAACAGTTATATTCGAATTTTAAAACAAAAAAGCATATAGAAGTAAATGTGGAAAAACTGATTCAAGTATACCATATTGATCCTTATGAACTTGTCTATGATAAAATATATTGATTTTTAAAATTTTGATTTTTATTTTTTCGATCAAAATTAAGAGTTATTTTTTTGATTTTTATTTTTTTTGAACAAAAATAACTGTTATTTTTTGATTTTTATTTTTTCGATCAAAAATAACAGTTATTTTTTGATTTTTAATTTTTTGAACAAAAATAACAGTTATTTTTTGATTTTTATTTTTTCGATTTTTTGATTTTTAATTTTTTGCACAGTTATTTTTTGATTTTTATTTTTTTGAGCAAAAATAAAAGTTATTCTTTAAAGAAATGTGCGTGTGATAATAATTTAGTTGACTTTAAATGTTTATTTTAATGTGTAATCATCATTGGGAGTTCTTATGCACATTAAAATAAATATTTAAAGTCAACTAAATTATTATTACACGTCCATTTCTTTAAAGAATAACTTTTATTTTTGCTCGAAAAAATCAAAATCAAAAATTAACTGTTATTTTTGTTCAAAAAACTAAAAATCAAAAAATAACTGTTATTTTTGCTCGAAAAAATAAAAATCAAAAAATAACTGTTTCATCTGACTTTTATGAAAAAAGGAATAACTGTTACGGTCCCTGATTTTTTTCCTTTATTTTAATTCAAAGATAATGAAATTACTACAACAACCAAAGGTCATTCGTAAAATTTGTTCAAGAAATCTTCTTCTGTAGCTTTATATTTTTTGCACCAATTGAAAAATTGAAATAAACAAATGCTCGCTGCAATAAAAGGTTACAATTTTTAATTGTTTGGTATAAAAGTACAACTTGAAAAGAGCAAAATTGCAAAAAATCATAAAATTTTCAATGAAGCTTGAACTTTCATTTCTTGACCAATTTTCACTAACAATCCATTTTTATTTTAGTAATTTTATTATCTTTCATTAAAAAAAAGAAATACATTATCCGTTTAATATTTTTGAAAATATCTGCATTTAAGTGACATCATCTTTTTTAAAAACCCAAATAACGGTTATTTGAAATATCAGGAAAACTGTTCTACTTTGGAGCATGCTGACTTCATATTCGGACATTTGGTCAAAAAACTGTCACATAGTGTTATCTTTTCATGTATTTTAGACGGGCCGTCTATACTTTCTAACTTATTTTTTTTTTGCAATTCTAAAACGAAAATAATTGCCAACATTAATTATTAATCCCAACTCTGGATACTTAAGTGTTTTGTAAAGTACTAGTAGTTTCCAGCCTACACTTTAACTATTTTCTTCATACTCATATCACATTAATTTATATTGTTTAAAAACGCTCAAAATAAATTCGAAGCAAAATCTTATAGTTCAAGTTCAAGGTAAATGTGCAGCGTTTTCAAAAACGCCTTCAGTTCAGTACCGAAACTGTCATTCAATCTTATTTTCAATGATTTCTTTCAAAGTTTAACGATCTTGATGATTTATCTCAAAAACAAAATTATAAAAATGGACTGCTTGTAAATCAAGGTCGATTGTTTAAATTACACACAAATTTCTTTTATTTTTTTGCTTAAAACTGGAATTACAGTTGATCAAAATTTATGGATCTAAACATCCATTAAAATAAAAACTTCGCTGCAACTACATTCACGTTTCAATATCATTTATAGCTGGATTATTAATTTTAAAATTATTTGCACAAAATATGATTAAATATTTTCGTAAAATCTTAAGAAAAAATAACTATTTCAACTTAATTTTTTATCTTTTGGCTTCAACATTATTTCCTTTCTAATGAACAGTTTGCTTGTACATACTTTGATAATTCTTTCTTCTTAGGAATTGCATTTAAGCCAGCCAAAACATAAAACAGCGAATAAAATATTAAAATAAAAAATACGAATTTGGCTGATGATGGCGCGAGTCATTGTGTCGCGACGTGGTTTTTGCCCTTATTATACGATGCCAAAAAGCGGTTGTGTCATACTTTCAGTTGCTGCTATTGTTCAGCGGATTTGTATTAAAGAACCACGGCTTTGTTTCAGCATAATAGTAAAGTTAAGCAATTGTTCTTTACAGCCATTACCAAAATGAAAAAATGTGTGTTATAGTACTTTAAACACACAAAACGAGAACAAAAACTGAAACAGAGTCCTGGAGAGAAAAAAAAAAAACAAAAAAACACATTTTCAACATGAAAGCCAGAAATTTTTAAAAGATGTTACTCCATTTAAACATGAACTATGAATGATAAAAGTATCTGTACTGCACATACACAGGTCTAAAGGAACAAACCAAAAAACACTGTGACCAACAAGGTAAACAGTTTTTAAAACATAAGTCATTTTTTTATAGCATTATCGTACATTTTTGCGAAATTTTAGAACAAAGGCACTAAATTTAACTTAAATTTGCAATCCAAACTAGTCGAGAACTACTGAAACTCGGATATAATTGTACAACTGTTAAAAATTTAAAGATCATGAAATCACCTTCCATATAATTTGAGTATACCCATCGACTCAGAATCCTTTCTCAGTCGATCTAACGGTGTCCGTCTGGCTGGCTAGCTGTCCTTGTAAATCTTGTGCGCAAAGTACAGATCGCAATTTTGGAGATAATTGATATAAATTGGCACCAAGCCTACAGAAAATGGGGAGATTTGGTCTATAATTTCGCATAGCCTCCATACAAGCCTCTTTCCGGCATAGGGTATTTGTGCCCATAAGCCATCTTATTAAATTGGTATTTACTGCCTGGCCAACGATGTCGACAAGAACATTTCTTTCGTATATTTATATTGAAAACAAAAACAAATTTAAATTTTTTATTATTGTTTTCAATATAAATATGCGAAAGAAATGTTCTTGTCGACATTGTGGGCCTGGCAGTTAATTAAAATTTAAGCATCTTACCAAATTTGATTGGAATCGGTCCATATTTGTCCCTAGCTTTTAATGCCATAGCTTCCTTATAAATGTAAGTATTAACACACAAATTGGCAACAACAACTTTTACGATAGCTACCATATCATTACAAAATATAAACCCCTATCCTTAAATCACATGTAAGAAAGGGTATCTTAATAATATTTAGCACATAGAACTTATAGATGATGCTTAACTTCATAAGCTTATTTTGTTCTGGTGATTGCCCATAGTTCCCAGGCTTTATAAAGATTGGCTTATCATTTTTAGATTGACTTTAAAATAAGAATTCTTTCACACATCAGAAAAAGGCTTTAAACTTTTCGTTGGTAGTGCCACTCTGAGAAGAAAATTACATAGTGAGCGTTTTAATATCATTAACTTATCAAAGTTTGTTGCAGACACTACAACAACACCACACAAGTAGCTAAATAACGATTTGCTTGTTGTGTATAGAAACAACAAAATCCATACAACAAGACGAAAACACAT
Source organism: Pollenia griseotomentosa (assembly GCA_963931875.1). Taxonomy (NCBI): domain Eukaryota; kingdom Metazoa; phylum Arthropoda; class Insecta; order Diptera; family Polleniidae; genus Pollenia; species Pollenia griseotomentosa. Next base: position 150,257,018 of record OZ007560.1, on the reverse strand, counting down.
TACTTTCATCTTAAAAAAGTAAAATTGAAAGTAAGAGTACTCATTTAGCTTATATTTTCAGTTATATATGTACCTTAAAGGCCCAACTATAATATGCTTAAGTTGGCTTAAGCAATTGTACGAATACATGTGATTCATATGTGTCGAAGCATATTAAAATTAAGAAAACTTTTTGTTAAATTTTATGAAACTGCCATTTGCTTAAGCAAAGTGCGAAACTGGTCGCACTTTCCGTACGCAATCAAATATATTTTGTGTTTGTGTTTTTAAATACAATTGATAAGTTTTTTGGTAATTTTTGACAGTAGCTTAAGCAAGCTTATTCATATTATAGTTGGTACCTTAAGTTTTTAAAGTAAAAACCAAACCGAGAATGATGCTGTTGCTTTATCCCTGCAGATAACGAGACTATTCCATACATGCATGTAAAGAGTAGGCCATAAAGGAGTAGGAGTACTCCAAAACTACTCAAAATATATGGGTAAAAGGTGGTCCATTTAACATTACGATGTCCTAGGAGGGGACCATATAACCTAGCAAAGTAGTGCCTAAACTACTCCATGGAGTACTAAAGTGGGTTAGTTTTAAAAGTACTTCATGTCATTACAGTAGGGAGTACACTAAAGCGGTAGTTTAAGCATGTTTAATTTTTTACTAATCGCCTTTTATGGCGTGCCCTGCAATCTATTATTGCTATTATTAAATATATTTACTTGGTATTTTTATTTTTTTACCTTTTTTTCACAAATTTCACAAACTTTCACTTTTAAATAAACAATTAATAATGGACACCATCAGGGCTACCAATGTGTAATACTGTAAACTATAGAAAAGTATACATCATGCAGTTGTTGGCAGCATTGCATGTTAATTTATTTTAACATGGTCCATATTACAGTAGATTGGACCAAGTTCTAAGTAGTCCATTTAAGCCACAATGAACCACGTAACCCAATATTATCTGTAGGGATAATTAAAATTCTGTAAGGTGTAAAATCAATCATAATAAAATTATCCTTCTAATTTCACTTTTGGTTTATTTCAAGTACGAATTCGGGATTGAATCAACTTTATAATACTTGCATCAATCGCACTTTGGGATTGATTCAATCTTTCACTTTTAAATCAATCTCATTTTCGGATTATTTTAAGTACGACTTCGGGATTGAATATGGATAAGTTAAGTATTTCACGATTGAAAATCCGTTAGTGAATCCATCTCTCTGTACTTGATTCAAAAAATCCGTACTCACCGTACTTTTAATACCGCTTCGAATTGATTTGAGTACGAATGGATTGATTTTTCTTTTGAGTGAAAGCAAATTAAAAAATGGCTGAAATAAAAACCATTATATGGTTAACATTAACCCCATTACGGATAATGTTGTCCATATTTTGGTTAATATTGACCAAAATACAATATTTTAAGTACTATGGCAATATTATGGTTGATTTCGGGCAAATTATTGTTAATTTTTACCATATTATAGTCATATTAAAATTGAATCATAGTGCAGGGTTAAAAAGACCAAAAACTGTCAAACAAAAAACGGAAATGTGTGAACAACTTTTCGCTTTTTGAGTTGGTTTGCCAGCGACTGTTTACATTTAATGAATTGGGAGTAAAAGCAACAATTTTTTTGCCAATGAAGAAGTGGAAGAAATCGCAGTTTTTCTACTTTGACTGCAGTTTTTTTAACGCTGCCAAAGTGTGTTGCTTTTAGAATACCTCCAACCATATTTTTTCTGCGTGTCTACGCACATCAAAACAATCTGATAACAACGGAAACTTAATAAATTAAATTATATCCTAAAATAATGTAAAATGGTGGACTATGCATTGATGAAATTATATACCCATTAGAGTATCCAATTATTCGAATTTTGTATTTGCTCGATTAATCGAGCAATTTTAAATTTCAAAAATCAATAAATTCGCATAATTCAAATAAATTTATCCAATAGGAAAAAACATAAATCTCCATTTGAATTGATTGCTTTATTTAAAGACATTAATTCTTTTTTCGGTTTATAACTTGCAATTGTGTCCCGTCTGCTTAACTTAATTCGGGTCTTTCATAAAGGCTTTTGGCTCATATTTTTTTAAAATAAGTTTTATTTATTAATTATAATTTAGGGTTTTTAGACCCGGCATTTTTTGTAAGAGGTGCCAGCCAGTTATAAAAAACATTTTAGACCAATTTATTATTCCTAAAAATCGAGTGAAATTGAAATCGATGAAGATTCTCGGTTAAATATTTTTAAAAATCACCGTATATTTATGATTTTATGAGAAGTTCTGGGAAAGATAAGAACGCAAAGTATTTACGTTTTTTATAAAAGGTATTTTTTATAAGCTTTTAAGACAAGATCGTTCTTTAAATTACATATTTTGATTCCAACTTTACAAAACATGTAATTTAGTTTTTATTGGAAATCTAAAAAAAAAAAAATATTTTTATATTAAAAAAGTTGAATTTTCTAAGAAATTAATCTTAATCGATTAATTGACAGACATTGTTCGAGCTATTCGCTTTTCGAAATAGGCTACCTTATTATTCAAGTATAATGGGGGGAAAATATCTCGATTAATCGAACAACGACTATTATCGAGTGGATACTCTAATATACATACATACTTACATAAGTTGAAATAACAATTTTTTCCTAATTTTTTACACACGTATACAATTGCAGATGTGTTGGATGGTTATTATTTTGCTGGCAAATAAACTCATTGGGCAGAATAATTCCACAAATATTTCAATTTTCAATCCACAAACTCTATCGCCCAGTTGAATTCCGCTGCACCACCTCGATTGCAATAAATGAAGTCTGCTTTTCAGTTCATTTGTGTAAAATTCAACTGATTTAATCAACATGCGAGTAACTTAAATGAGGTTTAAAAAATGCGAGAATTCGTTTATTAAGACTTTCAATCGAACAGCCTTATTAAATTCATATAAATAAATTTAAATTTTAGGTAAATTTTTGTTATACTTATACTAATTATTAAAATTACGTTCAAGGCCATTTACTTTAAATGATTTTTTTTTTTTTTTTGCCCTAGATCCATAGAAATTGAAATTTTTTTTCATTACATTTAACGTCTACATTTTCACAATCCAAACAAGTAAGAAAGTATGTTCGTTCCAACCACGGAATTTTTTAAAGTGTACCCTCTTTGGGAGTCCCAAATTGAGACCCATGTGTTATCATGAAACTGGCAAAACCAAATACGGTTCTGAGGTTAAAATTGATATACAAGTTCTTTGGCTGAATATTATCTTATTATATACATGATTTTTTAATTAAAAAAACTATTAATTTTTAAAATTATTTTGCATTTCTTATTTTATTTATTATATTTCCATATTATTCGAATGTGTATTCTAAGTCAAACTACAATCCTCAAAAGCTTTTATACTTTAATAGGCTTATTCCTTCAATATTTTCCAGGAATATTTTCTATTCACTATCAGAATTTATCGTTCTATCCTTTGGCTAGCAATGAAGTAAATTGTAAAAAAAATGTATACAACAGAATGTAATGCATTTTCTAGCCCGATACGGCCTTCGGCAGCATTCTTTGTATATTCCTGGAAAATATTGAAGGAATAAGCCTATAAAAGTATAAAAGCTTTTGAGGATTGTAATTTGACTACATACACATTCGAATAATATGAAAATGTATATAATAAATGTTACTCACCATGAGAAACAAATTCCCAGATTTTATTTATTATATTTTCAAACAAATAGAATCTGAGAATTATTTCTTTTAATAAGTTACTTTTTATATTAAAAGGAAGATACAAGATAGTCTGGTAGTGTATGGAATCATTCCTAAATATATATATATGCACATGTCTATTTCTTCAATGTTAACCAAAGGCGTTAGCAAAAAGTATGTGAAATATTGAAGGAATATAACTATTGAAAAAGCTCATTCAAAAAATATAAAGTTTTTATTTTATTTTTTTAATAAAATTTTTTTTTTATTAATTTCTAATTCTTTTACAATTCCAAAACTGTAAAATTCTTAAAATTTCCGGGACGCAGTTTCTAAGTTTAGTATAACAAGGATAGAAAGATGAGCCGCTGCACCCATTTTCTTCAACTTTTTGCAGTAAGCCCCGAAATTCAAATAAGATATCAGCAGGCGAAATGTTACCCCCTTAGGACTTCAATTATAAATATCAAATATCTCAAGAACTTTTATATTAAGAATGTTTTTTGAAAATAAAAAATAAGAGGGTAGGCGCAGGTGGAGTAATACCCCCATGGATGCATATATTAAATATCCCGTAACTGAAGAACTATTAAAGCTAGAGTCTTCAAACGTGACTAAATTATAAATTTTAAAATAAAATTGGGCTCGGTAGACGGAGGAAGAGCAGTTCCTCCCATAAAACGAAAATATTTCATAAAAAGTCACAAAAGCCTTCAAGCTTTGTAGGACCCACTTTTACGGTAATCTATAATAAAAAGTAAGGGGGTAGGTGCAGGGGAAGCAACAAATAATATAAAAATTAAAAAGCGTATGGTTGTTTGTTCCCTTTAGGCTCCTTAATTAGTGAAACGATTTTCCGGAAATGCTCACAGTAATTTTCTGACTGCCCGAAACATAGGCTATTAATATTTTTTTATTTTCTACATATTTGGAGTACTGTAAATGTAATAGTAGCGACCTGGGCCGTGTTTCTCAAAACAAAAACTCTCTAAAATTTTACTTATAGATGTGTAACTTGTACTTTTGAATGCATTTTTAATATACAACAAATATGCTGGTATAGAGAATAAACAACAGAATTGAGTCAGAATATTGATCAAGCTCCCTCCAAACGAGCAAAAAAAAAAAAAAGAAAAACGACATGGGAATATAAATTAAGGAGAGAGTACGTACTTTAAAATAGTTATATGTTATTTAGGAAATTTTAGGAATTCCCTAAGGTTCTAGGCCATCACAACTTAAATTTATGTTAAATGTAACACATTTTTTAAAATAATATAAAAGCGATTTTAAAAGTGGTGGAAATATATTTCCGCATTGAAAGCTATGAAACCATATTAACGAAAACTGTTATTTCATAAAAATCCCTTTTGAAAATAAAAAGTAATAAGCGATTGAATTTTCAAAATTTATTACAAAATCATACTTTTCAGCCAGATATGTTTATAGGGCAAATGTTTACGTAGAGATCAGAGTTTTTGGTTTATGAGATTCTCAGGTGTTCCGTTTTCAGTTTTTTTCTATCGGGCTTATATTTATTTGTGGGCATGACTAATTTTTCGCCCGAAATAATGTACGTAGTTAGCTAATACATTTCTTCATAACTGGAGAACAGTTCGACGGATTTTGTTCAAAATACCAGCATATTTTTTTTCATAATTTATTTATTGAATCTTCATATATAAAATATTAACAAACAATAATTAATCAAAGCATATCCTAATACTTTATTTTATGTCCTGCCAGTGCCAGACAAAAATTTTCTTCATCATGGGTTCTGTTCACTTATCTAGGTATTTATCTCTAATCTAATTGGATAAGTGCTGCAGTGTTCCTTCTCCTTAAGCGAGTGTGGCCGCTATCATTTAAAATATTTCGAGCTGGTGGGTTCGGATGCAATTTGAGCCTTTTTAAGTATTTTACTGCATATTTAGTAATCATAGTTTTAACTAATGGAACATTGAGATCCTTGTGAATAATTGAGTTTTTAACATACCAAGAGGTATGAGAGGCCGAGGCAATGCCCCCAAATTTAATACTATAGCACCAGATTGGCTTTAAGATGGAGTTGTAAAATAAAAGTTTGCAGTCAAGACTAAGGACAGAGGTTCTTCCAATAAGCCAATGAATTTGGATGGCTTTTAGTTTCATATGAGTTAATTTTGCCTCTATATGGCTTTTCCACGTTAAACGGCGATCTATATATTACCGAGATATTTTACATGCGAATTTTGAGGTATTATTTGATTATTGATTTTAATAGGGGTCAGCCAAATAACGTTTTGTTAATAGTTTCAACAGTTTCGGAGTTAGTTGAAAAATAAGTGCCGATATTCGTAATGTACTGGCTTTCTGATTAATGATAAAAATGAAATGAGTTTTTAAAGCAATCTGGGCCCGATAGAAAAACCTGAAAACGGATTTGAATTTAACGCTTTAAAATCTTTGTGTTCCAAATATTTTTATTTGAAGGCAATTTATGCTGCATAACAGTGTTATGTTTATTAAAGGAAGAGCATAATATATATGTATACATATGTAATATTTCCATTAATGCCTACATATACATACATCTGTATATATGTGCATACATTCATGTACAGTATACGAAAGTATGATTGTAATAACAACCTGATGCAGATGTAACTTTTTTCTGCCACATAACGATTACATAAATCCCCTTTTTATCCTGACTCTGCTATTGGGTCGCACAACACAATAGCTTTGTGTCTTGGCTGAAAAATCATAATACAACATAGAAATAAGCAAAAAAGTATCGTAGAACAACACGAATAAGAGTAGCAACATCTAAAGCAACAGTGCGAAAACAGAAAAATAAAAATGTAAACGTAAACGCAAAAGTGAGATAGACTTGAATAAAATCCCTTGACAAAAATCACTACAATATTCTGAAACAGCAACAATGCAAGACAACTTAATTTTCTAACTACTGTCATATACAAGATTAGAAAATGACAAGAAAACTACCATATGCGACACACATTCCCCCATACGAGCAAAACTTACCGTGTCTGCAAATGGTGCATGTACCATACAGAAACTCCCCACAAAACTGGAAGTAAATGATAGACACGCAAAACCAGAGTACATTCAAGGTGAGCGAGCAACAGAAAAAGTAAAATTAAAGAAAAAAACAAAGCGAAAATAAACCTATTCAACCGAGAAACACACACTAGCGTTCATTTCATAGAGATTTGTCCATTATTCCAAAGAGGAAATCTTGCTCAGATGTGAATGGAAGAGAAAATGGTGCCAATGTGACTGGGACAACGTCCGACTCTTAAGAAGATTATCAGCACCATCGAGAAAATTTATTGCCTTTTGTGTGTAACTTGTCAGCCTGCAGGATTAAATTGTTATTTGTATGAATTAAATAAGTTAAAACATACTTTACACACACACTCACATTCACGTGAATTCACCACATTTTTTTGGCATTGGCAACTTTATTCCTATAATATTTTTACATAATAATGCTGACTATTTTCAACTATTAACAATAATAAAACTTTGTTCCATTTAATATTTATAACAAAAAATTCCTCAAGTTATTTATTACTCATACACTCACGCACATTCATGTACGAGGGATTCTGTTCATTTGTGTATGTGTATGTATGTACATGTTGAATCAACTTAAAAGATACTTTGTCAACCTTTTGGTTTAGTTTGATTTTAACTTTCTTAACCTCTTTAGTTCAATTTACTAAGTACAAAAAAAAAAAAACAATAACAACATCAAAAGGAACAGCAATACAAAGAGTACAACAACTAAAAAGCAATAAGCAACAGCCAAACAATATTATAGGCCATCAAAGTTTGAAGGTCGCATCGGATATGTGGTAGATACACACATACCCTTTTGTAGATTGTGATAATAGGTTTTCTTTTTCATACAAAACTTTTAATTTATTAGCAAAAGTTGCAAAAAGGGAAGCAAGTTTTTATGAATTCGTTTTAAACTGGTACATAGTATTTTCCCTTTGCATTACAATTTTTACTCAATTTAAAATTTAATAATCAGAGATGGAAATTATGGTTCATTTTGGACTATTAAGTCGGCTTATTTGGTAGAATTCAAAACTTTTTGAAACGGATTTTCATACAATCCTCACTAGATGATTGCATCGAGACGATAAGCCCTTCCATTAATAAGGTAAATTCATTAAGCGTGTTAAGTGGCTGGATTTGGCTGAAATTTTGAATTTAAGAGTTTTTCAAGGCCAGGTACGCTGAAGTTCTTAATTTTTGTAATAGTTGAAATTTTTAGGGTTGCCACCCTATGAAAAAAGTAAAAAAAAACTGAATATCTCTAAAACTAACGTATTAATCTATTTTGAAATTTGGCACGATGAAAATACGCAGGGGGCTAGCAAATTGACGTATAAGCCATGCCGACAAAATCTGTTTTGGTTTTGCCTGAAAAAGTCGTTAATTTTTCCCTGGGTCTTGTGCCACCTACCTACCTTAAAGATAAAGTTTTACAAAAAATTTGTACCTTCTGCTTTAACGAAGCCAAATTGTAACCATGTTCAGTTTTTTTATGTTTTTCTCAAACCAAAACATTAGAAAGTTCGCCATATTTTAAGCTGAGGCTGTCTGAACGAAAACTAATAAATCAAAAATATAAACGTAGCAAAACAAAAATAAATACCAAATTCTTTTATCAAAAAATAAACAGCAGTCCACGGCCAACAGTATCAAAAGCTTATGCGAAATTTATATTTATTAAAAAAGTCATTTATTTGAGGTTAAGTTAGAATTACACGTTTTGTTAACAAAAGCAACAACATTCACCAAAATATTTTGGGTTTTTTTAATTTCTTACTTTCCCCTCTTGTCTCAGTATCATGCACTATTTCCTTCATTTTGTTTAATTACTGATAAAAAAAAACTTTTTAACTCTTATCAAAATTACACTTTTTATGCTGCATTGTGAACGTTACTTGCAAATGTCAACTTCGACTGCCGATAAATCAGTTGATATTTGTTTTTCGCAAAAACCTAGTATGCAGTATTTTGTTTTGATATATTCTTAAAAGAAAGTCATTAACCAAGATTAGGCCAAGATTTTAGGTCAAAATAGTCGCAAATTATTGAAAACTGGACACCCTACTAATACTAATTTACAGCAAATCGATATTGTTTATACTTTTGGATTATTGTTTATTTGTATATCTCGAATATGAGCGCTAACTTCAAAAAATTACTAGCAACATTGAATTCAGCTTACTCAAGAAAGCTTTAACGATAGGGTGCCTATCTTGCTAAAAAAAATTGTCAAATTCGAGCACAATGTAATCATTGAGTTTTGATGGAGAACCTGCTGTTGTGGAGAAACTTAAAAAACAAGTTCAAAATTTCCCTTATAAAATCACTGCTTTTTATTAAGATATCTTAGACGATTTCGCTGTTATTCCGTTTCTTCCACAATCATCAACGAACTCCTTTTTTTGGTGACTGATAAAACAAAAAGAAACCGATACGATACGTATCTGTTCTCATAGTGAACAAATTTGAAAACAAACTTAAAACACCAAAAATTTAATGGCATTTTCTTCTTAAATTTATATAATAGCCGTCAATAATTTAATAACTAAAAACTGAAAAAGTCGCTTATATAACATACAAAAACAAATTTTGTAATTTAACAAAAACAGCCGCTACCAAAAATATACAATATATTGAAATTTTTTGGAATGTATGTGTAAATTAGACCTGCCCTTGAAATGAAAATGAGTTATCTCGTCAATTAAAATTTTTTTAATTTTTACGATATCTTTTGCTGAATGTATAAAAAAAGAAGAAGAAGACTATCTAAATCACTACTAGACTAGCCTATCTTATGTAAATTTAATAGATTTGAATCATTTTCTTCAGCATTTACATTCGAAAAGCAAATGGTGGAACTTTTCAGCCAGCGAAATTCTCCGACATTGTCTGAATCAGATATTTCTTCAAGTCAAGACAATAAAATGAAACAGGTGGTTTTAAATTTGGTTTTTTCTTTTTACCCACAATGTAGTTGTACAATTCGAGTCGGAAAAAAGCCAACCAATTGTAGGGGTATGTCAGAAAAGCTAAATTCACTGTTTACTTTTGGTGTTTTGTCTAAGCTTTGATATCGTTTGCAAGTAAGACTTTTTGAGTGTTTGCAATTCTCATTCGTTTTACAGTTCTATTTGTATAATATCTTTAGCTTTTTCTAAATTCTTTGGAAAAAGGTTTCCTGATGATCAGGGCTAAGAAAACAGTGGAATGCGCATAGAAACTAGCTATCCCTCAACAATAAATTTCAGTGTATTTATCGAAAATAAAAATTGGGAATTTAGCACTTTATAGAGAAATCTTATTAAAAATAAATTTTGAATTCCCAAAAAAGAATACCGATAGACTTCAAATCACTTTCTGATTTGTGCGCAAAGTACAGGTCGTAATTTTAGAGATGTTTTGATAAGGTTCTTATTGGCACAAGGACCGAGCCTATTGAAAATGGGCCGAATCGTTTTCTGCCTCTCAGAAACTATCAAACCGATTTTAATGAAATTTAAACCTGCCTCTCACAAACTTTCAAACCGATTTTAATGAAATTTAAAACATAGATAGATCCATATTTATATGGACACATACGCATGATTCTCCATGGGTCCCGAAAAGGGTGCACTCTCGTAAAAGTGTTTTAAAATACTGTGGTGTAGGGTACGATATAGTCGGGCTTGACCGACTGTACTTTCTTACTTGTTTGACTTTTATTTGAAAAGTCTTAGTTAATTAAGATAAAAGTATGGTAGCACTATTAAATGCAAAAAAATATCATAAACAAGTTTATTTATTTGCAAGGTGGTTTCAAAAAACAGCTGAATGTTATTGCTTTGCCTGTTGTTGTCATATTGAGGCCACCTTGCTAAGTTATTCCAATAGAAACTTAAGTTGAATTTAAATCTACCACATCGGTGAATTAAGTTTTATTTAAGTGTTTAGCGAAGAAGAGAATTTTGTATTTAAAACGACTTTAAACATAAATGTGTTTTAATTATCAATCCTGAAATTTGGCATAAAAAAGGGTTTTTATTATTTATTTTTATTTTGCAAAAAATAAATTTAAATTAATTATTTCAGCTCAAAATTAGAACATAAGAATTTCCCATGACTTTTTCTTGAGATTTCTGTCAGATATTTTTCAGAAATGCCGTCAAACCCCCGACATGTCTGCCAAAATTCGTGTCAACCACTTCATACATGTTTTGGTCAGAACCCTGACAAAATTCGTGGTATACGATTTCGATTATTTTTTGTCGACGTTTCTCTTAGATATCTGGAATATATCGGACTATTTTCTTAGCTAAGTTCTTACAAAAAATAAACATCTCTTTTCTTTTATTTGCGCATCAGTTATTCGGATATATGCGATCATACAATAAGTTTTACAACTTATGAACATATGTAACAAAGCAGAAATATGTTCTTATATATTGATAAGATTAGTTAGTATACGAGAAGAAGGTCTCTGTTTCTAGCGGCATCAAGTAAGCTTCTTTCATCATGGTGTCCGGTCCAGTTATGAATATTTTTCAGCCAAGAAGTTCTTTTCTTCTTCTGTTACATCTTCCTTCAATTATTCCTTTGATTATATATTGCAGAAATTTGTATTTATCATTTCTCACGATATTTCCCAGATATCACGCATATGACCTCATCATTTTTAACTCGATCAGTATATAAATATATAGTTCAACATTCGAAATTAGTAAATAGAAGCATTTTTAACCCAAAAATTCAACGATAAAACTAAAAAAGCATCAAGTCTGATGTAGTGCTGCAACTATAAATTCATATGTAACATTTAGTATAAATTTTTTTTTGCTGGATCCCATTTTTTTTTTTAAGAAATCCCCACTTGTGCACACACACACTATCCAATAGGGAGTGAGAGTCATTTATAAACAAAGCATTTTGACCAAAACATTTTGACACTTACCTGGTTTAACAAAAACAACTGTTAGTCCAACCACAATAACTGCCATAAATAAGCGGAATTTTAGTGACTGCATTTTGACACCTCCACCTGCACCACATTTGCGTTTAACTCCTTTCTCTTGCAGTGCACTTTTGGGCACCCAGCGATGGTAAAACATTGCGTATATTACGATTGAAACTCGTATGTACACCTTCGTTAAAATCACAGCAATAGAAGTGGAAAACGTTAATATTTTCTGTGTACCGTAGAGTCCAAATAAAAAGAAAAGTAAATAAACACAATAATGATAGAGAACGAAATGCATTGAATTGAACATAGACATCGCCACCAAACCCTAAAACTATAAATGTAAAAAAGTTTCTGAACTAGATGACTAGGCTGAAAAAAAGTTGTTAGCAAAATGATACAGGCCGTCACAAATTACTATTTTATTAATCTTAACCTAAAACAAAATGTCGTGTTATTAGGTCTGCAATTGTCCATAGCTTCCAAGTAGGGATCACTATGTTCGTATCTATATTCCAATAAAAATTTTTATGTACTTTGCATATTAGCATTTGTAATAATATTGTGGCATCTGCTTCATTAATTTGTGCTTTTTGTGCACAATTATATGTTAATGTTATTTTTAATCATCACATGATCGGAGGCAACCATAACTCATGGTGCTTGAGAGAAACAAATTTTGTACGTTCCAGGAAATTTTTAGACAAACAAGTAAAAGTGCTAAATTCAGCAGTGCCGAATCTTCGATACCCTTCACGATGAGTATGAATATTTCCGGAGTGAATGTAACATGAAAAGTTAAAACAGACCGATGGGCAGAAAATTGTTCCGTTAACGTTTCGTTACGGTTTAAGACGTACTAAACTGTTTTCTGAAAGTGGGTTATATGGGACCTTCTATTGTAAGTTATGGATCGATCATAGTAAAATTTACAGCCTGTTCAACGATTTCGAACGTTAACGTTCGCATAGAAAATTTTGTTTTTGTTTTAAATGTAATTTTCTATGCGAACGTTAACGTTCGAACTGGATAAACAGGCTGTTAGTGTTATTATTTTTAATCTTATGAAACTGCGACAGACCGAATTTGGCTGCACTGTCCTTATTTGTCGCTATAAATCCGAATCTGTACTCCGAATTTCTACATCACATCGAAATTTCTTAGCTTTAAGTTAAAAAAATCCTGTTTTTTGCCGTATTCGAGGCAAATTCATCTTTATTTATAAAACCTATTATGTTATTTGTTTTCAATGTGTTAATTTTTTGTGATCTGTTTTATAATTTTGATTTTTTTTGAGGAGAATCGGATTCAGTGCAACTCAAACACTTACAAAAGCGTACTGTGGTCTATGAGTTAAAAATTTGTTGGCCTGTGCAATTATAAAAAAAAATTGTAAATTTCAATTGAGATTCATTAAATTGTATATGGGCATTTTCCCAGAATGGTCTACCAGGATGAAAATGGTGATAATCATCGTCTTTTATTGTTTATTATTATAAAAAAATCTATGTTTTTATAAAAGAATGGTTTCATAGCATATCTCAGCTGTTTAACTTGGAGAAATTGCGCTGGAAACTGGAAAATTTTATATTTTCTACTTCCAAAGACATTTTTATATACTTATTTTACATGCAAAAAATAAGTTATGTTTGCACTCTTTCTTCACAATCTCTCCATTACTAGCAATTGTAAAAGGAGTATTAAGTTCTTTGTTAAGGAAATTTGAAGATATGTATGGGAAAATGCATGGTGGTAATAATAAAAAAAACATATGGAAAAATCGTACGTTCGCGACCCGTACGTTCCCGACCGGTACATAAGCCAATTAAACAAAAACCAAGAGAGATATTTTATTTTGAAATACTGGATGGAGACCTACACTTTTAAAATAAATTAATCACTTTTGAATATTCCATTTCATTTTGCTGATTTTTTACATTTCACTACTGTCAGCCAAAGTTGACTTCTATTTTGCGTACGTTCGTGACCACATGTCTATAACTATCATTATCAAAACTTTAACTCGATGAAATGCATCTTTTGCACTAAACATAGACCTACCCAAATGCTATCGAATCGCAAAAAAAATGCTAGGAAAAGTTTTGTTTTCTATATTATTTCTACATCAAAAGCGTACGAACGTACGTTCGTGACCCCTGGAAATGCCCATATGATAATAAATTTTTTCAAAAAAAATTTATTATAATATTCATGAATTTATCCATGGTACAACTACCATGAATTTATCTTTTAAAGTTTTAATACACTTTTCGTCTTATTTACGTTGATATAATGTAATATTAATGGAAGGACAGTATTTATTTCACATGTGGTGTTTCGCACAGACATTCGATTTAAGTATAAACCAACAACAATACGTGAATGATTTTGTGTAGACAAAACAGTTCAGTTTTAATTATTAAATTCAACATTTAAGTCGAATCCAAGGCGAATTCAACTACAGGTGGTGTCGGAACTACAACAATCCAAAAACAACAGAAACAACATAGGGTTTTTCGCATTGCATTGTTAGTGCCATTAGCTCGAAATGTCAACCATTATTAGCAAAACACTAACAAATCAAAACAAATAAGCTCGAATTGTCAAAATCAGATGCCGTTTCGACACCACCTGTAGTAAATTCGCCTTGAATCGAATCCAATTCACCAAAAAAAAAAAAAAAAAACACTAGCATTTTAAACTTTTTTTACTCTCATAAAATTCTTGTTCTGCTTATTTCCCGAATTGGGCGTCTTAGTTGCGCGATTAAATCTTCCTATTCTATTTAAATGCAATTGAACATCATACTCCAGATAACAGTTAGAATTAAAAATAAGTACACAGAGAAAACAGATTCGTGATCACAACCGAATTTGGCGCCAATCGAATATCGTCGATTGCATGAACTATCACACCATTCGGTTCCAATTACTAAAAATTTCGTTGCGTAGTACAATATTGTTGATAGCAACATTTGAATTTTAGTACACTATCAGTCATAACAACAGATATTGTTAGTTGTTAGCAGGGCTGTGGAGTCGGAGTTGAGGAGTCGGAGTTGAGGTTTTTGTACCGGAGTCGGAGTCGGAGTCGAAGTACCCACAAAAACTAGCGACTCCGACTCCGACTTTTTTGCATTAAAATTTTTCTAATATTTTTCAAAATAAAAAATTTTAATGACCAATTTCTCCAATTCTTTTTAAATATCAATTCATATTTAAATATAATTTTTCTTATAATTTTATTTTTATTTGACATAAGAAAACAAATTTTAAACATAAATTGATATATTAATAAATTAGTGGAATTGGCCATAAGAGGGTCTGCTTTTTGAAATTGTGAAGTCAGAAAATAAGGACCAGTATACTTTTTATATCAGTAGGTGAGTTTCAAAAATTAAAAAATTGAGATAACATCTTATTTTGCCAATTTATAAGAATAGTTATATAGATTGTATCAAAGCATGTCCTTTTCTATGTTTTAATGTGACCTCAAATTTCTGTAACAAAAACCAGCGGGTTCACTATTTGAATTTCGCCAAGATATCGTTAATGAAATAGAGCCGAATTAAGGAATTTAAAAATTAAATTTGTAAAGATGTTGTTTTATATTTATCGTATATTAACAAATATTTTTGTAGTCATGTTCATGAATATGACTTGAAATCAGCTGTAGCTCCTGTGGTGAAAGCATTAAGTGAACTACATTTGAAGTTCCAACCTTCAAGGTGAATTATAATAGAATAAAAGGAAAAGGAACTCGGAAAAATACATGACATTGTTCCAGATATAATTCCCATCAATGTGGGAAAAATGGTTTGAGAATACTTTTATCTACTCACTTTAGGGAAAATTGGAGAGATAATAAAGACTTGCAATTTCAAATTTCGGTCTTGGACAATAATAATATTGAATTAGGAACGGAAAAATGCAATGGCGAGTACACTGAAGAAAAAGATTTAAATTTAGCAGTTTAAAAATTCGCATTTTTTTTTTAACTCTGCAGGTGGGAGATAAACTACATCAAGCCACATTTTGAAAACTTTACAGCAGACCGCGCAAACATGTTGATAATCGCAAATGATGTTTATGTTATAAAAATGTGCATTTGTACGAATATTTTATATGATCCTAACATATTTTTTTTATGTCGATGATATACATAAAAAATTACGTCATAAAAGGTTCGTTACCTTCTATGGTACTGTTCCATGCCTTGAGACAAACAGCACCAAGACCAACAACAAAAGGGGTACTATTTCCCAAAAATAATAGAAGGCTAACAACATTTTTTTACGTTACATTTCTCTTCAAAATGTGTTATATAAATTGTAGAACTAACAACTGAAGGCGCATATGCATGTTTTAATAAACTTTATAAAATTTTCCTGAGAATGATTTGACTTAATAAATAAAATGTATATTAAAAACAAAAGACCTCACTTCACAATTTACAAAAAAGGACTGTCCTTTGCCTCTATTAATATTGTGGTAAACAACACATAAGTACACTTGATGCCTTTAACGTATAAGCCAATTGGACTTGGTGTTGTTTTCAACTTTTCCAAAATCCAAATAAAATTTTTTGCAGCTTTCCTACTCATATGTTAGTAACTAGTATGTTAAAGCTCAATGCGCGGCACGTAAGAATTAAAATATCGATTTGAAATTTTTACAGAATCATTTTCTTGCTATATTTAACCATTTAACAGGTACTAAATTAAAAAAGAGTTTAAAGTCAAAAAAAAACTAGTCTCTTAAATAATGCTAGGTTAGAGTAGGAGTCGGAGTCGGAGTCGGAGTCGGAGTCGTACTTAAAAAATTTCACCAAAAGGAGTCGGAGTCGGAGTTATAACTTTTTCTTAACGACTCCACAGCCCTGGTTGTTAGTATGATTATTAGAAACAAAATTGTGCTTATACCCGAATATATGATAGCTGCAACTGAATTAACACATAATTCGTGTTCATAACAAGAGATTTGATTGTCGTTATCAATATATTTTTTTAACCGGTCAAATGTAGCCCATAAGGGGTAAGGACTTGTCCAAAGGTAACCCCAATGAATGAAAAAAATGGCTTATTTTACAGTCCTAGGGCAGGACCATATAACCCAGCTTACATTACAAAGGAGAAGTCTTAAAATTACTCCATGGTATACTCCAGAGGATTAGCTTTGAAATCGTTTCAAAACGAAAACATGTCGTTAAAAAACGAAGACATGTCGTTTCACTGCAAACTCTTCTTAATAATGACATGGTCCATACTTGCATTACATTGGACCAGCCCAGGATCAATATAATTTGCAGGGTATACAAAAAATAATACATACATAGATACATATGTACGTGCATATGTTCATACCTATAGGAATATGTAAATTACTTACCCCTATTTATCAATTTTTTGCACATTTTCCATTTTTGACCGCAAAGATATTTTTTAAATATAAAATTAAAAATTATTCTAATCTATCAAATGTTTTGACAGAAAATTTAGTAAGCAATTGGGGCTTTTAACTATTTTTTGGTTGTGAATTCCGAATAATTATATTTTCATTTGTTGTACTCGAATTGAAACTATTCCAACAATCAATAATTAGCTGCAATAAATGAATAAACATCTATATTACAAAATTTATTGACGAAAGCAAATTATTGATTGCAATCACCAATATTCAGTATTGCCCTATATTAAATTCGGTTGTGATTCTAACCATTTGTACTAATTTTTAGAGCTAAATTAAATTAGTTATCACAACTTATACAAGAATTGAAGGAATCATATTTCAGTTGAAACGTCGTTTTAATAATCAAGAGAGTTAAAAATCAGTTAGATCCATACATTTTTAATAGTTGCAATAATAAATCATGTAACTTGATCAATATTTTATTACTGCAACCGTTTCCCAACCAATTTGTATTCTGTGTGTATGTAAAATTTGAATCAATAAAACTTTTACATACATATTTAAACTGCAATTAATAACTATGTGAAGTAATTAGTCGAGTAAGTTTATTTTTATATCAAACACAAATAATTTTTAGGCATTTTGGTTGTTAAACATAATATGGTTTAAATTTTCTTCAAAATAGTGTTGTTGGAGGTGACCATATTTAAACATGTTTTTTCTCTGGGTGTAGCTCCAAATTAATACAAGTTATTACTGAAGTAGCAAAAGTCAGGGGCCAAATTACGGCATTCGATATCGATCGAAATTCCCATTCAAGTTGTATTGTAATTTCGATCGATATCGAATGCCGTAATTTGGCCCCAGTTCTTCTGTCGACTAATTCTCCAACAAAAGCAAAACTACTTTTCGCTTTGCTCTCTTACTTTTATCTACCTGTTCGAAGTTTTTTTTTGAAGAATAACGTAAGTTTGTTTGACATTTAATAACCAAATAAAAATCGGTAAGTCAAATATCGGCTTTAGTCCAAGAAATAAGCAATAATATTTAATCATATTTATGTCCTTTGTTTTTAATTTTTTCACAACTACTTCACTTACACTACTAAATATTACAAATGGTGGCATGTCATAACGTCCAGTGTCAGCTTTTAAAAAGTGCTAAGTCTGAAATTGGTTGGCTTCGCTAACTAAAGCTTCTCTGCACAGCTGCATTGTATGCACATTGTATTAAAAATGCACCATGCACAAATCCATACATATGTATATTATTACTCTACGAAGTCTTCTTCCATTTTTGGCAGCTCGTTGTAGGAAAACGCTAAAAATAATTATAAATCGAACGAAAATTTAACAAACAAAACCCCATGACGTCATTTGCCTATGCGTGGTTTTTATTTCTTAATAAATTTGATTAAATTTAAAACTGAACTATATTGTTAAAAATTATCAACATTTATTGTGTAATTTTTTGTTTTATAAACTACTGAAATTTCAAACAAGCTAAATAAAGGTATAGAAATATATCCTCAATGGGGAGACGTTAAATGAAATTTTTGTTAACAAAGTCGTAATATGTTAAATATATTTCCTTATAAACATAAATATTGGAATTTATTTGAAAAGTCTCTAACCGTCAGAGTGTGTATGAGAGTGCCAATGAGAGAAAGTAATAACGTTAAATAAAACCACAAGTTTTTTTTTCTAACATCAACCAATCAGTGTGACCATATTAGCTTTTTTCGAGCTAAATTTAGCTTTATTTTTTTGGATTTAGCTTGATATATTTCATTTAGCTTTAAGCTTTTTTTTAAGCTTTTTTAAAAAATGAATTTGGCTTTTTCTAGCCTTTTTTTCTATTTGTATTCCAATGATTTTATGATATGTACATAATAAAAAAAGAAAGTTCAATAAAATAAAGATATATTGGTAACCTTATAAACTAGTCTCAAACAGCTAAAATCTGGCATCACAGAAACAATAAGTCAGCAAGTAACTCTTTAAAGTTAAACAAGGTGGTAGTAGGAGATTTGCAGTTATTGGCTTAAGTCTAGTTTACCAACGCAGCTCCAAATAAAAAAAAAAGTACATAGGGTGATAGAAAATTGAAAAATAAGAAGAAAAAATAAAATGACAAAATTCTCGGAAACGCATAGTTTCCGAGTTATGGACCTCTGAAGTTTTCATATGAATTTGCGATTTCCCATTACATTTCTGAACCTATATGGCCAATATTGGTATCATTTGAAAGCTTTTGAATAGATCTTTCTGGATATAAACATTTTATTTAAAAATTCTTAATCCATTAAGGAGCGGCGATGAATTTACGAAAAAACAAAAGTTTTTAGTAAGCATAAAAACCAATATATGCATTTATGTTTTCAATTTGTTTTTAATGCAATTTTTTCTAAAATAAACTGGTAGTGGAGGAAACCTATGCAGAAAAGCATTAGTAAACGAAGCCGGTGTTTGTTATAACATAGAGGAGAAAATCTTTTCATCCGGCCGAAGGCCGGCTATGCGGAGAAGCTTTATTTAGCGAAGCCGGTGTTTGTTATACCATAAAGGAGAAAATCCTTGTACCCGGCCGTAGGCCGGCTATGCGGAGAAGCTTTATTTAGCGAAGCCGGTGTTTGTTATACCATAGAGGAGAAAATCCTTGCGCCCGGCCGAAGGCCGGCTATGTGGAGAAGCTTTATTTAGCGAAGCTGGGATTTTTAAATTAAATTTATATTACCTAGTGCACTTCCGTAACATTTTGATATAAAATTTTGTAAAAACTGTTAAAAAGTTTTAAAAAAATTTTGCATTTCCAGAAAGATCTGTTCAAAAGCTTTCAAATGGTTATGCAGCCACTTAAGTTAGTAAGAGCTTGTGACACTAGATGGCTGTCAATAGAAACAGCTGTAAATCGAATTGAAAACCAATGGTTAGAACTAAAAACCCATTTTGAAATTGCAGCTGTTTCTGAGTCGTGTCATCAAGCTAAAATTTTGAAAAAATTGTATAACGAAAAGAATTTACTTTATTTAAAGTTTTTGAAACCGTTACTATCAGATGTTCAAAAAGTAAACAAAATGTTTGAAAGCAACGACGCAGATCCCACATTATTGCTTTCAGAAGTTTATTTATTATTGAAAGATCTTGCAAATCAAATTATTTTGAAAACTGAACATTTTGATCCGTTAAAATCTGATTTGGAAGATTTTTTAACTCCAATACCTTATTTTAATTATAGTTTTGAACAATATCTGATTTCGAAAAGACAAATAATAGATTCTGAAACAGAAAAAGATATAAGATGTACTTGCCAAAATTTTATTAAACAATTAATATATCAATTACGCCAACGTTTGCCAAACAATATTTCATCACTGCAACAAACAAACTTCTTTTCTTTAGAAAATAGTCTCAAGAAAATAAAATGTACTTTGTATGAGAATTTTAAAGAAGAAATGACAATTTTAAAACTAGATGAAATTTCTGATTTAGAATTACAGTGGCAAAAATTAAATTGTTACGAGTGGCCTAATCAAAATTCAATAATAGAATTTTGGATCAATGTTTTTGAGTATACGAATGCATTAAATGAAAACCCCTTTAGGGAATTATCTATTTTTGTGATGAAATTTTTAGTTTTGCCTTTCAGTAACGCTGAAGTTGAGCGCGTATTCAGCGGAATGAATCTCATAAAAACGAAAATTAGAAACAGATTTACTTTAAATACAGTAAATTCACTTCTCTATATAAGATGTGGCTTAAAAAGAATAAATAAATGTTGTCATAATTTTAAAATAACAAATGATCTCATAAAAAATTTTGATAAATCTATTTATACAAATAATAGTAATTTTTTGTTGAACTCTTTAGATGAAGACGAATATTCATTTGAGGAAATATTTAACATGTAGTCAAATATTTATCAAGTTTATTCGTTTGCTTGTTAAAAAGTATTTTTTTAATTAAACATTTTTAAATCTAGTAAATATACTCATAATTTGTGCAAACGAAGAATCCAAATTTTATAGGATTCCAAATTTGTTCTATACTATACTTTATATTAACCGATGCCTTTGAATTTATTCCTTTTTGTATATTAGCTTTAAGAGCTTTTTTATATATGTTCACCATTGTACAAAGATACATACATACGTTCATGTGATATCACTTTTTATATGTTAATTTTATATTTTTTGTTTTTACTTTATTTTTATATATATCAACCAAAGTAGTTTTGAATTGCTATCAATTTTATTTTAGTCTTAAGACTTTTCTTAACTTTATTTTCTTTGTGGTTAACTTATGCTGGCATAAGAATTACAAAAAATTATTTTATAATCATTATTATTATACGAGCATACATACATGAATATGTGTTTGAATTTAATGCTCATCAAGATATTTTTGTTCCATAACTATACATAGTTTGATTTGGTTACTGATTAAAAACATATTTTACTTAAATTTTGACTAAAAAAAAGGTTTTTACATAGTATGTGTTATTTATTATACGAATAATAAATTAATATTATTAAAAAGCAATATAAAAATTTAGCTTTATTTTTTGGCTTTTATTTACTTATTTTTAGCCTTATTTAGCTCTATTTTTAACCTGATTTAGCTCTATATTTTTTTAAAATCTGGTCACACTGCAACCAATACATCATCAACAGTACTCGTATTCACCCAACCGAATGCAAGTGAAGTACCACTCTATAAATTCATGACGAAAACAAACAAAATAAATAATCTCAATATATTAATGTATATGTATATGTAGGTACATATAGTACAGGAAAATCACGGTAAAACGAGCAATATAATGTTTGGTTCATTCGTTATACAAAGAAGTTTTTTATATCGCAAATTTTTGTCTTAAGTGTTCCATTTATTTTTTTAAGCTTTTACTTGCATGGAAATCAACACTATAAATTATTTTTTCTCTTTATTGTTTTTGATGTGAGAAACCAGCAGTACAGCTCCTTTTTACACTCTCTACCACCACTAGTAGTGAATGAAGGTATACAAAGTTTGTCATTCTGTGTGAAACTTTTTCAATATTCATCTAATACCCCATAAAGTATATAATACAGGTCCTTGGGTAATTTTAAGTCGATTAAGCCATGTCCCGCATATCTGTCCGTCTGTTGAAAACACGCTCAACTTCGAAAAACAAGTTTTGTGTAAAATTGTTTCTAATACTTAAACAGTTCGGGATTGGAATCAAGCAAAATCGGCTCAGTAAGAAAAGTGTTATGAACCCAAATATTGAACAAACTTCCTTAAAAATTAATTTCTTTGATACAAAAACTAACATAAACTGGTGACAGAATTTCACAATTTCGTTTAAACTATGTGACTAGATACTAGGGTGCTCAATTAATCGGGTTTTATTTTTATTCGATTAAACGATTTATCGATATTTCGATTAAACGAATAAAATTTTAAAAATAATCGAATAGTCGAATAATTCTAAATCCAGAAATTTTATAAATTAAGAGATTTTTTTGTGATCATCTTAGAAAAAATTAGTACTTGAGTAAATAAACATCATTTTTTTTAAATTGAACTTGTCATTGTAGCTCCAAATTGTTGCTTTACTTTCGGCCACTTAGATGTTAAAAGAGTCAATATATCTTTGAATTTTTTGAAACTTTTTACGGACATTTCATCCTCTGCTATGCTCCTGCAAATAATTTCCTCTAGAGATTCGATCGAAGTATTTTGAATCTTGTTGGTGGAGCATCTTCTTCAAGAACTATGTTATAGAGATTGTGTAAGTGGTAAACTAGAAAGTTCTTGAAGAACATTTACGTTACATTTAGCATTATTAGATTTATCATTCTTACAATATATTTTAACCAAATTCATTATAAAAATAGAAACGCATGAACTATTTTGTAAACAAATACGGGGGTGTTTTAGAAACCGAATTGAAGTGGACTTTAAATCGAGCAAATTTTTAAAACGACCCTGTAATGAAAGTTCATAAAAAATATTCCATTCTATCTACTTCATTCTTTAGTATTTATAATTTTTGCAAGAACAACACTTAATTTTATTTATTTTAATTATCGTTCGATATCAATCTCACTTCATTTCGATTTCTAGAATATACCCGATAAATTAATATAAATCCTTGTCGTTTTTTCCTTTGTAAAATGAATTATTAAATTGTGTTGAAAAAAATGTTACAAAAATATAAGCTAAATTACTCACTAAACATGACTGTTTTTTTTTTTTTAATTCCAACGTTTATTTGTTTATTCGACTTAAAATTTTAAATAAATTCTTCGATTAATCCTTCAATCGAGATTAACAATTTTAAATTATTCGAACAATTAATCGTCTAAAATTGTTCGATTAATCGAACAAGAATTTATCGAAACAACAGCCTACTAGATACCATACTACTATATTTCGTGAAGATCGGTCCATAATTCACTATAGACCCAGAATAAAGCACACTCGCGGGAAACAGTTTAGGATTGTTTTTAATTACGCTATTGTAGTAAAATTTTGTCTGTTAGTTTACGATATTTCCCGTTTAAAGCTTGCTTAACACTAACGAATAATGCTATTGTAGTAAAAGCTGGCCTGTCATAGTTGAATACTCTGCGACATTTCGTAAGGAATGGTAATACTGTAATGTCGATTTTAATTATTATTGGTTAATAATTTTAAGATATAAAGTACAATTCTGAAATATTCTTTCTATCTGTAAAGGGTATAAAAGTTTCGGCAGAGCCGAAAATACCTATATTACTTATTCATATAAACATTTATTAAGAAATCGGCAATTTTTTCAGCCGCTGATGATTCTGGTATGGCGTATTTCACTGAAATATCACGCATGATGATACCCTTTTCATACCCTTTCGAAATTCTATTTCTATTTCCTTTTTTGACCTTGACACTAGCACGGCTTAAAATGTGTAATAAGACGCTCGCATAGTTTGTTTTTCTAAAATAAGCTCTCTAATAAACGATACTGCAATGACTTTTTCTTGCGGTCACCTTCGTTATTGCCTTTTATTTTCTTTATTTTCCCTGCCGTTTGTTAAAATGAGGACAAGATAGTCAATGTTACAAAATTTTACTGTTCGATAGATTGGATTTTCGTTCAAGCGAGATTCGTTTTACCGATCTTTGCCTGTATATAGATAGATAGATGTGTGAATGTACTCATATTAAAGTATGTTTGAGTGTTATTTTTTAATTATATTTAAATTTATATTAATATGCAAATACAGAAACACTCAAAAATACATAAATAAGAACATAAACAAACAATTGGTATGTATTTTGTTTATTGTTCTCTGAATTCATGAACAATTTTGAATGCCTGTGATGTTTATTGTTTTAAGTATTGAATTTTTTTTTTGTCTTTTTATATCATAAATAATTTGCGAGTGCATAAAAACAAACTATGGAAAAATCAATTGTTGTAAAATTGTAATTTACATTTGCTGTTTCGTTATTAATTTGACCGCAAAACTAAATCTCGGTTTGAACTTTATATTTGCTTAAGTGCAAATTGAAACATTTCAACGGCATAAATTATACAAAATGAATAAAACACGCAATTAAAAGCAAATTTTTATATGTGTATATGGCAATTAAAACTTAATAATTATTAGCAATGTTATTAAAATCATTATCATTATTGTAAAATATTTAATTGTCACTATTAACAGTTTCTCATTTTACTTGAAGCAACAATGTGCATATTATATTTGAAAATTTTATGAAAATTTTTATTTGTATTTTAATAAATGACTTTTCTCTTCTATAAGCAAAAAAACCAGAGAACTGTAAATAACTTTCACATATAAAAACAAACAGAAATTATTATGAAATTAACAAAAAATTTGTTCCTTAAAAAATTTTAAAGAGCGTTGGATAGTTGTTGTATGATCACTAGAGCTGAACGATGTCTACATTTATTCAATAAATTTTATTCACTGTAAAAGAAAAACACGAAAGCTAATTTTTGATCATTATATCCATATTATATGCACTGAAACAAAGTAGTCTCTCAAAATATCAATGGGGTTTGAAGTTAAAAAAATAATGCTTTTTATGGATATTCAAATAAAAAAAGAGTTATTTACGAATTTAGTATTTCGGTTGTTTTTTTTTTATTAAATTTTCTATATATTTTTCACAACATTTACACTTGCACCATAAACAGAGAGACGATTTCTCTTTTTTTGCATTTCACAATTTTATCAGGTTTCCAACGCATGGCGCACCAAAGACCAAAACCAAGCTAAAATCACTTCACATTTCGTTTATTTACTTAAATTTTTTTGTTGACTTTCGATAATAAATACATTTATTATTTTTTCCCTCAACAATTTTTTTTTTATATAAGCTTAGAAAAAAACATAATAAGATCCGGTTAACATTCCTAGCATTTTGTTTGTACATTAATTTTTGTTTCTTTTTACAGCTCCTAATATTTCTTTTATTTATTCTTAAAATATTTTTAACTTCTTGATTTCAATAAAATGTTCTTATCAGAGAAAACTAACTATTCAGTATATTTTAATAATTTTAATTAAGTAAATGATCTCATAATACTTTAGTTTATTTGTTGTACGGCGAGAGTGTATAATTAACTTTCACAATTTTCATTTAGATTTGCGGTATTTATTATTCGAACGTTAACAATTTCCGTTTAACTGCGCACCACATTCGGTTTTCACGATTAAATTTAAACTAAACTTGCTTGCAGTATTGAAAAACAAAAGATTCAGACACAAGCACAAACACCTTTTACTCTCTCACACTCTCCCTTACTCCGTCTTGTACTCTCGCTGATCCACTGAAAGACTTTAACAAAGAACGTGATCTTTGTTGGATTTTAATAGTTGCGATCATGAAGTACGTTTCATTGATATTGAATGTATGAATTGTTATTTTGTTTGTTTGTGGAACCTAACACTCAAATCAATCAAATTTGGACTTTATTTCTCACAGTTGTTTCTTTAGATCATGCTTAAAGCGTCAACGAAAACTGGATTTTCCTAATAATTATAGAGTTGATTAATTGATTGTATAAAGAATTAGTTATTAAAGAAGTTTTTAATCAAAGATTTTAATTAAGTTATATTGAGTTAATATTGAGCTATTTTTCAAAAAATAATTATTCTAATTTAACAATGTGTTTTATGCAAAATCATAAACATATTTATCCTCTAGACCCTTTTAGGTTTGCCAAAGATTATAAAATATAATCCGCTTTGGTTCCAAATGCTAAAATAATTACTTTCCAGACTGACGAACGTTAATAAATCGTTTAGAGTGACCCATACTTTGTCCTTATTATAATATTAAGGGCAATAGTTTTGAAGTCTTAAAGCAGCAATGAAAACGTTAAAGTCAAGAAACTTCTGAACTTTTTTAATAGGACCGTGTATTGTAACAACCGTTCTCTCTATTGAAATTGTTTTGCTTTTAAGTTTTGTCATCTTTATTTAATTTATTTGTTTTTATGGTTACAATTGTTTGCGGGTCTTTGCCTTTACAATAGAAAAGTAGTACAGAAACTACTAAACAACAAAAACAAAATCTATTTTTAAGAAACAATAGCAACGTACTCACTGCCACTGGATCAACAAACTAGGGACCGAAAGAAAAAGTGCCTGACAGCCAGGGTTAGCACTACGACGAATTATATTATATCAGGCCATTTTGAAATGTTGAATCTTCGTCTTATTGGATTACAGCTTTTTGTTTGTTTTTATTGGGAAAATATTTTATTTTCAAGTTTTCATTTTACTATTAAATTGCCTCAGCGTCTTGTGACATTATTGAGTTTATTCTTCTTTTTATATTAAAAACAATGAAAAAAAATAAGAATGTGTAAATTCAAGTAAATTCAGGTGGATGACTTGGATTATTCAGCAAGAAAAGGTTTTTTTTAATCAAATATAGAACGTGAAACACAAGGCACTTGTCATCACTATTAAAAAGTTAGTTAACCGCTAGGCTATGCCGAATTTTATATACCTTTCATCATGGTGCAATAAGAACAGAAAGTTATGTAAATACCGTTATATATAAATCTATTTGGGGCCACGCACCCTTCTCCAATACCGCCAACATTTTGTCGGATGTTGTGTATCTAATTTGGAAACTTATGGTCTTTCCGTTCTCCAGATATACAGAAACATAGACGGACAGACGGACATCGCTAAAGCAACTTCGATTCATATTTTTGTATTTGTTATGTGTAAAAAGTCTAAGTAGTGGACGTATGTACGTATCTACGTATGAATGTATTTTTATGTGTTACAAAAACGTAAATTTTCAGTGATGGATATAAAAAACAACAACAACAATTAATTTTATGCGGAAAATTAGAAGCAGTCTTGGTTTTTTCGCTCATATCTCAGTAATTTAGAAACCGATCTGTTTGAATTTGAAACGCAAACTTTAACTGAGAATATGTGACATAAATATATAACAACCTAGTTCCCATAATTTCTGCGGTCTGCTGACTCGATCATTAAAATCATCTTAAATATTTATGTTAAAACAAAATTTACAAATAATCCTGTACGTCATCCGCACACATTTTAACTTTCAAAAATTTGAGTTCATCAGGTACATCATTTGCATGGAAAGTAAAGAGAATAGTTTACTTATTGAGCCTTGCGAAATACCTCTTTCTTCTGCCAAGGAAACTTATATAAAAGTGAAAATATAGTGGTCTGTACTGTAAAAGGGATATACTACACAGAAAAAATTTTAAATTCTCTCTAATCACCAAATCTATACCAAATTCATAGAATCAAGCAAACAATTTGTTGATTTTGCACCTACTACCAAAATGATTATACCTACAAAGTTGTCGAAAAGTTAAAGAAATACAAGTATTATATATGTACTAGTATTGCATTTTTCAATAATTTTGAGGGGAAACAAATTTAAGGCATGTATATTTACCATAAATTCGTAATTTCGAATTTAAATAAAGTCTTCAATATCGATGATTTAGCTTAACTTCAGCGTTGCAAACCCTACTGTCAGCTAAACTATATGTTATAACAACAATTATTACCGTTTCAGTTAACAACATTCCTGATGGTATCCATGGCAGCAACAACAACTAAACAAATTGCAATACACCAAAAAAAGACCCAACTTAAAAGACATTGCCCCATTAAAACTGTTTCATTCGTACTTTAAACACACATACATATGTACATGGTATTACACACACACACACATGTCATAATATACACTACACAAAAATAATAAATAAATAATTGTACGAGTACGACCATGCACTCGTTTACGAAAACAATTCTTTGCAAAGTGGAGCAAATTAATAGCAGTGGAAAAATACTTGAGTACTAGAAAAGAATTTTTAACTTACGCAAGAGGTGTACGCTTGCAGTTAAGGACATCACATATTGCATATATTCTTTAAATTATATGAAACATTAAATGCAGTTTTGTTAATCAAAGATTATTATTTCATTTTTAAAAATAAAAAAACGCATTTAAAAAACAACAAATAAAAAATCATGGGGACAAACGTGTTTGCACATTTTGTATACACATTAGTGATGGTCGGAATTTACGAATATCAATTTTTTAATATACGCGAATACGAATTTCATTGAAAAAATCTTCCATTCTCGTCGTTATTGTTATAAATTAGAAAAAAATGGCACACTACGTAATGTATTTAACATTATTTTGATATTCCGATGACTGCATTTAAAATTATCAAGTTCGCACCTGAACGTTACTACTGAACCTATTAAATTTTTGTACTAATATTATTATTATATAAAAGCCATAAGCACCGCAACCCAAAGGATCTAATGTGCAGCCCAAGTTCTCGCTTAAGAAGACTAAAGCTACAAATAAAGCTATTTCTTAATGACCTGAAGTCATTAAGACAAATCCAAGGAACTGCTTGCATACTTATCAGTGTGACCATGGTGGAATAAGCAGGTGGCATCGTTACGGCAACAAATACAACATTACAACAAAAATGGAAATTACATAGCCGGTTACGTCAAAAAATACATTTAACAAAAATCAAAGCCTGCCGCTGAGCGTGATGCAATAAATAAATTTTTAGCCAATTTTTATTTAAATATGGTCAATATCTTATCAAAATTATCAAAAACTTTAATAAAAAACAGTAGTGCTGCCACCTGTTTATTTCACCATGAGTGTGACTAGATCTCAAAACTGTTTACAGCTTAATCTTGCATAGGCATGGCCAAAAAAATGAATTTTTTGCTAACTATTAATTAAAAGTATGATATGAAGTTTTATTTAAAACCACACAAAATTTAAAACGTTTTTAACATTTTAACAAATTTAGGCGGCCCGCAGAACCTCTTATCTAGACAAGATTTAAGCGATTTTATTTCAATGCTTTGCTCTGATTTAAAAGATTCTATTAAAGGAATTTTAGACCAGTTTATTTCTTAAAGTTTTAGAAAAGCTAAAATTTAAAATTTTTTTATTTTTTCAGCAGTTTACACCAAAAACAAAAATGCCCAAACATTTACACTACAATTTTTATCTTGGGATCATTAAATTAAACTTTACATTACAATGTAAAATTTTCTTATAGTTACTTTTATACAAAATAAAAATATGGAAAACAATTTTTAAAATCAACATGGTTGCGACATTTTTAAGATTCCCTAAATGTAAAATATTAATAACAAAACAGGTAAGACGTTTCTTTAGAAAAAGCTAATCCATTTTCATACGAAATTTCTTTCTGAGTTCAACTTTTTGTAGTCAAAATTTATAATAGTTTATAAAAAATAAGGTCAGCTCCAAACTTAAAATAAAGCTAAAAAAAGCTGAAAACATTTTATAAAAAGCCTAAAGAAATGCAAAAATTCGAAAATAGTCACACTGATACTTATACTTTAATACTTAAGATTTTGTTTTTCTCACTCTTTAATTAAATATGGAGTGAACAAAGTAAATGTAGCATGATTCTCGTCCAAGCCAAAAATTACTTATTCTAAATATATGTGTGGCTTGGTTTAAGCAAAATGTTTCTTTATTTAAGATAAATTAAATATAATTCGAACAAAACTAAGTTAAAGGCAAGAAACTATTTTTAGATTTTGGATTTTCTTGTTTTAATAAACGAAATTGATTACTTTAGTAAATAAACTTCTTTTCGTGTAGTAATTTACCGACCTATTTCGGTTATTTTTCATATAATTATTAACTTTACTTCGTTTCTCACAGTGTGTACTAAGAGATACTAAACTGTTAAGCTTTCCAACTCTAATGATTGTATAATAAGCAGAACAAAAAGTTCCCTCGAGTTTATTTAAATGTTAAATGT
Source organism: Pollenia griseotomentosa (assembly GCA_963931875.1). Lineage (NCBI taxonomy): Eukaryota > Metazoa > Arthropoda > Insecta > Diptera > Polleniidae > Pollenia > Pollenia griseotomentosa. Next base: position 150,226,525 of record OZ007560.1, on the reverse strand, counting down.
CAATCCACCGCAGTGAACGCATTTATAATTTGTGTAATGGGATCGGAATTATCCTGATGTTTCATTGACCCATTCCAATTGTCGATAATTTTCGTACGTTAATTAGACAATTGCTGAAAATAATAGTTTATCTAAGAATGCTTGAAATAAAGTTGAGTAATTTTCATAAATTGTTTTTGTAGCGGCACTAATGCGGCTTAATGTTTGTTTGTTTTTTATTTTACTAAGAGAAGATTTTATTTTACGTAAGAGAATAAAAAATATTAAAAGTTAATATTTTTTATTCCATTTTATGTATTTCTTACACTTTTGTTTATTTTTTCTTTTGGGAATGTATTAACAAAATATTCGTGAAATATTTGCTTGAATTTGGCAAACACGAATGTCGTAAAATAGGTGAATAATCGGCATTTCGAATACGAATATTCGTAACATCACTAATACACATATGTGACAGCGCATAGAGAAAGGGACCAGTAAGGTAAAGAGAACAGTAAAAACGAACTACACAAAACAAGAGGTAGGGCCGACCTACGCGCCTTTTTAAGGTTGACCAACACGTTTCTGACGTCATGAGATGTGTCGCTTTCAAATGAGACCAATACCAACACGCTCAGTGATGGTACACCAAAGATACACGTATTTAAATCTTTAAAATGGCTCTCCTGAACAAATTCTTAGGTCCCTTTCTATTTTGCGCGTCACATATAAGACTTTTTATTTAGAAGGCCTGCGGTCTTCTGGGCATTAACCGGTCAATTTTTTTTGTAGAATCCGAAGGTATTTCCTTCCAGGCTTCCCCCAAAGCAATTTTGCGTACATTTTTGTCCCGATCGTTCCTTTTACCAACTGAACGTTTAAGACGTCCATAGGGTTCAGAACAGTTAATTGCGGGGTGAATTTAATTTCATTGGTGCATAAAAAACCAACCACTCCTTCATTGAATGTGCTGCATATTTGAGGTCATTATCCTGTCTAGAAGGCCGATTGATGTGAAACTAAGTGCTGCTTTTAAGAAAAATAAGAAACACTTTTGTCCCTATGAATTTAACCTTTTTTGTGGTTTTTCTTAATGTGTTGAATTTTTTATTTTTTTCTTTACATTGAATAATAATCTTTGTTTAAAAAAAACAAAAAATTTAATTTTTTTTATTTTTCATATAATAAATGCGATGTCCTTTAAATATATATTGTCCCTAGGAAAGCTTTTTAAAAACCTGGTAATGCAGATTGACTTTTTATAAATGCTCCTACGAATACAATTTAAGTACATATGTATAGCGATATTTTGTTTAGGGCATAATTATGGGAAATTATCAAGAGTGACCACCATCGAAATATATCAAGAGTATATTACTAACTTTCGATAACATCGATATTACTACACTGAAAGAAAAACGCTTCGTTGCAGGAATGAAACCGTTACGTTGACCCCCTTACATTAATGAAATGAGAAGTTTCATTCATTTAATGAAACTGTACATAATAGCAATGAAAGTTACATTAATGCAACGAATCGTGTTAAACAGGTGTTTTTCGGCAATTTGTAGTTTCATTGGGGCACTTTTAAGCACGATTTAAGGCATATAGTTATCGAACAATGTGATTATAATTATCTCTTTGGTCTACAACTATTTAAATCTATTTATTTAAGATACCTTTTTTTAAATAAGTATTGAATTGAAGAAATTACAGCTCCTGCCAAATTTTAATAAAATATTTTCGTAGCATTTATCAAGCTTTACATTTCTGAATGACAAAAGTTTTTTCCGTTTTTTGTGAAAAATAATACAATATATGTACAGGTTATAATTTAATATTAAAACTTTTAATTAAAAGAATATAATTTATAAAGTTGTTGTTGTTTATTTTTGAGTTTTTAGGAACGTACAATTGACATTATGTCATTCTTTTTGTCATTTGACGTTAACTTTTTATGCGAGTTTTCTTGTAATTTCGTAACTTTGAGGAAACTTTAATGACAAAATTGCTTTATAGTAATGTAACTTTTCATACAGATATTCGAAATACAAAGAAAAATACACTTATACTTTAAGCACGTTTTCTCACATACACACATTCGTAAATATAATGTAATAATTGTAACTCCAACGTTAGTTTTTATTATATCGTCATAAGTCTCATAAAACTTAATGAGAAAGAGGATTTAACAAATGAAATATGATGTAGATGTCATAAATATAATGAATACACCACATGTAACGTAACGCATGAATAATGTCATCTATATAATGATATGTGTAATACTATTAATGTAAAAAAGGGAAAACAATGTAATTGCATCAGTGACATAATTCATTGCTAGAACGTAGAAAATTATTATATTAATGTAAAATATCATTACATTAATTAAACAATATCATTCAAAAAATTTATTTTTTTAATCAGGCAAACATTTTTGTGATGACATAAAAAATCATTGTGCTGTGCTGCAATTTAAATTCAAACAAGTAGTTATTTAAATTAATTTTAATAAGTATTTTCTTTATATGAAAGGTTCGAAGAAATATATAGCCCGTCCTACTTTCCGGGTCATCAGTAAGCTACTGTGGAAATTGTATAAAAATTGGTTAAGCAGGGCTAATTCTATATGATGCAAACAGACACAGATTAGACTAACTTCCAGTATATAAAATTAAGATATACATTTTCACAAAAAGAATCGGGGAATTTATTTCTCATTGTGAATAACATTTGTTACACATAACTTTTCATATTAATTTGAATGTGTATGTATTCTAATGCCTAATAAATCAGTGAATGTTGAAACATTGATTTAGTTGAACTAAACTTAAATATCTATGTAGTGTAAACACAACGGCTGTAAATCAGTGCCCCATATATTACATGTAGTGTAAAAAATAATAATGTAGCAGCACTACGATAAATGTTGTCAAATTCATATGGTTTGCATTGGTAGTTTAAGCGCCGGAGTTTTCGCTTTTAGAGATGGTTTATATGTTTACTGAATTAAAGATTTGCTGGGTTAAACACATTTTAAACCAAAAAGAGAGTTTAACTTGCACTGATTTATTAGCCCTAATTCAAATTACAATTTTAAAAGCTTTTTATACTCTAACTGTCGCGGCAAACTTCGTTTTGCCATATAACTTATTTCTAGTGAAAGAAAGAGGAAAAAAGCGCTTTATACCATGATCGGCGATGAAAAAAACAATAGCTATTTATTTCTTTATTTCTTTTCGTTACATATTCAAAAGTTAAACATAAAAAAGTGATGTATTTTTTATCCTGGTGTATAAAAATCAAACAGAGATAATCAATTTTTATTACGAAGAGCAATTGCGTGTACGATATTTTTTGCCAGTCCATCTTTAGCCAACACAAATAAGCTCCATGGCTTGCCGACGCGAGAACATGAAACGTATAATTGTCCGTGTGAAAAACATGGTGTGCGCAAATCTAAGCCGTTCAAAATGGTAGCTTCGATAACATTTGTCATCAATTTTTAACCCACCAATCGAACCATTGCAAAGCCGAAGTAGAATAACCGGAGAAAAAATTAAAAAAAAAGACAAACTTTTTAAAAGAATCGTTTAATTAAATAAGAAGGTATAGGATACCCGTTTTGCCCTATTTTACGCAATCTAGCGATTAGAAATATATGTACATTAAGATCTATTCCGAATGTCATTGTACACATAAGGCATTACGATACATGGTTTGATAATTTTTCAAGTGACAATAAAAAAATCATAATATGGAAAATGAAAGACATTTTGTTGATATTTATATGGGAACCACTGGGCCGACTTCGTCCAAGCTTCACAAAAAACATCTACAGACTATCCCTAAAGTACCGTGATAGTTTTCGTTTAAATCGGTCGACCGGTTTTTCCAGTTTGTGGTAATAAAATATATAGATAGTCTTATTCCCTCAATATTTACCAGGAATATTTTTTATGCATTATTTTCGTTTGTATATTTCTGTTACAAGAAAAACTTATATTGAAAACAAAAAAAAAATCGAGTTTTATTTAAAAAAAACCCGCAGTTAAAGTATAACAATAAAAATATAACATCAACATAGTAGTGATTAATCGAATATATGAAAATAAATTATTTAATTCTGAATGAAACTGTGCTAGGTAAACAAACTCCCCTGTGCAGCAGCTACCTTTCCACATACTTAACTCTACACATGAATGCATACAGGTATTGTATACATTAATATATACATAGACATATGTATGCGTATTACTGATGAAGGCATGAATGAAACAATATCTCAGATTAGTCATAAAATCGTAGTACGAGCATTTTGTTTCAATACACTACACCATTCGAACACTTTTTACCGATTAACTTGTTAGTGATGGAAATTGAACCTTTTCATTTTTAGTGGTGCTAAATTTACGTTTGAAATGTACCAAAAAAATTGATTAATAGTACCAAGGCTGCTGATTTTAAAAGATTACTCTAGAGCTATTGGCATTTTAAGTTCTTAGCGATCTTAGTTAAAGTATTCTGGGATGGGTCTACCTACATCTTGAGATAACTTTTTAAAAATAATTATTGAGTGTTTAACCTTTGCTACATATTAAGCGTTTTTTGTCAAATATTTATTAAATATAATTTGTTGATTTGTTTTTTATTTAAGCTAATAGGGCCTAAGGTTAATTAATGTAAATAAAAAGCAATTTTTTATTACAGTTTTCCAGACGTTTCGTCGATTTTTTGTCGACTTTTTCAAGGGAGCGTCTATTTAAAATTTTAAAAATATATAAATTAACATAAATACAAATAAATTACATTAAAAAAGTTAAACTTACAATATGAGCTTTTCACATTAAATTAAATTTCTCCTTTTACATGTAACATTAAACATAAAACATAAAACATAAATTTAAAGTTAAACACATATCACAACCAAGTATCACTGTAGCGATTTAGAAATTGCAACTTTATAATTTGCGCTAATATTGTTAGTGTCTTCTTTGATATTCATCGTTTGATATTTATGTTTTCTTGTATCCTTAGACTTTCAATTGTAAATCTCTTCTTGTCCCCCCTTACTTTATCTAGTATTCGCACCCCCTCAAAATCAATTTTATGTTGTGTATTTAAGATGTGTGTTGATAATGCTGTCGATTCTTTTTTCCTTTGTATATCCATCATATGTTCTCCCATTCTAGTTTCAAGGGATCGTTTTGTTGTTCCAATGTATATGAGTTCGCAACTTTGTTCGTTATTCCCTTTACATTGTAATTCGTACACAATGTTGTTTTGTTGTTGTTTGTCTATTGGAGTTTTTATTGCAGAGAATATAGTGCTGAGTGTTTTATTAGGTTTAAAAGCAAAGTTTATATTATTTGTTTCTATTGACGTTCGTATGTTTTTATTATCAGTGAGGCCAGGGATGTATTTTACACTGTAAAAATATTTTTGTTCTTTTTCTATATTAGTGGGGTTATTATCATTTTTGTTCTTTATTTGCGTAATTGTGTCTTCTATGAGTGTTGATATAAGTTTATTTGGAAAACTATTGCTTTTAAGGATATTGAAAATTATATTTTTGTTTTTAGTGTGAAAAAGTTCATCACTTATGTGTAAAATCCTGGAGACGAAATTTTTAGCAGTGTTAATTATTTGATTTTTCGGTTGGGTTGCGTTAAAATTATTGACCAATATTGACCTTTTCAATATTTCTGGCAACATATGGATTCCGCGCCAAATGAACTGCTTATTTTTTAGGCCTAGAACGAAACAAGTCAAATGTGGGTATACTGGCCTGCAGTTAAGAGTATTCCAGTGAGAGATTTCTGCAATGATCAGCCAGACGGTGCCAGTTCTGGACTTTAAGATGGGTGAGGCTAAACTGGCTAAATATGGGACCGAGCGCAGTCATGATGAAATATTACGGCTTCATGTCATGCGACTCTCAGTGATTTTTCGGTCAATACTAGACACAGAAAAAAATATCAATGTTAAATTAACTTGGCGCAATGTTGATTAAAAATCATAGTATATTACTGCAAAAGTATGGACTTTATTGAAAATTATCATATTTATTTTAAATAAAATGGTAAATGCACTATAAAAAGAAAAAAATTATTTTTTAATATTCATGTTTAAAACTATTTATAAAAAGAAAAAAATTCCCGTATTCTTTCTGTTAAAATTATTTAGTTTAATAGTACATCAAATTTGCAAAGTAGAATTATGACGATAACCATATTGGGCCATTTTGCTGGTGTCTTTTGATTGTGAGTGGTTCTGTAAATAAAGGGGAAAACAAAATAGTGAAACATGTGTTACAGGAAAATAAATAATTATTATCTCTGTCTCGCTGGTTCTACGGGTAAGTGTTAACAATGTTTCTTAAATTAATGCATAAGTTGTCTCTGAAGCTTCTTCTCACTGTTATTTCAAACTCAAACCAACTCGATTCTTCACAAAATTCAATTTTTTTTAATTTGAAATAACTTTCATTCAACGTGATTCGAAGTGTTATTTCAATATGAATGGCTCTAACTTTACGGGAATGTTAAATTAACCTGAATGATAGTTATTTTAAAAGAAAGTTATTGTAAAATCATGTAACATTTACATGAAGTAACATGAAGCAAAATCACTACCTAGAAATGTTAAATCAACCTTTTTTTCGAGGATTTTGCATTGTTTTTTTCTGTGTGTAGCTTTATACGAATAAGTTATACCATGTGCAGGTCCCTTGTGATCGCCTGGTCTGATTTCAGCTGCTCATAATGGATGGGACCATTCTGGTTTCATAAAATTTGGAACATTACTTTGACTTGATAGATATTTAGCTCTGACGTTGATTTAATCCGGTGGCCGGGCTTCACATAAGATTTTTTCTATTTTGGTGCAAAAATTACCTTTAAAGACGTCCAAGCAAAAATTCGGGCATGCAAAATCATTCTTTAAATTCAATATTTTCGAAACTTTTTGGACAACTTGAACGGTCTTTGTCTTCCGAACCCAAATCATTACTTTTGAACCGCACAAACCAGGTTTCGAACGCGAAAATAGATTGAGCATATTAAGAATAAAGCAGAAGACACATACATCGCGCTCTAAGCTTTTTTTAATCCTACATGCACAAAATCGTGGGATACCTTCTTTCTAGTTTTGTAAGCATCACAAGCGGCTTTTTTTGTAGATAAAACAAAATTTTTACTTGCGGTAATCCTACTAAAAAGCGTTGACTGTAACTGTAGGCGTGTGTGGATGCAAAAATGCGTGATGTAAGCGTGCTTCAACTGGACTTTTTTAATTAAAAAAATAAAGCAAAACTCTCTAAAAAAATGCTTTAATAGCACAAACTAGACATTTTTGAATGAGAAGAAACTTTTTTGTTTACACTATTTCGTACAAGAGTTGTTAATCCTGTACTTTTAAGTTATATTTCTCAAAATTAAGGTTCAGTAACGTTGCAAATCATAAGCTTTATTTTGTTGCATGTGAAGCAATTAGAACGATTATAGTTAGCAGTAAGATGTTACGTCTCAATCTGTAAAAAATAGATTGGTCTTACTTTTTTAAGGTAAGGTTACTGTTACTCCCGGCTAACTGAGCCTTCAGTCTGGCACATCCATGTAAAGTTATTAATAATAGGCCAAGAAATATTGCTTAGCACTCATGTTCCTTTATTGATTTTAATGATATCTGTTTTACTGAGCTAATAAATAGAACTTGTCAAAACCTAAAAGTGCCTAAATGGTACACTTGTGCTACAAATTCCATCACTTATACCCATCGCTGACTATGACTTCAATAACAACTACAACTGAAAGTACAAGTATCCATCCGAAAATATGTGGGTGAATAAGCCAAAACCTTATTTGTTGGACTTCAGGAATTCATATATTTTGTTGTAGAATCAATTGTAGTTCGGAATATTACAAAGTGAGTTTAAACAGGTGAAAAAATAGAAATAAAAAAAATTCAAGTGAAAAATAGTTGAGTTATAAAAGAAAATACGCGCATTAAAAGAAAAAAAATCGTCAGAAAAAATACTAAAACTATTCTGTTGCAATATTGTGAGTATTCTTTCAAAATCAAAAAAACAAGTTAAACATAAATGATACATTTATAAAATATATTTTAAAAAATATATTATTTTGATACATGTATAAAAAAATTACAAATTTTTCACTACATATAAAGGCTAGTTTACACTATCACACAAGTCTTACGTATTCCATTCTACTTTGTTAGATAGAAATCCAATGAGTTGTGTTGCGACTGTCAAAAAATCTAATTCAACATTACAGTTTCTGTTCTGTTCCGTTCATTGTTTAAAACGGACAAGCCGGGCATGGCGTTTTAACATAATTCGGGTACGCTGAATCCAGTGGTGCTCGCCGTTTTTTTTAGATTGGCTCTGGTTTTCGAGATAAACCGTTATTTCGAAAATGGAGGAGGCTGCACAACATATATTTGCGTATTTCCAAAACGGTTTAGTTTATTGAAATTACTAAAAAAAAAATCAATATTGAAAAAAAAATTAATTTTTTTATCAAAATTTCGAAATTTAAAAAATGCAGCTAGGCTTCTAATTTTTTGCAGATATATAACTTTGGGCGACTCCTGGGTATTTATGGGGCTGTTTCTTCAATATATTTCTAATCTGTATTGACTATTTTGTATGGGAGCCCTCTTAAGGAATGGAGATAGCGGGTAGGTATGTTAGAAATAAATGATTAAGATGAAAAATAAAGTGGGGTTGGTCATACATTTGACCCATCTAGGAGCATCCTTGGCACTGCAGGGGCCAAATTTAACAAATTCATTAAGCGACCATATACGTATGATTGAAATTCTTCATTTTTGCTGCTGCAGTGCCTAGAATGCTCCTAGAAGTGCAATTTATTAGACAATTTAAACAAAATTACATGATCGCCTAATGATAACCTTTTCTGAAGTTAGAGTCAACATAATTCAATGCCTTTTTGTACACTTCACAACGACGAGTGGTGAATGAGGAAACGTTATTCCGCGAGTAATACTAAGAAATAATTATTAAAGATCTCAAAAAGTCATCAAAAAATTCGCAATTGGCTTTTTTAATTGATAACGATTCACTACATCTCATTACGTAATCACCCCTATTATGAAAGGTAGTAAGAATTCCCGGAGGAAAAAACAAATCGGACGCTAAATATTGCTACGTGGAATGCACGCAGCCTATATGAATCTGGAAAAGGAAAAAGGACTGTTTAATAAATTATTAGATTGAATAGACTCTTGCAATGAAGCAACGCTTCATAGAAAAGGTGAAGGTGTAATTATTAGAAAAACCATTAAAAATAGAATTGCGGATTTTATACTAATATCCGACAGTGTGATGATGATTAAACTGAGTGCAAAACCACTCAAGTTTAACATTATTGATGTTAATGCTCTTACCGCAGATAGCACAGATAATGAAATTGAAACATTTTATGGCGAGTTAACAGAAATCCTGAAAACAACAAAACCTCAAGATATTTATATTATCACTTTTAAAAGACTAAAACGATTTTAATCATTCCAAGTTTTAAAAATATAGTAATTTATTGTGCAAGGTTTTTATAAGACTAATCATTAAAACGAAGAATTGTATTTAAAAGAAAAAAAATTAAAATCAGAGTATGACAGAGAATTCACAGTAAAAAACTATACATTCAAAAGATAACTAAATTTATAAATAATACTAATATGAAACAAATAAATAAAGTAAAATAGGGTTTCCAACAGTCGGCTATCCTGCGTTTAAAGCGTCCTCGCTGTCTTCAGCAACAGTATCATAATCAAGTTCACTGTCGAACATAGGCGGCAGTTTCCAACAAGGTTTTAATTTATCTGAAGCATAGACTGATGAATAATGACGCGATGTTCTTTTGGTATTTGGAAGATCCTCGATAATATATCTATCATTATCAAGAACTTTTGCGATTATAAAAGGACCCTTATATCGAGGTTCCAATTTGCGAGAACTACCACTACTCGGAGGTTCATTTTCAGCAAGCACAATTTCACCAATTTCATATTTTTTAGGCTTCGAATGCTCTTTATCAAATTGTTCTTTTGCTTGACTTCGTTTTGTGTTAATTTGTTCGGAAGCTGCTTGTCTTAATTTGTTAACTTCATCGTCCGTTAAAATAAAATTATGGTGTACAGCTAATAGTATTTTATTTTGCAGAATGTCTCGTGGAGAATAACAGAATAATAATTCATGGGGACTTTTACCAGATGTCTTATTCTTCATCGTATTTAAAGTCCATTGGATATTTCTTAAATGATCATCCCAGCGTTTATCATTTTGCGTAGTAGGCAAAAGCATTGAAAGTAATGTTCGATTTGTCCTTTCGGCATGGCCATTAGCTCTCGGCGTTCTTACTGCATTAAGCACATGTTTAATATCATTCTCAGAACAATATTTCTTAAATTCATTTGACGTGAATGACGTTCCTCTATCTGAAACTATGCGCGTTGGAACTCCAAAGTAACTTGAAAATTCATTTAGAATGTTTATAACATATCTGGTCGCTGTACTTTTTACAGCTTTAATTATTGTAAATTTTGTAAAGGAATCCACTAGAACTAAAATATGTTCATTACGTTTACTACTTTTTGGAAAAGGTCCCAAATGATCCAAATGAATTGTATTAAATGGTATTGGATCTATATCATTAAAATGGTACTCACCCTCTTTTCGCCCACCTTTATTTTTGTTAAAGGCACACTCGACACAGGCTTTAATGTAAGACTTAACAAAATTCCTCATTCTGGCAAACCATACATAACTTAAAAGTTTTTCCATCGTCTTTTCAACACCAAGATGTCCATTTTTGTCGTGGCAATCTTCAACTACTCTCCAACGTAATGATTTTGGAACAACCCACAAGTTTTTATTATTATATTTTCGAAACAATCTTCCATTTTGCAAGCGATACTCTTCTAACAACGTCTTATCTTTATTTTTAATTTTTGGAATAATTTCCTTAATCGAATCATCTTGAATTTGCATAACAGATAGCCAGTCCTCTTCATGAAGATTAATTTTATAAATTTTTAGAGTAGCAACATCTATATCACTAGGCGACTCATTTGGCGTTCGACTTAACGCATCAACGTGTTCCATACATGGACCCTTTCGGTGATCTAAAACTACATCAAAATCTTGGATTATCAACCACCAACGGGCTTTACGAGGATTTAATTCACGTTTTGTCATAGCGGACTTTACAGCACTACAATCTGTTACTATTTTAACTTGTTTACCATAGATATAATATCGAAATCTTTCCAAAGTTTCCACAACTGCAAGAGTTTCCAATTCATAACTATGAAAATTTCTCTCAATTGGACTAGTTGAACGACTGTAATACGCTACAGGTTTTAACATTCCATTTTCATTTTGTAGTAATACACCTGCTAATCCTATGGAACTTGTATCTGTATGGATTTGGTGTTCCGCATCAAGACGGAAGGCTGTCATAACGGGTTGAGACGATAATTTTAATTTTAATTCATTAAACGCTATTTCTTGTTGATCTGTCCATTCGAATTGTTGATCTTTACATAAAAGCTTCCTCAATGGTTCCGATATTATTGAATATTTTGGAATAAGTTTACGAAAATATCCGCTTAAACCAAGAAATTTTCGAATTTCATGAATATTTTCTGGACGTTTAAAATTCTCTATTGCCGCAGACTTTACTTTCCCAGGGCAAATTCCTTCTGGCGTTAATTGATGTCCTACGAGTTCAATTGTAGTCTTAAAAAATTCACATTTTTCTATATTTAGTGTTAAATTTGCATCTTGTAAAACGTTTAAAACTTTTGTTATTTTATCCAAAATTTCTTCTTTTGTGTTGCTGCCAATAAGTATATCATCCATGTAATGCATCATGTTTTCCTTGCCAACCATATTTTGTATTTTTGCCATTAATCGTTGGAAAACCATAGGTGCATTTTTCAACCCAAAAGGCATACGTTTGAATTCAAATAATCCCTCTGTAGTTATAAAGGCTGTGTATTTGCGACTTTCAGGTTCAATTTCAATTTGATAATAACCACTGTTAAGATCAAAAGTTGTAAAATATTTATATTTTTTTGCATCCTGTAGACACTCTTCAATATGGTGATGGGAAATTTTCTTTAGTTATAAGTTGATTTAACCGCCTGTAATCTATACAATGTCGTTCATTGCCGTTTTTCTTTTGTTGAAGTACAACTGGACTTGCAAATTCCGAATTTGAAACTGTGATTATATCGTTGTCTAAAAGTTCTTGAAATATTTTTGCAACTAGTGTCTTCTTCGGTTCGGATACACGATATGGAGACTGTGTCACAATGTTTGAATTAATTAAACTAATTTTCATCTGGACTAGATCTGTTTTGCCAAGATTTCGTAAATTACTCGAGAATACACTTTTATTTCGCTTAATTAATTCATTTAACTTTTTTTTTTGTGTTTTCATCTTTTAAATCACACTTTAAAAGTTTATCATCGATTTCGATATGATCATCATTTTCATTATAAATATTTCTTTCTGAACTTGTACTGGCATCTTGCACATCCGTACTAATTTTTTTACTGATCTTTATTTCATCACCTTGAATCGTAAAAATTATATTGCCGTTAATAAATGTGTGTTGACCAAGTAAAATATCCGTCAATAAGAGTTCATCATCAATCACGTATAACGTAATAAATACATCAGATTTATTAATTACCAGATTTTCTTCGATTTTATGATTTGCAACACGTATACCGCCACAAATTCCGGAAATTCTCATACTACATTTTAGTAGTTTCAAATTTAACCGTTCACAAACCGATTTTCATCAAACTGCATTGACTTCCCGTGTCTCCAAGGCACCTAACGATTTATTGTTTAAGCTTACAGTTACTTTAAACATATCATCTTTATTACAGAACATATTCCGCGAAGTAGCACTTTGTTTACATTCAGCTTCATTTTTTGAATGAACTTTATTACATTTTTCACAACGAGGACGTTTCTGTGGTTTTGAACAGTTAGTAGATATATGACCTAATTCATTACAGTTAAAGCATTTTATATTTTTTTAGCTGATTTTGATAAATTCTCTTTCTTTTAATTATTAAGGCAAATCACGATGGGTAGTGCAAAGTGTGCAAACGATGCAAATGCGTGCAAAAATACACACGTTTGCACAATAAAACAACAAAATGTACGTATTTGCAATTTGCTCTATTTTACTTCGTTTGCACTAAAAAAACCATGAGCAAGATTAGTAGTGCATATTTGCTCCGTTGCAAACAAATGTAAACAACAACATTTGACATATTAAGCATCATATTGTTTTTAAGGAAACTTATAAATTGAACATTTTCGTGGGTTTTAATATTAAATAGAGAATTAAATTTAAATTAATTAAAAAGAAAATATTTATTTTGATTTGCTTGTGTATAATTGTAAACAAATGCAGATTTTTTACAGTGCTGCCAGAAGTTTTTAGTGCTGCCAGAATAAATTTTTAGAAAAAGAGCACATTTGCACAAAAAATAAAAGTGGTATGCTCACGATCAATCATAATATGCACTGCAAATTTACACATTGCAAATTTGCACAATGACCATCGTGATTACCCTTATTATAAGTCATTTTAGCCATAGAATCATTGAATTTATTTTTGGTATCGACATTTCTTACAACACGCTTTTCGGGCACATTCCGTTCATACTCATTTAAGATTTCACGTAATTATTTAACCGAATCAATTTTCTGAGCCGCTATAGCGAATTGAATTTCACGATTTTGAAGTCCTTCTCTAGCATATTTAACAATAGCCTTTTCACTCAATTTATGCCGTTTGCCTAACGCACGAATTCGAAAACAATAATCCGTTAGTTTTTCATCACTTTTGCGTACCGCACTAATCATTTTAAAATGTATTTCTGCTTCATCTTGTGACGAAGCGAATTCTTTTTTTTAATTCTATAGAAAAATCTTTCCAATTTGAGTGCAAATTTTGTAGAGAGTCTAACCATAATCGAGCTGCACCTTTTATTCTGCTGTATACTGCGAGAAGCAAACATTTTTCTTCCCATTGATATGCTTGAATTGCGCTTTCTTACAAATTGTTCCACAGATAACGATGATTCATTCGTTGGATCAAATTCTGGAATAGTTTCTGCAATTTCTCGGACAGAACAATTATTATTCGGGAGTGAACTTGAGCTTACGTTGGACGTTGTAGCATTATTTAAACTTTGTTCTACGTTCGTTGCTGGTTGAACGTTTCGAGGTACGTTGTGCTGGAAACTAGGCACTTGAGAAAATGTCTGCATAACACTTAATGCACTTTCCAACATATTCCTTAACTCATCAACTTGCCGTTGCAAGTTTATGACGTTATCGTTGTTTTGTTGCATTAGGGATGAGTTGGGATGATTACGAGTTGAAGGAGTTATTGTTGAGGACATTTCCTCAAAAACATCGTTGTCATCATCACAAATTTCATCTGTGCCAAGTAAACTTGAGAGACGTTGAATGAGTTCCGCTTTTGTACCTGAGGTTGGCATTTCCCTTTCCCGTAATAGCTGCTTAAGTTCCTCCACTTTCAGCGTTAACAGCTTTTTCATCTTTATACGTATTTTGCACAAAATCTAAAAACAATTTGATTCCGATCCCACTTCTGATCTAAAAGACTAAAACGATTTTAATCTTTCCAAGTTTTAAAAATATAGTAATTTATTGTGCAAGGTTTTTATAAGACTAATCATTAAAACGAAGAATTGTATTTAAAAGAAAAAAAATTAAAATCAGAGTATGACAGAGAATTCACAGTAAAAAACTATACATTCCAAAGGTAACTAAATTTATAAATAATATTAATATGAAACAAATAAATAAAGTAAAATAGGGTTTCCAACACTTTAAAGTGGGCAAAGTTAAAACTTTGGGTGTTACCGAGGATTTTGGTTGAGGTGACCGAAATGAAAAATTTTAACATTTAATATAATTCTGTCAAGAAAATGGTTTCAAAATATCTAATACATTCTTCTCACTTCATCCAGGAAGGTTTTATACTTTGACCTCACCTCACTGTAACAGACGCATTGTAGGTAATCAAATAAGTTCATATATGAATATGAAAATCGCATATTTGATGAAAAAAATTTTGAATTTTCTGCGATGACGATTTTTGCGGTATTGATAAAAAAGTTTGTAGATATAGTTATTGAATTTTAAGTCAATGACCAAGTTTATTAAGTCAATTAAAAAAGTTGTTGACCAAAATAATTTTTTTCAACAAAATGTTTACGTGATCTGATAAATACACTAAAATTTATTGTGGGGGTATAAGCTAGTTCCTATGCACAATTCGCTGGTTGCTTAAGTCAGATCATCAGGAAACCTTTTTCCAGAGACTTTGGAAAAACTTAAGATATAATACAAAAAAAACTGTAAAGCGAATGAGAATTACAAACACTCACACAGTATCAAAGCTATAAAAAAAAAATGGACAAGAGTTGTAAAAACACTATCTTTACTTTGATTCAAATATTTTTTTATTGAAAATGAAGAAAAATTTAATTATTTCATTATTAAATATGTGTTATTGAGTGTTGTTTTGCAAAGTGCAATTCTTGATAAATTTTTTTTCATTGAATCAAATAAAAAGTTTGTTGACCTAAAATTTTATTTTTAACAAAGTGTTGTTAAAAATTTTCTTGAGATATTTTTTTCTGTAAAAAGAACATATAAAACCCAAATGAACATAAATACAACCGCTTAAAAAGTCTTATAAGAAGAAAAGTTACACAGCGTTTACATTTGTCAGTACTGGCAAGACAGTAAGCATATACATATTAGTTGGCAAAACAATGCAAAAACAAAATAGCTGTAAAAGTGTTTATGTATTAGTGCAAAAGTTTGAATGAATTGCTACTGTCTTGCCAGTACTGGCAAATGTAAACACCATGTTAAGGTAGCAAAGAACCAATGGTTGGAAACACAATGTATATAAATCGAACAGCTACAAGCTTACCATGATGATTTTAATCTACATAAAATGATAAAAGATATACTATGTAAAATTAGTAGAAATGTAAATTTAAACATTCTGGTAAACAGACAAAATGAATTAGTTTCCGAAAGTGAAGATAAAAAACTAATTCGGAAACAATTTATTCAAGATTTATTTGCAGACAAATACAGATCGGTTATCTTCGAGCAACCTCTGTGTTGGCATCCCCAAAGAAACTGACAGTTAGTGAATACCTTTTTATACAACTGTGTTTTGTTCGTGAGGATGACTTAAAGAGGCAGTCTAGTTTGTGAGGGCGTTGTTAAATATCGTTGCTTTATGTAGTCCGCGTGGATTAATTAAATCTTAATGTATTTTTAATTTAATTCTTTTATTTAAATAAACTTGGTTTTATAAAAATAAACTAAAACCGTAACACTCTGATTCAGATACTGGATAGACTGGCAATTACAAAGGAAGAGAGATTTAACCCTAGAATATCATACTTTTTTATTTGGCTTGTTTCCAAAACATAAAAATATATGAAAATAAAGGGCTGACGTTGACTTTGAATAAAACACAAATTATTTAGGAAATTATTGTCATTTCTTTTTATTATGATAATATTGGTATCGTTCAATTATGTATGGAACAAAATATCGGCCAAATGGCCGCCGCAACCTCGGCGGCATACCTCCATCCGATGGTCCAAATTTTCGATGACGCTGAGGCATAATTGAGGTTCTATGCCGTTAATGTGTCGAATTATCTCATCCTTTAGCTCTTGAATTGCTGCTGGCTTTTCGACGTACACATTTTCTTTAATTACGGTTTTAGGCGTACTAAACTGTTTTCCGGGAGTAGGGTTTACATGAGGCCTAGGGTAAATTATGGACCGATCTTAATTAATTTTAACAGTGTGATTTCCAGTCGAATAAAACGAACATCTGCAAAATCTCATATCATTCCGTGCATTGTTCTACCATTTATGTTAGTTTTTGTAACAAAATTATCAAATTTTTAAAATGGTGGTTTCACATTTTGATTCATAGCTCTGATCCTACTGAACCGATTTTGCTTAGGATAACTACAAGCAATTTGACACCCAGTTTTTTATTTCTTTTGAGTTTTTCGAAAGTGAGCGTGTTTTCAATAGACGGACATGGCTAAATCAACTTAGAAATACTCAAGGAGCCAAAATATACATACTTTATGGGGTATGAGATGAATAATAAAAAAGTTTCACACGGAATGACGAACTTAGGGGGGTGTGCTGGAAATCGCAAACTCAAAACACAAGAATTTGGAGGCTGTTTTTAATACACTTTTAATCTAATTTTTATAATTTTTTTATAAAATTCTGTTTAATAGAGAAATGTTTGTATAATATTTGTCATAAAATTCTTTTATTACAGAAATCTTACTAAAAAACGAATTAAAATTCTTGCGTTTTGCGTTTACGATTTCCAGCACACCCCTGTTAGTATACCCTCTTCACAACTTATTGTGGTGGAGGGTATAAAAAAAAATACGGTTTTCAGTAGGCTAAGCCTTAAATTCGTGCAAGAGGCACAAAGTTCTATTTTGTGCTCCGCACATAGGCTTTTTCAAATTGAAGCACTCGCATATCAGTAATTCCTTTATCTTTCAAAACTGATATATTTGCTATATAAAAAACACAAAGCCTAAATACTAACTGAAAAAAATATACGCTGGAAATTTATAGTAAAAGTTACTTCGACGATGCATATGCAAAGGAAAACCTATTTAGCCGTTGCGTAGACAGTTTAATGTACATGCACGCATCTCAAGAGTATGTATGTATATCAACGGCTGCCGCTATATGAAAAATCAGCTTAAAAAGATTACAAATACAGAAATAGAAAATAAGAACATACGTTCTAGGGTTAAGGCAATATACCACTCAAAAAATAAAAAAGCAGTAGTTTTCGATAAACTACCATCCGAAATACTGAAACTTATAGACTTAAACGGTATTACAATTCCAAAAAAAGTTTATCATGTTTATAATACAGGCATCTAAAGGGAAGAGTGGCTTAAATCTACACTCACAATATTATTACAGTAACGGACTGTAGTTTATTTAAGAAATATTCCGTTCAGTCATTTTTAAATAAATAAACATTTAAAATTCCAAGCAAATTTATTTTTAACTGATTCTAACAGTTATTCAAAAAACTAAGTGCATATTAATACGGATTTTCAGTTGCAGTTAATATTGTCCGTTGATTGAGTTAAATTCTTCTTTATGTTAAAGTAAATAAAAATGTAATTTAAAGCAACGAAAAGTTCATTTAATTTTTACTGTCAAAAATTCAACCGCGAATTCCGTAAAAACAAATCAATATTCAGTTATCTTATATAAATTAATTGTCAAAAAATTAACTACTTATTCCGTAAAAACAAATAAATATGCAGTTATTTTATAAAATTTTACTGTCAAAAATTCAACACCATATTCAGTAAAAACAATTAAATATTCAGTTATTTTATATAATTTTACTACCAAAAATTAATTTTTACTTATCTATAAAAAATGAATTGCTTGTTTTGTGTAAGCAAATCCCATTTTTTGAGAGTTCTTCTGTAAACAACGTGGTCAGTACAACAAAAGTAAAACAAACGTATGTAACTGGGTAAGTAAATAAAAATATTCTCCCTCTCTCGCTTTTAAGAAAAACAAGCGGACAGGTGTCTGTCTGGTATTTTTTAGAAATTCGGCTCTTTTGTGGAGTAAACGAAAATTTTATAAAATAACTGAATATTTAATTGTTTTTACTGAATATGGGGTCAATTTTTTGACAGTAACATTTTAATAAATAACTGAATATTAAATCGATTTTACTGAATATGGTGTTGAATTTTTGACAGTAAAATTTTACAAAATAACTGAATATTTATTTGATTTTACGGAATATGGTGTTGAATTTTTGACAGTAAAAATTAAATGAACTTTTTGTTAAAAATAAATGAAAAATAGGTAGACCGGTTTTTAATTGAACTTTCATTTATTTTATATTACAATTTCAGTTAATTTTACGTACAGAATATTGTGAGTGTACATTTATAGCACTTTAAAAAAATGACAACGCATAAAGGTGTAAAGATTTAAGTTTAAGAAGCTTAATGTGTCATTTTTTTCCTTTATTTATTCCTCGAGGGAACATAGTGCTTCAACAAGATATTTCCAACTTAATCTATTGTTCGCAATTATTTTTGCCTCATCCCATGATTTATTGATTTCAGCTAGTTCTCTCCTTACAGACCTACGCCAGGTATTTTCGGGTCTTCCAGTTGAGGAAGCTGCCTTGCGAGCGGATTTAGATTGTTGTTCAGATAACTAATATAGTTTGCATTAAGAGCCCATACACGGCTACAGCATGATTGTGCTAGTCGATTGACCGTGTATTTGCTTTTAGTGTGACTGTACGCTTTGGTGTAGCGATGTCAAAAACAGTTTGATATTTTGCTGGTGGTACCCGTTTGTGGTATTGTGCATGGTGCAACAAGCTCAGTTGAAAAAAGTTGTCAACAAGTTAATATTTGATAAAAACAGAAGTAAGGAAGAACATGTAAAATCAATTAAAATGGATAATCATTCAAAAAAGCAAACTTCGATCTACCAAAGGTTAAAATACAATTTGGTTTAAGGATTGATGTTTGACTATTGACGTCAGCAGTCGTCGAGGGCTGCGAGTGTAAAACGGCAAATCCATTTGAGAAGATCAAGTGGTTGCGATCGAAACATGTCATGGTAACCTGCCGGCCGCGGTTCGAATCCCGGCCACGGTCAAGAATGAAAGATTATCAATAACAATTTTAATTAATTTTCATGTTGTAAAATTCCTTTCTTCATAAAAATAATTTAATGAAAATTAAATTTAATGAACTTAAGCCTAATTAAAATATTAAAAAAAAAAAATTTTCGTATTATTGTAACATTGTACTAAACACTTTTATTTACAAACTGTGTCACTATTCATTATAAATCTATATACATATATAAAACTGAAAAATGTTTGTTTGTTTGTTTGTTGGCTTACAGACTCCTAACTACAGAACCGTTTGTCCTGGAATTTTTACAGTAACATCACGTTAGTCCTAAAAATAAAATAGGCTACTTATTTTTTCGATAGGGGCAGGGGAATTGGTACCCCCATAGGATGCCAATATTGATTATCGCATATCTTAACTTTTGGTAGTAGGATCCACTGAACCCTTATATCTTAAGAACTGTTATAGTGAGAATGTTCAAACTTTGTAGAAGTCACTCTTATGGTATACTACACTTTTGAAAATAAACTGAAGACAAAACTCTTCCAGTTTTTTAGGACGCACTCTTAAGATAAACTGCACCTTTTAAAATAAAAATAAAGGGGGTAGGTGCAGGGGGAGCAATAAATCCTTATATATTAAATTTAAAAATGTTTGTCTGTTTTTTGTTGGCCTATAGACTGATAGGAGCAGGGGAAGTGGTACCCTCCATAGGATGCCAATATTAAGTTTCGCTTATCCACTTAGCCGCTGCACCCATTTGCTTGAACTTTTTGCAGTTAGCCCTAAAATTGAAAAAAGGTACTATCAGGAGGGGAAGTGTAACCCCCATAGAACTGTTGTGTTGATAATGTTCTTACTTGGTCAATCTCATAGTAAACTTCACCTATTCAAATAAAAATTTAGGGGGAAGGCGCAGGTGCAGCAATACCCTCCATAGGATGCATATATTAAATATCGCGTAACTAAAGAACTATTACATTTAGAGTCTTCAAACGTGACTAAAACCAATACTATGGGAAATTATAAGTTTTAAAATAAAAATCGGCGGGTAGACGGAGGAATAGCAGTACCCCCCATAGAACGAAAATATTGAATACCGAATATCTGAAGATAAAAGTCTTCAAGCTTTGTACGATCCACCCTTATTGTAAACTACACATTTTAAAATAAAAATAAAGGGACAAGGCGAGGGGGAAGTAATAAATAATATATAAATAAAAAAGCGTATGGTTTTGTTCCCTAAAGACTCCTAAACTACTGAAACGATTTTCCTGAGAATAATACACAACATCTTTCAAGAAGTAACCCTGCCGTCAAATGAGTAGCTAACTACAAAAAAACCCAACTTTAAGTTAGCTTGTATAGACTAACTTAAAGCCAACTACTACGCAATGCAAAATTTACATTAACCAAAGTGTATACAAACACTGTGTTGTATATTTTAAGTAGTGAGAGCCAAGTCGTTAGCAAAAAAAATCAACGTTGTTATTGTTGTTATGTTATGACAATTTAATCTCATATTTACGCTCTTAATTGAGTAATGGCAAAAAACATAGTTTTTTTATTCAAAAACTAGACTGCCCCAGTAGGCTAGCTGGTAGTGAGCAAGTCTATCAGCGCCGAGGTTGCGGGATCGATTCCCGCCAGCGACTCTGGTTAAAAAAAAAGTTGAATAAAAACAACTTTGATTAATAAAATAAAATAAAAGAAATAAAAGAAAATAAAATAAAAAAATAAAATTTTTTTATTTTTTTGAAAGTATTCATCCAATGAATAACATTCATAGATCGGCCTTAACTTAAACTAACTTAACTTAAAGCTAACTTAAAGTATTGAGTTTATAGCTAGCTACAAAAAGTTAACTTAAAGTTAATTGAAAGTAATGCAGAGTCGGACAATCGACTACTTCCTAGGACATCGCAATGTTAAAATAGTTAGTAAATTACATATAAAATAAATCCAAGTGTCAACCACCACTAGTTGAAAAATAGTTAGCTTTCAGTTAATTTAAAGTTAACTGAATGTCCGACAGGGAAGTTCAATGAAAAAAGTACGAATGTCACCTCCCATACGAATACACTTGAAATTTCTGTATATCTGTAGAACGGTTACTTGAAAAACAATTTAATTTAGTACAAGATGCGTTGTAATCAATACACGAGATCTGTTTTAAAACAACTTTACTAATTTTATTTCGATAGGGTAGCAAAGCGCACTGGGTTAAGCTAGTCTTTAATAAAAATCACACCAATATGCTTGTATGGTATGTGTTTTGAGCAAGATTCAACATCACTTGTTGGTGCCAGTATGCTGGAGTAGTGTATGCTCTGCTTTAGTTCTGGAAGACCTTTATTCAATAAAAGGGTTAATTTATTTAAGTTTGAAAATTAAATAATGAGTGGTTTTGATCATGATAAAAATATTTTAATAAAAAGAAACCTGTTAACCAAGTTTTTTGGTAAAAGCCATATTTAAAAACAATATTTGGCAGAAGCAAATTTTTCAAAAATTTTCTTCTTTGAATAATCTAATATTCGTGAAAGCCAAATAAATTAAAATTTAAAAGAGTTAATAGGTTTATATTTTTTGCAAATTAATTTGAAATTTCAAAAAAGTATTTATACTAAATAAACAATTCTTTAGCGAAAAGCGTACTTTTTACTTTTAAAGAAGGCAAACATTTCAAATGCTTTAAATGAATTATTCATAAAATAATTTGAACGTCTTTACGAGTATGACTTAAAGTAGTTCATCGTCAAACAAGTCATATGCAAACAGAAAACTTTAACGAACTTTTACAAAGTAAACAGAGCTGCCACGACCAACGAATTATTACAACCAAAATGTTTAAAAGAGTTGACAAATGTGAAAAATATAAACAAATTAAAAGCCTTTCGTTAGTTGAAAAAAAATAAAATTAGTTTTTAGTTGCTTGTAATACAACACTCACAATATTCTGTACGTAAAATTAACTGAAATTGTAATATAAAATAAATGAAAGTTCAATTAAAAACCGGTCTACCTATTTTTCATTTATTTTTAACAAAAAGTTCATTTAATTTTTACTGTCAAAAATTCAACACCATATTCCGTAAAATCAAATAAATATTCAGTTATTTTGTAAAACTTTACTGTCAAAAATTCAACACCATATTCAGTAAAAACGATTAAATATTCAGTTATTTATTAAAACTTTACTGTCAAAAAATTGACCCCATATTCAGTAAAAACAATTAAATATTCAGTTATTTTATAAAATTTTCGTTTACTCCACAAAAGAGCCGAATTTCTAAAAAATACCAGACAGACACCTGTCCGCTTGTTTTTCTTATAAGCGAGAGAGGGAGAATATTTTTATTTACTTACCCAGTTACACACGTTTGTTTTACTTTTGTTGTACTGACCACGTTGTTTACAGAAGAACTCTCAATTATAAGACACCAGCAGCATGACCGATATGTAGAGTTCTTTTTTTCCCGGACTTTTTCGTTTCCCGGGAAAGCGGGAAATTTTTTTAAATTTCCCGGGATCCCGGGATCCCGCTCCATATAAATAATACAAAGTAAATTTTGTTATTAATAAATGAAAAAACTTTTATAAAAAAACGTAAGGGAACTTGTTTACAAAGAAACTAAAATAAATGGTTCAATATTAAAAACCCAGAAAAAAATTAGCTTACTTTTTCAAAATGAATAGCTTCTTTAACTCTTTATTTAGCAGCTTTCTTCTATAACTACATCTATAACAGCTTCCATAACTACTTTTTTCTGAATGAATTAAAGTAAAAAAATAATGACTTGCTTTTGAATGCGTTCATTTTGGGACATCCCTTGTAAAATTCATTGGTTCTTTCAGTATAATTGTAAGTAGTGCTCTTATGTTTTTCTGATTACTCAACACATTATTTTGTAGGCGAAGTTTTTACTGGGAATTTAATTGAAGATTGAAATAGGAACTTGAATTATTAATATATCACGCCTTTATTCCCTATTATTATGCTTTTATTCAGTATTATTATGCTCTGGATACAAGATAAAAAGATAACATAAACATAACAATTTAATTCATAAAACAATAATAAGAACAAAATAAAAATTAAGGTACTCAAGATATGAGTTCAAAAAGTTGATTAATAAAATAGATAAAATATTTTAAAGAAACATATAACATTTTTTAATGGCTTAGGAAATAACTTTCTGACACACTCAAAGCGCTTAGTAAGTCGTAAAAAAGTATATTCCTGATTTTATTGACTAATTATCATATTTCCGAAAAATGTCGTTCATTTTTTACCGAGGTTGGACAAATATTTAAAAGTCCACCGTTGTAGCGTGCTTCGGATTCACAATCAGAAGCAATTTTTTCTTTTTTATAAACAACGTCTATATCAGTCAAATGTATGTCAAGGTTGATGCAAAAATAGCATCAACCGGACTGCTACTTACAAACCTTTTCATTTCAATAGATCCATTTGTAATCTTTAGGATAATGTGTTTTTCAAGTTGTATGTTGTAGTATCTTACACGAGTTTCCAGAATGTTATTTTATTTCGGTTTCCCCGCACTTCACGGGTATATAAACCAACACAAATTGAAATTGAAAATTTGTGTTTATCACCTAATAAACATATCGCTCCTTCATTGCATCTTAGTCATATCTCAAACTGAACCGAAGTTATAGCAAAATATATCTTTAAGTCGGTACATTTTGAAAACTTTAATCGCATTTAGCCAAGATCGTTTGTTTTTGTAGATATGACTATGTTGCAATAAAGGAGCGATATGTTTAGGTATCTCCTATTTTTAAGACTTGTTCATGGACAATGAAACTTTACTGCCTGCATCTTATTTTGAATTAATGTAATTTATTAACCCTTAACTTCACTAAATGTAATAATTATCAACTGTGGCACTGCCCATTCTGCTTTAAGTAGATTTATTGCATCAGGAGACATTGATTTAAATACATGTACTCACTTCTTGTAATTGATCTAATGCTCAACTCATCCACAGCTGCTAGTTTGTAGAGAATAGAAAACTAAATTTCAAAGTATAAATAGCTATTTTCTGAAATGATGAGGAATTTTTTATTTCCCGGGATCCCGCAAGAAAAATCCCGGGAAAACGGGAAATAAAATAATTGAAATTCCCGGGAATTCCCGGGACGGGAAATCCCGGGAAAAAACCCTACCGATATGGCTTCGCAATTATTTTACTTTTAAAATTTGATGTATTTAACTAAATTATTTTAACAAATAGAAAATGGGATTTGCTTACACAAAACAAGCAATTCATTTTTTATAGATAAGTAAAAATTAATTTTTGGTAGTAAAATTATATAAAATAACTGAATATTTAATTGTTTTTACTGAATATGGTGTTGAATTTTTGACAGTAAAATTTTATAAAATAACTGCATATTTATTTGTTTTTACGGAATATGTAGTTAATTTTTTGACAATTAATTTATATAAGATAACTGAATATTGATTTGTTTTTACGGAATTCGCGGTTGAATTTTTGACAGTAAAAATTAAATGAACTTTTCGTTGCTTTAAATTACATTTTTATTTACTTTAACATAAAGAAGAATTTAACTCAATCAACGGACAATATTAACTGCAACTGAAAATCCGTATTAATATGCACTTAGTTTTTTGAATAACTGTTAGAATCAGTTAAAAATAAATTTGCTTGGAATTTTAAATGTTTATTTATTTAAAAATGACTGAACGGAATATTTCTTAAATAAACTACAGTCCGTTACTGTAATAATATTGTGAGTGAATGGATATTGACACTTTAAGTAAAGAAATAAATAATAACTACATTTAAAGAAAACAAAACAAGAAATATAAATCTTTTACACATTGGAAATGTATTGTGTCGATTTCTCGTAAAACATGCTGATTTTTTTATCCTCTTGGCGATGGAAATTTGCGTTTGACGAAGTGGATTTTATTTTGGTAACATTGGAAATGGTTAATGATATGTAAAAAACCTTTTTTTTGTAAATATTTTCTAATTTACAAAATTTATATCTTAAATTTTATAAAAACGGGTATAATTTTTTTCTTGTTTGTAAATTTTATTTAAAACTTATAATTATTATTATTAGATACTGTTTCAAAATTGTTCTGCTTGAAATATTTTATGAACCATTGTATAATACTATCGCGAACATAAATAAGCTAACATTTAATCGGGGAAGAAGTATATGACTGACAGTCAAAGTTATTTTTATTATATAACATTTGCAGTTTAAATAAAACCTCTTTGAAATTAAACAAAACCTTTGCATTAATGACTCTGTGCAAGAAATTGACACTTTTTTCGTGACAAGCTGGGCACATGGCGTTTTAACATAATTCGGGTACGCTGAATCCAGTGGTGCCAGTTTTTTTAGATTGGCTTTGGTTTTCGAGATATACCGTTATTTCGAAAATGGAGGAGGTTGCACGACATATGATCGCCTAAAAAAAATTCCGCAATAAAATTTCCTTTAAAAAAGGTAAAACTTTTTTCTAATATGAGCAGTCGTTTTTGAAACATAATTTTTTTTTTTGAAAAAAAACAATTTCGAAACTTTTTTTTTTTTTTTAAATTCATAAAAAATTAAAAAATGCTGCTAGACTTCTAATTTTGAGATAAAAAATAAAGCGGGGTTGGTCATACATTTGACCCATCTAGGAGCATCCTAGGCACTGCAGCAGCCAAATTTAAGAATTTCAACCATACATAAATGGCTGCTTAATAAAATTCTTAAATTTAGCCACTGCAGCGCCTAGGATGCTCCTAGATGGGTCAAATGTATGACCAACCCCACTTTATTTTTCATCTAAACTATTTATTTATTTCTTACATACCTACCCGCTATCTCTACTCCTTACGGGGGCTCCCATATAAAATAGTCAATACAGATTAGAAAAATATTGAAGAAAAAGCTCCATAACCGCCAAGGAATCGCCCCTAGGGGGATAAAATGTATGACCGACCTTCATTAGTTTTTTGTTCTAAACATTTTCTTAAAACATTCTTGCCATATATCTCCATCCCTTAGGGGGGCTCCCATACCAATATGGCCGTTCAACCCTAGAAGGGTACTGTGAGTTAAATTTACTCACATAAGGAATAGATTTGTTCGTAAACCAGCAGATTGGCCACACTGAAAGTCAAGCCACTAGCAGTGCTTGGCCCACTCTGTCATTAGTCGGCTGCCGCAAGCATTGAATGGTGTTGTTTGATTTATCGCGCTTGTGGACAATTTAAAAAAAGTTAGTGACTAAAATTTACTTATCGGTACCCTTTACGGACTAAATTGTGTGAGTCAAATTTACTCATCAGTACCCTTTACGTACTAATTTGGGTGAGTCATATTTACTTATCAGTAACTTACTACGTGTCTAAACGGGCTATCAGAACAAAATATTTTGAATGCAATACTTGAACTAGAATCTGAGGAAGAAGACAATTTGGAGTTCGAGCTTTGTAACTTTGATGAGGATTCTTGGGACAGTGTTGCAGATCCGGAATATCAACCAGAAACGGAAGAATTAAATGATGTCGAAGAAAATTTGTTACACGGAATCATAAATCCAGAAGAAGCTGATAAGGAAGAAAGGGAGGAAACACCTGGAAGCAGCAAACTTGAAAAACAGAAACTTAGTAAGGGGAGAAGAAATGAAAGATCAGCTGCTCAAAAAATTCGTGAAACAGAAGAGGTAATTACAATTATTACACCTAGTACCAACAAGCTGATCGGAAAAGATGGAAATTTTATTTGGAGTAAGGAACCTGTTGCTGAGCTTGTTTAAAAAACTCCCTCAAAAAATATTGTTCACATTCACTCTGGCCCAACAGCAAATGCAAAAAATTCGTTGTGTCCTGCCAGCTGCTTCAAACTGTTTTTACCGCAGGCATATTGGAAGAGATTTTGGTTTATACAAATAAAGAAATAAACATTCAACGATAAATCTCAAGCGGTTTTGTCAAATTTGGAAATGGACAAACTTGAAGCATTTCTTGGTTTGTTAGTCTTATTCGCTGCTCTCAAAGATAATCACTTGGCAACACATATGATGTTTGACACTACCTACTGTGGGGAAAGGTACAAGACCATGCCTGAGAGAAGGTTCAAATTTATTCTAAATTGTCTAAGATTCGATGACAAAGAAACAAGAACTGCTAGAAGAAAAATGACCAAACTGGCTCCAGTTTCTTCTATCTGGGAAAAACTTCTAAGCAATTGCAGAGTGAACTATAAACCTGGAATCTATATAACCATTGATGAGCAACTAGTTGGATTTAAAGGCAAATGTCCATTTAGGATGTATATTCCCTCTAAACCCAACAAGTATGGGATCAAAATTGTCATGTATTTTGATAGCGGAACAAAGTTTATGTTGGATGCCATTGTTTACCTTGGAAAAGGAAGCGTATCTCCTGCAATGGCTGCTGGTGAATATTATGTTGTTGAACTGCTGAAAAATGTAAAGGGCACTAATCAAAATGTCATGATAGACAATTGGTTTACGAGTGTACCACTCATTCAACGTCTCCGTCATGAATACAAAATAACAACTGTTGGCACAATAAAAAAAAAAAAAAAAAAAAAACCACAATTGCCTATTGAAGCCACAGATATAAAGTTTCAAAAACGAACCGCATCCACTTCGTTGTTTATATTTCATGAGGATTTGACAGTTGTATCATACAAGCCCAATAATAAAAATCTTGTGTTATTGGCGTCTAGTATGCATTCCAGAGACCACTGGAAAACCAGAAATAGTGCATATGTACAACTCAACAAAAGGAGGAGTTGACAGTTTTGATCAGATGTGCCAAAACATTAACCATGGCAGGAAAACCAGAAGGTGGCCTCTAGCATTTTTCCAAAATATGATGAACATAGCTGCAATAAACGCATACATCGTTTACTCGCACAACATGAGTAGACGTGGGCAAAAGCCAGAATCCCGACTTAATTTTGTGTTATCTCTACACAAGGGGTTAACGGAAGGATTTCAAAGGAAAAGATTAGCAACTAATACAAACAAGAGCCTGGCGTTGAAAAAATCAATTTAAAATATTGTAGGCGCAAGCCAAGAGGCCCATAGTGCCAGAGAAGACCAATAGGGTTAAGAAAGTACTGTAATTTTTGTAGTTATATCAAACGTAGATACACCATCACTTATTGCAATTGTGGATAAGCTATTTGCGGTGAACATGCACAAAAAAGTGCCTGTGCTTGAGAAACAATTTTTATGTATTCATAATCGTCAAAAATCAATAATAAAGTATTAGTTTTGCTTATTTTATATATTTTAATAAAAAATTACACTTATATTATACGCTGGCTTTCAATTTTTTTCATTTAAAACTACTACTTTACAAAATAATTAAATAATAATGTAAAAATTCTTAAGTGAGTAAAATTTACTCATCGGTACCTATAAGCGCCTACAATTTAACCGTACCCTTCTAGGGTTAATAAAATTTTTGAATTTGGCCCCTGCAGCGCCTAGGATGCCTCTAGATAGGTCAAATGTATCATTTATTTCTAACATACCTACCAGCCAGTGTTGCCAGAAGTAGCGGAAAATCTCTACATGTAGGTATTTTTGATACTAAAATAGAGGCGTAGGGAAAATCGGACAGATTTTTTATAATCACCAAAATGTAGGGATTTTACGTCATAATGCAAAGCGGTTGAAAATTTTTTCTTTGCACGAAAATCGCTTAAAAATATATTTCCAGAGTTGTTTGTGGTTTAAAAAGTTGGCGACACTATATATATGTTTTTTCTAAGATATCATTTGATTGAATTTTTAAAAGTATGTACATACGTATCGTACCTATTCAACAATACTGTATTAACTGAACATTTTAAGTTTTTCACTTTTTGGAAAAAAACGACCGGTATTATTCCTATCCCGCTGTAAAAATATCGAGCTATTTTGTGTACCTTTTGGTAAAGAAACGGTTGGATTCCAAATACTTTTTAATATGCTTTTCATTTTAAAATTCAAATTGTTTTGCTTTTGCTGAAAATTTTTAAATTTTGAGTTAACAGTTCTGTTGAACATGTGGGATATGGTTATTTTTTTGTAAGTCTTGTACTTATGTTCTTGTTAAAGCTTTAATACACATATTCAAACAAAATTTATTTTTAAACTTATGTGTTTTCATCTATTTTAATGACAATAATACGTAGGGATTATTGTAGGGAAAATTTTTCCAACGTGTAGGGAAAAATCGGATTTTTTTTAAAAAAATCCACTGGCAACACTGCTACCAGTTATCTCCATTCTTAAAGGGGGCTCCCATACAAAATGTTCAATGCAGACTAGAAATATATTGAAAAAAAGTCCCATAAAGGCCCAGGGGTCACCCCTAATAAAATAAAATGTATAACCGACCTCAATTAGTTTTTTGTCCTTAACATTTTCTCGAGCCATACTTGCCCTTTATCTCTACTTTTTAGAGGGGCTCCCATACAAATATTGCGTTTTATGAAATTCTTTTGTGAATAAAATCAAAAGTTGGTAACAGATTTTAATCATGTATGGCTTGTTTTGTTTGCAGCTTCGTTTTTTATTTGTCTGCAAATTATAAATGAATTTTAAATGAATTTTTAAAAACAAAAATTTCGAAATTTTGATAAACAAATTAATTTTTTTTTTAAATTATGTTTCAAAAACGACTGCTCATATTAGAAAAAAATTTTACTTTTCTTAAAGAAAATTTTATTGCGGAATTTCCTCCATTTTCAAAATAACGGTATATCTCGAAAACTAGAGCCAATCTAAAAAACGGCGTACCCGAATAATGTTAAAACGCCATGTGCCTGGCTTGTCTGTTTTTTCAACTAGCATAGTGTGATTAATAAATAACTTGTTCCCTCGCCGCTTTAGAAATTTGGATGATAGTGTCCATAAAAAAGTTTGCACAATCATTAAATTTTTTAGCAAGTTCATTTTATTTTGTTACACTTAAAAATTAATTTTTTATATTTCTTTACACTCATAATTTTGTCTTTATTTTGAATGGGTATTGTTTTTTTAAAAGTTTTATCAATTTGTTTATACTAATAGTTTAATATTATTAAGAGAAATATATGTTGTTTGCATCTTTCGCTATGTTCGCACGGCATCTTGAATTACGTTGTTCGCTTTTTGAATTACAAATACGCTGTTCACACGGCATCTTCTTAATTCAAAACTCTTCTTCTTGCATTTATAAAAATTTGTTTGTTTGGAAAATATTACAAAAGCAAGTTACAATTTAAAATGTCTCGTTTTTAACAATTCCTATTTTGTTTCTTTATTTGTTGTTTTAAATTTCACAAAAAACCACTTTTTACAGTTTTATGCAAGGCAAATTCATATTACATGAATTCGCCTTGACTTTATGTCTGTTTCTTATTTGTTTTGTTATGTTTTTTTGCAGCCTTCAATACAAATTAGTGATGACATTGATTTGTTTGTAGTTGGCATGGTAATTCAAAATGAATTATGTGCAAATGAGATAAATCGCTATCAAAATTTTGTATGACGAATTATGTAATTTGGATAATAATTGGTCTTTTAATTACGAATGAGAGAGCGAGTTACGAAAAAACGTTGTCGTGCGAACATAGCATTAAACATACTATTAGTGCACGCTATTATATGTATGTATATCATTAAATGGTTGTAAGTAATGTTTACAGTAACTAAAATATTGCTAATTTTGAATTCAAATAAAAAAATTTTGTGTACAAATTTTCATATTAATTGAATATGTATTCAATTTATAAAGCTTTCCTACTTTAATAAATTCCCAGATTCTATTTGTTTAAATAAATAAGTTGAATATATAAAATTTACAAGTTATAAATACAAAGAATGCTGACGAAGACCGAAGCGGGCCAGTTGTATTAATTTTTGTTACAATTTACTTTATTGCTAGCCAAAGGATAGCTAAGGTATGCTTCGAAACAGAAATATACAAACAAAAATTCTAATAGTGCATAGAAAATATTCCTGGAAAATATTAAAGGAATAAGACTATTAAAGTATGAAAGCTTTATAAATTGTAATTTGACTTAGAATACACATTTGATTAATATGAAAACTTATAAAATAAATGCTTCTTACCATGAGAAATAAATTCCCAGATTCTATTTTTTTGTGTACGACAACAAAATGTTGTTACAATAAATATAGTAGTTGCCGTAACAATGCCAAATTTTTTTCTGCGTGTATTATTATTTGGCTGCCAGCAAAATAAGTGTATTTTTCATATCACTAAGAAAAGCAATATGTGAAAAATCGCCCAAACGAAAAATGGCCCAAAAAATAAAAACGTCTGGGCGCCTCTGGTATCAAAAACAACGGTTTCGTTGACAAAAGCTTTTCTGCATAGCCGATCTTCGGCAGCGCGCAAGAACGAATTTAGAAAGGCCGGCTATGGAAAAAATCTTTAGTTGTGGTTTTAATTAATAATAATACATAAATAAATTACTGAAAACAAAAGTTGTTTTACTAGATCTTGTGGCCGTTATTTTTACTATCTCATTGAAGAATTTGTCAAAATAAGAAAACGAAAAACCGCCCAAAAATGTTTCTCAACTATGTTAACATTAATTATTACCCAATAACTACAAAAAAATCGCTCAAAAAAATCATCCAAATTTGTACGTGAAATTTTTCATATATTACTTTGGGCGATTTTGCTGGCAGCCTATTATTTTAAGAAAAAAAAAGTTACAAATGAATTCGGATGATTCGGAGTAGTGAATGTGCACTGATATTTATATCTAACCGTTGTAAAAATATTGCTTTATTTTGTCTACTACAGATTCAAAATTTTTTCATATACATTTAATGTAAAATTAAAAATTGTTTTGTTTCTACTGAAAATTATTGAATTTTTTTTAATACTAGCGGAGTTCAACATTGGTCTTGCAGAAGTGAAAATGCAAGATATCGTAGCTCTTTTGTTAAATCCAACAAAAACATACGCAGTTTCCGTTAGATTTCATTAAAGTGCAACGATATTTTGCATTTGCTCTTTTGCAAGCCTAATACTGAACTACGCTACAGTTTTGTTGAACAAGTGCGATACATAAGTTAATTTTGTATATACATATATGTATATTTGCTACTCAGTTTGTAGTTTTTACAGTGTTGATCTAATAAGTAGCGGCGTTGATTTAACGGCGTCCATCTAACCGTCCGTCAGTTTGCCCGTGTGTATGTTAAAATGGGTTTTCTGAAGGCCCCAGATATTATGGGGACAATGTTGTTGTATATTTATATCGCGTATGGTCCGGAATAGTTTGCATCTTTTAACAATTTAAAATCTAATATTCCTTGAGATACAAATTCCCATGCCCCTTACTGACAATTCTTTTTCTTTACAATTTAATGAAAACATTTTATAAATTCCTATTTAGCTTGAAAAATTAGATTGTTTCTTGATTCTTGACACGCATTAAATAAGCTTGACAATCAAGCCAAATCAAGCCCGTTTGGCAACCCTAATGTGCAGTATAGAGTACACCTAAAAATATAGTCAGTCAAAACTTTACTTGTTGTTGTTTGCCAAATCATACCAAAAACACACACATTTACTCGGCCTGAGGCATTACGAAATCATCTACAGAATGCATAAATTAAAATATCACTCGTGCAACTACATTACAAATATTCGTATAAATATCCTTTCAACACACATCCAAGTGAGCATTAGGATGTCCCCTTTTGTCGGAAGAAATATTTTGTTAAGTCAAAAATACAACAATTTTTGCGTTGATTTAAGCGTTATTTGTGTCGCAAAAATGTTTTTCCAACTAATATTTTTTATTGTATTTTTACCTATAAGTTGGACACACAGTTACACGGAGCTATCTTGATTTCCATAACTTTTCTACACTTGTATTGAAAACCAAGAGAACCGTTTTTCTAATGTACATAGATTACCCTAGAAAATACAAACAAGTTTAAGAAAATATTCGGACAGTTATTAAGGTGTATGTGCATAATACAATCACATTAAATAGAATCATATTAATACGTTGCATTTCATACCCACAAACAGTGTTATCTATAAAAAGTGGGACAATTTGTAAATAATTTATGATAATCACTTACAATTAAATGCACAATAAAAAAATTAAATATCACTATTCAAAACGTAAAATGCAAACATCTTCTCGTGTGGAAATTCTCGAAGTACTTCTTGAAATTAACAAAACCCTATTTGAGGTTTTTTTTTTAGGAAAAAATTAATTTTTTCGAAGAACATGCAATTTTTTTTTTCCTTTCTTTCGCACAATAATTAGTATTGTGGTTATTTTGTTGAACTATTTATGGTTTTTAATCCAAATTTTCTAATAATTTTAATTAGGCTTAAGTTCATTAAATTTAATTTTCATTAAATTATTTTTATGAAGAAAGGAATTTTACAACATGAAAATCAATTAAAATTGTTATTGATAATCTTTCATTATTGACCGTGGCCGGGGCTCGAACCCGGGCCGGCAGGTTACCATGACATGTTTCGATCGCAACCACTCGATCTCCTCAGATGGATTTGCCGTTTTACACTCGCAGCCATCGACGACTGCTGACGTCAATAGTCAAACATCAATCCTTAAACCAAATTGTATTTTAACCTTTGGTAGATCGAAGTTTGCTTTTTTGAATGATTATCCATTTTAATTGATTTTACATGTTCTTCCTTACTTCTGTTTTTTAATTAGGCTTAAGTTCATCAAATTTAATTTTCATTAAATTATTTTTATGAAGAAAGGTATTTCACAACATGAAAATTAATTAAAATTGTTATTGATAATCTTTCATTTTGACTATTGACTAGAAGAAAAAAAGTGTGCAACAAACTAACCAATAAAATATTTTTGGGCCAAATTTTATTTAAATAGCGATATAATAACATGGCTAATAAGCTCAAAAACTATATTCCGGACAGAACTTTGTAAGGTAGCTTGATTCTTATCATTTTCAACAGAATTCATGCTTCTCACCAGTGATGTTAACTTTTATTTTTTCATTACCGTACGGCCCTCTAAAAATAACCATTTTTGAGAAAAAATTGCCGTACGCAAAGATTTTTAATCAAAACTTTAATTTATTTGAAAAGCACTCAGTCCATCGCCTGTCATTTGGAAACAGCACATAAGGCTCAAGTAATATGACAAAGTGTAATAGTGTGAATGCTAGAGCTGCAAAACTATCGACAGTCGGCCCCATCGATAGTTTCGATAGTTTGCTTAAAAACTATCGATAGTATCGAAAAATTTCTATGTGCCACTTCTGTTCTGTGGACACGGTACTCAATGAAGGTGGTAAAAAATTAAAAAGTTTTAAAAAGTTTTAAAACTTCATTTACAGAAAACGTTTTTCAGGTATAAAGACCAGCATATCCACTTTCACTTTCAATGTCATCTATGGTTTAAAATAAATAAAAACTTTATATGGAAATAGAGATGGTTAGTTGTCATCAGGGTTGTCAGTTTTTTTCATTTTCGACGTCAAAATATTCAACTAAAGTCTAGAAATTTAAAAGGTTATTTCGTAACCCTTGCGTTGAAAATTTATTTATATAAAATTTTTTGCATTTTAAAAAATTGTTCAAGGAAGTAGAACAAAGTTTTTACAACATAATTCCATTAATTTTTTAAGACTTTTCGTTAAGAAAAAAATGACAAACAAGTAAAAAAATAGCCACATTTAGTGAGAAACACCACTTGTAAGAACCCTGGTTGCTATTATTTCTTTAAACTCAAAATTATTTTAGCTGAACGTAACGCTTTTTGAATTAATTTTGTTTATAAGGTAGGTAAGATTAGCATTATTTTAATATGTAAATTAGTACACAATTCTGTGGCAATAACGAAAAAGTGCTTAAGTTTATTTTTTAAGAATTAAAGGTGATTTTTGAAAATTTACTCCTATTCTAATATAATCATAATTTATCTGCGGTTATATTTTCTTAAAGTTTTTATTCCTTAACAATCCTTATGTCACAGATCTAAAGTAAACTTAAGTTTTATTCCAAATATTATTACACATTGAAAAACGATGTGTACGCAAGGAGTAATTTTTCTATAACTTCCTGAAAAGTCGTACAAAATAATTGAAACTTTACCCATGTGTAACTTTGATTGTGAAGGTCTCAAGGGTGCCAGTGTCTCTAGTTGTTGTTGCATGTGTACTTTTGAATATGTTGACCTTAAACTAAAATTTGGGTTAAGGCAACTTAATTACTTTTTTCATTTGCTTTTCCCAAAGAACTAAAAAAGTGTATGTACTGCTTAAAACTTGCATCGAATGAGTTGTAAAAAATGTTTCGTTGACTACATCTAATCAACTTTGCAGCTACTTTTAAAATTTTCCGATAGTATCGATAGTGATAAAAACTATCGATAGTCCGCCAAAAATAAAACTATCGATACTATCGATTGTTTTGCAGCTCTAGTGAATGCAATGTGTCACGAAATGACAAGTATTATGAAAAAAGTTTGACATCCCATACGACTTCATCGTTTTTTTAAAAATGTCTAAACAATAATACTTTTCATTGGATCAGGGTTGCATTTTATTTCATGTGTGAGTGTTTATACTTTGTGTGATGGTGTGAACACAAACTTTCATGTTAAATTAGATTTTTTGACAGTCGCTACAAAACTCATTAGATTTCTATCTCACAAAGTATTATGGAATACGTAAGACTTGTGAGATAGTGTAATCTAGCCTATAAGAGCAGTATTTATAAGCACTTTATTTAAATTTTTAATGTGTTTTAGGAAAAATTTTAATGGAAATTTTTGTTTAAAATACATTTTTAAAAATTACATTAAAATAATATTGTTCATTCAAATTAAAGTATTTTTATTTAATACGCTTAACGTACATATGTATGTGATGAACATTAAAAAAATACCTTAAAATCAATTTATCCGTACTTAAACCAAGGCAAAGCGGTGTCAATAGTACGGTATGTACGGATTTTCTTAAATCAAGTACAGAATGCTTGATTCAAATACGGTATTCAAGTGCCAAACACTTAACTTTAGTCACATTTAATCCCTGATCCGTACTTAAAATAATCCGAAAACTATAGTTAAATTTATAACATTGCGACTATTTAATATGTTTAAAAATTGTTGACTTTTAAACAAACAAAAAATTTAATTCAAAATTAGTAATATACAAGAGTAATTTCAATTTTCTTATTTCGTACTTTCCTGTGTTATGAAAACGTTTTCAGAAACACAATGTTCTTAATTTTTTGTTATAACATCTATCTGTTTAAATTGAAAATCACCTCTTTAAGTTAAAAATATAAAACCTACAAATGTAAATATATTTATACAAAAAATCCAAATATCTTTCAATTACCATATTTTAAATAAAATTACCTTGCTAGCTTTTGCGGCCCAAAATTACCCTAAAAAATGGCAATTACTGTACGGTTAACATCACTGCTTCTCACAATTAAAGCGTAGAGTACGGACTATATTTTACGTACGTTGTAACGCATGATCATCGATTTGACGATGTCTTTTTTAACTGTCTAAACTTTGGCCTGAAACGAAAAAAACTTTTCCAGTAAATGTTATTAATCATTGTGACACCTCATAAGTCTATATAAAATGATATTCGTCGATCATTCGTACTCTAGGGCAGAGAACGGCTTTGTGCGATTGCAAAAAAAATTGCATTTAATGTGGTTTTGCTTGAGCGTAAAAACAATACAAAAAATGTTACTTAAACTGCCATTTCTTCCACTTGTCATTGGTCAAAAAAAAACTGTTGCTTTTACTTCCGATTCGTTAAATGTAAACAGTCGCTGTCTAACCAACTCAATAACGGAAAAGTTGAATAGAAATTTTCGTTTTTTGTTCGACAGTTTTTGGTTTTGACTGCAGTTGTTTAAACACTGGTCGAATGTACATCTTATCTTTTATACGAAAGAGCCAAGGCCTTCTATGAGGCATTCTTTAACTATTAAATAAGAAGAGTAATTGAGTAAAAAATATTTTAAGCTGGCCTTTAAAAAGGTCTGAAGTAAGAATATTTTCTGAGTTTACCCGCTGCGTTTATGGTAGTGGCAATAATGAAGTCAGAGTAACAATCTCGCGTTATTTATAACCCTTCACTTGTTGACAACTTGTCTTTGGATAACAAAAAACTTTAATTCGCGAGCTTAGGAACATTTGAAAAATTACTTTCAATACCTACTAAAAAAGTTGAATTAAAGAACTTAATGAAAACCGAATTATAAGGCGGTGTAAAAATACTGCCAAAGAAAAAAAACACTGCGCTTACAAAATTAGCTACACAAAATAGTTTCTTATTCTTTTTTTATAAATTCGGTGAGTCTGAATTCAAAATTCTTCGTTACGATCAGGCTTAAGCAGCATTATTCAATGGTCTTATTTCTTTGCAAGCCAAAGGATAAATAATTTTATCATAAATTAATTTTGCCGAGTCCTTAATTTGAAAAACGGGTTGCGCGATAAAAGAAAAATTTGTAAGTGATCTGGATAGGAGAGGCATAATGTTTAGGTCCTCCCGCTATCACCGGTCTGGTTGGGTTCTTTCATCCAGGAAAGAACCTTAGTATTTCCTTTTGTGTTTGTAAATTATTTTTCTTATTATTATGTGAGGGTGAGCGCAAATTGCAAATAAGGATTCAGAACATGGGTTTGAACATAGTCACACAATTGTCCCACCCACATTGTTAACAGTTCGGTTTGTGCTTTGTTGTGATACAGACGCGTATTATTATCACCGCATACAATTTGAATTATTAATTACATTTGATTTTTTAATATAACAATTTAGCGAATGGACGCAGAAACAAAAGATTTTTAAATAAATGTTTAACATAAAAGTGAACTAAAACGAAAAATTTTATAAAAATAAAATAAAAAATATATATGTATAAATGTACATACATATGTATGTATACATATACTGAGCAAAAACATTAAGTTTAAAATTCATATTTTTGGTGAAAATACAATAAATATTAAATAAAAAAAGCACAGCAAAACGGTGAGAAACAAAAACAACTGAAAGAAATGCATACGTAACAGTTAATGCTAAAGAATGAAATAAATAAAACAAAACAATATTGACTACCTTACGGCTAAAACAATCGTTCGTAGACGTTCCCTTTCGCCCTCGGTTTTTACAAAGACGGTTGATGCTGATACATTAAAAAATATTAATCTCTCACTAGTGCCTGCAAGTGTTGCCACAACGGCAAAAACAATCTTAGTAACAAATGATACATGAATTCAAACACAGACGCAATGGAAAAATCTCAATTAAAAATTTGTCAAAAGCCTCAAGTACAAGTCGGTATGGACAGGTAAATAACAGTGCTTAAATGGGGTCGTAGCCCTACCTCTTCAGCTGTTGCTTCGGCCTCAAAAGTTCCATCTTTGGATAGAAAAAATTCACAAAATTGTTTTGCAATTCTGGAGGGTGATTCCTCAGCAGCACCAAACGTGATAAAGTCGTCCAAGCCTCCCCCGATATATCTTAGGGAGCAAAATTCAAATAAGCTTATAAAGAGTTTGATATCGGTCATAGGTGAAAATTCGTTTTACGTAGCTGCTATCAAGCGTGGTGGTATAAACGAAACAAAAATACAAGTTAATCATGAGAATTATTATCGCCAAATAATTAATAAATTTGAAGCATTAAAAAAAGCTTTTATACATACCAATTGAAGAGCAGTAAAGGTCTTCAGATAGTGATAAAGGGAATTGACTCATGTGTGGACCCAGAGGAAATAAAAACATTCCTAGAAGAAAGAGGCTTCAAAATAAAACATGTAGTAAATATTAAGAATAGGGAAACAATTCCCCAACCACTATTTCGAGAGGAGTTTGAACCTGGCGACGTTAAGCTTAAAAAAAAAATGAAACGCATCCCATCTATAATTTAAAATACATTTTGTACAGAAAACTAACTATAGAGGAGCCGCACGCAACAGGTGGTCCCGTTCAATGTCTGAACTGCCAAGAATTTGGCCATACTAAGGCATATTACATAGTACAGTTCTTTGCGATAAGTCTAAAACCGACCCTAACGTAAAAAAATGCAGCAACTGTGGTGGTAATCACACTGCCAATTATATAGGATGTCCTGTATATACTATCGTCAAGCAGTCGGTTGGACCGAAAACTAATCCCCCTCAAATGCAGGTAGCAAATCAAGTAACTACTAACGACATTCAGCCTAGCAACAACAGAACCTCTTACGCTAACATCCTTAAATTAAACCATGTGCCAATGCAAGGTACTTCGCCATGTAATAATGAAACTCCAGTTTCTAAATTAAGTCGTCTAGAAAAAACTATGGAACCATTAGTGCAAACAGTAAACAATTTAACAAACACAATGGGTAACATGTTGCAGGAAATTCTTAGAATGCAATCGATGTTATTGCAAGCTGTTCTTAACAAGCCATGAACTGTTTAAAAATTTGTTTTTGGAACGCAAACGGCATCCGCCAACATAAAAATGAACTAGAATACTTTCTTAAAAATAAACAAACTGATGTCATGATGGTTTCT
The DNA here is from genome assembly GCA_963931875.1 of Pollenia griseotomentosa. Taxonomy (NCBI): domain Eukaryota; kingdom Metazoa; phylum Arthropoda; class Insecta; order Diptera; family Polleniidae; genus Pollenia; species Pollenia griseotomentosa. Next base: position 150,186,122 of record OZ007560.1, on the reverse strand, counting down.
GAAACTCATCTGACCTCAAGAAACAGATTTAAAATTAATGGTTTCATACTATATGATACCAAAGGCCCTCGAGATAGAGAATGTGGTCGCGAGCGGACTACCAACATATTGGCCTACTGATCAGCACAAAATTCCAGATGTTATAGAGCTTCGCGTGGTTAAAAATATCCCCAAAGAAACGATTCATGTTGAAGCTTCCTTAGAATTATCTTCCGACCACACACCTACAATTGTTACTATAATGAACCCCAAACGAATGGTACCTCCGACTGGTTACTTAGCGACGTCAGCCACACAAATAAATTGGTTAAAATATAAAAAATTTCTCAATACCCATTGCACAGAAAAAATCCCGCTTAGTACTCCGTAGAATGTGGATCGCTCTATTGTTAATTTTGAGAGTTATCTTCAACTAGCTGTTCAACATTCCAGTATTGGCCCAAAAAAATATTAAAATATATTCCACAGATGTCGAGCGGCTCTTGACTGAAAAAAGGAGAGTTCGAAGAGAGTGGCAACTATTCAGAACCCCGCAACTTAAGAATTTCTTAAAAGAGTGCACAAAAAGGCTAAAAAAGCTACTGCAGACACAGAAAACGGCTTCACTAAAAAAAATCTTACGGAACTTGCTGCAACTCCACAATCAGACTACTCATTATGGCGTGCAGCTGGAAATCTAAAATGGCCAGTTATATCTAAGCCACCATTAAGAAACTTAAATGGCAGTTGAGCAAGAAACGTTAATGAAAAAGGAAATCTGACCGTTAGTCACTTCAAAAACGTATTTACACCAAATATTTCTCACAATATTGCGGTCGAGTTACCACCTGTTGCTGCTAGTGCAGCTATTCCCCTCAGATTTGAGATAAGAGAAATCGAAAAGGCTATTTGTGACTTAAACTCTAAGAAGGTACCTAGTATTGATAAGATCAGCAATGAAATGCTTTAGAGCTACCCCGCGTAGCAAAGAAAATTATTCTTTTTATTTTCAATGCTATTTTACGCCTTGAATACTATCCTCAAAAATGGAATGTTTCCTTAGTTACCATGATACAAAAACCTGGTTAAGATCATACAAAAGTTAAGTCATATAGGTCAATTAGCTTATTATCAAATATGTCAAAGCTGTTTGAGAAATTATTAGTTTCAAAATTAACACCGATTTTAAGTGAAAATAGATGTATTCCAAACCATCAGTTCGGATTTAGAAGAAAACACAGCACAATCGAACAGACTCATCGAATAGTTAATGTCATACGAAAAGCATTTGAAGAAAAAAAATATTGCTCAGCACTCTTCATTGATGTTTCGCAAGCTTTTGATAAAGTCTGGCATGAAGGCTTATTACATAAGTTGAAGCAAAATTTACCAGCAAACACACACAAGCTGCTAGAAAGCTACTTAGTCGGTCGTCAATTTATTATTAAAGAAGGAAATTTCTTAAGTTCACTTCAGCCAATTGGCGCTGGAGTTGCACAAGGCAGCATCCTGGGCCCTCTATTAAACTTAATTTATACTTCGGATATGCCAACAAACAACCACACCCAAACTTCAACATTTGCAGACGATACAGTTTTTCTAAGCGTGCACGAAAACCGTTATGAAGCATCTCGTTACTTACAGCATCATATATTTCAACTAGAAATATGGTTAAGACAATGGAGGATTATGGTCAATGAGCAAAAATGCGTACATATCACATTCACCTTGCGTCGGGAATCATGTCCCCTATTAAAACATCCAAACAGCTGTCGATGTCTTGGATTCTGCTGCAAGAAATGCAACCCCAATCAAGCGTACAATAAAGCGTGGTCCGCAATTCACATCTGTGGATATAGAGACCCCTGTCAGGAAAAAAAAGGAAGTTGAGAAGGCAATGGCAAAATAATCGTTCCCCAACCATCAAGGCCCAACTGCGGTTATGCCAGGCAACTCTACGCAACAAACTGAGACAGAAACACGACTCTGCAATACACCCTAGGTGCCACAAAAAACTCCAATTACAGCTTATGGAAGGCTGTAAGACATTTACAATGCCCTATAACCCACGAATCTCCACTAATGCCCGTAATTTCTACAAACAGATATCTGGTCGTGTTCGCACCTAACAGTTATCTTTACCTACTCGGTAAAATTTTTTTTGGTAATTTGAACGTTAATTTTGCCTACATGTTTTTTCCTTTCAGTTTTCTTTTAAAATATGGCAACATCTGTATTTTTTTTTAATTTTTTGAATAAACTGTCAAAAATCGATGGTGTAAAATACACTACAGTTTAACCAGTAGGTGAGACATACGTGTTAAAATTATGAAAAATTCGTTACACCATAGATATCTATACACAGCTAGATATCTATTTGTAGAAATTACGGACATAAGACTGGAAAACCGTACCTGGGCAAAAAACCCAAATGAAAAAATAAACGTGTTTGCAAGCCACTTGGAGAAAGTGTTCACGCCCCATGATGCTCATACTTGTTTCTGTCGTCCAATTATTCCTGATACAGTTAACGATCCAATAAAATTTAAATTAACTCAAGTAAAATCAGCGATAGAAAATGTCAACATTAAAAAATCTCCCGGTCCTGACCGCATCACAGGCTCAATGATAAGAAACTTACCTACGTCTGCTTCAAAAATCTTGCTGCTCATCTTTAATGCGATATTACGAGTTGGCTACTTCCCATCCTCTTGGAAGACCTCCACAATTGTTATGATTCCTAAGTCAGGAAAAGACGCTAGTAAAATTACGTCGTACAGGCCAATCAGCCTACTATCAATATTATCAAAGCTATTCGAAAAAATATTCCTTTTAAGTATAACTCCCTATCTTAATGAACACGCAATCATTCGGGATCATCAGTTCGGATTCCGAGCAAGGCATGGTACAATCGAACAAGTGCATAGAATTGTTACCCAAATTAGATCAGCGTTGGATAGAAAGAAATATTGCTCAGCACTGATTATAGACATTTCCCAAGCATTCGACAAAGTTTGGCATGATGGGCTGCGCATTAAAATAACACGAATGCTTCCACAAACTCCTTGAGAGCTATTTAACTGGCAGAAAATTCATGGTAAGATCAAAAAACAAATACTCCCCCACCAAGAAAATATCTGCTGGTGTCCATATTAGGGCAGTTACTGTATATAATATATACAGCTGATATGCCAACAAGCCCGAGCACACATACTTCAACGTTTGCAGACGACACAGCATTTATTAGTGTTAATCAGGACCCAAAAGTTGCATCGCAGCATTTACAGTCCCACATCAATGAACTAGAGGCCTGGCTAGAAAAATGGAAAATAAAGGTTAAGCTAAATGTGCTCACTTAACTTTCACGCCCAGAAGACAAACGTGCCCAGCTGTAAAAATAAATAACATCACTGTTCCGGTAGAAAACCATGTTAAGTATTTGGGAATTCATATAGATAGACGCTTGACCTGGTCTCGTCATATTGAAGCGAAAATAACGGCTATGAAACTAAAAGCAGCTCAACTACATTGGCTAATCGCTCGAAACTCAAACTTATCCTTATACAACAAAGTTCTCTTATACAAGTGTATCATAAAACCAATATGGACACTTGAATGCAATTAATTAGCGGTTACATTGGTAATGGCTAACAAATACAAATAAGAATTAGGATTACGCTTTGAATACATATTGTAATTTTCGTAAAGAAAGATTCAATAAAAAAAAAAATACCTCAAAATTCGCATGTAAAATATCTCGGTATACATCTGGATTGGCGATTAACGTGGAAAACTCAAATATTCATAAGGATCTCAATGTTCCATTAGTTAAAACCATGATTTCTAAATATGCAATAAAGCCTCAAGTTGCATCCGAACCCACTCGCTCGAAATATTTTAAATGATAGAGGCCACACTCGCTTAACGAGAAGAGACACTGCAGCACTTACCCAACTAAATGAGCGATAAGCACTTATATATGTGAACAGAACCCGTGATGCAGAAAATTTTTGTCTGGCACTGGCAGGACATAAATAAAGTATTAGGTTAAGATTTGATTAATTATTGTTAGTTCATATTTAATATATGAAGATTCAATTAATAAATAATGAGAAAAAAATAGGTTAACTCGTCAGGTGCCCCGCTTGGCAGGAAAAAGTGTCAAATTATAGCACAGTTTAATTAATGTAAAATAAATAGAAAAAGAAAAGAAAATTTGAGAAGGTTTGAGTCTCGAATTCGCCGCTATAATTTGTAAATACATAAAGGGTGTTTTGCATAGAGTGACACAAGTTTAAATCATAATAAAACAAGGAGATATATTTTTAATATCAATGAAACTCGTTTTATTGGAAAGAAATTTTATGAAATTAATGTTTAATTTGATTTCTTCTGGCGCGTAGAAGGCGCAATCTGGAACACCAATTTTCAAATTTTTGCAGCATTTGCGGCCGTATTTCGCCGATAATTCTTCGAATGTTGATTTCCAGGTGTTCAATTGTTTGTGGTTTATCGACGTAGACAAGTGACTTAACATAACTCCAAAGAAAATAGTCCAATGGGTTTAAAACACACGATCTTGGTGGCCAATTAATTGGGCCAATACGTAAATTTATAATAGTTTTCTTTATTTTTAGCCACTTTCTTTATTTATAAGTATGTATGCATATACAGTAGTTTTCGGTTAATTGAGCCCCGCTTAATTGAGTTTCCCGTTTTATTGCACTAAAAACCATGGAACGAAATCATTCAGTTTAACAGTCTATGTAAAAATACCCGTTTAGTTGAGTTCCGTTTAATTGCGTCACCCGCTTAATTATTTCGCAAAATAAGACCACATTGCGAAAAACAAAAGCAAATGTTTCGGTTAATTGTTTCCCTCTACTTAATGTGTTTTTGCTCCACAAAAATCAAGAAAGTCATGTTTCATGTTTCAGTTTTATAAATAAATGTTAAATAAAATAAATAAAGAAATGAGTTGCATTTTCTATCTACACATGGGTGTTTCGCTTTATTGCACATCTTGCTCAATTAAGCGATTTTCGTTTTAATTGCGTCGGCGGCTCAATTAACCGAGTACTGCTTAATTGAGTTCCCGTTTAATTGCGTCAAAAGTCGTGCATTTTAAGAAACTCAATTAAGCGGAAATAACTGTATTTATATATATTTAGCTGGTGAGGCCTAACTCCGCTTGTGTAAATAAAAATGCAAGTTTTTTATTTCGTAAATTTTATGTTCACTTCATCAGGGGATTTGTAGTAAAAAATCAAATTTCACAAACGCTTGTAGATTCTTCTCACTCCAAATGCGACAATTCTGCTTTTTTACGTACCCATTCAACCAAAAATAGGCTTCATCGGAAAATAAAATTTTTAATGGAAATTCAAAATCAATATCAATTTGTGCTTCGGCTCATGCGATGGTGTTTTGGCTTTAACTCCTGCACAAGTTGAATCTTAAATTGTATAAAAATATACTAAACAAAATTTTGTGTGAAATTAAATGAGAATTTAACACTTCAATGTCGTCAGAAGAAGTTAAGCTATGAATGAATTTTAAAAGCTTAAGATTAGGTATTAGATAGTAAAAGTATCTTTAGGCAAAATAAAATTACACAATTCTAACTGAAATAAATTATTTTAATTGTTAGAAATAGTAATTAAATAACTTTAATTTTTATTGTACGGCATTATTTGTGAAGCTGACATACCAAAAAAATGTTTGCCGGAATGTATTCATATCTCGCATAACTATAGTTCTAGTAGATGTTAATGTTTGAGTCAAATATTTTTTATCATGTGTTTTTGTCGAGATATTGGGTGCTAAAATATTGCCGGTTTTGAAAAATTGTTTTTTTAAATTATCGTTTCGAACTAAAATACAAAGACACAAAAAATTAAAATAAGTGATTCTTATAGGAAATCGTTTAATCTTTTCAAGAAAAAAAAAATTTTTTTAAAAACCAAATCTGCAATACCGGACATAAACAATTTATAGTTAAATTTGTCGAACTTGGACACCTTTTTGCCTTTGGATTTATTTTTTTTTTTTTTTTTTGACAAAATTAGCCACGACGCACAGTGGCGCCATTTGAGTTTTTTCGTTGCAAAAATCATATCTTTTGAACCGAATAAGATAATTGAACAGTTTAAACAGCATATGATAGATAACTGTTCAGCCTATGAAATGAGCGTTTGGAAAGGGTGCTACGCTTTTTAGGGGCCTACTTATTTTTACATATTTAGATTGTTTTTATTTTTTTTCTTTAGGGTTTTATGTTTTAAATTATTACCCAACAAATTAAAAAAAAATAATTTTTTTTTCAATTTTCTGTAAAATATTCATCATAAGAGAAGGTATATCTAAAAGACTAACCATTTCTAAACTATAATTATTTTCTAACTCTATTCGTGACTTCACATGCCGCAGGGAAGAAATAAGTGGATCGGAAGATGCTGCCAACATGTTGAAGAGGTCCTCATTTTGCCTTTTCCTTGATGCTTTGAATGTGTTCTGCAATCTATATTTTTTATAAATTTTGTTAAGAGACTCCTGTGCTTCTTCAGAAAGCTCTCCAATTGGCAAAGACTGGTACTCAATTATATCTTTGCCATGCGCCAATATTTTATGGACGGTCGGGGTCAACTTCTTCTGTGGATACATTTCTGCTAAAAGAGATGCAGTTTTCGACGCATATTCTCCACATTTTGTAGAATTGACATTTTCTTTGCAGTTTAATATATGCATGTAACACTTTTTCATGTTACCTATAATCACTCGAAGTGTTACATGTTGTACAACTTCAATCGAACAGAATTAGCTGCCTTTATTTACAACTATTACACTTTTATTATTAATGTAGTTCATTAGCGGTTTTTAAAACTATTCGACTATTTGCTGCACACTTACTTTACGGTTTGGAAACAGACATTGACATCACTTATTGCTTGAACAAATTTAAAACTATAATAAATACATAAAATTTTCCACCAAAATAAAAAAAACGATTTAATTCAAAATGGAGTATGCCGTCCAAGAATATTTAGATGTAGAATTCTTTTGACAAAACTTTTAAAATATTATTACAAACAAAATAAAATATTGGTTGTACAAACAAAGTAGTAAGTACCAAAGTTGTAAAACAGGGCAGTATGAACCCTTAAGTAAAAGTAAGGGCAAAACATGTAACATGTTTTGCATGTTTTTCATCAACATTTTCACAAAAGAACTTGAAAATTTTTCCCACAGTTGTATTTTTTGTACAAACGAACACAAAATGTAGAACATGTAACATTAATGCAACATTTTTCTCAGAAAAGAAATCGCCATAAAACATCCCAGATCGTTCCCAATCTTTCCACGATTTGATTGTCAATTCCAGTGATTCTAGTTACTGCCTCATCATTTTCAAAAAATCTCCTAGAAGTGTTTCCATCGTTTGAGTTACCGTATCCGTGCTTGGGACAGTCTACTTTTAGTCCAACTTGTTTAAAAATAGCATCCTGTATTTGCTTCTTTCTGATCTTTTCCTTATCCTTTATATATTTTCATCGAAGTTTTCCTCCTCTTGTGGTAGGGTATACGCCAGTTTTAGCAAGAATTCCATACACCTTATCCTTGCGTGCAATAGTGACATTCAATATTCCTAATTCTCCTCATTTGTAGAATCGTTTAAATTACCAAAGTTCTTCTGACTCTTTTTGCAATATTTCCGTATAAGCTATCAAGTTCTTCTAAAGCTGCTTCCGTGAAAAACTTTGGTGTGGTTGACTTTCTAAACAGTTCAAATAATTTTAAATCGTTCAACGCCATGTTTTCAGTTCTTAAATTGTTTAATTGTTTCAGTAATTGTTGCGCCAACTTTCAGTCGTAGACTAATCCAGGCATTATGCTTATTTTGCAATATATAGGCTTATGCTACCATGCCTAAAAACTTACCTGTTCCCTGCATACATATGGATTTAGGCTGAATAATGCATTTTGATATTATGCACGTGTCCAAATAAGATTTGTGCCTACCTGTAGGGACCATAAGTCAATATTGTTCTTGACCATTTGTACGCCAAGGTATTGTTTAAGTGAGGTACGTACCTGCTAATTTCAATGAGTAGTTTTTTTCAAACTATTAGATCAAACTACTGTCAGTCAAAACATATAAGGGATGGACGCCATACAATTTCTGCAACCATGTCTTTTTAACCTTTTTTACCTCTAAAAGCCAAACGGGCACGTACGGGCAGATAAAACCTTTTGAATTATGTAAAGAAATAATCAAAGAACAGGTTTTGCAAATATGGCAAATATAGAAAAATATAGATTTTTTTTATTTTCCGTCAAAGTTGAAAAATAGTGAAAAAACGGATAGTTTTTAAATAGTGATTTACCAGGAGAAACACAAAGCAAACAGTTAAGCCCTTATGACACTACATTTTTTATTCATTAATTGATATAGAATTGATAGAAAGAAACAGTAAATGTTAGAAAGAGCAAACTGGAGCAAACTATAAAAAATGTAAACAAAGTTTTGTAGTTTTTTTTTCTCTTGTTATGGTTTTGTTTCAGGGATGGCGTTGAGAATTTTTAAAATTGTACCAACAACCTTTAAAAATTGTACTTTTTTACCCTAATTGTACTAAAAGATTTTTTTAGTTGAAATTAATTTTATTTATGTTCATAAAAAATACCACAAAAAGGTATTATAAATCTTAGTTTAAAAAGTATCAACAAAAAAGTACAATTGAAACAACTTAGCCATCCCTGTTTTGTTTATTTTATTAAATGTTGCCAACTTTTTGTTTATGAGAAACCTAAAAACAAAAAGCGGTAAATCGCTGAATTTGCCCATAAACCGCTGATTCAGCAACACTTTTAATATTTCAAGCTTGAAATGTCAATTTTAAGTTAAACAATTTTACATTTTTTTTGACATAACTTCATTTTTTATCGATAACTTTTTAAAAATTGTTGACAGTTTGCCATTTATCTTAATACAGCTGAACTCTTTGCACTTGGTAAATTTTTCTATTACATTATATTTGTACTGTTCACCAAAACTTGAACAATGCATTAAAAATGTAGTGTCATATGGGCTTTAGGGCATGTTCGTAAATGCATCAAATGTTTATATATCTATCAGTGAAGTAGATGTGGACCAAAAAATTGTCAAATACTCCACAAAAATAATAGTCACACAATAAAAAAATGTTATAATTATTTTTTATCGGCATTTAAAAAAGTTTGCTTTTCTGTTGCAGCGCAGTGATTCATTTACGAACACACCCTTATTTTTTTTATCATTATACATTTAATAAATACATCAATCAATACAAACAAAAAATAAGGCGATTCGTTACCTATTTTTCGTGATATTACACCTGAAATTGCAACAAATTGACTAAAAATTGTGTGTTTTTTTGAAAACCGAAAGTCGGTCAACTTTGAACGGTTATATCTTCTAAACTAAAAATGTGATATTATTAAGAGTGGCATATTTGAAATCGTTGAAAAGTTTCCTATTACATGGGTTTATTCAAAACTTCGTCGGCGCTCATGAAAATTTTGATTTTTGCAACCTCGTTTGCTCTACGGGCGCCACTGTGCGACGGTTCGCTTATTATATTGTAAAAGTTATGGAAATTTATGTACAAATTTAAGGGGTGGAAATAAGGGGCAAGTATTTTTTTTAAATTTGTTTACGACGATAAACTAATGGAGTTCGGGCATACATTTTACCGCCTAAGAGGGACTCCTATGCAGTTATCGGAATTTTTCATTAATATATTTCTAGTCTGTGTTGAAAATTTTGTATTGGAGCCACGTTAACTAAGAGAGATAGCGTTTAGGTATGAAAAAACAAATATTTGGGATGAATAATAAAGTGGGGTGGGTCATACATTTTACCCGTCTAGGAGCATACTAGGCGTTGATGGGGCCAAAATAGGAATTTTATTAAACTGCCATAGTTGTCTGGGAGCACTCCTAATGGGTGGAAATAAGGGGCAAGTATGTCTTGAGAAAAAGTTAAGGGCAAAAAACTAATGAAGGTCGGGGTTTTAATATACTGACTTCCCTTTCCAATTTCAACGCTTTATTGCCATCAAAAATCGTTACAGATGATATTAAAACTGTAGCTAAGTGATTTATAACAAGTTAGAATCTATTGTCCAGCCAATCCGAACATATACCACTTGCTAGTGCAGATGAAATAATTTTCAAAACAGGGCAATTATTAACCTACTGTCACAAAATTTTTAGGCAAGAAAACAGGAGCTTGCGGGAGTAGACCCTAAAAAGGTATTTTGCAAAATTTTAGGGTTTACATTTTCACTCCCGTACTTTTGTTTATTTTTGCTTTCGCTCTTTATTGTCAAAAGTTAACATAAAAAGTATAGAACAAATAAATCAGATTATCTTTAAATGTATTCATATTGTTACGTTACTGCCTTTCAATAACGTTTTGGTTTATTTCTTTATAATAAACCGTTTCGAGTTCTTTATTGCAACTTTAATAAAATAAATAAAACACAAACACTTTTAACACTGTTTACAATTAACACAACTTTATTTAGTACAAAGTCTTTTAAACAACCGTAATTTATAGCTTTTATTCACAACCAACTATAATTTTCTCAGCGTTATACGTTATTGACAAAGTCTGAACTTAGAATAATTTTGTCCTGCTACTCGCCGCTAGTATTTATACTGCAATTTGGTTGTCTAGAACATTCGAAATGTTTTTCGAAGGTTCGAGGCTTTTCTATTCACCACACTTTAATTTGATTTATGGTAGCACTTATGTTTACATAATTTTACCTCTTATACTGAAGCTTTTTTAACGGTCATTTCTAGGGCTTTCTGCACATTGGGATTGAAGTGTACTAAATTATAACAAAAACGATGTAAACTAATAAAATTACTTATGAATACAAGATAACTAATAAATACAAGATAACTAATAAATACAAGATAACCAACAATTATAACCAATTCTTAACCAATAATTACAACTAATTCTTAACTAAAGTTACTTTCGTAACAATATTAACACGAAAGTGGTAAGAATTTATATTGTTTCATTATTGAAAACGCGGGTCAAAGACCTCGTTCATTTGGAATTATATTTATAAAAATAAAATTTAAGAAATAATAGTTTTTCATTTATAGCAAAAACAATATTTCTCACTTAACTCCTGCATAACGCGTCGCCGGGAATTGGGTGGGCAACACATGAAAATGAAAGCAAAGGCTTTGTTAAAGTGTGTTGCTTAATCCATTACTCTTCAAAAGCGCAGCTGAGTACTATCGGGCGTGTCCACAGGTTGCGGATAGTGAAGAGTTCCGTAGATATAAGAACAGCTGCTAATGCAGTCGCGGACCATCAGCGGTTTTAAGTATAAAGTCTCGGAAGGTTTCCGGGTGGCGCCTGACTCCTAAAAAATTCTGAATGCCTTTGATACTTAAAACTTCAAGGCGAGTGATTGGCGCCTTTAAATAACCAATAGCCAACATCAGCCAGCGTATGTTTTCCATGTTAGGGGCGGCTGGCAGCGGGCGTCGGATCTTGTAGCAAGCGGCTAGCTATATAAATGTGACATGAGGCAACTTACCCAGCCCGCCTGGAGGCCACGCTGGCAGCCCCAGTTCCAGGATCGGATGCAGAAGTCCAATCAGTTACTCATCCTATATCAACTGATAACCGAAACCTCAAGCAACGAAAATAATACTCAATCAACCCCTTTGATGGCTTTAAACAGCTTTAAAACCCGGACACGATTTGGAAGAGGGCCTATGCTCCTTATACGAACCAAAGGAACCAATATATACATATATAACTCCTGCATAAACTCCCCATGAAAATCATTTTGTGTCACAAACTTTTTTTAAAAACCTGGATTTGACTCTGCCATTTGTAAAATGTGTCCTAAAAATGGATCAAATCGGTCTCCTTCCAAAATTAACGTTTTAGAATTATTGCACTTACTTGAGCTATAATTTCACGCTGTTCGGGAGGAAAAATTTTTTTATAACTGAAGGTAATCAAACTGAATATTTCCTTCGGATGAAAACCTTAAAGTAAATTGTTTTAATCGTTCAGAACGAGCTGAAATTCTTTTGCTATCATCCATGTACTAGTCAAGTGGTTAGTTTAGTATGAATCCAATGTACTGTAGTTTTGTATGTATATCCGTAACAATTTCCAAACTAATACTACACATACTCGTACATCCACGTGCTCATTGAGTATATAAGTCTTAAGTTTTCTTTCCCATGCATCAACTTACTACATATTTGCTTAATTTTGTTATACACTCATATTTATTTTATTCCTTTATTTTGTGTTCATATTCATGCATGCATATGTAAATATGTAATAGTTTGCGTATGGATGTACACTTTTCCAAGATTGCAGAGAACGTTTTACACTTAAATAAACTGTTGGCTACCCAATAAACAAAAACGATATAGAAAGAACTTGTAACAATCTTACTAACATAAGCCTTAAGCTTAGAAAAGTGTTGTGATGACTATTTAAGCTTAGAAGTCTAAACATAGAATAAGCTGTCAGAAAAATACTTTTCTAATCTATAATAAGATTAAATTTTTTACGAACACTGTGTTTTAATTTATATGGCATATTTACAAAAAGTTTTTTTCTTAAATAGTATTTAATAACTTTTTTTAAATTGTGCACCGTTTTTTAAAATCTTTAAAACATTTCACTCTTTGAACAAAACACAAATACTGAAACTGATAATACAAAATTCAAATAACGGGACATCATTCTCAAAAACACTTACAAAACTATTGCGAGAATAAGTCATTTGCAATCATATTGGTTGTTATGTTGTAGGAACTCTCTTATGATAAGCTTATTATAAAATTCATTTACATTTTGCTCTGTTTTGGTCTGTTGGGTATTATCATAATCATCATTATCGTCTTCACAGTCATAATTTATGCATAGAACGGCTTATGTAGCGAATTTTGTGAACTGACTAAAATCTTTGTCCTGCAATAACACATTATTTTTATTGTTAACCATAGTTATGGCTCTGCCTCCTTGATGGAGCGCTTATTTAACCATAACATAGTTGCCGTTGACAATAATAATTATAAAGTGTTTTCTTGCATGTGCTTATATTATTTAACAGCAGTTTTATTTTTAGCATCAATTTCTTAAGTTACGAATTAAAATATTGGCAATAATTTGTTTTTATGTTGTTTAAAGAGTTTTTTTGAGTGTAATATACATATTTTTTTTTTTTTTTTTTTTTTTTTTGTAAAGAAATGAATTAAAGATTTAAATGGTTATGAAGGAGCATTTTGGCATCAGCACTTTTCTGAATGTGCTGTACGTTATTTCGTATGCACTTAAGGGCAATTTTCTCCATAAAATATAATAACATTTGCTTAAAATTTTTATATATTAAATTGGTCTAAAGAATATTTGCAGACATTTGAAATTTACAAATTTTCCGGCAAGAATAGTTTATCTACGAAAGCAAAACTAAAAGATTTGCTAATAATATTTTATACTTTATTTATATTCTTCGATTTACAGTATAAACTTTTTTGACTCTATAATTTTCCAGTTCAAAAGAGAAAAATAAAAAACGATGCTATAAATATGAATAATAACATTGTCTAGTTAAACTAAATTCAACTTAACTCAGACAAGAACAATAAAGAAAAATATTAAAAAGAAAGTATTCGTTCATAAACTAAAGTAGAAGAATAAAAGCAAAGTGAATAGATGGAAAATCTTAGAGAAGACTACATGAGTAAGTAAGTAAGTAAGTAAGAACGACTTGTTCTCGTAATAAAATAAAATTTTGCGTACATAAAAAGCCCTGTATTTGAATGTGTATTTGCGAACACTTAAGCAACTCCTTATCATCTGAAATTATCTGCTATAATGTTATGCAAGCGTCCTTCTCTCCTCATTAACGAAGGTTTTCTAATTATGGTTTTACCCCGTTACTTAACTGCTGTGTGATAAGACATTTTAGCTGAATGTCTGCTTCCCTGTTCTCTTAGCTGGCTGGCAGAATCTTGCTGGCCCGCAATAAGGTTGCTTATTTTGTTTGCTCGCTTGATGTTTAACGTTTTATAACACATAAAATACCTTACACTGTGGCCTAGAAGGCAAAAAATTGTGAACAATAAAATTTCCATTAAATAAACGCAATGAATGAGAGCTTCACTCTCACAAAAATATTATAAGCTATGGGTAACACAATTGCTACAATTGTACTTTTTGTAGTTTTCTTCAATATTTTTAAGTCCAGTAACTTTTTAAGCGATATATTGAAGTACATATAGTCTTGTTAATATAAACATACAGTCAGAGACTAAAGTTTATATACACACTTATAGTTTGCAGTTTAAGTAAAATTGTAAAAAGCATAACCACTACTTTTGTTTAACATGGTCTTAATATATAGCAATAGCAAAAAAAATGTTTTTTGTAAATAAAAGGAAGAGTTGGTAGTTAACTCGAAAATCTTCAATCCTATTAAAGTCTATCCAGTCAACATGTGCCTCTAAAACACATATTTCATATTAAAATGTCTGGTTGCTCCTTGAATTCCTTATTTAAATCGTTTTCTATATTATTTTTAAATGTTTAGTCAAAATATAATTTTCATTTAATTAATAACGTTAACTATTATAACTTCACATAAAATATTAGTATAATGGAAATCCTCCTTTTTGACATCCTGTCCAAAAAACTCATTATGTTGGAAGTCGCGCGACTTCTCTAACAAGCCAGTAATTCTGCATTCATGTATGTGTACCCACCGAAGTTACCCAACAAACACGAAGGTTTGATTTCAAAATCATAGCATTCTCAACAAAAAGGGAACATTATTTTCAAATTGAAAAATGCCTTTATTTTCAACTTGCTTTCAAACGTAATTCTCAAATATTTTTCAAATGTGGATTGTAATACAATGTGGAACACAAATAAAAATATTTTATTTTTTAATTTAAATTTATAATTTATTTAAATAAACTGTGTACCCTAGCTAAAATATGAAATAGTGTTCTTTCCGTCCTCTTATTCTTGGACAGACGAAATACTTGGCTCCCTTTTATTTTGAGGATTGTATCACAGCGATCATACATCAAACTTATAATTTCTTCACTTTCCCGTTTTATTTATTTTTAATTCGTATTCTTAATCATTGTAACTACATACTCACAAATAATTTTTATTTTTCACAAGAAATAAATCGTTCACTTGTAAAACACATTTGACCACGAAGTAAAAATTTAACTAATCGCCATTTTATATGTTTACATTTATTTTTCGCTTTAGTATTGCCAAGTTCAGTTTTGATTTGAATTAAACATTTTATATCAATTTGATAAAACATTTGATGTCAAATGTTTATTTTCAAATCATTATCAATTTTAATTTAAATGTTAAAATCAAACATTTGAAAAACGTTTGAGAATTGTGTTTGAAGTCAAATGATAAACTCATTTCATATCAAAGGCTTGACTTCGTTTTTGTTGGGTAGACAGAATATTGGTGAAATAATACAGGTGGAATCGCTAAGGCAACAAATACAACATTACAAAAAAAAAATGGAAATTAGTCCCAGCTTACATCAAAAATTATTTTAAACAAAAAATAAAGAGTGGCGCTGAACGTGATAAATAAATAAATGTTTAGTCCATTTGAATTCAATTATGGTCAATATCGGTTTTAATTTAAATAAAAATGATCAAAAACGTTGATAAAATCCACTAAACACTACACAAAACGTGGACTTTCTGTAAACATAAGCAAAACTTTAACATAAGATTGGACCAACAATGCAAGAGCAAAAAATCATCATCTTGCATAGTAATGCCACCTGTTTATGTTTATTTCACAATGGACAGAATGTTTAAAACTTCTCATTTGTTTAAAATGAAAAAATAAACAAATATTTGAGGTTTGTAAGCTACGGTTACACTTGGGAAATATTTGAAAAAAAAGCGTGACCAACAAACACACTAAAAAATATTTTCCCTTAATTACAATAGTGGTATTCACACCGAGCTTGTTAGTTTGTTAGTTGTTAATCGTTACTTTTTTACACGCATTTTGTTTTTGTATATTTAACGCGCTACCGGATTAACATTTAACAAATTAACGACACGGCACCCCTAATAAAACAGTTGTTAGTTGGTAACTCACAATCAGCTGTTGCAGTTTCTAAATAAATTTATGTATAAAAAAGTCATTTGTGATACATTTCTAAAAAAATATTTGTGTTTTGGCAATTTTCGTGAATAATAAATTGTGTCAGAACAATAAATCAGCTGTTTTACTACGAAAGGTACCAGTCTAACAAAGTTTTAAAAGGGGGTCGTTCACAGTTGGTAACTTTAACAAATTAACAAACTACCGAGTAAGAAATTAACAAGTTCGGTGTGAATACCACTAATATTTATTTGAATTAAAATTACAAAAAACATTTTGTTGCTTTTGCTAAATATTTAGACCATGTTTAACAAAAGTAGTGGTTATGCTTATTTCTTCAAATATTAAATAAGTGTGACTGTAGCTTTAGGCACATTCGTCATTTTTCAATATTTCAAGTCAATTTTTTTTATCAACAAAGAAAAATAAAACTGCATACCACAAATTTTACTTGAACTCCAAACTTTAAGTGTGTATTTAAACTTTAGTCTCTGACTGTACGTTTAAATTAATAAGAATATACTCCAATATATCGCTTAATAAGTTACTGGTGTAACATTAAACATATAAGGAAGAATTTTTTGTTTGCCGTTCAATTATTGCTATTAATTAGTTATTTTTGTGTTGCATAATTGTAAAATTTAACGGAAACTATGTGTTAAGAAAAAGAGATAGAGTTCGGCCTAAAAATTTAATAATAAATATTTAAGAGAGGAAATCCTATCGAGATACAGGACAATTTTTTAATTTACTATTTTCCAGCGTCAAAAACATGGTTAGCTGCAATGGAAAATATGCCTTAGAAATAAGCGCAATCAAATAAACATGCCCATCTAAAAACAATCCAAAGTGCATCACCGAAGTACGGAAATTATAGCAGAGTTCCATGGATAAAAATCACTCTTAAGTGAGAAAAATAGAAGGCTTAGGTTGGAGTTTGCCAACATGTATAAAAGTAAAGACGTGGAAGTTTAGCAAACTACTTTTTTACAAATCTATATACTTTCCTCCTCTGTACGTCAACCGGTTTGAACAAAATATACCCCATTTGAAAGTGTTATGGTCACCCTAATGGTGGTAAGGCAGTGGATGGTTGGCAAGATTATAGGCAAAAGGGAATTTTTTTTTATTTTTGTTTGTCTCAATTTATATAAACAAAAAAAAAATTTTTCCTTTTGCCTATAATCTTGCCAACCATCCACTGCCTTACCACCATTAGGGTGACCATAACACTTTCAAATGGGGTATATTTTGCCAACCATCCACTGCCTTACCACCATTAGGGTGACCATAACAAAAGCCATTTACTTACAGAAGTGCACACTATATATTTTATTAAAATCTGTTCAATATTTTCAGAGTAATAAACGTTCAAATTTGGTACTAACACATATGCAGCACACATTAATACAAAAATTGTTTTTTTTTTCACTTATCTAAAAATAAAAAAATAGGGTAGTCGAATAATCACACTTTTTAAAAACCGGTTTACGAATATTTTGACTATATAAATACGGGAAATTTAATTTCTTTCTTTTACTTTTCCGTGCTGTATGTGATAATTTTTAAATTTGTATTAATATTGAACTTGGAAACATAATATTACAGGTGCAGGGTCCCGAGTGAATAAGAATATGTAAGGGGAGCTTTTTGGTACTTTTTCGTTCAACACCTGGAACTTTGATTAATTTTCTTAAATATTAGACATAGAAAAATAAAATTAAATATGAAATGTCCTGAGTGGATGACAATCTATAAAGGAAATTGTTTGATACTTTTTTGTTTTTCAATTGATATTTTTATATTGAACTTACAATATTAAATTAACTCACGTGGAAGAAAATATATGAATCGGAGGTTGGTCCCTCGCCAAATCGATCCACGAAAAATAAATGCCCGAAACATGTTAATTCATATATGTATGTATATATACCAGAGCTGTCAATGAAGCATTCATTTTTGAATTAATTCGTGAATCATTTATGCAGTGAATTAGCAAATTTTGAATTCATTCTTTTCACACAAAAAAATTAATTGAATGAAATTTGAATCAATTTAAACGAATTAGGCAGAAATGTATTTCAATTCACTTTGACAAATTCAAATGAATCAGTAAAATGAATTGCAATTCGTTTCCAATTCATATGAATTTGTTAAAGTAAATTGCAATTCATTAAACATAATCATTTGAATTGAATTGATTTTGAATTCATTCAAATGAATTAGAAAAAACAATAAGCAATTCATTTCCAACTCATTTGTATTGAATTTGTATTGGAATGGAATTGTCAGATAGCGGCAGAATAGGAATGAAATAATTAAGTATAGGCGAAAATGCTATCAAAATGTAAAAATTTGTTTGTTTGCTAAAAGAAACTTAAATTTTTATTTTTATCAAATTCGAAATTCTTATTACTTTTACTGCAATTGGAAAATTTGTTTACTTTTTGTATTGAAAACTTCTAACTGCAACAAAAATTTTAAATTTTAGTAATTCCCCCCAGGGGCCTTATTCTGGCAGTCGTGATCGAGTACTTTCTCGATTCGAAAGCAATTTTATTTCAGTCGATACTGAACGAATCGAAATTATTTTTTCAGTATTGTGAAACTCAAATTCATAACACTGAAAAAATAAAGTACTCGATCACGACTGCCAGAATCAGGCCCCAGATCTGTTCTTGAATTTGATTGATTAAGGTCGAATTTTGATCATTAGGCGAACACTAGTTAATGTAAATTTAATTTGTTTGAAAGCGATGGGAAGTCTGCTGAAACCAGTGTTGCCACCAACGAAATTTTAAATTACACATGGATCATGCCAAAATTACACATGAAAATACTTAAACAAATTTTAATGAAAATTGGAATTAAACCCGTATTTGGCTTCTTCAAAAAACGTAAACCAATTTCAATTTCTGTTTGCAAACAAATAAAAAAGTATCGTCACCTAAAATGCAAAAGGGCGTAACAACTCTTTTTATTTTTTTTACAGGAAAAGCAAAACACTTTACAAAATCAATAACAACAAGGTGTAATTAGCGTTTAAATTTCATTAATAAAGTCGCCATTTTTTATTTAAAATTGCTTGTGCACATAAAGTTTAATAAAACGAACAAAACTCAATCAAAAACTTTTATTTCGAATTTTTTGTTGTTAAGCCCTTTTGCATTTTAGGTGACGATAAGTAACTTACATTTCATTTGGGTATAATAAAGCATCTATCTGATGTATCGCTCAAATGTCGTCGACGCAAGTTTTCAGAGGAATGTTGATTCAGTCCCTCTGTAGCTGCAACATTGGACATTTTTATAATTTTACTTATCCAACACAAAAATATTTTTCAAATGCCTCTTTATTTGCTTTTTGGTAACAACAATCGTATCGTTGCTATATTCAATGCAAAAAAATAATATTTTCATTTTACCATTTAAAAGATTAAAACAAAAATAACTATTTGCAAAGTAGGAAATAATCTGTCTCCAAAGGAATTCTTGATTTCAAAAACCTTTTTCTAATAATATTCTGCCTTCAAATTACTATGAAGCTAAAAATTTTCAAATTGTAAGAGTGCATGTTGTCGCGAAAATATTCTTGAAACTCCTTAAGTTTCATCTGCCGAGCATTACTTCTAATAAAACAAGATCTAATATTACAAAGTTAATCTGACAGGCCTTCGACATTACCAAATGTATTACGTGGCACGGGCATTTTATAAAAATAATAACTGGCTTTTCTTCTTTTAGCAACTTAACTTCTGAATTATACTGTCCATACATAACATTAGGTGTATCTGATGCAAATCCAACTAGATTTTCAAAAGTAATCTTTTTTCTATAATTGTGCTTTTGAGAAGCTCAAACATTTCTTTTGCTGTCGATGATCCACTCTCTTTGAAATAAAAAAAAGAATAATGTACCCAGGATGTTTCGTCGTTATAATAAATTGTGGCAAAAGCAATCTAAATGCCAAATGGTTAGTAGTTAATGATCCAACCAGTTTTAGTTCAGCTCTTTTAATTCTTCGATTCTTTTAATTTAATTTTTAAGATTTGCTTAGAATAATACACCTTTTTACTTCTTGTGAAAAAATAATAGCAAAAATCAGTGCAACAAAACGTACAAAAATTAAATTACACATGGGCTACACATGAAAAAAATATTACACATGATTACTCGTGAGGTGGCAACACTGGTTGACACCCTAAAGCTTTGTCTACACGATATGTTGAATTAGCAAATTTATGTTGTAAAATTTGCTTTCAGTGCCAACATATCGTGTAGGCACCAAATTTTTCAACAAACGTATGCTTACCCACATAAAACCGGCATTTGTTAGCGATGTCAGCAAACGTTTGTTTACAATTATAGCATATCGTCTAGACACCATATTTTTTTCTTTTCAACAAATTTTCTACATATGTTTACAAATACAGTATTACCCGGTTAAGTACCCCACGCTTAAGTGCCTTTCACGGTTATTTACCTTGCGCTTTAAATCCCCGTTTTTTTTCTTCCATTTTTCAAAAAAAATCCACGTTTAATTGCCTTACACTTAATTACCCAATTCGGGTAATATCCTTAAAAATTAAACTCCAAAAACAAAATTACACCTTAATTTCATTCGTTTAATTGCCTCAGTACTTTTTGACAACAACACAGCAAGTAATGCAACCAAGTTTACATGTTAATAAAAAAAATTAAATTTTCACTAAAAATTTTAAAAAAATTATGCCCCAAAAAAGAAAGCAAAATATTCTACAGTTTAACATTTGAATTAAAATAAACTTTATTCTGGGCTCACCAGAATAAAGCTACATTATGAGGTTAGGATTCATATAAGATTTATTGGTGCTGAATATTATCTAGATACACCAAATAAATAAGTTATTATGTCTTAAAGAAATTAAAGGAAAAATCGCTGAATTTTAAATTATATTAACTTTTAAAAGGAAAGAATAGCTTGCATTTTGTAGGGATTGATATTTGAATATAAGCTGTATGTTAAAATGTCAACCGATTCATCCATATTTAATTTTCAGTAAAATATCTTGAGCCAAATTTAATGTTAATACGAACATGATTGAATGGTTAATGGACATAAAGAAAGAAGTTTGCATAGGAACTATGTGATATTATTGACCGATTCTCACAATTTACGTAGGTTTCGTTCTTAAGACAATCAAACGTTTTTACAAAATTTTATCAAATTATCTAAAAACTGCTACTTTTACTTTCCGCACAAGGTTTACAAGGACAAACAACCAGCCAGATGGACGGACGGACACGAAAAGATCACTTTAAAAAGCGTTTCTGATTCGATCGGGTTACTTAACGATGTGTCAAGATTTCTATGTATCAGCACAAATTAAGATAATTGCTTATTCATTAATTTTTTGTATATGGGCATTTCCTGGGGTCCCGAACGTACGTTCGTACGCTTTTGATGTACAAATAATATAGAAAACAAAACTTTTCCTAGCTTTTTTTTTTGCGATTCGATAGCATTTGGGTAGCTGTATGTTTAGTGCAAAAGATGAGTTTCATCGAGTTTATGTTTTCATAATAATAGTTATTAACATGTGGTCGCGAACGTACGCAAAATAGAAGTCAACTTTGGCTGACAGCAGTTAAATATAAAAATCTGCGTAATGGAACGGAATATTCAAAAGTGATTAATTTATTTTAAAAGTGTATTAATGTAGGTCTCCATGCAGTATTTACCAAAAAAAATATCTCTTTTGGTTTTTGTTTAATTGGCTTAAGTACCGGTCGCGAACGTACGGGTCGCGAACGTACGATTTTTCCATATGTTTTTTTATTATTATCACATTGCAGTTTCCCATTAATGTCTTCAAATTTCCTTAACAAACAACTAAATACTCAATTTACAATTGATTGTAATGAAAAGATTATGAAGAAAGAGTGTAAACATAACATATTTTTGCATGTAAAATAAGCATATAAAAATGTGTTTAGAAGTAGAAAATATAAGAAAATATAAAATTTTCCAGTTTCCAGTGCAATTTCCTCAAGTAAAACAGCTGAGACATGCTATGAAACCATTCTTTTATAACAACATGGACTTTTTTAATAATAATAAACAATAAAAGACGATGATTATCAACATTCTATTTTTTCATCCTGGTAGACCATTCTGGGGAAATGCCCATATTTAATGTTTACTGATCATAAGTTTGTATGTTTGCTTACGCTTTTGTTAGTAGGATATTACAGGACATCTCAAAAAGCATTACAGCTAAAATTTAAGACAACAAATCCCATTGTTTTTTATTTCTATCTCTTTAGATTTAGCTGATACATGTAAAAATTCCTATATCTTAACTTTTTTCATAGATCAAAGTTGAGGTATATTGTAAATAAATACGTTTAATTACCTCACCGATGTATTTAAACGAATTCGCTTAATTATCTCAATGAGGTAGTTAAAGTTTAATGCTTATCCCGCATAATTACCCAAAAATATTGGCTTTTTTGGCGAGGTTATTATCCGTGGAATACGTATGTTGTTTGTTGAAAGTCGCATGCAAGCTTTTCAGCATACGGCAAATTTGGTAGCATATTAAATATTTAAAAACTAGCATTTAACACGCTACTTCGTTAGCGTCTCCTTTTATTCGTGGACATATTTTTATGCCAAATTTTATTTTTCTAGGCTTAAACTTGTTTAAATTCTAGCATTTTACCCGCTACTTTGTAATCGGGCTTTTTCTTTCATGAACATATTTATATGCCAAAGAATATGTATCTATGTTTTAGCAAAAAAGTTCCAAAATTTGTATCTCATAGGTTGATATTCACACAGGACTTTGTACGTATTATTTTGTGTTTCTAAGTTCAATATTATAGAAAATTCAAAAGGAACACTCGTATAACACAAAAGCAAATGAAAGAAAGTTAATTTCCCGTATTATCCTTTTTGATACTTGTTTCACCCCATTTATGTATGAAAAATTTCAGTGTTGTAGTGGGAGCCCATAATTTAGTACGAATGGAGAAAAATATTTTGTAAAAAGGACCACATGATCTTGCATGTTGAATTTTATGTTTCTAAGTCCAATACTAACGGATATTCAAAAAGAACCAATTAATGAACAAAAATGTACGTAAAAGTTCTGTTTCAGGTTCTTATCCACTCAGGACCTTGCATGTTGAATCTTATGTTTTAAGGTCCAATATTAACGACAATAAAACATACCAGTTGCAGAAACAAAGAGCTAAAGAAAAACATAAATTTCCCGTGTTTCCCCTTTTTGGTACTATTTTGTTCCCCCATTTAGTTATCAAAAATTTCAGTATTGTAGTGAGAGCCCATAATTAAGTACGAATACCTCAATGAATGGAGAAAAATGTTTTGTAAAAAAAGTACCAAAAATAGTTACGATTTTTACCCTTTAAATTTTCGAATTTCGAAAAAGTACCGAATTCATACTCGTATTTTTTCATAAGTTTCGAATGTGGTATAAACTTTGTTTCTATGTTGATTGGTTCAAAAAATAGATGGGGTGCCAAAAAAGTACCAAAATTCAGGTTTTACCCGCTTGCTCCCTAATAGGACCAAATTTTAAAAAGTACACGACACCTGTCCGCTTATTTTTCTAAAGAACAATGATAAGTATCACGTTTTTACTCTTTTTTACCCCCTAAACATTCGAATTTCCAAAAATCCCGGCTAAGTGGATCGATTTGGGGTGTCACCTATCTCTGGTTCAAATTTCAAGTTTTTAACTACAGGCGTTTAGGCTGTGCGATGATGAATCAGTGAGTCAGTTTTCTCACCTTAAACATTTGAATTTCGAAAAAGGTCCAAATCTGTTTTGTATTTTTTAAGATTAGGTACGAATGTGATATAATTTGTATTTACCCTTTTACTCCACAAAAAGGCCATACTTCAAAAAAGTACCAAACACCAGTCTGTTAATTTTTTTAATGAACAATAATAAATATTCAATTTTTTGTATCTCTTTTAGTTTAGGAGATATGAGGTTAGCGAATTTTTCTAATGAACAACAATAAATGTTAATATTTTTCTTTAGCTTAGGAGGTATGAGGCTAGCAGGATCGATTTAGCGAGAGGACAGACCCCGGTCCTAATGTCAACCTTTTAGCTTTAGACGTTTAGGCTCTACGACGAAAGATAAATAGATGGAGAAAAATATTTTGAAAAAAGTAACAAACATATCTTAGGAGGTATGAGGTTAGCAGGACAAACATATGTTGGTACAATTGTGACCCCTTAAACGTTCGAATTTCAATAAAGTACCAAATATGCATTTGTATTTTTTAGATAAGTTACAAATGTTATATATGTAATTTTTATTTCTATGTGTATTGATTTAAAAGCTAGATGGTGGAAAAAAGACCCAAAATACAGATTTTACCCGTTTACTACCTAAAACGGCCGAATTTCGTAAAAGTACCAGACAGCTATTTGCTTTTTTTATTTAATGCACAAAAATTAATATTAAATTAAATAAAAGTACCAGTTTATTTAAAACAATTACCAGTTAGAGAACGAAAGAGAACCAAAAAATCCTTCTTTCAGATTTTCCTGAGTGAATGAAACTTGCATATTTAATTTTATGTTTCTAGGTCCAACAAATACGGAAATTGAAAAGGTACCAGTTAAAGAACAAAATGGTTCCAAAAACCCTCTTACAGATTCTAATTCATGCATGTTTAATTTTATCTTTCTAGACCCAATACTAACGAAAATTCAAAAAGTACCAGTTAGTGAATAAAAAAGTACCAAAATTTCCCTCTTATAGATTTTCAACCACTCAGGACATTGCATGTTGAATTTTATGATTCTAGGTTCAATATTAACGTAAATTCAAAAAGGACCAGTTAATGAACAAAAAAAAAGTACCAAAAAGCCCTCTTACAGATTCTTATTCACTCAGGATCTTGCATGTTTAATTTTATGTTTCTAGGTCCAATAAAAACGGATATTCAAAAAATACCAGGTAAAGAACAACAAAGTACTAAAAAGCCTATCTTACAGATTCTCATTCACTCAGGATCTTTCATGTTCAATTTAATGTTTAAGGTCCAATATTAATGAAAAAAAAGTACCAAAAAGATCCCACTTGCAGATTCTCATTCGCTCAGGGCCTTGCATGTTTAGTTTTATCTTTCTAAGTCCAATACTAACGGAAATTCAAAAAGTACCAGTAAATAAATAAAACAAGTACCAAAAAGTTCCCTCTTATAGATTCTCATCCACTCAGGACATTGCATGTTGAACTTTATTCTAGTTTCAATATTAACGGAAATTCCCCTCTAAAAGATTCTAATTCTCTCAGGACCTTTTATGTTTCTAGGTCCAATACTAACGAATCAAAAAGGACCAGTTAATGAACAAAAAAAAGTACCAAAAAGCCCTCTTACAGATTCTTATTCACTCAGGATCTTGCATGTTTAATTTTATGTTTCTAAGTCCAATAAAAACGGATATTCAAAAATACCAGGTAAAGAACAACAAAGTACTAAAAAGCCTATCTTACAGATTCTCATTCACTCAGGATCTTTCATGTTCAATTTAATGTTTAAGGTCCAATATTAATGAAAAAAAAGTACCAAAAAGATCCCACTTGCAGATTCTCATTCGCTCAGGGCCTTGCATGTTTAGTTTTATCTTTCTAAGTCCAATACTAACGGAAATTCAAAAAGTACCAGTAAATAAATAAAACAAGTACCAAAAAGTTCCCTCTTATAGATTCTCATCCACTCAGGACATTGCATGTTGAACTTTATTCTAGTTTCAATATTAACGGAAATTCCCCTCTTACAGATTCTAATTCTCTCAGGACCTTTTATGTTTCTAGGTCCAATACTAACGAATCAAAAAGTACCAGTTAAGGAACAAAAAAAGCACCAAAAAGCCCTCTTACAGATTATTATTCACTCAGGATCTTGCATGTCTAATTTTATGTTTCTAGGTCCATACTAATGGAAATTAAAAAAGTACCAGTTAATTAACAAAAAAGTACCAAAAACTTCCATCTTATAGATTCTTATCCACTCAGGACATTGCATCTTGAATTTAATGTTTCAAGGTCCATGTATTGGACGGAAATTAAAAAATACCAGTTGTTGAAGAATTTCCCCTTTTAAGTACTATTTTTCAACCTTTTTTAACAACACTCTAACCTGGTCTGATCACGTTATAGCTGCCTGTGGTAAAACATATTCGATGCTTAGAACCCTATGGCCTACTCAATATTGCACCCCATTGAAAATACGCTTTTTACTTGCTAAGACATATTTAATACCAATTTTAACCTACGGATGTGAGATTTTTGCAAGTTGTGATGAAACCAGTAAATCTAAATTGAACGTCACGTATAACAACATTGCAAGGTACGTCTACGGGATCAGAAATTATAACATAAATGGTACTTACATTAGTATTACACCTTACTCTAAAAAAATATTCGGGGTACTTTTTGAAGATTTAATGAAAATAAGAACTTTAGTATTTCTTCACAAAATTATAACCACCCGTGAGCCAGGTCATCTTTTTAATCGTTTAAAATTTAGTCGACTTAGAAGAAATAGAAATTTAATTCAAATCAGACATCACACATTAATATCTGAATAGCAATTTTTCATATTTGCAATACGTCTTTGGAATAATATTACTACTCCAACAATAAAAGAAATCAGCAATGCGTTACAATTTAAGAAAGAAATATTTAAATATTATTCGTAGTCAACAAGTTTGTTTATAGTTCGGTATAGTTCGGTATAGTTCTA
Organism: Pollenia griseotomentosa; assembly: GCA_963931875.1. Taxonomy (NCBI): domain Eukaryota; kingdom Metazoa; phylum Arthropoda; class Insecta; order Diptera; family Polleniidae; genus Pollenia; species Pollenia griseotomentosa. The sequence goes on along the minus strand of OZ007560.1, from coordinate 150,159,170 downwards.
TAGTTTAATATTTTTTGATTTTTTATAAATGTATTTATGTTATTTTGATATGTAGTTTTTCGTTATTTATTTGTTTGGTATAATTACAATTATTTTATTTATATCAATTTTGTAATAACTATACCTAGACTTAAGTTTATTATTTTTCATTTTCCAAAATAACATCATAAGATTTCTACTGTTTAAGACTGATGTTTTGTTGTAGAAGTTACAATTTTTTTTCTTAAATAAATAAATAAACCTCATTAAAGTATAAAAAATTTCAGTATTGTAGTGGGAGCCCATAATTTAGTACGAATATGTCAATGAATGGAGAAAAGTATTTTGTAAAAAAGGACATTGCATGTTGAATTTTATGTTTCTAGGTCCAATACTAACGGAAATTCAAAAAGTACCAATTAATGAACAAAAAAGTACCTAAAAGCCCTCTTACAGGTTCTTATCTACTCAGGCCATTGCATGTTTAATTTTATGTTTCTAGGTCCAATATTAGCGGAAATTAAAAAAGTACCAATCAAAGAATAAAAAAGTACCAAAAAGTTCCCTCTTATAGATTCTCATCCACCCAGGACATTCATCTTGAATTTTATGTTTCTAGGTCCAATACTAACGGATATTAAAAAAGTACCAGTTAATGAACAAAAAATAACCAAAAAGCCATCTTACAGATTCTATGTTTCCAGGTCAAATACTCACAGAAAAATTAAAAAGTACCAGCTAAAGAACAAAAAAGTACCAAAATCTTCCCTCTTATAAATTCTTATCAGGGCGTTGCATCTTGAATTTTACGTTTCTAAGTCCAATAGTAACGGTTATTCAAAAAGTACCAGTTTAAGAACTAAAAAAAGTTTTATGTTCATAAGACCAATATTAGCAAAAGTTAAAAAAGTACCAGTTAAAAAACGAATAAGTACCAAAAAGATCCCTCTAACAGATTGTCTTTCACTCAAGACCTAGCATGTTTAATTTCATGTTTCTAGGTCCCATACTAACGGAAATTCAAAAAGTACCAGTTGATGAACAAAAAATTACTAAAAAGCTATCTTATAGATTCCCATTCTCTCAGGACCTTGCATGTTTAATTTTATCTTTCTTGGTCCAATATCAACGGAAATTTAGAAAGTACCAGTCAAAGAATAAAAAAGGAACAGAAAGTTCTCTTTTATAGATTTTCATCCACCCAGGACATTGCATCTTGAATTTTATGTTTCTAAGTCCAATACTAAAGGAAATTCAAAAAGTACCAGTTAATGAACAAAAAAGTACCAAAAAGCCCTCTTACAGATTCTCATTCACTTAGTTCCTTGCTTGTTTAATTTTATGTTTTTAGGTCTAATATTAACGGAAATTAAAAGAGTATCAGCCAAAGAACAAAAAAGTACCAAAACTTCCCTATTATAGATTCCTATCCACTCATTACACATATTGAATTTTATATTTCTAGGTCCAATAATAACGGAAATTCAAAAAGTACCAGTTAAAGAACAAAAAAGTGCAAAAAGCCCTCTTACAGATTCTCATTCACTCAGAACCTTGCATGTTTAATTTTATCTTTCTGGGTCTAATACCAACGGAAATTTAGAAAGTACAAGTCAAAGAATAAAAAAGTAACAAAAAGTTCACTCTTATAGATTTTCATCCACCCAGGACATTGCATCTTGAATTTTATGTTTCTAGGTCCAATACTAACGGAAATTCAAAAAGTACCAGTTGAATAACAAAAAAGTACCAAAAATAGTTACGATTTTCACCCCTTTAATTTTCGAATTTCGAAAAAGTACCAAATTTATATTCGTATTTTGTTGATAAGTTTCGAATGAGGTATAAACTTTGTTTCTATGTTTATTGGATCAAAAGATAGATGGGGGTTCAAAAAGGATCCAAAATTCAGGTTTTACCGGTTTACTCCCTAAAAGGGCTGAATTCAAAAAAGTACCAGACACCTGTCCGCTAATTTTTTTTAAAGAACACCGGTAAGTATTACATTTTTTTTGTATCTCTTTTAGTTTTGGAGATATAAGATTACCAAATTTTCCCGTTTTTACCCTTTTTTATCCCCTAAACATTCGAATTTCCTAAAATCCCGTCTTAGTGGATCGATTTTGGATGTGACCAATCTCTGGTCCAAATTTCAAGTGTTTCGTTCCAGGCGTTTAGGCTGTGCGATGATGAATCAGTGAGTCAGTCAGTCAGTAACGTTACAATTTTATATATACAGATTGGTATTCTTTCAATTACTTGTTTAATTTTGTACAGAGCCCCGGAACTTATCGAGATTTCTAGCTCATCGGCAAACAAGTAAAAAAATTGCATTTAGATGTGCTTTGAAAATAAAAATTTTGCCAACGAACTTTGTTTTAGAGTTATAGACCATAAAGTAAAAGCTTTTATTTATCATAACGCATGGTACGGTTGATAGAAGGGTTCTTAATTTTATGGTATATCAAGCACCGGCTTCGCTCAGCTGAGTTAATTTTCTAATTAATAAGATTTCTGTATGACGTTCTAAATTCCCAATTTTTCATATTTGATAAACACACTGAAATTTATTGTTGAAGGAAAGCTAACTTCTATGCGCATTTCACTGGTTGCTTAGACCAGATCGTCAGGAAAACTTTTCCAAGGATTTTAGAAAAGCTAAAAATATTATACAAATAAAACCTTAAAGCGAATAAGAATTATAAACACTCAAATTCTTACTTGTAACTATATCAAAGCTTAAACAAAACACAAACAATAAACAGTGAGTTTAACTTTTCTTACATCCTTTATCTATTACACTGGTTTACAGCCAAAAAATACCAAGAACGCCACATGCCTAGATAAGTTAATTGGGACCTCCTGAACACGAAAAACGCTGTAATTTTTTTTTCTAAGTACCGTTTTTTAGATAACGGTACTTTTGTGTTTTTTCGGTGTATGGTCCCACTTAAACCTTTGTGGAGCCCAACCGAAAAGGTAATTGAATGCCTTTTCAGTCGATATGCTGCAAATTTCTATTTGATAAGAAGTGGCTGAGTTATGGAATTTCGAAGTTCAAAATTTGCCTATTTTTTACGTTTTTTTAAAAATTTTTCATTTTTATTTCGTTATTTTTTTTTCTACTTTATAGTAAAGATCTGGAATGTTTTATTCTTTTACCAAATAGTTTATTTAATTACCAAAATTTTTTGCGTAATCCAAATTTTTAATATTTTTAATTAGGCTTAAGTTCATTAAATTTAATTTTCATTAAATTATTTTTATGAAGAAAGGTGTTTTACAACATGAAAATTAATTAAAATTGTTATTGATAATCTTTCATTTTTGACCGTGGCCGGGATTCGAACCGCGGCCGGCAGGTTACCATGACATGTTTCGATCGCAACCACTCGATCTTCTCAAATGGATTTGCCGTTTTACACTCGCAGCCATCGAAGGCTGCTGACGTCAATAGTCAAACATCAATCCTTAAACCAAATTGTATTTTAACCTTTGGTAGATCGAAGTTTGCTTTTTTGAATGATTATCTATTTTAATTGATTTTACATGTTCTTCCTTACTTCTGTTTTTTCGTACTTTTGTCAAGAATTTTTCTTGAAGTCCAAAGTACATTTTTCGTTTTTTCATTTTTGTCTTTCTTTTTCTTGTTGACCTTTTTCAGCACAACTTAAAGGACAAATGAACACATAGAGCTCGTGCCTTAGCTTTTAACAATAATTAGTATTGTGGTTATTTTGTTGAACTATTTATGGTTTTTAATCCAAATTTTTAATATTTTTAATTAGGCTTAAGTTCATTAAATTTAATTTTCATTAAATTATTTTTATGAAGAAAGGTGTTTTACAACATGAAAATTAATTAAAATTGTTATTGATAATCTTTCATTTAACAATTTTAATTAATTTTCATGTTGTAAAACATCTTTCTTCATAAAAATAATTTAATGAAAATTAAATTTAATGAACTTAAGCCTAATTAAAAATATTAAAAATTTGGATTAAAAACCATAAATAGTTCAACAAAATAACCACAATACTAATTATTGTTAAAAGCTAAGGCACGAGCTCTATGTGTTCATTTGTCCTTTAAGTTGTGCTGAAAAAGGTCAACAAGAAAAAGAAAGACAAAAATGAAAAAACGAAAAATGTACTTTGGACTTCAAGAAAAATTCTTGACAAAAGTACGAAAAAACAGAAGTAAGGAAGAACATGTAAAATCAATTAAAATAGATAATCATTCAAAAAAGCAAACTTCGATCTACCAAAGGTTAAAATACAATTTGGTTTAAGGATTGATGTTTGACTATTGACGTCAGCAGCCTTCGATGGCTGCGAGTGTAAAACGGCAAATCCATTTGAGAAGATCGAGTGGTTGCGATCGAAACATGTCATGGTAACCTGCCGGCCGCGGTTCGAATCCCGGCCACGGTCAAAAATGAAAGATTATCAATAACAATTTTAATTAATTTTCATGTTGTAAAACACCTTTCTTCATAAAAATAATTTAATGAAAATTAAATTTAATGAACTTAAGCCTAATTAAAAATATTAAAAATTTGGATTAAAAACCATAAATAGTTCAACAAAATAACCACAATACTAATTATTGTTAAAAGCTAAGGCACGAGCTCTATGTGTTCATTTGTCCTTTAAGTTGTGCTGAAAAAGGTCAACAAGAAAAAGAAAGACAAAAATGAAAAAACGAAAAATGTACTTTGGACTTCAAGAAAAATTCTTGACAAAAGTACGAAAAAACAGAAGTAAGGAAGAACATGTAAAATCAATTAAAATAGATAATCATTCAAAAAAGCAAACTTCGATCTACCAAAGGTTAAAATACAATTTGGTTTAAGGATTGATGTTTGACTATTGACGTCAGCAGCCTTCGATGGCTGCGAGTGTAAAACGGCAAATCCATTTGAGAAGATCGAGTGGTTGCGATCGAAACATGTCATGGTAACCTGCCGGCCGCGGTTCGAATCCCGGCCACGGTCAAAAATGAAAGATTATCAATAACAATTTTAATTAATTTTCATGTTGTAAAACACCTTTCTTCATAAAAATAATTTAATGAAAATTAAATTTAATGAACTTAAGCCTAATTAAAAATATTAAAAATTTGGATTAAAAACCATAAATAGTTCAACAAAATAACCACAATACTAATTATTGTTAAAAGCTAAGGCACGAGCTCTATGTGTTCATTTGTCCTTTAAGTTGTGCTGAAAAAGGTCAACAAGAAAAAGAAAGACAAAAATGAAAAAACGAAAAATGTACTTTGGACTTCAAGAAAAATTCTTGACAAAAGTACGAAAAAACAGAAGTAAGGAAGAACATGTAAAATCAATTAAAATAGATAATCATTCAAAAAAGCAAACTTCGATCTACCAAAGGTTAAAATACAATTTGGTTTAAGGATTGATGTTTGACTATTGACGTCAGCAGCCTTCGATGGCTGCGAGTGTAAAACGGCAAATCCATTTGAGAAGATCGAGTGGTTGCGATCGAAACATGTCATGGTAACCTGCCGGCCGCGGTTCGAATCCCGGCCACGGTCAAAAATGAAAGATTATCAATAACAATTTTAATTAATTTTCATGTTGTAAAACACCTTTCTTCATAAAAATAATTTAATGAAAATTAAATTTAATGAACTTAAGCCTAATTAAAAATATTAAAAATTTGGATTAAAAACCATAAATAGTTCAACAAAATAACCACAATACTAATTATTGTTAAAAGCTAAGGCACGAGCTCTATGTGTTCATTTGTCCTTTAAGTTGTGCTGAAAAAGGTCAACAAGAAAAAGAAAGACAAAAATGAAAAAACGAAAAATGTACTTTGGACTTCAAGAAAAATTCTTGACAAAAGTACGAAAAAACAGAAGTAAGGAAGAACATGTAAAATCAATTAAAATAGATAATCATTCAAAAAAGCAAACTTCGATCTACCAAAGGTTAAAATACAATTTGGTTTAAGGATTGATGTTTGACTATTGACGTCAGCAGCCTTCGATGGCTGCGAGTGTAAAACGGCAAATCCATTTGAGAAGATCGAGTGGTTGCGATCGAAACATGTCATGGTAACCTGCCGGCCGCGGTTCGAATCCCGGCCACGGTCAAAAATGAAAGATTATCAATAACAATTTTAATTAATTTTCATGTTGTAAAACACCTTTCTTCATAAAAATAATTTAATGAAAATTAAATTTAATGAACTTAAGCCTAATTAAAAATATTAAAAATTTGGATTAAAAACCATAAATAGTTCAACAAAATAACCACAATACTAATTATTTTTGCGTAATTTTAAAAAAATCGGATGAAAAATAAAGTTTTTATTAAGGATTTTGTGGAACGACAATATTTTCATCTTCATTGCTCACACACTATATTCGGCGTAAATTCAAAAAATTTAAATTTAAATGACGAGCGTTTTGAACTTTTGCGTTTTTTTTCGGATGGATCTTCGCGAATGAGGAATCAACAACAGTCCGTCATCATTTGTTCATACCACCAGCCTTTGTAACGTCTCTCGATTTCTTCCATTTCCGGGTGAAATCTTTCACCTTGTTCATCACTTTTCTAAATCGTGGCTTTTGAAAAACCTATGAGGAAAACTTAAAAAAAGGCCGGAAGACCAGATTTTTGGCAAAAATTCGACTTGAGCGACCTCTAAACCTCTTCCGAAAAATCTGAAAAAAATCTCAAAAATTCTTTACCCCATAAGCTCTTAAATTATGCTTGAGCACCCATCAAAATCCAAAAAAATTTGGGACACAATAATGTTTATACTATGATACTCTACTCCAGTTAGACAAATATTTCAAAATGTACCTTTATTGGGAATCATAGACAAGCATGGTAGAGGTTAAACCAAATTATGTTACAAAAGATTGCCATAAAAAAGTAGACATTATAAAAGTTATCTTCGCCAAATTTTGTGTTAATACCAACATCTATAAGGTAATCATGGCATTGGTTATATTTTTGGGATTGGTAGTTGTATGGGAGCTATTGCTTAATAAAAAATAATAAAATTAGGCCAGACTATTTAAATTGAAATAAAAAGTTTTAGTCCAAATTTAGTCTTAATACCACCATAATATGCAATTTTGGACCGATCATCCCAATTTTCAATAACTGCCTGTACTTTGCGCACAAGTTTTACAAAAACAGTCTGCCAGCCGGACGGACATCATTAGAATTGGCTGAGAAAGTAATTGTGTCGATCGGTATACTAAAAGTTGGTTATAGGACAAATATTTTGAATTGTTACATAGGTCTAGAACTGCAACAAATTATAGAACTGCTAGGTTTAATTGATAATTTTTAAATCCCATCTAGTTTTTAAATATTTAAACTATCTGCGGATGTGGTTCAGGCAAATAAAGCACTCTTACTTATTCAGTATAATTATAAAAATAATGAAAAATATTAATTTTCTCACTAAAAACGACAATTTATAAACTTTTAAAATAAATAATTGCACAGTAGTTGTCTGTTCCTGCCCACAGGTTTTCTCCACCTGGAGGTTCTTTAGCTCCCTTAATAAAATCAGACCAAATAAACAAAAGTCCTGCCTCAGTGTCGATGTCAATATAAAGAGCGCATCCTTCGTTATGTTAGCTCTTATGAGCCTTAACGACGACTCTCTTGATGAGTGGTAATTATATTATAATGGGTTATCCATTTTGCGGTTTCAAAAGTAAACGTAATTAAAACACATATAAAATATTTTTTTTCATGATATTTCTTTTTTATTATAAAGTTTCAACGTTGACATTATGTGTGAAATATTTTATCATTTAAATAACCATCACGCAAAGTTTTGCAAGCAAACTACAAAAATGATGATTCTGGCACAGCCATATATCGTGCTTTAAGAGAAAATTATGGTTTACATAATCGTCCAACTACGCAAGCAATTGGCAAAAATGTGAAGAAATTTGAAGAGACTGGAGCGGTTACAGATATTGTAAGGCCAATGCATCATCGCTGCTGTAAGTGAAAGTGTTGCCGAAGACCCGAATGTGTCGATTCCTCGTCGTTCTCAGGAATTAGGACTGTATGGTCGTATGATAATCGACTTTTTTTTGCCTGCTATTGAAGAATACGACTTGGAGAATAAGTGGTTTCAACAAAACGGTGCCACATGCCACACAACTCGAGCGAATATGGCTTTATTGCAAGAGACATTTCCTGGCCGTGTAATTTCTCGTCGTGGCGACATCAACTGGCCACCAAGATCAACGCGTTTAGACTTTTTTTGTCGGGCTACGCGAAAGACCTTGTTTATGAAGATAAACCTTTAACTCTTGAGCACTTAAGAACCAACATTCGTCAAGTTATGGCTGAGATGACCTCAAAAGAATCAATGCTTGCAACTTTTCGCGTGGTGGTCATTTAAATGATAAAGTGTTTCATACATAATGTCAACGTTTAAACTTTATAACAAAAAAAGAAATATCATGAAAAAAATATTGTTACGAAAGTTAAATTATCTAAGAATTATTTATAGTAATAGTTATAAGTTATCTTGTAAGTTATAGTTTTATGTCATATTAGTTACTTAAAATTGTCATGTATAATTTTCAACACAACTGTTATTTTAATATAATTCCTATATGAATCTCCCAGTCATTTCTAGAAATGGTTTTGGAACATAATAAATAGTTTTTACGGGAAGGTTCAGGAAAAATCTAGAAATAATTATGAAATATAAAAAGGGGTGACTCATGTATAGTTAGTTAGTTTGTTTTGAGAAACGGTTCTGTTCGTAACTAATAATTGTGAACAAAATAATTAATAAAGTTTGTTAAGTTAAATAAGTGCGAGTTTTTATTCGGATTTGCAATTAAAAGAACTCAAACGCGTTTATTAAAGGAAAAACGTAACAATTGGTGTCAGAAGTGAAATTGCAATAAAAAAAATAAAATAAATAAGCAAATAAAAAAAAAGGATAAATAATAAAAAAAAAAACTATACAAACAACAATGAAATTCGATGAGTTAAAAGTTGAACAGCTCAAGAAAGAGTTGGGCAAGTTGGATCTGCCTACTGCAGGAAATAAAGCTGAGCTGCAGAAAAGATTAATCGATGAATTTAAGCGACGCAATATTGACATCCCAGCTTATGAATTTGAAAAAAAAGAAGAAATAGAAGTTGCTACCCGTGCAGTAACAAGCAACATGGATCTTAGCACAATGTTTGCTGCTATGATGCGGAAAATGGAAGAAAATTCTGGAAAAATGGAGGATAATATGGAGAGAATGGTAAAAGAAAACTCGGCCGAAACTTCTAAAAAAATGGTAGAAAATACAAGTACCATTTTAGCCGAAATTCAAGAAAATTCCAGATTGACAAACGAAAAACTTGAGAAGCTTCAAGAGATTTCTACAGCTATAAATGAAAGAGTAGGCGATATGGAGATAGAATTCAACCAGAAGCTGTTTGATGTAAAAACACAAGTCACTGATGTAAAAACACAAGTCACTGATGTAAAAACTCAAGTCACGGATGTAAAAACACAAGTCACGGTTTTTGATGAAAAACTACACTATCTGGAAGTAAAAGTTAATAGTCTTCAGTGCCAAGAGGGAACGGTTCGAGTGTTACCAGAAGTCTCTAGTAGAATTAAAGCCCCGAGTTTTGATGGCAGTACACCATTTAATGTTTTTAAGTTCCAGTTTGACACAGTTGCCAACAAAAATGCATGGAAAAAGCTATAGAGCTGATTCTGGCTTTAACAGGAACTGCGGCTGAAATTCTAGAAAGTGTACCAGTAAGTTGCAGAAACAATTATAATGACATTATGGTAGCACTGCAACGCAAGTATGGTGGTGAACACAGAAAAGAAATATTCAGAATGGAATTACGGGTTAGAGTACAAAAGGCAAACGAGACGCTACAGGATTTCGCACTGGAGATTGAGCGCTTGGTGCAGCTTACTTATCCAGGTGAAAGTCATCCATTGCTAGATCATTTTAAGACTGAGGCATTTGTAAACGGTATACGGGATGCTGATGTGAAACTAGCGGTATGTGCATCACAGAAGACATCATTTGCAGAGACGGTATCGTTTGCCCTGGCAGAGGAAACCGCTAGAATAATTTCAAAACCGCATATATGCAAGGTGCGCAAGCTCGATATTGCAGCCGAAGACGAAGGAGATATTCTAAAGGAAATGAGAAGCATGAAGGAGGCAGTTTTGCATGCTTTGGGCGAGAAGCAAAGTAAAATGCTATAAATGCGGTAAAACTGGCCATATTCAGCGAAACTGCAAAGCATCAAGACGATGATCAAGATCTTCTTCGCCACCAGAAAACAACCAACGTGCTTATCACCAGGCGTCACAAGAATCACCTTTAAACTAAAAAAAGCTAGCACTGCGGGGCATGGGCTAGCTTCCACATCTGAGGGCCCCACAATCTCTATATCAGTAGTGCAAAGGTGTAACAGGAATCTTACTGCTTGTGGTTACATTAACGGTCAAAAACGCATTCTTACTGTGGACACTGGGGCATCAAATTCTTTATAAGGTCCGATCTAATACAAAAATCTATCGAACCACTAAGCGGGGTAAGTCTGCGAAGAGCTACGGGCGAGTCTGCCACTGTCTATGGAAAAACAAAAGCACAATTAAGTATGGTCAATGCAATCGCCCATCACGTATTTATTGTGGCTGATATTGTAGACGAGGTAATCATTGGCGCAGATTTTATGATTGAACATGGTATTCAATTGGATATGGGTCAGCAAATTATGTATCGGCGTAATGTGGAAATACCCCTTGAAGTTGGCTACGAAACCAAGGCCCATGCAAGACAGCTAGTCGCCCTTCAACGTGAAAGACTGCCACCCAAATCAGAAACCTTAGTATGGGCGCGAATGGAGGGAGATTGTGAGGACAACAGTTTGTGGGTGGTAGAGCCAGCAGAAGTTAAAGGAGATATCGTAACAGCGAATGCCCTCGTAAAACCCAGCAAGAGTCTAGTTCCCGTGAGAGTATTAAATTTATCCAGCAGTGAAAAAGTCCTTACGCAGAACTTCAAGATTGGACAATGTACTTCAACAGAGGCAATAATTAATTGCGAGCAGCATCAAGGCGCAGCCAGGAGAAGTAGCAAGGACCACGTGTCACTAGAGGAACATGTGCAAAAATGGACCGAAAAGTTAGCATCGCCTTGCAAAAATAAGGCCAAACAACTACTAAGAAGATATTCCTCTGCATTCGCTTTGAAAGGTCAAAACCAAGGCAGAACGTCAATCGTGAAACACGAAATCAACACAGGCGAAGCTAAGCCAATAAAACAGGTGCCAAGAAGCATTTCTCTAGCAAAGCGAAATGAAGTAAAACTGCTGGTTAGCGAGATGGAAAAGAACGGAGTTATTAAACCGTCATCAAGTCCTTGGAGCTCACCAGTGGTTTTGGTGAAAAAGAAAGATGGAAGTACCTGATTCTGCGTGGATTACAGAAAACTGAATTGGACACGTTAGCTGGAGCGGAATGGTTTTCTACATTGGATTTGCAGAGCGGTTATTGGCAAGTGGAAATTTCGGAAAATGATAAGGAGAAAACTGCGTTTAGCGCAAGTGAAGGTTTATGGCAGTTTAATGTGATGCCATTTGGACTCTGCAATGCTCCGGCTACATTCGAGCGTTTAATGGAGCAGGTGTTAAAAGGTCTTCACCGAAAGACATGTTTGGTGTACCTTGACGACATTATTGTAATGGGGAAAACATTTGATGAGCACCTGAAAAACCTAGAAGAGGTGATGAAACGTATATCAATGGCAGGACTTAAGCTAAATGCTAAGAAATGTTCACTGTTCCAGAAGGAAGTAAAATACCTGGGACATCGTGTAACCTCCAAAGGCATCTCAACGGATGATGATAAAATAAAAGCTGTAATGGATTGGCCTCGTCCGAAGAATCTACATGAATTACGCAGTTTTCTAGGCTTATGTACATACTACAGGCGCTTTGTACAAAACTTTGCAAATATTGCTGCAAGTTTACACGAATTGACTAAAAAGGCGCAAAAATACATCTGGGGTGAAGCGCAGGAAGCAGCATTTCATAAACTGAAGGAACTATTGTGCTCAGCACCAATTTTGGCTTACCCCATTACTGGAGAGAAATTTGTGCTTGATACCGATGCGAGCGGATACGGAATTGGAGGTGTGCTTTCCCAAGTGGTCAATGGCGTAGAGCGGGTCGTGGGCTATTACAGCCGAATACTTTCGAAACCTGAGAGAAATTACTGCGTGACGCGAAGGGAGCTCCTGGCAGTACTAGAGTGCGTAAAACATTTTCACAAGTATTTGTATGGTCAACATTTTGAGTTAAGACCAGACCATTCTGCACTCAGGTGGTTGCTACAATTCAAGAATCCGGAAGGTCAGATAGCTCGCTGGATTGAGCGCCTACAAAGTTATGATTTTACTATTGAGCACAGAAAAGGTGGGAAACATGGCAATGCGGATGCTCTGTCAAGACGACCATGCAAACTGGAATGCAAGCATTGTGTAAAGGCTGGAGGAAAGGAATAAAACTGTGAAGTTCGCCTACTGCAGATAGAGTCCAATGAAGACTGGTCAATGGCACAGAAAGCTGACCCTATATTAAAAAAAATTTTCAAGGCCAAAGAAGAAGGCAGAAGGCCGAATCGAAACGAAATATCATCTGAAAGTCCTCTTACAAAAGCATACTGGGCCCTATGGAGCGGCCTACAGTTGATAAATGGCTGCCTGTACCGTGCATGGGAAAGTACCGATGGCAAGTCAGTTCGGAACCTCATTGTGGTGTCGTCGTCAAAAGTACATGAAGTTTTAAATAAATTCCATAACGGACCTAGTGGTGGCTATCTTGGCGTAACAAAAACACTAGAAAAATTAAAACAACGTTTCTACTGGGTTGGGTGCCAACAAGCTGTGGCCGATTGGATATCAAATTGCACCCAATGCATTGCCGCCAAAGGACCAACAAAGAGAAGTCTGGGACCGCTTCAACAGTACAATTCGGGTGCCCCATTTGAGAGAATCGCAATGGATATAGCTGGACCTTTTCCTGTGAGTGATGCCGGCAACCGTTATGTGTTAGTAGTTATCGATTACTTTAGTAAATGGCCAGAGGTGTATAACTGGGTGTGCCGGTATGGAGTTCCAATAGTATTACACTCTGACCAAGGCAGAAATTTTGAATCTGCTGTGTTCAAAAAAATGTGCGAATTCTACGGAATAAGGATAACTATAACAACTCCTTTGCATCCACAATCAGATGGCATGGTTGAAAGATTTTACCGCACACTAGAGGAACACTTGCGTAAAGTAGTAAGTACACATCAGAAAAACTGGGACGAACACATTCCGAAGTTTCTGTTGGCATATAGATCAGCTGTTCATAACTCAACCTCTCGTTCACCTGCCAGAATTGTCTTTGGAACGGAGCTCAGACTACCTGGAGATCTAGAATTTGGCGTTAAGCCTGGACCAACTGATGAAAACAATGAAGGCTTTACCTCACAGGAACAAAATGACCTCAATGAACTTCATGAGTTCGTGCGAAGCCGGATTAAGATGTGCAGTGACAAGATGAAAGCCAGATACGATCGAGCGGCAAATTCGGTAGGCTTCAAAGAAGGCCAGTTGGTTTTACTTTTTAATCCGCAACGGAAGAAAGGACTATCTCCAAAGCTGCAGACTCATTGGGATGGCCTATATAAAGTTATAAAGAAATTGAAAGACGTGGTGTATCGGATCCAGAAATATAAGAGCCCAAGATCAAAAATGAAAGTGGTACATCTAGAACGACTAGCCCATTATGGAAAAGGAGAATCTGAGCCTATTCGGGACGAACAGGCTTAAGTGGAGAGCAGTGTTACGAAAGTTAAATTATCTAAGAATTATTTATAGTAATAGTTATAAGTTATCTTGTAAGATATAGTTTTATGTCATATTAGTTACTTAAAATTGTCATGTATAATTTTCAACACAACTGTTATTTTAATATAATTCCTATATGAATCTCCCAGTCATTTCTAGAAATGGTTTTGGAACATAATAAATAGTTTTTACGGGAAGGTTCAGGAAAAATCTAGAAATAATTATGAAATATAAAAAGTTGTGACTCATGTATAGTTAGTTAGTTTGTTTTGAGAAACGGTTCTGTTCGTAACTAATAATTGTGAACAAAATAATTAATAAGGTTTGTTAAGTTAAATAAGTGTGAGTTTTTATTCGGATTTGCAATTAAAAGAACTCAAACGCGTTTATTAAAGGAAAGACGTAACAATATTTTATATGTGTTTTATTTACGTTTACTTTTGAAACCGCAAAATGGATAACCCGTTATTCACACCAAAGCAAAATCTAGCACATTTAAAATTAAATCTTCTTCGTTATAGATTTTGGCAAAACATCCTCAAACCTACTCAAGAGATGCAACTGTAAATTTCTTAATAATAAACTAAAATATGCAGCGCTGCGTACGCAAAATTTGAAACTTTGGCAGGAAAAAAGAGTGTGGGAAAATTTAAATTATTTTTAAAGAGTAATGGATGCAAATATTAAAAAAAATGCATTACACCAAAAAAAGAACAGCGCCTACAAAGGAAAAAAAACTGTGAAGTGGTGGTAAAGAGGTTCTCTTAATACTCTTCTTTGAAAAAATCTTGCTAAAGGTTACTTTACAACATTACTCAAGTCATACGTATTCGATAATACTTTGTAAGATAGAAATCTAATAAGTTTTGTTGCGATTGTTAAAAAATCAAATTTAACATCAGAGTTTGTGCTGGTTCACACTCTTCAAGTCTAAGCCGTCAAGTCTTGAAGTTTTAGGTAAGGGAGAAAAAGAAATGGCTCCCTTCTCTCCTAAAAGCTCAAGACTTGAGGGGTAAAACTAGAAGAGTGTGAACCAGCACTTCACAACATCACACTTGAAATAATAACATTATTTGCGTTTGTTAAAATGCAACCCTAAGCAAATGAGAAAAATTAAAAAAAAAATTAACTCTTTTGCCATATAACTTTTACAAAAGCTAAAGTTTATTTTATCGAAATATCTAAAAAAATGTGCTGTTAGAATCAGTGTTACCACCAATGAAATTCAAAATTACACTTGAGATGAAGCAAAATTATCCGATTTAAATGATATTGTACCTGATATAAAATTAACGTTTAATTTTATAAAAAAAAACCCCGTTTCACTTAATGAAAAAATGAAACTCTCTCCTGTCCGACTACTTGCTACCCTACCTGGCAAAGAAATATTTACGCCGAATATTATCTAGATATCTATCGAATTTCATCTAGACAAACATATATTTAATAATAAGTTATCGTCGCCAAATTTTATATCAATACCAATCATTTTTTAAGGAATTTATGGCATTTATTGTAATCATTATATCTTCTAGATCGAGTAGAGACTAATCTGTTAAATAAGTATTTTGGTTCACATGTGAAAAGAATTTTATGAAAAAGAACTTTGTTACTTTTTCATAAAATTCTTTTCACATGTGAACCAAAATACTTATTTAACAGATTAGTCTCTACTCGATCTAGAAGATATAATGATATGATACAAATCAGATATAGAACCTCTTTCTCTGAACATCATTTTTATATTTTTGCTATACGTCTTTGGAACGAGCTACCGCCAAATCTACAATTTATTAGTAACGCTTTGCAATTCAAAAAAGAAATTTTTAAACATTACAATTAACCATAATTGTTTTTGATTTGTCTTATAATTGTATAAAGTATGCTTGTATTGCTCTTGCTTTTTTTTTTTTTTTCTTTCATAATTTTTTTATAATTTTTTACTATTTTTTTTGTTACTTATTATAACATTATTTTAAATTATATAATATTTGATCGTCGCCAAATTTTATATCAATACCAATCATTTTTTAAGGAATTTATGGCATTTATTGTAATCATTATATCTTCTAGATCGAGCAGAGACTAATCTGTTAAATAAGTATTTTGGTTCACATGTGAAAAGAATTTTATGAAAAAGAACTTTGTTACTTTTTCATAAAATTCTTTTCACATGTGAACCAAAATACTTATTTAACAGATTAGTCTCTACTCGATCTAGAAGATATAATGATATGATACAAATCAGATATAGAACCTCTTTCTCTGAACATCATTTTTATATTTTTGCTATACGTCTTTGGAACGAGCTACCGCCAAATCTACAATTTATTAGTAACGCTTTGCAATTCAAAAAAGAAATTTTTAAACATTACAATTAACCATAATTGTTTTTGATTTGTCTTATAATTGTATAAAGTATTGCTCTTGCTTTTTTTTTTTTTTTTTTTTTCTTTCATAATTTTTTTATAATTTTTTACTATTTTTTTTGTTACTTATTATAATATTATTTTAAATTATATAATATTTTTTTTTATTGTAATAATTATGCTAATTAACATTGTAATAATTCTGTGCGATAATAATAAGATTCTAAATCTTGTAGCACAGAAACACAAATTAAATAAATAAAAATGCTATTTTCTGGAGTAGTATTTCTATGGAAGCCATGGTTAAGTATGGACCGATTCAAAAAAAAAAAAAAAAATTACTAAGACGATTTAAGTTGAAATGATATATTTAAGGGACAAAATTTATCTACATAAACACCAAAAAGTTAAGATGGTTAACGAGCATCAAGACTATTACGGAAAGCAGTTTGTATGATGGCTATGTGAAATTATAGACCGATTCTTACGATTTTCAATAGTATTCGACAATGAAACGTATGTACAAGGTTTACATCGATAGAAAGCCAGCCAAACGGACGAACGGACATTGTCAGATCGACTCAGACATTGATTGATACTAGAACCAATATTTTTATGTGTAACATATTAAAACAAAACATATTCAAAATAACATATATTCTACACCTTAAATAAATTACACACAAAATTAAAAATTAAACCCAATTCGAGTAATTACCCACATAGTGGTAACACTGTTAAAAAGTGACTCAACTCAAAATTTTCATTATTATATTTCGGGCTTATATGTTTAAACTACGCAGTAGACTCTTGTTTATATACAAAAAAAAATCAGTGTATTTTGCTGTTGTTAACTGTTGCTAAAAAAACAGTTATGTCTTTCAACTGATATAAAGTTACAACTCCTAAAAGTGACTTATTTTTAGTTGTGTCAGAAAATATTCTGGTAGTAGATCCCTACTACTAAGTGCTAAATAGTGTTAATTCGAATTGTGACACTTTTGATAAAATATGTAAGTGTTTGTTGGAGTTTATATTGTTAGAATTTGGCAAAAGTGTGAAAACTTAAAAAGAATTCAGCGAAAGCTTCGCACAGACGGTTGTCAGATCTTACAATGTTATCATTAAAATTGCCTAAAAATGTCTAGCAACTGTATGAACATTGTGAGATCATTTTCATTTGGCAGATGTGTGAAAGTTAGGCATCTGACAATGGCACCATTGTCAGAAAAATGACAACATTGTAAGATCTGACCACCGCCCGTATCTTGTGCAAATAATAGATACATACATAATCGAAAATGACACAACTAAAAATTGTTCATTATATAGTGTATAAATCAGTGTTCGAAAATAATCAGTACATTATTTAGTGTTCGGCTCACACACCCAAGAACGATATCTATTTTTTTAGTGATTGTGTAGACGAACGCAACTCTTAATACCGTTCGTAACTATTTTCAAGAAGGAGCCCAACATTATATCTGCGGCTTGGGGCTAAATGGGCCGATGTCAAAATATTAACTTTTGAGAAAATTGAAATTAAAGTTTTTTATAGAAGAGTTCTTAGTGAAATTGGCTAGTAAAGCCTTTATAAAGCTGTTCTGGATTAAATTAGAACTTGACTGTTTAAGCAAAATAAAAGCGAGTAATAAAAGACACCTTACGCAATGATTAACTCAAAACAACAAAATATTGACATTGGCCCTTTTAGCACCAAGCCACAGATTTATTGTTCTGTTATTCGTTAAAAAACAGAACAATTGTAGTGATACTGCCGACAAACATTATATTGTAATGCTCTTTAATGTTCCCCTTTTACATTGATAAAGAAATGAACAAACAACAAATTTAAGCAGCGACCGCACCACGAACAGCTTGTGTGTATATTGTGTATATGTTTTGATTGTGTAAAATTATTTTGCTGGCTTTTTGTTTTTTTTCGTATGTGTGTTTTGTTTTTGTTAAAAATGTTTGGTTTTTTACCAGCCAAAATGGAGAAACATTACCCCCGTTTTCACATCCAAGTTCGAAAAACTCAATATACTCACACTTTTTCACTAACTTTCACACAATTTTTGTACATTCAGCCAATCGGCTGTTTCCTCGTTTTTTCGTTGATAATACGTATACACTACTTGCAAGTAATTATTTGCATGTGAAAACGTAGGGTTAAGCTTGTGGATTAGAAAAACGGAATTAAATGTTCTCATCTTTTGTTTAGGTTGATAAAAATAGTATTATTTTTGTGTTCGAAAGATGACTAACAGAGAAACGTTAATTTTTTTAATGATTTTCTACAAACAATATTAACGTTTGTGTTTTCCACAAATCTACCGAACCGAACACTAATGAGCGATATTTAGTGTTTATTTTCGAACACTGGTGTAATTATTTAAAAAAAAAAACTTTTGATAATAATCTGTATTGATTTTCTTTTAAATGGTCCAAAGACTTGTTTCAAACTATTTTCTTTTAGGTCAAACCCAATTTTTTTGGATTTCTGAGAAATTAAGTTTTTTGAGTTGAGTCACTTTTGAACTAGTTGTGCTATATATTTTTTGAACTCGCGTTGATAGAAGGTACGCAAATTTTTTTAAGTTAGTTTATGGGTGAGAGAGGAGAGAAGAAAAGCATGTTCTCTTCCCCTCTCACCAATAAACTCAGACTTTCTGAAAGAAAACTTTCATAGTGTGATCCCAGACTTACGGTTGCATCACTTTTAATTTTTATTTAAATAATAACTTTTCGTAACATATTCTCCTAATATTTTTGTATTTATTGCTTTGAATCTTCGATAATTCTACACAGAAAAAATTATTTTTCCAATTCAAACAAAAAATTTGTAGAATCAAACAATTTTTTGTCTGAAATCGGTCCTACAAACAAATTTGCATATTCAAACAATTTATTTGCATTTTGTTTACTGAAAAAAAACACTAATTTTTTCAAACAAATAATTTAACTGAATCAAACAAAAAGTTTACTGAAATTCAAAATCAAAAAAAAAAAAAGTTTTTGCACAAGCAATGACGCGCACACAAGTAAGCACTGTATGAGAAGGTGACGGCAAAGCAGAGCCGCCGACTGGCTTTGAAACACATTTTTTTGTTGGAATAATTTTTGAACGAAGTCTTATTTATACATACACACAACACAATGTTTTTCTTTATCACTCTCTGTTGCTGTATCCTTTCCTTTGCTAAAGAAGAAATGTAACCAAAAACGGCAGCAGACCGACTCGATATGTTTTTCGTCATCATTCTATTTTTGTATTTGATGTATTTAACCAAACAGTTTTAAAAAATTGAATACGGGATTTTGTTTCTTATAATGTCGTGTCTGCTATTGTTTTTCTTATAGTTGCACTTTTTTAAAGCGTCCAAAAATAGACTGTGTGTGTTTTTTGTTGTTGTTCTTATATTTCACATAAAGAAGTGTTGCTTACGATCAAATAAAAAAATGCAAAAAGACGACAACATTAAAGAGCGTTAAATATTTCATACAAAATTATGAAAACTTGACACCAATAACGCGTTTATTTTATTTTTGAAGAGTTGTCCACATTTTTGTTGGTTAAATAAAAATCAAACAAAAATATTGATTGAATCAGTAAAAATATTTATAGAAATTAAAAAAATTTTCAAACAAGCGGTTGTTTGAAAATAATTCGGCAATAATTTTTTCTGTGTAGTATGTTTTTATATTCTTCCATTTAATTGCGCGTTGTTATTTGTTCTTCTTCTTCGCACGATGTTGCTTATGCGCCCCATACACGTTTTAATTCAATTGTCAACTGAGTCTTTCAACTGAGTTGATACTTGGCCACACACTTCATCAACTGAATTAAAATATTTTAAATTAATTTTAAAATTTAATGAAATAAAAGACAATTTTTAAAATACTTAACTTTTTTTTTGCAAAAGAAAACTACAAACATTAATTTTGACAGCTTATCAAGAGACTCAAGCACACACTGTACATTAGAATTGAAAGACTTAAGCTTCGTACAGACTGTGGTCAGATCTTTCAATGTTGTCATTAAAATCCCAACAAACACGAAGTCAAACCTTTGATATAAAATGACTTTATCATTTGACATCAAACACAATTCTCAAACGTTTTTCAAATGTTTGATTTTTACATTTAAATTCAAATTGATAATGATTTGAAAATAAGCATTTGACATCAAATGTTTTATTAATTTGATGTCAAATTGGTATCAAATGTTAAATTCAAATCAAAACTAAACTTGGCAGTACTTAATCGAAAAATAAATGTAAACATTAAAAATGGCGATTAAAGTTAAATTTTTACTTTGTGGTTAAATGTGAACAATTTATTTCTTGTGAAAATTAAAAATTATTTGTGAGTAATTACAATGATTATGAATACGAATTAAACATGAATTAAAAGTTTATTGTATGAGCGCGGTGCTACAACCCTCAAAATAAAAGGGTGCCAATTATTTCGTCTTTGCGAGAATTAGAGGACGGACAGAACATTATTTCATATTTTAGCTATGGTGCCAAATGTTTATCTCACAGTTTATTTAAATAAATAATGAATTTAAATTAAAAAAATAAAATAGTTTTATTTATGTTCCACATTGTGTTATAATCAACATTTGCAAAACGTTTGAGAATTACGTTTGAAAGTAAGTTGAAAATAAAGGCATTTTTCAATTTGAAAATAATTTCCCCTTTTTGTTGAGAATGCTATGATTTTCAAATCAAACGTTTGTCGTTTGAGAAAAAGTTTGATTTCAAATCATTTTCAATTTGAAGTCAAACCTCCGTGTTTGTTGGGATTCACTAAAAATGTCTTGCAACTGTGTGAACATTGTACGCTATTTTCATTTGGTAGATGTGTTAAATTAATGCATCTGACAATGGCACCATTGTCAGAAAAATGACAACATTGTAAGATCTGACCATCGTCTGTACGAAGCTTCAGTAGTCAACTTGGAAAAATTGAAATCTTTTGATTTTTCTTCAACCAACTCGACATCCGTTAAACTAATCAATTGACAAAGCCATACACGCTTTAATTTGGACAACAACCGACTCAGTTGACAATTGAATTGAATCGTGTATGGGCTGCTTTAGTCCCTATCCATATTATGAAACATTTGATTGGTTGTTGATGAAAGGGAAAAGACGAATGGAAAAGTGTTATTTGTTTCATCTAAAACAGAGAAATCCATTTCTTTGCACAATTGTGTATACCACTCAGGACTGCCATATTTGCCGATTTATCAAAGTGCCGATTTTTGCTCAAAAAATGTCGATTTTTTGATAAACACCTTAAACACGATAACTTCTTGTTTGTTTTAGTATATGTTATTAATTTTCTGCAACACTGGAATGAATACTTGTTACATTTTTGAAATTTTATTTGAAAAATATTCAATTATGAAGAATGAAAGTACTAAATCCAAATGAAAAAGCCAACGTTTTTTTGACCAAAGCTAAAGGAAGAAATCATTTTTAAACTTTAAACAATTTAATTAAAATTTCTTTTTCTAAATATAAAATACTTTTTAAGTTTGAAAATGAATAGACACTTACAAAAAAGGAAGGGTTAGCTAAATTTATATTCAAAATCAATGAAAATAATTGTAATCAAAAAATTATTCTTATAATACTTATTATACCTAATTAAGGCTGATACAATTACATCCGATAGCCAATCTGATGTAAGGAAGTGAAGGAATTTAAAAACTTTTTGGCAAAAAAGTTCAGATTTAAAACGTGTGAATTTTAGTGGTGCATTTCCAAAAAATTATTTTCCTTTCATATACTTTCGAAAATGTGGAAAGGATTATAGACAAGTCAACCTAAATAAAACAATATATCGATGTTCATTGAAAAATTAAAATTTGCAAAAAAAATTTTCTAAAGATTATTTAAAGCTTAATAATGCGAACTGCCTAAAAACTGAAATCAAAAAGGACTTAATAAACACGTTAAACTCAAATATTTGTCTATAAAAAATAATTAAATAGATTAAAAATAATTTACCCTACATACAAAACATAGGCGCATATTCATAAATTATCACTAAGTGTTAACTTTTTTTAATACCTTTTTAAGTTATTCACAGTTGGTTACTTTCAGCAAGAAAAGTTTACACTTAATTATGGGTAAAGCTGTAACTAAATGCCAACTAACTAATACATACAAAGAACAGCTGATTAATATTATCTTATAATTTATTTGAATATCAAAACAATTTTGGCGACCAATTTGTGTCACTCTTAAATACAGAAAACAATAAATACTCTTATACCGTGTTCAGATATGCGCCTTAATTGAGTTGTACGCAATATTGCTCAATTAGTACGAAACTGTTATAAATATTGAGTAAAATTAAAATGCGACCCTGTCACAAGTGTGTTTAGTGAGCAAAACACATCTTACTAAATAAAGTGTTTTGACATTTACCCTGCAGGTAACGAGACTAGTCCATACATGCATGTAAAGAGTAGTCCATAAATGAGTAGGAGTACTCCAAAACTACTCAAAATATATGGGTAAAAGGTGGTCCATTTAACATTACGATGTCCTAGGAGGGGACTATATAACCCACCGAAGTAGTCCCTAAACTACCCCATGGACTACTAAAGTGGGTTAGTTTTAAAAGTACTCCATGTCACTACAGTATGGAGTACACTAAAGGGGTACCCTGCAAATAATTTTGGACCACCTGATCCATTTGGATAAAATGGACCACTCCATGGACTGGTCCTATGTAATGCAAGCATGGACCATGTCATTGTTAAAAAGTGTTTGTAGTGAGACGACATGTCTTCGTTTTTTAACGACAAGCTTTCGTTTTAAAACTACTCCTTTGTAGTCCAAAGCTGGGTTATATGGTCCTGCCCTAGGACATCGTAATGTTAAACAGACCATGTTTTTTCCATACGGTTGGGTTACTTTTGGACTAGTCCTACTCCCTTGTGGGCTACTCTTTACACGCGTATTTCGGCTGGTCCTATTATTTGCAGGGTAGTTTAAGCATTTTTCATTTTTTACTGCCTGTTTGTAGAACGCGAGCGAAAAAGTGACTCGTTCAACTTAAATTTTAAACAAAAACCAAATTTCAAAATTTGTTTTTGTTTTAAATGTAATTTAAACGAGTCACTTTTGTGCTGGCGTTCTACAAACAGGCAGTTACTTATCGCCTTTTATGGCGTGCCCTGTAGTCTATTATTAAATATATTTACTTGGTATTTTGAATTTTTTTCCTTTTTTTCACAAATTTCACAAACTTTCACTTTTAAATAAACAATTAATAATGGACACGATCAGGGCTACCAATATGTTATACTGTAAACTATAGAAAAGTATACATCATGCAGTTGTTGGCAGCATTGCATGTTAATTTCTTATAACATGGTCCATATTACAGTAGATTGGACCATGTTGTAAGTAGTCCATTTAAGCCACAATGGACCACGTATTCCAATATTATCTGTAGGGTAGCAACTGAAATTACAACAAAAAAAGACCCATCCGTTGGTCTGATAGAAGCCAGATGTATATTCCTTAAAGATGTCAAAAGTGGTTTACATTTTGCTTATACATGTATGTATGTTGTATGAAGTAGTAATATTAACAATGTTTTTTTTTCAAAACTGTCAAACGTTAATTGAGTTAGCCAAATTGTGTATAAGTGAACAGAAAGATAATTATGTCAATAAACCGAATATTGACTCAATAAAAAAGGTATATCTGAACTTGCTTTATTACATTTGCTACTTGCGTCCATTTATACTGCGTCCAAAAACATCCATACAAAAAATAAAATAAATAAGAGATGTGTTTTTAGTCACCAAATTTTATTGAAAAATTATATTTTTATGGGCCCTATTTTAATTTATTTATACAAAAACTATAACCAAAAAATTATTTTTTACAATTTGTATGCTTTTTTTGCGAACAATAATTGTTTTTTTAATAGCTTAATAAGCTTTTAAATTAACTACAGTATATATCGTTCAAAATATTATCGACATTTTGTTTCCTCTACTGCCAATATTTATTTTTTTTTTTATTTATGGTTGCATTTCTTCAATCAGCTGAAAGCAGTTGCTAAGCTAGTTATGAATTATGAATATAGATCTTATTCTATGAACTATTTTTTAGTTTATGTTTTGTTAGTTGCGACTTTAGTTATGATTTCTGAATATGCGCCATATTTATTTATTATCTATTTATTAAAAATTTGCCGGTTGTGTGCCTAAAAATATATACATACATATATATTTTTATACCCTCCACCACAATTAGTTGTGAAGAGGGTATACAAAGTTTGTCATTCCGTGTGAAACTTTTTTATTATTCATCTCAGACCCCATAAAGTATATATATTCTGGCTGCTTGAGTAATTCTAAGTAGAGCTGCAAAACAATCGATAGTACTATCGATAGTATCGATAGTTTTATTTTTGGCGGACTATCGATAGTTTTTATCACTATCGATACTATCGGAAAATTTTAAAAGTAGCTGCAAAGTTGATTAGATGTAGTCAACGAAACATTTTTTACAACTCATTCGATGCAAGTTTTAAGCAGTACATAAACTTTTTTAGTTCTTTGGGAAAAGCAAATGAAAAAAGTAATTAAGTTGCCTTAACCCAAATTTGAGTTTATTTTTAGATCATCATATTCAAAGGTACACATGCAACAACAACTAGAAACACTGGCACCCTTGAGACCTTCGCAATCAAAGTTACACATGGGTAGGGTTGCCATCCGTCCTCTTTTCCCCGGACACCGTCCTCTTTTTTTGGGTATCCGGGGCAGTCCTACTTCTTTTTTATCAAGTGTCCGGGGTTGTCCGGCTTTTTACACCTTCATTGTAAATTTGTTCCTGGATTTAAATCACAGTTCACAAAATTCATTAAAATAAAAGATTTTGGTGCTCGGGTTTTTTTAAGATAGGTATGATTTAATTTTTGGGGACGTAACGTGACAAAAAGAGTACTTTTCTTTGAATGTGCCCAAAATGGAGCTTACAAAAAAAAAAAATGGAACAAATAAGCAAAAGCAACCTTATCAATGTCGTTACTTTTGTTCAAATAAATACTTATTGCTCAAATGATTATATTAAAATTTTATTTTAAGATTCTTTTTGGAAAGAAAAAAAAATCATATCTTAAAAAAGCACATCCCTCAAAGTTTTAGGATTTTTAAAAAACAATTTGAAGTATTATATAAAAAAAAAATGAGCAAAAAAATAGGGTTTTGACTTAGTCCATTTTTAAAATTTGATATTTTGCATATACATTTTTTTCAATATAATTATTGTAGCCTCAAGTATTCTCTTTAAACTGTCAAAAATCATCTTCGTATGTAAAGTAGTTTTCGAGATATTAAAAGAATAAACTCAACACATTCGGCTTATTCGGCGATATTATGACAATTTGAATATGACATAACTTTTGAAAAAAAAATTAAAAAATTGTTTTTCGTTGATATGTGTTCTTTATGGGATCAAATAAACCCTCTCGCCAAATTGCATTCAAATCGAAAGGGGTCGAGTCCCACTCTTGGTCGACTTGACATGGAATTACCCAAATTAAGTTTTTGTGTGCCGTCGTTAATTTTATTAATATTAAGTTGTTTAGAAAGTGTCCTCTTTTTTCGAACAAATGTCCTACATTTTTTATGCTGGCGTCCTCTTTTTCTCAAAATAGAAATGGCAAGCCTACACATGGGTAAAGTTTCAATTATTTTGTACGACTTTTCAGGAAGTTATAGAAAAATGACTCCTTGCGTACATATCGTTTTTCAATTTGTAATAATATTTGGAATAAAACTTAAGTTTACTTTAGATCTGTGACATAAGGATTGTTTAGGAATAAAAACTTTAAGAAAATATAACCGCAGATAAATTATGATTATATTAGAATAGGAGTAAATTTTCAAAAATCACCTTTAATTCTTAAAAAATAAACTTAAGCACTTTTTCGTTATTGCCACAGAATTGTGTACTAATTTACATATTAAAATAATGCTAATCTTACCTACCTTATATATACTAAATTAATTCAAAAAGTGTTACGTTGTTTATTCAGCTAAAAATAATTTTGAGTTTAAAGAAATAATAGCAACCAGGGTTCTTACAAGTGGTGTTTCTCACTAAATGTGGCTATTTTTTTACTTGTTTGTCATTTTTTTCTTAACGAAAAGTCTTAAATAAATTAATGGAATTATTTTGTAAAAACTTTGTTCTACTTTCTTGAAAAATTTTTTAAAATTCAAAAAATTTTATATGAATAAATTTTCAACGCAAGGGTTACGAAATAACCTTTTAAATTTCTAGACTTTAGTTGAATATTTTGACGTCGAAGATGAAAAAAACTGACAACCCTGATGACAACTAACCATCTCTATTTCCATATAAAGTTTTTATTTATTTTAAACCATAGAACATTGAAAGTGAAAGTGGATATGCTGGTCTTTATACCTGAAAAATTTTTCTGCAAATGAAGTTTTAAAACTTTTTAATTTTTTACCACCTTCATTGAGTACCGTGTCCACAGAAGTGGCACATAGAAACTTTTCGATACTATCGATAATATCGATAGTTTTTAAGCAAACTATCGAAACTATCGATGGGGCGACTATCGATAGTTTTGCAGCTCTAATTCTAAGTCGATTTAGTCATGTCCGTCTGTCTGTCCGTCTGTTGAAAACACGCTCACTTTCGAAAAACTCAAAAGAAATAAACAAACTAGGTGTCAAATTGCTTGTAGTTATCCTAAGCAGTTTGGGATTGAATTTCAGCAAAATCGGTTCAGTAGGACCAGAGCTATGAATCAAAATGTGGAACCACCACCTTCAAAAACTTGATAATTTTGTTACAAAAACTAACATAAATTATGCAAAAATGCACGGAATGACATAAGATTTTGCACAAGTCCGTTTTATTCGACTAGAAATTACACTGTAAAATTTCGCGAAGGTCGGTCCATAATTTACCCTAAGCCCCATATAAACACCACTCCCGGAAAACAGTTTAGTACGCCTAAAACCGTAAAAAATAATGCATTCATAACAAATTTTGGCTCGTCACAATTTTATAGGACTATAAATGATACTGTGAAATTTCGTGAAGATCGGTACATAATTTACCCTAGGCCCCATATATGCCCTACTCCCGGAAAACAGTTTAGTCTCCTAAAACAATAATTAATAACAAATCGTCACAGTTTAAGATAATAATAATAAAAAGACATCATACAGATATTACTCCTTAAACATTCGAACTGTCGGTGGAGGGTATCAAAGATTCGGCACAGCCGAATATAGCACTCTAACTTGTTTTTTTTTTTATTATTTTATTTAATGAACTATTATTATTTTTTTATATGTTATTAACATTAGTTAATGCTGAATTGTTCTGTTTTGTTATTAAATAAATGTTTTACTGTATTTAAAATAGGTTTTTTAAATTTTCCGATTTTTGGCCGATTTTATTAACTGAAAGTGCCGATAATGCCGATTTTTTTTTTAATGTGCCCATTTCTTATCAAAATCTTCTGGCACCCCTGATAACACTACTAAGAGTATAAACACAATGTTTCCGTTAGAGAAAAATAAACATAATACAATGGAAGACGGCGACGGCAAAAGTTGTCATTGTTTGTTTACATTTTTATTAATTTATTTGTGCATACATTTTTATCATGTTTTTTGTGTACAATAATGTTATGAACATCGCTTATTATTCAAAAACTATGGCAGCATAAGAAAGAGAACGAGTATCAAAAATTGAGAGAGAAACAAAGTCCGCAATGAAAATAAAATAGATTTTAATTTTATGCCGTTCCGCACTGCGGTTTTTTACTTCAAAATCGTATGAAAAACTGCACCGCAATAAAATATCGTTACATTGTGTTCAGCCTCTAACACATATTTCTATGCTCTTAAATTCAGTCGTCGATGTGACTTCGACAAGTGGATACGTCTAGCGGATGCAATGTTATTTTGATTTAGGTTAACAGAAAAAACTTTATGATGACACTCAAAAAATTTTGTGCGGTCAAAAATGCTTTTGGTGCAATATTTTTTTTTATGAATTTTTAAAGCACAACAATCTTTAATTTTTTACAAATTGTTTGATAAGATATTTGAAACTGATTTAGAGTCAGAAAGCTTCCTAATAGAAACAAAGTGCAGTTTTAAAATCAGCGACATTGAATTGGTAAAGAACTGTTACAAATTTTCTATCAACACAAAAAATGTTTGTGTTCCCTTGTGTTATACAACTTATAAAATAAGAACATATAAAATATATTACTAACATTTTTCTGCAGCTGTAAATAAATGCATTCTCTCAATTTTTTTACTCTCTTGTACTCACTAATCCACAACCAAAAAATTTTTGGAAGACCCTGATCCAGGGTTACCTTTGGAAATTTTCGAAAAGTGTCGCAAAAAGGGGATTTTCTGGAAAAAGGGGTCAAAAAAAGGGTTTTTAAATTAAAAAAGGGTCAGCTTTTTTTAAAGGCAGTATTTCCCACTTTAAAGAAAATAATAAGACTAATGTGTTGTTTCCAGGTGACAAGCAATTTGTTATCTAGTAAAATTTATATGAAATGTAATTAAAAAACTGAGTGATTTTCATATAAAATTTTCTACACAATCAATTGCCTGTCACCTGGAAACAGCACCTAAGTTTTTTATAAACAAACAAAAAATATTAATTTCAGGTAGTAAGTGCTCAAAAAACTTAACTTTTTTATGGAATGACAGAAAGTTTGTTCTTCATCATTTACGCTAATTTTTTAATGGTTTTTATGTTATTTTCGCACATTTTCTTTTTTTTTTGCCGATTCAGCGATTTCATATTAATTTTATGGTTTGTTTTCAATTCTGCAATTGTTTGCGAATTTTAGCTATGTTCGCGAGTAGAAGCGATTTTTTTCTGAAAGTTTTCTGATTTTTTGAGATTTTTAATAAAAATTAGGCTTTGCTATAATACCGCTGCTACCACATTTTTGACTTTTTATCAATTTTATGGCATGTTTGAAATATAAAAAATTTCTGCTTTTTTTGTAAACTTTTCCGAATATTTAAATTTATGCGTAGCTTTGATGCTCTTTGAGGCAATCATCGCCGTTTACAAAAAGCCAAAAGTTTAATCCCTTATGCCATTAGTAAAGGCTACCCTTTTAGAGCGCAAAACATTATTCAGAAACGAACACCAAATTGCCTTTTTTTAAATAAAATGTCACGTTTTTTTTGTAGAAAAGAAAACCATAAGCTATTCAAAAAATAAAGAAAAAATTATAAATAATAACAAATATGTATGAATGTATGTACATAAATGTTTGCTATTAATGAAATTGTACTTTAATTTGTACTTTTTGCTATCGAAAATCTAGTTTTGAAGTCGTAAAAATGTTTTAAAAAAAACTTTTTACGAAAAATAACTACTTTTTGGGAAAGTCCCTTCCTCCATCTCCGCTTCAAACAAATAAGGAAAAGAAAACATGGCATTGTAAGTTTCTACTTTGAGTCTGTTAAATAGTTTATTTTTAGGGAATGCTAATTACGAAAACATTTGTTAAGCTGAAGCACTACTGTTCAGTAGGGTAAAAAGGGTCAAAAAGTGGCACAAAATAGTTTAAAATGATACAAAAAGGTAATTAAAAAAGGGGTCTAAAGGATATCAAGACCGTCGAAAAAGGGTAAAATTGATATTTTAGTACCACAACGGTAACGCTGCCCTGATCTTCAAGCAGTTTTTGTAAGTTTGTTATTGAAAGAAAGAGAGAAGGCTTAGTAAATGACGCAATGCTGTAAAACAAAATTTTTATTCTATGGACACGAATGCAGTTTCAAAAAAAGTTTTTGCAGCAAATGTTTTATAATATGGATGAGGACTTACAAAACGTTAGAAACTTTAAAAAAATATATCACACAAGAATTTGAATGAAAAAATTTATTTTTTAAATTTTGATTGTTACCGCAGTTCTCTGCGTGATTTTTTATTTTCAATTAAGGCAAATTAATTGAAACAAATAAAAAAAATTTTTTGAAACAGCATTACTTCATTTAATTGAAACACTGGTGAAAATTTTTTCTGTGTACAACAAGGCGCAACGTGTAGGGGCCGCATAAAAAACTTGTTTTTATTATATCGAGTATACAAACTATACATATGATGTATGTATGTATGTATGTAAGCAAAATTTTTCAATAACGAAAAATATTAAAATATCGCAACCTTAGGACTAAAAGTTGCGGGGCCGGGGTTGCGGGTTCGATTCCCGCCAAAGACTCTGGTTTCGTTCCTGCAGACAAGCGTAGGCCTTTGCGGGATGAGCTTAGGGAATTAAAAAAAATAGAACCTTGTGGTTTTAAGGTCTGCTAAGGAAAACTATAAAAAAATATGATTTTGAAAATTATTCGTCGACACTTCGTTACGAAATTTTCATAAATATTTGGTCATAGTGCACTAATACCAATTATGATTTTATGTTGAAAGTGTGTGTATATTATTAACAAGTGTTTATATGTGTTAAGTCTGCACTCTTGGCGCCAATTCATTAGCGCTGTTATAAAGTTGAAAAGTTTTTGCTTTTGTTGCTGTGAAAGAATTTCTTTGTTGCTAAAAGGAAGCCAAACAAACCTCGACAAGCCAAACCAAAATAGACTGAACGAAACCAGGCAAGCATTTCAATTTATTCCTAATGTTGTCCTGGCTGGAAGCCTGCCTAACTGTTTCATTCTTCTCTCCATGGACGATTCAGTTGTGTTGGCGTTTGGTGGTCATTTTACCAGCACTTCAACCCCCATTTATGCCCCAATGATTGCAGTTGAAAATTGTTTTCAAGAACTCTAAAATTATTTAGTTTTACTTTAAGCATTTCTTGCTTGTATTCTTTTTTTTTTTTTTCCTTTGGTTTTATCTCTCGCATTTATGAACTTTCTATCAGCAAAAGATGTTACACACAAACATTTTTCAAAACTTTGCTGTAAGTGTGAGTTTTGTGGCTGTTCTATACAACAGAAACAAACAAAACAAAATAATCGTAATAAATGAAAACGGCTCTAAAGTACCTTTTCTTTAATAAAATTGCACAGAACTGTAATTAAGTTTAAGTAGGCGATAATAAGTGTTGAAATTAAAATGGCGGCACTTCATCGCAAACTTGTTCATTATTAAATGTCTTCAATAGTCCTTAGCTAATATAATATTAGAAGATAATATTAAAAATTTCTATATATTTCAAATACATGCATCGATATAGTTATCCTGTATTTTTATTTTCAGAAATCACGACAAATTAATCATTATTACGATGATGATTTATAACAAAGACTTAAATGAAAACTTCAAGTGAACCTAAATGTCCGATTGATGCTAAAAACATTGGAAATTTTAGTTATTTACAATTTGAATTGCAGGTATGTAAGTAAATAAAAGTTTTGATTACAAAATACTAAATATTTCTTAAGGTTTTTTTATTTTAAACATTTTTTAACGGCTTAGTGATAGTACAGAAATTTTTCACTAAAAATTAAAGTGTTATGGCCAATTTTCAGGATTGATATTAAAACACATTTATGTTTAAAATCGTTTTAAATACAAAATTCTCTTCTTCACTAAATACTTAAATCAAACTTTATTCACCGATGTGGTACACTTTATTTCAACTTAAGTTTCTATTGTAATATTTTAGCAAGGTGGTCTCAATATCACGACAATACAACAACAAGGGGCAAAGCAATAACAATCAGCTGTTTTTTGAGACCACCTTGTAAATAAATTTACTTGTTTATGATTTTTTTTTGTATTTAGTAGTGCTACCATACTTTTATGTTAATTAAGTAAGTCTTTTCAAATAAAACTCAAAAAATCAATCTGTATTTAAATACGATTTAAGTTTTTATGAAAATTAACTTAATTAAGATTTAATTACAATCCTGAAAATTGGGCATTAGTCTTATTTTGTTTCAGTATAACCAATATATATATATAAATTATATAGAGTAAGTGCCGAATGTGTTACAGTGCCCTTTTTCTTAAATTAACAAGTCAAGAATAATGAAACAAATCTTAAAGGTTTGCCGGTCTTAAAAAATTAGGAAAGCTTTGATCTGTTTTATTTTTGCAAGTCATTCTAATGGTGTTTCTTTTCTGACAATAATATTCCTCGTATGCTGCAGCGCGGGTTTTTGTTCTATTTTAAAAATATATGCACAAATGTGAAAAGTTGTCGTTTTCCTTTCTTAATATGTTGCAAAAATAAATTGCAAATTCGTTCCATTTCTTCCCCCAGCTATAATTCAGAATGAGATAATACCCTTTTTTGCATCTGCGCTAAATACTTTGTGATGGATATACAAAATTTTTGTTTTTCTTTGGCTTGTCTTTTATTTAATAATTATGTTTTTTGGCGCAAAAGATGACTTTAATTATTAAAAATCAGTGCTGTTAACGCTTATTGTAATTCAAAAAAAATTTTAAGCTGAAAAATGCTACAACCGTGGTGAATATCGCTTATTAAAAAAAACTTTGCATTCAATATTTTACATGATAAATACACATTAGTGTTGAGTGTAAAACGAAGATATTATTTTGTTCCATTGTAATGTAAAATAATGGATCACTTTGTAAGAGTGCGTGTTACTCGATAAATGTAACACAATTAAAATGCATTACTATTTTTTAGAAAAGAAAACACCATAACTGTCAGTTGCAAAAAATTTAAGTAGCTGTGCAGTAGTGTAATTACAAAAAAAAAAAATTATGAAACCACTTGCAATCGAGGAAGTTTTTTGTGTTATTTAAGAATATTAATTGCATATTTGTGTTTTTTGAAAAAAGTTCCCCCTTTCATTCGGATTAAAAAAGTGAAAAATTAATTTGTTTAAAAAAAGTTACATGCTGATTTTGTTTTATTCAAAAGGTTAATAGTAAAAATAATTAATAATATAAAACAGTTAATAAGCAATAAGTACAGAATGTACCAAAAAAAATTAAAAATTATTTTTTCCTATGAACTTTAGATTCAAAAATTCAAATTTTTTCGAGTTCGCATGTAGTCCCTCCATCAGTTTTACAGCACGTTCAGCATTTTGGTTAGATCTGGGAATGTCAATTAATGACTACTCGACCGACCAGTGCATCTTCAAACACTTAATTGCCTTCTTGCATTTTGTATTGGTGAGTGAGGTTAACAGTTCATTGAAGGACGCTTCGTTGTAGTGTTGCGACTGGAACCAAGCAGTTGCCCATTCATAGCAGATGAAGTCGCATGCTGTACTGAGGATATAGCGCCACTCTGGCATCAAAAAAAAAATGCTATGACAGCATATATTGCACGCGAGTTCCATCTTGCCTGGTGTAAGTTTGGGAGTTTCTTTCAGCTGATTCGGGGCCATCGTGCAGTTGTTTTGTAATGACGATATGCCTGACATAGTTCATACAAGAACTTAAAATCATCTCGCCATCCAGGGTTCTCGTCTTTGTTAACATCATCTGTCGCAACTTTGTGGTAATTAGCCTGAAGAGAGACATAGTTTTTTCTTAATTTGTCAATGAAGGAATAGTTGAGTTCTGGTTTGCTCGTTGGCTCTTGAATAAGGAAATTCATGACATGCTTCAGAATGTGGTCGAGTACATGAAAGCCCTTGCTCAAGACATCATCCTGTATCAGCTTTACAATCCCGTGCAAACGACCAGTATTTACTGCTGTCGTGTCGCAGATTATCAAACGAATATTTCCCCAAGCATCGTATTCATCAATTAGGTGATGTAGTTCCTTGTGAATAACCGCGGCAGAACCACTCTCACATTTTAGAATACCGAGTTTGATTTCGGTTGTGGTATTTTTCAGCAGAACTACTTGATACTCTTTCCCTTGGACCCTTTTACCATCAAACTGAGGGCAATAGGTATCTTTGCTTTGAAGTTTTTCAAAAATTTTGGCTTTCATTTGCTGTCCTTCTGAGATTACTCGTTTCCAGACACCCGACTGACTTGGAACGGGCACATCATGACCCTGTTTAGAAATGGTTGCAAGAACGTTATGTGCTTTATGTGTAGAAATTTTGTTTTCCAGTACCAGTAAACTTGCTGTTGTAGTGCTCGTTCTTTCGGTTTGCATTCAGAAGAAGATGACGTGGAAGAAGAGCTTGAAGACTTGGGTGAAGAATCGGAGGCAGATTCAGAGACAATATCATGTGTGGGTTGCGATTGAGAAGTACTGGTTTGAACTTGAGATATTGATAGCCGGATCCGTTTTCTTGGGTGAATGGATTCCAAAGGGGCTTGTTTGACCGTTGAATAGCCAACCTTGCCTCCACTTTCAACTTGACTCTGGTAGAACTCTTTATCTTCCGAGCATTTCCATTCTCCATTCACATCAAATAACTGAGAAAGTGTTGCAGTGAATTTGTCAGACGGTTTTTTTTTGTTTTTGTCATTAAGATCAATTAGACGATTAAGTTTCTTTCTAATGAGCGCGCTGGATAAAAGTGGAAAGTCTAGAGTTTCCCTCCAGAGCAATTCTATATCCGTAATAATATTTTTGATTCTATCCAGTCGCCGTTTCTCGCTGTTGAACAGAAAAGTGAAGTTTCCAAGAATTTGGCGGTTTGTCGGCATCCGTGTGAGATTGGAGAGCTTTTCAACAGATGGAATGTTTAAATCCCTTTTCTGTTTAGAAGAGAAAGGTAGATTCTTCGTCCAAGTATACCTGTTTGCCTTTACACTTTTGCTGGAATTTTTTGAAGACATTTTATGGTCGTTTAAAAGTGATAAACTGACTTCTTCTTAGTAAGACTTGCACTGAAAAAATTCAAAAAAATTAAAAAATAAAAAAGGGGGAACTTTTTTCAATTTTTTTAAATTTTGATGTTACTAATGTCATCTGAATGCAATTATTCCTCGAATTTAAGGGGTTTTATTTTTGTAATGTAAAATAATAAAAATAGTAATTATCCTACTGTGCAGTCTACTTTTTTGAAAATATTTTTATACACCAACACGATCGGTTAAAAGATTGATTTTTAACTGTAGACTACCAGACGCCGCTGTAGCGGAAAGGATAGAACTGCAAAGAATTCTAACGATGAGAGCTTGGTTATGAACGAAACATGTCAATTAAGCCCTTATGACACTACATTTTTTATTCATTAATTGATATAGAATTGATAGAAAGAAACAGTAAATGTTAGAAAGAGCAAACTATAATAAATGTAAACAAATTTTTTTTCTCTTGTTATGGTTTTGTTTCAGGGATGGCGATGAGAATTTTTATAATTGTACCAACAACCTTTAAAAATTTTACTTTTTTACCCTAATTGTACTAAAAGATTTTTTATAGTTGAAATTAATTTTATTTATGTTCATAAAAAACACCACAAAAAGGTATTATAAATCTTAGTTTAAAAAGTATCAACAAAAAAGTACAATTGAAACAACTTAGCCATCCCTGTTTTGTTTATTTTATTAAATGCTGCCAACTTTTTGCTTATGAAAAACCTAAAAACAAAAAGCGGTAAATCGCTGAATTTGTCCAAAAACCGCTGATTCAGCAACACTTTTAATATTTCAAGCTTGAAATGTCAATTTTAAGTTAAACAATTTTACATTTTTTTGACATAACTTCATTTTCTATCGATAACTTTAGTAAAATTTTTGACATTTTGCCATTTATCTTAATACAGCTAAACTCTTTGCACTTGGTAAATTTTTGTATTACATTATATTTGTACTATTCACCAAAACTTGAACAATGCATTAAAAATGTAGTGTCATAAGGGCTTTAGGGATGCCAAATGGGACCAGGTTTTTTGAAACCCGGGATTCGGGATTTTTAATTCAAACAAACGGGATCCCGGGACGGATCGGGATTTCATATATAAAACTGAACTTTTAAAATTCATATTATTATAAGTTGAGTTTATGTATAAGTATTAAAATAAATTAGTTCATGAAGAAAATTAAACTCATTAAAACAATAAAACAGTTTAATGTATTCTTTTAAAGTAATATGGTATTATGTATTAAAACTTATATTTTAAAAACCTTCTAAAACAAAAATAATGACGTCTGATAATCGATACCTTATTTTCTGTTCAGTCATGAATAAGAATTATCAAAAGAATTTTAATTTAAATTTAATTAAAATTAATTTTGATGAAATTAAACCTAATTTAAAAACATAAAAAATTTAAATTATAAATCTTTTTGTTCTCATAATTATTTATTGAATCTTTATATATTCTATAAACTAACAATAACACTAGGCTCGAATTTGATATTTTTTTCCGACAAGCGGGCCACCCGGCGGTAAACCTTATTCGAGTAAGCTGATTCCAGTGATGCTAACCGTTTTTTAGGTTAGCTCTTGTTTTCGAGATATACCGTTATTTCGAAAATGAAAGAGGTTGCACAACATATCGAGGCCTACATTTTTTATTCATTGGATTGATATAAATAAAATTGATAGAAAGAAACAATAAATGTTAGAAAGAGCAAACTATAGAATATTTAAACAAAGTTTTTTCTTTTGTTATGGTTTTGTTTATTTTATGAAATGTTGTCAACTTTTTGTTTATGAGAATCATAAAAACAAAACAAACAAAAAGCTGTAAATAGCTGAATTTTCCCATAAACTGCTGATTCAGCAATACTTTTGATATTTCAAGCTTGAAATGTAAATGTTAAGTTGAACAATTTTACATTTATTTTTACATATGTAACTTCATTTTTTATCGATAACTTTAGTAAAATTTTTGAAAGTTTGCCATTTATCTTAATACAGCTTAACTCTTTGCACTTGGTTAATTTTTCTATTACATTTTATTTGCACTGTTCAACACAACTTGAACAATGCATTAAAAATGTAGTGTCATAAGGGCTTAAGCGACATCATTTTTAATTTTCATTTTTTTTAATAAATGACTTTATTGGCAACACTTGTATCATCTCCTAAAAATGTCATGGTCACATAAGGTACCGTTACGATTTTATAG
Organism: Pollenia griseotomentosa; assembly: GCA_963931875.1. Lineage (NCBI taxonomy): Eukaryota > Metazoa > Arthropoda > Insecta > Diptera > Polleniidae > Pollenia > Pollenia griseotomentosa. The sequence continues at coordinate 150,121,928 of OZ007560.1, read as the reverse complement.
CAAGAACAATTTTATCGTAAGCGACAAATTTCATACAAAATTTATACGACATAAAATAAAAAAACGGTCCTGTATAATTTGAATTTTGGCACTTGAGTTATTTTCGCGGTTAGGGTTCGATATGTTCGCGCACCTTACCTAACCGTACCTTGAATAAACTAAAGAAAATTCTTCAATAAAATTACCAAAAAAATAATTTTTTAATAAAATTTTGATATTTTGGTACATTTTTTTTACACTTATAGAACACAACAAAGTTCCAAACAAAACAAGCCGTAAATGATTACAACTTTTGATTTTGTTCACAAATTAGTTATAGAATATTTTGTAAATCGAAAAGAAGTTACATGCATCATTAGCATGTATGGGCAAATGCAAAAAGAGCGAAAGATGTGTATACATACACAAAAAACAAAGAGCATAAAACCAAGAAATGCAAACGTAAACAAACCAATACAATGCCACATGCAAAGCTTTCAATGTAGTGGTGCCCATACCTGATCATTACCCTGCAAATAATAGGACCAGTCCAAACACGCGTGTAAAGAGTAGCCCACAAGGGACTAGGACTAGTCCAAAAGTAACCCAAACGTATGGAAAAAACATGGTCTATTTAACATTACGATGTCCTAAGGCAGGACCATATAACTCAGCTTTGGACTACATAGGAGTAGTTTTAAAACTACTCCATGGTATACTCAAGAGGATTAGTTTTGGAGTCGTTTAAAAACGAAAGCACGTCGTTAAAAAACGAAGACATGTCGCCTCACTACAAACACTTTTTAACAATGACATGGTCCATGCTTGCATTACATCGGACCAGTCCATGGAGTAGTCCATTTTATCAAAATGGATCAGGTGGTCCAAAATATTTGCAGGGTAGTAATAAAATGGCAGCAAAACGAAAAGAGAGTTGCCATAGTTAAATATAAAACGCCACAAACTTTTAATAACACTGTGCTAGTTGCAAAATTAGACAAGCCAGGGCGTCTTAGCATAATTCGGGTACGCTGAATCCAATGGTGCCCCCCGTTTTTTTAGGTTAGCTCTTGTTTTCGAGATATACCGTTATTTCGAAAATGGAGGAGGTTGCACAACATATATTCGCGTAACTCAAAAACGGTTTAGTTTATTGAAATTACTAAAAAAAAAATCTAAATTCCGCAATAAAATTTCCTTTAAGAAGAGGCAGAGGCCAAATTTAAGAATTTTATTAAACCGACATAAAAAGTGTCCATTTCGTTTATGAATACAACTTTTTTAATCGGTTTATAAGACAAAATTAATTTTTGGTTAACGTGGAAGCACGCCCAAAAATTAGGCGTGCTGCAAGTAGAGTCGTCAGTGACTCTAAGTTTTTACACCACACAACTCGTCAAGAGTAGGAACCCCGGATCAAGCGTGGTACCAGGGCAATACTGAGGTGGCAAGAGCCAGCCCGTTGAGTTGAGATATTTCACCAATTGTGGAGCTTCACCCGCAATATCTCGGAGCGTCCTTGTAAAAGGTAATTCCCAAATAATTCATCTCGTGTTGAATTAAACACTGGGCAATTACATAGCAGATAAAATACTGTCTCCTCAGTTCTAGGTTCTCTACGGCTGCGACAGCGTTCATTAAAAGGAAGAGCCCGTCTCATGGCGTCTCGAAATGTCACTGCAACTGAAGTTGGGAAGTCGCTCAGAACGACCTATATCGTATGTAGGCAACGTCCAGTTTCCTCCATTTATCATTAGCCATATCCAGATAGTGTCTGAAGATTTAGCTTCTGATAGTTCCAAGGGGTGTTGTGACTGCCACACCCTGCGAAATATCAAAAGCAGCTCCAGTCCATGGCAGCCCTTCCGCCTGTTCATTGCCATAGTGGTCCCTATGCGCAGGGATCCAAATTAAGGTAATGTCAGATATGCTGCCCAGTCGGTATTTTTTTATGCGACATGAGTGGCATCAGAGCCGCCTAGCTATCACCAAATTGCCATTTCTGTTATGCAGTGTATTACATGCCTCCCTTAACGCCAGAATTTTAGCTATTACAGACTTTCAGTCTAAAATAAGAACATTTTATGAATATGGCTGTTTAACTTAAATTAACAACAAAAATATGTAAATGTTTTTAATTTTTGAAGTTTCGTCTGGTTAGTTATCATCTATTGTGAAACATTTGCTTACATATTTTAGTCATTTAGGGCTTGTTTCGTTTGGAACTTTATTTCTTAACAGCATAGCTGTCCTTTTTAAATTTTTTATGCCGCTTTAAAAACAAACATTTCTAAATGTTGCAAGAAAATTATTTTTTTTTTTTCAAAAAAATTTATATTTTTAAAACAAGATTAAAAAAGCTTAGCCTTGCTTAAAAAAACAATAAATTAAATTGATTGTTTTTTTTTACTTTTCTACACTTTATATTCTCATTTTCCCAAACAATACAAAACACAACGAAATTTTCCAATATTAACAGTAAAATCCAAATGAAGAACAATAATAAACTTACTTTTTGTGCAAAACGCATAATAAGAAAAATCAAGGTATCAACTCATTTAGTGTCACTTTGCGTTATTAGCAAAGAAAAACCTTTTCAAATAAAAAACAAATGGAAAGCAATCATCTGTTGAAATAATTTTCGTTTGCTCATTAGGCGATTATCTTTTTTCTCAACGAGTAGAGAAATTCCCGATAAAACAAATGTAGCTTCAATCGAAGCAGGTTTGTAAGGGAGAAACGTAAATGTTTCGCTTAACATCTCGCTTACGGTAGACATGATTTTTATATGCCGAGTTCCCATTTTGAAGCAATACATTTTTGACACAGAAAGCGAGTTATTCCGCGCATATAAAAATTGGTAAATGTCACGATCTTTACTTTATCTTTAACGAGCTTTACACACAGATTTTTTTGTTTATTCTCTAAAATGCTGACTTACAAACCTGCTTCATAGTAATGGAATGTCATGGCTCTTTAAATGTTCTATGTTTTTTTAATATGTTAACAACTTGTTCAGTTACCTTACTGCATTTCTGTATTTCTTATTGTGTAGCTTACTTTTTAAAATTTACTATTAGAGCTTCGCAAAACAAGAAATTATTTTACTGACTATTTTTAAAAGAAAAGCTAAAAAACTAAGCAAAAATTAAATATCGGAGAAATAGTTTGATTGCAGCGTTAATTTTTTGCACTTTTAAATTTTTTTGTGGTAAAATATTTTAAAAATTTTTGGCACCACGTTGTTTTACATGTTGTTTGTATTTAAAAGTGTAAGCATTTAAGAATTGAAAACTAAACTATTTTAAAAGTGTGTATTTATACTTAGAAGAGCTTCTAATAACTCCTTACAGATAATATTAGACTACGTAGTCCATTGTGGTTTAAATGGACTACTTACAACATGGTCCAATGTACTGTAGTATGGATCATGTTATAAGAAATTAACATGCAGTACTGTCAACAACTGCACGATGTATACTTTTCTATAGTTTACAGTATTACACATTGGTAGCCCTGATGGTGTCCATTAATAATTGTTTATTTAAAAGTGAAAGAGGAAAGTTTGTGAAAAAAGGCATGACATATGATACTATATTTAGTTATAAGGTTTTTTTTCCAAAACGACAAATTAATTAATTTTACTTAGGTTTTTTATAAGGATAATTTAAAAAAAAATGGAACACTAATTTTTTTATTAAATAAACCTTTTCTTCAAAATAACACTACATGCAAACTTAAGTCCTTCACCGTATACATAAATAAATATATTATATGGGTGAGAAAGGGATTGTTTTATTATTATTTTATTTTTAATAAACAAAAATAAAAAAGCTTAATCGTAAAGTTATTTTTAGTCTTTCATTCAGTAGTGGCATGAAGTAGTTTTCAAACTACCCCTTTTGTCCACTCCATTCCGTGGTGGCATGGAGTAGTTTTAAAACTAACGCTATTAGTTAATATATGGAGTAGTGACATGGAGTAGGTCGGAAACTACCCCTTTAGTGCACTCCATTCAGTAGTGACATGGAGTACTTTTGAAACTACCCCTTTAGTGTACTCCATACTGTAGTGACATGGAGTACTTTTAAAACCCACTTTAGTACTCCATGGAGTAGTTTAGGGACTAATTCGGTGGGTTATATGATCCCCACAATGTCCTAGGAGGGGACATTTTACCCATATATTTGGAGTAGTTTTGGAGTACTCCTACTCCTTTATGGACTACTCTTTACATGCATTTATGGACTAGTCTCGTTATCTGCAAAGCTCCATACTGCACTAAATTGCAAATTTTGGTTTTAATTATAATTATTATAGAAACAAGCGTTTCATGTTGGTACATAAAGCATATTTAAAATTATTTCAGAATGCTCTTGAAAAGGTATCAAACCGCCAGCGTCTTGGTATGACAAAAAAGCTTCGGACCAGTAAAAACTTTAATTTGTATCAACGTCTGGACCAAACCGGCCTTGCCATTGCCCAAATGGCGTATATAAATAATATATTATTCCCAAAAACCCACAGCGAAAAAGTGCCTCTTCCCCAAAAAATTCTCTGGGGATTTTCATGAAATTTGTATCCCCATTTACAAAAAGAAAATACCCAATTTGGGGATAAATCCTTAAAACTGAGAAGTCTGGTCGGACATGACAATGTCATTTGCGACTATATAAACGACTTTTTTTCTCATAAAGTTGTTAATGCCCGATTAGCGACATTACCTTAATAGTGCCGTTAATGACAGTATTGGTGATACTATCCTAGGCCTGCCATACGTCCTGGTTTTCCAGGATTGTCCTGGTTTATTTATTTATTATTTATTTATTTATTTGGTCTATAGATTATAAATCCTTACAGACTAAAGAATATAATACAGGTGTGAATACATTAACTATTTAAATACAAAATTAGTTTTCTTTTTAAAATATCATTGCTTTCAGAAAGATCTATAATATGATACAATTTATTAAAATTTTCACAAATGCGACGAAAGGAGTCATTATTAGCATAATCGGATCTGTAGTAGTTAAGACTGATAAGCTGAAAGTTACGAGTTGGCCTATTTGGAACCCAAAAGTTAATTTTACCAAGCAGGAACGTAGAATCAACTTCACCATGAATTAATCCAAGTAGAAAAGATATACTCAGCATAACACGGCGGCTTTTTAAGGTTGGCAGCTTAATAAGAGCAAATCTATTTACATACGATGGCAAAACATACGAATTCCAACCAAGACCACGTAAACAAAAAATCAAAAATTGCTTTTGTACGGATTCAATACTATTTATATGAATGGAATAGTAAGGATCCCATACAATGGATCCATATTCAAGAATTGGCCGAACTAAGGATGTATAAAGTTGTTTCGTGACATAGGGGTCAGAAAATTCTCTAGACCACCGTTTCATAAAACCAAGAACACCGTTAGCCTTGTTAACAGTTAATGCAATATGATTACGGAAATTGATCCAACAAAAAGCCCAGATCATTTGTGCTGTCCACTTTTTCAAGTATAATTCCATTAAGATAGTATCAAGAACCTAATTTGTTAGTTCTGAATGTCATATGTTTACATTTTTTTATATTAAGGTCCATTAAGTTAATTGTACACCCACCATTGGGAAAATTTATCAATATCAGACTGTAGTAAAAGTTGTTGATTAGAGTCGTTAAAGCTCTTGAATATTTTGACATCATCTGCATACATGAGTACATTGGAATACAAGATAACAGATGGGAGGTCATTTATAAATAACGTGAACAGTGTAGGACCAAGATGACTTGCCTGGAGAACACCAGAAGTGACGTATATGTCTGTTGAGGTAACATTTCTAAACTTTACTTGTTGAGTTCTATCAAATAAATAAGAACGCAGCCACTTTAGGGCTGTACAACTAAATCCCATTAGTGATAGTTTGCATAGTAACATTTCATGGTTCACTTTGTCAAAGGCTTTACTGAAATCCGTGTAAATTACATCTGTTAGCATGTTTTTTAAAAATCCATCATTTACCATAGTGGTAAGTTCCAGTATATTAGTTGTCGTGGAACGCGACTTGCAAAATCCATGTTGACAAGGAGATAACAGCGAAGAAATTTGGTGTGATAAGCTGTCGGTTAACATTTTTTCTAAGAGTTTAGGAATATCATTCAGCTTAGCAATTCCTCTATAGTTTGCAACATCGAATTTATTACCCCTTTTAAAGAAAGGGATAATAAACGATTTTTTCCATTCGGCGGGTAAATAGCACAATTCAATAGATTTGTTGAAGATTGTAGTAAGTGGGCCGTACAAAGTTTCGGCACAATTTTTTAGAATACAACTAGGTATTCCATCAGGGCCAGAATTATTGGTCGCTTTTAATGATCTTAAGTTTAATAGAACTGTTTCATTACTCAAAAATGAAAAATGTATACCAGCTGAATGCGATAAATTAAATGGATAGGGAGAATTACTATCGTACGTTTTTTTAGAATATGTATTAGCAAAGAAATTCGCGAACATGTTGCTAATCAGTGTGTCGTCATCAGTAATACAGGAATCATGTTTAAAAAACTTAGGATAGGCAGAAGCTCGACGTTTCGAATTAATAAAATTCTTTAGGGTTAGATTTCAACTTTAATCTCATACGATCTAGGTAGTAATCATATGCCAATTTGTTTGTTGTATTATATTCGGAGCGCGCGATACAGTAATTTATAAAATCAACTAAGGTTCCAGAGCTCTTATATTTCTTGTAACATTTATTTTTGGCATTGGTTAAAAATTTATTATTCCAAGGCGGCCCTTTTTTATCACAATAAATTGTCCTGGTTTTTTGCACAGGTCAAGACACACAATTTGTTTTTTTGCTGGTTTTAATTGTAAACAAAGGTTAAGAAAGAGTTAAATTCGTTTAGCTAAAATCTTTCAATAATATCAGATGAGAGTCAATCCTCTTTCAAATTTTGTTTCAAATAGTTGCTGTAAAAAGTTATACCGTGTAAACAACTTTGCAACACCGTGCAAGTTCCTGGATAGGTACACGACAGAGTGGTCATATATACTAAGAGGTAAAAATGATTATGAAGCGCATTGTGCGGTATGTGGAAGTGATATTTGCGTTGCCAATGGTGGTAAGGCAAGCATTCAAGACCAAGTTAAGAGCGCTAAGCCAGTAACCACAAAGCTGAGAAAATCTTCCCTCTTCTTATCCATTACTTCAGCGAAACGCATGGCTTAAACATTTAATTTCTAAAAATCGTCTCTTTGCCTAAGAAAACATTACAAATAATTGCACCGATTCCTTAAATGCAGCTAGCATTCCACTCGAAAATCTTACGGCATTCGGAACGGATAATACAAATACTAATTTTGGGGGAAGACAAAGGCATGGCGTAAAAACCATTTTTTACAAGTTAAATGACGTATTAGGTAGATATATAGAGGGCATTGGTTTCTCGGCTCATGCTTTCAAATGCTGCAGATGTGCTCTCCATAGACATTCAATCAGTTGTCCTACAGATTTTTAAATATTTTTGTATATTTACGGAAAGAACTGAACGACTAAAAGAGTTCTGTGAAAATGCACAAATTACATTTAACACAATCCTTTCACATACAAGAAGTCGCTGGTTGTATTTAATGCCCGCAATTGAACGTATATTGCAACTTTAGAAATTTTTTTAAAAATTTTTTTAAGTTGAAAAGGCAGCACCTAAATTAATAACGGACTTTTTTCAAATCCGTTTTCAGAAATATACTTTACATTTGTTATTGAAAAAAAAATATTACGGTAATGGAAGTTCAATAAATTTTAAATGGAACTCTTAGTGATTTCAAGGATGGATTTAAAAACAATTTTATTGGAATTCAAACACAAATTGCTTTGAACACAGAAAAAATATTAAAAGTTATTTAGTAATTAAAGAAAATTTATTGAAACTTTTCTAATACTTTAAACAATTCTCTTAATTAACATGTTTGTAAATTGTCATATTAACAATTTGTTTCATTTGTAGAAAATTAATAGAAAAAAATAATTTTGTGTCAAAAAATTAAAAATATAAAATAAATAAAATCTGGAACTGCGATCTTAAAAAATATTTGTTGAGTTTTAACAATTTTAATTAACAAAATAATTTTTTCTATTTACAAATTTAGTTGTTGGTACCTTTTCAATTAAAAAGTAAATTGTATTCACGAATATGGTATTTAATATGACAATTGATTTGTCGTCATTTTTTTCTGTGAATGTTTTTAAAAAAAGTTTTTGGATTTAAGCAAGATTTTAGCTTTTGAAGAGGACGTTAAAAACTTCTTTACCAGGGGTGTCATAGAAACAGTGTTGCCAGTGAAATTTAGAGAAATATACATTTTAGTTTCCAAAAAGATAAATTTTTTCCCAAAAAGATACGTTTTGAAAAAAATTTGAAAATCCATTTTTAACGTTTAACATTTATTAACATAACATTTTTATTTCATATTTAGGGTGCGTGTGAAACGGTAGCAAAGTACTCATGGTAGTAAAATTTTGACACTGTTGAGGTGAATAAAATTTCACTAGCCCTAGGGGCTAGTATAAATTTTGACATTAGCGTAGAAATTCTTGACAATTTTAATTCACCATAGAACTTTGCTACCCTTTCACACACCCTTCAATGAATATTGTAAAGAAAAACTTTCGTATAAATTCATTTTTATATTTATTTTATGACTTAAATATTAGGTACATATGTAATTTTTAAAAAATACAGTAATCAAACTTTTAAATTAATTATATGTAACTATTTTTGGATGTTATCAAAACAAATTCATTTTTGTAAAAATTAATATACGAGTTAAGGCGTTTATACTAAGGCGATTATATTAAAAAGTTCATATAAAATTCCTGAAAATTAAAAAGATGTTCATATTTCCTCAGAACAACTTCGCACTACTAGTAATCATCGATTTAGGTGGATCGTATGTTGCAACCCCTTAATGTTTTCTTTCATCATTATTAAAGCTGCTATCAACGCGAATTCAAGGAAGGGTCAAGTCAACATATGGTGTTTTTTTTTCGGTGGTCGACTTGTCAAAGTGTATATGCAAGCTAATTTTTTATGTAAACTAACCTTTTTTTACTAGCAATATTTTTGACAATTCGACCACAGAAGCAGTGTTGTTGTAGAGTTGACCTCACTTTCTAGTCAATGCACCTTGACTGCTATTGTATTAGTATTGAGTCGGTTACGATGATCAGTTTAAAAAGTTTTAGTTGGCTAAAAATTCTCGAACGTTTTGTTTCTGTACATTTTGAGTACAGATTCAAAAGATACGAAAAATGTCAGGATTATACATGGTACCTGAAGTAGTCAAAAGATACGAAAAATGTATCTTTCGTATCCTAACGGCAACACTGCATAGAAACCAATCTTATCGGTATTGGATTTGAAACCGACAAAAAAATACGTTGGTGTCATGAAATTCAATGTTGTCGGTTTTTTGTTCGAGCTCAAGTTAGTGTCGGTTTTAGGTGTCACAAAAACCAATGTTATCGGTTTTTTTAATGAAAATAAACCAAGCAGCTTACAGCTCTTGTTTTTTAATTGGAAATAAATATAGTTGTTAAAAGCTTTAAGTTTTTTTAAAGTTACATGTTTTTCCACAAATAGAAGTAAATAAAATTAATAAATTGGTAAAATACAGTAGTTTTGACTTAACTGCCTTTATTTACCTGCACTTTTGACTTAACTGCACAAAATTGATAATTTTTGGCATTATCCTTTATAATCCCATACAGATTTTTTTTTAAGTGCACTTTGTTTACCTGCACATTTAAGATAAGTGCCCAATATTTTTGGCATTTTTAAATTATTTTCATACAAAAAATTCAATTTAGCTGCACTTTGACTTAACTGCCCAAAATACATATTTTCTGTAATTATTCTTCAAAATCCTTCTTTATGTGCATTTTGTATATCCAATTTAAGCTGTTTATAAAAACAAAGTCAAATTGGAATCATTCAGCCGTGTCACAGATTCCGTTCGGAATGCTGTCAATTCCGTATTTGCCATTCCGTTCGAAATCATTTTTGGTGCTTTGGATTCCAATCGTTTTCATCAATCCGAAAAATTTTGTTTAAGCGATTTTTATGTTACCCATTTGGCAACATCAGTATTTATTACAATTTAATATGGCCAATATTACCAAAATATGGATTTAGATACATACTTATGTATTTTTGTAGGTACTTACATTATTAATTTGCTTGTTTGTTTTTCATTTTTGTGAACGAAAAAAACCAGCACAAACGATAAAAAAATTTTTTTAAATTAAAATGCGGGAAATGCAGGCTAAAACAAAGTTTGACAAATGTAATTGTTTCCAATTTTGCTTTGTTCTTTTCAGTTTTGTTTTGTATGTTGCCGGTATGTAAATTTTGGCAAAATATGACAACAAAAGAGATATGGCAATGCTTCATAAATCCATTACGAAAATTTTGTTTTCTTGTTAAAGATTTTCGAAAGAGTTTTAAATATTTGTAAAATAAATTTCTAAAAATTATTTAAAATATACTTCTTTTGAAAAATAAATAAAGAAAACATATTTGTTTATTGATAGAAAGTATATTTTGATAATTATTTGCCGTTTAAGATACAGAAAACTCCCATTCCGTTCATGAAAATAGAAATGGTTTCATTCCGAAAAATTTTTTCGTAATTAATTTTCTGAAGCACCAAAATACGGAATGAATTCCGTTTCCGAACGGAATTGTGTTCTGTGACATGGCTGATTATCATTCATTTATTTTGTTTGCATATACCTACATTTATGCATATGGTTTGTGGTTACAGCAACTTTACCACGATTATATGAAATGAATAGCAAATCCTAGGTTACGTTTGTGAAAAAATTGGAGATTGCAGCCTTTACATGTATACCCCTCATATTGTTATTTAAAAAATAAAAAATGTATGGTTTTTACATAAACATACACATGTAAATACTATTAAAAAAAAACTTTTTTGTTGATGTTATTTTTTATTCATTTTTCTCTGTGTCCTGGTTGATAGGTTCAAACTTCTGTCTGCCCTACACTATCCACAATTCAGTCTCCGATAGGTGAGTTACAATTAGGGACGTAACGAATACCGATACCGATATATCGGCGAAACTTCAGATTTGCCGATACATCCAGGATAAGGGGAACAGGATTTAGATACTAAAAGGTCAAATAAGCTTTCTGACGACTGCAGTATATTTTTGGCGCTTTATATGTATGTGGACAGCTCTTAGGGCCTTGATGGGCTGTGAATTCCAACTAGTGAATTCCAAAATGGCCGATGAGTTTGGGAGACAGGGCTCGAAAATAGGGGATAAAAGTTGTGGGGAGACAGTCAGACATACAATAGGCTTTTGGTTAAAAAGAAAACGGGTTTTGAACTTAGCATATTGCAATGTAGTCAGCAGGACTATCAATTCACGTCCGTCCAATTTCACAATTAAAGCACACACGCGAATAACGTTGCATGTTACAAAATAATAAGAGCAAAAAAACATTTTTAACTGGCAGGGTTACTTATTTTTAACTACAAAAATTTGAAAAATAATGCTTAAAATGATAACAAAACAAAAATCATGTAAAAAAAGTTGCCAGTTTTTTTTAAAAATTAGTAATGATAACAAAAAATGACAAACTGTTCAAAAAAATCGCTGAAATAATATAAATGGTAAAAATTAAAGTACTGCACAATTCAACATTTTTTTGTAAAATGTCATACTCATATGTTATGTTAACACAAAAAAGGTGTTATGTTATGTTATGTCTACATTAACATACTGTCTTTGCATGTCTTTGCAATTTAGTTAAGCTGTTGTAGGCTGTTATTTGAATAACATGTGTTTTTAAACGTTTAACCTGCAGCATGTTTTAAATACTGTTTGAACCTGCCTGCCTTGTATTAAAAAAAAATAGTATTGCCTAAATAAAGATTCTAAATTAAATAATTGACCAACAATTGTTCAAATAGAAAAAAATTTTATTTAAAATTTTATATTAAATTTTGTTTTTAGAATACATTTTTTTTTTAAATAAGCTCAAAAACAATTTAACAAGTAAAAAAACGGGTTTAGATTTATTCCAAGAAAACATATGTATGTATGTAGATTTTTATTTTAAAATTTAAACTTAAACTTAGTATCCATATTTATTGGGTAGTTCCAAAAACAACCCTTTTTCTCGATAAAACGTTTAACGTTATAACATAATTTGCTTACTGAGTTTTTCCCGAGTACCGACCTTTTTTCAGATAACAAATGTAGAGCTTTTGAAAAGAGCCTTTCTGATGTAGCAGAGCTGGCTGGTGTTGCTTAAACAAAACAACTTAGATTGAAAAGCAAGGGATATTCTCTTTTGCGGGCTTCCCACCACTCCAGCGCATCAAATTCATATAAAATTGGTATAAAATTGTCTGGCTCTCATATCTCAAGTTTTCATTGTGCACTTGGTCACCGTATTCGGGTGGAAAGCAGCCTGCACAAAATCATTAAAAGGATCATCTTCAGAATCTGCTGATTCCATTGTAGTGTCTACGTCATTCGATGTGTTTTTGAATCTTTCTAAAATTTTTATGCATTGTTCATGAAGGCTTCTTTTCTCAGTCTCCGAAAAATGTTGCAGCTTGTTCGCCGGTGAAAATAAAAAGAGTGCAATTTTCAATCACAGATTCGATATAATGCGAAATTTTGTCCTTAAATGTTTTAAAAGTTTGTGAATCATTTGGTTCGTTTACTATAACTACTTTTTTAAGTTTTCTTATTTGAGGATAAACGTAATGAATTGTTGGATATTTTTCTCCTTTCAAAAGCTTCGAGACTTCCTCAAAGAGTTTAAGAATCTCAATTATATCATTTATATGAGCTTTAGTTAGATTTGTCGATCTAGCAGTCTCCAGCTCTTTTTGAATTATTTGGGTTATATGGACCTAGTTAAACTGTATTGATTTAAATAAATCGAAAACAGTGTTCGATCGTGTTGGAGTAAACCTTTTTAATATGGTGTTTAAATAACTATTCACCCCTGACTTCTGAAATATTTTACAAGCTTGGTGCAAGATCCTACAGTTGTGTTCACTTCAAGGACATTATTTAAAAGGTGGTTAATGCAGAACATATTTTCAATAAAATTAAAAGCTGCTTTCATATTTGATCCTCTGTCAGTTACTATTGTGACCCTTTCGTTTGATTCACAGTCAAACTCGTTCAGCATACATTAAATTTTATTTCTAAAAGAAATACCTATAAAGATTTATTGAAACATTTTTCTATATACATAAAAGAGTTGCGTGAGTGACTGACTGACTCATTCATTATCACCCAGTCCAAACCGCTGACCCTAGAACAGCGGTGGGCGCTGGTTTGCCTGGATTACGAAGTTTTTCGGGTTTTTACATTTACTCTTCGTGTTTTTTTGTACCAGGGCTGCCAGATAAATTTGTGAGGGAATCGTCAAATTCCTGAGAAAAAATAAAAAAATCGTCTTTCAAGTTTCGAAAAATCCTCAAAAAAGTCGGACAACTTAAAATTTAGTTTTTTTTTAACAATTTTTGTTCGATTCTTAAAAAAAAATCATTCGAACGAAAACATAATTACATAATTAATTATCGTCGATGACTGCATTTTTTAATCGTTGAAGATTCCTCGCACAGAAAAAATTATAACACGAGTGAGATTCTTCGATAGCACAGCGAAAGACGCTTCTTTAATCGTTGTGGGAATCGTTTAAGAAGTGGGTAAGGATTATCTAACGAGTCTTTATGTCAAGAATCGTATGAGACTCATGTTGATATTATCTTACAACTCGTGATTGTTATTGATAATTGTTAAAAATATGATTTATACAGAGAGTCGTAAAAGGTTCATTCGATGATGTTTTGACGACAGATAAACAAAGTGTGACATTGTTGTTTTTGTAATCTGAAAATAATCATTTAAAGATTTTCTTAAGACTTGCATATTTCAGCCGTTTTCAAAATGCTTTTTATAGTTTTCAAAATGTGTCATGCCAATAAAATTTGTATGAAGCATACCTAAATAGAGCGGCGTCAACGCTTTGCAATTGGAAAAACCGATTTTGACAGCTCGTCTAAGGCCGAGGCCACGCAATGAGCGGCTAAGCGTCAAGCGTCTGAGCGATGAGCGTCAAAAAATTAAAACATATGAAATACTATTGAAGTGGCCACGAAATGAGCGGCAAGCGAGCGAAATTTTTGAGCGGCTAAGCGGCGTCGCTCAGGAATAAAACTTGTTCTAATTTTTAGTTGTTTTCTGAGCGTCAAAGAATAAATATGGCAAAAATGAATGTGGAGCTTACAATTTCATCTGTACAAAGCCGACCGCTATTATGGCAAGACAGATTACCAAATTTTAAAAATAAAAATATAACCGAAAATTTATTTTTTTATTTTGTCAATCTAGTGTTAACTGCTTGCAACAGCAAATCAATGGATTTCACATTTGGGTAGATTTGTATATATATGATTAATGATGAACACCAAGGCCTGTTCGTCGATTTCGATTAATAAATATATTATAATTTGTTTTTGTTTTAAATGTAAGTTAAGCGAACGAAGTCTTCGCTCGAAATCGACGAACGCCGCAAATTGTTTTTTTTTCTTAATAAACGCATTAAATTCATATGAATACGATTTTCGCGTAATAACATTAAACAATCCACTCTTTACAATAGCATTTTAACAACTAACCGCTTAGAAATGACGCTCAGTAATAAGCCACTTGCAGCTCAAACTTGACGCTTTGACGCTCATCGCTCAGACGCTTGACGCTTAGCCGCTCATTGCGTGGCCTCGGCCTTATAATGAAGTTGGCCGCTCTTGTTAATTAATAATGGCAATTTAGCTATTTTTTTGTCAATCTAGCATTTTTATCTCTATTTTTAATTATAATTTGTAGGTTTTATTAAACAAGAAAGCTATAACTACTGTTCGTAACAAAACGTTGATGCACTTGCTTATGTATGGCTTATCAGCATAAAAGCTAAGCGAAAGAAAACGTTCCGACTTCCGCTCTTTTTATGGTACGGCTGTTGAACTATCCAAGATTAAAAAAAGAAATTGTAAGAAAATTAAATGTTTTCTTCAGGCTTTGAAGACTGAAAAAAATCGTCACTTTTTAGAAAAAAATCAGCAAATCGGCACTTTGCTAATTTAGGAGCAAAAAATCCTCAAAATGACGATAAATCGTCAAATCTGGCAGCCCTGGCTGCTACAAATACAAAAATTTCCCTACTAAGATATTCCTTAAAATCCCCAAAACATACTATACACTTGTTTTATTATACTACTTTTTAAATTAATAAAAGTAGATTTTAAATAGAGAAAATGAATAAAAAACTATTTTCTAGCAGTCAAAACAAAAAGAAATAACATTATTAACATTGAAATCAGAATGTGTAAAAATTTACCGTATAACACATACACGTGTTTGTGTGATGTTGTTTTCGCTCATTTACTACTGCCCACAAACTGAAAATCTTGAATTCATTGTTTCAAGCCTAAAAAGAAACAAAGGCAACCCGAAAAACAAATACAACAGAAAGAAAAAAAATAAAATTGTATTCAGTTGCTTAATAAATTTCAACGAAGCAGGAGTGTTGCGCATGTTGTTATTTTGGCCAATTTTGCAATTTCGTAGTGGTACACTGACAATATATTTATTGCGTTGTGATCAAGCTGTGCTCATGTGTTTTTTTTCAGCTTGTTTTAAAAACTTTTCAGCAATCATGTAGGATGATGAATTATATAATAATCAAGTTTTCTTACTGAATTCCTTTTTTTTTGCATATTTACATACCTATAGTACACATTTTGAAGTTTTTGCTCACGGCATTTTCGATTTCAGGTGACCATATGAATATATATATATATAATTTTTTTTTTTTAATTATATAAAAATAATATTTTTAATGAACTCCTCTTTTTTTGTATTGCATATTTACACACAATTTGAAAATATTTTCAAAAATTTCTCTAAGTGTAAATCAACTAATTTACTCTCTTTAATTCAATGTTCTCTATCTGCCCTTCGCTGCCCTAGAAACTTTCAATTTGGACTAGCGATTGGTCAAATCGATCTACTAAGACGAAATTCGAATGTTTAGGGGATAAAAAAAGGTAAAAACGGGGAAATATGGTAACCTTATATCTCCAAAACTAAAAGAGATGCAAAATAAATGTAATATTTATCGTTGTTCTTTAGAAAAATAAGCGGACAGGTGTCTGATACTTTTTTGAAATTCGGGCCTATTAGGGAGTAAACGGGTAAAATCTGAATTTTAGTACTTTATTGCCACCCCATCTATCTATGAACCAATAAACATAGAAACAAAGTTAATACCACATTCGAAACTTATCAAAAATATACGTATACGAATTAAGTACTTTTTCGAAATTCGGGGTGAAAATCGTAAAATTTTTTTTTTTTGTTACTTTTTTTACAACACATTTTCCTCCATTCATTGACATATTCGTTCTAAATTATGAGCTGCCACTACAATACTGAAATTTTTGATTCTTTAATGGGGGAAAAAATATAGTACCCAAAAAAGGAAATACGGGAAATCTGAAATTTTTCTTTAGCTTTTTAAAACCTACCGGTATTTCTGTCAGATTTGATGTAGTGAACAGTTGTTCCAATATATGATGTTTTCAAATAATTTTCGCTCCATAAATCAAAGGTTATATTGAATCCTACACAGAAAAAAATTTTTGCGCCAGTAAAAGAATTAATCAAAAATAAAATCTGTTTTAATTAAATATTTAATCAGATGAATTAAATTTTTAATCAAGTGAATTAAACATTTAATTGAAATATTGTCAATTAAACATTTAATACACTTGATTAAAAGTTTAATTCACCTGATTAAATTTTTAATTAAAACTGATTTTATTTTTGATTAATTCTTTTACTGGCGCAAAAATTTTTTTCTGTGTATTTCTTTTATAGAACACAATTCTTCTTTAAGAATTTTGTGCTGATCGTTGTGAAGGCTTTCAATATTTCTGGACACAGTTGTAGAGTGTGAAAGAAGACATGGCCAGTATTAACACAAAACTGAGCAAGATTTAAAAGTCCTTCGTCGTTAACAACATTAAAAGGTCTACACTTACCAACCACTAACTGAACAACTAAGTCGGTACACTTTTTTTCAACTCGGTGTTTGGTTCTACTTTTGGTAATGATTTCTCTTTCGATGATTTATATTTAATGAAGCACGTATGACGCAAAAGATTTGAGGTACACTTATCATTAAATTTATACACATTTTTACACCGTGAGCGAAAAATAAAGTTTTTTATGTCATCGCCGTTATTTTTTATTTCATCAAATATATTAAATATTTCGCTTTTTGAATTCTTTTTCGCGGTAGAATATATACCACTTTTAATTTTCCGTTTTATTTTACTTGCACTGTTCATTTTCACCCTTTCGATTAGAAAACTTTAAAATTATTAACGAAAATTGTTTATTAAGAGGCTCTTATTAAGAGCTTGGAAATGTAAATACCAACGATTTTGCGATTAGCAGTTGGTAGCACTGAGATCAAATAAAAATAAATGTTAATGCTCCGTTATTCTACTGCCGTATTATTTTTACTTTTTACAAAAAATAGTGTAATAATTTTTTATAAAATGGATGAAAGAATTCCTTTATCTACTTAAGAAGGTTTATTTTAATTTTGAAAACAATACGATTTGAAATCGATAATAACGTTTTCAGTATCTTTAAAAATTGATTTCTTATACATTTTCCTCTGTCTTCCCTTATATATTCTTTTAAATTATTTTTTATATATGTAAATTGGACTGTATTTTGAACAAAAAATTAAGACTTTACTGTATAAATGGATTTTAAAATCGGTTGAAATTCATTACACCTGCTAAGGACGATCATTTTGAAAACGATCGTTTTTCATCACACACCTGAATATTTTTTTCTAAGATCTTCAAACAAAATCCTTGAAATTAAAAACGATCAAAATCTATTAACAATTTTATACGAAACAAAACAAATTACTAACAACTTTCAAATTATCGATAAAAAAATATATAATTTTTATTTTTTGTTATTATTAGGGCAACCAAAAAAAAGCAAATGCTTATTTCTTGGTTAACAAGAAAGAAAGATTTTTATTGAACACAAATTCCGATCATAAGAAAACAAAGAAAATGAGCTATATTTGTTAGGGCTTTTTTTGCTTATTTTGGCAATATCGGCTTTTTTAGTTATTTTTGCGATATCGGCTTTTTTTTACTTATTTTGTCATTTTAAGATAATTTTTCATTTTTTTCATACGAAAAAAAACTTATTTTATAATCTTTTGCAAAAATCGTGATTATTATTTATTTTTATGTGCAACTTTTCTTATAAATACTAAAAAATCAACCATTTCTGTGCTGTAACAACTCTGGTTAAAAAAATCGTTCAACGTTATGGTAATATTTTGTGCTTCCCTTGAACAATATCATCCCACAAACCTATATTATCTCTGTATGTTATTATAGCTACACTAAAGAGTGGACAGGGTATTATGCATTTGTGCTGATGTGAGAAACACCTTAAAATATTGGTCCTAAAGTATACCGATCAACTCAAATCATATCACTTTCTGAGTCGATCTAATGATGTCCGTTCGGCTGGCTGGCTGTCGATGTAACCTCGTGTGCAAAGTACAGGTTGCAATTTTAAAGATAATTTAATGAAATTTTTTACGTGGGTTCTAATTGGCACAAGGGCGAATCGGTCCATAATTTAATATAGCCCCAATACAAGCTGCTTTTCGGAAGAGGGTCTTTGTGCCCACCATCAAACCAATTTTAATGCAATTTAAGACATATGTAGATAGATCCATGTTTATATGGACACGTAAGGTATGCATTTTTTAAAAAATAGGACCACGAGGGAAGATAGGGTAAATTTCTGCCTATTAGTAACTATTTAACCGAATTTAATGAAATTTTAAACATAGATAGATTCCTATTCATATAGCCAAACACTCTCGAAACTTGTTTTTAAATACTGTTGTGTTGGGTATCATACGGTCGGGCTTGACCGACTATACTTTCTTACTTGATTTTTATGCAAGTCTGTCTTAGCGGTACTGTAACGTACTTTTTATAGTGTTGTGTATAATTTTTATGTGTTTATGTTTTTAGTATTAAGCCTTTTTATCAACTTATTTTATTATTTGCTTGTTTAAGTTCTTTTCTCTCGAAAATTCCATAGCTGTATTCTTACGATCAAATTCCTCAGTCTGTAACGTCTTTTACCATCATACTTTGTAACGTCTTATTTCTTTTTAAATATAGTTTTTGTATAAAGTAACGTCTGTTAGCTCCCCTTCTCTCTGTTTTTGGTATAGTAACGTCTTATTTTTTGCTTTTTTAATATAGTTTTAGCTATTAAGAATTTCTCTGTATATCAAATATTGTTAATTTCTGCTAATTTTGGGGTTTTACACGAAGTTGTAACAAAATTCGAAACACAAAAACTTTCATTGGTTTTCAAAGTGAACATAGTTATGGACCGTAAGAAAAATATCCCGTGTTCCAGGGGATATAGGAGAGAAATTTAATACAAAATTTAAATCAGTTTCATTAAAAAATTAAGAATTTTCGGTATTAAAAGATATTTACTTCAGATCAAATACTCAATTTTAAATAGGCTCCCTTAACATCTGTAGACGTAGGAAGAACTTTTTCTATGTACAAGAACTTGCTGACTCCAAACAGACATAGTTTTCTTTTCGAAAATTAATTGCATCAACTTATAATTTACTACAACAACGTATTAAACGAATTAAGTGGAAAAAAACAATTTTAATTGCTTTTTTTAAAATTTTAACAGCTTATTTTCATGTTTTTAAACGCCTTTTTTAAGAGCTTAAAACTGTTTTTTAGTGCTTTTTTTGGTTGCCCTAGTTATTATTTTACTTTGAAAACTATTTAGAGCAAAATTACTTTTTCCGCCAGAATGCGGTTTTGAACTTCTGTGCACCAGTTCTACGTATTGATAAGGATTCTTATGGTTTGTTTCTATTAGTGACGTAATAAAGATAATGTCGTGTAAACTGTTGATAAGAAAATAAAAAATATTTCAACAAATAAACCAAACAAAAGAGAATTGACTCTAACCAACAGTGATTTTCGAACGGTTCACTTAATCGTTTCGTTAAGGTGTTCGATAATATTTTTTCAAATAAATTTACTAATATAAACAATATCTAATCAATATTGAGTTGAATTATTAACAAAACATTTGATGAAATTTAAATATTTACAAATCTATATCAATAGAAAATCGATAACAATTGATTTAGTAAAAAACAAATTTTTGAATCTGTAACTTAAAAAGTGAGTATAATACATAAATAATATTAAATTAATAAATACATGTAGCGACCATGTAAATCCCTAAGGCAATCGTAAGTTTTTAAAGAATTCTTTAACAAATTTAATTTAATATATTATTAATATAAAATATGAAATTATAGATTAAAAAACAAACAGAAATTTGAAAAGCTCATTTTTCAAACATCAAATGCCAAAAAAAAAAAAAATATTTTGAGATAGTAAAAAAAGTAAAAAAAAATTAAAATAAATAGATATTTCACGAAAGAACACCTTCTTCTATCAAATTCAAACAGCAACTTAACGAAAATAGATGTTTTCAAAAGTTAATTTGAATTTAATTTAATAATTTTATGACGATTTCTTTTCTGAAAAATATATGTTGCACCATTTACAAAAACGTTTTAAGCCGTATGGCTTTAATCGTATTATTTTCTTTTTAATAAATAATAACGAGGGATAGAACGATACGCTTTTTGCCGATACTAATACGTTTATAGAATTTAAGTTAAAATTAACAAAGCTCAAGTAAAGTAATTGTTTTATAACACTTAATTACAGTGATATTACAATATAAAATTGATATTAATAAGATTAAGGAAACAAATTAAATTTTAATTCATGTAAAATTAACAAAAAATAGATTATTAAAAAAAAACAGTGTTACCGTAGGGACACAATTGTACCGTATGAACGTAGTAGCGTACGACTTTGATACGTTGTCAAATTAAAAACGTTTAATATTTTTTACAAAGGCACACAATAGCTAGTGTAAACTTAAAAGCGTATCTACGTCATAAGTCGAAATAGATCGAAATCTATATCATTCGCCTGTTACGATCGTATTGACATAGAAAAAAAATTAAAAATATAAAATTAATATATTTTTATGTTTTCAAATTGAATACTTATGAACGTGGGACGTAACGACGAAAATTTTTTAAAATTTGTTTCACTTACCCACATTGCCGTCGTAAATATATATTAACAAATTCCAAATATATTCAATTTATTGTTCATTTTTGTATCCGTTTATTTTGCAAATATTCAATTTGAAAACATAATAAATTAAAAGTAAAAAACCTTTTTAAAAAATAAGCTTTTAGATATTTGAATGCGCTAAAAAGAAAAAAAATAATTTTTTGCTTTAAAACTTTTACTATCAACTTATAACGTCATTACACAATTTATGTGATATAAAAGCTTGTCGCTTGTGTAATGACGTTATAAGTTGATAGTAAAACTTTTAAAGCAAAAAATTATGTTTTTCGCGCATTCAAATAAAATCTTGTTTTTTAAAAAGGTTTTTAACTTTTTATTTATTTTCCGAGTTATTTCATAACAATATTGAAGGAATGCTTTAAAAATATTGGGTGTTCGACCTTGTTAGATTTAGAATAACGTGACACAAGCATGTATTGTCTCCAAACTGTATATGGCTTCAAAATTTCCGCGCAATCGGTTGAAGATATCTGTTTTAAAGTATAATTTCAAGTCCGCCATATTGGATTAAGAGTGACGTCACTTAATTTTTCGCGTTATTATTAGCAATCCCATTCATTTGATACCCATATTATTGGAGTGCATTAAAAATAACTAATATCTACTTCAAAATTGAGTTTCAAGCTTTTAAAGTCCGCCATATTTGATTTAGAGTGACGTTTCTTTACTTTTCGAGTTACTCTTATCAAGCCCATTAATTTGATACTAATATTGTGGGAATGCATTCAAAATAATTAGTCCGTAATCTTGGGTGTTCCACCATGTTTGATTTAGCAAAACGTCACACAGCTAACCATGTATTGTCACCCGAACTGAACGTGAGTACGAAATTTAAGGTGAATCGGTTGACATACACATCTGCTTCAAAATTGAATTGCAAGCTTTAAAAGTCCGCCATTTTTAATTTAGAGGGACGTCATTTTATTTTTCCAGTTATTTTGAATAAGCCCTTTTATTTGATACCCATATTGCAAAAGTGCATTAAAAATAACTAGTCCGCCATGATGTGCGTGGCCGCCATATTGGATTAAGAAAGACGTCACACAGTTTACCATGCATTGTCATCCAAACTGAACGTGTGTACAAAATTTCAGCTCAACCGGTTGAAGATAACTGCTTCAAAATTGAGTTGCAAGATTCCACCCGAACAAACATACATATTTCATACATACATATTGTACATTGTAAGTTAAATAAGAGCTTTTAAAAATAGTTTGATTTTTAGTATTTTTTATTATACGTCGTAGAAACGCTTTTACGTTTGTGCCTTTGTATAAAATATTAAACGTTTTAATTTGACAACTTATCTACGTCGTAACCAACATAAATGCAAATAATCAGGAAAATCTTAAAACGTGCAAATGCATTCAAGATTTAGCAATGAGAGAACATTTCACTTCTATGGTGCAAAGAAAACGGCTTAAGCTGGAGGTCCACACCACGAGTTCAATGCGATTTTGCTTTTATGCATGTGAATCACTGAAAAATTTTATTGGCAAGTTACGCAGCAAACGCGTAGAATGCATACGTATATGTTTATCGAACGCATAAAGTAGGATTACATTCTGCTTTTGCATGCGTCGCATGACTCTTGAAAAAGGTCAAGAAAGAATTAAAAGAATACAAAAGGTCTGATCAGATCCTGCTTCTGTTTGTCGATGAAATAGTATGAAATCATTATTAATTTCTTTATTTTGTATGATAAACATAAAACATTTTAAATAAATTAAATTAAAAACAAGTTGTAAATTGAGGAGGTCCATAACAAAACGCAATAATTACACCGTAACATTTTTTTGGATAAACGACAAAATGTAATTTAAGTAAGTAGTGCATAATGTTTTTAAAAAACAATTATTGAGGTAATATTATCTACAAAAAATAATATTAATCACAAATTAATTATTTTATTTGACCGTTTGTTTTAAAGTTATTTAGATGGCAAATTTGGAATTATTGCGTTTTGGTCCGAATCATAGTATTTATTTCATTTTGCTTTGAACTGTATAGAAATATTGCGTTTTGATCTGAACTAGGGCTGGAATTTCTGCTTTTTGCTTTGAATAGATTTGTATTATATCATTTTGATTTAAATTGCAACCACTTGTAGAAAAATAAAAACACTTTTTTATGTGTAATTATTGCATTTTTATCTGAACCATTACATTTGATATTGAATTGCAGTGTAGTTATTGAGTTTTGGAATGCTCTATAATAAAGGTTATATAGATTTCAATGTGTAGAATAGGATTCAATCAAAAAATTTGAAAAATGTTATTATTGCGTTTTTTTATGGACCTCCTCAATTATATTAGGTAAATTAGATTAGGTGCGACTACTTGATACCCTACTTCTCATGCCCGTAATTTCTACAAAAAGAAAGCTGGCCGTGGTCATACCTAACAGTTATCTTTATCTATTTCAACGTTTATTTGGACTCCGTAGCTAGATTTCTTTTTGTTGAAATTACGGGCATTATTATTTATAAACAAATTGCATACAGGGTATTCTATTTAGGCCCCATAGGCAATAATGGAACCGGCAGAACAATTAAAAAAGAAACTAAACGTCAAAAATATTAGTCTAGGTTCACACGCTTCAATTTACGCAGGCATACGCAGACATCTGTTTCAACCGTTTTCGTTAACTTATGCTGTTTTATTCACCAAAGAAAAACGATTAGAGGAGAAACTCTCTTAAAACAATAAAAAAAATTCTCTATAAATGTAGTACGTGTGAAGAAGTTACAACAACAAAATATTCACATTTGTTGATAACACATTTATAAAGTTATGTTTTTGATAGCTGAGATGTTATTCTGTTTTATGTTATTATAATTTTTAAAATTGTTTTTGTTAGCCAATTTAAAAAAAACTCTTTAAATATTTATCATTTTATTGCGATAGTAATAAAAAATATGAAAAAAAAAATTAAATAATATTTGTCCAATATTCCATCTCGATGAAAAATCGTACCGAAAACTGCACGATATTTAGACCCAGTTTCGCTATGCGCACCACATAAAGCAACTTCAGAAACATTTTGCATGCCATTTCATGAAAAATTTTCGATAACTATGTAACAAAAACCGACAAAATATTTTTAATAATACTATATTAACGTTCAGGGTATGTTGTCGCCGGTTAGATGTGACACCCACAACGACTTGCATAATAGGGGTAATTGTTAATTGGAATCAATAAAAACTATTAGTACTCAAAATGTCTAAGCTTTTTCTGCGTGTAACTGTGTAAATTCCAGTGAAACAGTTAATGAGACCACCCAAGGTCAAATGTAAATAGGGTGTCTGGCCAGGCCTGGAATGGCTTGGATTGTCCAGTTTTTTTGGGTGTTGTCTAGGTTCTAGTTAAAATGCAATTTGTCCAGTTAAAAAACTTTATTTAATTTTGAAAAATTACTTTTTTTTATTAATTATACATAATTATTATTTAGAACAAAATCATATACTAAGAAAAAATTGTTAAGAAAAAATTTCTAATTTGCCGACAGACATTCCAATTAATGAGGTGGAGAGAGAGAGGTCCAGTTTTTCAAAAATGCGACAAAAATAACGTAAAAAACTTATATAAATTGATCTCGTTTGTCAGTCATGCCAACTAGCAATACTTTTTGTGCAAGGCCTTAAGGTATTTCTGATAATCTTTACTCACAAGAATCTATTTAAACGACCGAATAAAGGCTACAATTTTAATAAGACTAAATTTTGATGAATGTTACAAAATGTTTCAAAAATTTTTGCTTACAACTAAAATAATAGAGTTATTAAATTCTTTAAATAACAATACAAAAAAAATATAAATGTGGCTGAACAAAAAGTTATCCGCCATGTTCGGGAAATCGAATTCGAGTGAAATCAAAATCGAACAAACTTTAAAAACGATCCAGTGTTCAAAGTTCATTAAATAATTTTGTTTTATATACTTCATGCTTTGAGTACAGCTTATCTTCATTAGAACTTATCTTAAAATAAAAAAACGACGGTAATTTAAAGAAAAATTTAACTGGAAATCTCCATTGATTTGAATTTCACTCGATCCATAACATGGCTGTTTATGTACTTTTTTGTTTGATTTAATTTGGCAGCAATACTACAACAAAACAAAAACCACGGAACCAGCAGATGTTTACTGCTCGAAATGTCATCTATTTATAAATAAAATATTATAAAACCAAAACAAATTGATTCGAACTGTCAAAGTCTGTTGGCTTTTCGCTGCCACTTGTAGTGAATTCGCCCTGATTATAATTTTGTAATGTGATATGACTGAATTTTAAGCATTACGTTTCCTTGCTTTTTAAATTTTTTCTTTAATTGCAAAAAAAAAATCTGAAGTTAAATTTAATAAAAAGCACTTAACTATTTTCTATTGTCAGTTAATTGACTTTCGGTATCTGGCAACACTAAATGTAAAGTATGTATGGATGTAAATATGTTTTTTGCTTTAAAACATCGAATACATAATTTATGGACACTAAAACAACCATTGAATTTGATTTCCTCCAATATTATTGATATGTGCATAGAGTTGGTCTCATGTAGAAAGGCCCGAACTTGATTTGTTCCGAAATTGGATTTTTTTGGTTATTCTAATACGTTTTTCACAAACACACGTAGTCACAAATTTTGTGCAATAGTATAAAAAATATCGGGTTTATTGGAAATTCTGCAAGCTCATTGGGCCTAATTAATCAGATTAGTAAATATGTAGTATACATTCTAAAAATTTAAAATTTTTTCTAATTACACAGAAAAAATGATTTTTTCAATTCAAACAAAAAATTTGTAGAATCAAAACACTTTTTGTCTGAAATCGGTCCTACAAACAAATTCGCATATTCAAACAATTTATTCGCATTTCGTTTATTGAAAAAAACACTGATTTTTTCAAACAAATAATTTTACTGAATCAAACAAAAAGTTAACTGAAATTCATATAAATTTCTAACAAATAATTTTGCTGAATCAAACAAAAAAATTTTTGCACAAGCAATGACGCGCACACAAGCAAGCACTGTAGGAGAAGATGAAGGCCACTGTTACCAACATTTTTTTAACATTTCGCGCCAAATTGGACTTCAAAACCGCTAGAAACCGCTAAATATTTAATTTAACGGGAATTGTTTAAAAAATACCGCTAAAACCTAAACATTTTAAGGAGTTTTATATAAATCTAGATAAAGGCTACTTTTTCAAAGGTATATGACCCTCAAATTACGTTACATACTTAGATTTCCAACTTCCCTAGGTATTTTGAGTTTGAGTTATGTATTCAGCTGTACCGAATCTTTGTTACCCTCCACCTACAGTTAGAATAATTCCGGAGTGGTCTTTATATGGGACATATGGTAAATTATGGGCCGATTTCACGAAATTTGAACACGTAATTTATAGTTTTAAATAAACTCTGACTGACCAAATGTTATTAGAATAGAACACAGATTGAGAGCTTTGCTGTTTTACGCGTGCTAAAGCTTTTTCCGCGAGTAAGCTTTATATGAGGCCAATGGTAAGTTATGCACCGATCTGCACGAAAGATGACAGCGTTATTTCTAGTCATAAAAAATTGTCACAGACCAAAATTTATTAAAATAGCAATATTAAGGTTTTGTGCGTACTTATCTGTTTTCTGAGAGTAGTCTTTATATGGGGCCAATGGTAAATTATGCACTGATAATCACGAAAATTGACAGCGGGATTTCTAGTCATATAAAACTGTAGGGGGCCAAATTTATTACAATAGCATTATTTTTCACGGTTTAAGGCACACTAAAAGTTTTTTTGACAGTGGGCTTTATATGAGGCTTTAACAGTATGATTTTTAATCATATACAACGAATTTGTGCAAAATCGGCTATCAATATGTGCATTCCACCACTAGTGATGCTAGTTTTGTGACAAAATGATAACTTTTTTAGGGTGGTTGTCCCACATTTTAACTCATAACTCTTTTCCTACTGAACAGATTTTGCTGGACGTTGATCCCAAACTGCGTTGGTGAATTCTAAACAATTTGATGATTTTCTTTTAAGTCGTTTAAATGTGAGCGTGATTTCAACAGATGGATAGCTGACGGTCATGGGTTTATGGACTTAGAATTACTACTCAAGGAGCCAGAATATGTTTATACTTTATGTACTTATACTTTATGGAGTGACAAACTTAGTACGTAAGTACGCAAACGCAAAAAAGTTTGTAACATTTACGTTATTTTTGGTAATTATTTGCCGTTTTAAGTAATTAGATAAAATTAGTTAGATGAACGTTAGTGAATTATATTGCGTAGGATATATCGAGACAATTAAGATCAATACCTTACCTTTTGTTTCCAAATTTTAAGCAAGCTTAAGGTTGTGATTTGTCACATGCAGTCCTAACAAAATACTAATTGTAAATCGAAAAAAATATGTCATATACAACCTTCAGTTCACTAAAACTACAAAAGTAATTAAAACCGTGAACATAAACAAGTAGTTTTTAGCCAGAAAAACAAAAATAAACAAAAAGAAAAAGTAAAAAATCCGCAAATTTTAAATTTGAGAAAGGGTTTTGTAACGAAAATCAGCCTCTGAGAATTGCTTGAAAATCGCTAGGTTTCCCGCTAACCGCTTAAACGTATTTTTTCCTGCGATTGACATTTCAAAAACGCTGGATTTAGATAAATTGGCAACAGTGATGAAGGCAGAACAGAGAGGCGGCTGGCTTTGAGACACATTTTTTTGTTGGTATAATTTTTGAACCAAGTCTTGTTTATACACACAATGTTTTTCTTCATCACTAACTGTTGCTGTATCCTTTCCTTGGCTAAAGAAGAAGAAATGTAACCAAAAACGGCAGCAGACCGACTCGATACGTTTTTCGTCATCCTTCTATTTTTGTATTTGATGTATTTAAGTAAACAGTTTTACAAAATTGAATACGGGATTTTGTTTTTCATTCATTTTACCAACTCTGAAACCAACCAAAAATTTATTTTGTTTCTTAAAATATTTTTGTTGTTTCTGTTGTTTAAAAAGATTGAAAAGTTTTTTTTACCTGCTATTGTTTTTGTTTTTTTTATCCACAACCCTCGTCACGCTATTTTATCATATTTCTTATTGTTGTACTTTTTTAAAGCGTCCAAAAAAAGACTGTAGATGTTTTTTGTTGTAGTTCTTGTATTTCACATAAAGAAGTGTTGCTTACGCTAGACTAGCTGGTAGTGAGCTAGTCTATCAGCGCCGAGGTGCGGGTTCGATTCCCGCCAGAGACTCTGGTTTCCTTCCTGCAGACAAGCGCAGAGCTTCGCGGGGTTTAGATATTAGGGAATTAAAAAAAAAAAAAAACAAAATAAAATAAAAAATGCAAAAAACGACAACATTAAAGAGCGTTAAATATTTCATACAAAATTATGAAAACTTGAAACCAATAACGCGTATATTATATTTTTGAATAGTTGTCAACATTTTTGTTGGTTAAATAAAAATCAAACAAAAATATTAATTGAATCAGTAAAAAAATTTGTAGAAACTAAAAAAATTTTCAAACAAGCGTTTGTTTGAAAATAATCCGGCAATAAATTTTTCTTTTAAGGTCATATTTTTCAATAAATTATGTTCAATGTTTTGTTGAGCAGATGCGGAGGTTGCTATTTTTATCGGCTTTTACCACAGGCCACCGGCTCTTGAGTATAATTTAAAGTCTGCTGCAAATCGAAGGTGCTATTCCCAAGATCTTTATCACCATAGGAAATCTGTTGACTGGAAACCGACTTTAGAAATTCCGTGCAGCTCATTTCCACTTCTTTATTGATTTTATAAGTCATTTTAACCGAAAATGGTTCAAATTGTACATATCGAAACATACAGTTTCTATTATATTTTTACCTTTCTACATGAGACAAACATTAAAGTACCAATTTGAATTATAAAAAAATTCATAATTAATTTAAAAATTAACAACATGTTCGATTAAAAATTTCTTCAATCATTCACTCGCTATTAAATTTTAAAATAAATTTTACTAATTCTACGAGTATTTCAACCAGCGTTTAAAAACTACAATCAAAGAAGAAAAACTGTCATTTCTTCCACTTCTTCATTTGTTGCTTTTACTTTTGATTGATTAAATGCAAACAGTCGCTGTCAAGCAAACTCAAAAAGCTAAAAGTTGTACACACATTTTCGTTTTTTGTTCGACAGTTTTTGGTTTCGACTGCAGTTTTGTAAACCCTATTTAAAACTCAGTCTGTGTTCATACGGCTCTTTTCTTATTGAAAAGATTGCTACTTTATTGGCGAGAGGGGCGAGGGGAAAAGAAACGAGTACACAAATGCCTGTACTGTCTTTACGTTTTGCTTTTTCATTCGTTGTTTAATTTTGTTATTGTTTTCAATATCAAAAAAGCACACATGCAAACGCACGACTATACAAAATAAAAAACATGGCGTAAACATGACATGAATAATTTGAACGCCAATTCATGTTCAAAGAAGAAAAAGGAAGAATCTTTTCAATAAGAAAAGAGCCGTATGAACTCAGACTCATTGTTATAACCCTTTTACATAATTTGCAATATATAAATTGTTATAACAATCTAAACAAATTCAAGGCTAATTCTAATTTAACAAGGCGAAAAATATAAACTAAACATTTTAGTTGTTAGTAGAAAAAGAGTTAGAGGACATGTACATTGTAGATTCTAAACGAATAAATAAACACAACTACAAATCCAAACAATTTATTCAACCATTTATTTTTACAATATTAAGTTTTTAAATGAATCTTTTTTAATTGCACCTGGTTGTGCTTTTAATTTGAATTCATGCAATTAATTGTTTTCTCTTTTTATTCGATTTAGCCAGAGTGCAAAAGTTTGTTATTTCTCTTCCACCACTTGAACAGTTTATTCGAAACTACAGAAATTATATGAATACGATTTCAGAAACGTAATTTGTTTATACCTACTAGTCTTTATATTTTTCATGTATGTATGTATGTATATGTGAACAAAAAGCATAAATTTTGTTCCCCTGCAGTTTTAAGGATTCCAACCGTCAACTTAACATTGTGCACAAAAGATGTAAAATAATTCCTTAGATGTCCTTGTGCGCTTCGTTACTTTATGTGCGTTCGTTTACTTATTCAGTAGAATCCCAGTAAAATCCAGAAGGTTAGTAATATGAAAATTTACAAATTTATGTGTACGCGAACGCATATCAGTAAAATCCAGTACAAATTCGTAAAAATTTTGGGGTAAACAAACGCAGCTTTTATCAAAGTTATTGTTTGCGAATACAAAATTTATTATTCATAAGATTTCTGTATGACGTGCTAAATTCCCAATTTTTCATATTTGATAAACACACTGAAATTTATTGTTGAGTGAAAGTTAGCTTCTATGCGCATTTCAATGGTTGCTTAGGCCAGATCGTCAGGAAACCTTTTCCAAAGATTTTAGAAAAGCTAAAAATATTATACAAATAAAACCTTTGAGCGAATAAGAAATATAAACACTCAAAGTCTCACTTGTAACTATATCAAAGCTTTAACAAAACAGCTTTTGTTAACCCAGTTGTAGATTCCACTTTTTCGGTCACATCAACAAAAAATCTGTATTCTACAGCGATAATTGAATCCAAATATACTGACAAGATTGTTTTAAAAAAAGGATTTATTGTAAAATAATAAATTGCTTTAGTGGTTAAAAATTTGTGTCCGATAAACTAGTGTATGTACCACTTACTGCAGGGTTATTTGATAAGTTCTACATCAATATTTTTTTGTGGTTTTTAAAGAATTTTTCAAACAAAGAGGTACTAATATGAATGCATTTATATATGAGAAGGTCCATAACAAAACGCAACAATTGTGGAATTTAATTTTTTTAACTTACAAAATATCAATAATTATGTTGTTATTTAACAACAAATATAATGGTTTAGATCAAAATTAAACAATTCCACATCTATGCAATATGCATCGGGATATTAATGAAAAATTAAGAGTTATAAAAAATAAGTGCTTGTTATTCTCTATAAAACTTATGAAATTTGAAACGGAAAGGTAAAATTACAATGGGTGGTATTATTGATTCCGTTCCGCAAGTGCGGAAAGCAATTTTTGTGCGGAAGCCAAATTTGTAATTATTCATTCCGTTTGTGCGGTATCCTTCCGTTGTTGCGGTATAATCTCTACCGCGGTATTTCCATATTATTGAAACTGCAATATAGGTATTTTTTGCCATTTTGCTTACGTTTAAATTTTACAACGAGAAGCTAACGGAAGGAATTAAAATGTAAGAAATATTTTAAAAAAACATATAGTTTTGTTATTTAAAAAAATTATTTTTATTTATTATTTGTTTATTTTACAGCAATTAATTTAATAAAAAAAATTGTCGCTCACAAAAATTTCAACTGGTTTAAAATGTTCTTTTTACCAACAGCTGACACAATAGCTCTGTTTCTTTACTCTACTTTGGGATCCCTCGGGATCCCAATTTGCACGAAATGCGTTCCCGTACTTTAAATTTGTGCAAATGAGAGCGGGTTTGAGAGAATAAAATTCTTCTTCTTCTTGCACGAAACAGCCCAGACTTTTTCTTCGTGCAAATTGTGTAAATTATCAAACGGTTAAAAAAAGTGTTGTGGAATAAAATAATGTACTTAAATAGATAGTTTTGTACTAAAATAATAGGGATACAAAATGTTAGGTCTTGTAAAAGTGTTTGTTTTGTTTTATTTTTGTTAAAAATAGTTTATTTCTACAGCCAACATAAAATTTTTCAAAAGTGGCGCAAATTTGTTTGTGTTTTAAAGACTGTCAAAACACTGCGTTTTTATTTTGTGCTTTAAATTTCGTTTTTTTTTTTGTTCCCGTACTTTTGTGTAATTTTTTCTCTTTATGAGATAAATTTATGCTTGCTCTCATTTGCACGAAATTTACCCAAAAAAGTAAAGAAACAGAGCTAATATCAACTCAGAAATTATTAAAACAGGTATGTTAAAAATTTATTGCGGAAGCTTATACCGCAGGAATAAAAAATCGCAATTTGCATATCGATCGATATTTATTTCCGTCGAATTTTCCTTTCCGTGCGGAATCAATAATACCACCCAATATTATAGAAATATACAGTCTGGCCCATAATGTCGAAACGAAATATTCTTTCGTACATTTACATTGAAAACAGAATCAAATTTTTGTTTTATATGTATGTTTAATATTTAAAGTTTAAACCAAGTTCATTTCAAAACGAACAATTTCTATTGGGCTTATTTCAAAACGAATTTATTTACCATGATTTGGATCAGAAATACAGTTTTTTTTCCCGGACTTTTTCGATTCCCGGGAAAGCGGGAAATTTTTTTAAATTTCCCGGGATCCCGGGATCCCGCTCCATATAAATAATACAAAGTAAATTTTGTTATTAATAAATTTTAATATAAAATAAAGTTAGGGAACTTGTTACAAAGAATGTAAAAGAAATGGTTCAATACTAAAAAATTAATTGAAGATTGAAATAGGAACTTGAATTATTATCACCTCACGCCTTTATTCCCTATTATTATAATTTTATTCAGTATTATTATGCTCTGGATACAAGATAAAAAGATAACATAAACATAACAATTTAATTCATAAAACAATAATAAAAACAAAATAAAATTAAGGTACTCAAGATATGAGATCAAAAAGTTAATTCATAAAACCGATAAAATATTTTAAATAAAAATATTAACATTTTTTAACGGCTTAGGAAATAACTTTCTGACACACTCAAAGAGCTTAGTAAGTCGTCAAAAAGTATATTCCTGATGTTCGTGTTGCAGGTAGACATGGAACATGGAACATTGAAAGTGTTACGTGTGTCCATCTCTGGCTGCGGCGGTGTGGTAACTCTCAAGTGGAGAGTTTTTGACAGTTGTCATCTTGTATGACTTTTCTTTTTTTTACTAATCACTTCGACTGTGTAATTTGAGCCACCAACATTGAATTTGGTTTTAATTTGTTAAAAAGTGCAATCAAGAGCTCTAAGTGGAACAAAGATTCAAGCCCCCACACTTGTACCAACGTGCCAATAAAATTAGTGCCATTAGTGAAAGTTCAAGCTCCCAAACAAAAGAGCAAAATAAAGTTTAAGATTAACACCAAACCCGCAGTGTGTGTTTCACTTGTTAAAGACAAGATTAGGCAAAAGAGGCGTTTGGCCCAATCTTTCAGCTACACCATCCACAGGTGCAACTAACCCTGACTCGTCAGAAGGCGCGTAACGTTAAAACCAACCCCTATATTCACCACATCCCAGCGAACGCTTTTGCAACGGGTTGCATCATCATCAAACACTGCGCAGTCAGGAACGCTTTACGTACCAACCACCAGCTTTCGAGGTAAACATTTGGTCCTTCGCCCGTAAAAATTTGAAGAAAAAGAGGTACGTACAGTGGAATTTGAATATTATATATATTGTGTTTCAAAAATTATTCGTGCTCCAGTGAAAGTGAGGTTAGGTGGGCGCCATTTAATTTGAAAAATTTTACTTAAGAGCCATCTTTTATTTGTACGGACAGTTACTCGCCCGTTTGTTGTTGTGTTTTTTTAACAAACATTTGTTTTCGCAATCAGTGAACTCGCTGAAAAACAGTAGTGGCGCGATTTTTGTATTTTTCATATTGGTTCATTTTTTACGATCTTTTTTAAAAGTGTTTCCTTTGTTGTTGTTCGGCATTGTTTTCCCTTGAATAAAAAACAGAATGACGAGCCTTGAGAAATTTATTCGAGCGGGAGATGAAGTGACCGGGTTTGAGGTTATGCTTAAAAAAGAGGATTTTTCTACTTATACGGCCGATGCCTTTGAATTTGAGAAAAGTGAATTAAATAAAAGTTGGGAAAAATATAAAAAATTGTACGATGAGTGTTCTGCTGAAAATGTAGACACTAAAAAAGAGGCGGCGGCGATTCAGGCAAAGTATTCACAAGTTAGGAAAACTTATGTGAGGTGCATTAATATTCTGGCAAAAGCAAAACAGGCATTAGACGGGGAGAATAAAAATAATGAAGAGGCAGTGGTTCCCAACCTTCATGGTTCTATACCTGTACCACCGTGTGATACTGGCGTGTTTTATGGTGATTACGTATCGTGGCCCACATTTAGGGACATGTTTACGGCAATTTACATAAACAATACGCGACTAAGCCCTGTTGAAAAATTATTTTATTTGTTCAGAAAAACGGACGGTGAGGCTAGGGACATAAATAGAAATATTGCTCTAACAGGCGAAAATTTTGAAATTGCATGGGGCAATCTTAAGTGTCAATACGAAAATAAGCGCGTGTTAATTAATAGTCAGCTTAAAGCATTATTTAATTTGGCTCCATGCCAACAAGAAACAGCTTCAGAGATTAAGAGGCTGCAAAGAGAAACTAACAATTGCATATCTGTGTTAAGGTTGTATAATGTTGACATTAATTCATGGGACCCAATTTTTGTGTTTCAATGCTCATCGCGTCTTTCAGAATGCACTTTAAATCTTTGGGAGCAGTCAGTGAAAAATAAAACAGAGGTTCCCAAATGGGAAGGATTGAACAATTTTTTAACGGATAGGTTTCATGCCCTTGAGAGTGTTTCTGATATTATATTGGCAGGTGGGGGATCGGCCAGTGGTTCCCAATCAGGTTCTTCTAGCACTAATCAAGCAGCTACAAAAGTTAAGCAATTAAAGGCCCATCATACCAAAGTTGATTCAGCTTCATGTAAATTATGCAAGGAGAATCACAAAATTAGCGCTTGCAATAAGTTTCTTAACATGGACTACAGGAATCGTGTTTCAACTTTGAAAAAATATCGATTTTGCTTCAATTGCCTTACGATTGGCCACATGTATGGGAATTGTACTAGTTCGAATAGTTGTTCAAAGTGTAAGAAGAAGCATCATACATTGGTGCATAGAGAATTTGTAAGGGGTAATAATAACAATCAGACACAATCGAATAATAACTCACGAGGTGAAAGTCAGAATAGTACCGGTCAGCCGCAGTTATCTGAAGTTGCCAGTACGTCTAGAGGGGTACAATCGCATCATACTACAGTCGCGAAAAAAGTTATGTTAGCCACAGCTTGGGTTAATATTAGCAGTTTTGGTTCTAGTTACAAGGTACGAGCATTAATAGATCCCTGTTCAGATGAAAGTTTTGTTTCGGAGAGAATACAAAAATTGTTGAAGCTGCCTACTAATCCAGTTTTTGCGGAAGTCACAGGGTTAGGAGGGGAAATAATCAGTAGATCTTCTAAAATGGCAATGTTTACAATTGTGTCGCTTTTTGATGAGAACGTGTCTCTCAATGTACAAGCGTTAGTAGTTTCTCGTGTAACGGGCAGTATCCCTACACATTCTTTTGTTCCCCCGGAGAATTTTGTACCACCGAAGTTAAGCTATGCCGATCCAGAATTTTTTGAAAGCAGTGAAGTAGATTTGTTGTTAGGGGGTGCCCTTTATCCCTCAATTCTTCGTGGTGGAGTGAAACATGGTATTTTTGAATCTTTGGTGGCTCAAGAAACCATTTTTGGCTGGATTGTCACGGGTCCAACGCCTATGGGGGCTTCCACACGAATAGTAAGAATGTCTCATATGACAAACGTTTCTATTAGTGACCAGTTGTCAAAGTTTTGGGAGTTAGAGGAAGTGTCTCAAAACGTAGTTTTATCAGATGAGGATAAAAAATGCGAAGAGATCTATAGCTCCACTACTGAAAGGAACACTGAGGGAAGATACATAGTGAGTCTTCCATTTAAAAATGAATTCGATTTGCTTGGTCCTAATAGACATATTGCGGTGTGTCAGTTTTTAAGAAATGAGAAATCATTATTGCGCAATCCTGAGCGCAAGGCTCAGTATGATGAGGTCCTTAAAGAATACATAACATTAGGGCATATGGAAAGGGTTGAAAACACTTCAGGTAGTCCAAGTTATTATTTACCACATCATGGCGTTTTTAAGCCAGAAAGTACAACAACAAAGCTAAGGGTGGTTTTTAACGCATCAAGTGCTTCTTCAAATGGAAAAAGTCTTAATGATTTGTTGTATACTGGCCCAGTTTTACAAGCTGATTTAGTGAGTTTAGTCCTTAAATGGAGATTGTATCAGTTTGTTTTCAATGCGGACATATCAAAAATGTACCGGCAGATTTTGGTGAAACGTGAGCATAGGCACTGGCAGAAAATTGTTTTTCGTGTTTCTGAAGATGATGAGGTAGAAGATTATCAGCTGAAAACGGTTACGTTTGGCGTAAATTGTGCTCCTTTTTTGGCTCTAAGAACCCTCATTCAGTTAGCTAGTGATGAAGAGCTGCGTTTCCCTATTGGTGCTCGAATTCTTCGTGAGTCCATGTACGTGGATGATGCTCTAGTGGGAGCTCATTCTATTCCAGATGCGTTAGAAGCGCGTGACCAATTAATTGGCATATTAGAAACAGCAGGGTTTGAATTGAGAAAATGGACTTCAAATTCAAAACAGATTTTAAAAAACTTGCCAAAAGACCATTTGTTTAATGATTCGTTCTTGACAATCGATGATAAAAGCACCACGAAAACTCTAGGCATTCGGTGGAATGCGGCAGATGATACATTTTACTTTACCACTGAAAAGATCAAAATAAAGCAGTGTTATACGAAAAGGGAAGTGCTGTCGATTATTGCTAGGCTTTTTGATCCAGCAGGTTGGCTAGCTCCAGTGGTAGTTACAGCGAAAATTTTGATGCAGCAGATGTGGCTCGATAAAGTAGAGTGGGATGAGGCAATTAAGCCGTTAGCTTTGAGAAAATGGCAGGATTTTGTGGCAAAATACAATGAGATAGATACGATTAAGCTTTCACGTTGGGTTCAGTATTTACCAGGCTGCGATGTTGAGTTTCATGGGTTTTGCGATTCATCTGAATTGGCGTACGCGGCCACATTGTACATAAGAGTTAGCAGGGGAAACGAGGTTTTTACAAGTTTGCTCGTTAGCAAGACAAAAGTAGCTCCGGTGAAAAAACCGTCTTTGCCACGATTGGAATTGTGTGGGGAGGTCCTGTTAGCAAGCCTAGTAAAACATGTAGTTCCCACGATTAACATTGGTACGCATTCGCTTTATTTGTGGTCCGATTCAACGATAGTGCTAGCATGGTTACGAAAACCACCATGTAATTGGAAGACTTTTGTAGCGAATAGAGTAGCGTCCATCTTAGAAAAAGTAGGCAGCAAAAATTGGTTTCACGTGATTTCTAGTCAAAACCCTGCCGATCTAGCAACCCGGGGGCTGATACCTTCGGAATTAAAAGAAAGCAAACTTTGGTGGCATGGTCCTGAATGGCTCATATTAGAGAAATCGTTATGGCCCGTAGGCGAAAAAGAGTTCGACACAGCGCAGGAATCAAAAAAGGTGCAAGTTCTTGTTGCTAGATCGACCGAAAACGAAGATATGCTTGAACGTTTCTCATGCTTGCCCAGAGCATATCATGTGTTAGCCTATGTGTTCCGATTCTGCCATCTTGCTAAGAAAAAGAGAAGTCAAAGTTTCGGCTCAAGAAGAATCTCGGCTCAAGAATTAGTTTTCGTTAGAAACCGCTTGTTTTTCTTGTCCCAGCAACGGCATTTCATAAACGAGTACCAGGCTTTGAAATCGGTAAAGAAATTAGAATCTCGTAGCTCTTTACTAGCACTCACGCCATTT
Source organism: Pollenia griseotomentosa (assembly GCA_963931875.1). Lineage (NCBI taxonomy): Eukaryota > Metazoa > Arthropoda > Insecta > Diptera > Polleniidae > Pollenia > Pollenia griseotomentosa. The sequence goes on along the minus strand of OZ007560.1, from coordinate 150,083,842 downwards.
CTAGACAAAGACGGCATTATTAGAGCGAATGGTCGCCTGGGGTCCACCGCATGCTTGTCATATAACGAACGACATCCCATTATTCTTGCGTACGGCAGTAGATTGGCTCGCCTTTATGTCGAATTTGTCCATAAATTATCGTGTCACGGCGGTCCGCGTTTAGTATTAAATTTAATTCGTCAAGAATGTTGGATCTTGAAGGCAAAAAACCTAGTGAAAACCGTGATTCATAATTGCAAGACTTGTGTTCTACAGCGGAAGAAGTTGCAGGAACAGATAATGGCCCCTTTACCAGAGGAAAGGACTTTCCTTAGCCGACCTTTTTCAAATACAGGTGTTGACTTTGCAGGCCCGTTTGAAATTAAAAGTTTTACGGGACGGTGCTGCAAAATAACTAAGGGTTACGTGTGCCTTTTTATTTGTTTCGCCACTAAGGCAATTCACCTCGAGGCAGTCAGCGACTTAAGCGCTCCGGCTTTTTTAGCGGCTCTGGCCCGATTCATTGCTCGTCGAGGTTGTCCAAACAAAATGTTTTCCGATAATGGCCGCAACTTCATAGGTGCGGCTAAACAAATCGATTCGAATTTCGAAGCTAGTGTGAAACAGTTTAAAGATGATGCTATCACGAAATACGAGCACCAGAAACTGTCGTGGCACTTTATACCAGCATCGGCCCCCCATATGGGCGGTCTCTGGGAGGCTGGCGTGAAAAGTTGTAAAACGCATCTTAAAAAAATCGCTGGTCAAATGAAACACACATTTGAAGAGTTCTCCACTATTCTCGCAAATATAGAAGCCTGTCTTAATTCGCGTCCTTTAGGTCCATTGCCTGATACTGCAGGCGAACCGACGGCCCTAACGCCCGGTCACTTCCTCATCGGCTCGGCTATGATGACCCCGGCAGAACCAGAAGAGCTTCTATCAGCTGAAAGCCATATAAACCGCTGGCGTAAGGTCAAAGCAATACAGCAGGAGTTATGTCATCGCTGGAAGCACGAGTACCTGAAGGAGCTACATAAGCGTAATAAATGGAAAACTCCTCAACAAGATCTAAAAGAAGGCGACGTTGTGGTCCTAAAAAACGAACCTGCTGGATTGACTGAATGGCGTTTAGGTCGTGTTTTGAAAGTCTATCGTGGTTCTGATAACAGGGTTCGAGTGGTAGACTTAAAAACTCAGAGGGGAACTATTACAAGGCCGATTCACAAGCTTGTCCTACTGCCCCACCTCACCGCATAACGTACTTCACTTAGCCACCTAAACCTCACTCACGTCCTCGAAATAACTTACCCATCTTCCTTCACCCCAGTTTCTCTAAAACCGTTTTACTCCATTTCAACATTACATCATGTGTGACGGGTTCTTCAACCCCAACTTTCCCTGCCCTCTGTGCAACAGATTCCACGCCATTCGCCAGTGCACCCGGTTTATGTGTATGACCGTGGAGAACAAGTTGAGAGCCGTGGCACACCACGCGCTGTGCTCAAACTGCCTCGCCCAAACCCATCACCGCAGCGCGTGCAAGAGCCTAGATCGGTGCCGGCGGTGTAGCCAAGACCATCATACGTGGCTGCACCCGTTGGGGGCAGGTAAAATTTGGTTGCCAATGACAGCTGATGTCGGGATCAAGACCGGTCCAGAGGCCTCATACCAGTGGACTCGGGTCTTGATCAACCCCAATGTGGCTCGGTCCTCAATTATGGTCGAGGAAGCCAGGGCCTTATTTTGCGAGGTAAGGCAAGGTCGCACCAAAGTGACCGTTTGCCACAATCAACTGGAGGGGCGTAAAATCGGTGTGACCTGTGTAGTGGAGCATAAGGAGTACGGGCGCACTCCGAAGTCAAAGGTAGACCGTACGGACCTTGTTGGGGTGCGTGAAACGTGCTTGGCGGACCGTAATTGGAGCAGGAGCTCGGGGTATTACCTTGTCCTAGGTGCGGATGTGGCTCATCTAATTTTTAACGGCCAGGCAACGGGTAGAGGAGGGCTCTATACACAACCCACAATTTTTGGGCTGACCGTCTTTGGTGAGGCTCGAGCGGTTAATCAATAACCAGCCAGCGGCTACCTCTATTATCGTTTTTTTACTCCCTGTATATAACCATTTTTTTAATGCGATCTCACTATGTATACTATAATCATGAATTTCCGTATAATTAAGCTTCTAGAATAAGTACTATGAATTTGTTATATAATCTTTTCTTTTGGCTCTTTAATGAATTTAAATTACATTTATGTTACGTTTTAATACACATGGTTCTTTTATTTGCACGGTAAGTGCAAGGCGGGCGGCATGTTCGTGTTGCAGGTAGACATGGAACATGGAACATTGAAAGTGTTACGTGTGTCCATCTCTGGCTGCGGCGGTGTGGTAACTCTCAAGTGGAGAGTTTTTGACAGTTGTCATCTTGTATGACTTTTCTTTTTTACTAATCACTTTTACTTTGTAATTTGAGCCACCAACATTGAATTTGGTTTTAATTTGTTAAAAAGTGCAATCAAGAGCTCTAAGTGGAACAAAGATTCAAGCCCCCACACTTGTACCAACGTGCCAATAAAATTAGTGCCATTAGTGAAAGTTCAAGCTCCCAAACAAAAGAGCAAAATAAAGTTTAAGATTAACACCAAACCCGCAGTGTGTGTTTCACTTGTTAAAGACAAGATTAGGCAAAAGAGGCGTTTGGCCCAATCTTTCAGCTACACCATCCACAGGTGCAACTAACCCTGACTCGTCAGAAGGCGCGTAACGTTAAAACCAACCCCTATATTCACCACATCCCAGCGAACGCTTTTGCAACGGGTTGCATCATCATCAAACACTGCGCAGTCAGGAACGCTTTACGTACCAACCACCAGCTTTCGAGGTAAACACCTGATTTTATTTACTAATTATCATGTTTCCGAAATATTTCGTTCATTTTTTACCGAGGTTGGACAAATAGTAAAAAGTGAACCGCTGTAGCATGCTTCGGATTCACAATCAGAAGCAATTTTTCTTTTTTATAAACAACGTCTATATCAGAGATCAGCAATGAGTAGTGAAAAAGTGAGTAGAGCTAAATCATGACTCATAAATTCTTGTACTTATACGCACTCATACTTATTCCAATGTTATTCAAGCTCATATTCACTCAGAAGTTTTATTTTACTCATCGTACTCATACTTAGCTACATTTGTAGTGGTTGATTTAGAATCTACTCAACTCAATGTGTATAGGCGAAACAAAATGCGAGGCTGCCAGATTTGTCCCCGAAATAGCAAAGTGACGATTTGGCAATTACAGTTTACTAAAGTTACATGTATGAAGTGGACGATTTTTCGGCAAATTTATCTGGCAGCGTTGATTATGAAGTTGTGTGTTTGATCTGCTGTGTTAAAACGGTAAATGGATGAGCTAAATGAGTTGAATCATTGTGAGTATTGTAAGTATTTTCTTGAAATTATAAATCAAACTGACGTCATTTATGAGTATGCGTATAATTTCGACGTCGCACTCATATTAATTTCTCTTGTGAGTATGAGTGAATCAGAGTAGTTTAGTTTAAATGATGTCTACGCACTTATGCTTTAAACACATTCGAGACAGCAGGCTACCGACTTCATTATGTCAAAACTAGAATGCATGTGTGCTTATGGAAATGATTATTTTCACGATGACACGGATACATGGCTGCAGGTTGTTGTCTGTGCTTATTTTGTCGTTGTTGTCAAATTAAACTAATTTCTATTTTTGTCCACTACAAAACAGAAATAGTGCTGCTTATATAAAAAAATATTTAAAAAATAAGTGCATAAAATTTTTTTTTTTTTTTTTTTGTTTAACAGAAAAGAATCGGCTTGAAACAAGAATATTAACTCGGCTCAACACCAAATTGTTATTTATATAATTTTTTTTATATCCTTGAAAGAAGTTCTATAGGAAGATGTTTTTCGCGCCAACGCTTCTAGTTCAGGATTTATAGGTCGTAAAAGTTTCAAAATACTTTATCCATATCTCTTTAGGTATAAAATGAATCTATAAAATATGGGAATCATTGGAAAATTCTTTAAAGTGTGTTCCACATGGCGTTTATGGCACACCGATTAACCAATTAAGAGCCAATTTTATATATTTATAATCCGTGGCTGACTTTTTTTTTTACAAAATTGGCTTTATCTTTAAATCATGTCGATATAAAAATAATTATTTAACCCTAAGATATTTGCTTAATAAAGTTTTTCTGAATTAAGGTTTTTCGGCGTTGCAGAACACTTATTATTTATGTACATATTACAATAATTCTATCAGCCCAATCATGAATAAAAATTCCCCGGGAGTTTTTTCCCTTTTCCTACTTTTACAATTGACTTAACATAGGAAAAATGAGAGAAGGGAGAAAACTCCCGGGGAATTTTCATTCATAATTGGGATGAATATGTAAAAAGTACATAAATTATTACCAGATATATATTTTTAATCAAACTTTTAAATAAATTGACTAATTTTCCAAAATAAAATTTTTTAAAGCTTAATAAATTTAAAATTTTATATGATGAAGTTACTAATAATACGGTATATAAAAGATTAAGTGTTCTTTCCTAAAGATATTATGTTTTAATAAATATGTATATTGACAAAATTTTAAGTTTTGTAGAAAAATCTTTCAAGAAATATTTATTTTTGAAATTGGACCTTAACGGGCTAATAAATCGGAATTTTTTAAAGATCAAGTGAAGGACATTTCGAAGTAGTTTCTAATAATACCACTGCTTCTTAGATCCAGTTTTTACCTAAAAAGTTATTGCGCAGAAGTTAAGTTTAATGTTCGAAAAAGCATCACTTGTAAGAAACTTGGCATCACTCTCATATGTTAAAAGTTTTTATGCAGTAATGCCGCTCTGTAGCAAACTTTGGCAATTGTTGCTTCAGTTAATTTTCTGAAGCAATAACTTTTGACAAAAAAGAAATCGTGTAATCGTCCTTTATAAGAAAACTGTTACTTTTTGGTTCAATATTTTCAATTAAATTTGTCATCTTTATTGTAAAAAGCATTTTTATTATTATTTAATGTTTGCTTATTAAACTTTTGAAATTTCAAAAATTCAAACTTTGTACAGCTGTTGTTCAAGGTATCAGCAACACAACTGCAACTGGTAATCACGCATCAGCAACAACATTTTGCATCACTGCAGCAGTGATACATAGTTTTTATGCATTTACGTACGCACCCAATGTGTTCTGAAACTTTTACGAACTATACCACGTGTGTTGCAGGAACAAATTTTCTTATTTTAAAAGCATTTTATATGTATTTTTTGTTTAATCTGCCGTTAAAATTATATTGCTTATTAGTTACAAAAACAACAAAATTAAAATATTTTAATTTTTTTTAAATAAATTCATTTGTTGATACTCATAAATTAAGTTTGAATAAGAGTCTGCAATAATGCATGTTTTTCCATTTTATAAAAGAAAAAAAAATATAGTGGCACCACTGAAATATAAAGACATAGTAAACAAAAACAGCTGTTTGTATTTTTTCAATTGTAGCTGCCGTCTTCAACATAATTCAGTAGCTGACTACACGACTAAAATTTCAGCGAGCAGCATTTGTAGTATTGTGTTCGTGTAGCCTGCTGTGGTGAATGTGTTTAATGCATTATACTTACAATTGCATGAGTCAGTATGAGTAGCGAAAAAACGATTCATTGGTGATCTCTGGTCTTTATCAGTCAAATGTATGTCAAGGTTGATGCAAAAATAGCATCAAATGGACTGCTTCTTACAAACCTTTACATTTCAATAGGTCCATTTGTAATCTTAAGGACAATGTCTTTTTCAAGTTGTATGTTGTAGCATCTTACACGAGTTTCCAAAATGTTATTTTATTTCGGTTTCCCCGCACTTCAGGGGTATATAAACCAACACAAATTGAAATTGAAAATTTGTGTTTATCACCTAATAAACATATCGCAAAGTTTTCCTTCATACCTTCTCGTATTATATCTCAAACTGAACCGAAGTTATAGCATAATATATCTTTAAATCGGTACATTTGGAAAACTTTTTGTAGATATGACTATGTTGCAATAAAGGAGTGATATGTTTAGGTATCTCCTGTTTTTAAGACTTGTTCATGGACAATGAAACTTTACTGCCTGCATCTTATTTTGAATTAATGTACTTTATTTACTCTTCACTTCACTAAATGTAATAATTATCAACTTTTGCACTGCCCATTCTGCTTTTAGTAGATTTATTGCATCAGGGGACATTGATTCAAATACATGTACTCACTTCTTGTAATTGATCTAATCCACAACCCATCCACAGATGCTAATTTTTAGAGAATGGAAAACTAAATTTCAAAGTATAAATAGCTATTTTCTGAAATTATGAGGAATTTTTTATTTCCCGGGATCCCGCAAGAAAAATCCCGGGAAAACGGGAAATAAAATAATTGAAATTCCCGGGAATTCCCGGGAATTCCCGGGAATTCCCGGAACGGAAAGCAACAAGACCAGTCCATGGTCCAATATTGTTTGCAGGGTATTTGCAGGGAAGTGTTTGTTTGCATTTATTGTTGCGCACTCAATAACACAATTGCTCAAAGTCAAAAGGTTATGGTTTTGCATTCACGTAGTCATTGTCCACTCAATGAGACAACGACGAACTAAATTGGTATGAGTACGAGTCGATTTGTTACATTAACATTAGGGTATTCATTCGGTTAACCGTTAATCGGTTAACCGATTAATTACTACCCGATTAACTGATCGGTTAATTTAAAATTGGATTTTTTCGATTAACGATTAAACCGGTTAATTTCAGTCGATTAACCGATTAACCGAAGCAACAAAATTTTAAATTTTTTGTAGTATTATCACATATTTTTTGTGTTTTTAATTATTTGTTTTGTCTTATATACAAAAGGTATGTGTTTAGAAAAATATTTTTTTCTTCTAGCAATACATTCTTTAAATACAGTACAAAGTCAGGAAATACAGAAAAAGAACTGAGAAATTAGATAATCTGTATTATGTATTGCTTTCGAGATTTCCAACATCTGCGATAAGGAAAAGAATTTTTTCCAAGTCGAGTTTTGTCGAAACTAAAGAAAAGAATCTCTTAAATCCTAAACATTTAAGCCAAATTATTTTTATAAAAGATTATTTTATAAGATCTCCTTTAACTTTTGAAAAATTTATTAATAAAATGATCCCACAGTTTATTTCTTATTAAATACATAACATATATATATTATAAAATATGAGAAGGTCCATAACAAAACGCAATAATTACACCATAACATTTTTTTGGATAAACGACAAAATGTAATTTAAGTAAGTAGCACATAATTATTTTAAAAAACAATTATTGAGGTATTATTGTCTACAAAAATAATATTAATCACAAATTTATTATTTTTTCTGACAGTTTGTTTTGAAGTTATTTAGATAGCAAATTTGGAATTATTGCGTTTTGGTCCGAATAATAATATTTATTCACGTAATTATTGCGTTTTGTTATGGACCTCCTCCATTAACTTAACAAAAGCGAAAGGTATTAACTTAAGAAAAATTCCTTACGTTTTACAGTTATCTAAGAGTTGCCAAGTTGACTTTTTTAAAATTTCTTGTAATTATTGGATTTTGCTCTGAACCATTATATTTGATATTGAATTGCAGTGTAGTTATTGAGTTTTAGAATACCTTATAATAAAGGTAATATAGATTTCAATGTGTAGAATAGGATTCAATCAAAAAAATCAAAAAACTTAAAAAATTTAATTATTGCGTTTTGTTATGGACCTCCTCATATGTATTACATATTTATGAATTACTTTTTTGCTCATTTTAGTTCAAGAATTGTTTTGTTTTTTTTGTTATACAGCCCAATTATGAATAAAAATTCCCCGGGAGTTTTCTCCCTTCTCCCATTTTTCCTATGTTTATTCAATTGTAAAAATGGGAAAAGGGAAAAAACTCCCGGGGAATTTCTATTCATAATTGGGCTGATAGTTTTTTTTTACTAATGAATTCCAAATAATAAATAATTTTTGCATTTTTATTAATTGAAATTACTTAATTTATAACAAAACTTTATTAATCGGTTAACCGATCAATAACAAAATTAACCGATTATAAACCGATTAAACCAAAACCTCGGTTAATTAATCGAGCGATTAACCGATTAAAGCAAAACCCCGATTAAATGAATACCCTAATTAACATTAACAGAAATAACAACAATAAATTGTACATACAGAACTACTGTACTTTTTAAGAAATTATAAAACATAAAAACAGTCTTCTATTTCTATGGAAATTGTTTGTACCTATGTGCGTTTGCGTTTCATTTAAATTTTTTTTTCTAGTACTACATAGCGACTGCTGAATGTCTACAATGTAGACTCTACATGAGTAATGATTGCTTGATTTCTGGCTTTTTTGTTTGTATTTTTTTTTCTATACCAAAACAATCATTGTCGGACCAAACACACAAACATCTTAATTGACAAACGAAGCTAAACGATGGTATATATAACAAAGCACGATGTGCATTTTTTTAATGACTACAAACCTGCAGAGAATGTGTGCGGTTGCGCAAGTTTGATTGTATGACCGCAAGCGAGAATATTTGTTGGTGTTCATCAAATGCGATGTTTTGCAATCACACAAAGCCGCTCTCTGGTGAAAGCCTAAAGATTAATAAAAAGAATAAACAAGTTATTTAAAATTTTTGTGGTAAGTCTCGAAACAATTTCCCACATGTAATTTGACATTTCATTTAGGGCAAGTATAGGCAATATGCTTCTTGCATATTTTTCATCGGCCATAGCAGCGCTTGACACATACAGATATGTGCATACTATTTAAATTTGGCAGTTATACTGGGCGGCTTATGAACTCTTCCTATGTATTTCGATGTTTGTTGATTCGGCGGATAGCAAAAGCGTTTTTGTTATTGAGTTTTTAAAATCAATTTGACACATGGGCTTCTGGTTGCTTTTTGTCAGTAATCTGCATTGCAATCGCCATGCATTAACACAGGAGCAATCCAAGCAAGTAACCCAAAGTGGCCACCAGCACTCCTTGCGTCTTATTTTAATCCGGTAATCAACTATAATATTATCATGTAAGTCAAAGCCTCCCATATACTTCGCAATAAGGTTGACTTGGGGCACTGGGACACGTTTTTTTAGTTTTCTGTCATATCGCATTAAATCCATCGAACCAATGCAAATTTTCAGGCTTGCGTCTACCAATCTGTTTGTGCGGATAGTGCCAGTTGCACAAAAAACTTATTCTTTTAGAAGGCAAAGCAAATGGTATCCGGTAAAAAAAAATTGTCGAAATGAACGCTATGTTGCCTTGGATTCTCACAAATCGACATTATACTCATATCTACGCTAGCAGCAAGGCCCAGTTGTTTATCATAGGTATCCGATGCTCCAGCATCCGAAGCGAATAAAATAAACATCTTGCAGCTATGACGACCAAAAATGGTACCATTTGCTCATCAATAGCCAGATTTGGTTCAAAAACACCAAGCCGCATGAACCGAGCATTCAAAAAGTGCACTAATTTCCCCAGTGGTCGACATCTCGACCAGCTATGTTCAATAGGGTGACCGTTAAAATCAAAAGGTCTCACCCACCAATTTAGTGGGTATTGATAAAAAAAAACAACGCAAAAAAAATTTTAGGACGATCGGCGAAGGCTGAGCCGTCCCTCACGTCCACCAAAGTTTGAGAAAAATTATATTTTACAAGAAATCTGACTTTTATGTTTCATAACTTATTAAATATTAATTTTGTAGAATACTTCTTAACAAGTTTTTTCTTAATCTGTTATTAAACAAAATAAACTGAAAAATATTGAATAGGCCACTATAAAAAATAAAATTTATAATAATCACATATCTTTAATTTTGTTGAAAACCATTTTTATTATTTATTTTAAAAAAAACAGACCAGCCGCGCACCTGGTGTTTTAACCTAATTCGGGTACGCTGAATCCAGTGGTGGTATCCGTTTTTTAGGTTAGCTTTTGTTTTGGAGATATACCGTAATTTCGAAAATGGAGGAGGTTGCACAACATATGTTCGCGTTACTCAAAAACGGTTTATTTTATTGAGTTAACTAAAAAAACCGAAATTCCGCCATAAAATTACCTAAATTAGCCTAAAGGTTTTTCTTATGTGCGCAGTAATTTTAGAAACTTAATGGAATTGCAGCTGTGCTTATAATTTTTTTTATACATATGAAAAACGAAATTTGCAAACAAAAAAAAAGCCATAAGTGATTAAAATCTGTTCACAACTGGAAAATGTTAAAAACAAAAAAATAATGGAGGTCGGTCATATATTTTATTCTTCTTGGCTGTTACGGGGCTTTTTCTTCAATATATTCCTAGTCTGTATTGAAAATGTTGTATGTGAGCCCCCATAAGGAATAGAGATAGCTGTTAGGTATGTTAAAAACAAATGATGGGGATAAAAAATAAAGTGGGATCGGTCATACATTTGACTCTTCTAGGGGCACCCTAGACGCTGCAGGGGCCAAATTTTAGATTTTCATTAAGCCGCCATATTTGTAAAGGAGCCCCCTAAGGGTTGGAGATATATGGCAAGTATTTTTTAAGAAAATGTTAAGAACAAAAAACTTAATAAGGTCCTTCATATATTTTATATCCCTAGGGGCGATTCCTTGGCAGTTATGGGCCTTTTTCTTCAATATATTTCTTGTATGTATTGACAATTTTGTATGGCAGCCCCCTTAAGATATGGAGAAAGCGGGTAGGTATGGTAGAAACAAATGATATGCGTTTGACTTTTCTTTTTTTTTCTAAGCAAACGCACACAAAAGCATTATTGAAGTTGAATTGACGTGTGTAAGAAAAAATTGTTCTAAAGAAATAATTTGCATTAATGCTGCTGTTTGCTCTTTTTTTGGTTACTTTTTGTTAAATATGAGATTTAGAGAAAACTTGTTCAGACAAAAGTTGTTGGAAACTTCACTAATAACATCTTCTTTGTAAACAATGTTTATGTAAAATTAATATTTTCCGAGTTATGAGGCATAAAAGTCGAACTTAACGATTTTTCTCAAATTTTAGTGGACGTGAGGGACGGTTAAGCCTTCGCCGATTGTCCTTAAACTTTTTTGGGTGTCTTTTTTTATCAATACCACCGAATTGGGGGGTGAGAGCATGGAAAAAAAAATTGCTTCATACACTTAACGACCACCATAATGTTCAAGGCCGTCTGGCGGCCAGCAGGAGTAGCAAGTCGATTATAATTTATACAATAAAATTCATTTGAATTGTTGGCTATTTAAAGCAATAATTTTTTTTTCTATATTATATAAGTCGTTACAATTGGTTTAACAATGGCCTATTTTTATTCTATTTTTGTGCTGCCCAGAAAGGGTTCTTAAAAGGGGGAGTGGTTTGGTCAAAAAAGTCCAGATCAGAAAGCCAACAAGCCAAACTAAATTAATAAAAATAAAAATTAGTTTAATAACACTACCTAATATTTTACATTATTTAATGAAAAATGGCAAAAGTTTGTGGTCGACATCGTGACCGCTGGTACAAAATGGGTTAAAAATTGTTTTTTTTTTCTTTTGTGCAGCCTTTTGACGCACTTTTTTTTAATTGTCCAATCATATTTTTAATGCCAATCAATTACTTTAAGAATATTGACAACAAACATTTTTCCACTCAGCAACACAATTATTTGAGGCATGGATTTATTTCAGCATCCCTTCAAAAACCCTATTTAAAGTTTTTTACAAACTCCCTTCTATTATGCAAAGGAATTTTTTTTGAGAAAAAGTGAGAAATTTCTTGCGGAACTTTTATTTATAATAGGAAAGAGCAAAATTTCCTGCGAAATTGTTATTCGTGATTAGGCCGATACAAAGAATTTCTACTCAATTGTATCCCAATAAAAAAAAATTTACATTTTGCGAAGCACAATTATGCGCTACGCAAAAATACATACAGAGATGCAGTAAAGTAAGTGAAGGAAGTCTTAACAAGTTTTATAAAAGAATAACATTTCAAGTGGCACGGCATTCCCTTACTACGAAGCAGGTTTGTAAGGGAGATAACTAAAAAGCTGATAGCTATATTCAACAGTTTTTATATGCGTTGATTAAGCCCTTTTTGTGTCCAAAATTTATTGCTTCAAAGTGGGAACTCACCATATAAAATTCATGCCTTCCGTAAGCAAGATGGTAAGCGAAACTCTTTCATTTCTCCCTTACAAACCTGCTTCGTTTGAAGCTCAATTTTTTATTGGGATATTAAACGCCTGCTTCGCTAACTAAAGCTTCTCTGCTTAGCCGACCTTCGGCCGGGCACAAGGATTTACTCCTATATGGTTAAACAAGCACCGGCTTCGCTAACTAAGCCAATTTAAACGTTAGACAAGCTAACTAAGGAATATATTATTGTTGCCAAGCAAAAATTTCAAAATTTGCTTCGCCTGTTTTAAAAATTTTAATATCAAATCGAAAATATAATAATTTATCCTTGCTTAAAATATTCCAAGAAAAAGTATAAAAACATGTTTTTTTTTTTTGTTTATTAGCATATTTTAAAGTGAAATACAATGGATAATTCCACAAAGTCCATGGACCTGATGAGGTTATTGATTATTGTCTGTGGATAATTTAACACTTTTTGGTGTGTCATAATATCCATGCATATTTTGACATTATGACATGCCACTGAATATAAACACTTTATTGTAGAAATTACAAACGAAATGACAAACTTATATACATAAAACCTTTCACCTGTAGTGAAGGGTATAACAAAATGAAAAAATAAAATTGATAAGAACGTTCAAGACCGTACCCCCTTCTATTTTCGGGTCGCCTGTTTCCTAAAAACTCAAGACTTGAAGAGTCAAATCAAACTTGATGTATGTGAGCCAGCAGAAAGTAAACTCGTTTATTCAGTAAGCTTAACAATAAAAACAAAATTCCGAAACCAATTATCATCTAGGCATTTAAATTTGTACTATTTTTATAATGCTAATTTTACAAAAATATGTAATTGAAATGTTAAAATTTTGATGTGCAATTGGTATTTTTTAAACATTCGTTTGCACCTATAGATATATGTATTTATTTGATAATATTAATGTTTAGTAATGGTTTCAATTCCAAATCGTCGGCTTAATATGCAAACCTGCTAAATCCACTTTTTAAGTAATTTCAGATTTTGATACCGTGTGGTAGAGAAAGAAACACCTCATCGACTAGCATGAAGTTTTTCTTCCATTTAAGTCTTGAAGTTTGGTAAACCAATTATAATTTTCGTTTTTCTCTTAAGGTGCACATATAAAATATTATTTATTTTAGATATATTTAAATGTATTTAAATTTTTATATTCATTTGTTTTTTTTATTACAGTATTTCATACCTATATTTGGCATAACATATTTGTTGTGAGCCAGATTGGCAAATTGCTAATATTTTTAATACAATTCATTTAGTTAATTTTAAGCTTAAAGCTACGGTCACACTTATTAAACATTTGATCAAATAAGCGTAACCCCTACTTATGTTAATAGTTAGTGAGATTTAAAATGGTCTTAATATTACAAAATAAACTAATTATACTATTAGACATAGCAAAAAACAGTTTTTTGTTTTTTGTGGTATTTTAATCAAAATAAGTATTGATATTAAGCGAAATGATTTTTTAGTTTGGTTGTTGGTCCCGTTTTTTTCGTCAAATGTTTGATAAGTCTGACCGTAGCTTTATGAAAAAGTTTATGAGATTGCAATCAATAAATACATATTAAAAAAGATTTGACAAAAAGGAATGAAAAAAGATTACAAATTAAATTCGTTGATAATTAGTTTTCTATAATTTGAACTGATTTTCAAGTATTTATACAAATTGTAAAAGTTTGCACCATTTAATATATTTATTTCGATTAGCTCAAGTTGGGATTGTCCAAAAAATTTAAATCTAAATCCGTTATATATTGAACAGACAACCTAAGAAGTGGTAAATATTTTCCTCTAACTCATTGTTGCACATTGTGCATACGGATGCGGTGTTGTTACTGAAGGGCTTGGCATTTAAGTTAAGCACATATAAAATATAAAAAGTTGCTTGTCTCTCCTGTGCCCACGTTCTGTAACTCTCGCGTCGAGAAACTTTTCGATTGAAATGTGTGAAATGGAACAAAAATGCCATACATTGAAACAAACAGCTGTTTTTCTCACTAAACTGTGTCTGTAAATTACTCGCCGATTTACAGAAAAAGTGTGTCTGTAACATTTTGGTGAGAAAAGTTTCCGCTTTGGACTGTCAAATAAACTCACGAAAAAACGCAAGAAAAAATTTCAACACTAAAAAACAATTAAAAATGCAAATGGCAAAGATTAATAATAATAATATTATGTTCTTGGCACATTTTTTTATTGTTTAATTATTTGCTTTTACCATTTTTATAAAATATACGAATGTTTTCAAAGCTCGTTTGCAAACAACAAACATTAAAGTCTCACTTTAAATTATTTGGGATGGCCGACGGTTGTTTTTTCGCCACCGTCGTTGAAAATTTTTCAATTTTAGTAAATTTTGGTCGCCGTCAACTATATGTGTGACTGGCGTCCTCAACGTTTGCAAGGTCACATCGGCTTCGAGTGCAATGTTATGACATTTATAACGTAACACGTAATATCTTTTGATAGTTTTCGACATAAGTTACAGACACACTTTTTTCTTACTTTTCGAGAAACGATGGAATATTTTGTTTCACATCTTTTCGATGCGAGAAGTTCTCACATGGGTACTGTTAAATTTACTGAAAGGGAGTTAGCAGGTTTACATATTAAGCCGACGAAATTTAATCCAGTTTAGCGTTGCGTTTAAATATAATTTGGTTTTTTCATTTAAATAAAAAGAAAAAAAATAAATATGTTTTATATATTGTTATGGAATTAAATTAATCTATTTTAATTTTGCAAAGTTGCATAAGATAAAAATTGTTATGCGTAATCGAATTTCAACTCCACTGTACGAAGTTTTCTAGTAATGCAAAACTATTTGTTGTTCCTTAAAGCAGACTTTAGATTTGAATGTGTTAGGAGTATAGTGTAATATGTTATTAGAACAGGAGGGTTTAACGCTGGGTGTCCACGTAGCAATATTTATTGCTAAGTACAAGCAATAACGTCGGCAGAACAATGGAGCAACAATTGCTGATTATATTGCTGGAGAACACTTGAAATTGCTTTGCCATAAATTTGCAATTTTCACCACGAGTAGTTGTCCAAAGATTTTTGGCTGTATTTATAACAAATGTTTTATGTTGTGTTTTCATTAATAAATTAACTTAATAAAATTATTAATTGTAATTGTCGTAGCTGTGTTTTGTATTACTTTTTTGTTTATTTGCACACAAACACACAAATAAATAAACAACCGTACAGAGAAATAAAATGTCAGATAAACAACAACTGATTTGACAGCAGATTGCTAAGCAATAATTGCTCAAGCAATCAGAAGAGCAATCATTGCGGAATAGATTGCCACTCATGGCAATATGCGGTCTACACACCGCAAACTTAATGGATCAATCAAATTTGACGTTTGCCGCAATAAATATTGCTACGTGGAGACCGGGGGTAAGAAACTACTGAAAAAGGCTTAAACTTAAATTACAGCCTGGCACATAAATGTTAGCTCAGTTTTATTTGAGTCTTCATGTGGTTTAGTTTTAAGCCTCGAAAAGTGCGTGCGCAATTAGAAGAACTCAAAGGTTTATATGAATAAGTTGATCGCGCTTTATAAAGTAAAACGTAGCAATATTTTAAGCAGGAACCGCAAGTGCTGTTTTTTTTTTTTTTAATAAAGTAAAAAAATAACAAAAGTAATTTTTGGGAATACAAAATTTTAATTTAAAAAATTTTGTTATTCGTTTTTTTTGCATATTGTTTTTTCTTAACCTACTTACAACTACAATTAATGTTGGAAGAATTCCAATCAATTGTAGTGGGGAATGTAAGAAGAGATATTTTTATATATACATATATTTATTGTTGATGTTTTTGTTTAAACTTTGATATTGTTACAAGTAGAACTGGTTTAATATCTTTATGGATGAAGTTTCCTGATGATCTGGCCTAAGCAACCAGTGAAATGCGCATAGGAATAGCTTATCCCATCAACAATAAATTTCAAGTGTTTTTATCAAGAATAAAAACTGGGAATTAAGCACGAATAACAAAATCTTTTAAAGTAAAAAAATAACTATTACTTTTTGACCAGTATAAATAACATTTATTTTTTTGACTGATATTTTTTCATTCAAAAATAAAAGTTAAAACTTCACTTGGATTTTTTTAGTCAAAAAGAGAAATTTGATAATTATACTTTTTATTAAATAATACATTTTTCGTAACCATTAAAAAATGAATGCAGCACATATTTCAAAAAAAAATGAAAAAAAACATTAATTTCTTGATTTCCTTTATGTTACAGATAAGCTTTTAGCTTCGTTTTTTATTACATTTGACCAAAAGGATATCGGTCAAATTTTAACTTTATTTTTTAGTGAAATCATTTAAATTTAAACTTTTATTTTTGACTGAAAAAATAACAGTTATTTTTTTGACTTTTTTGAAATAAATAAACAAATAACAGTATGTTAAAGATTCTATTCCTTGGCTAGTAACCATCGCAATGCTATACTTAAATAATGTTTAGCCAAATTCTTTCTGTCTGACTTTTTGAACTGAAATTGTGATAATAACTGTTATTTTCGATCCCTGATTTTTAGTAATGGAAGAAACCCTGTTATTCGAACCGGTTATTAATAAGAAAGACAGCCACTAAATGGCTAAACTGTGAAAACTGTATATATACTTTAATGCAACCCAAAGTTAGACTTCAAAATGTCCCCAGGATTTATGGATTTATCTCTGAGCTTGATACACTTTTCCACCGTGTCTCCCATTTTTTACTCCTTTCAAAAATCAAGATTTATCGAGGCTATCAAAATAAGTTTGTGTTTGTGGGATGATATCATCGTTAAAGTTAAATCTCTTTCCAGCAATCCATTTTTTCAGGCTTGGATACAAGAGAATAGGTCGGATAAAGGAGCAATTTGTAGCCTAATTCATTAACTTTTGCCATCGAAACTGCACATGTATTCGGTGGTCTTTTTACCATTGTGGACCAACCGGAGGACCGGGAATGATGAGCCATAGCTTATTTTAAAGAGGACTATCCCAGCTAAGTCGTACGTAAGTTTATTTTAATAAGATTGGTCAATTTGTTGATTTTTTAATGCATTTTAGGTAGATTTCTGAATGCACTTTTTGGTAGTATGATGTTTCGGTGGTCTTTTTACCATTGTGGACCAACCGGAGGACCGGGAATGATGAGCCATAGCTTATTTTAAAGAGGACTATCCCAGCTAAGTCGTACGTAAGTTTATTTTAATAAGATTGGTCAATTTGTTGATTTTTTAATGCATTTTAGGTAGATTTCTGAATGCACTTTTTGGTAGTATGATGTTTCGGTGGTCTTTTTACCATTGTGGACCAACCGGAGGACCGGGAATGATGAGCCATAGCTTATTTTAAAGAGGACTATCCCAGCTAAGTCGTACGTAAGTTTATTTTAATAAGATTGGTCAATTTGTTGATTTTTTAATGCATTTTAGGTAGATTTCTGAATGCACTTTTTGGTAGTATGATGTTTCGGTGGTCTTTTTACCATTGTGGACCAACCGGAGGACCGGGAATGATGAGCCATAGCTTATTTTAAAGAGGACTATCCCAGCTAAGTCGTACGTAAGTTTATTTTAATAAGATTGGTCAATTTGTTGATTTTTTAATGCATTTTAGGTAGATTTCTGAATGCACTTTTTGGTAGTATGATGTTTCGGTGGTCTTTTTACCATTGTGGACCAACCGGAGGACCGGGAATGATGAGCCATAGCTTATTTTAAAGAGGACTATCCCAGCTAAGTCGTACGTAAGTTTATTTTAATAAGATTGGTCAATTTGTTGATTTTTTAATGCATTTTAGGTAGATTTCTGAATGCACTTTTTGGTAGTATGATGTTTCGGTGGTCTTTTTACCATTGTGGACCAACCGGAGGACCGGGAATGATGAGCCATAGCTTATTTTAAAGAGGACTATCCCAGCTAAGTCGTACGTAAGTTTATTTTAATAAGATTGGTCAATTTGTTGATTTTTTAATGCATTTTAGGTAGATTTCTGAATGCACTTTTTGGTAGTATGATGTTTCGGTGGTCTTTTTACCATTGTGGACCAACCGGAGGACCGGGAATGATGAGCCATAGCTTATTTTAAAGAGGACTATCCCAGCTAAGTCGTACGTAAGTTTATTTTAATAAGATTGGTCAATTTGTTGATTTTTTAATGCATTTTAGGTAGATTTCTGAATGCACTTTTTGGTAGTATGATGTTTCGGTGGTCTTTTTACCATTGTGGACCAACCGGAGGACCGGGAATGATGAGCCATAGCTTATTTTAAAGAGGACTATCCCAGCTAAGTCGTACGTAAGTTTATTTTAATAAGATTGGTCAATTTGTTGATTTTTTAATGCATTTTAGGTAGATTTCTGAATGCACTTTTTGGTAGTATGATGTTTCGGTGGTCTTTTTACCATTGTGGACCAACCGGAGGACCGGGAATGATGAGCCATAGCTTATTTTAAAGAGGACTATCCCAGCTAAGTCGTACGTAAGTTTATTTTAATAAGATTGGTCAATTTGTTGATTTTTTAATGCATTTTAGGTAGATTTCTGAATGCACTTTTTGGTAGTATGATGTTTCGGTGGTCTTTTTACCATTGTGGACCAACCGGAGGACCGGGAATGATGAGCCATAGCTTATTTTAAAGAGGACTATCCCAGCTAAGTCGTACGTAAGTTTATTTTAATAAGATTGGTCAATTTGTTGATTTTTTAATGCATTTTAGGTAGATTTCTGAATGCACTTTTTGGTAGTATGATGTTTCGGTGGTCTTTTTACCATTGTGGACCAACCGGAGGACCGGGAATGATGAGCCATAGCTTATTTTAAAGAGGACTATCCCAGCTAAGTCGTACGTAAGTTTATTTTAATAAGATTGGTCAATTTGTTGATTTTTTAATGCATTTTAGGTAGATTTCTGAATGCACTTTTTGGTAGTATGATGTTTCGGTGGTCTTTTTACCATTGTGGACCAACCGGAGGACCGGGAATGATGAGCCATAGCTTATTTTAAAGAGGACTATCCCAGCTAAGTCGTACGTAAGTTTATTTTAATAAGATTGGTCAATTTGTTGATTTTTTAATGCATTTTAGGTAGATTTCTGAATGCACTTTTTGGTAGTATGATGTTTCGGTGGTCTTTTTACCATTGTGGACCAACCGGAGGACCGGGAATGATGAGCCATAGCTTATTTTAAAGAGGACTATCCCAGCTAAGTCGTACGTAAGTTTATTTTAATAAGATTGGTCAATTTGTTGATTTTTTAATGCATTTTAGGTAGATTTCTGAATGCACTTTTTGGTAGTATGATGTTTCGGTGGTCTTTTTACCATTGTGGACCAACCGGAGGACCGGGAATGATGAGCCATAGCTTATTTTAAAGAGGACTATCCCAGCTAAGTCGTACGTAAGTTTATTTTAATAAGATTGGTCAATTTGTTGATTTTTTAATGCATTTTAGGTAGATTTCTGAATGCACTTTTTGGTAGTATGATGTTTCGGTGGTCTTTTTACCATTGTGGACCAACCGGAGGACCGGGAATGATGAGCCATAGCTTATTTTAAAGAGGACTATCCCAGCTAAGTCGTACGTAAGTTTATTTTAATAAGATTGGTCAATTTGTTGATTTTTTAATGCATTTTCAATTGTTTAAAATAAAGTTGCAAGTATTTTTATTTTCTTAACGATAAAAGCAACATGAATAAACATGAATGAAAAAACAATTTTATCATGTACAAAGTAAGGCTACAAATACTATTAAACAAAAACAAAGGATGCAAGAGATTTTTGTGTTTTTAAACACGAATAAAGCAAAACACAACGATTAGCCTATGATTATCCACATACGCGCATATGTACAAACTAGAAAATAAAAAACAATTTTATGCATGTGCTTAAAAATAAAAAAAATTCTTAGCTATTCATTTAACAGTGCGAAAATAAAACAAAAAATTTTGCAAGCAATATTCATGTCAGTTTATCATGTATGTTGGATTTTTAGTATGCATACATGAATATTTTCGAACCCTGGTTTTTTTAGAATAAAACAAGCCACCCTTTTCTGGAGCAAAATTTTTAAGAAACAGACACCAATTACCTTGTTTTTTAATAAAATGTCACCTTTTTTTGTAGAAAAGAAAACACCATTACTCTTATCAACAACTTATACGGTGTAAAGGGTACTAATTAAGATTAATATTTTTGTTAAGTGTGTAAAAGGTACTTAATAAACTTATGTTATTATTCTTGAGTGAGTGTTTAAAAAAAGAAACATTTAAAAAAAATCTAAAACCGTTGAAAACACATACAATTTTTATTTTTTAAAGACAATATTTGAGTAAATATGTCTTCCCCAAAAATAAGTAAATATGAAAGACAATATAATAAAGTTGGGGAAATATGTATTTTTTTTTTGTTGATTTTAAGGATGGCTAAAACCGATGGAACAAGCTCCAAATTCTTATTATTTGACTCATTCGTCTTTAAATATACAGTTCTGCTTGTAATTCCTCACTGGAATCGCATAAAAAGATTTAAAAAAATATCCCGAAACCAGTCGCTTCAAACGAAATAAAATAATGTTTTTTACCAAAAATTTTTATGTGGGGATTTCTTATTAAAATTTTTCTTACTATTTTTTAAACAAATTTTAAATTTGGTCAGAAAAAAAAATCAATAATGGAAAATTAACTTTTTATTTATTGTTATTTTTTTGTAATTTGGGGATTTTTGGGTATTTTTTTTAATTTTTTGTGGACAAGGAAAAAAGTACCTGGCAGCCCTGCATCGCTATTAACAGCGCTGAAATAGTAAATTGTTCTTATTTTAAAATCAGTTTCTCTTTTACATTGTTAATTTGTAGGTCAGTGTAAAAAAGAAAAATGTTTTTCTTAACAGACAACGAAAATATATAAACTTTAGAAGTCAGTGCTTATGTTTAAATGAGGAAATGAAAATACATCTGTACTTAATTTAAGTGCAAAAGGCACAGTAAGACTTCTAAAATAATTTTTTTCTTAAAATTTTTTTTACAACAACATAGATAAAGGTTTTGTTAACCGGTGTTTACGCCGCATCCTTTGCATTTTTTGGCCAAACACTATATCTACAACCGAACTCTTACAGCTTACAGAAAACACTACAATAGAAGCAGAAATAATGAAACGTAAGTGGACGTGGATAGGCCATATTTTAAGAAGACAGCAAAATGACATAACTCGCGCTGCACTTCAGTGAAACCCTCAAGGTCATCGCAGACCCGGACGACCACAAAACACCTGGATGAGAACGATAAATCGAGAATGCAGTGCTGTCAACAAATCATGGAACCAAATTAAAGCCCTTGCCAACAATCGAAGCAGATGGAGAGAAATTGTAAACGCCCTATGTTCACCTGAACTTTTATTTTAAAACACATACTTTGTATAAATATTAAAATAAATAAAGGACATATATATATATATATATATATAGATAAATGAATTATTTATACAGATTTACTGTCTGTTTTTAGAACGCGACTGCAAAAGTGACTCGCTTTTTCGCTCGCGTTCTAAAAACAGGCAGCTATACAAATGTTTGTCATGAACTTAGCCAGTGGTAAATATTAAAAGGATTGCAAGTGGCAGAGCTTTTTAAAAGGTTATATTCTTGATTTCTTTCATAGTGAGATTTCTTACTCCCTTCTTTGGGAAAGGAAAAGAAGTATGTTCATATTTAAATTTTTATATTTTTTTGTAAGGTTTCGTTTACCAAGTGTATGCATAAATAGGTTCCTTGCGTAGCGGATGAACTTGCTAAATTTATAATGTTTTTCCATGTTTATATATTTTTATTATAGAATATCGCGTTTACCTTTGTTTATTGAAAAAAGCAAACATTCTATCGACATACAACATGTTTTTTTAATTTTTATTCAAAACGCACAAATTACAAAAGCTAAAATGCTTTAAATACCCCTTTTAAAGTCTTACATCTAAAAGCTTTCTAGAATGCCTGAAAAAAGAAGGGAGTGTGGAACGGCTTGCTACCAATGACAACCTGTGTATAAAATAAATACTTAAGTATGGATTGCGGCGAAGAGTGCTTGTGTCTTCTAAATTAGGCCTCTTTAATCATTCTTTTTAATGCTGGGTACATTCAGGCATCAGAAATTAAGAACCGAAAACATTCAATTTAACGTTTTCATTAAAAAAAAAAGAATTTTTTTTCATTTGAAAAAAATAAAAGCAAATACAAAAAAGATAATTATTTTTGAAGTACAATTAAGGTATTTAGAAAAGGCGTATCTAACAAATGAATTGTTTTTAAGTTTAATATCTTTTAACATAAAAACAATTGTTTATGTTAGATACGCCTAGTGATGTTATACGAAGGGAAAAAATTCCTATTTGTAGGGATGTTTTTCGAAAAAAATGGCCGTAGAGAAAAGAAGGACAGTTTTTGTGTAATCAATAAAATGTAGAGACTTTTCAAAAATATGGCAAAACTGTCCAACAAAACTGTACTGACACTTATAAAATTGTTTATACGGCAACATTACAAATTGTTAATTTTTTTTTTTGAGCGATCGTTTCAACTTTGATTTTAATGTTAATTTGTGACTTTCTCTTTTACAAGATTCTAATTTTTCAGAGCAATAAATAGAAAACTTGTTTAAGATGGGCAACACAAAATTTTAGAGTAAAGTCACTAAAATTAAAAATTTTAATTACAAATTTCATTTGCACCAAATTCTAAAAGTATGAATGTTTTAGTATAAAAATGTTAAACTTAAAACAATATTTAAAGCAAGACTTGATCGTGTGACTCCCTCCTAAGTTAATCAAAAACCTAAATAATTTTTAAAAGGAACACACAATTTTAAAAGAAGGCCTCGGCTCTTTCGTATAAAATATAAGATACATCTTCCACACTCGCTTCTATGAGAAGGGAGTAGAAAAGGAGTAACATTTCTTGTATTGTTTTTTGCACAAGCAAAAGCTAAATAATTTTTTTTTAGTCCCGTTACCATTCGTATGTACCTGCTAAAGAAGCGAGGGCGGAAGGCCTTCTCCGCAATGACAACGTGTGTAATGAGTATAGAATGGAGCCTTTTAGAAGTCCTCCGTACTCCTTCTTTTTCCCGCTGGGATATTGTTTTGACACTCTTCATTAAAAGATTAGGGCTGCCAGATGTATCAGAAAAGGAAGCCAAATATCACAATTAGAAACAAAAATACGGAAAACGTTAATAAATTGCACATTTTTAAAATAAACAAATTATACCAAAATAACCGGCTTATTCGATATTGGTAAAATTTAAAATAACCGGCTTGATCAAAACTAAAAAACGGTTAAAACCGTTCGAATAATAACATTCGATCTCCCTACTGGCGTCTTTCGAATCTCGCTTTTCTTTCTAATAAACTTGACACTTTCCCCACATTTGCTCAATTTAATTTTAGAATTTTTTAAGTCATCCCATGCTACCAATTGCAATGTATGTACAACATAGTTGATAAGAATTATGATACTTAATTGCATCTTAATCTTTGAAATCCCCATTATTTTCCATATAATTTTTAGAATATTCTTGCATGTTTTTACAGCATATGCTCCATTGTCTATTTTTATGGAACATACATGGCTTAAATGTACATCAAGTTTTTGAAAGACACTTGACAGTTATTCCTTAAAATAGACGGAGTGATTTCGTTCTGCAAGTTCTTCCATTCCAATTGTGTTACACCTCTACCTCAAAATTGTTATTAATTATTTGAATATTAACTCCCATTATAATTCTCTCCAGCATATACATATTAGACCGACTCACCTTGTATGGAGCTGAAAAAAGTGATTTTGTTACCCCTCTGAAAATAAAGCTTGATATGTTTCATGATGATTCGCAAAATATTTTGGTTCTAGCGTTGACCATGCGTGAGCTGGACCATTTTTTAAAAAGGTATTTTTTTAGTTTTTCAAATTTGTTTGTACTTTGCTCCAAGGCGACATAAATTAAATTTGGTATCATCGAAAATAGTTTTTGAAGCAGCTTCCAATGGTATATAAAACTTGACCACCTGCGACCTACTTGTTGAGATATTTAACTAAATAGATATTTTCGTTTCGGGTTTTCAGACAAATTCTTCGTATGTGGTAATAATGTTCTGCTTTTCAAATTGAATCTGTTTTGAAATAATATTAATTAATTTTTTTGTAATTATTCACATAAAACGCAAAAATCGCGATGTATTTTATCTTTTTTCAAATATAGGCAATATGGGTATCAAATTTTTCAATTATAATAGACTGGTGATAAGCAAAAGATCCGTTTTCAAGCCCTGGATGCTGTGAAATAAATTAAAGTTTTTAAAAATTAATTTTTGAATTAAAAACATATTAATTAACTTAAAAATAAATTTACGAAAATACTAAGAGTTTGGTTCTTTAACAAGCGTAACATGCTCTTCCATTACTTTTACGTTACGTGGAGACGCATTTAACCCTACTTGTTTAAGGTGCGTTCCCTTTTGCCTTCAAACGATATACCCTTTAATAATGAATTAGAATGTAAATAATTTTTTGCATAGAGTCTAGCCTTATTACGCTCTCTTCTTATTTTATGCTGATCTATAATTATGCCTGTGATATAAAAATCTTTTAGCAGAGTATTGGCCAATAGGGCTCCATAGCGATTTGACACGCTAGCTCGATCCGAGGCAGCACTTAATATTGGAGGTTCCATTGTATGTACTTTTACATTTTCTTCGTCCTCAGATGATGATGAAACTTGGTCCGATTCATCTACATTTATTGATCTTAGGACAAAGCTGCTCTCGCTTTCATCTTCACTACATACAGATGAATGATTTTAATTATGGTATCCACCCCTTATTAAGCCACATGTTAAAATATCTTTTATTTTTGACCCAGCTTGATCTACGTAAAACTTTCAAGTAAATCGTGCAATTTTGCTCTTGCCTGCACACCTGCATGGAACTCTTACTTTGAAGGGACATTCACACAGTGAAATGTCAAAAAGTACGCTCCAATCGTTTATATTATATTGCCTAGGATTCTTTTTGATGTCCCGGTATCACCTTGTGAGGTATTCCACCTTATTCGGTATAGCTGGAAAACTTTTTACCGGAATTTGAACAAATTTTCATAACTCACACAACTCCGTAATAGTTGTTTTATAAAATTTTGAGAGTCCATTAGACTGGCTATTGCACTGCTGTCGCAAAAATAAAAAATGTTGCATTATGTCAGTTTGTCGGAAGCTTAGTTTTATTCAGCTGAACAGGAGGAAAATCCATTTTTAGTGTTTTCGTAAATTTATATTATAGATTTATAGTGAACCTGTGATTTATCATGTTATAATTAAAAAATTAGTATTAAACAACTTAAGTTTATCTCACAGCATCCAGGGTTTGAAAAAGGATATTTTGCTTATCACCAGGTTATTATAATTGAAAAATAAAAAAATTTGATACCCATATTGCCTATATTTGAAAAAAGATAAAAATATCGCGACTTTTGAGTTTTATGTGAATATCGAGATCGAGTACTTTCTCGATTCGAAAGCAATTTAATATCTAATTATTTCTGTAAATACTGAACAAATCGGAACTATTTTTTCAGTATTGCAAAGCATTAATTTGAGTTTTACAATACAAAAAAAATAATTTCGATTCGTTCAGTATCGACTGAAAGAATTTGTAATAAAATTGCTTGAATGAATAGAGAAAGTGCTCGATCACGACTGCCAGAATCAGGCCCCAGTATTATTTATTGACAAAAATAAAAACAATATTTTTGTTATACTCACAGTGAAACATTGAGGTACCTGGGTTATGGTTTGGGGAGACATGGCAAAATAGACTGATGACTTGTTTATTGGAAATAAGTGGATTTTCCAGCAAGGCAATGATCCCATGCATACGAAATATATTCTTCGCGAATGGCTTCTATATTATGTTCCTAGACAACTCAGTTCCTCACCACAATCACTTTAGTGGGCGGCATGAAATAATCCCCCACGAAATAACCCCTCAAAAAATATGAAATAAACACCCAAAAATTAGTACAGAGAACAATAAAAAACACGTTTAATGGAGTTGTATTATTGCCCTTTTTTATTGGGGGGAGTATTTCATATGCCAGCAAAATCGCCAAAAGTAATTTATGAAAAATCGCCTAAAAATTGTCCATACAAATTAAGACGATTTTGCATAGGAAATATCATACATTTTTTTGCGATTTTTGCTAATAATTGGGCAATAATTCATTTTGAACATACCTATTAAAACTTAAAACTTAAAAAAAACTTAAAATAACTAACGTTTGCCATAAGTGATATATGTATTATTACATACATATATCACGCTGGAAGGTATATGCTCCTCTATGTTATAAAAATTCTAAATTCGGTGCCCGGCCGAAGGTCGGCAATGCAGAAAACTTTAGTTGGCGAAGCCGGTGTTCATTTTAGACGCGGAATTAAGTTACCTTTCAAACAAGAAGAATATATTTTAATCGAAGCAGCTGGCTAGCCTTTAACTGTGGATGGTGGCTGAAAGAGAAGTTTATGTCTAGTAAAAAGTTGTCAAAAGCCTCAAGTACAAGTTGGTATAGACAGGTACATAACAGCGCTTAAACGGGATTGCAGCCCTACCTCTTCAGCTGTTGCTTCAGCCTCAAAAGTACCATCTTTTGATAGAATAAATTAATGAAGCACCAAACGTCATAAAATCGTCTAAGCCAGCCCCGATATATCTTAGAGAGCAAAACTCAAATGAGTTATTAAACATTTGATTTCGCTGATAGGTGAAAATTCCTTTTATGTAGCTGCAATAGAGCGAAGTTGTATTAACGATACTAAAATACAGGTGAATCGCGAGGATGATTTTCGAAAAGTAATTACAAGATTTAAAGCTCTTAATAAAAACTTTTATACATATCAACTGAAGAGCAGTAAAGGTCTTTAGTTAGTGATCAAGGGAATAGACTGCGTGGACCCAAAAGAAATTTATACTTTTTTTGGAAGAGAAGGGCCTTAAAATAAAAAACGCAACATATATTAAAAATACGGAAAAAAAATCCCAAACACTATTTCGAGTGGAGTTAAAACCCGGCGACGTTAAGCTTAAAAAAATTAAACGCATCCAATTTTTAATTTAAAATATATTCTGTACAGAAGAAAAACTAAAGAGAAGCCGCACAAAAGAAATGGGCCCGTTCAATATCTAAACTGCCAAGAATTTGGCCATACTAAGGCATACTGCTACTTACCCCCTGTTTGCGTAGTATTTATGTGGTGAATTACATGGTACAGTTCTTTGCAATAAGTCTAAAAACGACCCCAACGTAAAAAAATGTAGCAACTGTGGCGGTAATCACACTGCCAATTATAGAGGATGCCCTGTATATACTATCGTCAAACAGTCCGTTGGATCACCAACTAATCCCCCTCAAATGCAGGTAACAAATCAAGTAAACACTATGGCATTCAGGGTCCGCAGCCTAGTAACAAGAGAACCTCTTACGCTAACGTCCTAAGATCAAACCATGTGCCAATGCAAGGTGCTTTGCCAAGTAATTATGAAACTCCAGTTTCTTATTTAAGTCGTCTAGAAAAAACCATGGAAACATAAGTGCAAACAGTAAATAATTTTACAAACTCAATGGGTAATATGTTATGCATGCTGTACTTAACAAGCCATGAACTGTTTAAACATTGTCATGATGGTTTCTGAAACTTATTTGTCCTCAAGAAATACGTTAAAAATCAATGGTTATACACTATATGATACCAATGACCCTGGAGATAGAGCTTGTGGAGGTTCTGCCATTTTGATAAAAACCCGAGTCAGACACTACCTAATGGGTGATCATCGTGAAGATTATCTTCAAGCAACAAACATTTTCGTTGAAGAATTAAATAGAAACGTAGTAATCTCATCGTTGTACTCCCCACCTAGATATTCAATATCAGAAAGCCAATATTATAAATATTTTAAATCATTAGGACCCTGTTTCCTGGCCGCTGGCGATTATAACGCTAAATATACCTTCTGGGGGTCACGTCTTGTAACACCAAAGGGCCGTATTTTATTAAATACAATTTCTTAAATAAATTTAAATGTGGTAGCGAGCGGACAGCCAACACATTAGCCTACTGATCAGCAAAAAATTCCAGATGCCATCGATTTCGGCGTGGTTAAAAACATCCCCATAGAAATGATTCATGTTGAAGCTTCCTTAGAACTATCTTCCGACCAAACAACTACAATTGTTACTTTAATGAATCCCAATAGAATTGTATCTCCGACTGGTTAGTTAGCGACGTCAGCTACACAAATTAACTGGTTAAAATATAAAAAATATCTCAGTACCCATTGCACAGAAAATATTCCGCTTAGTACACTGGAGAATATAGATCGGTCTATTGTAAATTTTGACAGTTTTCTTAAACTAGCTGTTCAACATTCCAGTATTGCCCCCAAAAACACAAAAAATATTAAAATATATTCCACAGATGTCGAGCGTCTCTTGTCTGAAAAAAGGAGAGCTCGGAGTGGCAATTGCAGAGATCTTCTTAACTTAAGTACTTACTAAAAGAGTGTACAAAAAGACAAAGAAAGTTACTGCAGGCTCAGAAAACGGCTTCTCTGGAAAAATATCTTAAGGAACTTGATGCAGCTCCACAATCAGACTACTCATTATGGCGTGCAGCTAGAAATCTCAAAAGGCCAGTTGTCTCTAAACCACCATTAACAAACTTTAATGGAACTTTAATGGAAGTTTGTTAATCATTTGAAAAATGTTTTTACTCCAAATATATCTCACAATACTGCGGTCGAGTTGCCACCTGTTGCTGCTTGAACAGCTGTTCCCCTAAGATTTGAGATAAAAGAAATCGAAAAGGCTTTTTGTGATTTAAGCCCTAAGAAAGCCTCAGGTTTTGATAGGATCAGTTACAAAATGCTTTTGGATCTACCCAGCACATCAAAGGAAATTATTCTCTTAATTTTTATTGCTATCTTACGCCTTGAATACTATCCTCAAAAGTAGAAGGTTTCCTTAGTTACCATGATACTTAAACCAGGAAAGGATCACACAAAAGTTGAGTAATATAAGCCTATAACATTACTTTTTAATATATCAAAGCTGTTTAAGAAGCTATTAGTGTCAAAATTAACTCCAATTTTAAATGAAAATAGATGTATTCCTAACCCCCAATTCGGCTTAAGAAGAGAACACAGCACATTTCAACAAACCCATCTAATAGTAAACGCCATAAGAAATGCCTTTGAAGAAAGAAAATATTGTTCCGCTCTCTTCATCGATGTTTCCCAAGCTTTTGATTAAGTCTGGCATGAAGGCTTATTACATAAATTGAAGCTTAACTTACCAGAAAACACAGACAAGCTGTTAGAAAGCTACTTAGTCGGTCGAAAGTTTATAATTAAATAAGGTGATTATTTAAGCATCCTGGGCCCACTTTCATACTTAATATATGCTTTGGATATGCCAACAAACAACTACACACAAACTTCAACATTTGCTGATGATACAGCTTTTCTAAGCGTGCACGAAAACAGTCAAGAAGCATCTCGATACTTACAGGATCATATATTTCAACTCGAACTGTTGTTCGATAAAGGTCAATAAGCAAAAATGCGTACATATAACATTCATATTGCGTCGGGAATCATGCCCCCCTATTAAAATCAATAATCAAATAATAGCATTTAGATCGCCGTTTAACGTGGACAAGACATATTGCGGCAAAATTAACTCAAATGAAACTAAAAGCCATCCAAATTCATTGGCTTATTGAAAGTAACTCTGTCCTTATTCTCGATTGCAAACTTTTACTTTACAACTACATCTTAACACCTATATATGTACCACAAAATGTAAAAAATTAAATGAAGAAGTCAAATTTGTAAAAAGGGTTTTTTTATATATGTATAAAGTAATGAAGTAGCACTATATTCAGAAAAAAAATTACAGCAATCGACGCTAAGGATTTGCAGATATAAGCAAAAATATGAGTTGGCGTGACGTTAAAAAAACGGAAGTGGATTTTGACTTGCATTACAAAACTGAATAAGACTGCGAATTGAGCAAGACGTTTTGTATAAAACATGTTTTAGTAAACTGTGGAGTTATATAGATTTATTTTTCAAGCTATCAAATTTAAAAATCTTCGCTCGTTTTAAGGTACATATGGGCATTTTCAGCGAAAAGTCTACTTTTTTTAATGTAACGCCAGAAAGCAAATATGGTTGTATTTTAGGACCATGTTGTTCAACCGCTATCCTTTTTGTTACTTACTGTACATAGTTGCGCTTTACACCATAATATAAAAAAGTAAACTAAAATTGTTTGAGAAACAATTTAAATTACTTCTGGCGTTTCGTTACAAAAAGTAGACTTTTCGCTGGAACTGCTTATATGTGAACAGAACCCGTGACATAAAATATAGTATTAGGATAAGATTTGATCAATTAAAACACAAGTGTTAATATATGTGACATGGTACATTTAAACAAAGTTTATTTTTCCAATCAGCCTTATTACGGTTGTCGTAATCGACTGAGGCGTTTTTTATAGATAAAAGAACACAGGTTGTGTATTACTTAAATCTGTTAACAAAAAAAAATGACACAGTCCATGGGGGGCCGCAACGATATGTAGGCTGCCTACGGTCCTGTTATGGTTTACAATAACATTAATATGTTAACTACGAGTATGGTTGCGGCCAAAAATAGTATGATTGATATTTTTTAACTCATTCTAGCCATACTGCATGAATTGGCCGTTACTAAATCGAACATTCTTTTTCTCTTGCTGTATCTTTAATATGTTTTGGGGCTGAGGGCATTGTTCTTTACTTTTTTTAATGCAAAACAAAACATGTGTAAAAAACTAAACGACAGGGTTTCATTTTTGTCCTTGTAAAAAATTACGTTGTTGTTGCAACTGTAGATGTTATTGATTTTGATGCTGCTATTTGACGTTTTTGTTGCTATTATTGTTATTGTCATTGTTTTAAAAGCAGTAACAGGTCTATATTGCAGATACAAACATTTTTTTTGTTATTTTTAAATGCGGCTTTTGTTGTTGCTGTAGAGACAACATGGAACTCTATCATATGTAAATGTTTCAGAAAAATACAAACACATGAATACATACATATACCTACACATATTTTGTAAATACAATCCCAGCAAACACGGAGGTTTGGTTTCAAATCACTTTAAATTTTAGAGCTTTGATAATGATTTGAAAATCATAGCATTCTCAACAAAAAGGGGAAATTATTTTCAAATTGAGAAATGTATTTATTTTTAACTTGCTTTCAACGTTATTCTCAAGTGTTTTTCAAATGCGGATCTTAATACAATGTGAAACTCATTATTTATTCAAATAAATTGTGAGATAAAAATATGGCACCATCGCTGAAAGATGAAATAGTGTTCTTTCCGTCCTCTCATTCTTGGAAAGACAAAATACTTGGCTTCTTTTTGTTTTGAGGAATGTCATGACGTAGCACCGCAATTGTACAAAAAACTTATATTTTCTTCACTTTCCCGTTTAATTTTTACTCACATTCTTTCACTTCGTAATTAACATTTATTTTCCGCTTCGGCGCTGCTAAGTGATTTTTTGATTTGAGAATAACATTTGACATCAAATTGATAAAACATTGTATTCAAATCATTATCAATTTAAATTCAAATGTGAAAATCAAACAATTGAGAAAGGTTTGAAAATTGAGTTTGATGTCAAATGATAACACCGTTTCATATCAAAGGTTTGACTTCGTGTTTAGTGGGTTGATGTTATTATTTTTATTTGATAGTGGTTATGTTTTTGTCGGTGATGATTATCACGGTGATGCCCATAATAATGACAATGTTTTTATTATTCTTACACACGAATATATCTACATATTTGCAATGTCATATGAGGTATTTTGCTGCAGATTTGTTGGAAACACAAAAGGGAACAACTGGAGGAACTTGTTGGTTATTCCCGGAGTGCACAACCACAAATATTATTTAATGGCTAAAAAAGACTATAACAACTTCAAATCCTTTTTCGCAAACATACACAAATTTTACATACATATATACTTATGTACATATGAATCACGATACATATTTGGGAATACTTAAAAACTGCTTATGCAGTTTTCTTGAATAACACATCCATAAATTACATATGTACATATGAACAAAGTGGGGTTCCTATTGGAAAGTAATCTGTAAAAAATCCCGCAAATTTTCTTCTCGAAACTTTCTAATTCTTAGATCAAAAATTAGTCGTCTGGAAAATAACATATTAATATTATTACAAAAAGCTTTATAAAATACATAACTGAAATTTAGCTCATAGAATAAATTCGAAAAATAAAAAAAGGTCGAATATAATAAAGTAACTTATGAAAAGCAACAATTCCCAGATTCTATTATTTAAAATATATTAGTTAAATTTTTCCCGGAAATAAAAAGGCGCACGTGGTGTTAGAACTCTAAAATGTACAAGCAAATTCAAATTTATGTGATATATGATTTATGATTTCTTCAGTTTTTTCATAGTGAAACGTTCCACACACACTCTACACAGCGTATGTATTTGAATGTCAAATATGTTTGGCACTTTTTAGTCGTTTATCAAGCACAAAGGTAAAAAAAAAGAAACACAGTTCTTTTCCAACAGATGTTCAAAGTTTTATTAAATAAAAAAAAGTTAAATAAACTCTGCATA
This sequence comes from Pollenia griseotomentosa, assembly GCA_963931875.1. Lineage (NCBI taxonomy): Eukaryota > Metazoa > Arthropoda > Insecta > Diptera > Polleniidae > Pollenia > Pollenia griseotomentosa. Next base: position 150,050,828 of record OZ007560.1, on the reverse strand, counting down.
CACACAAATTCAAACAAATAAAAGATCTAACGCAGATACAATGACTCTCATTAAAATTCGATTAGAATTTTATCTGAAATGTGCCAGAGCTCGACATCAGCCAAACTTACACAAGAGAAGGAAGGCACAACTTACGCACACAAGTAAAAACATATTAAAAGTTAAGTTTTTGTCATTTTGTCAAAATACCAGTGCTGCCACTTCGTGGGTTATGACCCGAATTGGGTGTAATTTTTACTGTCGTGGCTAGAGCGCGGGTATTATCTTGTTGGTGTATATCAGGGGCCCAATTCTGGCAGTCGTGATTTTATTTTTTCAAATTGTGAAACTCAAATTAATGCTTTACAACACTGAAAAAAAAATTCCGATTTGTTCAGTATTGACTGAAGTAATTAGATATTAAATTGCTTTCGAATCGAGAAAGTACTCGATCACGACTGCCAGAATCAGATGTAATTTGGAGTTGTTTTGTTTTAAAACTAACAATGTAAAAATTAAATACATATGTTTTGATATATAAATAATTTTAAACTTTTTTTCGAATAAGCTTTATTGAAATAGTCCTACTCCCTCTTTAGTCAATGTATATATAAAAGAGTTGAGTTGAGTGAGTGAATTCATCGCCCAGCCCAAAACGCTGACCATAGAAACTTAAAATTTGGACTAGCGATAGGTCACTTCCCAAATCGATCCACTAAGAAGGGATTTTTCGAAATTAGAATGTTTAGGGGGTAAAAAAAGGTAAAAACGGGAAAATTCGGTAACCTTATATCTCCAAAACTAAAAGAGATGCAAAATAAATGTAATACTTATCGTTGTTCTTTAGAAAAATAAGCGGACAGGTGTCTGGTACTTTTTTGAAATTCGGCCCTATTAGGGAGTAAACGGGTAAAATCTGAATTTTAGTACTTTTTTGCCACCCCATCTATCTTTTGAACCAATAAACATAGAAACAAAGTTAATACCACATTCGAAAATTATCAAAACAATACGTATACGAATTCGGTACTTTTTCGAACATCTAAGTGGTGAAAATCGTAACTATTTTTGGTACTTTTTTTACAAAACATTTTCCTCCATTCACTGACATACTCGTATTATATATGGGCTGTTACTACAATAGGAAATACGGGAAATTTGATATTTTTCTTTATCTTTTTGGTTCTACTAAAAAAGCGGCTTAAATGCTAGAATTTAAACAAGTTTAAACCTAGAAAAATAAACTTTGGCATAAAAATATGTCCACGAAGAAAAAGGAGACGCTAACGAAGTAGCGTGTATATTAGCGTGGCCGTTAGTTGTATGGAGAACTTTTTTGATTTCTTATACTCCCCCCCTCCAAATCGGTTCAGTTTTATGTAAAAAAAAATACAAAAAAATTTCGTAGCGATAAGTTGTGTTTTAGGGGGGGCGTCCGCCCATCAAAGTTTGCCATCAAGCCATTTATTCAAATGTAATTTTTTTGCGTATGACTATCTTCTAAAAACAACATTTTACAAGAATATGATATATGGCAATATTTTAGCTCTTCTAGTCAACAACATAAGCCTTCCAGAAAGTTTTTTGCTAAGACTAATATCTTAGAAAATAATTAAGAAAATAACAACAGAATACCAAACATTTTATATACGTTTTATATATATAAAAAGCCGATTTAATGTCAAGTGATACAATTTTGAAATCGATGTCTTCCGATTTGGATGAAATTTACACCAAGGTTAGTCCTATTAGATAGTAGTTTACACACAAATTTTTAACAAGATCGGTCAAAATGTTTCAGAGGTAGAGGGGGTCAAAATTTGCCATACAGGTGTTCTTTCTCATCCATGTAATTTATTACCTATTGGTGTTAGCAAAATTTGTCCCAAGTAGCTTAGATAGCTATTTAATCAATCTTTTTTAAAAATATTTTTTTGTTTTTTTTAAAAAATTTTTTAATTTTTTTTTTAAATTTAAAACTTTTTTATTTTTTTTAGCCAAGTGTTAAATTTAAAAAAAAAATTTTTAAATTTAAAAAAAAACAAAAAAAATTTCTTAAAAAGTTTGATCAAAAAGCTATCTAAGCTTCTTGGGACAAATTTTGCTTACACCAATAGGTAATAAGTTACGTGGATGAGAAAGAACACCTGTATGGCCAAAATGTCAAACTTTGACCCCCTCTAACTCAGAAACTTTTTGACCGATCTTGTTGTGTCTAAGCTACTATCTAACAGTACTAAAATTGGTGTAAATTTCATTTAAATCGAAAGACATCTATTTCAAAATTGGGTCACTTGACATTAAATCCCCCTTTTATATATATTAAACGTATATAAATTGTTTGGTATTTTGTTTTTATTTTCTTAATTATTTTTTTTTTAAAATATTGATTTTAGCAAAAAACTTTCTTAGAGGCTTATGTTGCTGACTAGAAGAGCTAAAATATTGCCATATATCATATTCTTGTAAAATGTTGTTTTTAGAAGATAGTCATACTCAAACAAATTACATTTGAATAAATGTCTTGATGGCAAACTTTGAGGGACGGACGCCCCCCCTAAAACACAACTTATCGCTACGAAATTTTTTTGTATTTTTTTTTACATAAAACTGAACCGATTTAGGGGGGGAGAATATAAGAAATCAAAATAAAAAAAATAACGGCCACCCTAGTGTATATGCTAGTTCTATAAAAATATAACAAAAAGAAATAAATTTTATTTTACTTTACAATTTTTAAATTCATGATTTAGGTTTCTAAAACGTTAACCCCCGTATTTATAAACGATTATTAAATTTAACAAACGTATATTAAGGCAAATTTTCATACAAAATTTGTTTTGTAAACCTGAATTAAATGTTAAAATTTTTTATAAATACGGGCGTTAATGTTTATTGAACTAGTTTGAGGAGCAGACTGTACCCAATAAAAAATTTTATTATTTTGCGAAGCACTAAAGGTACAATTTAAAAAAAATAAGCGCACAATTATGCGCTACGCAATAAGACATACAGAAATGCAGTAAAGTAAGTGCAAGAACTCTCAACAACTTTTATATAAAAAAATAACATATCAAGTGCTACGGCATTCCCTTACTACGAAGCAGGTTTGTAAGGGAGAATGCTAAAAAATAACTGTATCAAAACATTCAGTGTGTAAAGCTGATCGTTACATCAAACAATATTTATATGCGCTGAATAATGCGCTTTGTATGTCAAAAATGTATTGCTTCAAAGTGGGAACTCGCCATATGAAATTCATGTCTTCAGTAAGCGAGATGGTAAGCGCAACTCTTACATTTCTCCCTTACAAACCTGCTTCGCTCGAAGCACAATTTTTTATTGGGTGGTCAAAAACATTACAGGAATTATATTTACTAAAGAGGAGTCAAATGCGAAATCATAAGTCATTATTTAAAGTTTCTTATAAAAATTTTTTAATTTTTTTAAGTTTCTAATGTTATTTTTGCTAATTAAGAAACTAATTAGTATACCTAATATTGATCTCCATTAGATAAATATTTTAGGTTTTTCTTCTTTTTTTAAAGTATTTTCTTTAATAAATCGTTAATTTGATATCAGGTGTAATATGATTTTAATCGGGTAAATTTGCTTTATCTCAAGTATAATTTTGAATTTTGCTGGTGGTAACACTGAATACGAATTTTATTTCATCTCCATTTTAATTTATACTTACGTGCGCTGATTTAAAAAAGATAACTGAGTGCTTCCTAAATATTTTTCTCCTACGTGTTTTTTTTATTTTTTGTTGTAATGATTTTATTAGAATTTTCGTTTAAAGCCTCGTATTCTGTTTAGTATTTCATGTACATATATGTAGTCAAACTCAATATAAAAAATCTCCTGTACTCTGTTTCACCGCAATATAAACTTTATATTGCGGTAAACATTCGAAGCGTTTTGTTTTTTATTTACTTTGGGAAATTAAAAAATAGTTCACTTGTCAAGCCCGACTATATGATACCCTACACCACAGTATATAAGAACAAATTTTTGCATGTGTACCCATCATGGGTAATCATGAACCCGCCAGAACAAAATTATGTTTTGTTTAAGATTCACATGAAAGTTCTTGTAACGAATATTAAACAAATATCTTTATCTTTATGGGGGGTATGGTTAATTTTGGACTCCCAAGTACAACATTTTGTCATTTTTAATAATTCTGCTGCGTACCATAAAAAATTAATTTTCTTCTTTTCATTTAACCCATTAATGTATTTTAATGAAACTTTTTAATATGTACCTTTTTACATTTTCCCACACCTGGGATAGGACATGGGTGTTAAAATACCCAACAGCTTTGGTGTAATATATTTCCTGTTATATTAAAATTTTTTTTCTGTATTATTTTTAACAAATAGAATCTGGGAATTTATTTCTCATGTTGAGTAGCATTTGTTATATAAATTTTCATAATATTCGAATGTGTATTCTAAGTCAAATTACAAACCTCAAAAGCTTTTATACTTTAATAGGCTTATTCCTTCAAACGAAAAATGCTGATAGTGCATAGAAAATATTCCTGGAAAATATTGAAGGAATAAGCCTATTAAAGTATAAAAGCTTTTGAGGATTGTAATTTGACTTAGAAAACACATTCGAATAATATAAAAATTTATTTATTATTTTTAGTAAAGATTATATTTAAATTATTTATATCGTTAGCTAAAATACAAAAATGCGTAACTAAAGCTTCGTACAGACGGTTGTCAGATCTTACAATGTTGTCATTAAAATTGACTAAAAATGTCTTGCAACTGTGTGAACATTGTAAGCTATTTTCATTTGGCAGATGTGTTAAATTAATGCATCTGACAATGGCACCATTGTCAGAAAAATGACAACATTGAAAGATCTGACCATCGTCTGTACGAAGCTTAACAAAAATATAATTTTACTGGAGAAGCAAAAACTTTGTAAAAAAAAACTATAAACATGTCAGAAAAACATGGTTTTGACAAGTCGACCATGGAATTCTTCAAACAAATTTATTTACATCAGTTTTTTCATATTGCCCTTAATAATAGAAACTTCTGATGTATACATTCATCAGCAATGCCCAACAGATGATGCATCAAATGACTGTCATTGTTCTTGTAAGGATTATTATTCTGATGTTGCGTCGCAAAAACAGAAATTCAGCCACAAATTCTATCTCTTAGAAGTTTTATCATTAAATGTGGACTAAGAATTTGTAGTTACATTAAAAAGATAATAAAATCATGGTCCGTAAGAGAATATATTCGGCTTAAGATAAATATTTATGGATTTCGACATAGTCAAAGATTTTTTACTTTGTCCGTGGTAATCTATTAAGTTACTTCTGCTTGCAAAAAGTGAGCTAAGGGCGCTAACTGGCCTGTCCCTGGACACTGTGATCTCAGATACCATCACTTTAAATAGGGCAATGTCATGAATACAAAGTCTGTGTGACGCAACCGAAATGTATACTCTCTCATTTAGCAGAAAAACTAGCTTCGAACGCATCCCAGATATGTCATGGTGAATGTCGTGGCTGCACAAAATGTCGTAGGGTATATATTTAATTGCAAAACTGCCGTCACGTCATCGTTGTCGACAGTGTGTTGGCAATACCTAATACGAATAATGGATGTGGCAGGCGAATTTGCATTCAGGAGCTTGGTGGTTAAGGGCGTAGTTAAAGTGTTTTCAGATAGTGAGTTTTGTATGAGGCGTATGATAAATTAAGACTCAATCTTTACAAAATCTATGCACTACAAAAGCATTACTTTTTACGCTTTTAGCCATACATACTTCATGTTAGTGGTTGTAAATTTTTAAGGGAGGTTGATCCACATTCGCGTGTATAATTCTTTCCTACTGGACCGATTATGCTGGAATTCAATCTCAAACTGTCTAGGAGTACTAAAAACTAATTGAAGAATTACTAAAGGCCCAGAATATATCCTTGCCGTGAGGCAAAAAGGTCTTAAGTCAAAAAGTTTTGAGTTTTAAATTGTCTCTAATTCCATTTTTTTTTTCGTTTCGTATTAATTACTTAAGTCTAGCACAACGGCTTCTTATCTTAATCAGCTGCTCTTTGGGTAAAAAGTCTATGAAATAAACCAAAAAAATTATTTTCAATTTAACAATACGAAAAACTACAGTTTTTGACTTAAGACCTTTTTGCCAACGACAAAGATATATACTTTAGGGCATCTTAAATTAATATTAAAAAGTCCACATGGAATGACAAATTTAGTATACTAACATACAGCTTTACTAATTAAGGGTATTTTTCCTCCATGCTGAATTTATTAAATAGTAAATTGGTTTCAAAATACCTGCTTCGTTATGTTGCTTGTGCTTTCCTATTTGCCCTTTCAGAAATTATATTCTCCTAAGACTTCAATACTTTCAGCCTAATTATGCAAATTTTGATCATATCCGCAGAATCATCTCTGAATATAATAATGTTTATACGTACATATATTGATTTTTATGATCCTATTGACATTAAAAATAACCTCTTAATTGTCTCAAAATAACTTTAATCTTAAATGTTTCGTATTTGTTGTATAATCGATACTAGATTTAGTTATTTTAGTAAGAAATATAAGTTTCATTGAAGAAATAAGTAAATAAATAAATAAAAATTTTGGGTGGGAATACCGGGAATTGATTTTTTCCCCGCATTCCGGGGAATCCTAAAAGTGCGGGAAAAAACTCTAATTGGCACTCATACTATATTTATTTATAGCATGAAATTTCGGCTGTGCCGAATCTTTGATACCCTCCACCGACAGTGAAAATATGTCATGCGTGGACACTATATAGGTCAAAAATTTATTAAATAATCTTTATAAAAACGGACGTCAGTATTAAAATTGGTTGAGGATTAGCTTCTTTGTCTAGTCATAAAAAACTTAATTTGAGCAAATTATTTTCGATAGGGGTATTTATGTTTGGCCCATGGTAAATTATGGACCAATCTTCACAAAATTCGACAATATGATTTATAGTGATATGAAACGAGTTTGCGCAAAATCTTATATCAATCTGTGCATCATGCCATCATTTATGTACATTTTATTGGCAAAATTATCAATTTTTTATGGTTTTGGTTCCATATTTGGACTCCTAACTCAAACTGCTTGGGATAACTTGAAGCAATTTTATGCCCTCATTCACCACTAGTGATGGTGGAGGGGTGGTGGGCATAAAAAAGTGTAAAGTTATTTTTAATTTGATATGAAAATTACCAACAACAAGCATACACTGTTGTATTTTAATACAACATACCAATGATATAACGATAAAAAGGGTTTTGTGAATATGGCAAATATATAAAAAATTTCGTATCCTTGAAGTCAAGGAAAAAATCATTTTTAGTAAACTTTAGATTTTAAAGGTACATATATTAAAAAATTTTATCTACTTTAGGTCCTTGTGAAATTCTGAGTCGGGGGTTTTGTTCCATTCTAAATATACATATATGCAAAAATGTGAGAAGTTATCGCTTAGTTTGTATCTTACCCCCCGTTATATTTGAGGGTGAGAATACCCTTTTAGGCAGCTTATTTAACAAGTATATTAGTGGGCTTTTTATTACAAAAATCATTTTAACATCCTGCATCGAACTTATAAAGTATAACATATACTCTAGGTCCTTATGAGTAGCGAAGTTAATTTAACGATGTCCGTCTGCCAGGTTGAAATGGGTTTCCCGAAGACTCCAGATATGATGGGGACCAGGAAGTTATATTTTGTCGCATACAGTCTTGAATTGTTTGCTATTGAAATTTAGTCAGATCGGTTCATAAATGGCTGAGATATGAGCAAAATTTTCACCCACAAAATCCCTTGTTGCTGTTTTTATTTTAATGTGTGGAATTTTTTTTTTTTTTGCCTTTGTTTTACCCAAAAAACACGAAGTCAAACCTTTGATATGAAATGACTTTGTCATTTGACATCAAACACAATTCTCAAACGTTTTTCAATTGTTTGATTTGAAAATTCAAATTGGTAATGATTTGAAAATAAACATTTAACATCAAATGTTTTTTTCAAATTGATATCAAATTGGCATCCACCGTTAAATTCAAATTAAAACTAAACTTGGCAAAACTAAAGAGAAAAATAAATGTAAATATTAAAAATGGCGATATAAGTTGAATTTTTACTTCGTGGTTAAATGTGTTTTACAAGTGAACGATTTATTTCTTGTAAAAAATAAACAATACTTATTAGTAATTACAATGATAAAGAATACGAATTTTAGAAAATTAAACGGGAAAATGAAGAAGTTATAAGTTTGTTGTATGATCGCGTTGCTATAATCCTTAAAATAAAAGGGAGCCAATTATTTCGTCTTTGCAAGAACTAGAGAATTAGCTATGTTGCCGAATGTTTATCTCTCAGTTTATTTTAATAAATAATGAATTTAAATAAAAAAATTAAATATTTATTTTTATGTTCCACATTGTATTATAGTCCACATTTTGAATTTGAGAATTACATTTGAAAGCAAGTTAAAAATAAAGGCATTCTTTAATTTGAAAAAAATTTCCCCTTTTTGTTTAGAAATCTATGATTTTCAAACCATTATCAAACGTTTGTCGTTCAAATTTTCAAATCATTTTCAATTTTAAATCAAACCTCCGTGTTTGTTGGGTATACAGTACTTTTCGCTTATAGTCAAATCCTTTATTTCCAGACAAAACGTGGACTATATCGCTAATGTGACAATAAGGCTAATTCACATATATGCCGCTATGAGGCAGGCATATAACCGAATTCGAATAAAATCAAGTTATGTGAATATAGAAAATAAAAAATTCATATAAATTACACCGACATCAGGCTTATTGTTTTGCAACAGAGCTGCATACTGTATTAAAAATAGTTAAAATAATAACAAGATATTTCAAAACTGATGCCAAAGGCAAAAACTAATTTTTTACGAGTAGAGAGTTGGTGACCAAAATTAAGCAATTTAATTATTTTTATCTTTGGGCGGATTGTGGTTTAGAAAACTAAAAAGAACTCAGTAAATATTGCTAATGTGACTATAACGCCATTAATTTGCTTTACTTTTCCCTTTGATGACTGCTGATAGATGGCATATATGGCAAATGTGCTTATACCGCTAAATGGACTATAACGTTAATACTTTATATTAAATTAACTTATAGAGGCAAAATAAACAGATAAAATGGACTATGTCGCTAATGTGAATAGAAGCGGTAGTGACTATAAACGAAAAGTTCTGTACATAGAATGCACATACATACATACATGATTTACCGCTTAAATAGAGAAACTGCTGAACCGGTTTTTTGTTGAAAATTTAATAGTATACTACTGATGGTCTGGAAGCAGTTTTACCTTTATCTTTTTTCGAAGTTACCACCTCCCAAACAAAGACAATAAAGATTTCTATACATCTGGAAAACGGGAAAAGTTAAATTTGATACAAACATCTTGGTTATTAGTACAGTACATCTGACAAAATCTGGGCGGGATTGGAGAAGTAGCCGTGTCGCAAAATACATTTATTTACAACTAGAGAGCGGTAGGAGGAAAATTTCCCAGTTTGAGACACATAGCTGGGTTGCCAATACACAAAATCCAACAAAATGTGGCTGGGATTGGAGAAGTGGGCGGGGCACAAAATAAATTTATTGAAATCTAAAGAATGGTATTTATATAACTTTCTGTTCTTATCGCACCATGGTAAAAGGTATATAAGATTCTGCATAGCCGAATATGGCAAGCTTCATTGATATTTTATAATTTGTATAAATTACTATACTGTACAAAATATATAATAATAAAAAAACAAGTAAGAGCGCTTTATTCGACTTTGTCAAATCTTTAATAGCCTTCACATTAATTTTCAATGGTGAGTTACTTTAAAGCAATACATTTTTGCCACAGAAAGCGTTTTATTCAGCGCATATAAAAATTGTTGAATGAAATGCTATGTTCACACTTAGGTTTTTAAACGCGTTTAATCAAAATATTGATTAAGTTAATCAAAGCCGTTCACAAAATATTTGAGATGATTAAGATGGCAATTGATTAATAAATAAAACAAAACAAACTAATTTATAATTCTTTAATATATTAAAAATTGAGAAAAAAACAATTAAATACTTTAATAAAGTTATCAGAAGGTTATTTCAAACATATTAATGATGAACTTGTGAAAATTTATGGAGTGGTCGGTTGTACACGTTAGAGGAACGTTTATTGTGGCCGATGCTACATCATACTCAGTTTGAGGTATGTGTAGAGGATTCTATGTAATTAATGAAACGATTTGTTTTTAATCATGTAAATTTGAAGTGATTAACAAATCCGTTATTCTCTAATGTGATCCCTTACAAACCTGCTTCGTAGTAGGGAAATGCCGTGGCTCTTCAAATGTTGAATTTTTTTAAAAATTCGATCATGCATCTCTGTTTGTCTTGTTATGTAGCGCAAAATGTGCGCTTACTTTTTAAAATTAACTATTAGTGCTTACAAAAAAACTTTTTATTGGGTATATGAGCTAAATTTTTAACATTGTAGCGCTTTTTTCTAATAATATAGTTCAAAACCCCTTATTCCGGGGGAAACATTTATATGTTGACTCTGTGAAATAATTGTTCAATTTGGCTCTGTTGTTTTTTCTTTGTGTTTTAGGCCGTTTTGTTTTCAACCACGTATAACGAAATGTTTATCCCGTTACCTGATTTTAAGGATCAATATTTAAAAAACCCCTTTGATTGTGAGTATCCTGTAATACTGTAGATGCATAAATAATAATATTTTTGTATATGATTTAAATGTAAATTGGTTTGTTAAGTGCAATTTTCATTATTTATATAGATTTAACCTATACATAAATTATATTTCGAAAGTAAAACACATTTGTAGGGTTATATTAAAAAGCACATCCAAGCAAACAATATGTAAAAAAAATATCAACGTCATTAGCATAGTTGCCAAATTTTTAGGAAAAAATCGTCAAAGTTACTTTCTTATATCGTCACAAAAATCGTCATCGTCACACTAACTTTTGTTAATTAGTTTTTTTTAGTTTGATTTAATTCAAATAAAAAAAATAAATTTGGTAAACCGCTTCAACATTTAGAACCCACTAAAAAGAAAATTTAAACCATGTGGTTGACCTCAAAGAGTGCCAGTTTTCTAAGGCCGAAAAAAATTTATATAACAAATATCAAAAATTTGCATCCCTGAATATCGTTTTTTAAAAAGCATAACAAAAAAAACTGTTCAGAAGTATTAAGCTTCGTACAGACGATGGTCAGATCTTACAATATTGTAAGCAGGCGTTGCCAACAGCAATATTGTCAGATGATTAATTTTGCACTTCTGCAAATAGAAATAAGCTTACAATGTTCACACAGTTGTAAGACATTTTAGCCAATTTTTATGCAATTTAAGCAACGCTGCTTACCAATATTGTAAGATCTGACCATCGTCTGTACGAAGCTTTAGAATTAATAAAATTATTATCAAAATAATTTTTGGGAATACAAAATTTTAATTTAACTCCCACTTTTTATTTTTGATAAAAGCACTGAAATTTATTGTTGATCGGATAAGGTGTTCCTATGCGCATTTAAATGGTTGTTTAGGCCAGATCGTCAGGAACCTTTATCCAAAAAGATTTTAGAAAAACTAAAGATATTAAACTTTGATATTGTTACAAGTAGAACTGTTGCTTATAATTCTTATACGCTTAACAGATTTAATTGGTTTAATATCTTTAGTTTTTCTAAAATCTTTTTGGATTTGGATCTAGCTTAAGCAACCAGTGAAATGCGCATAGGAACAGCTTAACCCATCAGCAATAAATTTCATTGTTTTTATCAAAAATAAAAATTGGGAATTAAGCATTAATAAAATAAAGTAAAAAATTAGAGCCACGTAAACTAAAGCCGGCAGATATCAAGCACCGATTTTACACGTCAGAAATCCTGTTCAGCGCTTTAAAAAACTGGCTTAAAATCCATTTGTTTTGTATTCTGAACCTTTTAACGTGAAAATTACTGCTAGTCTTGAAAACAAAAGCTTACAAAATATTAATCAAAACTATGAAATACTAAAACTATTGTAAATAAGTTCAAAATATGTCATTTGAAAAATCCTCAAATTAAAGGAATCATTTTTGGGCCTAAAAGCCGTCAAAATTACGATAAATCGTTAAATATTCTATTTCCTAATTTATTTAAATTCGAATGAAAAAATTAAGACCATTTAGTATATAAAAACAAATTTTTGCAAGTGTTACCTATTTGGGGCCCATGGGCAATCATGGACCTGCCAGAACAAAATTATGTTTTGTTTAAGATTCATATAAAATTTTTTTGTGCCGAATATTATTTATGGTGTTTTCTTTTCTACAAAAAAATGTGACATTTTATTTAAAAAAAATGCAATTTGGTGTCTGTTTCTTAAAAATTTTGCTCCCGAAAAGGGTGGCTTGTTTTATTCTAAAAAACTCATCCTTTTCGGGAGCAAAATTTTTAGGAAACAGACACCAAATTGCATTTTTTTTAAATAAAATGTCACATTTTTTGTAGAAAAGAAAACACCATTAGATATCCACCAGCGCAACATATTTTCATGAGTCATGACATAGTAGCTACCGAAAAACTCATTGTCGCCAATATTTATGTAGATACTAACTAATTTATAAGGAGGTTATGGCATAAAAAGCTATCTTTAGGAGTATCGGTCAAATATGGACCGATTCCAAAAAAAAATTTTAAGATGATTTTGATTGCAATAAAATAAGTTTGGACCCAATTTAATCTTAATATCTATAATCTATGTGAAGCTATGGACCGATTTGCCCCATTTTCAATAGGCTTGGTCCTTGTCCAAATTAAGATAATTAGAGCTAGACAGCCAGCCACCCAGTCAGCCAACCGGACGGACATCGTTAGATCGAATCAGGAAGTGTGTAGATCAATATTTTAAGTTTTACGAATTTCCAATAGTGAAAAGTGTTTTGTGTGGCATGCTTTACATTTGATTAATACTTCCCTATGAAAGCGCATTTTGCCGAGTAATGCTTTAAGTCTGAAGAAGAACTGATGCTGATAACTTTATATAAAAAGTAAAGGCTATGTCACCACCAGTGTGACCCTTTTAGCATTTTCACTGCTGAATTTAGCATTATTAATTTTTTTTTGCATTTAGCATAATTTTCAGCTTTTTTCTAATATTTAATTAGCATTCTATAGCATTTTTTAATCTTATAAATTTTATGTATTGCTTTTTCACAATACATATAACTTAACATTTCTGTCAATCTCTATCATTGTATTTTGTCATTTATACGTTCATAAAAATGTATAATAATAGCAACCCTGTAAACACCAAAAAAAAAAAAAATTAAATAGATAGATTCAAAAGATTTTCCTACAGAAGAAAAAACGGTTTTGGAACAGCAATGGCAAAAGCTGAATGCATACGGTTGGATGAACCAAAGTTCAACTATTAAATCCTGGATAAATGTATATGAGCACAGAAATGCTTTAAAAGAAAATGCTTTCAACGAGTTAACTTCTTCTGTTATGAAGTTTTTGGTTTTGCCATTTACACTGATAGAAAAATGCATCTTCATATTGATGATGCCCTAACATCAGAATTGTGACATCAATGTTACTACAAATGGCATCAATGATGCAAAAAGTAACATCAATCCAATGACTAATGTCTTCGTACAATTTTGTCATATTTAACAACGTGTCATCTATTTTATGACTATAGTGACACCAAATTGATGTCACATTTTGTATACTATTAACATTATTTTCATGATTACAATTATTTAGTTGAATACTTTAAATTTTTAAAGTAGAATGATTACGAAAACCATAAAGGGCATGGTGCTGGTGTCTTATAATTGAGAGTTCTGCTGTAAACTAAGGTCGTAATTCAACAAACTTGAAAACAACATATGTAAGGGGTAAGTAAATAATAATAATGACTTTGACTTAGTGACAAACTGTCATTAAATTGATGCTAATGTGTCCTTTCTCCGATGTTACTGCGTCATCGCACTGAGGACATGTTCGTCATTTCTGTGATGGCGATGTGCCACCCCATTGATGACATAATTTCATAATTTTAATGATGACACTTTAGCCAAGTAATGTTAAGGTTGACATCACAATGATAAAAAATGTCATGGCGTCAAAAACGAAGACACTTGTCATACTAATGATGTCAAAATACATCAGCGTTATGGCGCCTTTTCTATCAGTGTAGTAACGCGGAAGTTGAAAGAATTTCTAGCGGTATGAACCTTATAAAAACCAAGATTAGAAATAGGATGGCATTGAATTCATTGATTTACGTTAGATGTGGACTAAAAAGGCTAAAAATATGTTGCAGAGATTTTATCATTACTGTTGATCTTATATGCTAATGGTATTTTGACCAACACTTTGGCAGTTTAGGAAAACTATTCATATAATGATGTGTTTAATGTGTAATTAAATTTACTGAAAATGCTGTTGAATAGCCTTTTATGTTTTCAATAAAAATTTTTGTTTTTACTTATATTTTGTATTTAATAATACATATATATGTATGTAAATCGTTACCTAAAACGCAAAAAGCCCTATCTAAAATTTGGAAAATATTACTGGAGAAGCAAAAAACTGTTTTAAATGATGCATTCATTAATCGCCTTAAACTGTTAATAATTTATTTTTCTTCTACTTTTCTTGTAAAACCTACCAGTTGTTTTGACAGTTGATAATGTTGCATATTTTGCAAACTGTAGGTAAGGGCTTTAAGCGTTTATACTGTTATATTTTGTAGATAGGGCCTTTTGTTTTTTTGGTTAAAAAATCGCTAACTTTTGTCAAACTATTTCAAAGAAATATAATATTTTCAGGTAAATTAGTATAAAGGGTGGTTAAATTTCAAGGGCCGATGTTGATTTTGAATAAAACACAAACTATTTAGGAAATTATTGTAATTTTATTTTATTATGATATATTGGTATTACTCAATTATGTATGGAACAAAATATCGGCCAAATGGGCACCGCAACCACGGCGGCACACCTCCATCCGATGGTCCAAATTTTCGATGACCCTGAGGCATAATGGAGGTTCTATGGCGTTAATGTGCCGAATTATCTCATCCTTTAGCTCTTGAATTGTTGCTATCTTATCGACGTACACCTTTTCTTTCAAATAACCCCAAAGAAAAAAGTCCAACGGTGTCAAATCACATCATCTTGGCGGCCAATTGACATCGCCATTACGTGAGAAAACACGGCCATTGAATTTGTTGCGCAAAAGAGCCATTGTTTCGTTAGCTGTGTGGCAAGTGGCACCGTCCTGCTGAAACCACATATCGTCCACATCCATATCTTCCAATTCGGGCCATAAAAAGTTCGTTATCATCTCACGATAGCGAACACCATTCACAGTAACTGCCTGACCGGCCTCATTTTGGAAAAAATACGGCCCGATGATGCCGCCAGCCCATAAACCGCACCAAACAGTCACTCTTTGTGGGTGCATTGGTTTTTCGACAATCACTCTTGGATTCTCATTCGCCCAAATGCGGCAATTCTGCTTATTGACGAATCCACTGAGGTGCAAATGTGCCTCATCACAAATCACGAAGTGCACGATATGCATTTTGATTTGAACGCCCATTTTCATAATAAGTCTGGATAACTTTAACACGTTGTTGGATTGTGTATCTCTCCATGGTTCAAATTGAGTAAGTCTGAAATAGAGAAATGTCAAATAAAATTCGGAAAAAAACTTGGCGTTTAGGTGTGGTTCACATTCAACATCGGCCCTTACAATTTAACCACCCTTTATAATTCATTCATTTTAATGATGATATTATTCAAGAAAATTTAGCATTATTTTAGCATTTTCACACTAATTCAACCAATGGAGCAGAATACGATATGACTTTTAAATCTGAATTGTCGTAGTAATCTGTTATCGAAAATTCGGGTCTCAACTGTAGATTTTTAAACCTCTCTCAAAATGAAACATTTATTTAAAGCAGCAGTTTTAATTGCACTGTCATGGTAAAAGCACTTTGGTAATTCGAAAAAAAACGCTGGAAAAATCAATTGACATAATTTTAAACATTTTTTTTCTTATATAACTATTTAACATGTTAACTGCAATTATTAAAAGTTTTTGGATGAACAAACGAACAGTTTCAAACAAAATCACCAATTATAAAAAAACAACAGCGGGAATCATAATGATCTCTACTTGACTCTAAAAAAAAATTTCACTAAAAAGTTTATTTATTAGGAAATCATTAAACGACTATAACCCATCTAAAGTAAAAGGGTGACATTTTATTACAAATGATTAAACTGTGTATATTATCCTACTAAAATTTATATGTGAAAGTTTTTAGGATTGTGAATTTGTGAGTTTGGATGTCTGTGGCGTATTCACGCGAAGCCCGCTTATATGGGCAGGATTAAAATATAGGCTACTTTTGAAGAGGTAAAAACAGAAAAAATGGGTACTTTTTCTCTTTTATTATAACAATTTGTCTTAAATCCTTACATTTTAACAGCTAATCGTTGCGAAGAAGTCAATTTTATATTAGAAAATTTTTAATTATGTTTATGCGGTTATTGTTTTGGGTATTTTTTAGAGGGGGAGAATTTTGCTTTTGACCTACAACTTAATTTTAGAATCTTGTCCAGTGATAAGGCACATTTCCAGTTAAATGGATATTCAAAGAACAGAAATGCCCATTTGGAGCGGTGATAATAATCGAGCCATTGCTTAAACCTCACTAAATACAAAAAAACCGAGGAATCATTAATTCATATGTCTTCACATATAATGATGGTCAGTGCGTTTCAGCATGATGGTGATACACATTTGTCAAACGAATAATTTAACAAAATGAACTCGTTTATTTGATTTCACGTCATAAAATTTTTCAAGTCAAAAAAGACTATTCGAAAATATTTTGATGTTTAGTAAGTGAACTGCCATTAATTTCTAGAGCCATTTCTAGGGTTTATTACCGTTAACTTAGTAACGAAACACTTTTGTTAAACTTTGCGGAAAATTTCGGACCATTTTTTAAATATATACTGTGAGCGTCAAAATAAAGTAAACAGCTTGTTTTCCAATATAAAAAGTGTTATGTTAGTTATAAAAAGTTGAATTTCTTCGTTGTCAAATTTGATAAGATTTCATGCTTGCTGTCATCTGTGAAAAATACGTTGCTGCAAAATTTGACGAAAGCAAGTTGGACAAAAAAAAAACATGATATGAGGTAGAAATAAGAAATTTAACGGAAAACATACAGTATCTATGTGAAGCGTGATAGGGTTGGCTTTTGCAATACGTCCTAAAACAGCTGGATCAGACCAATAGTCGCTCGATATCAACTTAACTAAACATCTGGGAGCATTTGGATAGACAAATTAAAAAAAAAACATAACTAGCAAGCACTTTCTGAAGAAAATTCTGCAGGAAGAGTGGCCAAAAATGTCTACTGAGCTAACTTTAAAATGGTTGGAATCGATGCCAAAGAGACTAGAAGTCGTCCTAAAAGCAAAAAGAAATCATACACAGTATTAGCCACTTCACTTTTCTTAGTACTTTAGAACTGTACACTTAAAAAGGGAGTAAATTTGTTTTTTATAGCAATGTTTTTGTTGTTTTTTTTAAGTATTTCAAATTTTTAATTTTATATTGTAATAATGTAAAATGATAATAAACTTCTAAAAATTTTAATTCTTTTTTACTAAAATAACACTTTTTATATTGTAAATCAAGCTGTTTACTTTATTTTGACGCTCACTGTACATGTACAGTAATACCTCGTCTTACTAAGGACCGTTTTACGAATGAAAAATTTGCTATTACGAACAATTTTAATTTAAGTTAAGTTTTATCATTCATTGAAAATTTTTTAGTAACAGTCGTAGTTAAATTACAACAAGGTGGCAGTTGGTCGGAAAAGACCAACATTGTCAACGCTTTTGCACAAATGTTTTTTTTGACAACAAAAAACAAATTTGCCTGTTATTGTTGTACAACAAAGACAAGTGCTGCCACCTCACAGTAATCTCATTATAGTGCAAATCGTGTATTGTACAATTTTAATTTAATTTGGAAAATCCCCGAAAACAATAAGTAAGTTTCTATCATTTATTGGATTTCTTAAGTGCAAGTTTTGTATTGTTCAAGTGAAGCCTTTAAAAGTTGCAACAAATCTGACTGGTTGAATAATTTTTTTGCAAGTTATGTGAGAAAATGTAATTCGAAGCAAAATATTTCAAACAAGGCATTGATAGTAATTGGCAATGCACCTAGCCATAAGCTAACTCACATACCTGACAACATCAAAGTCGTATTTATACCACCAAATACTATTCCTATGCTTCAACCAATAGATCAGGGTGTAATTGCTAAATTTAAGGCTTATTATTTGCGCCGCGTTTTCAAGAATCTGATCAAATATGTTGATGGTCCACACCGGACAACTATTACAGAATTTTGGAAGCAATTTAATATACACTCACAATATTCTGTACGTCAAGTTAACTGAAATTGTAATATAAAATAAATGAAAATGCATTTAAAAACCGTTCTACTTATTTTTCATTTATTTTTAACAAAAAGTTCATTAAATTTTTGCTGTCAAAAATTCAGCCCATATTCCGTAAAAGCAAATGAATTTTCAGTTATTTTATTAATTTAACTATCAAAAAATTAACTACATATTCCGTAAAAACAAAGGAATATTCAGTTATTTTATGTAATTCAGTAACTATGGCTGACTTCTAAAACGTACTTATAGGTACAAAGTTTGTATACAGTTTAACTACTGTATTCTAACCAAGTACATGCACAAAGTACCAAAGCAATGCAACTATTTGCTTTGTTTATTTAAACGTTTTGAAATGTAAGTGATGCAATGCAAAATATTAATCTGTATTGTTGGAAATAAAATGTTAAATGTCACAAAGCACCAACTTTAAAACCGATGCTCTGATTGCTTTTTTTCTGCCGTACTAATACTTAACAGTGATGTTTTGGAAGGGTTTGCATTGTATATATATTGTACTGCGGCGTTATGAAACATTATACTTTGTTTTAACATAAAGTAATTTACGTTTTGGAAGTCAGCCCATATATGTAATACATGTTTTACTCGTTTACTCCAAAACAGAGCCGAATTTCTAAAAAATACCAGACTCCTGTCCGCTTGTTTTTCTAATAAGAGAGAGACAGAATATTATTATTTACTTACCCCGTTACATATGTTTGTTTTGAGGCTCAGTTATGCGAACGTTGCTGTACCGTATCTGTACTGTATCAATCAGCTGTTCGCTTTTTGTTATATGCAAACCAATACAAAAGCTTGCCGAAATGTAATGTACCCTAGTTGCAACGTACCATTCTGTATAAAATAAAGGGTGTTTTTTTAAGCCCGATAGAATTTGAAATTGTAAAAAATAACACAAAAAATTAAATTGTAATCAAAAATTTTTTTTTATTCGAAAGATCAATACGTGACATTAACATTTGAAAATGATTTCGGGCATATGGGCACCGCGGCTGTTCTTGACGAAGCGCATTCTGGACGTCCAATTTTGGGCCACTTTTTCGAGCACTGCTGACCGTATGTCACGAATAACACGAACAATGCTGGCCTCCAAGGCGTCAATTGTTGCTGGTTTATCAGCATAAACCAGTGACTTCGCGTAGCCCCACAGGAAATAATCGAGAGGTGTCAAATCGCACGACCTTGGAGGCCAATTGAAAGGTCCATTTCTCGAAATCAACTTATCGCCAAATTTTGATTTCAATAAGCGCCATCCTGTTGAAACCACATCTCCTCCGGATCAATGTCCTCCATATTTTCAAACAAAAAATCATTGATCATGGTGCGGTAACGATCTCCATTGACCGTAACGCGAGCTCCGGCCTCATTTTTAAAGAAATAAGGTCCGATGATGCGTGAAAACCGCACCAAACGGTGCATTTTTCTGGATGTAATGGAGTCTGTAGGGTCTCTTGTGGATTGGTCTCGCTCCATATTGGGCAATTTTGCTTATTAACAAACCCGTTAAGCCAAAAATGCGCCTCATCGCTGAACACAATTTTGCGTCTATAAGTTGCGCCAATCGACGACTGATTTTGAAAGTTAATTTGGATAATTTCGTAGCGTTGTTCAAGCGTGAGTCTATTCATGATGATTTGTCAGAGTATACTGAAACGATAAAAAAAAATATTTCATCAAAATTTAATTTTTTGTGTTACTTTTTACAATTTAAAGTTCTATCTAGCTTAAAAAAACACCCTATAGAATTTCATACCGTTGTTACGTGACATTTGTAAACCTGATGGGCGGCTTGTATGTTACATTGAATGCGGGTATTTTTGCTCTTTTTTTGGTACTTTTTTCAGTATAGCTATGGAATTGCGACAAAACAACTTACAATATAACATATTTCCAAATATACATACATATGTATATCCATATGTTAAGATTTATAAAATAAACAAATGCATATGCACATACAATGGAAATGTGAAATATATAAAAGGCTTTAAATGGTGTCAAAACGTTTGGTGTATGCACATTTACTATATGTTTGCTAAAAATATGTATATATGCTGAAATACAAATTTGTTTATTGTAAATCTATATTATAAATATTAAGTTATTAACGTTTTATACATACACAAAATACTGTTTTAATACCATTTAAATCATTTGGTACTTTTTCTGCATACCGGTCACCATTTAAATATTTTTGATTCCCATCACTGTGTGTATTGTTTTATGTACACTATTGCTTTTTGTTTATGTATGGGAAAAACATATGATATGTTTTTAAACGTTCTATAAGTGCACTAACGTGCTTACAGTACGGTGCGGTACATTACGGGTACAGCAACGTTCGCCTAACTGAGCCTTTACTTTTGTTGTACTGACCCCTTTCTATGCAGATCTCAACTCTTAATTATAAGACACCAGCAACACGACCGATACGGTTTCGCAATTATTTTACTTTAAAAATTTGATGTCTTTAACTTAATAATTTTAACAAATAGAATATGGGAATTATTGCTGCTTATTTTATTTTTAAAACATGAAATAATCTATATTTTTCTTTTTCTAGTGTTGTTGTTGTGTCTACAACAAACTTTTATAAACACACGCTAATGTGCGCATATTGGTTTTCGAAAGTTATCCCATTTTGGATTGTTAAGAGTACTTTTAAGTGTTATCCGCACTTAAATTTCTAAGTACGACTCGTACTAAAGTAAGAAGAAAAGGCTTTATTTTACTACGAGTTTTTTTCTTTCAGTGTATTTTATATTTCATGACTTGGTTCGGTTCAGCTCTGAGCCCTCTTTATGCTAGAGTGCTCAAAGATTGTATAGACGAAAAAATGCCAAGGCACATGCCGCCCTCGCCTAAAATTGCTCTATGTATTGTACATATATTAACGTTAACTACTTTTGCAACGACGGTGAAGTTTAAAGGAGCATTTACATGGACGACGAAACGAGAAAGATTTTTTTTCGGTTTTGTAAAAATTTTGCCATTCAATAATTACTTTTGCAGTTAAATGTAAAAGAATCAAAATGTGTACGTAATTGTCGTTCTAATAAGATATACAAGACACAATTTGGCTAAAAATTATAGCTTTTAAAATTCCATAGAACAATTCCTTGTCGGTCAAAATTCGCAAGTTCATTTTTTTAGAGTACTCTAATATCTATCTCTTTATTTTTATTTCTATAGTTTTTTAGACATACACATTACAACATTGAAAATTTTTGCTAGAAAGATTTTTCGTTGGGAAATTAAAATGTAAAAGTTGTGTATGAAAACGATTTTATGAATTACTTTTTCGATGTGTTTTTTATTTCTCATTTTATGAATTTTAAATGTGAATGGAAAATTATGCAAACGATACCTTTTACCTTCTGTCATCAATTTATACAAATCTGAAATACGTATACTACATAGCACGCTAAAAAGTTCAAAATGAATCTGCATGGAAAAATTCCTAGATTCATCATTGTCGTCATAATCTTTATCATCAAATTTCAAATGCAACCAGGTCTTTATAAAAGTTGTGAAAAGTATTTAAGCACACAAAAAAAATTCGGTATCTTGAATATACAAGTATGTGTGTTTGTTACAGTGTTGCCTTTTTTAAGAAAAATTATTTTGCTTACATTAGCTTCTAGACCCTAAAATGTATTAATAAAAATTATTATTTTATAACAAAATTATGATTGTCTTAAAAAATTAAAAACAGATGCATAATATTAAGAGTATTTCATCTTGTTAAAGGACAGTAACGTCTATTTAAAACAATTTAAAGAACTTGAAACATCCGTCCGGCTTTCCCTACACTACTATTTAAAGAGGAAAAAACCTACATGTAGATAATTTTTCTATTTATGGTAACACTGGACTGTATCCTTTAGAGTTTCTATTAAGAAAAATGTTTTTAAAATTGGGGAGTAAAAATTTTCGGAAAACGGAAAAATTTCCAAATTTTTTTTCTTAAAATTAGGTTTTTGGGACATTTTTCCGATTTCAAAAATTAATTTTTCGACCAAGCAAAAAATGCATAAAATATTGATAGACTCTTAATTTAATAACTTCACAAAAAATTTCTCTAGAATGAAAAAAAGGCTTTCTGCAATCCCAGTTATTGAAAATTTCTAGGAAATGAGGAGCCCTAGTATCTAAATATGTATGTACATTTGACTAGTTGGTTAGAAAGCAACTCAAAACAAAGCAACAAAAGGATAGACAGACATTAAGATAAACAGCGTTATGAAAATAGAAAACTAGTAAAATCATTGGCAATGCATTAAAATAATTGAAATCTGGCTAAAACTTTTTAGTTTCATTCATTTCTATTGAAACGAAATGCATAATTTACATAAAAATAAAATTTTCAAGATGAAGAGAATAAAAGAATGATAAAACTAGTCTGAATGCCAAGCAAAAAATCGCGACACCAAAAATTATAGAATTCTCGGATATTAAGAAATGTAAAAATTTCAGAATTAGGATGGTACATTATACATATGTATATACAAACATCTACATTAGAATCCAACTGAACGTTCGGGTTCGGTTTTAACGTTTGGCAAATTGTTATGTTCGGTTGATATTTGGCTTTCCATAAAATTTTTGCCGAACACCAAACATTGTAAAAAAAATTTTGCACATGTCGTGGGTAGTGTGCCGAATATTAAATACCTCCAAAATTTTAAAAAAGGCGACGGCGTAGATGGGGGACCATTTTCATTAAAAATTAAATAATAAATATATTTACATTTGTATATAAAAATTTTTAAATGTATTATTATTATCTTCAATAAAAATAGTATTATCCAAATCATTTGGATTTTGAATTGGCCATAACAGTTTAAAAGTAATACAGTGCGAGCTCGATTTTCGAAGCTCGAAAAAATACGGTTTCTGGCTGCATGTTTCAAACTTTTTAATACGTTTTTTCTACATGACTCAAAATCGTTGTTTATTTTTCCATTTACAATTCTTAATATTTTTCAAGCCATTTTCTATTTTTGAAACAGTGTCTACATCTTTAAAAAAATGTTTACCGAAAACAAATACATCGTTTTTATTACGATTACTAAATATGCTGTCAACGCTTAAAAGTGCAACGTTTTGTAAAATTTCCAAATTGCTAGGAAGCCTAGCTCAAACCTCGTAAATAAAGTTTTTGGTAAAACGAATGCAACTTTCTGTTATCAATTTTTTTTATCATTTGAAATCTTAAAATCTTTACAGGCTTTCTCAAAATTGTACTCCAAATAGCTAATCTCATCTAAATCATCCTCTATATAACCGAAGTTTTAAAAAATGGTAAAAAAAAAATACAAATTTTAAAAAGCATTAAAGGCATTAAAAAGCACCATAAATAGTGTCAAAAGCACTAAGCTGGCATCACTGATGATGCTTGAGAAAAGTCTAGAAGAGTTTGCGAATACTACTCAAAACATAAATGCAAATAATACGCAGTTGGTTAAAAAAGTATTAGCTGTGTTTACAGAATAGTAACAAAATGGTTCAGTGCCAAAATTATATGTAGAAAGGCACTTAAAAGCACTGTGAGAAATTGTTAAAAGCACTATAAATACCCGCTTTTCAAAAACGGGTGTTTAACAAAATTTCGGGTATTGCATAAGCAAAAAAGCACCAAAAAATACCCGAAAGGCACCAAAATGGCAACGCTGACATATGTACATATGTTCCAAAATTACACCCACAGTATATTTTTGTTATTAGAACTCTAGTAGTTATATCGATCTAATGTAAACGATGTTTATTGAACAACATAACATTTACATTACATACATTTGTATTAGACTGTTAGAGCTACAAATGATTTTGTGCCGCCAAAACACTCTTTATTTAATGTTTTCTTGAATTTCGAAAAATTTATTATTGCATTTACATTTTTGAATTAATTTGCAATAACTTATTTTTGGACTCTTTTTGTTACTATGTATATATTTTTATAAAACTGTAAAGTACAAAAAAAAACATATAATTTTTTAGGTTATAATAAGCCAAATTATAAGGAATTGCTTTTGGGGCATCGCGGACAATAATAAGTACTTTTTCTAGTAGAAAAGAAAATAGGCTTCTCGTCAAGTTCTCATTATTTTTCTGCTTATTTTTAAAGCAAAGTTTTTGCTGGGAACTAGAGAAAAATTACTTTTCTATCACTAAAAAATTAATACTATCGAGTATCTTTTTCTAGCAAAATACTAAGTATTATTAATTTTTAGTAGTATAACACTATAAATACTTGTTTGTGCCATGAATTTGTTAATTTTGTTTTTATAAACTTAAAAAAATCATAAAAATTAAAAAAAGTAAACACAATTTGACACCAAAATGGTTTTTTTCTCTTAAGTCGTTCGAAAGCGCTTATGATTTTAAAAGGCTGCCTTAATAAACTTTGAAAATTTCAAGGACGCTGAATATATGTACATTAGCGTGGCCGTTAGTTGTATGGAGAACTTTTTTTTTTTGATTTCTTATACTCTCCCCCTCCAAATCGGTTCAGTTTTATTTAAAAAAAAAATACAAAAAAATTTCGTAGCGATAAGTTGTGTTTTAGGGAGGGCGTCCGCCCCTTAAAGTTTGCCATCAAGCCATTTATTCAAATGTAATTTGTTTGCGTATGACTATCTTCTAAAAACAACATTTTAAAAGAATATGATATATGGCAATATTTTAGCTCTTCTAGTCAACAACATAAGCCTTCCAGAAAGTTTTTTGCTAAGACTAATATCTTAGAAAATAATTAAGAAAATAACAACAGAATACCAAACATTTTATATACGTTTTATATATATAAAAAGCCGATTTAATGTCAAGTGATACAATTTTGAAATCGATGTCTTCCGATTTGGATGAAATTTACACCAAGGTTAGTCCTATTAGATAGTAGTTTACACACAAATTTTCAACAAGATCGGTCAAAATGTTTCAGAGGTAGAGGGGGTCAAAGTTTGCCATACAGGTGTTCTTTCTCATCCATGTAGTTTATTACCTATTGGTGTTAGCAAAATTTGTCCCAAGTAGCTTAGATAGCTATTTAATCAATCTTTTTTAAAAATATTTTTTTGTTTTTTTTAAAAAATTTTAAAATTTTTTTTTTTAAATTTAAAAAAATTTTTTTTTTTTTTTTTAGCCAAGTGTTAAATTTAAAAAAAAAAATTTTTTATGATCAAAAAGCAATCTAAGCTACTTGGGACAAATTTTGCTTACACCAATAGGTAATAAGTTACATGGATGAGAAAGAACACCTGTATGGCCAAAATGTCAAACTTTGACCCCCTCTAACTCAGAAACTTTTTGACCGATCTTGTTGAAAATTTGTGTCTAAGCTACTATCTAACAGTACTAAAATTGGTGTAAATTTCATTTAAATCGAAAGACATCTATTTCAAAATTGGGTCACTTGACATTAAATCCCCCTTTTATATACTTATATAAAACGTATATAAAATGTTTGGTATTTTGTTTTTATTTTCTTAATTATTTTCTAAAATATTGATTTTAGCAAAAAGCTTTCTTAGAGGCTTATGTTTCTGACTAGAAGAGCTAAAATATTGCCATATATCATATTCTTGTAAAATGTTGTTTTTAGAAGATAGTCATACGCAAACAAATTACATTTGAATAAATGGCTTCATGGCAAACTTTGAGGGACGGACGCCCCCCCTAAAACACAACTTATCGCTACGAATTTTTTTTGTATTTTTTTTTTACATAAAACTGAACCGATTTAGGGGGGGAGAATATAAGAAATCAAAATAAAAAAAACAACGGCCACCCTAATGTACATATATCTTTTATCGGGTCTTAGATGAACATTTAAAATTTTTCGGACGAAATGACAAACTCAAAATTTGATATTGAGAAAATTCCGAACGAGTTTGAGAAGTTTTAATTTTTAAATAGGAAAATACCAAATAAAAATAAAAAAAATTAATTATTTTATTTTTATTAAATTTATACCAAAAATATAGATAACACAATATAAGATTAAAATAAATAAAAATATAGAAATAAATACAAATCGTTGTAGCTTCGACCAACCTGCATAATGTGCAGTGCATATCTTTTAGATCCAAAACAGATTAGTAAAACGTTGTAGTGGGCCGCGTGAATAAAAAGGTAGCTATAGCTAATACTTGAAATT
Source organism: Pollenia griseotomentosa (assembly GCA_963931875.1). Classification (NCBI taxonomy): domain Eukaryota; kingdom Metazoa; phylum Arthropoda; class Insecta; order Diptera; family Polleniidae; genus Pollenia; species Pollenia griseotomentosa. Next base: position 150,024,088 of record OZ007560.1, on the reverse strand, counting down.
TTGAAGTTTAAACTAGCTTTGAGGTGAATAAAATTTTAAGTTAAAGCTAGTATCAAAAGATTTTGTTATTCGTGCTTAATTAAAATTTTGTATTCCCAAAAATTGAAATTACTTTTTGATATTAAAGCTAGTACTTTATACTGACTAGTAGAAACTAGTTCTTCAAGTGTTGACTTAAAAAATGTGTGAATAAAAACGAGTGAATGCTTAAAAAGACTAGTTTTTGCTTAATTTTTTTAAGCTTATGATTGGGGAGCTTGAAGTTTGTGTTTTGCTACAATATTTAAATAAAAATTAATTTTTTTTTAAAAAGATTATTTCAAATTGTTGTTGTTTTTTGTTTGGCTTAAGGCCATATAAAAATTATAAATAAAAAATCCACAAATTTTTGTATTTTGTTATGATATAAAATTAAAATGTTAAATATATGTGTATTTTGTAGCCCCTGAAGATGACCATCGATGAATGGTCGAAATATCGGACGAAAAATAAAAAACAAAATTAAAAACAACAACATAGATAATCGACACAGTTCAACAATAAATATTGAACATTATTTCAAATTGTATATTTTTCGGAAAAATACTTCTAATAGTAAAATCTCTGTAAATGTAACAAATACATTTAAATATGTATGTGCATATGTTACAGTTTACCAAAGCAATTTTACTTTATTTTTAAAATATTTTATAAATTTTGTAAAACAATAATAAATAATAATCATTGACGTTGCCACTAAGTTTTTTTTTATGATATACCCAGCGTTTAAAAAGCTGCAGTTGAGATAGTAAAAGTCATAAGATTATGCTGTAACTTCGGCATCTTCATTTGTCATTGGACAAAAATAAACTGTTGGCTTTACTTCTGATCAGTGTTGCCATTAGGATACGAAAGATACATTTTTCGTATCTTTTGATAGCTTCAGGTACCATGTATAATCCTGACATTTTTCGTATCTTTTGAATCTGTACGCAAAATGTACTAAAACTTATTAGATTTAATAGTGCTGAAAGAAAACATTAAGGAGGTTTTAACATACGATCCACCCAAATCGAGGATTACTAGTAGTGCGAAGTTGTTCTGAGGAAATATGAACTTTTTTTTACTTTCAGGAAATTTATATGAACATTTTTAATATAATCGTCTTAGTATAAACGCCTAAGCTCGTATTTTAATTTTTAAAAAAATAAATTTGTTTTGATAGTTACATATCGTTATCTTAAAGACCTAATAACCTATCTGCAAAAATTTCAAAATTGAGTTTTTTATGGATTTTTATTCTCTATATCATAACGCATATGTGTGCAAAATTGTGAACATGTAATCTTACAAATGACTAGGTTTTTGTGCCTAGAGGACCGTTACGCACTGAAAAAAGAGAAAAATAAATCATCAAAAATCACGATAAAAGTTTAATTTTGTTGCATAGTGTAATTTAAACAAACATTAAGTACTTTTTTTGCTTAAACCAGTAAAAGAAACTATAACTATTATTATTTCATGTATATAATATTCAAGTGTGTAAAGAAATTGTTATTTATTCATACTTATTAGTACTGCTATAGGTTATTTGGTTTCAGATTTTTACAATTCAAAATAACGTAAGTGACATAACATAAGCTGTGTTTAGAAAAACCAAATTTTCTCAAACGATATATATTTCTGATTTCATTTTAATCAAAATATGAAATTTTCGTTTCAATATTGTAAATAAATCCAATTTTTACGTTTTTTCCCTCTCCTGTAAACTTTTGAAAACTGCAGATATGTTATTTCGTCTTTAAGGTGACGATATAATTGATATTAAAATTTGCTTACTGTATTTAAAAAAATTACATACCTAATATTTATAAAAACGAATTTATATGATATAATTTTCTTTACAATATTCATTAAATATGAAATAAAAATGTTACGTTAATAAATGTTAAACGTTAAAAATGGATTTTTAAATTTTTTTCAAAATGTATCTTTTTGGGAAAAAGTGTATCTTTTTGAAAACTAAGATGTATCTTTCTCGAAATTTCACTGGCAACACTGCTTCTGATTCATTAAATGAACACAGTCGCAGTGAAGACAAAAGCCAAACACGAAATGTTGTACACGACAAAGAACATCGGCAGTCGACATGTTCGGAAGTGTTTCGTTTGACAGACCAAAACTTTTAAAAAATTCCGTAGTTATCGAAGATGGGACGTTGTGTTTGTGTTTTTATTTTCCATATTTTTTTTAATAATACATGCGTTCATAAAAACATAAATATGTACATAAGTACATATTTATTATTTTTAAGCTTAACAAATCTTTTTAATTTTTTGAAATTAAATAAAACTTAAATAACATAATCGCTTTCATATATATACAATGAACACAACGTCCCATCTTCGTCAACTTCGGGATTTATTAAAAGTTTCAATCTGTCAAACCAAACACTTTCTAACATGACGACTGCCAATGTTCTTTGTTGTGTACAACATTTCGTTTTTTGCTTTTGCCTTCACTGCGACTGTTTTCATTTAATGAATCAGAAGTAAAAGCAACGGTTTATTTTTGTTCAATGAAAAAACAAAAAGTGGAAGAAAAAGCAATTTTTTCATTTTGACTGTAGTTTTTTAAACCCTGGATATACCCCATGAAGGTCGGTACAGACTTTTTCCATAGAAAGTCTGTGTTGCATTTTTTAAATAAAATAAAAAAAAAAAATTGAAAAGAAAAATGTATAAAAAAAAGATAAATATACAAAAATATATATATTTATGTTCGCATAAAAACTAAAACATTTACAGGGATTTTTTTTTATATCAATACACAGAACTTGTTAACCGATTAAAGACATAAAAAAGGAAATAAACATTCTTTCTTATATTCTGTTTTAAACATTTATGTTTTTTAAAATAAGTTTAAAAAAATTTTAATTTTTGAAATTTTTGCACTTTGTAATTAATTTAATTTAATAGTCGCATTTTCCAGCGTTTGCTTCCTCTTTTAAGCATTAGCTATCTAGCACTGGCAAAGAATTATTCACACTTTTTGTAGTTTAAACTTTTTAGTAAAGCTAGTACTGAAAAGTAAAAGCTAGTGCTAGTACTTAGTACTATGTAGCATAAGCTACCTTTTTATTCACTCGACCCAATATCTTGTTTGGCTCTATTGCAATTTTCTTAAAAGGCATGACTCTGATCCCCACATTGGTTGCACTGACGTTCGGTTTTTTGAAGAAATAATTTAAATGAGATTAAAGGTAAATTGTAGAAGTTTATCTGGAAAAAAGTCAAAAAAACTTTGAAGCATTGTCGCATAATAAAAAGTGTTTTGATGAATCATTTCCTTATTATCAAGAATGCTTTTTTTTAAACTCATTTGCGTTGTCAGCTGCAGTTAACAATGTCATAATTTGATAACCGCCAGAATGATATGGCTAATTTTTTTTTAAATATCTCTTTAAAATCGGGGATGGTTGTTATTAATTAATTAATTTCGGAATTTCATTTGGAATTTTCTCAATTTAAAATTAAAATTTCTCAATTTTATTTAAAATTTTCTCAATTTCAGTTGAAATTTTACTACAACTTCTATATCAACTACGGTTGTAGGCCTATGGCAGTGCTGCCAGAAGTAGGGGAAAATCCCTACATGTAGGTATTTTTAATACTAAAATAAAAGCGTAGGGAAAATCGGACAGTTTTTTTATAATCTCCAATATGTAGGAATTTTTCATCATATCGAAAAAAAACGTCTTTTTAGTGATATTTTCTTGTCTAAAACGGTTGAAAAATTTTCTTTTCCCTATGATCACTTAAAAATATATTTACAAAGTTTTCTGTGGTTTGAAAAATTTGCGACACTAATATGTTGTATATGCTATTTCTAAGATATCATTCAATGTTGAAAGATTTAAATAAATTTAATTAAAAGTAGTATACAACATATCTGTGGCATTTTGACAAAACATCTTAAGTCAAATTCAAAAAGTTTAAAGAAATGCTGTTAATCATACGAATTTGCAATCAAACATGTTGGTTACGTTTTTAAAATTTTGTATTACAAACGAAATTTTTCTTTCATTTGGGTTTATTTTATTTTTTTATTAAAATGATTTTTTCACCGATTTTTTTTAAAAACTTTTTTGCTATCTTATCTCAACTTAAGATGTTTTGTCAAAATGCCACAGATATGTTTTATTTTTTTTTTTTGTACTTATTTTTTGTCAAAGTTTTGATATAAATATTCTAATAAAATTTATTTTTTATAACTAATATTTTTTCTTCTATTTTGATGGAAATAATGCGTAGGGATTTGTGTAGGGGAAATTTTTTCAACTTGTAGCGAAAAATCAGATTTTTTTTAGCATGTGTAGGTATTTTTTTGAAAAATCCACTGGCAACACTGGTCTATGGTAAATTACGGACCCATGTTCACGAAATTCTACAGTGTGATTTCTTTTCCTTTAAAACTGTGCGTAAAAAATGTTATAACAATTAAATCACTTGTTACGGTTTTAGGCGTACAAAACTATTTTTCGAGAGTAGGCTTTATATGGGGTCAAGGGTAAAATATGGACTGAACTTCACGAAATTTGAGAATGTGATTTTAACACCAACATAGTTCTCTTCTTTTGAGTTTTTAAAAGTGAGCGTGTTTACAACAAACGGACATGGCTAAATCGACTGAGAATTACTCAAGGGCTTAAGATCAATATTGTAAAAATTACGAATGGAATGACAAATAAAAACAAATTACAGTATTTATCGGATATAAGAAATTAAAAAAAATCCACGAAAAAAGTTTCTTATAGGCGTTTCTTTCTTAAATACAATTATTTTATATAAGAAATTTATTTCTTATATAAGTAGCTTTGGCCATAAGACATTTCTTTCTTATATGAATATTCGAGCTTTTTTATCTTTTTATGTATACAATACTTATGTATAATATACTTATTATATATACAAATCATGATTGGTAGTTAATTTTTATTTTATTAACCCCTTTAGTAAATAAATATAAAAAAAGAAACAACTTCTATTTGAAAAACATAATCAGCCTGATTACGGTTGGCGTTGGCGTATACGCCTGAGTCGTTTTTTGAAGTAGATTAAAGAATAAATGTTGCGTGTTACATTATTTTATTACAAATAAATACACGTAATTCATTTTTTACTATTTGCTTATAACATTAAAGAAGGAACTCAAATATAATTCATGTTTAACATGCAGATGAATGTCTAATTGTTTTAATTAAGATTTAAAATAGTTCTCAATTTTTTTTTTTTTTTTTTTTTGACAAGGTCTTTATTACGTTGCTTATAAACTGACCGCTATTAAGAATTCGGTCGTTAAATTTGAGTCGACATGCTCGATACAAAATATGCCAACACTAACAGGACGATGCCACATGTCACACAGCCAACGAAAAAAATTGCCCGGGAATTATTAAAAAAAAAATGTCCCGGGAGTTTTTCCCGCGTAGAAACTCTACTTAAAACTCAAAATCGGGATGTGATTAACGAAATAAAAACTATAAAAACTTTGATGAAAGAATCGACAACTGTCAGCGTGCTCGTAGTGGGCATTTGCCATATATAATTTTTCATTCATAGTTGTCGAACTTTTCTCTTCGTAATACAATAAAAATTTTACTCATCTTCATCTTAATGTTGTTTTATTTTGTTTTAGAAAAAAAGTTCTTGTTGAAAACCCCTTTACATCAAACCGACTACGACTTCTTCTTAATTATTTTTATCGTCCTTAAATAATCCATAAATTTTCACAATTTCATCATTAATATTGTTACGAAAGTTAAATTGTCTAAGAATTATTTATGGTAATAATTATAAGTTATCTTGTAAGTTATAGTTTTATGTCGTATTAGTTACTTAAAATTGTCCTGTATAATTTTCAACACAACTGTTATTTTATAATAATTCCTATATGAATCTCCCAGTCATTTCTAGAAATGGTTTAAGAACATAATAAATAGTTTTTACGGGAAAAATCTAGAAATAATTATGAAATATAAAAAGGGGTGACTCATGTTTAATGAGTTTAGTTTGTTTTGAGAAACGGTTCTGTTCGTAACTAATAATTGTGAACAAAATAATTAATAAAATTTGTTAAGTTAAATAAGTGTGTGTTTTTATTCGGATCTGCAATTAAAAGAACTCAAACGCGTTTATTAAAGGAAAAACGTAACAATATGTTCAAAATAATCTTTTGATCACTTTATTAAAGTATTTATTTTTTTTTATCAATTTGTAATACTTTAAGGAAATATTAATTTGTTTGTTGCATTTTATTTATTACTCAACTGCCATCTTTATCATCTCAAATGTAATGTGAACGGCTTTGCTTAACTTAATAAACATTTTGCCTTAACGCGTTTAAGATCCCAAGTGTGAACACTGCATTAGATACAAGTTGTTATTGTTACTTTCCGAAATTGTTTGAGTTTGTTTTGTTACTTAGATAATTCGTGCAGAATATCAGTATGAATATAATTGGTTTTTCTTACTACTTTTGTTACTCAGGCAGATAAGTTGTGTGAATGGAAATAGATAAAGATTTTTCTTATGGGTCGATTTAGATGACAGTTTTTAAAAATTGTGATGCTGATAAGTACCTTTCTGAAGGAATAAAAGTAACAGGGACTATAAGGTATTTTATTGCAACTTTAGATAATGTTCTAATTTGATTTGATTTGATTCTCAACCCAAAAGGTAATCAATCTAGCGGACTTTTCCCATAATGGTCGTTCATTGTTTTATTCTTTGCTCGCAATTGCATTTTTTTTTTTTTTTTTGATTTTTTTACAACATCATAAAACTATCTGACATTTCAGTCCCTTTGTAAACATATAAAAATTTCGGCATAAAGGACTTAAGTTAGTAGTAAAAAAGCACAGCTAAAGGAGCATATAGACGACATGTTTTTGTCATCTGACATGTCAAATTTTCAAGTCACATGTAATTGTGCATGTCTGTCAAAATCGCTGTTTTACATAAGCTTTATAATATTCGGTCACAAACGTACATGTAATTTGCTTCTGACATTGTCTCTGTTTTTTTCGCATTGTTATTGCAGAAACCAAAGTAGTGCTCGGTTTCAAAATAACTTGCTGCCGCCATGAAAAGTTTTATTTGCGCCGTAAAATAGTTCAGCCATCTTAACATTTTTTTCTTTTAATTCAAAGATACCAATTTAGGATTTTATAATAAAACGGTTTTTATATATATTCACATAAATTCTATTCAATGGTAAGATGATCAAACATATCTCGGTATTGTAAAAAATTAACTTCAGCCGGCTAATGATTCCGTCAATAGTGGACGCCGCTGCCGGTTTCTTGCCGGCATAGCTTTCTGATGTCAGATGGTTTGTCAGAAGAAAATAGAGCACGCTATAATTGAAATTTTGTCAGATGACTTTGCGTCTGACTTTTACAGAAGCAAAGTTAAAAAGGTAACACACGACATGTATGTGTTTTGCAGTGGAAAATTTGACATGTCAGATGACAAAAACATGTCGTGTACGGTCGCCTTAAGTAATCCATACCACCTGCCATTTTTGTTGTTTGTATTCATTGCTGTAATTCTGCGCGAATTAATAATGGCAAGTAAAAACTTGCGGCAAAAAACTGTGTGTGTATAGCTGCTGTAACAAGTTTCATAGCTGTATTTTAAATAATAATATCGATATTGATATTTTTCCTATCGATATTTTCGATAGTTTAAGACTATCGATAGTATCGATAGTACTATCGATAGTATCGATAGTTTCCCAGCACTATTTCCTATAAATATTTCGTTACAGACATTTTACAAAATAAAATTTACACTTAAATATCAATTAATCTATATAATTGATTGAAAATGTTACACATTCTTCTAAGAGGGTCAGCATTATGTCTCTATTGAGATTAAATTTGGCCAATTTTTTTTAACACTCTTCAAATTTTAGCCGTCAAGCAGGGCTGCCAGATAAATTTGTAAAAAAATCGTCAATTTCCTGAGAAAAAAATAAAAAAATTGTATATCTCGTTTTGAAAAATCGTCAAAAAAGTCGGACAACTTAAAATTTATTTTTCACAATTCTTGTTCGATTAAAAAAGAAACATAATAGCTTCATGCCAAGCTAGCATTTTAAATCGTTTTGTATAATCAACCAATCGTCTAACAAACATCCTGTTAGCTGGGTAGGTATTTATTTAATTTACATACGATATTAAAATTGGATTGGTAATCATTCCGCTTGCAACTTCTTTTTCCGAAGAACCCATACGATTGTAACTAGGTTCTAATAGGTTCACTCAACAAGTGTTCGAGGTATTAGCAAATGACAACGATTACTTTTAATTTTTACCCATAATTTTCTAATGTTTATGTTATCTTTAAACTTTATTATTTATTTTTCACATTAAATAATTTTAGTAAAATACTAATAGTGAAAATTAAGAAAATCGGTTCATAAATGACCGCGTAATAGACAAGTAACTAGTTTTTTCATCCAGAATTTTGCACAAAAGCTAGGCGACCGAATTTGGCCCACATTTTTTTCTATATAAAAGTATTATAAAAGGAACCAAGTCGGTCCTTTATTTAACTTGGTCCTCATATTTGAATTTAAGGTTTTGGTACGGTTTTTAATACAATTGTGAAGGGTATATAAGATTCGACACAGCCGTATATTGCACTTTAGCTTGTTGTTTTATTTAAATTGACTTAACTCAAAATTCCCTTTCATTGAAGGAAAACTGCGGTAACGGTTAAATGTTTTGATCACATTAAGAAATGCATTAAAAATCACGCCTATCGTGAATAAAAAGTAAACAGTTTTTTCCTTTGAAATTTTGCTTTTCCCATTAATTTTTTTAGGGAAATAACCTTTAACATTAAAGCTGTCTTGTTTACAAAATGTTTTCTGTGCTGCTTAGTATTTAAACATATAAAAACATTTAGTTTTCTTTTTTGAGACTGAATAAAATCGTCACTTTTTAGAAAAAAATTAGAAAATCTGGCAGCCCTGCCGTCAAGTCTTGAGCTTTTAGGAGAGAAGGAAAAAGAGAATGTCTTTTCTTTTCCTCTCACTCCTAAAAACTAAAGACTTGAAGACTAAGACTTGAAGAGTGTGAACCAGCTTTTACAGAATGTTAACCTAAAGGCCGCTTTAGCCGACCGTAAATGTAATGAAATGCAATGTAACGTTTGTGCACTTATAGAACATGTAAGAACGTGTCAGCTGTTTTTGAAAAATATAAACAAAAAAACATTAGTATACATAAAACAACACACACAGTGATGAGAATTAAAAATGCTCAAACTGTGACCGCTTTGCAGAAACAGTACCAAGTGATTTAAATAGTATTAAAACTGTATTTCATGGTTGTATAAATACATAAATAATTTAATATTTTATATTAATATTACAGATTTACTATAAACAAATATGTATTATAGCAAATTCATACACATGTACTTTCATTATTTTGAAAATGTGCATACACAAAGCAAGGTTTTGATACCATTAAAAACCAAACTTTTTATTGTTTGCATATACATATGTATGCATATGTTTACTTTATACATCTAGACATATATTTGTGTAAATGAAAATGAAAATTATGTACTGTTATTTTGTCAAAAGTCCACAGATCTTATTACTGGTAAAAGTACTAAAGAAAAATAGTGATTTTGCCCCCAATCCACTTAAAATAATAGCAGCCCATCACTATCTACAACTGTCACGTAACCTCGTAATGAATTTCTATTTTCTACAGGTTGGCACGTAACGATTAAGTGGCATTAAGGCCGTGTCAGATAAAACTTTTGCTTCGCGTTGCGTTACATATACTTTGACAGAAAAGCGTAAAGCAAAAAGTGTATGTCACAATAAAAACTTTGACAACACTCACACATAGTGTGTTAAAAAGAAAATAAATAAAAAAAATTATACTAAAAGATTGTCAAAGCGCGCAAAAAGATGAGAGTTGCCCAACTTTTCGCTTCGCTTTGCGTTAAAAGCAGTTTATGTGACAAGTGCCATATAAACATGTACAAATGTCAAAGCGTATATGTAACGCAACGCGAAGCAAAAGTTTTATCTGACACGGCCTTAACAGTCAGTTAAGCATTTGCATTGCTTTCCATTTAACAGAAACGATCAGCTGTTTACATTACATTTACATTTCTACATTTACGGTAGGCTAACAGAGCCTTAAGAAGTTTTCTTACCGGTTTTGTTTATATTTTTCAACCAATTTAAAAAAACGACAGAAGCTATTTTAATTTCACCACCAGATTTTTGTTAAGCCGTTCGGATATGAGTAGTTTTTATTTTAGTAATGGAATAACTTGAAAACGGTTCACCATTTTCATTTAAAAAATAAATTTAAAACTTTTCAACAATTTTATCTTGAAGCCGTGGTTGGTTTTTAATTTTCCCAGTAGTTTCAGAGATATCGTTGAAGTTTTGAAAAAAGAACAATTAAAATAAAAAAATATTTGTTTTTTAAAAATTCATAAAAAAATAAAAACGAGTAAAACATCACAGTTTTGGTCAAAAAACATATAGTTGAACATACTTCGAATGAAATGAGCTTTTTTCCATTGTAATCGGTGCACAACTTTTGGTTTTGTTCACAATTTACTGAGAAAAATGAATTGATAAAAATCGCGATCTCCATACAAAAATAATATTTTTTTAAGTGTGTGTATTTGCTACTGTTCTATTTACTTCAAAATGAGGTGCCTTCACTTAATTGTGAATAAAAGCGAACCACATTCATCGAGTTTTATGGCTCTCAGCAGACCAAGAAGAAAAAAAAAATTTGCAACTACTTAGTCATTTTTTGGAGTTTTCCAAAATTTGATTGTTTTTTCATATGTAACCAGGGTCCTAATTCTGGCAGTCGTGATCGAGTACTTTCTCGATTCGAAAGCAATTTAATATCTAATTGTTTCAGTCAATACCGAACGAATCGGAATTATTTTTTCGGTGTTGTAAAGCATTAATTTGAGTTTCACAATACTGAAAAAATAATTTCGATTCGTTCAGTATCGACTGAAATAAAATTGCTTTCGAATCAAGAAAGTACTCGATCACGACTGCTAGTATTAGGCCCCAGTACATCTTAAAAAAAAAAACAATTTTGAAAATCGCTTAATGAAGAGTAAAGTTTTTAAAGATTAGAAACTGGGAATAATATCCTTTTGTAGGTTACTTTATATTATATTCAACATTTTTTATTTTTCGAATTTATTCTGGTAGTGTATAAAAGTCATACCTAAAAATTTAAGGAATAGAACTATTACAAAAAAGCTTTATAAAATACATAACTGAAATTTAGCTCATAGAATAAATTCGAAAAATAAAAAATGTTGTTTTTAAAGATTTTTTGAAATTTTAATTTTTGGAAAAAGTCAAAAATACGATTAGTACACTGAAAGAAAAATGCTTCATATATTTAATGAATCGTTTTCATAAAAAAAATTTCACTGGTTAAATGAAAATGTTCAATGTCCAAATGGAATTTCGTAGTTATAATGAAGTATTTTCGTTAAAATCGATTCATTGGATTTCGTAATTACGTTAAAAATGTTCATTGGATATATGAAAACTAAAGTTTGTGCAAGTTAAACAAAAAATTTTAATTGGGAACATAAAAAACAATATACAAACATAACTATATTCATAAATTAATACAAAATTATAGTTTCCTTAAAAATATGTTTAATTTATAATTAAAAAATGTAAGATTTAATTATTTCATACATCTAATGTAATATGCCATTAAATTTATGAAATCAAAAATTGGTTTATAAAAGCAACATATTTCAATAATTGAAAAAAAAAATATTTTTAACATTCAAATAACTCTAAAGTCTCAATAAATCAAAGTATAAAAATATTTCGAAAAAGCATGCCTTCATAAATTTTAATTTTCATTATGACAATAAAAAATGTCATTATAGTAATGAAACAAAAACTTTCAATCCGTATTTATGGATTTAGTTTTTAGTTTTCTTTAATATGTACATACCTAAATACATATAGTAAAAAAAATCAACGTTGTTATTGTTGTTATGTTTTGACAATTTAATCTCATATTTACGCTCTTAAATGATTAATGGCAAAAAACATAGTTTTTTTATTCAAAAACTACACTGCCCCAGTAGCCTAGCTGGTAGTGAGCTAGTCTATCAGCTCCGAGGTTGCGGGATCGATTCCCCGCCACCGACTCTAGTTAAAAAAAAATTTCAATACATAATAAGAACAACTTCGATTATAAAAAAAAAGATTAAACAATAAAAATAAAATAAAAAAAAGTCTATCAGCGCCGAGGTGTTTGGTTGCGGGATCAATACCCGCCAGCCGACTCTGGTTAAAAAAAAAAAAAAACTTTGATTAAAAAAATAAAAAAAAATTTTTTTTTACTTTTTTGAAAGTATTCATCCAATGAATAACATTCATAGATCTAATGTAATGTTTCATTAAATACATTTTAATGAAACAGGTTTCATTGATCCAACGAAGCGCTGCTTAGGTTCCTTTTTAATGCAATTTTTCATGGGATCAATGTCAAAATTCATTGGTATTCTGAAGAAAATTCTTTCAGTGTTCCTGTAACTGAAAAATACGACTGATGGTATAATAGTAACTAATAGCAACTAAATATGTTATGACCAAAACAATGTTAATTTATTAGTTTATATATTTACCTGAAAAAAAATATATAATTATTTATAATAACATATCGTTAACTTAAATGCAAAAAGGCGTAACTAACAAAAATATAATTTTACAGGAGAAGCAAAAAACTTTATTTAATGAAAACTATAAACATGTCAGAAAACATGCATTGATAAGTCGCACATGGAATTCTTTAAACAATTTTCAAAGCAAGCCATTTCACAATATTTTGTTGAAAAAAAAAAATTGGGTAATTACGTAATTTTTCATTTATAAAATAAACACACTTGTAGTTACGCCCTTTTGTTTTTTTGTTAATAAAAGCGCAATTTTTGATCGCAGAAATGTTAAATTTTTTGAAGACATGTAGTTTAATGGCATTCATAATAATCAATCAAAAACACTATTTTGAATTTCTTGTTAGTTACGCCTTTTTGCATTCTAGCTAACGATATATTGTCTTTCAGTAAAAACAAATTACATGCATTAGGACAGCAAAGGTGTGTATTTATTTTTTTTTTTTCATTTCCGATAAATTCTCTAAATAATAAATAGAAAGAAAATATGTCAATATTTTTTAGCACAAGTGAAGTTCAGTATTGATTATTTGATTACAAGGACCAAGTTTAATCGTCAGTTTGCTATTTGTTTTTACATAAGTCGGTTACACTTCAGCAATTATTTATCAAAAGCAAAGTTTACGCTTCGATGTAAATTTACAACCCCGATAACTGTGCTATATATACGACTATACATGCAAAACAATAGCGTAAGCCGATTTTAATATAATGTTTTTCCAATTAAAATTTGTTGAACCGACAAAAATAAAATAATGTAATACAACTGGATGCCAACATTCTCAGTTTTTGTGGTTTTTGTAAATATATGTACATATGTATAGAAAATTAGCTTCTGTAAACAAATTTTTTATTAGGGATGTAGTGAGGATGCCTTAAATAATTGGGGGATTCAAACGGTAATCTATCAAGTCATATTATCATGATATCCTAATATTTTACAAAACATAGTTTAAACAAGTAAGAGTGTTATATTCGGCTGTGTCAAATCTTTGATACCCTCCACCGATATTTATTATTAATTGATCCTTATAAAAACAGACATCAGCATTAAAATTGGTTGCGGCTTAGACCTATATTTAATTATTGACCGACAATCTTGAGTAAAATATCTTGATTCGTAACAGTTTAAGCCAATCATAAATGATTTTCAGGAGGGGGATTTATATTGGAGCCATGGTAAGTTATGAACCAATCATCCCAAAATTCCGCAGAGGTATTTCTGGTATTAAAAAACATAAATTTCAATACAGTGGTGAAATTAGTTTTAGCGTTTACAGTGAATTTCAGAAGGCTGCAAAATATGGGATCTAAGGTAAATTATAGTCCGTATATCACAAAATTGCATGAAATTTTTCACTTGCCATATGAAACTAATTTGGAAGAAATTTTACCACAATAAATATATCTGCTACGATTTTAGGCGTATTTAATTAATTTACCAGAGTGGGCTTTATATCGGGCCTATAGTAAATTATGGACCGATGATCACGAAATTTTTTAGTGCTATTTCTAGTTCTATAAAATTGTGAAGTATTCAATTTTATTCTGATACCATAATAAATTGCGGTTTTAGGCGTACTAAACTGTATTTTGGTAGTAGGGTTTATATGGGGCCTAGGGTAAATTATGAACCGATCTTCATGAAATTTCATAGTGTGATTTCCACTCAAATAAAACGAAAATTTACAAAATATCATATCATTCCGTGCTTTGTTCCACCATTTATGTTAGTTTTTGTAACAAAATTATCAATTTTTAAAGTGGTTCCACATTTTGAATTATAGCTCTGATCCTACTAAACCGATTTTGCTGGATTTGAATCCCAAACTGCTTAGGATAACTGCAAGCAATTTGACACCCAGTTTGCTTATTTCTTTTGAGTTTTTCGAAAGTGAGCGTGTTTTCAACAGACAGACGGACATGGCTAAATCGACTTAGAATTACTAAAGGAGCCAGAATAGATATAGTATACTTAGTATACCCTCTTCATAACTTGTTGTGGTGGAGGGTATAAAAATTATTGTAGCCAAATAATTCTTAAATAATAAGATTTTTAATGCTGTGTTTATTATTTTCTTATTACTACATAGAAGAAATGTCCATGGCAGTCGTATTTGTCGTGTTATTATTTTAAGATATTTGACTTTATGACTATCCCCCACTTGATTCGTTTTAGTTCTAGGCATGTTAGAGTTTTCAGTTCAGTGATACAGTTTTTTTACAGCTGATTCAGTATTTCTCTCTCATTCTCTTTTTATTCTTGCTGTTTTTTAAGTCCTACAGCCAGTGACGGCAGAGGTGCAGATTTATCTGCATTTTGCAGATATTATACCTTAAAATTGCCAGAATGCAGGTTTGAAGATTTTTGGTTTGAAATTGCAGATTTTTTTTAGGTCGGTGGAAACTTCTTTACATTGTCACTTATGTTTGTACTATTTTTTCTTTTTGCATTGATAAACGAAGTATATAAACCATTCATGGAAGACCTACTTGGAAATATAAACATTGGTAGGAATTTTATTCACAAAAGATTACTGAAAAATTAAAAATTCGCATCGTCTTGACACATATGTACTTATGCATAAAAATCCTTAATAGTCGCAATATTTGATCTCTTGTATATTTTTAATAATACCCATGTTAGTTTTAATAACATGTCAAGCAATTAACTTTTAATTTGTTGTTTAAAATAACAAAGATGTTATTAATCCATACTCATCCTGTGTAAATTAGTTAAGATAGATATTTTTAATGAAAAATGTTCAAAAATGATCAGCCATGTTCTAAAAATCGCATTCGAGTAAAATTAAAATCGAATAAATTTTTAAAACTTTTCTGCGTTGAAAGTTAAAAAAAAATTTCCTTTTTTATACCTCATACCTCGAGGACCACTTATATTATTTTTATATATATATATTTTTTTTTTTTTTGCACAAAAGAAAGCTTATGTCTTTTCCTTTAAGGTAGTTTTGGTCGCTTTTTGGGCCGCGAGTGGCTTATGCATTTTTCTAACTCTAGAAGAGGGTTTTAAAATTTTTAGCATGTGCACTATTTTGAATTTTTTCCTATTTGTGTTAAAGTGTTTCTAAAACCTTAAAATAAGACTTATGCTGAGAAACTAGACAAGTTAACCTTTCCGACGGTATGTTACATACCCAACCAGCATTTTATACCTTCGATACTTTTATACCCACAATATGTTAATCCCAGGAACAAAATCACTTTTTTTCTATAGAAATGTTGACAAATTAATTTTTTTTTTATTTATTTGTAATAATAATTAAATTAATATATAATAATAATAATAAAAAGATAAATAATTTAATAAAACTTAATCTTAATCACATTAGATCAGTTTTTCATCCTCCATATTTATCGCCCTTATTTTCTGCTTTTTTACCAATCCGTTCTTGGCGTTACTAGGTTCAGCTGTTGATTACGTTACTTTTTTTTGCTTTGGAAAGAAATCGCATTGTGTTGAGGCAGAAAACTTTTTCAACTTGAGTCTTCTTCAATCGAAAAGCGGTATACAATCTTGGTATTGAGCAGTGCCGTTGATTGTTACCCCAGCATCGAATCTGCTCTTTAGTGTTTTCAATGTTTCCTCATGATCCTCTTTGTTACTAAAAACTATTTCAGTTTATTTTCAATAATTCTTTGCCCAATGGAATAGAGGATCGCATCTTAGATGCGAATGCTTAATTAATGAGAGCACTGAAGGCTATACTTCGCTGCATTTTTTTTTTGCTCCAACACCATCACATGCTCCTTTACCAAGAGCAGCAGGAAGAAAATGCCACTCAGCTGGCATTCCAAAATCATTTTCATGACCTATACGATTTGCGAAGCTTCTTTTGTCGACGAGCTCCTTCCGAAAAGTAGTATACCTTCTCTACTGAAAATTTACATTTTAGATAATCTAGTATTATCTTCTGGTATTAATGAACTGAAACTGTTTCATGTTTAAAATCGCCGGATATGATTGCCATACTGTTGTATTCCAGTTTTTCATCTTTCATGTAGTAAATAACTACTGTGAATATAGTTGCTTGGTCGTTATTGAAGTGGAATAACTATATGGCATCCTGAAGAACATATTTATAGTTCTCTGCGAAATCAAACGAAATAACGAATTCACCAGACTTCAAATGTATCTTCAAATCTTTGAAGAATGACCACTGCTCTTTCTTCCACAAAATCATGCACATTTGAAGTTATTGCTTTCAATGTGCATCTTTCACCCTAAAGCCATGACTCAAATTTTAACGCTGTTTCTAAAAAACTGATTTCCGAATGTCAATAAATGGTTTTTTAAGATCATATAGGTAGTACATTTTACTTATAATAATAACAATAAACTACCTGTTAATTTTGCCTTTCAAACATAATGTAATGTAAAATAAACTCCCTAAACTTCTACCTTTCCACCCACTTTTAAAAGTCAAGTGTCATAAAATAAAAAAAAAATAAACTGGCATTTCGGAGAATGGATATAAAATATTTCCATCTGATTCAAAAACCTGCCTGGGGCACCGGATATTTTGAGAACAAAAATCACATTTAATATTACATGCGCTCAAAACTACTTATAGGATTGACAAAAAAGACGCAATGAAAAGCAGATAAAAGACCTAGAAAAAAAATTGGCGTTGGAAAATTAATGGCGGTCTGCCGCACATAGCACCCTTCCAAAAACCAGCAGCAAAATCAACCACTGAACCTAGTAACGCCAAGAAAGGATTGGCAAAAAAGCATAAAATTAAGGCGATACATAGGAAAGATGAAAAACTGTTTATTCGAACATTTGCAAAATTTAAACACTTCATCATCTACAACAAATTAAATGAAAAAAAAAACTATGATATAAAAGGATCTAATGTGATTAAGATTAAATTTTATTAAATTATTTATCTTTTTATTATTATTATATGTTAATAATTAGTATTGTGGTTATTTTGTTGAACTATTTATGGTTTTTAATCCAAATTTTTAATATTTTTTATTAGGCTTAAGTCCATTAAATTTAATTTTCATTAAATTATTTTTATGAAGATAGGAATTTTGCAACATGAAAATTAATTAAAATTGTTATTGATAATCTTTCATTCTTGACCGTGGCCGGGATTCGAACCGCGGCCGGCAGGTTACCATGACATGTTTCGATCGCAACCACTCGATCTTCTCAAATGGATTTGCCGTTTTACACTCGCAGCCATCGACGACTGCTGACGACAATAGTCAAACATCAATCCTTAAACCAAATTGTATTTTAACCTTTGGTAGATCGAAGTTTGCTTTTTTGAATGATTATCCATTTTAATTGATTTTACATGTTCTTACTTCTTTGAGAAGATCGAGTGGTTGCGATCGAAACATGTCATGGTAACCTGCCGGCCGCGGTTCGAATCCCGGCCACGGTCAAGAATGAAAGATTATCAATAACAATTTTAATTAATTTTCATGTTGCAAAATTCCTATCTTCATAAAAATAATTTAATGAAAATTAAATTTAATGAACTTAAGCCTAATAAAAAATATTAAAAATTTGGATTAATTATATGTTAATTTAATTATTACTATTACAAATAAATAAAAAAAATTAATTTGTCAACATTTCTATAGATAAAAAGTGATTTTATTCCTGGGATAACATATTGCGGATATTACAGTATCGAAGGTATCAAATGCTGGTTGGGTTTGTTCTCAGCATAAGTTTTTTTTTAAGGTTTTAGAAACAATTGAACACAAATAGTCAAAAATTTAAATGCTGGTTGGGTTTGTTCTCTCTTGACATGAAATCGCTCATATATATTCTGGCTCCTTGAGTAATTCTAAGTCGATTTAGCCATGTCCGTCTGTTGAAAACACGCTCACTTTCGCAAAACTCAAGAGAACTGAACAGACTTAATGTCAAATTGCTTGTTGTTATCCCAAGCAGTTTGGCATGGAAATCCAGCAAAATCGGTTCAGTAGGATCAGACCTACGAATCAAAATGTGGAACCACCACCTTAAAAAATTGATCATTTTGTTACAAAAACTAACATATGTAAATGGTGGAACAATGCACGGAATGATATATGATTTTGCAAATCACGCTGTCAGATTCCGTGAAGATCCGTCCATAATTTACCCGAATTTAGAACTAGAAATGATACTGTGAAATTTGTGAAGATTGGTCCATAATTTACGCCAGGCCCCATATAAGCCCTACTCCCGGAAAACAGTTTAGTAGGCCTAAAACCATAAAATTGAATACTTCACAGTTTTATAGGACTAGAAAGAACACTTATAAATTTCCTGATAATCGGTCCATAATTTACCCTAGCCCCCACATAAAGCCTACTCTGGTATATTAATTAAATACGCCTAAAACCGAAGCAGATATAGATTTTGCGGTAAAATTTTTTGCAGTTTTGTGATATACGGTCCATAATTTACCTTAGATCCCATATTTAGCAGCCTTCTGAAGTTCACTGTAAACACTATAACTAATTTCACCGGTGTATTGAAATTTATGTTTTTAATACCAGAAATTACTCTACAGAATTTTGGGATGATTGTTTCATAGCTTGCCATGGCTCCAATATAAATCCCCTTCCTGAAAATCGTTTAAGTTCAGCTTAAACTGTTCCGAATCATGATATTTTACTCAGGCAAGGTAAAATTGCTAAAAACAAAAAAGCATAAAACTTTCTGATTGTCGGTCAATAATTTAATATACTGTGAGCGTCAAAATAATGTAAACAGGTTGTTTTCCAATATGAAAAGTGTTATGTTAGTTATAAAAAGTTAAATTTCTACTTTGCCAAATTTGATTAGACTACCCTCTTTATTCAAATTTGATAAGAATACGTTGCTCCAAAATTTGACGAAAGCAGTTGGACAAAAAAAAACATGATATGAGGTAGAAATAAGAAATTCAACGGAAAACATACAGTATCTATAGTGAAGCGTGATAGGGTTGGCTTTTGCAATACGTCCTAAAACAGCTGGATTAGACCAATAGTCGCTCGATATCAACTTAACTAAACATCTGGGAGCATTTGGACAGACAAATTAAAAAAAAAACAACTAGCAAGCACTCTCTGAAGAAAATTCTGCAGGAAGAGTGGCCAAAAATATCTACTGAGCTTACTTTAAAATGGTTGGAATCGATGCCAAAGAGACTTAAAGTCGTCCTAAAAGCAAAAAAGAAATCAAACAAGGTATTAGCCACTTCGTTTTTTTTAGTACTTTAGAACTATACAGTTTTTTTTTTTTTTTGACGCGTTAAAAAGGGAGTAAATTTGTTTTTTATAGCACTGTTTTTGTTGTTTTTGAAGTATTTCAAATTTTTATTTTATATTGTAATAACATTGTCCAAAGTTTTGTAAATGATAAAAAACTTCAAAAAATTTAAATTCTTTTTTACTAAAATAACACTTTTTATATTGAAAAACAAGCTGTTCATTTTGTTTTGACGCTCACTTAAGTCTAAACCGCAACCAATTTTAATGCTGATGTCTGTTTTTATAAAGATAAACTAATAATAAATAGATATCTAATAGATATCACTCCTGAAATATTCGAACTGTCTGTGGAGGGTATCAAAGATTCGGCACAGCCGAATAAAGCATATTATATAAATAAATATATATATTTATCTATATAAATAAAATTAATATGTATATGATAAGTTAACTTTAGAGCTACACATATTCGGATCGCTTTTTGAATAAACCTACATGGTTTAAGCTCCGTTTGATATTCTGGGTATAATTGCAATATGATTTGTTTATTTTTTAATTATTTTATAGAGACCAATAAATTTATTAAATTTCTTTTGATTTAAATTTAGTAATTTTTAATTTGACTGCAGTTTATTAAAAAGGAAGAACAAGGCTGTTTTTTAAATAAACTGAAATAACATATTATATTCTTGTTAATAAAAATGTTTTATATAGTCCGCAATTTATTAAAATAAAAGTCTTAAAAAATATGTTTGTTTTTATTTAACAGAGTTAATGCAGAGATGAAAACCTTTCATTAGCTGGTAATTATATTTCATTTCCGGTGCAATTAGCGTTGCAACAAACATCTGAATTGTACCTTAAACTGGAGGATAAATCTTTGATTAAATCGCATTCGCCTTGCTAACAGGCATTGTTAACGTATTGACAAAAACAAATTCTGGCACATTAACGCACACATACAAACGGTGCAGCAGCAAAACGCAAGACGACAAACGAACGCTTTAATGATAATGATGGTAAATATAATGACCATGCAAGAAAAGGATTCGATTGCCATTATAACAGTAATGATTTTAATGACGATGCATCGATGCGAAAACAGCTGTGAGGCCAGTTTGCAGATACAGCATCAGTCGACTACAACACAAAATGATTATCTAATCAATGAAATGCCACAGGAGAGAATGGATCAATTGAAAATACCAAAGGACCAAACACTGGTAGTGCGACTGCCATCTAATACGCTTCTAAAATACAATTCCTACAAAGATGTATCCATATTACACTTTCGAATGCCTCCCGATACACGTCGAGCCATGTTCACATTTAAAGCAATTGAAGAATCCAAAAGTGCCTTTCGTAAGTGATTCCTTGTTCCATCAAATTTGTATCTGCTAATTTTTAGAATCTATTTTAATTTTTTTTAGAACGCAAATGCAAACCTCGTGATGTAACACTGCATCTGAAGGCCAGCAGTTATCCTGTGATAAGTCCAGAAAATATAACATTTCCTAGAAATTTTCTTAGTACTGATCAAAGGTAAGCTTGAAATCTAAATTTTTATGTCATTTCTTTTTTGTGTAAATACTAGTGTTTTATACGGGATTTCCCGGAAAAAAAATTCCGTAAACCTGCACATTTTTCGAGAAAAAACCCCGAGAAATTTGTGCGGGAATTCCCGGAATTTTTTTTTTGTTTAACTACGGCAATTTCATAAAAAACTTTGAGGGAATTGTCAAAGAAAATCATTTTCATTTAAAAGATTTTGTTATTCGTGCTTAATTCCCAGTTTTTATTCTTGATAAAAACACTTGAAATTTATTGTTGATGGGATAAGCTATTATTATGCGCATTTCACTGGTTGCTTAGGCCAGATCATCAGGAAACTTCATCCATAAAGATTTTGGAAAAACTAAAGATATTAAACCAAATAAAACTGTTAAGCGTATATGAATCATAAGCAACAGCTCTACTTGTTACAATATCAAAGTTTAAACAAAAACATCAACAATAAACAGTGAGTTTATAAACAGTGTGTCAACAGTTATGTAACAGTGTTTTTATCAAGAATAAAAACTGGGAATTAAGCACAAATAACAAAATCTTTTAAATTAAAATTTTGTATTCCCAAAAATTACTTTTGATAAGAAAATCATCTTATCCAATCAACAATTAATTTAGAGTTTGCGAATACTACTCAAAACATAAATGCAAATAATACGCAGTTGGTTTAAAAAGTATTCGCTGTGTTTACAGAATAGTAGCAAAATGGTTCAGTGCCAAAAATATATGTATGTAGATTACTTAAAAGGCACTTAAAAGCACTGGGAAAAATTGTTAAAAGCACTATAAATACCCGATTTTCTAAAACGGGCGTTTAACAAAATTTCGGGTATTGCATAAGCAAAAAAGCACCAAAAAATACCCGAAAGGCACCAAAATGGCAAAGCTGATTCTAAGGCTTTCAATTGTGTATCTATTTCTTTCTTTATTTTCTATATCTAGAATTTTAGCATTATCGAACTTAATTGTGTGAGCAGTATGTATGTTGTGCTAGTGCTGTTGTCTCTTTTCTCCGCATTATGTCCAGCTTGTGTTCTCCCATTCTTGTCACCAGTGTGCGTTTTGTTGTTCCTATATAAAGCTGTGTTCACATTGTGTGTATTTGTCATATGGAATGTCACTTTTCTACACACATGTAATTTCATGTGTATGTCAAAATTTATGTTTTACATATGGTTTGTAATTTACACGTTCACATGTTGGTATGTAAAGTACACTTGACATAACCTATCAAAAAAAAAAACAATCTTAACCCGGCGCCGGGGGGGATGGGTCAAAATTACCCGTCACTTTTTGAATGGATTGTGGTTTTAAAAATGTACTTCTCTTCTCTACGCTCTTCTCAGTAGCTGGTGATATTGAATCTCTCTGAATGTTATAAATTAAAAATCAGTTGCATGACGATTGTACTTCGAGTAACACGTGCTCAAAGTTAAAAAAGGTAAATATGACCCATCCCCACAGTCAACGTAGCTATTTTGCGCCAGTTGTATTTTATGTATCTTGCATATGATGATCCTTCGATGATCCTTCAAAATGATTTTTTCTTATTTTTTTATAAGCATTAATTAGTCATAAAGGCATAAAAATGTCAATTTAATTTAAAGACTAATAAAAAAATAAGTGTTTATTATATTTAAGCTAGAAGAAGCCTCCTTTGTTAACTTTTTTAATATGAAATGTTTTTTGTTTAAAAATAAAAGTAAATATGTTATTTTTTAACAAAGTCATGTTTTATTTCCTTAATAAGGTAAGATTCAATCTAAATTGTATATATTTTTTCGTAAATATAGCAAAAAACCTCGAGTTTAATAAGTGGGTTATTATGACCCAACCCCCATGTCCTTGTAGCTAAAATCCACCCCCCCGGCGCCGGGTTAAAACAGCTGAGTGTATAAAAATTTAAATTGTGCTAAAAAAAATTTATTTTAATATGGAACGAAAGGTTGAACAAATAGTTGCGTGCAGCAGTATTGTAGTTGCAG
Source organism: Pollenia griseotomentosa (assembly GCA_963931875.1). Classification (NCBI taxonomy): domain Eukaryota; kingdom Metazoa; phylum Arthropoda; class Insecta; order Diptera; family Polleniidae; genus Pollenia; species Pollenia griseotomentosa. Next base: position 150,000,543 of record OZ007560.1, on the reverse strand, counting down.
CTTATATTAAAATAAAAAAAAGAAAAGAAGAAGAAAAAGAAGGGAAACCCAAAAGAAATAGAATGTTGTGGAGCCATAACTGGTTGCTGCGAAGGGACAAAGGACTAGGAATTACATCAATGGTGATGGATGAACTGCGTTTGGAAGATCCCAAGGCGTTTAGAAGTTTCTGCAGAATGTCGTACTCGTCCTTTGAAGAATTGCTTGAGAAGGTATCACCTCTGATCTCGATGCGGGAAGCTATTTCTGCTACTGCAAGGTTAATAAAGATTTTGCTAACAATACCTGTTTCATAAAACTATTAATCCATTTCCCTTTCATAAAAATAAATATGGAAATTGTCATAAAAAAAAATACATATGTACTTACTTTTGTTAATTCCTCTTCAATTTTTCCCTCCATTTTAAATAATAAAATTGGTTATTTTTTATTTACTATTATAATTATTAAGAATTAAGCACGACAAACAAAATCTTGTAAATTGATTATAATTTATATTTATTAAAATTTCAATTAATTTTTGCCGCCACAAAATTTTGTTAATAAAAAACAGCTGATGTCAGATGGTTTGTCACTTGAAAATAGAACTCGTTCTAAATAAAAAATGTCATGTGTACTGCGCACAGAAAAATAACACATGATATTGTTTGGAGGGGTTCAGACGATATGTACAAATTTAACATGTGAAAAAGTGACATTCCACATGACAAATACACATAATGTGAACACAGCATTGCTGTGTGTCATTTCCTTACTTTCCTTTTATTAAAAACAATTCAAAAAGGTGTTGTTAAACTTATCCGTTCCTATAAACTATAATATAACAAGAAACATTTCAGTTTAGTTATAAACTATTAGGATAAAGAAGGTACGCAAGTTTGCAAATTTCCTTACGCTCGAGTAAAAAAAAATATAAATTTTTAAATAATAAAAAAAACCCAGAAGGAATTACTTTTGTTTTGTATTATATTTAAAAACCTTTTTATTTAGTCCCCAAAGCAAAAAAAAAAAAAAATAAAGAGAATCATTTGCTGACTTTCCTACACTTCCTACACAAAAAACGAATAACCCAAAATATATTGTTGTTACTGCAGTGAATGAGAAAAAACCGTTGTCTGATTACTCTTGCTTCGCAATTCATAGATCTCTTCATTTGATAAGTAAAGAAATTATTTCTATTACTCAATTAAGAGACGGTAATCTTCTCTTATTAGTAAAAGGCGAATCGACAGCAAAGAAATTTTTATCAGCTAAAGAACTCGCAGGCTTATGCTCAATTACATGCCGTCTTCATGAACACTTAAACTACACCAAAGGTACAATATCTACTCCACACCTTACAAAAATTCCAGAGAAAGAAATAATTGATGAATTAAAATCGCAAGGAGTAGTAGATGTTTATAAATACGTACGTGTAATTGACGAAACCAAACCATTTACTGGTGCTCTTTTATTAACATTTGATTTATACCATATCCCAGAGACAATTGACTGCTCTTGGTATAAAGAGTATATTCCAAACCCCATGAGATGCAAAAATTGTCAATTACTAGGCCACACACTCAAACTCTGATAAAGTTCCCCTGCTTGCGTTAATTGCAGTCTCCCCCCTCATTCCCCAGACAATTGTACTCGAACATACTGTGCAAACTGGTCTGAAGATCACCCCGCTTCCTTTAATAAATGTAAAAAATTTATTCAACAAAGAGAAATCTTAAAAATTTAAACCAAGAGGAAATGTTCCATGCGCGAAGCTATAACAATTCACAGAGAACAAATACAAACCATTAACTCTCCCTCATCCTTTTCCGCTATAGCTGCCAATAAAAATTTAGAGACCAAAATCCCTAATACACAAAACACTAAAAATATTACTTCAGACACTCTCTTAGCTCAGCAATGCAAAAATCCCTCTTCCAAGGCGAATTGACTAGAAGGGGGGGTCAAGTCAACATATGGTGTTTTTTTCGTTGGTCGACTTGTCAAAGTTTGTATACAAACTAGTTTTTTATGTAAACAAACCTATTTTTTTTTACTAGCAATTTTTTTGACAAACCGACCACAGAAGCATTGTAGTTGTAGAGTTGACCTCACCTTCTAGTCAATTCGCCTTGCCCTCTTCTGTACCTAAATTAGTAAACCCTACAATACCAACAACATTAACACCAACTAGCACCAACTCTTTAAATATTACAAAAATTACAACTGAAACACTCTCTACAGCTTAAACAGCTATAAAGCCCACTGCAGATACCAAACCTGCACCAACAACATCTAAACAACTTACATCTTCAATACCCCGTATCCCAAAACCAAAATTATATACGTCAGAAACTCTTTCAACATTACAATCCAACATGAATAGAAACACCATTTCCAATACGATTAGGGTTACGGTAAATAACCCAAATATCTCTCAAACAGTATGCGAACCTAAACAAACAATAGCAAACACTCGTAAATTTGCAAATAACTTTACAGCCAAAAATAGCCTCCCTGACTCCGCTCAGGAATTTTGCAATCTCTCTGAAAGTAGTTCCAACTCAGACACTACTGTAAAAGACATTGAGTTCATGACTACTGAGGACGAATTCTCTGATAGCTAAGTTAGAGATATAAGTCCTTTAAAATAATTAAAACTGAATAAAATCATACATACCTACATAAGAACAAATAATACAACACTTCTCTACCATATTTTAAATGGTAATTAGTATTATACAGTGGAATATCCGAGGTTATATTAACAACTTCACCAATTTACAACTTATTATTGCAGACAAAAATCCGGATATTATTTATTTACAAGAAACAAAATGCAAACATGATCTTACCCCAATCACTCCCAGCTCATACATTGGTTATTTCTTTAATCCCAATTTAACCTCTAAACAGGGATCAGCCATTCTCATTAAAAAAAATATTCCCCATAATTTATTAAATGCCAGCCTCTCCAACAATATAGTGGGCTTAATGGTCAAAACAACAATTACTTTTTCACTTTTCTCCATATATTCTCCTCCACAATATCCGTTACCTACACGTAAGCTAAATGACATAGTACGACATTCAAATGTTCCAATAATTTTGACCGGAGATTTTAATGCGTGGAACTCTTTATGGGGTTCACCAAATTCCAATAAAAAGGGATTAATAATCGAGAATTTTATGATTGATTCTGATCTTTCTGTACTTAATGATGGCTCACCTACACATTTTAGCTCGCGAAATACCTTCTCACATATTGATCTAACTATTGCATCGATTCCTTTAATCGCTATTTTCGAATGGCATGTTATAAAATATCTGTATAATAGTGATCATTACCCAATTTTGACGCAACTATCAACTGACAACCGTAACCCCCAACCAAAACTTTCAAAATACAATACTAATAAGGCTAATTGGGTTGCATTCCAAAACAATATATGCCACTTTAGTGACGGTATTTGTATATCGAGTACAATGTTAATAGAGAAGCCGCATTAATAGGAAAAATAATTAAACTTTCGGCCAATAATACAATTCCACTCTCCTCGAAAAAATATAAATCTAAAACGGTACCCTAGTGGTCTCGAGAATTACAATTACTAAAAGATGAAAAACAAAAAACTTGGAGGGAGGGAACATGTCCGCAGATAATCTCTTGCGATATAAGAGAAACAATGCAATTTTTAACCGTGCCAAAAAAGTAGCAAAGCTTAAATCATTTCAAGAATTTTCGAACAACATAAATCCTAGAACACCATTTAGTCTTCTTTGGCAAAACATTCGAAGAATAACGGGACATTACATTCCACAATCTATCACTATTGTTACAACCGATTCTAACAACTTAACCGACCACTGGGAAATTTCCGAAGCATTCGCCAAACATTAGTCTAATAATTCAAAAGATTCTAATTTTTCAAATAATTTTCAATTAAATAAATCTCAAACTCTAACATCCCTAACAGCGTCGGCTGGCGATGCTAAAGCTGACGTTATAGAAGCTCTTTTTAAAACCCAAGAACTTTTACACAGCCTAAAAACATCAAGGGGTAAAACCCCGGGTTTAGATAAAATAACATATCCTATGTTAAACAATGTTCCAGATTCATTCAAAAATCGTATTCTATTGTTATTTAATAACATATTTTCTTCAGGTACAATACCCCAATTTTTCAAAACAGCCACAGTAATTGCTATACACAAAAGCAACAAACCTATGAAAAATATTGACTCATACCGACCCATTTCTCTCCTACCATGCTTAACTAAACTTCTAGAAAAGATAGTTTCTAGAAGATTGTTATGGTATATCAAAAAACATAGATTAATATCACAAAACCAATCCGGTTTTCAATCTGGTCTCAGTGCAATAGACGCACTTTTATATTTAGACCATATTGTCTGTAAAAATCGATCAACGAAACGGCATACTTCAATCCTATCAATAGATTTTATTAAAGCATTTGACAAAATTGGAGTACATATAGTACTCCAGAAATGATCAAGTTGGAAAATTGGACCTAAAATGTTCAATTTTGTTAAATCATTCCTTTCTAATAGAAAATTCAATGTCCGAGTAAATAATACCTATTCTAATATACACCCAATGCATAATGGAATCCCGCAGGGATCCCCCTTATTAGTGACATTATTCATGATTGAGTTTGACGATTAAAGTCGTATATTAAATAATAATAAAAAAGTTGATCACTGTATTTATGCAGATGAACTCTACATTTTAGCGAAGGAGCAAGATAACAACAAAATTGAACAAGATTTCAAAGAAACCTTTGAATTAATTGATAATTGGTCCATGAAATCTGGTGCTAATATGTCGCTTGAAAAAACAACACATCTTCATATTTGTAAAAAACGAAACTGCAGTAACATTTACGGTACTTTTAAGTATACAATTATACAAAATGTAAATATCTGTAAAGTATTAGGACTTAATTTTGATATTAAATATAATTTTAAGAATCACTGCAATTACTTAAATAGAGATCTGACAAATAGACTAAACATCATAAAATATTTATCGTCCTCCAAGAGCCTCATGCACACCAACAGCCTACTAAGATTAGTAAAATCGATAATACTATCGAAAATCGATTACGGTCTGGTCATCTATAATAAAGCTTCCAAAACTACATTCAGACCACTCGAAACCATAATGAATTCTGCATTAAGAACAAGCTTGAGAGCCTTCCGTACAACCCCAATTAAAAACATTCTAGCCGGGAATTGTTTTGATCCTCTTCGCATTCGCGCCAATAAACAAAAATTCCGCTTACTTCACAAAACAAGCTGCCATTAATCGTCTCTATTATATAAACATATCAGCCTGCTTAAAAAAGGAAAACTGAACAGAAGTATGCATCAACCCTATCAAATCTATTCAAAATAGGTAATAAATACGAAATTAATTATACTGTGCCTTTGGAGCACAACCCACCTTGGACGTTAGATTCAACAAATTTTTTAAAAAATCTTCAAATATATAATAAAAACAATAACCCAGCTTTACTGACGGGTCAAGAACTGCTTACCATGTAGGTTTTGCAATCACTGACGATGCCGGGTATACCAAGAAAAAAGGCTTATTACCACAAGAAGCAACTATATTCGAAGCCGAAGCGGTGGCAATAATCGAAGCTATAAAATTATGTGTAAAATCTAACTTTAAACACATCATATGCACAGACAGCCAATCAGTTTTTCAAGCAGCTTTAAATTCCTCAAACAAAAACGACATAATTCTGTGGTTTTCATAGGCAACCGCGTATGTCTTAAAATAAAATTTTTAGGAGAGCCGAAAAAACCATTCTAGATCAAACTGTGGGCTAGGTATTGCACCTTTTGAACTTTGTAATTAATTAAAAAAATCGGAATAAGTCTATCTGTTTTAAAAAATTTTTTAAACCATATAAAGAGCAATTAAGCAATATGGCATCAACATTTCAAAATCGAAAAATTAGACATACGCGGTTTCCCATGAAAACCACAGAATTGTTTCTCTTCAACAATATCTATTAAAAATTTAGAACAAAGTCAAGTTACTATGGATTCCTAGCCATATCGGTATCACAGGAAATGAGGCAGCGGACATAGCTGCGAAAAATGTCTGTCGTGAACCCAACTACATTTTTAAACCTAATTCCAAACACTTTTTAGCCAGAATTCCAACTTTAAAATTAAACACATCTATTAATCGGAAGTGGTATAATTACGAGCATCCTTATAAATCTATCAACCCGAATAAAAAACCCATACATCTCCCAACGTCAACTAACTGCCAGAAAAATAAATGCTTTGTAAGACTACGGTTATCTCACACAAAGCTTACTCATGAATACCTGATAAATAGACTCCCCAACCGGAATTCTCATACTGTATTAATTCACCTTTAACGATTTCACATATATTGAGCGACTGCCCTTGCTGAACTTCGCAGTAATATCTCTAATTCACCAAATATTATAAATATGCTAAAAACTCCATCCGAAAATAACATCAACATAGTCTTCAATTTTTTGCAAAATCTCTCTTTACACAATAAAACTTAATAATGCAAACTTTATATATGTATGTATCTACTACGTAAATACATAGAACCTACTTATTAGTACCTAAGAGCCGATAGCCGTTAGTCGCTACCCAACAGACCAAAACAGAGCAAAATTTAAATAAGTTGTAGAATAAGTTTATCATAAGAGATTTCCTACATCGTGACAACCAATATGATTGCAAATGACTTATTCTCGCTATTGTTTTGTAAGTGTTTTTGAGAATGATGTCCCGTTATTTGATGCGTGCATACATTTTGTATAATAATTTAAAGTTTTCAGTCTTTGTGTTTTGCTTAAAGAGTGAAGTGATTTAAAGTGTTTTAAACAGTGCCCAATTTAAAAAAAAGTAATTAAATAATATATAATTAAAAAAACATTTTGTTAATATGCCATATAAATTTAAACAGAGTGTTCGTAAAGAATCGAAAGAAGTTGTTGAATTTGCAGCCAGCTCTATTGAGATTGGTTCTTCAAATGATGAAGATTTTGAGCTGCTTACGGTAGCAAAAAACCCAAATTATATCAAAAACTGTTGGCGCAAATTATTGACAGCTGAGCTGGCAGAGCATTTATGCTGGAAGGGAACGGCTGAAAACAATAGTGCGCGTAACCTGAGTGTAGCTAGAGCTATAAGAAGTAAAGTATTTCATATATTGTATGCATTAACATAACTATTCATTTACTTTTTAATTTTTACAGATTCTGCAATTTCTATTGGAGTAGGAGAGGACGAATTTGTAAAAAGCACAAAATCTTTCTTTCAGTTTGCCAAAAACAGACAAGAGTCCCGAAAGAAATATGTGGGTAAACAAAACAAAAATAATTACTAAATATATTATGTAAAATAATAAAATAACTAATTCTAATAAATAAAATCACTATTGTAGTTCAGTGTTCATTGTTAATTAACATGATTAGAAAAAGTATTTTTCTCTAAGCTTATTTTATAGTTAGAATTCTTAGCTTACATTATATTATAGACTAGTAACATTATCGCAAGGGTTCAGTTTTCATTATTAAACAATTGTTAATAAGCCTTTTATAATAGTAATCACTACACTTTTCTAAGCTTAAGGCTTTTGTTAGTAAGCTTGCTACAAGTTCTTTCTAAATCGTTTTAGTTTGTTGGGTAGTGCTTTACAATTAAGATTTATTGTAATTTAATTATAATAAATGTGTAAATAAACAATAATAAAATTGATAATAAATTATTTGGTATATTTACATCATAACAATTGCAATTTTGCGAATTCAATAAATTCTTTGTTTGTATTAAGCAGCAACGAGTTGAGCATTTAAATCTGTTTCTCTTTTTGGTTTTGATAACATTTTGGTAAGAAAAGATTCTTTGCACATTTGCAGATGAATGTGCAACTAATAATATAATAATATTCCTCTCACAATTTTCGATAGTTCTGAAAACATTAATTCAATTGAATCATATTGTATTTTCAAAACTGCAGGTCAGAAATCACCGAATAATAATTTTTATTGGGTGGTGGTTTCATATTTGAATTCAAAACTCTTATTCTACAAAATAAATATTACAGGGCATGGCTAAATCGACTTAGAATTGCACAAGGTGCCAGATTATATATGCTTTATGGGATGAGATGAATATTAAAAAGTTTCACACGGAATGACAAGCTTAATATACCCTCACTCACCTACAATAAAGCATTTTTAAAAAAACCAGAGTTGTTTTTAGTGTTACAATTGACAATTTTTTTAAACTTGGAAGTACGCCCTTCAATTAAACAGTAATTATAACGGGGTTCTTACAATGGATTCTGGTAGAGGCGGCTGAAATATAATAAACGTAGATCTGCGTTTCGAAAGATCACAAATAAATATTATTTAAGGAGGGGTTAAAGTGTCACCCTTTTGGGCTGTTCGTGCCCAAACTAACTCCCCTTCATAACGGTAATTTTTGGCCCCATTCTAACAAATCGTAAAAAACACCCCTTCCAAGGGTGAAAGCGGTGATGATTAGCTCCACAAAAACGTTGTTCATAAAATTTTACTACATATGTCAGACAACACCAAACCACAAAACTTAACACAACTTTTCGTACTCTCTTCCGCTGACACCTTGGAAAACGCCCATGAAACCTATTGAGAAGCCTTTGGTTTAAACTATGTTACTTTTTAAAATAAGTTTAAGCAGGAAGCAAAATTTTTTTGGTGATATTTGGTGTGGTTCGTGGCACCGTTTTGTTGAAAAAACATATCGTCCAGGTAAAAATCTTAAAATGCCGGCCAAAAAAAGTCGATTATCACACGGCCATAGCGCTATGAGCCGTACAATCGACAAGTTCGGATTATGCGCAACGCTTTCACTAACAGAAGCGATATTTTCGGCCCTGTGCTCATTTCTTGCGCATGACGCTTTCAGAATCTTCAAATTTCGTTATAATCTTGCCAATTTCTTGCACAGTAGGTCGATAATGATGACCACAATTACTCGAATGCTCGAAAAGTGTGCCAAAGTTGAACCCCCACTTTTGTAGTAAGTTTTAACTATTTTACGGTTGTTAAGTGATCCATATTGGTAAATGGTAATTCTTTTACTAAATAAGTGTCACTTCAGATGACAGATATTAAACAGCTAACAGCCAGGCCAGACCGGCGAGTTGAAAGCACTAAATGGATAACCCTGTATATACATACACGCAGAGAAAAAACATGATAAATTAATGGTCCCTACGACCATTTTGATTCACATTTGCCTAATATGTTTACCATAATCAATTTATTATAGTCCTTATTTAACTTGAAAAAATATTTTTTATACTCAAAATTTTTAAAATCACTACCATAATATTATATGGTGTTTTACACCTAAAAAGTTACTCTGATCTAGCTAAACATATTAAATTATGTGAAATGTTTGCTACTATAATATATATATTCTCAAAAATACAATTAAAATCATAAAGGTTTGTTTAATACCATAGTTTTTATTTGCTTAAAAACACATTCTCTAAATGAGCAAACTTTTATTCTCAAAGCAAACAGTGTTTATTTAAAAAAAAAATTTCTTCCACGTCTTTTTCTGTCCGGAGCTTAATTTAATCGGGAAACATCAATTACAAAATAATTAAAACGTTGCCTTGTAAAACTAGGTAAATAACTTATACGTTTATCGAAACAGGAAAGTTATTTATATATACACAATTATAAAAATGTAAAAACTTTTTTTAACTTTGTAATATATTTTTCTATGTAAGTTTAGTTGCATAGTATGTAAGGAATTTTGTTTCCATAGACTTTAATAAATAAATAAATAAAATACGCAATTGGATTTTGATTTATTAATATATGCTACACTGTATTTTTAATAAAAAATTATTTTTTGCAATTAAATTTGCTTTAGGGTTTAATTTGAGAACCAGATAACATGTTGAAATAGACATGTTGCATGGTGTTGGGAGATATAAAAACATGGTTTTAATAACACTATGCTAGTTGAAAAAACAGACAAGCCGGGCACATGGCGTTTTAACATAATTCGGGGACGCTGAATCCAGTGGTGGCCGCGGTTTTTTCAGATTGGCTCTGGTTTTCGAGATATAACGTTATTTCGAAAATGGAGGAGGTTGCACAACATATATTCGCGTAACTCAAAAACGGTTTAGTTTATTGAAATTACTAAAAAACCGAAATTCCGCAATAAAATTTCATTTCAGAAAAGTAAAACTCTTTTTCTAATATGAGTAGTCGTTATTGAAACATAATTTTTTTTTTTGAAAAAAAAAATTAATTTTTTTATCAAAATTTCGAAATTTTTGTTGTTTAAAAATTCATACAAAATTAAAAGATGCAGCTAGGCTTCTAATTTTTTGCAGACTTATAAAAAACAACAAGCTACAAACAAAACAAGCTATAAATGATTAAAATCTGTTTGCAACTTTTGATTTTATTCACAAAAGTCGACAAATTTTAATTAATTTAAGAATTTCATAAAACGCAATATTTGTATGGGAGCCCCCTAAGGGATGGTGATAAAAGGAAAGTATAATTTGAGAAAATGTTAAGAACAAAAAACTAATGGAGGCCAGTCATACATTTTATCCCACTAGGAGTGACTCCTAGGAAGTTGTGGAACCTTTTCTTCAATATATATGAAGAATATAATTTATATGGAGAATTTCACAGGATTTTTTTTAATTTTTAAATTCTTTATTCAAAATTATGTACATATATATGAAGAATGTGCCAATGCAGAAAATTTATTTTCAATGACATTTTGACGTAAAATTTTTTAAATGCGGTTTTTGTGCCATTTACAATACAAAACAAAAAACCAAATATACAAATGTATGCTATTCCGAAGAAATATGCATGCATTATTACCACACTTTCACTTTGCGGTAGGAATTTTGAAAAATCCACAGTTCCGATTACATCTTTGTATTTTATTTTGCTTACAAAACCACACAAAACGGTATTTTATTGTGCAGTCGAAACCGCACTAATCGGTCTTCTAAAAAACTTAAATAACATATTCTATTGTTATACCTGGAACAGGTAGAAATATTAATCGTTCTGGCTTTGTTTTTTTTTACAAAACATGGTCATGAAGGGCTCGACAGGTACTTTGATTAAAACAATTACAGTATAAATAAGAGTTCCGCAACCCCTTCACTGTCATATGGAAAGTGCCTGCGAAAGTGATTAGTGAAGTTTAAAGCCTTTGACAGTCTTGTATCTAATCAGTTATATTGAAATATCTAAGATGGAGGCGTGTAAAAAGTTTAATTACTTTTGTTATGTGTGTGGGAAATATAAAAATATGCCAAGTCGCCGTAAAATCAGTAATGAAACAAGTACCTTATATGAATCATATTTTTCTTTAAGTGTTATATATGGTAAGAGTTGGACACCATCAATAGTGTGTACACACTGCATTTACCAATTAAACAAGTGGGGGAAAAATGGAGACGCCATGCCATTTGGTGTTCCAATGATTTGGAGAGATCCCATAGTTCATGTTGAAGATGAGTGTTATGCGTGCATAAATTATACAGCGGGTTTCTTATACTGCAACAACATATGCTCGATTACCGCTGCCACATTCTGATGAAATTCCTGTTCCGGATAGCCTAATACCAACAGAACATATTCCCTCAATAATTCATTCTGTTGAAGCGGGTGGGCCAGCTACTTCAATGTATGAACCGTCATGCATCACGGTTCCATGCAGTCACAATGAAATCACGCAAGATCGTCTGGATATAATGGTACGGCGTCTAAAATTATCTCAAAGACAGAGCATTCTCTTAACAAAAGAGCTAAAACGAGCTAATATTTTAGCACCAGGTGTAAAAATATACGGGGCTATCAATCGCCATAGACGATTTACGACTTTTTTTAAACCAATTGAGAATAATTCTATCGCGTATTGTACTGACATCCGTGGCTTGGTTTTAACAATGCAAAATGAATATAATCCTGGAGATTGGCGCTTATTCATTGATTCTTCCAAAAGTAGCTTAAAAGCAGTTTTGCTACATGCCACTAATTTAAAAAGTCCTATTCCGGTAGCACTAAGCACAAATACTAAAGAGACATACGCATCAATGAAAAAAATAATACAGTTAATTAAATATGAAGACCACAAGTGGAAAATATGCGCAGATTTAAAAGTGGTAGCTCTTTTAAGAGGCATGCAATTGGGCTATACTAAAAATATGTGCTTCATGTGCTTATGGAATACGCGTTTCGATGGCGACCAGTACAATACACGGGATTGGGCTTTACGTGAGGAAAGCAGATTGAATAGAAATAATGTTATTGAATTACCACTTGTGCCGATGGAAAAGATTTTGCTCCCTCCACTCCACATCAAACTGGGTATTGTAAAAAATTTTATAAAAGCATTGAGCCCTGATGGTGTTGCTTTTACCGAATTGCGCCGAATTTTTCCACGATTAAGCGGCATGAAAGTAAAAGAAGGTATAAACTGTAACTACTTTATTAAATTAGATTTATATTTCATATCATAATGTTTTTATTTTAAAGGAATTCTTAATGGACCGGACATTCGTCGTCTTATGAAGGACCATCAATTTGAGGTTGCATTGAATGATATCGAGCTATTGGCCTGGAATTGTGTGAAATCAGTAATAGAAAATGTATTAGGAAATAATCGGTCTGAAAACTGGCGAATTTTAATCAAAAATATGCTAACCGCATTTAAAAACTTAAACGTTAGAATGTCATTGAAAATACATTTTTTCATTACCATGCCGAAAAATTTAATGAACAATCACCAGCCGAGTCTGATGAACATGGCGAGAGATTTCACCAAGTAACAGCCAGGCTCGAATACTGGTATAGCGGCAAACAACTTGATTCGCTATTAGGGGATATTTGTTGGAATCTGCAGGAGGAAGAAGAATAAATTTCTGAATAAAAACTTTAACTTTAACTAATTAACAACAAAAATAAATGTTTTAAAATTTTTAAGTTTGGTTAATTTAAAAAATAAAAAAATTTCATCTATTATGAAAAAATTAAAAGTTGTAGACAGACTTTAATCACTTATAGCTTATTTTATTTGGAACTTTGTTTTTTATATGCGTAGAACCCTAGCCTTAAATTTGGCCCCTGCAGCGCCTACGATGCCCCTAGATGGGTCAAATGTATGACCAACCCCACTTTATTTTTCATCTCAATCATTTATTTCTAACATACCCACCCGCTATCTCCATTCCTTAAGGGGGCTTCTATACAAAATGTTCAATGCAGACTAGAAATACATTGAAGAAAAAGTCCCATAAATGCCCAGGAGTTGCCCCTAGGATGATAAAATGTATGACTGGCCTCCATTAGTTTTTTGTTCTTAACATTTTCTCAAATTATACTTTCCCTTTATCACCATCTCTTATACCATGTTCGCACGACAGCGTTTTTTCGTAATTCGCTCTCTCATTCGTAATTCACAGCCTAATTATGATCAAAATTACATAATTCGTCATACACAATTTTGAGAGCGGATTATCTCATTTGTACGTAATTCAATTTTAATTACCCTGTGGATTACTTTAAAATCAATGTGATCTCTAATTTGTATCGGTTTTTTTCCATCACCAGCTGTCAAAGCACTAAAAAAAAACAAACAAAATATTCTATTTACTGGGAAAATGAATAAATGTATGTATTTCTTTGAAATAATAGTTTTTATTTACTTTTTCTTTTCATTCTTAATACAAGTTACCGCAAAAAAACAATTAAATTTAGCAATAAACAAAATTAATAAAAAGAAGAAGAAGAAAAACTGTCAAAACCGATTAGGAATATGCCGTGCGAACATGGTAATTCAAATAAGTAATTAAAACGGAGAGCAAAGTAATCCAAAGCACCGTGCGAACAAGGCATTAGGGGGCTCCCATACAAATATTGCGTTTTATGAAATTCTTAAATTAATTTAAATTTGTCGACTTTTGTGAATAAAATCAAAAGTTACAAACAGATTTTAATCATTTATAGCTTGTTTTGCTTGTAGCTTCGTTTTTTATAAGTTTGCAAAAAATTAGCTTCATCTTTTAATTTTGTATGAATTTTTAAACAACAAAAATTTCGAAATTTTGATAAAAAAATTAATTTTTTTTTTTCAAAAAAAAAATTATGTTTCAATAACGACTACTCATATTAGAAAAAGAGTTTTACTTTTCTGAAATGAAATTTCGGAATTTCGGTTTTTAGTAATTTCAATAAACTAAACCGTTTTTGAGTTACGCGAATATATGTTGTGCAACCTCCTCCATTTTCGAAATAACGGTATATCTCGAAAACCAGAGCCAATCTGAAAAAACCGCGGGCACCACTGGATTCAGCGTCCCCGAATTATGTTAAAACGCCATTTGCCCGGCTTGTCACAAAAAAAAAGTGTAAATTTCATGCACAGTGTAATCGTTTGCGCTTTTTTTTTAACATAATAATATGTTTGAGACAATTATTAGCTATAAACATTATTTTTGAACATAAATTGTTACTTAAGGCGTGTTTGACACAATCGTAACCACAAACATTAATGATAGTTTGCGTTTGTGATTGTAGCAACCATGTTTTTTCTTTGCGTGTATGTACATTATACTTTTTTTGTACATTGCAGATCTTCAGTTTCAGTTGCAGATCTTCAGTTTCAGTTCAGTGCTTGTTGAATGCAGACGTGTTTTTTTTTAACTCGGCATACGGTTTTTGTTTTCTTTTAACATACTTAAATAAGTTGTTATAAAATCATAATATTATTTATTAAATAAATAATATAATATCAGCGAATTGGACGCTTAAAAATAATTTTTAATCTGTGAACATAAACGTCAATAATTAAAATAATATAAGTTATAATTTAATAAAAAATGTATGTATGAACATACATACATAAACATACAAACATACATTTTAAGCAAAAACATTTCTTGTTTTTGTTTATTCTTCTTTTTTATTATCGGGGTTTTTAACAACAAATAACAAGAAGAGCACAATTAAACAAACTGTAAAATAAAAAAAAAAAACTCTTATGAATGCGTACAATGCAAAAACAATTAAACATAATGAAAGAAATGCATATGTTACAGTGAGTGTTGACGAAACAAAAGTAGAAACAAAAAAAAGAATCGATGATAGCAATTACTTAACGGCTAAACCTATTACTCGAACGCGTTCCCTCTCACCTTCTTTGTTTACAAATACGGTCGATCGTATTACAATAACAAGTTTGTTAACTGCAGGCGCTGCCGCAGAGCCAAAAAAAACTTTAATAAGTGATGATACGGTTAACCCCAAAACAGCCGCTATGGACAACTCAGTAACTCAAGGAAAAATTTCTCAAAAGCCTACAGTACAAGTTGGTATGGACAGGTACATAACAGTGCTCAAACGGGGACGCAGCCCTACCTCTGCAGCAGTTGCTTCGGCCTCAAAAGTACCAACTTTTGATAAAAGAAATACTCAAAATCGTTTTGCAATTCTGGAGGATGAATCCTCTGAAACACCAAACGTCATAAAATCGTCAAAGCCTCCCCCGATATATCTTAGGGAACAAAATTCAAATGAGCTCATAAAGAGTTTGATATCAGTGATAGGTGAAAATTCGTTTTACGTAGCGGCTATCAAGCGTGGTAGTATAAACGAGACTAAAATACAAGTCAATCATGAGAATGATTTTCGCAAAGTAATAAACAACTTTGAAGCACTAAAAAAAAACTTTTATACATACCAACTGAAAAGCAGTAAAGGTCTTCAGGTAGTGATTAAGGGTATTGACTCATGTGTGGACCCAGAAGAGGTCAAAACATTCCTAGAAGAAAAAGGCTTCAAGGTAAAACATGTAGTAAACATTAAAAATAGAGAAAAAATTCCCCAACCACTTTTTCGAGTAGAGTTTGAACCCGGCGACGTTAAGCTTAAAAAAAATGAAACGCATCCCATCTATGATTTAAAATACATTCTGTACAGAAAGGTAACTATAGAGGAGCCGCACAAAAGAGGTGGTCCCGTTCAATGTTTGAACTGCCAAGAATTTGGCCATACTAAGGCATACTGCTATTTACCCCCTGTTTGCGTAGTATGTGGTGAGCTGCACGGTACAGTTCTTTGCGATAAGTCTAAAACCGACCCCAACGTAAAAAAATGTAGCAACTGTGGTGGTAATCACACTGCCAATTATAGAGGATGCCCTGTATATACTATCGTCAAGCAGTCGGTTGGACCGAAAACAAATCCCCCTCAAATGCAGGTAACGAATCAAGTAAACAGTAATGATCTTCAGGCTCCGCAGCATAGTAGTAACAGAACCTCTTATGCTAACGTTTTAAAATCAAACAATGTACCAATGCAAGGCGCTTCGTCAAGTAATGACGAAACTTCAGTTTCTAATCTAAGTCGTCTAGAAAAAACCATGGAAACATTAGTACAAACAGTAAATAATTTTACAAACACAATGGGTAATATGATGCAGGAAATTCTTAGAATGCAATCGATGATATTGCAAGCTATTCTTAACAAGCCATGAACTGTTTAAAAATTTGTTTTTGGAACGCAAACGGCATCCGCCAACATAAAAATGAATTAGAATACTTTCTTAAAAATAAACAAATTGATGTCATGATGGTTTCTGAAACTCATTTGACCTCAAGAAATACGTTTAAAATTAATGGTTATACTCTATATGATACCAAGGACCCTCGAGATAGAGCTTGTGGAGGTTCTGCTATATTAATAAAAAACCGAATTAAACACTACCCAATGTGTGATCATCGTGAAGATTATCTCCAAGCTACGAACATTTGTGTCGAAGAGCTAAATCGAAGCATAGTTATTTCATCTCTATATTCACCACCTAGATTTGCAATATCAGAAAGCCAATATTACAAATATTATAAGTCACTGGGGCCCTGTTTCCTGGCTGCTGGCGATTACAACGCAAAACATACCTTCTGGGGGTCACGACTTATAACACCAAAGGGTCGTGTTTTGTTTAATACAATCTCTAAAATGAATTTAAATGTTGTCGCGAGCGGCCAACCAACATATTGGCCTGCTGATCCGCAAAAAATTCCAGATGTCATCGATTTTGGCGTGGTTAAAAACATCCCCACAGAAACGATTTACGTTGAAGCTTCCATAGAATTATCCTCTGATCACTCACCTACAATTGTTACTATAAAAAACACCAATAGAATTGAATCTCCCTCAGGTCACATAGCGACGTCAGCTACACATATAAATTGGATAAAATATAAAAAATATCTTAGTACCCATTGCACAGAAAATATTCCGCTTAGCACACCGGAGTATATAGATCGCTCTATTGTCAATTTTGACAGTTTTCTAAAACTAGCTGTTCAACATTCCAGCATTGCCCCCAAAAAAACCAAAAATAATAAAATATATTCCTCAGATGTCGAGCGTCTCTTGTCTGAAAAAAGGAGAGCTCGTAGAGAGTGGCAATTGCACAGATCACCTCAACTTAAGAACTTACTAAAAGACTGTACAAAAAGGCTGAGAAAGTTACTGCAGACTCAGAAAACGGCTTCTCTGGAAAAATATCTTAAGGAACTTGATGCAACTCCACAATCAGACTACTCATTATGGCGTGCAGCTAGAAATCTCAAAAGGCCAGTTGTCGCTAATCCGCCATTAAGAAACTTGAATGGAAGTTGGGCAAGAAATGATGTTGAAAAAGGAAATCTGTTTGTTAATCATTTAAAACACGTATTTACCCCTAACATATCTCACGATATGGCGGTCGAGTTACCACCTGTTGCTGCTAGAGCAGCTGTTCCCCTAAGATTTGAGATAAGAGAAATCGAAAAGGCTATTTGTGATTTAAACCCCAAGAAGGCTCCGGGTTTTGATAAGATCAGCAACAAAATGCTTTTGGAGCTACCCAGCATAGCAAGGAGAATTATTCTTTTAATTTTTAATGCTATTTTACGCCTGGAATACTATCCTCAAAAGTGGAAGGTTTCCTTAGTCATCATGATACCTAAACCAGGAAAGGATCACACAAAAGTTGAATCATATAGGCCTATAAGTTTACTTTCAAATATATCAAAGCTGTTTGAGAAGCTGTTAGCGTCAAAATTAACCCCAATTCTAAATGAAAACAGATGTATTCCTAACCACCAATTCGGCTTTAGAAGAGAACACAGCACAATTGAGCAAACCCATCGTATAGTAAACGCAATAAGAAAAGCCTTTGAAGAAAGAAAATATTGTTCCGCTCTCTTCATCGATGTTTCTCAAGCTTTTGACAAAGTCTGGCATGAAGGCTTATTACATAAATTGAAGCTAAACTTACCAGTAAACACACACAAGCTGTTAGAAAGCTACTTAGTCGGTCGAAAGTTTATTATTAAAGAAGGTGATTATTTAAGCTCTCCTCAACCAATTGAAGCTGGAGTCCCTCAGGGAAGCATCCTAGGCCCACTTTTATACTTAATTTATACTTCGGATATGCCAATAAACAACTACACCCAAACTTCAACATTTGCTGATGACACAGCTTTTCTAAGCGTGCACGAAAACAGTCAAGAAGCATCTCGATACCTACAGGATCATATATTTCAACTCGAACTGTGGCTGAAGCAATGGAGGATAAAGGTCAATGAGCAAAAATGCGTACATGTAACATTTACCTTGCGTCGGGAAACATGCCCCCCTATTAAAATCAATAATCATTTAGTGCCTCAAAATTCGCATGTAAAATACCTCGGTATTCATCTAGATCGCCGTTTAACGTGGAAAAGCCATATAGAGGCAAAATTATCTCAAATGAAACTAAAAGCCATCCAAATTCATTGGCTTATTGGAAGAAACTCTGTCCTAAGTCTCGACTGCAAACTTTTACTTTACAACTCCATCTTAAAGCCAATCTGGTGCTACGGTATTCAACTATGGGGCACTGCCTCGGCCTCTCATATCGAAAAAATTCAAAGGCGCCAAAATAAACTTCTTCGAATAATTACAGCTGCCCCTTGGTATGTTAAAAACTCAAATATTCACAAGGATCTCAATGTTCCTTTAGTAAAAACTATGATTACAAAATATGCAGTAAAATATTTAAAAAGGCTTGAACAACACCCAAATCCACTAGCTCGAAATATTTTAAACCATGGCGGCCACACTCGCTTAAGAAGAAGAGACACTGCAGCACTTACCCAATTAGATGAGCGATAAACACCTATATAAGTGAACAGAACCCGTGATGAAGAAAATTTTTGTCTGGCACTGGCAGGACATTAAATAACGTATTAGGTTAAGATTTGATTTGTTATTGTTAGTTCATATTTAAAATATGAAGATTCAATAAAAAATAATGAGAAAAAAAAAAAAAAAAAAAAATTGCAGATCTTAAATTTGGATCATGGGTATATAATAGTTTTATACTACTTCTACTATTTACACTTCTTCCATGATTTAATTGCTTTTGTTAAAGTTTTCTTTTCTTTAAAATATTCAATCGATATTTTTTGTTCGTCACCATAAAATTGATTTAAAAGATAACAGGTCAGTTGGATGACCAACTTGTTACTAAAAATTACACTAAAATGTATAAAAAAATAAAAAGAAAAAAAATATTCAATAAATTGAATTGTCAACTCCATCTCTAAATATCGTAGAAGTTTTGCTATCTATTACAGAAAAGAATTGTAACAGAAAGCAACTTAACGGTAAGAAAAACGAAAAGAAAAACTAAACTCGAACGCAAGCACACTGTTACACGATTGACTGCAGTTTACAAACTTCCTTAAGACATCCGTTTCCGCTATCAATGATATTTCTTTATTTTTTCTGTGTATCTTCCTTTCTTCTCGGTTCCTTTGTTATACTTCACAAACTTGTAAACACAGATATCAGTGCCTCCAGCTTATTTCCAAATATACAAATATATACAAAAAAATTCTTGTGTTCTTTAGTGTGTGAGTGTATGCATCTGTAAATAAAGGGTGAATGTGAAACATATGAATTCTAACAAAACCGAACAACACAAAAGTGAAAAAATAAAACTTGTTCAAGTTATTTAAAGTGCAATAAAAACTGACAAAATCAATTTCATGCAATATTTTTTATTTAAAACACTGTGCTGGCTTCTGTTTGTTTAAACAAAATATTTCATTCCTATTCCTGTTCAAAAGATTGGTAAATATTACCATGCCTTTGTACAAAGTACACATCTAACGGGTGTTTTTTTAAGCTAGAAAGAACTTTAAATTGTAAAAAGTAACACAAAAAAATTAAATTTTGATGAAATATTTTTTTTTATCGTTTCAGTATACTCTGACAAATCATCATGAAAAGACTCACGCTTGAACAACGCTACGAAATTATCCAAATTTACTTTGAAAAATTTTAAAATTTAATTCAAATTTAAATCGCAAAATTGTGTTCAGCGATGAGGCGCATTTTTGGCTTAACGGGTTTGTTAATAAGCAAAATTGCCGCATATGGAGCGAGACCAATCCACAAGAGACCCTACAGACTCCATTACATCCAGAAAAATGCACCGTTTGGTGCGGTTTTCACGCTGGTGGCATCATCGGACCTTCTTTCTTCAAAAATGAGGCCGGAGCTCGCGTTACGGTCAATGGAGATCGTTACCGCACCATGATCAATGATTTTTTGTTTGAAAATATGGATGACATTGATCCGGAGGAGATGTGGTTTCAACAGGTTGGCGCTACGTGCCATACGGCGAACGCAACCATCGACTTATTGAAATCAAAATTTGGCGATAAGTTGATTTCGAGAAATGGACCTGTCAATTGGCCTCCAAGGTCGTGCGATTTGACACCTCTCGATTATTTCCTGTGGGGCTACGTGAAGTCACTGGTTTATGCTGATAAACCAGCAACAATTGACGCCTTGGAGGCCAGCATTGTTCGTGTTATTCGTGACATACGGCCAGCAGTGCTCGAAAAAGTGGCCCAAAATTGGACGTCCAGAATGCGCTTCGTCAAGAACAGCCGCGGTGCCCATATGCCCGAATTCATTTTCAAATGTTAATGTCACGTATTGATCTTTCGAATAAAAAAAAAATTTTGATTACAATTTAATTTTTTGTGTTATTTTTTACAATTTCAAGTTCTTTCGGGCTTAAAAAAACACCCTTTACATCTTCGTACTTATACTAAAGAATTTCTTGAATAGTTGTAGTAAACTAATTTTGACAGTGATATTAAAGTAAATAAAAAGTATTTTTAACGCACGATGTTAATTGTAAATAAAACAAAAAGTTTTCAGAAATTTATCTTAATATTTTTTATTATTATAAAAGGGTCAATGACAATTATGTGTGAAACAAAAAATCGTCCAAATGCTCGCCACGGCTTCGGTGGCATATCTCTATCCGAAGGGGCATATTTTCAATGGCTCTGAGACATAATTGAGGTTCAGTGTCGTAAATGTGCCGAATTTTCTCATCCTGTAGCTCTTGAATTGTTCTTGTCTCATTGATGTACTCTTTTTCTTTAAACACGTCCATTGAATTTCTCGCGAAAAAGAGCCATTGTTTCGTTTGCTGGGTGGCAATTGGCATCATCCTGTTGGAACCACATATCGTCCAGGTCCATATCCTCAATTTGTGGCCACAAGAAGTCCGTTATCATCTCGCTATAGCGTACACCATTTACGGTTACTGCTTGGTCGACCTGATTTCGAAAAAGTACGGCCTGTTGACGCCACCAGCACATTAACCGGACCAACCATTCACTCTTTGTGGATGCATCGGCTTTTCAACAATCACTCGTGGATATTCGTCGTCACTGAAGATGATTTTCTTTGTTAAGTCACCATCCACTTCTGTCTGGCTACAACAATCTCAACGCACTGCTCAATTGTGAACTTCTGCATGGTTAAATTTGTCAAACACTGAAACAAAGAAATGTCAAATAAAGTTGGGCAAAAGCTTGTCGTGCGTTATGGTTGGACCACCCTTTATAATGAAAAAAAAGAATCGTCGTATTTATCCAGCCAACCAAATAGTCCGAGGTCTTCAAGATATATTCAAGATAAAAAATGCAAGAAATGTCTGATTCAAACAACGCCGATGTATTTCGCTGGCTAGGAATTTACATATGGGGGATTTCATGTCAAGTAGGGATTCCAATACCGAAGGCATTTCGGTATTTCGGTATTGAGGAAATCTCAATACCGGTATTACCGGTATTTTCGGTATTATTTATGGAATAAAAATACCTATGTATGTAAATACAAAGCACAAATTTTCAAATTATATTTATTATATTATGCAATCCAATTAATTATTTATTTAAAATATTTATTGAAAAAAAAAGATAATTCATTTATACATATGTAGTTATTAAAAAAAGACAAAACAGATCGATATTAAAAATAAAGCAAAACAATTAAAAATTAAATATAATATATAGTGATTAAATCAGAGGTAAAGTACCCAAAGTTTTCTTATTTCCTTTTTGTGAATTAAAATATGTTCGAAGAAAACATAAATTGTCGATGCTTTCATCCGAAAGGCGTGATCTTATTTTTGTGCAGATTAATCCTGCTGCGGAAAACGCACGCTCAGAATCTACACTTGAAGGACGAACGGTCATAAGGAAATTATACACATTTTTCAAATATTTTCCTTTCATATTTTCAGATTCGAAATATAAGATTTCCCTTCGAATAACTTTGGTGAGATCCTTATCTGATTTTTTTGAACTAATCTCTTCATCGCGCTTATTTTGTTGAATTTTTTCCATCATAATTTTCTGCAAATTTTGCTCAACTGTAAGAGATTTTTCCTGAACGGGAATTTCTGGTTCAATATTAACCAGCTCAACATCATCGTCGGATTTATCCGCGACAGCTTCGTCTATGGTTTGATCATCCAAACGTTGAACCAACTTTACAATTATTTGTATTAAGGCTGTTTTGGGTTTTTGGTTAAATATTCCGTAATTATCATCGTCTTCATGGCTAGATGGATTGTGCAAATAATGTAATACATCTGAAAAGTTCGTACGCCTTTCAAAAATTCTGCATTTTAATGCAGTTTTTAATGCAATACTAAGTGATGTTTTTTGTTGTGCAAGCTCATCCAACATGAATTTTAAGGTAATATCTGCTTTATACAGATTTGAATCTGCGCAACACAAACTTTCAACTGCAACCTTAATAAAGGTTAAAGCTGTTATTATTGTTGAGAGTAGCTGGAATTCATCTTCCAAAATACAAGTATTATTATTGAGATCAATAAGTGCTTTTCTAACGCAATCTTTAAGCATATGAAATCTTTCGAGCATAGCTAATAAACTGTTCCAACGAGTTTTAGAATCTAATATCAACATCAATTCCTTACCAAATTCTTCCTTAACATATTTTTGTAATGTTGCATCATTTTTTGTTGGTGAATGGCGAAACAATTTAACTACATTCCGAATCTTAAAAATCAATGCATAAATATCAGAACTTAAAGTTCTGTTAGGCAAGTTCTTTTTACATACATTCTCTTCGACTATTAGCATACCATCATAACCATAATCATCTTCGTTATCAGCATCTTCTTCGTCATCGGTGTCATTTTCTCATGGAAATAATTCTCGTTCATCAGGAATATTCTGCTGATATAGCACGCTTATCACCGCCAGTTGTATGCCATGTACTAGACATTGTTGATGATCTGCCTTCACAAGTTTACCAACTTTCTTCATTACAGAAGCACCATCAGTTGTCAACGCAACAATGTCGGCCTGTAGTGAAATACCGTGATCTTTTAATTTGTTATTAACAAGCTCAATGCATTTATCTGATGGCATAGACCCTGAAATACGACTCAACCCAAGGTTCCAAAAGCTACTGCCAGAATGGACATTTATGTTAATATAACGTCGATTCCTGACTGATGTCCATTCATCGAATGTAATGCTGAACTTATCTCCACTGACTTTTCTAGACAACAGTTCATTTTTCAACCGCATTCTAATTTTTTTGCAGTAACTCATTACCATTGTTTGAATAGAAGTTGAAGATGTAGGAATTTCACCAAGTCCTCTTGCTGTTAACGCTCGTCTTAAATCAATTGAGGTACAAAAAATACTAAATGGTAAACCATCTTTAGCTGTCATTCGGGCTAGAACTGCAGGCAATGTATTATCTTCTAGTTGGTTATTCTTCCAACATTTTTATTCATATTTGAAGTACAAGGAGGATTTTCGTTAACGCTCAAAACACATTTCTTTGTTTTGAACAAATTTATTCCATGGATACTTTTAAGATGTCTGTGCATTCCATTTGTGCTACCATCACAGACTTTTATAATCGTCATGCATTTGTTGCACCTACCAAGTTTACCATTTCGTTCTCTTAGAAAATAGTTCCAGACTGAAGTTTGGTCTTGTCTTCCTTGGCAATTTTTTTCAAAAATATAATTGTCCATGTCTTAAATTTGTATAAATTAATTTTGATTTAAACACGCACTATTAAAAGCTTAAATTGGCTTAAATTTTTTTAAATTAATTTTGATTTAAGTACGCACTATTGAAAGCAAACTAAAAGTATTTTACCCTTTGTGCGGCTTTTGTTTATAAAACGATAAACCTTAAATTTATACGGGAAATTACCGTATATCTGACATTCATAAAACAAACAACAATAGAGAAATCATCCAG
Organism: Pollenia griseotomentosa; assembly: GCA_963931875.1. Taxonomy (NCBI): domain Eukaryota; kingdom Metazoa; phylum Arthropoda; class Insecta; order Diptera; family Polleniidae; genus Pollenia; species Pollenia griseotomentosa. The sequence continues at coordinate 149,975,840 of OZ007560.1, read as the reverse complement.
TTACCAGAGTTGTCAGATGTGGCGATTTCTCGCCAAACGTGGCGATTTCAAAACTTGTTTGGCGTTCTAATTTTGTTTAATGTTAGTGACGATTTTGACGAATTTTGTTAAAACTTTTGACGATTTTTTAAGAAAAAAGCATATCAACCCTGTCTGCTATTCTGTTTTGTTTTGTAGGTATATACATATATATATATATACATACATATACATAGATACAAAATATAAATAAGTTCAAACGAGAATTTCTAAATCTGGACACTGATGCAATTTCAAAGAAGAATTAAAAAAAATGTCGGTATTCTGCACGCGGTATTTCGGTATTTCGGTATTCGATTTTAGCCGGTAATACCGGTATTTCGGTATCGGTAATACCGGTATTGGAATCCCTAATGTCAAGTGACCCAATTTTTAAATCGATGTCTTCCGATTTGGATGAAATTTGCACCAAGGTTAGTCCTATTGGATAGCAGTTTAGACACAAATTTCTTTCGAAAGATTGATCAAAAAGCTATCGAAGCTAATTGGGACAAATTTTGCTTACACCAATAGGTAATAAAATAAAAAGATGAAAGAGAACACCTGTATGGCCAAAATGTCAAATTTTGACCTCTAACTCAGAAACAGCAAGCAATTCAAGTAACTTTAAGGCTTTAAGCTGAACTTACATTAAGTTTTTCTAAGCCAGTTGTGGTTGATGCCTGGATTATTTATAATGGAGCCAACTGACTATTTTAACATTTTCATGTCATAGGAAGTAGTCAAATGTCTAACTGTGTGTGACTTTCCCACTAACATAAAGTTAGTTACTTAGTAGTTAGTTAGGTAGAACTTAGTCAAAAATGTTTAATATACAAACAATTTAGGGCCATTATTACAACTTGCCGTTAGTTAAAGGTAGGATTTTTTCGGACGTATAACAAGCTATTTATTATTTCATCTTAACTTCAACCTACCGAGTATGATGAACTCGCCTTTAACATATTGTTCACTTTAGTTTAAAGCAAAGTTGAAGCAGTGAAAAACTTTTTATACGTCAGACTAAATCCTACCTTTAACTAACGGCAATTTGTAATAGTGGACCTCTAACAGTTAAAAAAAACAAAATTTTAAAAAGTATGTGAAATATTGAGAGAATAGGACTGTTATAAAAAAACTTTAAAAATTAAATTTGACTCACAGGACAAATTTGAAAATTTTTTTCAATAATATCATTTTTAATATTAATAGCAAAACTAAATGCCTGTTTTTTAAACATACATTAATTTCAAAATTTCTTTTCTTTTATATACATAAGTTAAACGAGTTAGTTTTGCGCTCGTCATGTAAAACAGGAAGTTAAGCTTCGTTCACAACGGTAGCAACAATTAAATTTTGTCTTCTATCTTATTTCTTTCCAAAGTATTTCAAATATCATTTTGATTGGATTTAATACATTTTGTATTTTCTTCTGTTTTTGGTATCAATAACTTAAGTCTAGCAGAACTGCTTCTTATGTAATCAGCTGCACTTTAGGAAAAAGTCTATGAAATATACCAAATAAATAATTTTCAATTTATTTTTAATTTAATTCTTTTGCCTAAAGCCAAAAATATTTTCCTTTCACTTTTCAACCAAAAATTAAACTGAACTTTTTTTTAAAAGTAGAAGCACTTAAGCAACAATATGTAAAACACTAAAAATTACGTTTTTAATAAATTTCTTTAGTTTTGAATGAAAATTTTAACAAACTATTTAAAAAACAAGTTAGAGTGCTATATTCGGCTGTGCCGAATCTTTGATACCCTCCACCGACAGTTCGAATGTTTAAGGAGTAATATCTGTATGATGTCTTTTTATTATTATTATCTTAAACTGTGACGATTTGTTATTAATTATGGTTTTAGGAGACAAAACTGTTTTCCGAGAGTAGGGTTTATATGGGGCCTAGGGTAAATTATGGACCGACCTTCGCGAAATTTTACAGTGTAATTTCTAGTCGAATAAAACGGACTTGTGCAAAATCTTATGTCATTCCGTGCATTTTTGCATCATTTATGTTAGTTTTTGTAACAAAATTATCAAGTTTTTGAAGGTAGTGGTTCCACATTTTGATTCATAGCTCTGGTCCTACTGAACCGATTTTGCTGAAATTCAATCAATTAGGATAACTACAAGCAATTTGACACCTAGTTTGTTTATTTCTTTTGAGTTTTTCGAAAGTGAGCGTGTTTTCAACAGACGGACAGACGGACAGACAGACGGACATGGCTAAATCGACTTAGAATTACTCAAGCAGCCAGAATATATATACTTTATGGGGTCTGAGATGAATAATAAAAAAGTTTCACACGGAATGACAAACTTAGTATACCCTCTTCACAACTAATTGTGGTGGAGGGTATAATAACAATAAATGCGTAAAGCAGACCATACACTATTCAATTCAATTGTCAACTGAGTTGGTTGTTGTCCAAATCAAAGCGTGTATGGCTTTGTCAATTGATTAGTTTGACGGATGTCGAGTTGGTTGAAGAAAAATCAAAAGATTTTGATTTTTCAAGTTGACTACTAAGTCTTTCAATTCGATTGTACTGTGTGTGCTCGAGTCTCTTGATAGGCTGTCAAAATTAATGTTTGTAGTTTTCTTTTGTAAAAAAAAATTAATTATTTTAAAAATTGTATTTTATTTCATTAAATTTTAAAATTAATTTAAAATCTTTCAATTCAGTTGATGAAGTGAGCGGCCAAGCATCAATTCTGTTGAAAGACTCAGTTGACAACTGAATGTAACCGTGTATGGGGCGCATAAGATTGTTGTGCCCAAAATTTACAAAAAAAAATAAAATAAATGTGTGTTATCTTGCTTTGTTGTGAACACCAAGTGAAAAATTTGCTGCCATTGTGAACGAAGCTTAATACGAAATAATTTTATTTATTTATTGGATCTTCATACATAAAATATAAACTTACAATAAATAATCAAATCTTATTCCAATTATTTACTCTATGCCTACTAAAAACAAGTATGAAAGTATAGTCGGTTAAGCCCGACCATATAATACACCAAAGAATATTTGAACAAATTTTGCAAGTGTATCCTATTTGGGACCCATGGGGAATTATGGACCCGTCAAAACAAAATTATGTTAGGAGGTTAGGATTCATGTGAAATTTGTATGTGCCGAATTTTATTTTATAATTTTGTTATACATATTAGAAATTTCGTTAATTTTACTGAAGCTGCTAGCCCAAGGTTAGCGAAATATCGAAAAAATAATAAAATATATAAATATTTTTTATATAAAAAGACCTTAAGCTTAAAATTAAATACATTCATAATATTATTGAAAAAGATCCATTAAAACTGAATATAAATTATTTAGATAACTTCATCTTTCAGAAATTTGTTTGCCTATAAGTGATTTTAGGAAGGGGGTTTACATGGGACCTATGGTTAATTTTGGACCCAGAAGCATATGTCATGTCATAGTAGCTATCGTAAAGTAATGTACCTTGAATGAGACATTTTAAATTCTTGCTTTCTTTTGTATTCATTTTAAAAGCAAAAAAAATTTAATAATTGTAAGAAGAAGAGTGGTTGAATTATGAATATGTCTTGTGAACAGCGTAATTCCCATTCGTAATTCACAGAGCAAACATCGTAATTCAAAATTTTTTTCCGGTTGCTAGTCCCGCAAAGCTCTACGCTTGTCTGCAGGAGACAGGGTCTCTGGCGGGAATCGAACCCGAAATCTCCGCACTGAGAGACTAGCTCACCACCAACTATCCTGCAGGGCCACTATGTGCGAACATTGCATTATATTTGCCAAATACTAGACTAAGGTAAAAAATAGCAATTTTTATTTTCAAAGTCGACTATGTCAGATAATTTTAAAATCAAGAATTCTGGATCGTTTTTTTTATTTTTGTAATAGTTACTGCGCGCTGCACAGAAAAAATTTTTTTTTCAATTCAAACAAAAAATTTGTAGAATCAAAACATTTTTTGTCTGAAATCGGTCCTACAAACAAATTTGCATATTCAAACAATTTATTTGCATTTCGTTTATTGAAAAAAAACACTGATTTTTTCAAACAAATAATTTAACTGAATCAAACAAATAATTTACTGAAAATCACATAAATTTCAAACAAATAATTTTGCTGAATCAAACAAAAAAGTTTTTGCACAAGCAATGACGCGCACACAAGCAAGCACTCTAGAAGTAGATGATGGCAGAGCAGAGCGGCGCCAGACACACTTTTTTGTTGGAATAATTTTTTAACCAAGCCGTGTTTAACACACAATGTTTTTCTTCTTCACTCACTGTTGCTGTATCCCTTCCTTGGCAGCAGACCGACTCGACATGTTTTTCGTCATCATTTTATTTTTGTATTTGATGTAGGTATTTAACTAAACATTTTTAACAAATTGAATACGGGATTTTGTTTTTCATTCTTTTTTACCAACTTTGAAACCAACCAAACATTTTTTGTTTCTTCTAATGTTGTTGTTGTTTCTGTTTTTATACTATAGTTTTTGTTTCATCGTTCATCATCTTTCTTATTGTTGTACTTTTTTAAAGAGTCCAAAAATAGAATGTATGTGTTTTTTGTTGTTGTTCTTATATTTCACATAAAGAAGTGTTGCTTACGATCAAATAAAAAAATACAAAAAAACGACAACTGTAAAGAGCGTTAAATATTTCATACAAAATTATGAAAACTTGAAACCAATAACGCGTTTATTATATTTTTGAATAGTTGTCAACATTTTTGTTGGTTAAAATAAAAATCAAACAAAAATATTAATTGAAACAGTAAAAAAATTTGTAGAAATTAAAAAAATTTTCAGACAAGCGTTTGTTTGCAAATAATTCAGCAATAATTGTTTCTGTGTGTATGGCATGCTGCGCTGACTTGTTGGATCCATTTATTCTCCAAATGACTTGAAATGACATAAGGCATAATAAGATCACGAATCCTTTTTCGGCTTTAAAGGCAAATCGGCCGATGACGCCCACGGATGTAATGCATTTGCGCTTACTCAAAAACCGACAATTCTGCTGGTTTACATACCCGTTAAGCCAGAAATGAGTCTCATTGCTAAAGATGATTTGATCAACTTCCATTTCATTCTCAGCCCAATTACCGAGTACACGGCGCAATTAAAGGCTTTTATTCTTGCACCAGCTGAATCTTATATGAATGTAGGTTAAGATCTTTCCTCAAAATGTTCCAAGTAGGTGATGGGTAGATACCGAGGTGCTGAGAACGGCGTCGGATCGATAACTTCGTGTCTTCTTTCAGACTCACGTCCTCAGCGGCGATGGCTTCTTCTGTACGAACGGTACGAATCAATCGACACTGAACTGAGCTCATATTCATCTTTAGCGTGCCAAAAGAGATAAGAACCAGGTGGAATGGTAAAAAAATATTGTGCAATGTCAACCTGTGTTACTTGCGCAAAATCTTACAAACAATTTCTTTGAAAATAAAATTTTTGTACGGAATCGTTTGACAGAAAATTTCTAATTTTATCCAAGAAGAATGCTGTCAATGAGAAAACCTGTTAGCTTTCTGCGGACATTGGCTTTATATTTAAAAGAACTTTATATAATGTCTGAACTCTTAGTTTTTTCAACACTTTTTCGAAAACTTGTAGCTTATTGTTTAAAGAAAATGATTTTCTTTAAATCGAACCAGCGTTTTATTTCATAATTATAATTGGTGCACTCAATATATCCTCAAATGTTAGGGGAAGAAGACACTAATCGAGCTTAAAGCGGAGCATAAAGGGAAAGTTTGACAAAAAATTCCATAAAATCTGGGATCGATCCTCATTAATTTTTCCTTCTATGCATTTTTCCCAAACATACTATCATTCTACCTCCATTTCTTAAGAAGACTCCCATACAAAGTTTAAAATGTTATCAAATTGTAAAAAATTGGCCCAACAGCTCCTATGATGCCGCTAGATGAGTCAAATGTATGATTGGCCCCACTTTATTTTTTATCTTTAAAATGTGTTTCTAACATACCTATCCGCGTTCTCCCATCGTTAAGGGGGCTCCTTAACAAAATTTTCTATAGTGACTGGAAATATATTGAAGAAAAAGTCCTAAGCTACATGAGGGGGGGTAATTGTATGACCGACCTCCATTAGTGTTTTGCCTTAAACATTTTCTCAAACTTACATGCCCCGTATCTTCACCCGTTAGGTGGGCTCTTATACGAATATGACGGTTAAATAATAAAAAATTCTTAAATTTGAAGTCTGTAGCGCCTATAATTCCCGAAGGCGGGTCAAAGGACGGTACTCACTTTATTATTCATCCCAAAGTTTTGTTTAGAATATTCTCCTAAAGGGGGCTTCACACAAAATGGAATTTTTTTCATACAGGTTTTATGAAGAATACATAATGCACTGCTATGGGAAAATGTTGGCGGACCCGCAAGGCGGCCGGAGGAAAGTTGTTATAGTCACTTATGCGCTATGTTACAATCACTTGTCTTGTTATAGTCATTTATGATGGTAACGATTTCGGAAGTGCAAAAAATACTACAGTATACATCCTAGAAGAAAAAGACTTAAAAATAAAACATAAAGTAAATATTAAAAGTAGAGAAAAAAATCCCCAACCACTTTTTCGAGTAGAGTTTGAACCCGGCGACGTAAAGCTTAAAAAAACGAAACGCATCCTATTTACAATTTGAAATATATTCTTTATAGAAGAATAACTATAAAAAAGCCACACAAAAGAAATGGCCCCGTTCAATGTTTAAGCTGTCAAGAATATGGTCATACTAAGGCATACTGCTATTCACCCCCTGTTTGCGTAGTATGTGGTGAATTACATGGTACAGTTCTTTGCGATAAGTCTAAACCCGACCCCAAATGTAGCAACTATGGCGGTAATCACACTGCCAATTATAGAGGATGTCCTGTATATACTATCGTCAAGCAGTAGGTTAGACCGGAAACTAATCCCCCTCAAATGCAGGTAACAAATCAAGTAACAATTAACGACATTCAGCCTAGCAACAACAGAACCTCTTGTGCCAATGCTAGATGCTTCGCCGAAGTAATAATGAAACTCCAGTTTCTAATTTAAGTCGTCTAGAAGAAACCATGGAAACATTAGTGCAAACAGTAAATAATTTTATAAACACAATGGGTAACATGATGCAGGAAATTCTTAGAGTGCAATCGATGCAAGCTGTATTGCAAGCTGTAGTTAACAAGCCATCAACTGTTAAAACATTTGTTTTTGGAACGCAAATGGCATCCGCCATCATAAAAATGAATTAGAATACTTTCTTAAAAACAAACAAATTGATGTCATGATGGTTTCTGAAACTCATTTGACCTCAAGAAATATGTTTAAAATCAATGGTTATATACTATATGATACCAAGGACCCTCGAGATAGAGCTTGTGGAGGTTCTGCCATTTTGATAAATACCAGAGTCAAACACTTCCTATTATAACGCTAAATATACCTTCTGGGGGTCACGACTTATAACACCAAAGGGTCGTGTTTTATTTAATACAATTTCTAAAATAAATTAAAATGTTGAAGCGAGCGGACAGCCAACATATTAGACTACTGATCAGCAAAAAAATCCAGATGTCATCGATTTCGGCGTGGTTAAAAACATCCCCATAGAAATGATTCATGTTGAAGCTTCCTTAAAACTATCTTTCGACCACACAACTACAATTTAACGAACCCCAATGAATTGTATCTTCGACTGGTTACTTAGCGACGTCAGCTACACAAATTAATTGGTTAAAATTTAAAAAATATCTCAGTACCCATTGCACAGAAAATATTCCGCTTAGTACACCGGAGAATATAGATCGGTCTATTGTAAATTTTGACAGTTTTCTGAAACTAACTGTTCAACATTCCAGTATTTCCCCCAAAAACACAAAAAATATTAAAATATATTCCACATATGTCGAGTGTCTCTTGTCTGAAAAAAGGACAGCTCGAAGAGAGTGGCAATTGCAGAGATCTTCTCAACTTAATTACTTACTAAAAGAGTGTACAAAACGGCTAAGAAAGTAACTGCAGGCTCAGAAAACGGCTTCTCTGGAAAAATGTCTTAAGGAACTTGATGCAACTCCACAATCAGACTACTCATTATGGCGTGCAGCTAGAAATCTCAAAAGGCCAGTTGTCTCTAAACCATCATTTGAAAAATGTTTTTACTCCAAATGTAAAATATGCTTAAAATATGCTTTGGATATGCCAACAAACAACTACACACAAACTTCAACGTGGAAAAGACATCATTCATACGATTTCTGTATGACGTGCTAAATTCCCAATTTTTCAAATTTGATAAATACACTGAAATTTATTGTTGAGGGAAAGCTAGCTTCTATGCGCATTTCACTGGTTGCTTAGGCCAGCTCATCAGGAAACCGTTTCCAAAGATTTTAGAAAAGCTTAAAATAATATACAAATAAAACCCTAAAGCGAATCAGTACCCATGTTCTGTAACTTTAGTGAGAACTTCTCGCATCGAAAAGATGTGAAACAAAATATTCCATCGTTTCTCGAAAAGTGAGAAAAAAGTGTGTCTCTAACTTATGTCGAAAACTATCAAAAGAGATTACGTCGTTACGTTATAAAAGTCATAACATTGCACTCGAAGCCGATGTGACATTGCAGACGTTGAGGACGCCAGTCACACATATAGTTAACGGCGACCAAAATTTACTAAAATTGAAAAATTTTCAACGACGGCGGCGAAAATACAACCCCCGGCCATGCCAAATAATGTAAAGTGCGACTTTAATGTTTGTTGTTTGTAAACGAGCTTTGAAAAAATTCGTATATTCTATAAAAATGGTAAAAGAAATAATTAAACAATAAAAAAAGGGCCAAGAACATAATTTTATTATTATTATTCTTTGCAATTTGCATTTTTAGTTGTTTTTTAGTGTTAAAATTTTTTTCTCGCCCCATTTTTATTCGTGAGTTTTTTTGACAGTCCAAAGCGGGAACTTTTCTCACCAAAATGTTACAGACACACTTTTTCTGTAAATTGGCGAGTAATTTCCTTGCGTGACAGCTTGTACTCGCCAAAAAAAGTTACAGACACAGTTTAGTGAGAAAAACAGCTGTTTGTTTCAATATACGGCATTTTTGTTCTATTTCACACATTTCAATCGAAAAGTTTCTCGACACGAGAGTTACAGAACATGGGCACAGAATTTTAAACACTCAAAGTCTTACTCGTAAGTAACAATATCAAAGCTTAAACAAAACACCAACAATAAACAGTGAGTTTATCTTTTCTTACATCCCCCTAAAATTGGTTGGGTTCTTTCCGACTCGAATTGTAGTTGTAAGTGGGTAAAAAGAAAAAACAAAATTAAGAAACAAATTGTTTCATTCTATTGTCTTCGTAAAAAACAACAAAAAAAAAGCAATTTGCCAATTCAGTTTTCTGCACGGGCACATGCGAGTATATTATCAAAGTTATTTACGGGAATACACGACATATTGCGGCAAAATTAACTCAAATGAAAATAAAAGCCATCCAAATTCATTGGCTTATTGAATGAAACTCTGTCCTTATTCTCGATTGCAAACTTCTACTTTACAACTACATCTTAAGGCCAATCTGGTGCTATGGTATTCAGTTATGGGGCACTGACTCGGCCTCCAAAATAACCTTCTTCGAATAATCACCTATATATGGGCATTTCCATTTTGACGTGTCGTGATATTTGTACCACAATATGTAAAAAAATTAAATGAAGAAGTCAAATTTGTAAAAAGGGTTTTTATATATATAAAGTAATGAAGTAGCACTATATTCAGCAATCGATTTGATAAGCAAAAATATGCGCAGGCATGGCGTTTAAAAGACGGAAGTGGATTTTGACTTGCATTACAAAACTGAATAAGACTGCGAATTGCGTTTTATATAAAACCTTTTTTAGTAAGCTTTGAACTTATAAAGATGTAAGATTGGTCATTAATTAAACACCGAAATCTTGGATTTCATAAGTATTCAATATTTCAAATTTATTCAATAATATTAATACAAGGCTTTTCAATTTAGGAATATTTTAAGTTTAGTTGTAATTTAGATTAGTGTAAAACAATTTCAGAAAATCGACATAAAAATGACTTTGGTAGTTAAATCTTGAATTTTAAGCAATGGTAAGTAACATCGATTTTCACCGATCTTCAACGACTTTAGTTATAACTTTGTTAAACAACTTTTATCCACGATAATTAAGATTATACTTTTAATAGCTTTAATAATGATTAGGCAACTTTTAAAAACAACTTCTCGACCGTTCACGAATTTGGCTACTTCTTTACTGCCTGCATCCCTTTAGCTGCTTTTATCTTATTCCTCTCAAATGTAGGTGTGGTGAATATTTAGTAACGGGAACTTAACCCGTTCAGCATCTTACATAGATTTATTTTTCAAGCTATCAAACTTAAAAAATTTTGCTCGTTTAAGGCCGTTATACACTATCCCACAAAGTCTTTAGTAATTTACGAAAATGCAACTCTGTCATGATAAGTTGCTATTGTTTTTTAAAAATGTTCAAAGAATAATTAGATCAGGGAAGCATTTTTGAAAAATACTTAAGACTTTGTGGGATAGTGTGTAACGGTCTTTAGAGGTACATGCGGGCATTTCCAGCGAAAAGTCTACTTTTTTTAATGTAACGCCAGAATGCAAATAAGGTTGTATTTTAGCACCATGTTGTTCCCTTTTGTAACTGAATGTAGAGCTGGTTGCGCTTTACACCAAAATATAAAAAAGTAAACTATACATATAACATTTTTTGAGAAACAATTAAAATTACTTCTGGCGTTACGTTACAAAAAGTAGACTTTTCGCTGGAACTGCCCATATGCAGTTTTTCGGGTTAGTTCGTTTTACACTTTCTTTCTTCCTGTTTGTACCTAAACAGAAAGAACAAAAGAACAAAATTCTAATGGGTTTCCGAGATATAGACATAACAAAAATTACATGTTTTCGGATAAATCACGTTTGAGCCAAAATGTTCATGAGGCAATAAAATTCGAAGGGCAGCAAAACTAGCAAAGTCCAAATAGGATTTTATTAGTTCCGATAAGCACTTCTAAAAATTCCACACAATAAAGAGTTTGCACTCGTTACTTCAAAAATATTGCACAGTGTAATTGTTATTTTGGTTAATTGGAACAAAAATTAAATCAATCCCGAATTTAAAACTACACACATATAATATTCTATTATAATACAAATTTACAACTCGTTATATACAAGTAAGTATTTGATTTAATGACCTGTAAACACTTTTTACAAATTTTAAAAATGACAAATAAATGCACAATCAAAACTTAAGCCTGGGGCCTGATTCTGGCAGTCGTGATCAAGTACTTTCTGGATTCGAAAGCAATTTAATATTTAAATATTTCAGCCAATACTGAACGAATAGGTGTTGTAAAGCATTAATTTGAGTTTCACAACACTGAAAAAATAATTTCGGTTTGTTCAGAATCGAGAAAGTACTCGATCACGACTGCCAGAATGAGGCCCCCGATCTTTTTCTTACTTTAAGTGTTAAAACTATTTTTACCTTCAAATCATCTAATTATTACAAAATATTATAAATATCCATTAGAAAAGCAAAAGTTCAACAAAACTTTCAAAGTTTGATTTTAATAAAAAATTGATTTGGCCCCTTTTCAGTCAATTTGGATCATTTTCATTCCAATTTTGGCACAAAATTAAAATTTCCAAATCCCACTACTAATGGGGCTTAGATGGATATTTAAAAGGTTTTACACGGAATGAAAAACTTAGTATACCCTTATTCACCACTAGTGGTGGAGTGTAAAAACCAATTTCTTAATTTCTTTCAATTTCGAACCAAATCGTTTTTAATAATTTTTGCGGAATAAACATTCGTTCAGCTTGTTTTGAAAAATATTTGTGGAGTCTACTATGCATATTTATGCAAACAAGACCCTATAAAATGAAAACATAGGGTTAATTTTGCATACATTGCACTACCTTTTAGTTCAAGATGTTTGTGGAGCATTTTAACCCTCTAAAGTGCCGGCTTAGCATACTTTTGTGTACAAGTTGGAAATAAGGACAAAAATTGCCGCTTTAAGTGAGAGTTAGAGGGTTAATATATTCTAAGAAATGAATCGCCTTACAAGTGTACTGAAGACATCTGTAATTATATAAAAAAAAATAGAAAGGGTTAAATTAGCATCAAAAAAAGGTGCAACACGAAAAAAAATAACCATATACGGACAACTCCACGTGATAAAAGACCAAAAAAGACCCGTGTCTCCCGGTTTTGCCCAAAGCCATGCACTTTTTTCATGGGCTCCCAAAGATTTAGTGCCTCGGTGTCATATTTGCAAAAAACTGATCATTTTCTCAGGCCCATATCTTAAAAACCGTTTGAAAAATCGAATTTTCGGGCAATTTTTCACTTTTGCGGCTATCTAAACGGTGCTAAGAATCATTCCTAGGAAGTTCATGTGTTCAAAAAGGTTGCTTACTGAGATCTTAGGTACATTTTTGTAGTTGATTTTTCCTTGAATTTTGAACGGTTTGCTACCTATGGACCTGAACAGTGGAAAAAAAATAAAAAAAATCGAATTTTTACAAGTTTTTTGAGATTTTGATCTTGAAGATGATTTTTTTTGGTTTTATATGTTCTTTATGGCAAGAGCTACAACTTTGTATCAAAGGGTAAATCCACATTTCAAACAGTTTGCAAGATATGAGCCTAAGAAAATGATCACTTTTTTGCAAAAACGACACCGAGGCCCCAAATCTTTGGGGGCCCATAAAGTTAGTGCATAACTTTGGGCAAAACTGGGAGACACGGGTTTTTTTATTGTTTAGCACGTATAGTGTCCGTATATGGTTATTTTTCAATGACTCAAAAAATCAAAAAGCAAATTAAATTTCAAAATAAAAGACTTCTTTTATGGTTATTTTTTTTTTTTTAATTTAGGAGAAAACAAAACTAAAATAATAAGATGACAATTTATATTAAATCAGAATAAGGAAAACCAAGGCGAATTCATTTTTCAGGTGGCGTTGAAAGCACAACTGTAATACTTTTTTTCTAAATTAGAGAGACGAATGTCAAAAGTTACTTGTGTTTTTGAAATATCGACCAACGAAAGCAACAAATAAGATCAGGGACCGTAAAATTTAAACATAATAACTCTTCATGTTAGAGCCAACGGTGACCTAGCGCGTCATATATCAATAGATTCGTGCTGACGAGCTCTTTCAGAATCTGTGATGTTTTCCGTTTAAAATAAAACTGATTTGAGGAGTTTTGATCGCAGGTCGCTCAATACCAACTCAATACCAATGCTCAATAGCAACCAAATGCGATGTTTGAGATTGGGATGTATTACAAACATCCGGCGAAGATGGGAAAACATGCGGCGAAGATCGGTAAGCTTCCTTGCTTGTCGACGGTCGATCATCGCATTGGTTATTTTTATCTGCAAAAAGCAAAAAAAAATAAAAACCATTTAAAAAATATTTTATAAAACTTACTTGCTTCTCCAACCTTAAAATCCGGACGATCACTTCTTTAAGATGGCTTCGAGCACACATGAATTGTAAAGGATCCTTTGCAATGATGCACTGAAGACGCGTATTCTAATATAAAGCTGCAAGGAATGTTGGATTGTTAAGCAGCATTTTCTCACGCCGTTCTAATTTTATCTAAAATTTCAGAGCTGTCGGGCTTCGCTAAAAATATTGCTCTTCTGGAAGCATATGTGTGGCGATGTATACAGGTTCCAAGACGGTTAATAAGGCTTCCATATTTTCTGTTGTGACTAACTCGACACATGTTTTTTTAATTTCTTCCGAAAATCTTAGTTTTTTTTAATGGAACTTCATATTTGGTCTCCTCAGTATTCAGTTCCATATTGTATTGCTGTTTATGCTTCTTGATTAAATGACGCTTTAAATTGCTCACATGATCACCTTTAACCCTAGAAGGCTTACCCACGTAAATTTTACGTGTAGTTTTTTTTTATTATTGTTGCTACACAAGCATCCAGTGATCTAACGGTACCAAATTCAACAAGTGCTTTTTTCAATAGTTTACGAGCAAACGCAAAGAGATGAACAATGAAATTCTAGTCGTGAAAGTGCTTTTAGAGCGACAACATTAAAAGCCTATACGTACAAATTACGTAGTGTTAGTGTTAAGAGTTAAATTTGTGTACGTCAATTCTCGCTCTAAAAGAACTTTAACGACTAAAAATGCTTTGTTTATGTTTTTGCGTTTGCTCAAAAACTATTGAAAAAAGCATTTGTTGGATTTGGTACCGTTAGGTCACTGGATGCTTGTGTAGCAACAATAATAAAAAACTACACGTAAAATATACGTGGGTTAGCCTTCTAGCAAAAAAAAAATAAATAAAAAAATACAGTGCTTTAGATAAAATTTCATAGTACGAAAAATTTACGTGGTGTTAGTTTTAACGTATAATAATATAACGTTAGCTTTCTAGGGTTAAAAAACTTAATTACACAACCGGCATACATGTGTATTATCAACTTTTTCAAAAAATTTACGATTTGTAAAATCGGAATTACGACCCATATTCACAATTTTAACTTATTGAAATTAAAATTAATGCACAGAAAAAATTATTGCTCAAATACTTTCAAGCAAACTTATTTGTTTTAGATTTTCTTTTAATTTTTATAAATTTTTTTACTGTTTCTATTAATACTTTTGTTTGATTTTTATTTATGCAACAAAAATGTTGAAAACTTTTCAAAAAATGATGAACGCGTTATTGTTTTCAACTTTTAATAGCTTTTGTATGAAATATTTAACGCACATTTGGCAAACAAACGGTCACATTTGGCAAACAATTGACGAAAAAACGGAACCACTACGTTTGCTCAGTATTAGTGTAATTTATCTGGTATTCTATATTACAATACAAGATTAATTATGCTGCAAAAGGCTACTTTTACATAAGTTTTAATAAGTGCGAATACATATTTAAAAAAAATATATTAGAATCAAAGAAAATAAACTAAGTTTGTCTCTCAGTTAAGCTTTTTAAGTCAAATGTTTGCTATATGTGACTATAGCTTAAAGGCTAGATTACACTATTATACTTAGTATTAATACATGTCAAAAACTCAAGTAATATGACAAAGTGTGATTGCAATGTGTCACGAAAATGACAAGTATTATGAAAAAAGTTTAACATCCCATAACACTTCATCGTTTTTTTAAAAATTTCTAAACAATAATACTTTTCATTGGATCAGGGTTGCATTTTATTTCATGTGTGAGTGTTTATACTTTGTGTGATGGTGTGAACACAAACTGTCATGTTAAATTAGATTTTTTGACAGTCGCAACAAAACTCATTAGATTTCTATCTCACAAAGTATTATGAATACGTAAGACTTGTGAGATAGTGTAATCTAGCCTTAAGCAGTACTACTTCATGAGATAAATACGAACAACAATAAAAACCCTTGCACAAAGTACACCCAATCCTGTTTTAGCACCGTATTTTTTACCGTGAAAAATATTACAACAAGCGTATATAATGACAACTGTCCCCAATGAACAAACCTTGTACTTATTTTATTATGAGTAAAACATAACTAAATTCAAAAAAGAAACACAAGTTGCCAAATTGACGAAAAACATATCGGACCAATCTACTGGTGTTTGTTAATTGAAAATTTATTTGCGTAAAAATATTTTTAAATGTCAAAAACAAATTAACTAATTATCAAGATTATTTGTTGAAAAAAATCAGATTTTTGCAATGAACTTAGTGCAAAATAAATGGTTTTAATATGCAAATTTGTTTCTGACGGAAAAAATAAAACTCATTTGAGCTTTATTTTCTGACGGAAAACATAAAACTCCTAAAATGAGTTTTATTTCTGACGGAAAACATAAAACTCCTAAAATGAGTTTTATTTTATGATGGCGAAATAAAACTCCTCAAATCAGTTTTATTTTATGAAGGCAAAATAAAACTCTATTTTTAGGAGTTTGTTTCGACCTTTTATTTTTACGTTGGAAAATAACTGTTAAAGAAAGAGTTTATTTTCAATTCACAAAACAACTGTTATAAAATAACTTTTTTGATATCACTTATAACCGTTACGGTCTCTGAATAAAATACAATGTTGTGTTTTTGGTCTTGTTACTTGTTGTAGTATTCGCCTTGAGGAAAACGTTATAAATAACACTGTGCATGAAATTGACACTTTTTTTCGTGACAAACCGGGCATATGGCGTTTCAACATAATTCGGGGACGCTGAATCCAGTGGTGCCCGCGGTTTTTTCAGATTGGCTCTGGTTTTCGAGATATACCGTTATTTCGAAAATGGAGGAGGTTGCTCAACATTTATTCGCGTAACTCAAAAACGGTTTAGTTTATTGAAATTACTAAAAAAACCGAAATTCCGCAATAAAATATCATTTCAGAAAAGTAAAACTCTTTTTCTAATATGAGTAGTCGTTATTGAAACATAATTTTTTTTTTGAAAAAAAAATTAATTTTTTTATCAAAATTTCGAAATTTTTGTTTTTTAAAAATTCATAAAAAATTAAAAAATGCAGCTAGGCTTCTAATTTTTTGCAGACTTATAAAAAACGAAGCTACAAACAAAATAAGCCATAAATGATTAAAATCTGTTTGCAACTTTTGATTTTATTCACAAAAGTCGACAACTTTTTCATTAATTTAAGAATTTCCCTTAGGGGGCTCCCATACAAATATTGCGTTTTATGAAATTCTTAAATTAAATAAAATTTGTCGACTTTTGTGAATAAAATCAAAAGTTGCAAACAGATTTTAATCATTTATGGCTTGTTTTGTTTGTAGCTTCATTTTTTACAAGTCTGCAAAAAATTAGAAGCCTAGCTGCATTTTTTAATTTTTTATGAATTTTTAAAAAACAAAAATTTCGAAATTTTGATAAAAAAATTAATTTATTTTTCAAAAAAAAATTATGTTTCAATAACGACTACTCATATTAGAAAAAGAGTTTTACTTTTCTGAAATGAAATTTCGGAATTTTGGTTTTTAGTAATTTCAATAAACTAAACCGTTTTTGAGTTACGCGAATATATGTTGTGCAACCTCCTCCATTTTCGAAATAACGGTATATCTCGAAAACCAGAGCTAATCTGAAAAAACCGCGGGCACCACTGGATTCAGCGTCCCCGAATTATGTTAAAACGCCATGTGCCGGGCTTGTCAGTTTTTTCAACTAGCATAGTGTAATTAGTATTGTGGTTATTTTGTTGAAATATTTATGGTTTTTAATCCAAATTTTTAATTAGACTTAAGTACATTAAATTTAATTTTCATTAAATTATTTTTTTGAAGAAATCAATTTTAGAACACGAAAATTCATTAAAATTGTTATTGATAATCTTTCATTCTTGACCGTGGCCGGGATTCGAACTGCGGCCGGCAGGTTACCATGACATGTTTCGATCGCAACCACTCGATCTCCTCAGATGGATTTGCCGCTTTACACTCGCAGCCATCGAGTGGTTGCGATCGAAACATGTCATGGTAACCTTTCATGTTGTAAAATTCCTTTCTTCATAAAAATAATTTAATGAAAATAGAATTAAAAATTTGGATTAAAAACCATAAATAGTTCAACAAAATAACCACAATACTTATTACTGTTAAAGCTAAGGCACGAGCTCTATGTGTTCATTTGTCCTTCAAGTTGTGCTGAAAAAGGTCAACAATAAAAAGGAAAGACAAAAGGAAAAAACAAAAAAAAATGTACTTTGGACTTCAAGAAGAATTCTTGACAAAAATTACGAAAAAACAGAAGTAAGGAAAAAACATGTAAAATCAATTAAAATGGATAATCATTCAAAAAAGCAAACTTCGATCTACCAAAGGTTAAAATACAATTTGGTTTAAGGAGCAGTCGTCAGCAGTCGTCGATGGCTGCGAGTGTAAAACGGCAAATCCATCTGAGGAGATCAAGTGGTTGCGATCGAAACATGTCATGGTAACCTGCCGGCCGCGGTTCGAATCCCGGCCACGGTCAAGAATGAAAGATTATTAATAACAATTTTAATTAATTTTCATGTTGTAAAATTCCTTTCTTCATAAAAATAATTTAATGAAAATTAAATTTAATGAACTTAAGCCTTATTAAAAATTTGGATTAAAAATGTATTTTATAATTGTCATTATCAGTCCACAAATGGATCAAATGAAATACTTTAAGCTTTTATAGGTATAATTTGAATAACACTTGAAGGCAGTTTATAATTGCAGCAAAAATGTTTCTTGTTTAACCGTTAAGTTCGGTATCGGGTTCAGTTTAAATTCGGTTTCGTATAAAGTTCGGCTTCATGTTCGATCTGAAAATTGCATTAGACCGGACACTAATGAAGCCTAATGCCTGATTTACCAATTTGTTCCAAAATCTGTGCTTTTTTTATTCATTACTCACTCAATACACAGAAATTTTAAATAAAAGTTTACGGCTTATATATTTTTTCTATATATTTGCAGATTTAAAATATACAACTTGCAATTTCAATCGGACGAAGTACAAGAGCGAATAACTGTTGATGGTCCACAAGTGGGAAATTGGTTTGCAGTGGCTTTTGTTAGTTGGACAGATCCAAACAATGATCGTATTGAACAACAAGGTAAGACGAACATTCAACACAAGTATGAAGAAGATTCTTTCAGATATTTTTTACCTTCTCCCATTTTATTGCCAGTAGTGGTGAATGTTATAGTTAGTTTGTCATTTCGTTTGAAACTTATTTAATATTCATCTAAGACCCCATAAAGTATATATATTCAGGGTTCTTGAGTAATTCCAAGTCGATTTAGCAATGTCCGTCTGTTAAAAACATGCCCACTTTCGAAACACTCAGTAGAAAAGGAAAGTTTGGTTAAATTGTTTCTAATTCTCCTAAGCAGCTTGGGACTAAAATGCGGCACAATGGATTCATTAGGTAAAAAGGTTTGAATCCAAATGTGGACACCACCCTAAAAAATGTATACTTACATAAATTGCTGAAAAATGCACCGATTGTTATTATATTTACTAAATTTCGTGATGATCGGTCCTCTCAGAGAACATCTGAAGCTGTAAAAAATAATTTCATTGTTGTAAAATTTGGTCTGGCATAGTTTTAGAAGGCAATAAAATTAAGTAAACTAAAATTTATTCATGTTTATTAAAATTTACTAAATAGAAATTGCGCAAATCTTTAATAAAAATGTTCGTATTCAACTTCTTCAGGGACCACCATTTAATTTGAAGTTTTATTTAATTTTAACACTTTTTATGTGGGCAATTGGCCTTGCACGGTACTGTGAATTGTTGTTGTGATGCATTTTTGTCGTATTCGCCAATGGAAACACCATTTTTTAAATCCCCCTTTTTTACTACTCAACCGTAATCAGATTGAATATTTGATCTTCAAAAGAAAACTTTATGTTTCCGATCTAGGTGCTATCAATCAGATTCAACACAAGAGAGAGTACTATATTCGTCAATGCCGAATCTTTTATACCCTTCACCATGGTGCGATAAGAACACAAAGTTATTTATATATATATATATATATATATATATATATATATATATATATAATGTTGGCTGAAATTTCGGCCCTTGAAGTTTTTAAATTTCTTGGCCTAAAAAAACTTACCTGGCAACATGCTTTTGCAATATGTTTTTTGCATTTTGTTTTTTCTTAACCTACTTACAACTACAATCAGCGTTGCCGTTGGTGCCACTAAAGTAGCAATTTGCCACTTTTTCGACTGCTTGGATACTATTTGGCCACTTTTACAAAATGCACCCAAATGTGCTACTTTTTGAAATTCTTGCCACTTTTTTGTTACTTTTTACGTTAGGAAAATATACTTTTTTTCTTTCTTTAATATATAAGTAATGTATATATAAAACACATTACATAAATATCTTATATTTGCTGCAACAATGTCATAATCCAAAAAACATGTTTGGCAGAAAACGAGTTTAACGTTTTTGAATTACTAAGGAATTAAAATTAATATTTTATAAAAATTACTTCTCGAGGGAAATATTTACAAAATAGAATCTCGGAATTTATTTATTTTCATATTATTCGAATGTGTATTCTAAGTCAAATTACAAAAAAAAAAAAAAAAAAAAAAAAAAAAAAAAAAAAAAGCTTTTGAGGATTGTAATTTGACTTAGAATACACATTCGAATAATATGAAAATTGATATATACAAAATATTTATTTTAGTTTTTACAACAAATGAGCCATTTGTAAGTAAGTATGTAGTATGTCCATTGTAATACAATAAATTGTTTTTTAGTGTATATAATTACTATATACTGTTTTTTGTTATGTTTTTATACCATTTATTTTATACCATTTATAAAATTATAATACATAGAAAAAAAGCGTTTAAAATACATAATGTGCTGTACTTGTTTTAATTTTCAAAGATGTGCCCCTTTTTTTTTGGTGCCACTTTTTTTGTAGACATCCCCTTTTTTTGGTACTTATTGAAAATATCCGACGGTAACACTGACTACAATTAATGTTGGAAGAATACCAATCAATTGTAGTGGGGAATGTAAGAAGAGATACACTCACTGTTTATTGTTGATGTTTTTGTTTAAACTTTGATATTGTTACAAGTAGAACTGTTGCTTATGATTCTTATACGGTTAACAGTTTTATTTCGTTTAATATCTTTAGTGTTTCTATAATCTTTATGGATAAAGTTTCCTGATTATTTGGCCTAAGCAACCAGTGAAATGCGCATAGGAATAGCTTATCCCATCAACAATAAACTTCAAGTGTTTTTATCAAGAATAAAAACTGGGAATTAAGCACGAATAACAAAATCTTTTAAATTAAAATTTTGTATACCCAAAAATTACTTTTGATAAGTAGCATATATTTTTATTTTTTTTTGGACTGTGATATTAGTAGAACATGCATATTTATTGAAAAATTGTAAGTATTTTTTTAAACAGGTCAAATAAAATCCCATAAATACAAAATATAGGGCTAACTTTTCTAAAAAAAAATTGATAAGATTTTATTTATAAGTCCTAATATACCATTTAGCTCAATAATGCTTTGCACTGTATTGAGTTAATTGCCACTTCTTTTATCTTCTATATAAATAAAAATGAGTTGATGTGGTTGGTTATCGCATCACATAAAAGCGGCTGAACCGATTTGGCAATTTTTTTTTTTTTTTTTTTTGACCCATTTCGTCCTAGCGATTTTTTTTCGAGTAATTTTATAAAACTTGGTGGTTGATAGATAATTTGGAACTAGAAAACACGAATCTGTAGTCCAAATTTTTTTAGTTTTTTGTTTTTGAGAAAAATGGTGTTCGATTAATCATTTAAATATAAATATATATATTTAAATATATTATAAACTGAAACTAATAAATTTTATTTAATTAAAGAAAAATAGAACAAGGCATTTATTTAAATTAAAAATATACAGTTAAACCTCGATTATCCGGCTCGCAAAGGACCGGGATGAGTATGGATACTAAAAAAAAAATTATTAATAGATATATCGAGTGATTCATCGTGAGGTTAAAACTATAATGAAAAATAAAACAAATAAATTTTAAAGTGAACTTAAAATTTTTATTATCGGTAAGAAAAACAATTGATGGCATTAACTGTATGAAAATGATATCATGGAAATGTTGGCTATGACTTCGTCTGAAGTGGTCCATTCGGAAGGTCCAATTTTGGGCGACTCATTCGAGCATAGCGCCTTGTATCAGGGTTGTCAGATTGATTTTGACATTTTTCGCCAAATTCAATGTCAAAAATCGCCAAAGCCTTTGTTTTTCGTTTTTTGACAATAAAATACTTATTTTAAGAATTATTAAAAATATTTTTTATGAATCCTAAAAAATAAATTTGTTCAGTATCGCAAAAATACGCCAAAAATTTAAAAAAGTCGCCATAATATATGTTTTGTTTAATGTTTATTTAGAACATAGGAAAAAGTAGTTAGTGAACACAAAAGAGGTACAATGTTCACTATAAAATAGTTTATAGTAGTCTACTAAAAGCAACAAAAAAAGAATTTTTGCAGTTAGTATTTAACAAATATTGGATATACATTTGTATATAAGTTGCACTTATCTAAAACGCTTCACCGGCAAAGCTCCCTATTTGTCTTCATTTTTGGAATACATTGTGAGAGAATTACATTTATTCAATGAAGGTACAAAAGAAGTGCTACATGAACTAATCACATTCATATAGTTTAAACCGTAATAACGCGTCTAGAAGTTCGTAATGCATTCTACTTCGAAAGCGAGGTTTTGTGGAGTTCATAGTTTTAACACAGGCAATAATTGTTGTAATTACCAGCATATAAAGTACAGCCAAATCAAGTGTCTTTAAATGGTATGTACCTGCCGTATCCATGTACACAGAAAAAATTATTTTTCCAATTCAAACAAAAAATTTGTAGAATCAAAACATTTGCATTTCGTTTATTGAAAAAAAACACTGATTTTTTCAAACAAATAATTTAACTGAATCAAACAAATAGTTTACTGAAAATCATATAAATTTCAAACAAATAATTTTGCTGAATCAAACAAAAAAGTTTTTGCACAAGCAATGACGCGCACACAAGCAAGCACTGTAGAAGTAGATGAAGGCAGAGCAGAGCGGCTCCGGCTGGCTTTGAGACACATTTTTTTGTTGGAATAATTTTTGCACCAAGTCTTGTTTATTCACACAATGTTTTTCTTCTTCACTCACTGTTCTGTATCCTTTCCTTGGCAGCAGACCGACTCGACATGTTTTTCGTTATCATTTTATTACTTTTATTTGATGTAGGTATTTAACTAAACATTTTTAAAAAATTGAATACGGGATTTTGTTTTTCATTCTTTTTTACCAACTTTGAAACCAACAAAAAATTTATTTTGTTTCTTCTAATGTTGTTGTTGTTTAAAAAGAGTGAAACGTTTTTTTACCTATTATTGTTTTTGTTGTTTTTTACTACAAACCTCGCCACGCTATTTTATCATCTTTCTTATAGTTGTACCTTTTCAAAGCGTCCAAAAATAGACTGTATGTGTTTTTTTTTTTGTTGTTCTTATATTTCACATAAAGAAGTGTTGCTTACGGTCAAATAAAAAAATGCAAAAACACGACAACAATAAAGAGCGTTAAATATTTCATACAAAATTATGAAAACTAGAAGCCAATAACGCGTTTATTATATTTTTGAATAGTTGTCAACATTTCTGTTGAAAAAATTTGTAGAAATTAAAAAATATTTCAAACAAGCGTTTGTTTGAAAATAATTCAGCAATAATTTTTTCTGTGTAGCTATAAAATATATAAATTAGATGAAATATCATCATTAAAACTCTTTTTACAATTAACAAACGCTAATTTTTTCGAGTGTGTTTCTCAAATATCAAAAGGTACGTTAGGATGCACAAAAATCTAACAACACCGTTTTTTATCTACACTGATAGAAAAATGCATATTCACATTGATGATGCCTTAACATCAGAATTGTGACATCAATGTTACTACAAATGGCATCAATGATGCTAAAAGTAACATGAATCCAATGACTAACGTCTTCGTAAATTTGTCATTGTTTACGTGTCATCTATTTTATGACTATAGTGACATCAATTCGATGCCACATTTTGTATATTATTAACATTATTTTCATGATTACAATGTATTATAAAAAGCAAAAATTCCTATATTCTACTTTTTTAAATTATTTAGTTAAATACATGAATTTTTTAAAGTAGAATGATTATGAAACCACATGAGGCATGGTGCTGGTGTCTTATTATTAAGAGTTCTGCTGTAAACAAAGGTCGTAATTCAACAAACGTGAAACAAACATATGCAACGGGTAAGAAAATAATAATATTCTCTCACTTTGACTTAAGTCAATTCCAATGACTTTGACTTAATGACAAACTGTCATTAAATTGATGCTAATGTGTCCTTTCTCCGATGTTACTGCGTCATCGCACTGAGGACATGTTCGTCATTTCTGTGATGCCGATGTGTCATCCCATTGATGACATAATTTCATTTTAACCCTGATGACATTTTGGCCAAGTGACGATGATGACAAGTGTCATGGAAATAACACGAGTAATGTTAGCTTCCAAAGCGTCAATCGAAGCTGACTTTTTCCTGAAGACCCCAGACATTACATTTCCCCAGAGAAAATAGTCTAAGCTATGATATCGCACGATCTAGGTGGCCAACTTACCATAGCAAAACATGAAATTAAGTGCTCACCCAAATGTATGGCTCGTAGCGCCGTCTTGTTGAAACCATTTCTCACCAAGAGTTGCTCTACTGGAGACCTACAGGCCCTGTTATCGGAAAAATCGTGCCGTTCCATTTGCCATTTTGGCGAAAGTAAGGTAATTGCTTCAGATATTTCCAAGGCGTTTAACAGAGTCTGGCATGGTGCAGTCTTGTCAAAACTTGTTGCATTTGGTGCCGGTGATTTATATCGAGTTTTATCAGAGATCGCACTATACGAGTTGTTATAGATGGGATTTCGTCAAATTCATTTAGGGGTGAGCAAGGCTTCGTTCTTTCTCCTACTATTTCTTATTTTTCTAAATGACATCCTATGTCAAACCTCCAACCCTATCTTTTTTTTTTGTAAATGACAGCAACCTTTGCCATTCGTAACCATTTAATTATAGACCAAGCGTAGCCGATGTTGGTGCTATGAGTCAGAACATGAATGATACGCTTGGCCGAGACCAAAAGCCGTACGTTTGTTCGTAACACACGTTTTTCCTCAAGAGTCCATCCTTTTGTGGTCGATTGGCCGGTAAACCATGCAACACATTACAGGGAAAATTCGTTTTCTGGTCGGACTGTTCGTATGTGGAATAACCTTCCTGCTGAAGTCTTTCCACTCACTCTCAACATGAATAAATTCAAGTATAATGTTCACAGACACTACTTCCTATTCTCACCTTCCCATAACCTTTTTTCCTGGTTCCAACCCAATGCAATGCATTAGTAGGGATCATTCCCTGAGTCCTGGTCGTAACTAAAAAAAAAAACATGGTGTGAGGTTACCATTGACGGTAACATTCTGATTTTCCTCAATTTTGAAACAATATGGAGCAATGATTACACTCTCAGCTACAGCTGCTATATTCACTTCACTGTGTGCTGGATGTGGTCTAACCGGTCAAGTATCCTCCACTAATGTAAACTGGGACTCAAATTTGCGAATGATCTTGGCAATAGTGGTTTCAGTAGACCGATTATGCGCACCGTAAGTTCTTCGAATCGTACGAAAAACATTTCTCACAGAACGCTAATTGTGCATTAGCTTTTTATTAATCAGCAAAAACAGAATAAATTTATTTCCGTTTATTCAAATGCGTGAATAATTTATTTTATGGTAATATGCGATGTTTCAGTTAGCCTTTCTGAGAAAAAACAAAAGTGCTCAATAGTGCCAAGTGTTTGAAAAATCGAAAACTACTTTTTAAAGTCAAATAATAAAAACACAATTGAAAAACACGTTTTTCATTTTTTAATAAATTATACAAAGTTTTCAGTTTTTAAAAAAATGCTAAAACTAATGTTTTTTCTTTCCCCTTGTTATGCAAGGGAGGAGTAATGGAGGTAAGAACCTGTATTTTTATATTTTTAGCTAACCACTTACAATATATAATATATTGTTTGGTTTGTAGAGTTATCCACGGCCAAATTTGATGCAAAAAATATTTGTAAAACATTTTAACCCTCTAAAGGGCCGTTTTAGTATACTTTTGTGTGGAAGTTGGAAAAAAGGTCGTAAATGACCCCTTAAAATAAGAGTTAAGCTTCGTACAGACGGTGGTCAGATCTTACAATGTTGTCATTAAAATTTACTAAAAATGTCTTGCAACTGTGTAAACATTGTACGCAATTTTCATTTGTCAGATGTGTTAAATTAATGCATCTGACAATGGCATTATTGTCAGAAAAATGACAACATTCTTAGATCTGACCATCGTCTGTAGGAAGCTTAAGAGGTTTAATCTATTTTAAGAAAGAAATCGCCATCAAACTCTACTAAAGACATCAGAAATAATTTTTTAGCTTTAAAGTACATTTAGTATATTTTTTTTTTACTTATTCCGAACGCATTTTAAAAAAATTCAAAAACTTCAGGGGCCGAAATTTCGAAAACCCGAGCGAACTTTTCAAGCCCCTTTTGCAGACTTGCTCTTCAAGCAATCTTGTTTCATTTCGCGTTGCAAGTATTAAGGCTGACGGCGATGACCCGAATTTTGCTGCACTGTGTAATTTAATATAAAGTATATGCATGTAAAAGACATTTTTGAGCCAACCATTTAGTTACCAAAAAATAGCCGAATTATCTCGATATTTTTAATACATTCTTTATGATTTAGTGCGATATAAAAATCCTTTTGTGTACAATATTTTCGAAATCATTTGCACTCCAAGTAGGATTTTTCAATTTGCAGGATATTTATGTATATTTGTCTTGAATTCATAGAACGTGTTGCAGAAATTTTTCATGATTTTCTTTTGTCGACAATATTTTGTATCTTTTGTAGAAAATTTACACACATTTAGGAAACATCAGTTGCAGTCTTTTGAAAAGTCAAATAAAAATGCTTTTAAAGACCTGATGCATTGCACCAGTCTCAAGGTTAACCATACACATTAACGCAAACAAACTTCTCATTGTTTCACACAATATGAAATGTGTGGTGGTGTCAACTTAACAGGATTAAAGTGGTTTATTTGAAAAGAGGACGGTTTCAGTACATTCATGCCTTTTTTCTTAAACCGCCTAATGGTCTGAAATATATACATTTTTTTTTTTTTTTTTTTTTTGAATAAACACCAACAATTTTTAACAAAATAATTTATTAAAAAATAGTATTGAGGGTAATTTTACTCAATTCAAATAAGGTATCGTACAACTATTAGAATATTTTAAAATTGTTCGTTGTTAAATAAAATTTGCATTTCTTTTTTATTCTTTTGACTTTTTCTACACTCAAAAAAATAATTAATCCCTCCGTACTTAAATCAATCCGAAGCGGTATTAATAGTACTATGAGTACGGATTGATTCAAGTACGTATTATTCAAGTGCGAAACACTTAACCTACACATTATTTAGCCCGAATTCGTACTTGAAATGATCCGAAAATGAGATTGATTAGGGTGAAATTAATTTTGAACCAATCCCAAAACGCGCTTAGTTCAAGTAAAGTTGATTCAATCCCGAATGCGTACTTAAATTAACCAAACGTGAAATTGGAAGGAGAATTTTATTGTGATTTCTTACACCTTACAAAATTTAAATTATAAAACACTAGTATCATTCCCGATCAGTGTGACCACAACTAAAAAAAATTGGATGCTAAATGGGGCTTAAAACAATGCTAAAAATGCTTTAAAAAAAAATTTGAAAATGCTAAAAAAAATGCTAAATTTTCTTAAATAATTGTATCATTATAATGAATGAATTATATATTAATTTACCTGAAAATATTACATTTCTTTAAAATTTATGTATTTGGATAAAATATGCAAATATTTCTTTCAGTCTTAAAACAAATGTATAGATACATAAAATAATTCTGATAGTGCATAGAAAATATTCCTGAAAAATAATGAAGGAATAAGACTATTAAAGTATGACAACTTTATAAATTGTAATTTGACTTAGAATACACATTCGAATTAATAGGAAAATTTATGGTACACAAAATATTTAAAAAAATGTGTTCATTTGTCCTTCAAGTTGTGCTGAAAAAGGTCAACGAGAAAAAGAAAGACAAAAAATGAAAAAACAAAAAATGTACTTTGGACTTCAAGAAAAATTCTTGACAAAAAGTACGAAAAAACAGAAGTAAGGAAGAACATGTAAAATCAATTAAAATTGATAATCATTCAAAAAAGCAAACTTCGATCTACCAAAGGTTAAAATACAATTTGGTTTAAGGATTGATGTTTGACTATTGACGTCAGCAGTCGTCGATGGCTGCGAGTGTAAAACGGCAAATCCATCTGAGGAGATCGAGTGGTTGCGATCGAAACATGTCATGGTAACCTGCCGGCCTGGGTTCGAGCCCCGGCCACGGTCAAGAATGAAAGATTATCAATAACAATTTTAATTGATTTTCATGTTGTAAAATTCCTTTCTTCATAAAAATAATTTAATGAAAATTAAATTTAATGAGCTTAAGCCTAATTAAAATTATTAAAAATTTGGATTAAAAACCATAAATGGTTCAAAAAAATAACCACAATACTAATTATTTAAAAAAAAAAAAATTTGGAATAGTTTTAACAAAAAAAAAAAAAAAAAAAAAAACAGGAGGCCCTATGTACAAAATATTACATGATAAACGCTTAAAGCCCTAACCTACAGTTTGCAAAATATGCAACATTGTCAACTGTCAAAACAACTGGTAGGTTTTACAAGAAAAGTAGAAGAAACATAAATTACACTATGGAACATTTTTGGGATTATTGTCTGGGGGGTGAGAAATTCCAAGTCAGGGTGATGATACTAGGTCCGTATAGTAAAAAATAGTAAAAAAAATAGGGTTTGGCGTTCGTATGTGTCAGTTTTTTTTTATGACCTTTTAAATTTTTTCCTTATCTTGATGTTTTTTCGCTTAGTTGTAACATTTTGGCAAAAACGTAGTTTAACATAACTCGAGAACCACTTGTCCGATTTTGATGAAACAAATTTAGAAAAATTAAGAATTACAATTTCTCTAATCTGTTTCTATACCGTTTTCCTATATGTGCAACACTTTCGAAGTTAAAAATTAATGTATGAAGGGAAAAAAGTATTTTTTGCCTAAAAATTTAAATATTTTTTTTTTAAATTCATAAAAAATCCAAAATGGAAAAAAGTGCCAAAACTAATTACTTTTGCGTAAAGTCACATAACTCATGAGCAAAAAAAGGCATAGATCATGAAAGGCATAGATCATGATCGATGCACGCGTTTCTCATTTATTCACAATTAGGTAAATGTATGAATTTCAAAAATTTGCTCCAGATATGCACAACATTATTTGGAGAAAACATTGACACTCACAAGCCGAACTCTCTCATATTTTTCTACTGTACTAAAAGAGAAATATTGATGTGGCAACACTGGTTCTGAAATGTTCACATAAAACATGCATTGTCATTATACTTCTTCTCTTTCTCACACTGGTTCTGTGATTTTTGTCATTCAACAAGTGCCGACGAACGCGAACAGTAAAAGTGATTTTTCTCCAGTTTTTTAAAGTGAACAAAAGAGAACAGAATATGGAACTGTGCAAGGCAGATATAAATAGCTTTTGCTACTGCTGTGGTCAATATGTCTCAACATATAAAAAAAAGGGGAAATTTCAGCACTGATTTTGTTCAAACATACGAGATGTACTTCAACCAAAATGTTATAGTAAACGAAAATTGGGTACCAAATATAGTGTGTAAAAGCTGCTAGAACCGTCTAATGGATTGGAAAAATAGAAGACGTGAAAGTATGCCATTCGGTATCCCAATGACTTGGACTAATCCTGGCGAAGGTCACAATCCATTGAATTGCTATGCATGTGCGAATAAAGGAGCCGCAAAAAGGATAAGAAAATCGTATAATTACGTTGGTGTTGCAAGTGCCGCAACACGATTGCCTCATTCGGACCACATTCCTGTGCCAAAAGCTTCTAGCCCAGATATTTTCTCTTCTACGACTGCTCCGACATATCATGCACGTGATGATCCCCCATATGAGCCATCAGTATCCAATGAGCCAATTTTAATAAATCAAAATAAGCTTGATTCAATTGTTGCCAAGTTGGAATTAACACAGCATAAATCGGAAGAGCTGGCTTCCATTTTGAAATCAAACAATTTGTTGGCACCCGGTGTGAAAGTCACAGCTTATCGAAGTCGTCAGGCAACACTCCAAAGTTTATTCCTTGTGAATGATGAAAAAACTTCTGCATATTGCCCGGATGTAGGAAAATTGATGGACGCAATGGAAATAAAATATGAAGCAGATGACTGGAGATTATTTATTGACAGTTCAAAATTCAGCTTGAAGGCGGTTTTACTGCATAAGACCAATAAAAAACCTTCAGTTCCAATCGCCTATAGTACAAAAACGAAAGAAACATATGATGCACTGGAAAATATTTTAAAAATGGTTAACTACGCCAAACATATGTTGCGCATATGCTGCGATTTAAAAGTTGTAGCAATGCTTTGCGGTCTTCAAAGCGGCTATATAAAATATATGTGCTTTTTGTGCGATTGGGACACACGATTTTCCGGTGACCAATATGCATGCCACGGATGGAAACTCAGAGAGCACAGCAGGTTACAAACGGCCAATATTATTCGTGAACCTCTAGTGCCGAAGGAGAAGATATTGCTGCCTCCACTGCATATTAAACTTGGAATTGTTAAGAATTTTATCAAAACTGTCGCCAAAAGAGATGAAGTTTTCTTGTGTTTGAAACTAATTTACCCGAGACTCAGCGAAAGTAAAATTAAAGAAGGTAAGTTTTAATATCACATTCATTTCCCATGATTTTCCATCTTAACAAATTAATTTTTTCCAATCAGGCGTACTAAATGGTCCAGATATACGAAAGCTGATTAAAAGTGACGCATTCAACAATATTTTGATTGACGCTGAATTGAATGCATGGCAGGCAATCAAAGAAGTAATAGAAGGCTTGTTAGGAAAGCATCGTTCTAACAACTACGATGTTTCTGTCGCAAGGATGTTAAGAGCATTCTCGGAAATTGGTGTCCACATGTCCTTGAAAATCCATTATTTACATCATCATCTGGACTTCAACAAACAATTGGCTACCGAATCTGATGAACAAGGTAAACGCTATCATCAAGTTGCTATGCCATTTGAAATGAGGTAATACTGATTTTTTATTTTTTCAAACTCATTTTTCAAATTGCGGAAATTTGCTGGCGAGTAAGCTTGTGTGGCAAGACAAGGATGATCTTGATGATAAAGAATTTTCAGGAGATGCAGAAGGGCCAACAGTGGAGTCACACATTGACATTATTTGTGGTTCAGAAACTGATGATAGCGATGAATGCGATGCCACTAGTCCCGAACAACCACCATCGAAAAAGTCTCACTTTTACTGTTCGCGTTCGTCGGCACTTGTTGAATGACAAAAATCACAGAACCAGTGTGAGAAAGAGAAGAAGTATAATGACAATGCATGTTTTATGTGAACATTTCAGAACCAGTGTTGCCACATCAATATTTCTCTTTTAGTACAGTAGAAAAATATGAGAGAGTTCGGCTTGTGAGTGTCAATGTTTTCTCCAAATAATGTTGTGCATATCTGGAGCAAATTTTTGAAATTCATACATTTACCTAATTGTGAATAAATAAGAAACGCGTGCATCGATTTTCATGATCTATGCCTTTTTTTGCTCATGAGTTATGTGACTTTACGCAAAAGTAATTAGTTTTGGCACTTTTTTCCATTTTGGATTTTTTATGAATTTAAAAAAAAAAAATATTTAAATTTTTAGGCAAAAAATACTTTTTTCCCTTCATACATTAATTTTTAACTTCGAAAGTGTTGCACATATAGGAAAACGGTATAGAAACAGAATAGAGAAATTGTAATTCTTAATTTTTCTAAATTTGTTTCATCAAAATCGGACAAGTGGTTCTCGAGTTATGTTAAACTACGTTTTTGCCAAAATGTTACAACTAAGCGAAAAAACATCAAGATAAGGAAAACATTTAAAAGGTCATAAAAAAAACTGACACATACGAACGCCAAACCCTTTGAGGGTTTTACTATACTGACCTAGTACCATCACCCTGACTTGGAATTTCTCACCCCCCAGATTGGCTGTTGTACTGTGTTATTAACAGTTTAAGGCGATTAATAAATTTATCATTTTAAGTTTTTTGCTTCTTCAGTAAAATTTTCAAAATGTTAGATAGGGCTTTTTGCGTTTTAGGTAACGATATACATACATATATATTATTAAATACAAAATAAAAAAAATTGTCATTGAAAACATAAAAGGCTATTTAACAGCATTTTCAGTAAATTTAATTACACATTAAACATTATTTGAATAGTTTTCCTAAACTGCCAAAGTGTTGGTCAAAATACCATTAGAATATGAGATCAACAGTAATGATAAAATCTCTGCAACATATTTTTAGCCTTTTTAGTCCACATCTAACGTAAATCAATGAATTCAATGCCATCCTATTTCTAATCTTGGTTTTTATAAGGTTCATACCGCTAGAAATTCTTTCAACTTCCGCGTTAATAAATGGCAAAACCAAAAACTTCATAACAAAAAAAGCTAACTCGTTGAAAGCATTTTCTTTTAAAGCGTTTTTGTTCCTATAAGCACCTATCCAAAATGCAATAGTGGAACTTTGGTTCATCCATTCGTAGGCATTAAGCTTTTGCCATTGCTGTCCCAAAACCTTTATTTCTTCTTTAGTAAAATCTATCTTTAAAGTTTTTCTGGTGTTTACAGGGTTGCTATTATTATACATTTGTATGAACGTATAAATGACAAAATACAATGATAGAGATTGACAGAAATGTTAAGTTAGTTGTGAGATAGCAATATATAAAATTTATAAGATTTAAAAATGCAAAAAAAATATTACAAAAATGCTGAAAATAATGCTATTTGAAAAATTCGCTGCTAAATCCAAATAAATAATGCTAAATTCAGCAGTGAAAATGCTAAAAGGGTCACACTGTTCCCGATATGGTTATTACTTTAAAAACTAAATGTACATATATAACTGAATAAATAAACTAAATGAGAAGCAAAAGTTCTCAATTTTACTCTTTAAACATTAAAATAATGTGTTTATGTCTTATTAAGTTGTTTTTGTTGTTTCTACACACAATAAGCAAATCGTTATCAACTTCTTGTGTGGTGTTGTTGAAGTGTCTGCAACAAACTTTGATAAGTTTAATGGGCAGTGTGGCCATATCCAAAAATATTTTACAGCTAAATCGGCTTTGAAATAATGCTAAAAAATGATAAAAAAAAATATGTAAACTGCCAAAAAATAATGCTAAAATTTAAATGTTTTGTTATTTTAGTTACAATACCTTTATACTTGATTTATTTTACATAATTCTTCCCTATAAACTCACATCATATCAATAGAACAAACTGATTAAAAAACAAGTAAGAGTGCTATATTCGGCTGTGCCGAATCTTAGATACCCTTCACCATTTTGCGAGCAGAATACAGAGCAACTAGACAAAAACAAAATAATTTTTACATATACATACATATTTACAATACTAAAAACTTTATTATCAATTACATTTAAAAAGCGAAAACTGGAAATTTTTTTTTAAATAGTTTTGAACATAAAAATTTAAAAAAATTTTGTTTTGAAAAACTAAGATTCGACTCGCAGTTTATAACCTAAACAAACCTCCTAGACAATTGGACCATAAAGGAACGTTGTTTGAATATCATTAAAATGAAATATGGCCCGTTTTATTGTTCACAACTCAACTCATTTGAGGTGTAATTATTTTTAATGTTTTTGTTCACAACAATAGAGCAAAGTTTTAACTATAATACAAATCGTTAAATCAACTTCTCTCCTCAGAAGGACCCAGAATACATATACTTTATATGTCTAAGATCAATATTGTAGAAATTACAAACGGAATGACAAACTTATATATACCCTTTTCCACATGTGGTGAATGGTTTAAAAAGAGTAATTTATGGGATTTCAGTATTTCGATTATAACTCAGCCATTTTTTAACCGATTTGACAGATTTATATACCGACGTGCTTAAGAAAAAATTTGCCAGTTAGTTGGGATATAAATCTTGAACTCGGGAAGATCTATGGTTCCCGTTGGAAGTCAGCCATTTTTACCACTAAAAACCTTTTTAAGCTTCCGCGTTGTTAAATGGCAAAACCAAGAACTTCATTGCAAAAGCAGCTAATTCACTGAATGGATTTTCATTTTATGCCATTATTTATATCCATATCTATTAATCCAGAAATCAACTGTTGAGTTCTTATTTAACAATTCATATGAATTTAGTTTCTGCCACTGATGTTCCATAGTTGTAATTTCTTCTATAGTGAATGATATCATTTCTGTTTTCTACACAAAAAAAGTTAGGATTTGTTAAATTATGAAAATTGTTTGGCAATCGTTGTCTTAGTGGACATATTAATTGAGCTATAAAATCTCGGCATGTAATTCGTATTTGTTTTTCTATTTCAAAAGTTATGATATCTCTTTTCAATTCCAAAAAATTTTTTTAATTGCAATTGAGGGAAAAAATCAGCTCAACATGAATTTAATGGATCAAACTAATCAAATTTTAAAACAATTTGATATGAAAGGTCTTTTCAAAAATTGTACAGTTTCTCTAGCAAAAAAGTAGGGATTTGTATGTGCATTCAACAAAAAAGTGTGGTAGATTTTCAAAAAAGATTACTTGAATATTCTTAAATTATATACTGCTAAAAATGCTAAATATGTAGTTAAAAAATGCTAACTGCTAAATGGAAAAATAGCAGCTAAATCAGACAAAAAATGCTAAATTTAACTGCAAAAATGCCAAAATGGCCACGCTGTTAATGAGATTAAAGCTCTCACTTTGTATTTTTGCTCACAGAGTGACACTACCAACGAAAAGTTTAATCTTTTTTTTTACTTGGTTTAAGAATATTGTACTTATTTTGAGAAATTCCGGGATTGATTTTCGAGAGTAATCCTATTAAGGATTGTTTAAAGTACGTTTTAATGTTATTCGTACTTGAATTTTTGAGTACGACTAGTACTAAAAGTAAATATAAAAAACTTAATTCATCCCGAGTGTTTTTCTTTCTGTGAATGTTTCATTACAACAAATATAAATATTTAAGCATAACTCGGCAGGTACTTTGTAGCTTGAAACGAATTTCTCGTTTTAGTGCCGGCTCGCACACGTCAAGTTTGAATTGTCATGTCTTGAGTTTTTAGGAGAAAGGGGAAAAAAGATGGCATTCTCTTTTTCCTTCTCTCCTAAAAGCTCAAGACTTGACAAGTCAAACTTGACGTGCGTGAGTCGGCACTTAGATACTAAAAGTCCTCTCAACTTCAGCGTTTAATTAGGGATATTTTGTATATTTATAGCAAAACTATTGTTTGTGTGTAGAAATTAGTAGGAGCTCTGGAAGGGAATTTGTTTAATTTTCTCTGAGTCGATCAAATAAACAAAATAATTAATTTATTTTGTTTACTCAGAATTTGTCAAAAGCCGAAAAGAAAATGTTCGCAGGATTGAAAATAATGATACGAAATAAAACAAGTATTAGCATTTTGAATAAACTATGTAAAATTATTAATTAGATTTCTGTGTGGGTGGATTATCTTTCGCTAAAATAACAAGAAAGATAAATCGTTAAGGAAGTACGGAAACAGCATTTATGACATTAAGTTTGAAGGACGGTGTTTCCTGGACAAATATATGCTTTTTGTGGTTGTAAAATGGGTTTTTAGTGATGTCTAAATGAATGTTATAAAAAAGTACGATAGGCACATAAGGCTTAATTTTGGACACTCTCAAGCGGCGGTTAACAACTTTCTAACGACGTGTTGGAAATGAAAATCGGACGAAAAATGATAAAGTTATTTAAATTTTCATTTAACTCGAATTGAAAAGCATCAAAAAACTGACATAAGCATCTCGCTATCTCGAGTCTGTGGCCCAGATTACTCATTTAAAGATGCTCAAAATTTACAAGTAGTAAATGATGTGGCAGAACGAGGTGTGGCTTTGGCTAACCCTTACTTCAGTGTCACAACTTTTGAAACTGATTTTCAGAATTTTTTCTCCGTCGTAAGAACCCCAATAAATAATTTTTAAACAAGGCAAAACAAAACGTTTGATTTTAGTTTGTTTGTTGGTTATGAGTAGGGATGAGATTTTCATGCACTGAAAAATCGGAAATATGCGCATAAAATATGCACTAAAAACTCCAAAATATGTATTAAAAAAATAAAAAATATGTACTAAAAACTTGAACATTTTCAATAAAAAAACGTTATTTTGTTAAAACTTAATTTAAATAATAAAATAATTTAAATTTTTGTTTGCATAATCAAATAAATACTTTTTTATATTATCAAAAGTAAGCCTCTGTCTGTTCAAAAGCTTTTTTTTTTTTGAACATGGAAAATGATGTCTCAACGTCAACCGAAGTTGAAGCATACTTGAATGATGCCAATTCATTTGGAAAATATTAATTTTCCAATTCAGATGCCACATTTGAATCTAGATCAAAAATAGTTGAAATTTGTTTTATTGTTTGAAATCCCATATTTTTTTGCAAAACTTTTTGGATTTTTTTTTTTATTTGTCGGGCTATTTATTCTTCCCGTATGAAATCAATATTATCGAATTGGCTTCTAATTTCCTCTGCAACTCAATGTATCCCATGTGCCTACAAGCATCATGTAACAGTTTTCGATAAATTGGCAGCCTTAACCATGTAAGGTGTTGCATCGGTTAAAAATTGAAGGATCTTTTGTCGAAATCTTGTATTTTAAGCAGAGCTCCAAAAAATTATTTATTGATTTAAAAAATTTTTGTTTCGAAAATTTTTTGTATACAATTTTAAAATTTTTTGAAAACCTTTTTTTATAACATGGAAATTTAAAAAATATGTCACTCAAAAATTTTAAAATATGCGAAAATATGCATTTAAAACCAAAATATGCAATAACAAATCGATGCCATTTTAAGGCAAATTTAATGATTCGGAAATATAATTGGTCGCCATCGATCTTAGACTTTCGACAAAAAACATGCATTTGCATGGAAATCGCATCCCTAGTTATGAGTAATAATATCATAAACGGGGTACAAATCTGAAAACCGGAATAACTCAGGAACGGTAAGAGCGAATCCAAAAATATTTGTTTCTAAGTTATTTAGAATAAATTGATCTCTAAACTGCATTGTTGGCTTGTTTCATTTTCATAAAAAGTTATAAAGCGTAATTTACAAAACTTATGAAAAAATAACGAAAAGTTTTAATGTAGGGTGCATAAATGAGCAAATGCATTGCAAAAACTTAAAATCTTTGTACACCAAAATAAAGCTTGGACATTTTTCTTTTAAATTATTTTCTTAAAAGTGAAGAAAATCGTGGTTTTTGACAAAGCTATGAAGAAAACTTAAAAAAGGCCGGCAGACACGTTCTTGGCAAAAATTCGACTTGAGCTTTACCCTTTAAGCTCTTAAATTATGCTTGAGCATCCATGAAAATCCAAATATACCTATTTAAACAAATTTTTGTTGAATAGTTTTCCCTGAAGGAAACCTGGGTGCAAGTGTCCCCAAGTCACCAGTTTTGTCGACTATTCCAGTGACTTTTTGGCGACATTGTCAACGAAGTGTCTACACTTTTATATTTGTCTTTAATTAAAAGAAAAATTTGTTATGCATTCGAATCTTAACTATTTTTTTTAATATTTAAATAAAATTAGACCTGATATAAAATTAAAGTTTTATTTAATAAAAAACATTTAACATAAAAAATTAACATATGTACATATTAAAATTTAAAGAGATTTACTTTAGAACCGAAAATATAACATAAAAATAGGTATGTAATACAAGTTTTAGATAAATATTAATGTTTAGGAAATGAAAACATTTAAGATACAAAAACACAACAAACTCATTGAAAGAAGATTTATATTAGTCGAACTGTTAACATTCTTATTGTAATTTAAAATAAATTAATATTAAAATAAATTACATAAAAGACTTAAAAACAATTAATAAAACATAAAATAAAACTACTACAATAATGAGTTTAGCATCCACATTTGGTTGCATATATCTAGGGAAGGTTCAAAATGTCCACTGCGATAAAGGAATGGGTGTTTTTTAAACCCGAAAGAGCTAACGAAGGTTAGCTGTCAAACGAACTGTCATACTGCTCTCACTTTTTGCTCAGGCACATCATCATAGGTATATAGATTCATGCTTGAACAACGCTATCAAATTGTCCAAATCTACTTTGAAAATCAGCCATCGATTTTCGCAACGTAAAGGCGACTTCATGATTTAAATGACGCAACCTATTTTTTCACAAATAAGGGCGATGTGTTGGCTTAGAGAAAACAAACTGTCAATTAGACTTCAAGGCCGTGCGATGTGACACGACTTGATTGTCTTGCAGGTCCACATAGTTCATTTTATTCGTGACATGCAGCCAGCAATGCTCAAAAAGAGGAACAAAATTTGACGTCTGCAATGCGCTTCATAAGGACAGGCGCGCTGCCTATTTGTTTTAAATCAGTTTCAAATGGTAATGCCGTGTATAAATCTGCGATCAAAATTCATTTGTATTGTTTTCTGCCATTTTCAATGTCATGGTCTTAAAAAATACTCTTTATACCACATTTAGTAGTTTTCTACAACTGTCCCTATCGTAATTCAGTTTTACAATATACTTCAAGCTAAAGCGTTTGAAAGTTTCCCGACACAAACAATATTAATTATATGTTGAAATATTGGAAACATTTCTACCCCCAGGCTAGATAGTAGTTTGATTAACTTTTTTCAATAAACTTCAGGTTCTAATTCACTATGACAGTCATATTTATCCAAATCTAAGAGTCCATATTGCGACATTTATAACCAAACTTTTAAAAATATATATTTAATGATTGAAGTCTTTTCCTTAAAAGAAACCGAGACTTTGGTTCGCAAGACTGTGCATTTTTTATCAACAATATTTAAAAAAAAATGTCATCACTGAAATCGAAGCTTGATTTTATTTGGGTATTTGAAGTAAGAATTTCAAATAACACCTGAATAATTCGGGTAATTACCCACGAAGTGGCAACACTGACTCAGTAGTAGACTTCCAATGACACGCACATGTTAAATGTCTATAGTAAATAACATTGTCTGGGGTATAATAAGTCACTAGTACTGGTGACTGTGTCAGTAGTGAATCAGTACAAGGTTTGTTTGAAATTATTTAAGAAAAATATATGAAATTCTAAAAACTAAGCAAAGTTAAATTCTATTTTCAAATATATTAAGAAATAGAGAATATTTCCATTCAAATTGTTATGGCCAATTTCACCAATTCTATTTAAATATCAATTCATATTTACAGTTTTTCATATAATTTTATTTTTTATTGTGTTGTTTGAATACCGCACAAAGAACACAATAGATATTGGTACATTTTTGTTATTTTTATTGAGGCGCGGTTGGTAGTAGTAGTCACACGATTGCCGCACCAGGGTTAACTTTTATTGGTAAAAGAAAGCACAATATTGTCCTCGATTTCATTTCATAGTGCAGTTACACGATTGGGTTATTAAAAAGTTTGAAAATTGGTGTATTGCGGCAATCGTGTGATCCCAGCTTTAGTATCACATTTTTATATCAACTTAAGTTACTTTCAATTACTGAATAAAACATCGAAATAAATCCCGATTCAAAGTTCTCTATTTTGCAACACACATATCGCACTTGTTCAACAATAGTGTTTTAATTCAAAATTTTAATTTTTCACTTTTTGGAAAAATAATACAGTATTGTTGAAGCAGTTCGTTATGTATGTATGTAGCACTACGTTAAAATAAAAATACGTAAAGATCAATTTGAAAAGAAAAACAAACATTTTATTCAAACAATAAATAAATAGAACTAAACGGTTAAATTAAAATATCATATTATAATTTGGTAATGTGGTATTTAGCAAGAAAATAAAGTCAATAAAATACATACTTATGTATTATATTTAGTATGTGTGTTTATATTAAACAAAAAAAAAAAAACATCAACTATTTGATAAGAAATTGATTTTTTGTAAAAATACAAGCGAAAAACTGTGATTATAGCTGATGTTACACGTTTTCATAGCTGTATTTTAAAAAATAATTTTGATACTGATATTTTTTCCTATCGATATATTCAATATTTTAAAACTATCGATAGTATCCCTGCACTATGTAGTTAAAGCTATGATTAAGAAATATGCAGTAGAATATTTTAAAAGGCTTAAATAGCACTGAGATTAGATTAATTATTACTTACAAGTGTTGATCGACCTTTTTTGATTACTCTAAATAGTTTATATAGTTTCCTATATGCAGGCTTTCAAGGTCATTAATTTAATGTAAATAAAAGTTTATTTATTTCATTCTCAATAAAATCCGACGTTTCGTTGGTATTCTTTCCAACTTCTTCAGGGATTGAGTTTTTTTTTTATTAAAATCTGGCAACATTGTAAAAATACAAAGTAAAAATAAGTCAATAATAACAATAATTATAATCTTAATTTTTGACAAATTAACTTACAATAATCTTTTTCGTCAGTTTGCATCATTTATGAATTATATCACAGTATTTTGTAAAGGTGGACAGCACAACACAAAACTTAAAATATTAAAATAAATGTATGTAAATATAAAAATTATCACAGAAAATTTGTCCTTTTTTGATCACAGTTGTTATTATTACTAAAGTATTGCAATGGTGTAGTTTGCATTTGTATTGTCTTTGTCTTCTTTTGTGTTTATTGCACTTGTCGATTTTTGTTGTATTCTTAAGCTCTCCAAAGTGTATCTTTTATTTTCCCTTTTCTCTTTATCTAAAATTCTCACTTTTTCAAAGTTTAGCTTGTGTCCGTTTTCAATGCAGTGTTGTGCAAGTGCAGTTGATTGTTTTCCTCTTTTTATATCAGCTTTATGTTTATGTTTTATGTTAATTATTGTATGTCATACTTATATAATATATGAAGATCTCTCAAATGGGCTTGCCAGTTCAAAATAGAACACGCTCTAATTGAAAATTTTTTTACTTTAAATCCGGGCTGACATTTATTTACAGCAGCAAGTTTTCTTGCTTTTACATGACACATATTTGCAGTGGGAAATTTGCTTAATACATGTCGTCAAACCCAGCTTAAGACAAATGTTTAAATTTAAAAAAAAAAATCCAAAAGCAATTTTACTAT
Organism: Pollenia griseotomentosa; assembly: GCA_963931875.1. NCBI lineage: Eukaryota > Metazoa > Arthropoda > Insecta > Diptera > Polleniidae > Pollenia > Pollenia griseotomentosa. The sequence continues at coordinate 149,934,742 of OZ007560.1, read as the reverse complement.
TGGCGCCCAGAGCGACGACCGTAATTTCAGGTTTAATTTTAATGCAGAATTAATTTAAAAACTCTTAATCCGGAAGGACATTTGTACGGGGTAAAAAAAACTTTTGACATAATAAAAAATTTTGAAATCAAATTTGAACAACGTTACTCTTTTCTTACCGTCGCTATTGTTCCAAAACCGTTATTCAACGAGCTCATGTTTTGCTAATATCTCAGGCATTTGTAAAACGATTTGGCTGAATTTCAATTGCAAAATTTTGAGGACTACCTGTGATATAAGTACACCGAAAGAAGTTTATTTTCTAAAGTAATCAATTTGTTTCCTTAAACAAGAAAATCCTAAAGACAAAAACAATTTCTTGATTTTAAGTTATTTCTTTTGTATTTAGAAACACTTTCTCATGATCCAAAAATTCACGTTTTTTGTTTATGATCAAAAATTTCTTAAAACAAGAATTTTAGAAGTTGCTAGTTTTTATTAAAAATAAGAAATATATTTCTGAGCTCAATCTGCATTTGTTTAATATTAGTTCGGTTTCTTGATTTTTAAATAGAATTGTATTTCTTGCATCAAGAAACAAATGCTAGGGATTTCTTTACATTTTTCAGGAAATGCTCATACTTGATTTATTTCATTAAAGTTATTTACGGGAATACAAAATTTATCATTAATACGATTTCTGTACGACGTGCTAAATTCCTAATTTTTCATATTTGATAAATACACTGAAATTTATTGTTGAGGGAAAGCTAGCTTCTGCGCATTTCAATGGTTGCTTAGGCCAGCTCATCAGGAAACCTTTTCCAAAGATTTTAGAAAAGCTTAAAATAATATACAAATAAAACCCTAAAGCGAATAAGAATTTTAAACACACAAAGTCTTACTTGTAACAATATCAAATCTTAAACAAGACACCAACAATAAACAGTGAGTTTATCTTTTCTTATATCCCCCTACAATTGGTTGGGTTCTTTCCGACTCGAATTGTAGTTGTAAGTGGGTAAGTGGGTAAAAAGGTAAAAAAAGCAAAAATGCTGCCTCCCCATTCGTTTTTTTCCCATATACCACAGAGGGAGCATTTAGCTTTTCATTGAAAGCAGCAAAAATTCTGCTTCCCCATTCATTTTTTTCCATATACCACAGAGGGAGCATTTAGCTTTTCATTGAAAGCAGCAAAAATTCTGCTTCCCCATTCATTTTTTTCCATATACCACAGAGGGAGCATTTTGCTTTTTTTGATTTAAAGCAGCAAAAAATTCTGCCTGTTTTTGCTCCCAATGTATTTTCCGTTAGGAGGAATTTTGAATATAATCAAAATTAAAAAATTGTTGAGTATTTTTTAAATATAAAAGAGAGTAATATTAAGGTGATCGCGTTATATTTTCTTCAATAAAGAGAAATTTGCGAAGTTCTACGTATAAGTTCTATGTATAAAGAAATTGTTTGAGTATTTTAAAATAAGAGAGAGTAATATGTAATATAGTTTAAATATTCAACATATATAAGTATATAAATTAACTCAATTTGTACTCTAACCTAAGCAAGAATGCCATTAATATAAAAAGGCTTTCGGGAGTATATTCCACATCATTATTGTAATTGTCACTTTAAAGCAAAGATGCCCAGTAGTGGCTGATATCAGCAAATGAAACTCACACGTATACTTACGCTCTTTTGTTTGATCGTCAATCAACCAATAGGAAATCAGCATGTTGAGTGCGAGAGACAAACTACACTGGCAGAACTTCTGTGTCTTATTTTAATCGTCATCGAGACTGCTGTGAGTTAACACATAAATTGAAATTATTGCGATTTATTAATGATGTCAGTCGAAAATTATTTTATGTTACAAAATGCTTTTGATGACATGCAATGTCTTATTTGTCATAAGACATTTAAAAAAACTAAGAAATATAATTTAAAAAAACATTTTGAAGATGTTCACAAAGACATGAATTATTTGCAAATAAATAAATACATTCACAAAGAGTATTACTAAATTAAGGAAAAAATATTGTATTCTATTAATTTGTAATTTTCAAATAATATCTACATTGTTTTGCATTTAAGCTAACGATATGTGTTTTGTTTGTGAAAAAAATTCTTTGTACCTGAAAAGGGTCACTTTTACTTTCGTTAAAAAGACGTACCTAAATGCAGAAATTATTAAGAAAAAATAGCCACAATAATTTGTTGGTATTTTGTGCTTGTAAAAATATTTTTGTTTCTGTACCAATCGCGTCGGTGGGTTTTTTTCTTTGAAAACACTTTTCTTAAGTAAGTAAAAATATTTAAAAAACAAGTTAAAAAAAGTCTTGTTTTCCTACAATTTATGTGTAAACCTATACACATAAAAGCAAATGTGACAGCAGGTAAAATTTTTGGGTAAGAAGATGTGTTTTATTGATGTATTTATGAAACTTGTTGGTTTCGCACTATTTATTGCTTACTTTTTTATGTCACAAACTCGAAATTTTACAGGGAAGGTTTTTTTTAAATAAAATCAGTTTGAAAAAAGCCATTATTTTAAAATTTATAATGTAAATATTATTTATTCAAACTGATTTTATTTAAAAAAAACCTTCCCTGTAAAATTTCGAGTTTGTGGCATAAAAAAGTAAGCAATAAAAATAGTGCGAAACCAACAAGTTTCATTAATACATCAATAAAACACATCTTCTTACCCAAAAATTTATAAACACTTCGAAGAATCTTTTTATTCCGAAATATATCATACTATCCAGATGTCCGCATATATAAATTATATATGTATGTATTATAGATATATATATACCAATCAATACATTCATCAAGAGAATTACTAAAATAAATACATTCACCAAGTGTATTACTTAAATATGTACATTCATTAATTTTAAATTTCCCTTTTGTTAAACAAAGAAACAGAAAAAAAATGACAACACCCGTCACACATGTGCTTTCGTCGCAATCTCGCTGACGACTAAATAAAATGAATAGCAAATTGTTTTCTTCCAGTGTTATTTCGTCACTCTCACCAATACTACTACCGTGGGCATCAATGCTTTAAAGGAAACTTTATAAAAATGGTAAGTATTTTCTATATAATAAAGGTTTATTTAATTATTCATTATTATTATTATTTTTTTTCTTGTTTGTTTTCAGATGTATAAAAAAATTGTAAATATTGCCCAAGGTATTAGGCCCGAGTATATTAGAATAGATGATATACCTTTAAACCAATCTTTGAAAATTGTGAATTTTGAATGGAAAGAAACACAATATGGTCTAAAAGTCATTGCCAATTTAGATGACAATAAATTGTTTTATCTCCCCAATAGAATGATGAAATTTTTAAACAAGGAGGATCCATACTTAACTCAAATGAATGATAAAGTTTGGACAATTATTTACAAGGGGCGTCAATTACCAAATGGACCTGCAATATTTGATTTAAATTATACCTAGACTATGGAAAAAAAAAAAAAAAAAAAAAAATCCTTACAATAAAGATAAATATAATAAAACAAAAACAATATTTTTTTTTTTTTTTAATTTTTATTACTTTTATTTAAAATAATTTTACATATAAAAATTTAAAATTTAATTTCCAAAAAATACGAATCATCCTCCTCCATAAATTGTTTTACGAAGTCAGAAACCTCCTCCTTCGCGTTGTCAGGGATCTCCTCCTTCATGCTCATCTCTGCGAAAAAATACGAATCATCCTCCTCCATAAATTGTTTTACGAAGTCAGAAACCTCCTCCTTCGCGTTGTCAGGGATCTCCTCCTTCATGCTCATCTCTGCGGGATGTTGTTTTTGAAATTTTGATTTTTTTGCACTAAAATTATGCACCCGCATAAAGTGCCTTTTTTTGTTATATTTATTTGCAAACGTTAAATGTTTGCAAAATTCGAAATTGAGTTTAACACGTTCCATTTTTAATTAAATAAAAAATTAAAAAATCTTTTGAAAATACCTCGTAAAACATATATTTATTTACTTATGCGCACTTATTTTTTATTTTGGTATATATATTTAATGTTAATCAAAGCATATTTTGAAAACTGATCTATGATTATTGAACTTTTAAGAACATTCTCGTAAAAAGTAAATATACAATTGTTATGCTGGAAATTAAAAGTCAATAAACTTTTCGTTATGCTAAAAAGTGCAATCGTATGCATTTTCAAAGTTTAAACATTAACCTTGAATGTTTGCTTCATATTAAATTATGAGTTAATAAACTTTTCATAAGTGAAAAATGCAATCGTATGCATTTTCAAAGTTTAAACATTAACCTTGAATGTTTGCTTCATATTAAATTATGAGCTAATAAACTTTTCATAAGTGAAAAATGCAATCGTAGCATTTTTTAAGTTTAAGAATTAACTCTGAATGTTGGCTTCAAATTAAACTATGAATTAATGAACTTTTCGTTAGTGAATGCAATAGTGTACGTTTTTTTTTTTAAGTTGAAAAATTAATCTAGAATACCTAAGTTTAAATTAAAAACTTATGATTAAAAAACAAATCTTTTATTTGGCAACTATCTATAAGCAAAGCCGCAATGAATAATCAAACAAATGAAAATAACCAAAACAACAGAAGAGGAAGAGTTGTTGTAACTGAAGTCCTTATATTACCGCAGATAGATTTGCCGATATTCCTGGCGATGTATGACGGGCAGGACGACGTTTTAAGATCTATACCACCGATATGGCTACTGTATGACGACATGGATAAAATTCTTTTGGATACGATAAGGAATTGGGAAGACAAGCAATAATTATATTTTCTAATTTTTTTTTTAATTTATTCTTCAAAATTCTTAAAAATATATTTAAATAAACTTACAACTAATATATCATTGTAATATAAATTAAAATAATTAAATAATTTTAAAATTAGTTTGAAACTTATATTTTTACATCTTAAATAAATAAAAACACAACAATAAACACCACATAAAATTGAAGTTTCACTCTGAATTCTAAGACTATTATAAGTAAAAGTTTTACAATTTTTATTTAAAAATAATCTAAAGTATTTATTTGGATATTGGCCAGCAGAACAAAAGTACTCAGCAGGTTTGTTTTTAGGAAAATAAAAAGCAACCCAATGCTCTCCAGGCTTATGTGATGGATCAGTGTTAGCAACATAAAATGACGGTTTTAAAACTGGGTGTGTTGGTAATTTATTACATGCAAATACACCTTTAAATTTATATTTTGTTAAATTATTGGAGTTCAGAGTATCTTTAATATTTATGGAATTCATAGTGTTTGAATAATATTACGCGTTCTATCAATTTCTATAACACTATCAAATTCACAGTATACTAAGCACGTTATTGCTTCAACAATTGGTTTTCCAAAACGCCCTTCAATACGAATAGTTCCCTGGTTTATTAAGTTACCGCAATTGGAATTATTATTATGATCTGGTGTTAAATCGAAAGCTAGTAAAAAATAGCCGCTATCAAAAAGTTCTTTTGTTATTTGATGACCTTTGTCGAAATGATGAATTCCAGTTCCTTTAAATAGTGTTTGATAACCACGAGTACTTATTATTTCTCCGTTATTATAGTTAAGTTCAATTGGTTGCGCAGGAAACTGTACTCCATTTACAACCAAATTAAATCTTTGTAAGTTAAAATGTTGAAAGTTAAATGGATTTTCTTTTTTTTCTCCAGTATATGCTTTATTAGATACCATTCCAAAAATTAAAAAATTTGGTAATTGTCCTAGTACAACGTTATCTAAAGTTAAAGAGTGATTTCCAGGGTGTATTGTAAACGTTTTTATTTCTACTCTCTTATAAGGATAAATGGCATTTCTTGATTGTAATACATTATGATGAGCCATTAAAATATTATTATTAATAGTAAGATGATTTATATATAAATTAGCTTCATGTATTTTAATATAAGATTCATTTTTGTCGCCACCTTCTAAAATGTAAAATTCTGGTTTTTCCAAATTTAATGTAACCTTTAGATCAACATTATTAAGCAAATATTTTTGTTGGTTGAATACATCTACATGAAGTTTTCCAAAAAGCTCTACTTTTTTCCCATCGTTAAATAGTTTTTTTCTTTTGTCTAAACCAGGATTTTCGTTATCAACTAATGAATTTATTTTATTTGTATCAATAGCCCAGCCACATGATTCAAGATGTGTAGATCTAGCATCATTTCCATAATTTAACAATTTTTCTATATAAGCCCTATAGTGATAGTTATTGTCAGGTTGTGATACATTTTTATTGTTAAGGTGTACAATACAATTTCTGAACAAGGAGTGCAGTAAGTTATTAACTACTCCTCCGTTTCCTTTTAATTCAATGATCAGTCGAAGATAAATACTGTTCAGATCTCGATATGTTTCACCATTGCCTAGTGATACAAATTCAATTGTGCTCGAATTATCTAGTGAGGCAATTGGATTGTAGCATATTTCTTCGGTTTTAACAACGCTGGTTTGAATTGGAGGAGATTCAAATAAATCCAACTCACTTTTCATACATTCTATAAATCCTGACATTTCCAATTTCCAAAAATATCCTTAAAGTTCTTTCCTCTACAACGTTTTGATTTAATCTGTTGCTTTTGCTTTAAACGTTTAAGTTTTATACGTCGACCTTTACCTTTCTGCATTGTTTTCATTTTATCAATAGTAGTTTCTTTTATATTTTGTATGACCTTTTTTCCTTTATTTAATAAGATTTCTTTTATAGGTTTTGTTCCAATTTCTTCTAATATTTCTTTTCCAATATCTAAAGATTTATTCTTTAATATATTCATCCCTGTTTTAAATAAGGGTTTCAGGTGTGAAAATACAGCCGAAAATATGGATCCAATACCACGACCGTATTGTAAAATTCTTGGTGCGTGATATATTTCGCCAATATTTTGTATATTTTCTCCAGACTGATTATTATAATAACTTGTATAAATCGCATCCATGGCTGTAATAAAAATGATTTATTTTGTTTTGATACACAATTATTTTATATAAAATTTTTTTTTTTAAAGTGTAGAGTACAATAAACGGGAACTAATGTATTAAAGTTTATCTCTTCTCCTTCATCATTTCGAATCATTATAGATATATCATTTATATTATAGGCTTCAAGAGGAAAATATTCAATTCTATTGAAATGAATATAGTTTTTTAATGTTGTTACTGAAAATATTTTTAAACATTTAATTTTTTTATTACCAACATGTCGAGGTTTTATTATGTCAGTATAAATAAATAAGTTTTCATTTATATCAAACGATTCAAAGTTATTGATAAACTTATTTATGTTGTCAGAGAATTTGTTCAAAGATTTTTCGAGTATATAATTTGTTGAGGATAATATGGGATCTTTTTCGTCAGTTTTTGTAGATTCTGGACTAGTTATTTGAACATTTTGTTCTATGTTTGAACTTTTTATATTTACGTTACGAGTATCTTTTTCTTTTATAGATATATTAGATTGGGGCTTAACAATGTTTAATGTATTTAAAAGTTTTGAAGTTTTATTAATATTTTTTGGTTTTAGCTCGTCGGATGTTTCCATTAGTTCTCTAAATTTTGATTTAATTTCATCATATTCATTATTGGAGTCAATTTTCAATGTTTTTACAGATTGATTATTAATATTTGAAATGTTGCGTTTTTTACGTTTAAGTATATTTTGTTTCATATTTAGTTGTTTATTCGTTATCGAGAAGGATATATCTGATAATCCGACTTCCCACTGGTCACTCATGCTAAGAGATTGCTTCAATAAATTTGTGAAAGTACTTGAAGTGTTTTTATATAAATTTACTGAATCGTTACTTAATAAAGTAACATAAATACTATTTTCCTCTGTGCTTAATGCCATATTTATTAGAAATGTTAATTATTTTAAGTTGCGTGTAATACATATATGAAAAATTTAGTTTATCAACTAAAATCTGTTTGATGAATCCATGAATTATATTCTTTTCCGAAACCCAACCATTTTACAAATAGTTTTTCACCTCTACGTTTTAAGACTTTTTCTACTAAAAATATGTTAGGAACTTTAGTTTTTAATAACTCCTCCTGATAAAATCCACCTTTGATAAAATTCCCATTAAAATCTTTTAGCTGGTAGGTGACAGGGTTTGTTGCATTAATTTTATTTACTTTAAAAACTTCTGTGGACCAATTTGGTGTATATCCCTTTTCAAAAACATTTTTATATTTGCTTATACGAACAAAATCGTTTATATTCAATTTTCCATTTTTAAAAACTTTTAAATTATTATATACAGTTTTTAAAAGTTTTTTTTCATTTCGCTTATTAACTGAATTAGGTTTCATCTTTATACTTCTATGATAGGATGAGTTATATTCTTTCAACAGCTTATCTAATGTATCTACCCAGTTATAATTTCCTTGCATACTAAATTGTTTCCACATTTTATTTTTTAAAGTCCTATTAAATCGTTCAACTATTGACGCTTTTAAATTTGAATATGTATGATAATGATTAATGTTTAGCTCTTTCATAAGAGTTTTGAAATGTGTGTTGTAAAATTCTTTTCCTTGGTCTGAATGCAGGTTTTTAGGAGTTTTGCTACTGTTTAACTTTATAATACTTTTAAATGATTTTGAAACCTCAAATCCTGTTTTTGTTTTTAATGGTAAAGCGTAGGCATACTTTGAGAATACATCTATAACAGTAAGCATATACTTAAAACCTTTATTAAATTTAGCATATGGTATCATCTCCACCAAGTCTATTTGCCAAGTATCTAAAATTCCCTTTTGAATAAACCTACGTCGCTTAAAGTTTTTTCTAGCTTGACTATGAATTTCGTCAATAAGATTTTTTTTACTCATATTAATTAAAATATTCTTCCTTTTTAATTCATTAACAAATGGTTTTTAAGAGCGCAAACATGTTTCATCAGTTTATATATCCATTTACAATGATGGTTTGTGGTCCCTCAGGCTGTGGGAAATCTACTTTTATTAAAAATTTAATAGAAAATCAAAATATAATATCAAAAGATATAGACCGAATCATATGGTGTTATTCTGAAAAAAATGCACTTCCAAATATAGAAAATGTAGAGGTTGTTAAAGGAATTCCAGAGACTTTTAATACGAATGACGAAGAATCTACTTTAATAATATTGGATGATTTAATGCTTGAATCATCCAATAAGAAAGTTTGTGAACTATTCACAAAAGGATCTCATCATAGAAACTTAAGCGTAATTTTAGTTACACAAAATATTTTTCATAAAGGGACTTATTCGAGAGATATATCACTAAACTCCAAATATATAGTTATGTTTAAAAATCCAAGAGATAAGACACAATTCCAACATCTAGCTCGTCAAGTATATCCAGAAAACTCAAAATCTTTAGTAGATGTATATAATCATTGTACGCAACAGGCTCATGGCTATTTAATAGTTGATCTTACTCAAGAAATACCTAACGCTTTAAGATTTAGATCAAATATTTTTAATACAGATTACTATATATATGCAAATATAAACAATGACTTCAAATCTACAGTTGCTGAAGGAGAACAAACATATTCTCTATGTTCTTAAAAAAGCGGATCACAAACTACGAAATGCAATTTTGAAAAATGTAGATAATGTTGTTATCAAAACTTTAAATGAAATTATTTTAAATATTATAAACAGAAATCATAAAATAAGCAAAAATGTGTTTGAAAATCTAAAACCTTATAAAAATACTTTGAGGAAAGTTTGCTCATCACAAACCTCTATGCGTCAAAAGAGGAAACATCTTATTCAAAAGGGAGGATTTTTACCCATTATTATTACATCAATATTAAGTGGAGTCATTGGAAAAATTTTAGAAAATGTCAAATAAATTATCAAAACTTATAGTTCTTCATCCATCAACTTACGAAAAATTTAAAGTTAAACATTCTGATTCAGATTTTTTACATCGGAAACTCTTGCCAATATATGGGTCACATACACTAAAGGATATAAACAAATGGTATTATATTAAACAAGAACTTGCTAAATATTTAATTGGATCCCAACGATCATCTAATCAGAATAAGCTATCAACAATTCATAATTTGCGCGATAATGAAACTCAAACTAGAAAGGTGTATAAAAAGCATATTGAAACTCAAACAATTGCACCTCAATCGAGTAGTATAGCACTGCAAACAGATTTGAATTTGCCTGAAGATATTTACACAAATAATGATGACCAGAACGATATGGATACAACAATACAAAAATTTAATCCTTCTTCTGCATCTTCCGTAGCTAAGCGTCTTAAAAGCTTTTCGGAAAAAGGAACTCCAAAAATTAGAATATTATCCAAAACTGATAACTATTCAAATATGAAACAATCAACTTTACCTTATCAATACTCTCCTCGTGTAACAAGAAATCGAAAGAAATTAGATTACGACACTGAAAATGTATTATGGCAAAATATTTAAAAAACTTATTTTAGAAATAAAATTAAAAAATTTTTTTTTTTTTAATAAAAGTGTATTTATTAATATATTATTATTGTTTTATTTATTTTTTTTTTTTTTTTTGCTAAACTATATTCCATAATTATTTTATATATGTACATATGTATGTATAATTATTAAATATTAATTAAAATTTTTGTACTTTAAATTTTTGTACATTTTTTATTTTATCATAATTATTAAATATTAATTTAAATATCTATGTTCATTAAATATTCATCGTCAGATGAGTCATTTAAAAAATTGTCTATTTCTGTACAAAAGTTGTCAAAGTTAGATTGAAGTCTAAAATGTCCTCGTGCATAAGTATTTATTTGGTCTGAAGCGATAATTCTTTTGTCATCCGCATAATTCAAGACAACCTTGTGTAATTTTTGAGTATACAGCTGATGAAACTTAGATCTAAATGTATTCATTGTATCAGAAAGAATTACTTTTTCAAACAATGATTTTTTATAGTCTGCAATTGAAAGGTTTTTAATGCACGATTTTTTAACACCTTTAGACTTTTTTATTTCATTCATACCAACTGTTTTAAATGAATACATTTTTGATCGAAGCCCAACAAACTCTTTCATAATTTTTCCATTATTTTCATCCTTCATCATACCTAAAATTTTTTTATTTAATAATGGCAGGTTAAAAATATTATTAGGATGATATTCAGATGTGTCAAACCTTGAAGCAATGTCATCATGAATATCAGCATAAAAATCGTCCGTTTTTATTGTGTAGATAAATGAATCTGTATCCATATAATTTAAAGCTAAATTGGATTGAAATTTTGGCTTCATGTATTGATAATGAAAATCGTACATTTTCCATTTAGAGAGTTCTAGCACAGCAAAGCCTAAATAAATTGGTTTGTTGTAAGTTATTTGCATAAGTTTTAATTGAATTGCAAACATATTATTGGAAAATTGTGTAATACTTGAGAAATTTGGCTTAGAAATTAGTGCTCTAGCTCCTAAATGATTACGATTTGTAGTTTCCCAATCACTAACTATTTTAACATCTGTACGATTAAGGACATTTTCCATGGTTTTCCCATAAACAGCATTGTTAAGAAGTTTGAAGAAATCTTTTTCAAACGAATTTTTTGCTAATGTCCTATGGTATGTGTTTAAATCTATATACTTTTTTAGCCATGGAGATTGTTTAAACTTTAACGCTCTATGAATTTTTTTTAATTTCAGTCCATTTTTCAAACACTGTTTAAGAACCCTATAATGAATTTTATATTTTGTTTTTGATGTCAAGTCTGCAATTAGCTTTCTATATTTTGATTCACCAATAATTTTATTTTCTGGACAAAATGGTAAATCATTATGTGTTTCATGTAAGTATTCGGGGTATTCTAAATCTACCTCCAAAAAATAACCAATTTCAGATGTATCTGATATATTAGCAACATCCAAATTATTTAAAATGTCTTCTTCATAATTCCATTCGAATTCTCCATGGGGAAGATATTCTGACATTGCCCATCCATACAAGTTATTAGCGTCGAGGTACATTAAATACTCTGAAGGCTTACTACTGTCAAGGTCTTCTAAATATTTGTTATTTGCTTTAGAATATCTTTTTGAACATTGAACTAAGCCTCCCCTAATACCATCTTGTATAAAATTGTACATATTGACATCACTTAGCAATTCTAATTCTATTTTAATTGTTCTCAACATAGCATCCCATGATAGTCCTGGGGCAGTATAATATTGGCATGGGTCAAGTTTATAAATACTTTTGCAAATGTGTCGAAAATTTTGAAAAATGTCAGTTAACAAAAGAACATCTGTTTTTAAATATAATTTTGCGTAATCTAATAAATCAGTACAATTAAAAGTTCTCCAAACAGCTTGAGCATGTTCATAGTCTTCGTTAGTGCAATTAGTATTATTTAAAATATTGTAAAAATTGTCTTTAGTGGGAAGATTTGATTCATAAAAGCGTTCCATTGAATCAATGTAAGAGTAAGGAAATACTCCCTTTCTTCTTATTAAATCAAATTCATTTTTCTGTTGAAAAACTTTATTGAGAGTTTGAAAATCATTGTCATTTAAATTATTTGCAAGAGATTCTTAACTTGACGCCATAAATCGAAAAGAATCTAAAAATCGAATTTCAAAGCTCTTATTATTTTGCATTGGTATAAATTTGGATAATGATATATATAATTCCTTGTTGAGAGGAATAACTTTTATATCACCCTCAAATTTCGATAATTCTTTTACAAATAAGTGGCAATCATAAGAAGAAAAATTATGAAAAAATACCGGTATAAACTTAGCAATTTGGTACAGAAGATTGCAAGAGTTATGCGCCGCTCCTCTGTATTTACCAGTCAAATGACAATGATCTTTTACTTTGTCACTTCCTAAGCTTTTTTCACATATGTGACAATTTGTTGCTAGATTATATGAAGTCGTCTCAATATTAGTAAGTGTTGTCATGGTTTGATGGGTAGATAAGTAGTTCGTAAATATTTCTTTAGTACACGGAGAGAATTGTGTGCAGAAATTATGCGCTATGAGCACAACTTATGCACAAATTGTTCACGAAAAACGACCAAGAACAGTTGTTCATAATCTATGCACACTTGTTCATAACTTAAGTTCAGCACTATGAGCATGTTTTATGAATAACTGGGCGTAGGTTATGAACATTATTTTCATAGATTGTGAACAACTGGGAAAAGACTATGAACAACTGTAAATAGGTTATGAACAACATTTTCATAGATTGTGAACAAGTAGGAACATTTTACACCTCCTGCAAATATTAAAGAAACAAAATTTCATTTTATTTTCAAATGTCTTTATTTCAAAGTACAAGCGCTTTATAACTAATATTATATATACACATATTAAAATAAAATAAATCGTATACTTCAGTATTAACATGTTTATTTTATATAATTTATAAAGTAATTAATTTTTTTACATTTCTATAAAATTCTTATCATAAAACACAGTCCAGTGCTTAATATTGGATGAAGCTCAAAGGGTTTAGGAAATTCAGTTTCTGGAATAGATTTTAATACATAATTTTCCGTTCTTTCCCCAATAATATATGCATAATAATGCAAATCAAAATTTTCAAATCAAATCAAATCAAAAAATGTATTAAAAAAGCCAACCCGTGCATAACAAATATACAACAAGTATACAGAAATAACAGCAAATTAAATTAAAATATAAATTAATACCTTCTAAATTTGTAGAAAGCATATATTCACTTCTTTGTTGACCTGCGAAGTTTTCCATTTTTAGCACTTCAATGGAAGTTTTTCTGCAAAACACAAACAAAAAGTAAACAAAATTAGCTGAAGCAGAACTCTATAAATAGTTCGTTAAGCAACTACCCAGTCAGAAAAACAATTGGCTGTATCAGTTATATTTGTTATATTTGATAATAACTCAATACTTACCTCTGGTTTTCTTGATTTCCACAATTATATATTTCTAAATAATATTCACTTCAACTACTGTCGCTTCAAAACACAACCGGCGCTCTTGACACAAGGAACATAATATTGTTCATAATCTATGCATAAATGCGCACAACTTATGAACAAGATACACACATATCAAAATGTTGGGCAAAATCCATGCACAAGCAGGCATATCTCATGAACAATAAGTGTTAATAGTCGTTCATGCACAATGTTCATATATTATGATCAATTGTGTTTAATTTTCAAATAATTAAGCTATGAACAATGTTCACAAACTGTGCACATTTTTTGTGTATAACTTATGAACAATTTCCATAGATTGTGCAGAATTTATGATTATTAGGCATAATTTATGCGCAAAGTTGCATATTCAAAAATGTACCTAATCATTTTATAGTTATGAACAGCTTGTGCATTAATAATGAACAACAGTTTTCTCCGTGTATCCTTAATTAAATTTTCAATGAATACGTAGGGAGCATCTTCACCAAAATAAATGTTAAATCTATCTAAACTATTATTAAAACTACACTTAATATAATAACTAAAGGCACAAGCTATGTGTTTTTGAATATTACCATGTTCATCACTCCCATCAATTTTCTCTAAGTAAGCCTCAAAATCTGCATATATGACAAATGGTACATCTAATTGTTTCTGGTAGTTTTTAAAGCGTAACACACAGTCTTCCGCCTTCGGCATTTTTGAAACCACTTTCTTACAACCGTCTTCATGATCTTTCATAATTTTCGCACTTGAAGAGTATTGAAGACATGCGTTACAAAAATATACCCGTCCCTTATGGGAAGTTAAGCTACTTCTTATTAGCCTAAAATATTAAGACAATAAAACAAAATTAATATTTTGGAATTAACATTTTGTTATTTACGTTTGTTACCTTGAAATATCGGTTATTAACACATAATGGAACCATTCATCATCCGTTAAAAGAAGTAGATTTATATGATGGTCTTTCACTTCACTGGTAAGGTAATATGGTCCCACAATTTGACTTCCCTCACAACCAAATACATTAATACTTATATTTGGATTCATTTGCTCAAAGATCTTAATATCCTTCAACTTTAGAGGGAACTCCAATCTTTCAAAATTTATAAAATTATCTCTAATTTGAAACTTTTCTTCAAATATATTTATTTTTTTCAATAAATTTTGATTATTGCCTAAAAATGAAGCAATTATACTCCATTTAAAGCAGTAGTCATCATCATTTTGGATATTAAAAACTCCCTGTTTTTTTCTGATCCACTGTGGTGTTGGAATATATTTGGAATATATTTTTGATCTGTGTGTAATAGAGCGAATGTATATATCCTCATTTTTTATTTGTATGTATTCACATTCCAGCTCTAGATTATACTTTATAGTTACAAGTTTTTTTAGGCTTCCATTAAGAATTTTTAAAAGATCCAAAAGAATTCCATTGAAAAACTCAAGAGGATGTAGAATCTCTTCTTTTTGATTTTCATAAAGATAGGTGACGATTCTATCCTTAAATGCCCTTTTCACACATTTAAGGTTTTTTAAATTGGATATTTCAATACCCGGTTCTCCACTATTACATCTAAGTGATGTAGTAGCATGCGATGTAGTAGCATGCGACTTTTCATGCTCCCTCAGATGATTTAGCTTTGAAAACCATTTGAAGCATTCACGACAGTGAAGGACTTCATGAGTGTCGAGCATGTCCTTTTCCTCGAAAACCGATTTACAGTATTTACAATTGAATGATGCCATTTTAAAGTATATAATTTTTTTCTTTTTAATTAATGTTTATGCACTTTGAAAGTAGTCAATAGACTAATTAAATAAATATATTTAAATGATAATATTGTTAATTGCATTTTTATTTTTTTTTTACCCTAACAAAAAGTTTATTGACTCATAATTTAATGCGAAACAAAAAATTCAAGGTTAATTTTTTAACTTAAGAAAAAAAAAAAAAAAAAAAAAATGCATACGGTTGCATTTTTTTTTTTTTTTTTTTTTTTCTTTTATTTTTACACTAACGTAAAGTTTATTAACTTGTAATTTCTATGTTGAATATTTAAACTATATTACATATTACTCTCTCTTATTTTAAAATACTCAAACAATTTCTTTATACATAGAACTTATACGTGGAACTTCGCAAATTTCTCTTTATTGAAGAAAATATAACGCGATCACATTAATATTACTCTCTTTTATATTTAAAAAATACTCAACAATTTTTTTAATTTTGATTATATTCAAAATTCCTCCTAACGGAAAATACATTGGGAGCAAAAACAGGCAGAATTTTTTGCTGCTTTAAATCAAAAAAAGCAAAATGCTCCCTCTATGGTAAATGGGAAAAAATGAATGGGGAAGCAGAATTTTTGCTGCTTTCAATGAAAAGCTAAATGCTCCCTCTGTGGTATATGGGAAAAAAACGAAAAAAACTACTAATTATATTTTATTTGAATCGACATGTTAAGCAAATCAGGGTCTAAGATCTCTATTGACTTTTTTCCAAAAATTTTAAGTTCAAAAAATCATAACTTTACTCTTCATTTTCAAAATTTCATTTTTTTAAAGATGTAATTGTTAGCTTTGAAAAACAACCAAATTTTTGAAAATCACCAAAAGATTGTCTGATTAATGGTTAGTGTTTTCAAAAAACCGAGTGTTTTGAAAACCGGGGTTTCAGTTACCCGAGCTCGTAAAAACCGGTTAATCGGTTAACCCTCCATTAAATAACAAAATAAATTAAACGTAAAAAACACTTCATTTTAATTTAAAAAACAACAACAATAAGGTAAAAATAAGCATTTGTTACACAACATTTGTACTTTGTGGTAAGAAAAACAAAATTCGTGACTAAAAGAAATTTATTAAGACTTAATGTGAATTTTATGAAGTTTTTTTTTATGTAATGTTTCAAAAACAATTAAAATGTTTAGGAAACATTTTGTTTTTCAATTTAGTTTTTATTAAAGATGATACCGACTATTTCACTGACAGTCGATGTTGGATTAATATTAAGAAGAGCTTGATATAGCATATATAATTTTTCCGTACTCTTGTTAAATGTTTCCAAATATTCGAAGTAATCTTTAAGTTTATTGAGATAGATTTTAACGTCAAGTTAAGATATTCCTCTTAACTTTCGGAATTTGATAAAATTCAAAATCTTTAGAGTCTAATTCGTTTTCAATTGTTTAATTTTGTTCAGTAAATAAGTCTCTTGTAGAGTTGCATAGCAAAGTCTTTAGTAGTAGACTTTGACAAATATTTTATATATTCGCAAAATTTCGGGAAACAACCATTATTTAAACATAAAAATTGTGTATTTGGGGTGATATTTATTCTTTGGAAATCTTCTCACGTTAACAAAGAAGTAGGGTTTGTGCGAAACTGCTATTTGATTTTCCAATTGTGTTGAACACAAATTTAAAAATTGCTTCAGATTCCAATAATGACACGGTATCATTGAAAATTTATTAACTGCAATATTGAGCACAACAGTTAAATAAGGAAAATTTACGATTTCTACAGATTAAAGAAAACGGTTAACCGCGGGAAAATCCGGTTTCCTAAAAACCGGAAATATGCCCAAAAACCGGTTTTTCGGTTGTTTACGTAAAAACAAATTACAAATTTTGTATTTTAAAAAATCATGAAAAATCCAAAACGGGAAAAAGTTAAGATCTTATTACTCTCACGTACTCACATAACCTATTAACAAAATGAGACATAGATCACAAAAATCGATGAACGCGTTTCGCTTTTACTCACAATTAAGTGAAGGCACCACAGTTTTTAAACCAAAACTGATTTTTGTCGCAGTTTTATTTTTTGTGAATTTAAAAAAAAAAAAAAATTTATATTTTTTTTAATTATTCTTTTTTTTCAAAAGTTCAACGATATATATTCTTGATATGTCGCTTCAAATAAGAATCATTTGAATCAAACCTAGTTTTCTTAAACATTTTCTGAAAAATTTTAAAAATCCCTAGCATTTGTTTCTTGATGCAAGAAATTCGATTCTATTTAAATCAAGAAAATCCGACTAATATTAAATAAATGCAGCTTGAGCTCAGAAATATCTTTCTTATTTTTAATAAAAACTAGCAACATTTGAATTTCTTGTTTAAGACATTTTTGATCAGATTCCAAAAACTTGAATTTTTTGATCATGAGAAAATGTTTTTTTATTAAGAAAATTTTACTTAACACGAACGAAATAAGTTAAAATCAAGAAATTATTTTTGGATTTTCTTGATTACTTTAGAAAAAAAACTTCTGTCCGTTTGTCTGCTTTCACACGTTTCATCTTTTGATGCTCAACTCTTATATTTTTAGGTGAGGGAAGAAAGAAGAAAGGGTGTTGTTACGGAGATGCCTGTACTCGGTCAGTACGCTTTGTGTTTTTATTCGTTGGCATATGCGCAAGGATGGCTGTATGTAATTTTTTTCTTTTCTTTTTCTCTTTTATTCGCTGTTAATAAAATTGTTTTTGTTTTGAACCGAAAAAAGTTGAAACCGATTGCTACGTGTGAATATATTGGCATCTTCAAAAGGGAATTGAAAAGAAGTTGAGCATCAAAAGATGAAACGTGTAAATTTAGACTTTATATATCCTCAAATATTTATATGCATATGTGACTAGGAATGCAAACGATACATCGATGTTTAGAAAACATCGATATATCGTTCATCAACATCGATGTTTTGATTTACGATACATCGGCGATATATCGTCGTCAAAACTAAAAAAACATCGACAACGTCCATTTAACATTTTGATTAATTTAATATTTTTTATTATATTTTTACCTACTTTAATTTTTATTTTTCAATTAAACCTTTTATTTGAAATATAAAAAAGTTTTTTTCAAAGCATACGTTTAACGCAAGAATTTTAAATGTAGAGTTTTAATAAGATTTCTGTAAAATAAGAATTTTATGACAAATATTATATAAATATTTCGCTATTAAACAGAATTTTAAAACAAAAAATAAAAAATATTTTATTAAAAGTGTATTAAAAACATCTTCCAAATTCTTGCGTTTTACGTTTCCGTTTTCCAGCACACCCCTGATAGCCATACAAAGTACGTAAATATGCATGCATACTGTGCATTGCATAACTATATGTATGTATTAACTTGCTTAAGTTGGCTCAAGCAACTGTGCGAATACATAAAAATCATATTTGTCAAACCATATTGCACTTATGCAAACTTTTTGTTTAATTTTATGAATCTGTCATTTGCTTAAGCAAAATGCGAAACTGATTGCACTTTGTTTTTGTGTTTTTGAATGCATTTGACAGGCTTTTTTTAATTTTTGCCAAAAGCTTATGCAAGCAATTATAGTTGGGCCTTAATATTTTCAGTAGAAAAGAAGAATTAAAGCAGTCCGTAAGTATAATTGCAAAGTAGTTTTAAACATCGATGTTAAACATCGATGTATTGTGTTTTTACCAATGTTTTTTAACATCGGTGCTTATCGTGGAAACATTGATGTCATCAAACATCGATGTTTTTCAGAGCGATGTTACATCCCTATATGTGACGCGCAAAATAGAAAGGGACCTAAGGGTAAAAACCGGTTTTGTTCAGGAGAGCCATTTTAAGATTTAAATACGTGTATCTTTGGTGTACCATCACTGAGCGTGTGAGCGCATATCTCTGGGAGGGAACACTTTTGGGGCATGGGATCGGTCTCATTCGATGCTCAGATGTTGTCCACATCAAAAAAAAAAGTGAAAATTGATTTTTTTTTTACCCTTAGGTCCCTTTCTCTATGCGCTGTCACATATATACATACAAAGTATATGTGTTTAATTTTGTAACCAAAAAACTTTTGTGTAATGGACTTCTGCTAGAGTTTTTCGTTTCCCGGAAAAACAGATTTTCTTTTAAATTTCCCGGAAACTGCCGCTGAATATAAAACGGCGCAAAATAAAATTAATTAAAACAAAAACAAGTAAGAAAGAATTGTCAGTCCAGCCGGTCCATATGATACCTTACACCACAGTATATAAAAACAATTTTTGTTAGTGTTTGGATCCATGGACAATCATGGACCCGCCTTAACAAAATTGTGTTGCTGCCGAATATTATTTAGATATCTTAATCTATATGAGATTTTACGATGGGGGTTTGTTTATATGGGACATATGGTTAATTTTGGACCTACCACGACAACATTTTGTCATGACGTATAAGCTAGCTATTGTAGAAGTTGTTATTATCGCCAATTTTTACGTTAGTATCAAAATTTAAAAGTTTTGGCATTAAAAGTTATATTCTGGAGATATATTTGTATGGGAGCTAAAGTCAAATATGGACCGATTCCAATAAAATTTGGTAGGATGATTTCTACTGCAATAAAATAAGTTTGGACCAGATGGACCGATTCGCCCTATTTTATTGTGCTAGTTAGAACCTACGTACCTAGTTTCATCAAATTATCCCCAAAATTGCGAACTGTACTTTGCGCACAAGGTTTACATGGACAGCCAGCCAGCCTGACGGACATGTATACTTAAAGGTGGTTCTAGGATCAATATTTAAAAGAGTTACAAACATCAGTACAAATGCATAATACCAGCTAAAAAAAAATTGATCTGTTAAATAAGTTTATTTTTGCATTAAACGTGAGTAAAAAAATCAGGGCCCAAATCGTCGCAGTCGTGATCGAGTGACTTTGATCGAAATTTTACTTTTTGAGATTATGGCATTCGATAACGAGTAGTCGATCGCATGACTTTACTCGAAATGTCATTCGATAGGTTAAGAGCTTTCGTAAAAACATTTAATTGTTTTTTTACAAACAATTTACACACTTTTTGGGAATAATTATTAGATTTCTTTCAACAAATAGCTAAAAATTTAAGTATTAAACT
Source organism: Pollenia griseotomentosa (assembly GCA_963931875.1). Lineage (NCBI taxonomy): Eukaryota > Metazoa > Arthropoda > Insecta > Diptera > Polleniidae > Pollenia > Pollenia griseotomentosa. The sequence continues at coordinate 149,913,897 of OZ007560.1, read as the reverse complement.
TTTTTCAGCAATAAGAAATAAAATAATAACATTCAGTTTAGCAATTTTTCGCAAATTATAGTCAGATAGAAGCGATTTTTGTATTGAAAGTTTTTTGATTCTTTACAGCTTTAACGATTTTTAATAAATAGTAGACTTTGCTATTATGCCGCTGTTAGCAATTTTTTGCGAATTTCCCCTAATTCAGCAATTTTTTCAATTCCTTATATTTTTATGGACTTTTAATCAATTTTATTGGCTTGTTCGAATTATTAAAAATTTTCGCTATTTTTGCAAAAAAAAATTTTTTTGTTAATTGTTGACATTTTGTTTTTTTTTAACCGATTTCAAATAAATTTTAGGGTTTGTTTCCAAGTTTGCGATTATTTGCGAATTTTAGCCAATGCTTTCATGCCGCTGTTAGCAAATTTCCGCTTATTTAAAATTTTTAATCGAATTTTTGCCATTCCTTGAATTTTAGGAACTTCTAATCAATTTAATGACTTGTTTGATATGTTAAAAACTTTCGCGAATTTTCGCTATTTTTACAAATTTTCTGAATTTGTGAAATGTTTTCCGAATTTTTGCGTTGCTTTGTTGCTTGTTTCACCTATTTTATAGGGCACTATCAACATTGTTGATTTATAAGCGGCGAAAAGTGCAATGCCTTATGCCATTAGTATACAAGCATAAAAATCTATTACATTTTTTAAACAAATTTCGATACGAAGGCTTTCGAATGCCGCAATCCCGTTTTTGATACGTCACGAAGTTTTATTCGATACGAAAGTTCATTCGATCATGTGTGCGACGATTTGGGCCCAGTTCTTTATATGCAAAGCCAAATCATAGTTGAATTATTTAAACAAAATATTATAAAATATTTCTTTAAAAATGATTTTAGTACAGAATAAACAAATTTGTTTACATTTTTACTCCTCGTCTTTTACTAGTTCGAAATTTCAGTGCACTAAGCACTGCCTTACTTATCGGATTTGAATTGACATCTACTTCTTTTAATAACTTATGTGTGGTTTATAGAACACGAGCGCCTTACTCGTCCGTTCAACCTACATTTAAAACAAAAACAATTTCGAAATTTTGTTACGAGTAAGGCGCTCGTGTTCTATAAACTACACATTATTTGCAATTATAGCAGTAGTTAAGAAGCCATAATTAAATAAAAAAAATCCTGGAATTCCCGCACAAATTTTCCCGGGGAATCCCGTATGAAAACCACTAACTTTTACCGAAGAATATATGTCATATGATGTATATTCTTTCCATTTACTTTAACAGATTCGATTGATGAAAACAAACAAGAGAAAGAAAATAAATGTTAACAAAATTTTATTCCATGTTACTTTACTGTGATGAAAGAATTTTTACAAAAACTAAAAAAAGCAAATAGAAGTACAATATTCTCAGATTCTAAAAATCATGCAAATAACACAAACAAACATTCAGACAAATACATACTACAAATTTTAGGAATAAGTATGTTGTTTTGGTCGCCATACTATTGTAGTTGTTGGAGCAGTTTTATCTCGTTGATGTTGATTGTGATGTTTTGAGGATGATACTATTATGGCTTATTATAGATTTGCACATTGGGATGCTAATAGCTCTTGAATGCTTTTAAAGTAAATAATTTGAAATTCAATTTTATTGTAAATGAAATTTTGCACACTGTCAAATACACATGCACTCAAACGAATACACATATTTAAAGAAAATCTTTACGTGAATTACAAAAAAAACCTTTTCACACAAATCTACAAATGGATCTATGTATTAAGTGTGTAAAAGGATTTATGAAGAAGCTTTAGTGTATAGTAAAAGTGAAGCCGTAATTGAATACATACAAATATACACTCACATTATAAGCGAAAAAGGAAATTTGCGGAATATGTTAAATTGTATTATTGTTGTTACTTTTGCTATCGGATTTGTTCGAGCCCACCAAACACGAAGTCAAACATTTGATATGAAATTACTTTATCATTTGACATAAAAAAAAACTCTAATTTTTTTCAATTGTTTGATTAAAACAACTGAATTCAAATTTATGAAAATATAAATATTTAACAATTATTAAGCTACGGTCACACTTATTAAATATTTGAACAAATAAGCGTAACCCCTACTTTTGTTAATAGTTAGTGAGATTTAAAATGGTCTTAATATTACAAAATAAAGTAATTATACTACTAGAAATAGCAAAAAACAGTTTTTTGTAAGGTGTTTTATTTTAATCAAAATAAATATTGATATTAAGCGAAATGATTTTTTAGTTTGGTTGCTGGTCCCGTTTTTTCGTCAAATAAGTCTGACCGTAGCTTTAGTTTGTGGTTATTTTATTAATCAGGCTAAAGCTCATCAAATTTAATTTTCCTTAAATAATTTTTATGATGAAAGGAATTTTTATTCTTGACTGACCATGGAATCAAACCCATGTTCATGGACAGGTTGATTTGACATGTTTTGATAGTAACCACACTATCTCTTGGATCGGTACATAACTGACCATAAGCCCCATATAAAGCCAGCCCACGGAAAAGAGTCTAGTAAGCATAAAATCGTAAATAATAACGCTACTACTCTCAGTCTCTATTCTCGGAACAGTTTAGTACTCCTTAATCCGCAACGAATAATATTTTTTAGCAGAACTTGGTATTTCGTAGTTTCATAAGGCACAGCAGAAAATGTCGTGAAAAACGCTACATAAATTGCCATTCCCAGTACAATGTCCACACTGGGAAATTATTTAAATACTCCTAAAACTGTAGCAGATATAGAAGTTGTATTAAAATTTGGTCCAATTTGGCTTCATATGGCCAGAAATAATACCATGCAATTTCGTAATATTCGGTCCATAATTTACCTTAGGTGTCATATTAAGAAGCATTCTGAAAACCACTTTAAAGCTATAAAACGCTATAACAAATTTTACTACTACATGTATCGAGATTTGTTCTAATATTGGGTTTTTAATACCAGAAAACACTCTACACAATTTTATGATGATTGGTCCATAATTTACAATGAATCCATTTATGTCACACATAGTACACCATTTCTTGCTATTGAAATTCAGCCAGATCGGTCCGTAAATGGCTTAGATATGAGCAAAAAAATCCGACTACCTCTAATTTTTTCCAAAAATCCCTTGTTGTTGTATTTGTATTATTTTTTTTCTGTATAGCTGGAGAACGGCAAGAGCCAAAGTTTCCAAATTTAGTACACACATTAAGGTTATCAATACACAGCATCCCACAAAATATGGGCGGGATTGGAGAAATGGGCGTGGTACCTCCCGTACAAAAATATCAAAAATTGTATAAAAACCTGATTTTTTGAACTGTCATATGTCCTATTGTTATCCCTTATATATCAAAAGATCGGAAATCTTTAGTAGAAAATATTTTCTGAAAAACTCGGAAAAATCGGCTCAAAAAAGTTATGACAAAAATAAAAATTTTTTTTAAATACCCACTTTCGGGAATCAGTCCAAGTCCAAGATTTATAACCCAAATAACTGTCAAATTTCTTCTTAAACACGTTAAAATCTGTCAAATCGGTTAAAAAATGGCTGAGCTATAATCAAAATACTGAATTTCCTAAAATTACTCTATTTATTACCTTCACCACAGGTGGAAAAGGGTATATATAAGTTTGTCATTCCGTTTGTAATTTCTACAATATTGTTTGCAATTGTTTACATTTTCTAGCGTAATGCCCAATATGATTTTCGTTATCACCCTTCTTTATTATTTCATCTATTTAACGAAATAATTTTAACAAATAGAAACCAGGAATTTTTGTTTCTTTTTGCTACTTTAAAACTCGCCAAAAAAATAAATCTATGGTATGAAACAGTGCCTATACAAAAAGAAAACAAACAAACACACATACATGGTACAAGCTATTTTGGTGAATATAGGCCACTAATTAAGGTTCACAACTCAAATAATATGATTTGTAATTTTTGTATTATGGTTTACAACTTTACAACATCAAAAATAATTACAACTCAACTGTGTTGAGTTGGTTGTGAACCGTAAACGGGCCATATTTCATTTTAATGATATTTAAACAGCGTTCCTTCATGGCTCAGTTGTCTAGGGGGTTTGTTAAGGTTAGAAACTGTGAGTCCCCTGGTTCGAATCTTGGTTTTTCAAAGAGAACATTTTTTTAATTTTTTTATGTTCTAAAAACGATTTAAAAAAAATTTACAAGTTTTCGCTTTTTAAATTAAATTTATAATGAAGTTTAATGTATTGTTTATATGTATGTATGTAAAAATTATTTAGTTTTTGTCTTGTTGCTCTGTATTCTGCTCGCACAATGGTGAAGGGTATATAAGATTCGGAACAGCCGAATATAGCACTTTTACTTGTTTTCTTTCGGTTTGTTTTTACATTCGTTTTTTATGAATGAATTCAAAACTACAAACGTATGTACGTGCAAATGGTTTGATGGATTTGGATGATTTACTTGCCAAGGTGGCTTTGATATTACCACAATACAAAAACATTTGGTGTTTTGATTAATTTCTACATGCAGTAAGATGTTGCTTCAGGTCCAATACCTTAAACAAATTTATGTCAGAATGCTATCGAAAGCTTAACATATGTCTTCAATGGGCGGATAAGAATAACAGCTATTTGGACTATTATGTTGGACTTGAAAAAGCTTCGAGAAACTGCAAAGTAAAACAAATATTTCATGTTAAAAAAGCAATCAAAAATATCACACTTTTCGTAATTGCAAATTAACACATATTAGAACATGTTTTTTTAAATATATATATTTTCTAAAATGTACCTTTTACACCAGCCGGTGCAAATGAAATCTAAGTTAATTTATTAAAAATAAGTAATTAAAATAAATTTATAGTGTTATTTTCGAAAAATTTGTTTATTATTGCATTTTTTACAAATACTGCTTAGAAAATTTAACAGTTCGAAAAAGTTAACAACCCTTGCAATATTTCGGCTTACTTTTTCGCGATTCTAGAAGAAACAAATAAAACTTAACAAACATAAAAAACTACACAAATTTGTTTGTATTCAATCAAGGCGAATTCAACAAGGTACTCTTTAGAGCAACTGCTATACAAAAAAAAAAACATGTCGTCGACATGAATCATTTGAACGCCAATTCATGTTCAAAGAAGAAAAAGGAAGAATCTTGTCAATAAGACATGAGCCGTATGAACTCAGACTTAAAATTATTTGCGAAACAACTCATTTTGTGTAAAACTTTTATTAAAATTGATTACAAAGTATGTATACTTCTGTTGTTTTTGTTAGAGTTGTAATTGTTGTAGCGACGAGTTTACCTTGTTGAATTCGACTCGGTATTCATATGTACTAGATACATATTTTTTAATTACATTAAATATATACAAATTTTTTTTATAAAGAGATCAACTATACATAGATATCTAGTAAAGCTTCGTACAGACGGTGGTCAAATCTTACAATGTTGTCATTTTCAAAATTAACAATAGTTCAAAATTGATCGTATTTTACATAGTTAAAAAAGAAAAACCAAAAACATTATAAAAAAATTAAACAAATTTCTACATAAATACAAACCCCCATATCCACAAAAAATATTTTGGGCTTATGACAGGCTTATTAAACAAATTTTCATAGAAAATTCATTTTATAAACCTTTTATTAATCAAAAATATTTTTTATGAATATGGGGGATAGTATTTATGTTTGCATTCATTTGAACGAGATGATACATTTTTGTAAATTAATTTAATAAATTCTGCGTAAAACATTTTAAAAAGAGATCAAAAATTTATTATAATAACTCCAAATTAATAAAGTTAATATTTTCATCATTATTGTTATCGCAGAAATAATTTAAAAAAAGCACCAAAAATGGTGCGAAACGCACCGAGTTGACAACTCTGAAACAATCGATTTTTACTGCTAGTTCAGATAAACTTGCGATAAAAATTGGAGAAGAGAGTAATTTTTCGTGCTTCGCAAGTAGATTCAATATGAATCTACTTGCTTCGCTCTCAAAATTTTGTATGGCGAAGCAGTTGCTTTATTCATGATTGGCATGCGAAGCATGAATAGAGAGCGAATCACGTACCGTGGAAACATGGCATTAGAGCAAATGCTCGTCAGCTGTTAAGTCCAATTTGTAAAAGAAAATTCTTTTTTAATTTCATTTTGTGTGAAACTTTTATTTAAATTGATTACTATTGAAAAACAAGTAAATATATATTTAATTGTTTTTATATTTCAATTTGTGTTTTTAAGATTTTGAAATATCCCAGTAAAAACTTCGCTTACTTTTTCAAAATGAATAGCTTCTTTAACTCATTATTTAGTAGCTTTCTTCTATAACTACATCTATAACAACTTCTATAACTACTTTTTTCTGGATGTATTAGAGTAAAAAAATAATGGCTTACTTTTGAATGCGTTCATTTTGGGACATCCCTTGTAAAATTCATTGGTTCTTTCAGTAGAATTGTTAGTAGTGCCTTTATGTTTTTCTGATTACTCAACACATTATTTTGTAGGCGAAGTTTTTACTGGGATATTTACTTGTTTTTCATATATTTACTTGTTTTTCAATAGCTTATATTTTAGTTTTCCCCTTTAAATTGTTCTAATATCTTCAAAATCTTAAAAACACAAATTGAAATATAAAAACAATTAATAAAAGGTATTTTATTTATTTATTTATTATTTACGTTTTTATCACACTTTTTGTAAACAACTATTTTGACAAATTGGATTTGTTAAACTCACAAAATTCCTGTTGTTTTGGTTAGAGTTGTAATTGTTGTAGCGACGAGTTTACCTTGTTGAATTCAACTCGGTATTCATATGTACTAGATAATTTTTTTTAATTGCATAAAATATATACAATTTTTTTTAAAGAAATCAACTATAAATATCTAATAAGGATTCAAAATTAACAATAGTTCAGTATTTATCGTTTTGATAAAATATTTTTAAAAATTTATTTTTTCAGAAGTTTAATATTTTTATATTTAAAATATAACAATAAAACAGCCTCTTACATTATACATAGGTTAAAAAGAAAAACCAAAAACTTGATAAAAAAAAAGTAAGCAAATTTCTACATAAATACATATGTAACCCCATATTAATAAAAAATATTTTGGGCGTATGCCTTATACCTTATCAAAAATAGTTTTTATGAATATGGGGGATAGTATTTATGTTTGCATTCATTTGTACAAGATGATAAATTTTCGTACATTAATTTAATAAATTCTGTTTAAAACGTTTTAAAAAGAGATCAAACATTTATAATAATTATTCCACATTAATAAAGCTAAAAAATGCATCAAGATTGTTATCATCTGGCCTTAAGAATTTTTCGCACAAAAATTGGTGCGAAACGCACCGAGTTGACAACTCTGAAACAATCGATTTTTACAGCTAGTTCAGATAAACTTGCGATAAAAATTGGAGAAGAGAGTAATTTTTCGTGCTTCGCTCTCAAAATTTTGTATGGCAAAGCATTTGCTTCGTTCATGATTGGGATGTGAAGCATGAATAGAGAGCAAAGCCGTACCGTGGAAACATGACATTATAGAGAGCTTCCGCGAACAGCGTTGCTATTAGTAATTTTTAGCGCCACAATAATAGGATTTTCCAATAAAAAGGGGTCAAAAAAGGGTATTGTAAAAAATAAAAAAGATTTATTTCAGGCAGATATTGCTCAACAAACTTAACTCCATTTATTTATTATTTTTATTTTTCGAATGTTTTCAATGAATCAAATTTCAATTAATAAAGCTTTATTGCAATAGTCAATATTTCAATATTTAACATTCTTTTAGCTTAAGCCAACCTTTGGTTAATATTGAAGCTATCACAATAAGAGGATTTTACATTAGTGTGTCCCAAAAAAGCATAATTTAAGAGCTTATAGGGATAAATTTTTGTGATTTTTTTCAGATTTTTCGAAAGAGGCGAATTTTTGCCAAAAATCGTGTCTGGGGGCCTTTTTTAAGTTTTCTTAATAAATTTGTCAAAAACCACGATTTTCTTCAGTTTGAAGGAAATATTTTAAAAGAAAAATGTCCAAGCTTTATTTTGGTGTACAAACACTATAAGTTTGTGCTGTGCAATGCATTTGCTCATTTATGCAACCTACATTAACATTTTTCGTATTTTTTCCATAAATTTTGTAAATAACGCTTTATAACTTTTAAAATTTTTATGAAAATGAAACAAACCAACAATGTAGCTTAAAAGATCAATTTATTCTAAATAACATAGGAACAAATATTTTTGAATTCGCTCTTACCGTTCCTGAGTTATTCCGGTTTTCAGATTTGATATTATTACTCATAACCAGGGCCCGGACTTTAATGCAGCTAAAATCACGTTTTATGAGCATAAAAGTGCACTTAAAATATAAATATATGCGCTAAAAATTTAAAAAATATGCAGTTATGCAGTTAAAATTATCTTAAATTTGTTTATTAATGATAAAAATAAAACATAAAAATAACAAGAAAAAACAAAAATAGCATGAAGAACGTTTAATTTCAGTCTTATAAACGTAAGTAAGGCACAATAACCACAAAAGTGGAAATTAAAATAAAGTAAAACACAAATATATAAAGAAACACTTGTAAGTGCCGGTTCACACGGGTCAAGTTTGACTCGTCAAGTCTTGAGCTTTTAGGAGAGAAGGGAAAAGAGAATGCCATGGCACTTAAGGCCCAACTATAAAATGCATAAGCTGGCTTGAGCAACTGTGCAAATACATGTTAATCATAAGAGTCAAACCATATTGAATTTAAGAAAATTTTTGTTAAATTTTTTTAAACTGTCATTTGCTTAAGCAAAGTGCGAAATTGATCGCAATTACATACGCATCAAATGTTTATTGATTTTGTTTTTTAAAATGCTTTTAGAGATACATTTGACCCTACATTTTTTCAAAATAAAAGTGATAGGTGCATGATTAAATGCTAATAGTTCCTCTGTGATATATTCGTTTTCACTACGCTGTTTTCGAAAACAATTTAAATAAAATGTGCAAGCAGCTAAGGACTTAAAACAATAAATTTAAATCCTTAATTTTTGTTTAAACTTTATCAAGCTTGCTACGAATTTGTTAACTTAAGTTACCGTCCACAAAATACATCTTATTTATGGAAATATCAATTAACTTAAATTCACTATTGTTGAATCCTTTTACCACATCTTTGAATTGGCAAAAGTTTTCAGCATATTACATAATTGCTTTCAACCACGTCCCCCATCTGGTTGTTATAGGCTGTAGAGGAAGACATTAATTCGGATAATTCTTTTTATATGCGGCAACACGCGAAGGTGCTTTACAAAATATTTTTCCCATTAGAAATCAATAAATAAATATCATCGAAGTTGTCTTTCATTTCATCTGCGGAAGGGTGCATGGCAAAATAAAGCAATTAAAACAAGTTTTTTCAAAATATGCAACAAAAAAATGCAATATCAGCAATATATGCAAAAATATGCATTCCAAGCTAAATATGTAAAAATATGCACTAACAAATCGATGCCATTTTACTGCAACTTTCTTGATTCGCAAAGATATTTTGTATATGATAATCTCCGACTGACGAGAACAAATATGCATTTGCATAAAAATCCGGGCCTTGCTCATAACCAACAAACAAATTAAAATCAAATTTTGCTTTGTTTAAAAATCACTTATTAGGGTCCTGAAGACCTGTTTCAGGAGTTGTGACATTGAAGTAAGTGTTAGCCAGAGCCACACCTCGTTCTGCCACATCATTTACTACTTGTAAATTTTGAACTTTGTTCTTTGCATCTTGAAATGACTTGTTGACTTTCCAATTTTCTGGATCTGTTTTTAAAAGATCAATTGAAGCACCGCAAACTTCAAAAACAAATAAGACTGGTTTTGGAAATGAATCCTTGAATTTCTTTATTTTTAAGGTTGTCTTCTATTTAAATTTACTACTTCGTTTTCGTTACTTGGCGTATGTACATAGATTTTTTGCCATTCAACTCAAAGTTTAGATGTCGATATGTTTTTAAAAAAACGCCAAGGTAGCCAATTTTGGGGTAAAGTACCACTGATGTCGTAGAAAAGTTTTTAGCGTGTCGCGTTAAACTGCTTCATTAATAATTTCGTAGTTACACAACTGCTTTAATAGACTAAGATAATTGAGAGGAGCGTATCGAGGGCATTGACAGAGGTAACAGTTTTTGATATTTATTCTTAAAATAAATGAACTAAATTCTAGCAAGGCATCGCATTTTGAATTGTCCTTGCAAGATTGCAGCGATTTCAAAAAGTGCATAAGTTTAAAAAATATATAATTTCTTTCAACCAGCGGGCCCGATTAATAGCTTCTGAAGCTTTTACTTTTCTATAGAGCTTAGATCTATCACCCAAAAAATAAAAATCAAATAAAGCAATTATTTATAAGCTTCTCTTGGTTGCATGTCTTCAAGCTGGCCTTAAATAAAATCCTCAAAGCTTCATGTATTGATAAGGGATAAAACTTTCATCAATTTCACTACTTCTGGAACTGATTTTAAGAATTTATTGCAGGACTGGTTCTATGTCGTAAGAACTGTAATTAATGAATTGCAAACAAAGCAAAACGTTTGATTTTAATTTGTTTGTTGGGTACAAAGCTAAAAACCGGTATAACTCAGGAACGGTAAGAGCGAATTCAAAAATATTTGTTTTTAAGTTATTTAGAATAAATTGATCTTTTAAACTGCATTGTTGGTTTGTTTCATTTTCATAAAAATTTTAAATGCATTGCAAAAACGTATAGTCTTTGTACACCAAAATAAATAAATTGTATACAAATAAAAAACTAATTTTTCAACATTTCTATAGAATAGAAGTGATTTTGTTCTTGAGGTTAACATATTGTGGGTAGGGAATGGTAAATCGATTTCGATTCCAATCGAATATCGATTTTGTAGTAAAAAAAATCGATTTTTTGCGATCGAATTTAAGTATGCGATTTTTTTATTTTTATCAAGATTTTAATGCACAATAAAACTTGAGATTTTTTTGTGCGTACATATGTATGTACGTTTGTAGGTGGTATGTTTACGGAGTTCTCAAGTTTAAAGTTGTAGTTTTACGTATTTACCTATTAGTAAACTTGGTATACTTTCAACTTTAATATAGGGGCTCTTGTTCTTCAGAAATTAAAGTCATCAATGGACAGTGAACAAAACAGTCCAAACATATCGTACCGAACCAAACACTGAAAGTCAGCATAGTGAAAATCGGCGGCATGAAATAACCCCCCAAAATATAAGCCCCCAAAAAAATAATGAAATAACCCCCCAAAGTGTGGGGCCTTATTTCATATGCAATAAGCCCCCAATTTTGAAAATGAAATAAACTCCCAATGAAATGAAATAACACCCCAAAAAGAAATGAAATAATACCCTAATTTTTAGGGGCTTAGTTCATATGAAATAAGACCCCAAATTCTGGAATGAAATAAGACCCCAATATGTATAATACATTAATTGTACAGTTTTGCTTTAAAGAATAATGCGATAGATAGCATGGTTGAGACCTCGCCCAAGCGCAAGGATTTTCTCCTCTATGATATGCCAATCATCGGCTTCGATAACTAAAGCCCTTCTGTATAGCCGGCCTTCGGCCGGGCGCAAGGATTTTCACCTCTACGGTATAACAAACAGTGGCTTCGCTAACTAAATCTTCTCTGCATAGCCGGCCTTAGGCCTAGCGCAAGCCCAAATTTAGGAGCTTTACTTAACGAAGACGGTGTTTGGTATACCATAGAGCAGAAAATTCTAGCTTCCGGCCGAAGACTGGCTATACAGAGAAGCTTTTGCTAACGAAAGCGGTGTTTGTTATATTATATAGGAGAAAGTCCTGGCGCCAAAAAACGTTTCCATAATAAATTTAAAAATTAAATAATCCCCAAAAAAATATATTGGGGCTTTATTTCATAATGATTTTTTGGGGAATTATTTCATATGAAATAGTCCCCCAATTAAGAAAATAAAATAACACCCCAAACAAAAAGAAATAACCCCCCAAAAATCTTTGTTGTTGTGCTCTGTACAAACTTTTGGGGGGTTATTTCATTATTTTTTTTGGGGGTTACATTTTGAGGGGTTATTTCATGCCGCCTTGAAAATCAATCATCCCTTTCGTGAATAACAAGTGGAATTTTTGTTCCCATGAAATTTTCATTCCCGTCGAAGGGAAAAAAGCAATCGGTAATCTCTTGTGAAAAAATGTTCACGCTATCAGTTCCAGTGAATGTAAAAAAAGAAGAAAGATTAGAAAAATTTAAAAATCAATGAAATTTTTTTTCAAAAATAAACACGTATATATTTTAAAGAAAAGTTCAAATAATAAATCTAAATAATTAGTATTGGAGGGATAGGTTGATTACAACGTTAGTTTCTTGCACTTTTTAAATTTTATGTACTAAAATATTTTCCAAAATTCTGCCACCACATCTTTCAGAAATCCGGCAGCAATCAACCTGTTGTTTTGCATTTTGTTGACCAACATAATGGTTTGTGCCTTCCTAACGGATCTAGCCCTTAATATTCGATTTATAGGAGGAACTACTAACATACATAATCTATTCCCTAGCAAAAACAAAGTGAGAAAATCTAAGGGAAACGTGAACATATTACGAGGGAAAAGGCTTTTCACGATAAGGGGAATTTATTCCCGTGGACATTTTTTCACGTTATTATTCTCCTTTGAATTACATTTTTGTCATGGGAGTTGTTTATGATCGCAAATATGTGAAAAGGGGAAAAATTATTCACGATAGGGGTGAATATATTATAGAAATACAACGGGTTAATTAAATAATGGCATTCCTGTGGAAATACGCTAATATCAAAACAGACCAGTGTGTGAGCGTTATTAAAATCTAGTTATAAGCAGAGTGAAAAACAAAAAGTCTGTAATTTATCTTAACAAATACGAAATTAAAGAAACAGTCGCTTTGTCATAATCCTTTGAAATACTTTCCATACTTTTAAGCTTATCACAGAAATCAGTTTCGATAAAAGTGATTTCGTTTTATGTGAAGCAAGATACGAAATCACTTTCGATCGGAATTGATTTTTGTGACAGGCCTGATTGACTACTCAAGAACAAATTTTAATATGTGAAATGTACATACATATCGCACTTTTTCCTATAAAGGCCATCTCAAAATTTACACATTTTTACTTTTTGCAGAAAAATTATAAACAGTAGTCATATCTACCCACTGCAAAAATCTTAGTTCAATTTCTCTAGTAATTTGCAAAAAAAAAAAAAAAAATGCTGGTGTATCCGCCTTTGCGATATAAGAAATAAGTTTCCAAATTAATCTTAAATGATTTTGAAATCGATTTTAAAACCGATTTTCAGGTTCGATTAATCGATTTCAAAAACCGAAATAAAAAAAGTCGATCGAAAATCGATTTTGGAATCCATTTACCATTCCCTAATTGTGGGTATTACAGTATCGAGGATATGAAATTTTAGTCAGAAAGGTTAATTTGCAATGTTTCTCAGTATTAGTCGTATGGGTCGATTACGGATAGAAACACAATTGAAGTTGAGTTGTCAGCAGCGAAATTGAGCAAAGCTTCTCATTTTTCCAGTCGAATAAAACGAACTTTTGCAAAATCTCATATCATTCCGTGCATTGTTCTACCATTTATGTTAGTTTTTTTACACAAATATAATCTTTTTTTTAGAGATGGGGGTTCCAGATTTTGATTCATCCTTCTGAACCGATTTTGCTGGATTCCAATCCCAAACTGCTTAGGATAACTACAAGCAACTTGACACCAAGTTTGTTCATTTCTTTTGAGTTTTTCGTGAGCGTGTTTTCAACAGACGGACACACAGACGGGCATTGCTAAATCGACTTAGAATTACTCAAGGAGCCAGAATATTTACACTTTATGGGGTCTGAGAAGAATAATAAAAAAGTTTCACACGTAATGACAAACTTAGTATGTATATCCTCTTCACAACTAATTGTGTTGGAGGGTATAAAAAGTTTATAAATTTTAAAATAAAATAATGTCATTAACATAAAGTTCGGCACAAATACATAGTTTTTTTTTTTTTAATTGGAGGCAGCGAATGCATTCTACATTTTTAATTAATTATAATAATAATTCATTGTAAAGGGTATCAAGGATTCGAAACAGCCGAATGTATTCTTACGTGTGCTTTTATTTAAACAGTTTACGCCAAACTTTAATTATATTTTCGCACCAAAGAATGCAAAGGTCGTGTTAATGGCCACAATTAAAGATCTGATGTATTTTTTTAATCTCAAAAATCTTAAGAAGATGTATCCATAGACACACCAAATCCTACACATTTTCATTTACTAATAAGTATCCGCAGTATTTTTGAAACATTCCAGAGTTTATCGCAATTAAGAGCAATTACACACACATTTAATTATGGTCTCTAAACATTCATCTTCATTACAGGTCTTGCTGCATCATGTGACACATTGTTGTTGGCTGAAATGTCGGTGTCACGTTTTCATCCGATTATCATAAATAATGGTCAAGTGCATAATAGCACTCTAACTAGCAACAGTGATGGGCAAAATTCAACAACCAGTAGCAGTGAAAAAAGAAGCAATCAAAGTACTGCTGAAAATTCAAAACAGAATGAAAAGAATCATCAACAGGAGAAGCCACTGCAACAAAAACAACAACAACAATTTATTGCTATAAATAATGTCAAAAATGTGAACATTTCATCTTTGTCTGACAATGATAGAAATGCAACAAAAACAACAACAACAACAACAGTAACAAACAAAGCAGCACCTAAACTAGCCCCCATATCTGAAATGCATACGCAAACAGCATCATTAAAGTTGACCACCCAATCCCCAAATACTGCATCAGCTTCATCGTATGCATCTGCATCTACATTGACCTCAAAATCATATAGTAAAATGAACATGAACAATAGAAACAGTTCTACGGCAACCACAAGCAATGAAATCATTTACAAATTCTTTGTGCCTCGTCACATTGGTGTGGCTACTGCACGCATTACATTTGCCCATGTGTGCTCACAATGTCCCGATGTCGGCTTTCACATTCAGGCAAACGCCTTTCCTAGCATTGGGACAGATGCGGAGAAAAGCCATGAAAGTAATTACATACACAGCACTATTATTAAACCAAATCAAACGGGAGAAATCTCCATTGAGTTTTATGTGCAACCCATGACCTGGCATTACGCCCTGCTCAAGTTTGTCAGCCAAAGGGGTTTAATGGCTAATTCCATTTTAGGTCATACACGGTCAGAAGAAAAACAAAATGAACAAGTGCAGCTGAGAAGTACTGAGTACTCGCATAGATTAAGGCGTCGCGATAATTCAGCCGCTACTGCTGCCAAAGCTGTAGGTAATGAAACAGACCCTCCCCACAATTTGCCATTTGTGTTGCAAATTGATTACCATGAACCATCAGCTGAGGTAGATGAGAGCAGTGATTCTGCAGAAGATTCTTACAAACATGCCGAAATGGAATCTAGTAGTGAATATTATGAAAATGATAATATTTCTAATATCACCAGCAGAACTACAGAATCCGCTAAAGCTTGGGATCCTAAATTATTTCGTGGTATGGAGTTTTACCCAGTCTTAAGACAAACTTACAGGGAATTTTTTATGTACGACTTTGACTTAGTGCCGGATGAAAATGGCACGGTACCAACGGTGTTAAATCTAACAGCAGGTATGCCCGCTGGATTTGCATTTGATGTGGGAGAAGTCTATGATATAGGTGGCACTTTGTCCTTTGCAGTATCTATGAAACATGGGAATAAAGCCACAAACCAAGAGGCTGTGAAAGCAACTCATTCAATTCCCAGCACCAGTGAACGCAGTGGAATTTTAGCAGAAAAACTAGTCGGCAATCCCGATTTGGGTTACAGCAACGACAATGACAACAACAAAGCAAATGTAAAGGGTAAAAACTTGCCCCGTAGCAATCAAACAATTATTGTTTGTATGAATCTTGGTGAACCCGGGGAGCCAACTTGGCCCGATAAGTGTCGTTATGGACGGCGTTTGCTACCTGCATCAAGTATTGTCAATAACACCGACTTAAATACAAGTACGGGCCTAATACATGTGCCTTTTCCTGAAAGTGGTCAATGGTATGTCACCATGGGCCTCTATTGTCATGGTGCCGAGACTGCATCCCGTGCCACAATAATTGACAGCGTAAAAGAGTTTGTTAGGAAGTATGTAAACATGTTGGAATACATGCGACACCCTTGTGCTTGCGCATCACAGCTTCCACGTTATCGAGATTGTGTCAATAATCCTGATTGTCTCGGTGCTATGAATGAAACCGAAACCTTAAAGATCAAGGAGTGCCTTATGGACTCAAAATGTACCTTAAATCATATAGAGATGACGCAAAAGTTTGAAGTTCATCATAAATTTGCAACTGAGCAGCACTTCGCCCTAGATAATTGTAGTACTTCAGTTGTATTTACCATATCCTCGAGTCCCTGTGTAGTTGGAAGATGCGGTCGCTACGGACGTTGTTATCACTACATGTCGGGAGGTTTTGTTTTCTCAACATGTGTTTGCATGAAGGGTTACCGAGGCTGGGACTGTACCGAAGACTCTCAAGTTCCTTCCAGCATATCAATATTAATGGCCTCTCTTCTTCTCACGCTCAGCAATCTTTTATTTTTCCCCAGTATTTACATAGCTGGTCGCAGGAAGTACTACACCGAGGCCGTGATATATTTCTTTGCCATGTTCTTTTCAATTTTTTACCACGCTTGCGACTCGGGCGAAGACGAGTACAGTTTTTGTTTAGTCAAAATTGGTGTGTTACAATTTTGTGATTTCTACTGTGGACTCTTGGCCATTTGGGTCACCTTAGTGGCAATGTCTCATGTGCGACAACAGTTTGTCTCACTACTCCATATGCTAGGGGCCATTCTGCTAGCCTTTGGAACAGAGCTAAACAAACAAAGTCTCTGGGTATTTCTGGCCCCTGCTCTTACAGGCATTTGCCTCATATCAGCTAGTTGGGGAATGCGCTGCTATAAATCACGAAAATGGTTTCCGGCTCGCAGATATCTTACAGTCTTCATGCCTTTGGGTACAGTTCTCGTAATGGTTGGTTTGGTTTGTTATGCTTTTTTGCAAACCAAACAAAACTATCACATCGTCCACTCCGTTTGGCACATGGTAATGGCGTTAAGCATCTTATGTTTGCTGCCTTCACGAAAATCGTTTGTACCGAAATGCTAGCATTCGCCTTATACCCGTGAATTTTTGCTTCTTGAGCAAGAGTTCTACATGTGAACTTAAGCCGCACTTTTTGGGTGACAAAAACAGAGCTATACGAAATATTGCCCAAGAATACGACCATTTATGGTTACCTCTAACGGAATTAAAACGGCAACAGCACCAATCGCTGTATGGCATATTGTCCCATACCAACTTGTTTTTATTAGATATCATACTTTTCATTAACATGCTCGAAGCCGTCATATCTATAGTTATTTGTATAAAAATGAGCAATCCTAATTATCTACACTTACATTTACCGGATGTGTATGTATGGAACAAAAAACTCTCAACTAAAAGTTAAAGAAATCCTAGTTACTAACTTAATTTAAATTAAAAATAATTCATCTAGCAGTAATATGTATTGTATCTGGACTATTTTAGGCTCAGATACTTTAAGTGAATAGATAATTATGATGTACGTATGTAATTTGTATAGTTATAAGTGTGTATAGGTACAGATACAATTTATTCAAAATATTAGAACTTAGATACATCCGTATGTATATTTTATAAATAATTAATAAATATATATGAATAATTACAAAATGAACTTGTAAAAGTTAAGCATGAGAGCAGCACACAGATAATGATAAACATAGTACAATAGATAAATTTAAACACATGCTCGAAATTTTTTTTTATTATTTACACATTTCTTAAGCGCAAATTAATGGTTCCGTTTCTGTATCGCACGTTCTGTTTAATATAAATATATATATCTATTCAAGGTATATTTACACAAGGTAGCAGCACTAGAGAAACCTTTTCTAACTGTCACTTTTATTGTAGATATTTAGTTTTATAGCTATATTCATAAAAAGGTACAGCTAGATTCCTAATGCTGCTACCTTGTGTAAAAGTAAGTTATGTATATGTATGCAAATTAAAAACTATACAGCAGTGTAAAGAATAAATAAGTATTAAGCAGACACAAGCACTCCTAGCCGCATTCCATACTTATTTATTTTTTACACAGGTTCTCATTAAGAGCAAGTCCATCCACACTACCTTCTTTTTACAGGCATAGAGGCTTTCAGCTAATACGTAACATCGGAGAAAAATATTCAGACTTATGATATGTTCATACGGCGATATAATTCATTGGTATCGCTCTATGAAATTAGATTGCCAAAAATGATGTTCATACGATTCATTCTTGTTCCATTTTGAATTTTTTTTTTTTTTTGAGTTGTTTATGTGCTTTTTTTGAAATAGATAAAAAAAAGTAAGTAAAAATTAAACATATACGGGCATGTTCTAGAAATATAAATGAAGTGGAATTGAAATCGAACGAGATTTCGAACTCAATTGTTTACAAAATTCCTGTAGTTTTTACTGATTTTAACAATGGCTCTTGTAAGGATAATTGGTACTCAAAGTATGAAGCACATAAGAAGAATATGTTTATAAACTTTCTTTACAGGCTCGTTTTCAAAATTTGTGCGAATTTAAATCCACTTCTTTTCGATTTGTAGAACATGTCCGATGTTATTACCCAATAAGCAATCAAAATTTGAAAAAATCAAGTGCTTTAAATATTGCTGGAATTCAGTTGTAATGTATGCCCTATTTTCAAGTGAAATTTCAGTTCATAAAAAAGGTTTGAAATCATTTTTTTACTTGCATATGGGCAAATCTCAGAAACAGTCCACCAACCAAAAATTTTTCAAATTAATTTTTTTTAATGCAATATACGACTAGATGTATAATTTTATTTTTATATTAAAAAATATGTATTTCGATGGTCAATAATACAATAATTTTTACCAAATCCTAACCCACCCCAGATCTATTGATGTTATACACGAATTTAACAATATTTTAGGTGCTTTATGTGCTTAAAATAGCACTTAAGGTAGAAGTACATAACACGCGTTTATTCTTTGACGTTTGTTGTGCGTTTAAAAACATTAGCGCATTAAAAATTGCAAGTTACACAACGCGCGTTACAAAAGCCATTACGGTCAGCTGTTTTTTATTTGTTTACTTATTTGTGTATTGAAAACGGATTCAAAAGTATATCAAGATTTTGTTATTTTATTGCATTTATTCTTTTTCTATATATATAGTGTATGTTTTTTAATCTCTTTAATAAGTTTTTCTTTCATGATTCACAAATTTGTTAAATTATTCTTTTAATTGTCAGCTGATTACTTGTCAAAAATACACAACGCGTTAAAAAGTTTAAAGTTAACCAAATTTCTGGCGCAAACGCGTCAAAATATTTTGCATGCAGCTTGATCTATGAAAACACACTAGTTTTACTTTTTTTGACAGAAGTCTACAGAGTACGCGCGCTCTAACGCGTGTTATGTACTTCTACCTTTACAGCAGACTCATCAAAACATAAATTTCGTTAAAACAAAAATTAATATTCATTCATACATTCCTTAATGATCACAAAATTAGTTTTTATATATAATTTGTTTTGTTAAAATAAATAAAATTGGGTTTATTATAAGTACTGGAAAAACTGAAGCGTGTGTTGTGAGGCGTGCGTTACAAAGGGTTCACGGCTTTCACAACATTTTTTGGCTGCGAATAAGTGATTTTAGAATTCTCTTATATTAATCTTTTTTTAGGAATTAGATTTTGTATACCTTATGATGCAAAATTCGCTTAAAATTAGAAAAACACACTTCAACTTTTAAAGTTACTTCCACTTTTTGTGGCGTGCGCGAATGTAGCGTTCGTTGAGTAATCCGAAAAACATAAAAGCACTACTTACAATTCTACTGAAAGAACCAATGAATTTTACAAGTGATGTCCCAAAATAAACGCATTCAAAAGTAAGCCATTATTTTTTTTACCTTAATACATCCAGAAAAAAGTAGTTATAGAAGTTGTTATAATTGCAGTTATAGATGAAAGCTACTAAATAATGAGTTAAAGAAGCTATTCATTTTGAAAAAGTAGGCGAAGTTTTTACTGGGTATGTACGTATTGCTTAAGCTATCAAATTAATAAAAATATTTTTGAATATTTCTGTGTGCTAAAATAGTGGAGAAGGAAGCGAGGTCTCAAAAAAACCTATGTATGTGGTATTAGGAAACAAATTTAAAGGTAACTCTAATGGTACCATTTTCGTTATTGTCTTTGGTACCGTATTATAATTCTCTAGCCCCCAAAAATTTTACAATCGTATAGTCCTTTTTAACTCTTTTTCTAATGATATCTTGAGATAATTAAGATGACAGTTGCTTAAGAAAAAACACAACAAACAAATTTATATTGCTATATATAGAATATATATATATATACATTTGGACGACTTTTTCTTTAAAATGATCGCCATGGTCCAACTTTGTTTGTACGGAAAGAAAATTTTGCCACGCCCTCTTTTTTCGATTTACTTAAAATCAGAAAACGGCTCGATCGATCTGACTAATTTTTCTTTCATATGTCCGGCGGCCCTATGCTCCCCAGAGGAGTAAAAGGAACATATATATATATATATATATGTCCGTATTAATCCATTTTAAGTTTTCATCGAAAGAAAAATTTACCACGCCTACTTTGAAGCCCATTTTTTCTCTTAACCCGGCGCCGGGGGGGATGGGTCAAAATTACCCGTCACTTTTCGAATGGATTGTGGTTTTAAAAATGTACTTCTCTTCTCTACGCTCTTCTCAGTAGCTGGTGATATTGAATCTCTCTGAATGTTATAAATTTCAAATCAGTTGCATGACGATTGTACTTCGAGTAACACGTGCTCAAAGTTAAAAAAGGTAAATATGACCCATCCCCACAGTCAACGTAGCTATTTTGCGCCATTTGTATTTTATGTATCTTGCATATGATGATCCTTCGATGATCCTTCAAAATGATTTTTTCTTATTTTTTTATAAGCATTAATTAGACATAAAGGCATAAAAATGTCAATTTAATTTAAAGACTATTAAAAAAATAAGTGTTTATTATATTTAAGCTAGAAGAAGCCTCCTTTGTTAACTTTTTTAATATGAAATGTTTTTTGTTTAAAAATAAAAGTAAATATGTTATTTTTTAACAAAGTCATGTTTTATTTCCTTAATAAGGTTAGATTCAATCTAATTGTATATATTTTTTCGTAAATATAGCAGAAAACCTCGAGTTTAATAAGTGGGTCATTATGACCCAACCCCCATGTCCTTGTAGCTAAAATCCACCCCCCCGGCGCCGGGTTAAGCGCATAGCTTGAGAACGGCTGAACCGATTTGGACGATTTTTTTTTCTAATGATCGCCATGGTCCAATTTTGTTTTTACGAAAAGAAAATTTTGCCCCGCCACTTTTACGCCTACTTTTTTCCATCGATCATTGGTAATCAGCTACCGAGCGAAGACGGGGCGGCCAGCTAGTTTAAAATAAAATTGGGAGAATATCTCAAATAATAAATTTATTAAATCCCTATAATTTTTTAAAACCAAAGTTTCTCAAAAATTCTAAAGTTATATTACACCTATTAAATATTTGACGTCCTACACGTAACCACTAGATTTCTTAAAGAATTGTTTGCTTTTGCAAAACGCAAACATTATTTAACAGTTTCTAAATTGCATTATACAATTATCATCGTAGAAATAAAGTTTGGAAAATAAATAGAAATTGTTAAAAAAAATGCTAAAGTTTTATCAATTTATCTTACCGGTCACGCTTTTTTTCTGATTTTATCGTGAAATATTTGTTAGGTCTGAACATACCTTAAGTGATACCTACTTAAGTATTTGTTGGTTCCTTACCTTCGTGAATTGTTTTGTTTTTATTCAAATTAACTTTTTATTTCAAAAACTTTGTTGATTTTTGTATTTTTATGTATTCGAACTAAAACCGGTAACCGGTTATCTTAAAAATGCTTAACCGAAAACCGGTTTTTTTAAAATAGCAACCATTTGAAATATTCGAAAACTGGTTTTTGAAATAAGTCGAATTATTTACATATAAATTGTGGCAAAACAAGACTTTTTTTAGTGTTTTTCAAATAACTTTACTTACGAAAAGTGTTTTCAACAATAAAAACCCACCGACTCGATTTGTACAGAAAACAAAATATTTTTACAAGAACGAAATACCAACAACTTTTTGTGGATATTTTTTTTTTTTTTTCTCAATGATTTCTGCCTTTAGGTACGTCTTTTTAACGAGAAACTGACCATTTTAAAGGCATCAAAGAATTTTTTACACAAAGCAAACACATATCGCCTGCTTAAATGCAAAACAATGTAGGTATTATTGAAAATTTGAAATTTACTTGTTTTGTTGATTACGATTCACGTTACATATCTTCTATATATAAATCGGCAAAGGCAAAACAGTTAAGAACACTTTCCTCCTCTGTATGTCAACCGATTTGAAAAGATATTTACTTACAGAAGTGCACAATATATATTTTATTTAAATCTGTTTAATAATTTCTATAGTATTGAACTTAGAAACGTAATATTATCGGTGCAGGGTCCTGAGTAAATGAAAACCTGGAATATTCGACCTTTAAAGATAAACTTAAAAATGCATGGTCCTGAGTGAATAAGAATATTTAAGGGGAGCTTTTCGGTACTTTTTTGTTCAACATCTGGTACTGTGATTAATTTTCATTAATATTAGACATTGAAAAATAAAATTAAACATGCAATGTCCTGAGTGACAATCTATTAAGGAGATTTTTTTAACTTATAAAATAAAATTTACTCACGCGGAAGTTAAAATATCAACCGGAGGTTAGTCGCTCGCCAAATCGATCCACTAAGACGGAACAAAATGCTCGAAACATGTAAATTCATATATGTATATTCATAGTACATCTATGTTTTCTTCATATGAACATGAAAATTTATGGTTAATTTTGACCATTAGGCGAACACTAGTTTTTATAAAAAATTAAAAATAACGTATCATCAAATATATTATTTTATTTAACAACCTAATATATAATCAAACTCAAGAAAAAAATTAGCAGAGTATTTAATTATTATAAGAACTCACTAATATTTTTAAACGTCAAAACTGGCTTATCTGTTGTATTACTTTTACCACGGTGTTAGTGGAATTAGTGATCAAAATGAAAATTATTGCACAAGACAAAATAAAAAAAGTGGTGTAAAATTATAAGAACCGAATCCATATACGTATTTATTACAAAACCTATAAAAAGTGGGACCATCAGCTTCTTCCACATACGACTGTTAGACATTTTTGAAATTTTGCAGCCTACCCCATTGCACTCCCAAACAGGTCCTTAGGTTTTTGTTTCCATCAGACTGCCATTATTTTTATGATAGTACACCTTATGAGATAATAGGTGTATGTATGTTTAACCTTTTTAATAAATTTCAAACTTTCCTATAATGAATCTGTATGGAACCAGACAATTTCTTCATTTTATAAAAAATCTATATGTAATACAAGAGAAATATTTTTTCCACGGTTATTTAAAACAATCTGGGGGGCTACTCTCTATTGAAAGAAAATTGTAGCAAGTCTAGCGATACGTTTGCGCATATGTCTTTCGCATCTTTTAACTTTTTTCTTTTCGTAAAACATCACTATATTTTATTAAAATTTTCCAATTTCAAATATTTTTACACACTTTAACATTTCATTACTGTAAATCCGCGCCATCTTTAATTTTTATTGCAACTATTGCTTTATTTTTAGAAAATTTTGCGGAAGTGATAGGGCATTTAGCTTTCGCATCGAAATTGTTTTCGCATCGCAATAGAGAGTAGGCTTCCTGGTGTTTTTTATGCTACAACTGCTGATGTAATTTTATTTTATTTAAAAGCACTTATCACCTTTTAATTATTTGATATTAATTATTTTCACAAAAAACACTTTTACTGATATTTTAATGAAAAAAATATAATATTCCGCAAAAAAGTAAAATAAAAAATAATAAAAATGAAGACAACAGCTGTTTCGAAATTGGTTTTATTAACATTCGAAATTAACAAAACCAACTTGGTTTCGTGACACCAAATGAAACCAATATTGGTTATCAAAACCGACAATTAGCAAAACCAATATTGGTTTCTATGACAACCCTGATAATTTTCCCACGTTGTTAAATGCAGTACTGCCTGCGCTGTATCAGCATGTTGACGCAAACCTAATGATGCTATTATACCCTTTGTACACTTGCATACATTTCGCAGGAACGCATGGAAGATGTTGAAAATGTGAAATTCGCGTTCACACTTGAAACATCTACTATCAATAAAAAATGTCACCATTTCTAAAAAAAAAAAACTTTTTTTTTAATTACATTTTTTCTACAAAAGTGCCAACATTTTATAAGATAACACCAAAATGTATTTGGATTTCAGTTTGTTTAATAATTTTAGCAAAATTAAGCAAAATAGGGCTTGCAAAAAAGGAAAAACTTGAGAAATGGTAACGCTGCTTTCAAAGCAACTTCCATTTTGTCAGTGATGCCACGATAATAATAGAAAATATTGCCACTTCTCTAGTGATAACACTAAAAGAATCGAAAAATGTCAAAGGGAACAAAATGAGATAGTAACATTCTGTAAAGATGTTGAAAAATTTAGATTCTTATAGCCTTTTCACACTTGTCAACATTAAACATTTAACATCAACTTGCGAAGATGTTGGAATTTTCCCATAAGAAATACATAGGGCTAAAAATCAAAATTTTTCAACATCTTTACAGAATGTTACTATCTCATTTTGTTTCCTTTTACATTTTTCGATTCTTTTAGTGTCATCACTAGAAAAGTGGCAATAAATTCTATTATTATTGTGGCATCACTGACAAAATGGAAGTTGCTTTGAAAGCAGCGTTACAATTTCTCAAGTTTTTCTTTTTTTGCAAGCCTTATTTTGCTTAAATTATTAAACAAAATGATTGAGAAATACATTTTGGTGTCATCTTTTAGAATGTTGCCACTTTTGTAGAAAAAAAGTATTTAAAAAAAATAAAGTTTTTTTTTCAGAAATGGTGACATTTTTTATTAATGGTAGATGTTAGATGTTTCAAGTGTAAACGCGTATTTCACATTTTCAACATCTTCCATGCGTTCCTCCGAAATGTATGCAAGTGTGCAAAGGGTATTAGCCCTATGTATTTCTTATGGAAAAATTCCAACATCTTCGCAAATTGATGTTAAATGTTGACAAGTGTGAAAAGACTATTAGGGATAAATGTTTATTTAACTTAATACTAATATACTTTCGTTGATGATACATACGTCTTCTTGTTTCTAAAAATTACAAATTAATATAACGTAACACACACAACTTAAAAACTGATAATAAAAATAACATTCATTCTTCATGACTGAACAAAGGCAAAAATGTATTTTTCCTCACCAACATAAATGAATTGGCGAAATATTAACAATTCATTTATGACTGTGAAAAAAGTTACATATTTTACATTTTTATTTATGAAAAAAATTCAAGAATGGTTAAATATGAGCGATCACATATGAATTTTTCTGAACTCTGCTATAAAGTATTTGCAAGGGCAAAAATGTAAATGAATTGTAATTTTTACTTCATAAGAATAAAAATAGAAAAAAAAGCGAAATACTTAAGTGAAGTTCTTAGAAGATTATTTTAAGCATATTAATGATGAAATTGTGAAACTTATACATTTTTAAGGAAAAAATAAAAACATTATGAAGAAATCGTGGTCGGCTATACACTTGAGGGGTACGTTCATGGTAGCCGATTCCATATTATACTCAGTTTGAGGTATGTTCAGAGGATTCTATGTGATTAATGAAGTAATTTAGTTGAAATAATGGCATTTTGATGTGATTAACAAATCACTTCAAGGCTTAAACGCGTTTAAAAACCCAAGTGTGAACATAGTGTTTACCACTATTTTTTACAATCAATTTCGAAATTTATGATAGATACGCAAAAAAAATTAAGTTTAATTAATAATTATGACCCGTTGATAACGCAAAACTTTCACAAAACTTGATAAATATCGCACTTGATCAACAATTTTTAATTACGCATTAATGGCATATGAGAAAGAACCAACCATTTCATTACCAGAAAGAAGACAAAATATCACGATATCTTAACAGCGGGTAGATATGAATATTACGTCTCTATTTTTTCTCAAAAGTGAAAAAATTTTCAGTTTATACCCTCTTTCTGATTAAGTGCGATATATAGAAAATCATTTCTTTGGTTTATACCGAAGCTTTCACAAAACTTGATACATATATAGATGACCCTTTAACAGATGAAACGAAGAAAGTTTTGATGGGGACGCACTTATGACACCGATCCAAAACACTGTGCTAGTTGAAAAAAAGTTATAAAAGTTAATTTTATAGCGAAGTATCGTTTTTTTTTTTTAGTTTATTCAATAAACTACACCGATTTTGAGTTACACAGTTATGGCCCATTTATATTAGAAAGAAATCTAATGCTTACCAAATTTCAAGGAAAATCTAGTTGTTTTTAAATAAATTTTCATTACAAAACAAAATCTACAAATAGTTGTTAAACTGGTTGACTTTGTTTTTGTAACATACTAAAAAAGATTTTCAAAAAAGTAATTTTGCTGGATCAAATCAAAAATGTAACTTTTGTTTTGCTTTATTAGTGCCTAGCCCGAAGCCAATCCTCCAAGGCACCAACCAAGCACAACACAAAATACCTAACTTCTTTCCTAAACTTCCCCTGTTTAACACAAATGTTCCTACTGCACTTTTCTTACGTTTTTTTAGTTACAGAAGAACTTTTAACTATCAAACGCAATGGGCCGATATGTTCATCGTCATCACTCTAAGTTGAAAATTGGATCTACATGTTTAACTAAAAATTTTAACAAATAGAATATGAGAATTATTGTTTTTTTTTCAGCCAAAGACATTATAGATTTCTGTATATCTAGAGAACGGCAAGAAATAAAACTTCCAATCTAGGTACAAACAGCTTGATTACACAACATCCGACAAAATTTGGGCGGTATTGGTGAAGTGGGCATGGCAAAAAATAGATTTATTTATATCTAAATAATGTTATTAATATAACTTGCTGTTATTATCGTACCATAGTGAAAGGTGTATAAGCTTCGCATAGCCGAATGTCACTTGTTTGCTTATAGCGTTGTTGTTGTTTCTACAAAGGCAATAACATCGTTTTTTACCTACATTGTAGTCTAATTGCTATTTCTACAACAAACGTAGTCCCGATATTTTTTATCTTTCTTATTGTTGTACTTTTTTGATGCGTACGAAAATAGACTGTTTGTGACTTTTTGTTGTTCATATTTTTATACCTTTCACCGAAGGTAAAAGGGGACATATCACTTTGTCATTAATGATTTCGAGAATTTTGCTATTTAAAATCTGCCAAATCGGTTAATAAATGGCTTAGAAGTGATAAAAATTTTGAAAAAATGAGCTATTAAACATTAAAATTTTCCTTAAGACTTTATTTTTTAAGAAAGAAGTGTTGTTAACAATAAAAAAAAATTCCTCATTAAAGTGCGTTAAATATTTCATACAAAGGCTTATGAAACTTGAAACACGTTCGTTCTGCTTGCGATCTGCCGTTGTTTCTTACAAATATACTACATAGTTCCCTTGAGCATACTTTTGCAATTTGAAGTCACCAAACTTCTTACAACTACAATACACCTATTATGCGATTATAAGTCAGAATCGCAACTTTTAAGCGTTTTGCGATTGTCAGAACATGCCCGTATATCGGTTGTTTTTCCAGCTGCATGAGAACTATTGATATCGATAACTATTGTTTGGCAGCTGAGAATGTCAAACTGTGTTGACATTTCTGTTCAGTAAGGTTATGCAAGTCATCATGAATTGTTTAACGCTAGAACAACGCCTCCAAATTGTGAAAATTTACTTTGAAAAAATTATAAAATAAGTCGCGAAGTTCATTGAGCAATTCATTCATTTTGCGATCAATATATTCGGCCTATTGAGTAAGCAATTCGTGCAGTTATTGATCGTTTTCGCAGTAATCTTACTCTTCTCGATTTAAAACAATCACCAAGACACTGAAATTTGCATACCTAAAAGAGTATTTCTGCTGTAACGCGAATCACTGAAGAAGACGCCGAAATGTCGATTCGTCGTAGTTCTCAAGTTTTTGGTCGTTGTACTTCGACTACGTGGAAAAATTTACCAAAGGACATTGGCTTACATGACTATAAAATACAGCTCGTGCGACAATCGTTTGTGTCGCATTTTTGCTCATTGGACTCATTTCAAACTGACCGAATATGATTATTTTTATATTATAACTTGTGTTTAGTGATGAAGCTCATTTCTCGTTAAATGGATTCATCAATAAGTAAAATTGTCGTTAACGAATCACCATTACATCAATTAAAATTGACTGTTTGGTGCGGTTTATACGCTGGCGGCATCATCTATCCTTATTTCTTTCGAAATGAACAAGGAGTTGCCGTTACGCTGTATTGCGAGCGTTATCGAGCAATTCTGACTGAATTTTTGTTTCCATAATTAATTTATTGCAAAATCAATTTGGTGACAACTAGCCCCTCGTTCGTGCGACTTAATTTATTCGTCTATACCGACAAACCAGCAACTCTGGAAGCATTGGAAGCCGAAATTCCAGCCACGTTTGACGCAATACGGCCAGATTTATTACAAAAGCACTATAAGCAGGAAAAAACTCGTTATTTTTGTATGTATGTATGTGTTCCAAAAAATCTTTCAGTCACCTGTTTTTAGTTTGAAAACAAAATCTCCCTAATGTCAAAAAAGTACAATATAAACGCACAAGATTTCGTTGTGAAGTAAATGGGCTACAAGTTATCTCGTAACAGCACATTAAATTAATCGATTAATCTTTGGACGAATATGCTTAAATTCTCGAATAGTTACACAGTCTGGCAGCGAGGTTAAACGGATAGAAATGATTTTAAGCAGTTAATAAACGAAACTTTTTTAACTCACTCAAATTTTCATAGATTTTCAACTTTAGAATGCATATGGAAAGCCGAGGGGTAGTACTTTATAAATAAACTAGCTTAACCCAGTGCACTTCGCTTCTTCAGATATGCACAATTATAATTTGGTGCCACGCCCACATGTCTAATTCGGCCCAATTATATTTTGTGCAATGCTCACTTATCTAATTACGTTGTGCATTTACAACCAAGCTCTTTGTACCAAATTTGTAAACTATAGATGTGGCTGATCTCTAATTATGCATAAATCTTTAAAATCTCTGCATGGGAGGTACAACACTCAATTCTCCAATCCAGCACATTTACTAGCTGACTGAGATAATATCTGAGAGAACGTCGACAGAATGAGGGAACACATTTCTTCGTATTAATCTTGATATTTACCAATCTAATATGATTTCATATATGACGGATTTTCGTACAGTACCTAAACTTGTGTAGGTTTTATTATATTATAATATTGTTTTCTAAATCACTTTTCACAAGAATTGAACCGCATATCTTGCAAACACTTCGGAATTTTGATTTAGCCTCCTGTAGCTCTTGCCATAAAGAACAAAAATTGTGAACATATAAAATAAAAAAAAACTTCATCTTCAATTCGGTTTTCGATTTTTTTACCTTTTTTCTTCTGCTCAGGTCCATATGTAGCAAACCGTTCAAAATTCAAGAAAACAAACAACTACAAAAATGTATCTAAGATCTCTAGAGCATATGAACATCCTAGGAATGATTTTAAAACCGTTTAGGTAGCCGCAAAAGTGAAAAATTTCACGAAAATTTTTTAATTTCATTTGTTTTTTCTTTACTTCAACAACATAAATATTCGTATTATGTTTATAATGTTGATGGCCCTGGATTTGCAAATCGCATTCTCTTAAGTTGTGGATCCAAATCGTCCGAATCTGACTCTGATTCAGAACTTATGGAGCTCGTTGCTTCCAGACTGCTCTCCATCATCAGCCTTTTCTTCTTCATATACTTCATTAACATTATACAGGGTGATCTTGTGACTCCACCAACATACCTTAAATGAATTAGAAAAGAAATAAAAAAAGGAATTCAAAACAATGCATCAATAAAATTAATATTACCTCTGCAAGCAATGCATCAAGTTTTTTGCCTTTGTAGCGTTTTTCCATGGGCATTTTGTTTTGGTGAAACCGTTATCCTTGCTCATCGAATTCGGTAGGGAGTTGTTTGATAAAGTCGTCAAAATGAAAATGCAGCTTTAATGTCATCGATGTGCCGATTTTTTTTAAATAATACAGCATTTCTTTCACGCACTCTTTTGCTTCCGGTTCCGCGTCTCGATCCTCTCCCAAGACTATTGTGCATGCACGCTAGCTTTCTAATGACAGCACCATTAAGTACGCCTGTTAAATGAAGACAAACAATAAAGACAGAAAAGAAAATATTCAACAAAAATTCGTTTTAAATTTACTACAAAACCTTTTTTTAATTTTGTCATCTTTGGAAAACGCTTTTCAAATAGTCGAATGCGTTTGGACAATTTACAATGGCCACTTCGATGAATTAAAACAATAACAATTAACAATTCCCAATTTTATGTGGAGCGTTAGCAGAAAGATGTCTTGAGTATTGTCAGTTATCTTTATATTTATTTCAGGTTAAAACCCATTGCTAGAGGACTGGAAGGTTTTCGGTTCGACACATGCAACAACACTGCTTTAAAGCTTGAAACAGAACCATCAATAAATAAACACCACTCACTATCGATGTATTTCATTCCCATTTTTACCACCAAAGCTTTTAAATCGTTGCAGTAAGCGAACGAATTGTCATCATTTAGAGTGTAGAGGCTCTGAAATTCAGCTTGCCGTTTGCGGTACGCCGTAGAGTTAACATTAGCATGTGTGAATTTTCTTTGGCAAAAATATGGCAAATCGCTGCGATAGTCCCAATATGGCCACAATGAAATCCATTTCCATTTGTGTTATTAGTTTTGGTCTATCTCTTCCCTGTTGGGGCTCGTAATTGGTATCAAATGGATCTTCATAAGTAACTCCACTTGCTCTAGTTATTCCTGTAAATTCTGTCCTACAATCTGGAACTGGCGGCCTTGGTGATACAAAATTTTCAGGTGCAAGCACTAGTAGTGTGGCTGCTACAGTTGCTTTAAAAATTGTGTTCTTCTCAGCATGTCGATTTAGACGACTTGTGTAATTTACGCATGCATAGCAACTGGTTGCATCATGATCACCTGGGCGATTAATTCAGTTTACTGGCTTACAATACTTCATTTTATCTTTGCCTCCACTCAACCATGCCATGAAATTGTTATAACATTGACGACACACTTCGTCGAAAAACAACTTATATGCTCTAATGAATTCACTAGTTAAAAGATTATTTTCCTTTTGAAATCTTGTAAAACTTTTTTTCCTGATTTGATGACCGCAAAAGTAGCAAAACGAATCTATTTTTTTACACTGCATATTGAAATTGTCAGTTGCCAATGTTGTGTGCGAATTATTCTGTAGCACTTTCTCTATAACTTTCACCGCTGAGCTCTCGTTGACGACGCGCTGTGTAATGCCTCGATGTGAGCGTCGTCTCGCTTTTATATTGTGTGCTGCGTCCCTTGATGCGTGTGATAAGTTAACTACTTTGCCTGTGCTGCTGTGGTCGGTGCGTCATCGCGTGAGTTGTTTATTGAGCCCTAAGGTACATTTAGCTGATTGTATACTTACATTTTGAACGGTTTGCTACCTATGGACCTGAACAGGGAAAACAATTTTTCACTTTTGCAGCTACCTATGCGCTGATGTTTATGATATTACACAGGGTAATGGGCTTTATACGCAGACTTGACCTGCCATGGTGAGACACATGGGCTGCACAACAGATCCTCTGGGTCGTGGTGCTTATGGGCTTCCACGCACATACAATACAATACAAATACCTAAGCGCTACCTAAACGGTGTTAAGAATCATGCCTAGGAAGTGCATATGCTTTAGAAAGTTGTTTATTGAGATCTTCGGTACATTTTTGTAGTTGATTGTTTCCTTGAATTTTCAACGGTTTGCTACCTATGAACCTAAACAGGGGAAAAAAGGTTAAAAAAAACAAGTAAGAGTGCTAAAGGGTGGTTAAATTGTAAGGGCCGATGTTGAATGTGAACCACACCTAAACGCCAAGTTTTTTTCCGAATTTTATTTGACATTTCTCTATTTCAGACTTACTCAATTTGAACCATGGAGAGATACACAATCCAACAACGTGTTAAAGTTATCCAGACTTATTATGAAAATGGATGATAAATTTCGAAGAAAAGCATCTTCAGTGATGAGGCACATTTTCACCTCAGTGGATTTGTCGATAAGCAGAATTTCCGCATTTGGCGAATAATAATCCAAGAGTGATTGTCGAAAAACCAATGCACCCACAATGAGTGACTGTTTGGTGCGGTTTATGGGCTGGCGGCATCATCGGGCCGTATTTTTTCCAAAATGAGGCCGGTCAGGCAGTTACTGTGAATGGTGTTCGCTATCGTGAGACGATAACGATCTTTTTATGGCCCGAATTGGAAGATATGGATGTGGACGATATGTGGTTTCAGCAGGACGGTGCCACTTGCCACACAGCTAACGAAACAATGGCTCTTTTGCGCAACAAATTCAATGGCCGTGTTTTCTCACGTAGTGGAGATGTCAATTGGCCGCCAAGATCATGTGGTTTGACACCGTTGGACTTTTTTCTTTGGGGTTATTTGAAAGAAAAGGTGTACGTCGATAAGCCAGCAACAATTCAAGAGCTAAAGGATGAGATAATTCGGCACATTAACGGCATAGAACCTCCATTATGCCTCAGGGTCATCGAAAATTTGGACCATCGGATGGAGGTGTGCCGCCGTGGTCGCGGCGCCCATTTGGCCGATATTTTGTTCCATACATAATTGAGTAATACCAATATATCATAATAAAATAAAATTACAATAATTTCCTAAATAGTTTGTGTTTTATTCAAAATCAACATCGGCCCTTGAAATTTAACCACCCTTTATATTCGGCTGTTCCGAATCTTATATTCCATTCACCATTGTGCGAGCAGAATACAGAGCAACTAGACAAAAACTAAATAATTTTAACATATATACAATACATTAAACTTCATTATCTACATAAAAATCGGCTAAGGCAAAACAGTTAAGAACACTTTCCTCCTCTGTATGTCAACCAATTTGAACTTTTTGATACATTTTTGTTTTTCAATTGATATTTTCTGATGTTTTTTATATTGAACTTACAAAACTAAATTAACTCACGTAGAATATAAGATATGAACCGGAGGTTGCTCCCTCGCCGAATCTATCCACTAAGACGGAAAAAATAAATGCTCGAGACATGTAAATTCATACATAGTACTTAGAGGTGCTATGTTTTCTTCATATGTACATACAAATTTATGGTCGAATTTTGACCATTAGGCGAACACTAGTTAAATTTAAAGCGAATACTTGTAAATTTTTTTAAAATCGTTTTTAGAACATAAAAAAATTAAAAAAAAAATGTTATTTTTGAAAAACCAAGATTCGAACCAGGGGACTCCCACTTTCTAACCTTAACAAACCCCCTTGACAACTGAACGATGAAGGAACGCTGTTTAAATATCATTAAAATGAAATATGGCCCGTTTACGGTTCACAACTCAACTCAACACAGTTGAGTTGTAATTATTTTTGATGTTTTTGTTCGCCACAAAATAGCAAACTTGTAAATAAGTGGCCTATATTCACCAAAAAAGAAACAAAAATGCCTAGTTTCTATTTGTTAAAATTATTTCGTTAAATAGATGAAATAATAAAGAATGGTGATAACGAAAATCATTATGCTAGAATATGTAAACAATTGTAAACAGGGGGAGGGGGAGTGGGACATCACATCGTAAATCAACTTCTCTTCTCATAAGGACCCAAAACATATATACTTTATAGGGTCTTAGATCAATATTGTAGAAATTACAAACGGAATGACAAACTTATATGTATATACCCTTTTCCACATGTGGTGAAGGGTATAAAAAGAGTAATTTTTGGAATTTCAGTATTTTGATTATATCTCAGCCATTTTTTAACCGATTTGACAGATTTATATACCGACGTGTTTAAGAAGAAATTTGCCAGTTATTTCGGTTATAAATCTTGGACTCGGAAAGATCTATGATTCCCGAAAGTGGATATTTAAAAAAAAAATTTTATTTTGGTCATAACTTTTTCGTATCTGAACCGATTTTTCCGAGTTTTTCAGAAAATATTTTCTATTAAATTTTTTTTGATATATATAAGAGATAACAATAGGACATATGGCAGTTCAAAAAATCAGGTTTTTATAAAATTTTTGATATTTTTTTGCACGGGAGGTAGCACGCCTACTTCTTCAATCCCGCCCACATTTTGTGGGATGCTGTGTATCGATAACCTTAATTAATGTCTGTACCAAATTTAGAAACTTTGGCTCTTGCCGTTCTCCAGATATACAGAAGAAAATAATAAAAATACAACAACAACAAAGGATTTTTTGAAAAAACTAGAGGTAGTCGGGTTTATTTGCTCATATCTCAGCCATTTATGGACCGATCTGGCTGAATTTCAAAAACAAGAAATGGTGGACTATATGTGTCATAAATGTGAACACATATCAAAGTAAGACGGGCATCGCTAAATCAACTTCTCTCCTCATAAGGACTCAAAATATATATACTTTATAGGGTCTTAGATTAATATTGTAGAAATTACAAACGGAATGACTTATATATACCCTTTTCCACCTGTGGTGAAGGGTATTTAAATCTAATTTTTTTAAGTTTTTTGCGATTTTGATCTTAAAGATGAAGTTTTTTGATTTTATATGTTCACAACTTTTATTCTTAATGGCAAGAGCTACAACTTTTTCTTAGAGGGTAAATCGAAATTTCAAACGGTTTGTAAGATATGAGCCTGAGAAAATGATCACTTTTTTGCAAAAATGACACCGAGGCACCAAATCTTTGGGGCCCATTAAAAAAGTGCATGACTTTTGGCAAAACTGGGAGACATGGGTCTTTTTTTTTTTGGTCTTTTATCACGTAGTGGTGTCCGTATATTTTTATTTTTACATGACTTAAAAAATTACACACAGTGTAATATTAAAACTAAAGGCTCAGTTAGCCTGGAGTAACAGTAACTTAACCTTACCGTAAAAAAGTAAGACCAATCTATTTCTTGCAGATTGAGACGTAACATCTTACTATAATCGTTCTAATTGCATTGCATACAACAAAATGAACAGCTGATTTGCAACGTTATTGTTACTCCCGGCTTACTGAGCCTTGACACTATTTTAGAGGCCACACGTAAGATAATACTCTGTGCGATTGAATTTGACGTTTGCTAAAATCTTATATCTTATCTCAGGTGGCGACCACACGTAAGGTACGGACTGCTGGTGTTAATATTTTAACATCGTTGTTAAACAATCTCTAATAAAATAAATTCTTAAGCTGGGATCACACGATTGCCGCAATGCACCAATTTTTACACTTTTTAATACCCCAATCGTGTGACTGCACAACCAAATGGCTCATGTAGCAATCGAGGACAATATTGTGCTTACTTTTACCAATCAAATGCAACCCTGGTGCGGCAATCGTGTGACTGTTTGCTATGCAACCGCGCGTCAATAAAAATTACAAAAATACACCAATATTTATTGTGTTCTTGTGCGGCAATCAAACAACACAATACGCGCCAATATTTGTCTTTTTTTAATAAACTTCCTTTATTTTGTTTCTTTTAGTAGGTAATGAAAATAAATATGTATGTATTTATTTATTATGCATTTATATTTTTTTTTAATTATTGCTATCAACAAAATATGTATGTATGTTCACAAGCATATTTAGCTGTTCAGTGTGAATATTTTTATTAAAGATATTTCTATGCAAATCTTATTTTTGAAATTTCTTAAAAAGTTTAAATAAAACTATTCAAGTAAAATTTGTTTAAGTATATGATACAAATAAAATTTTTTTTTAATAAACAAACCAACAAGAACTTTTAAACAAATAAAAAAGCTACCGCAACAGCTGTTTTCGCAGTTAACACAAGTAAGAACAACCGTGTGACTGTGCTGCGGCAATTGTTGTAACCATTTCGCTTTGTACCAACTAGCGGCAATTAAATTTGCTTAAAACAGGGCAATCGTCTGATTCCAAAATATTTGATTGGATCAATTTCATTATTGTGCGTCAATAAAGCACAATAAAAATTGTGTCATATTGGTGCATTTGCGGCAATCGTGTGATCCCAGCTTTATGTTATGTTCATACGGCGATATAAACCACTGGTTTCGCTCTCTGAAGCTAGATTGCCAAACATGCTGTTCATAAGACTCATTCTTGTTTAGTTTTGTCATTTTTTGTGTTGTTAATTTAATCTTTTTTAAAAGAGATAAAAAAAAGGAAATAAAACTTAAAAATATATTATTTTAAACTTTAATTAATATTATTATTTTATAATTATCACTTTGTTTTGTTTTTTCTTTATTTTGATTTTTTTTTTTTTTTTTTTAAATCTAGTTGAGATAAACTAGCCGTAACTTGTTATCTAAATTGGAGATGATAGTAAATTGTTCGCGGTTCACAGCATGTTTAAAATGAATCAAGATAGTTCGTACTCGAAATTTTGTATGGCGCAACGTGTTTAAAGTAACTGAACAATTAACTCAGATTAATTTCACAGGTGCTACGTCAGTTTATCGATGAAAGTTACTGATTTCTTATTATCATTATATTTGGTAGATAAGTTTTTTAAAAATCACTTTGAATTCTTTAAATTGTAATATTGCTGGTTCTGGGGTGCATACTCGTACATGTCGCCTTCTGTATATTTTTAAGCTTAAGCATCAACTACTGTATTAAACATAATATTTAAACAACAATATATAACTACTATTAACATTAAAATTGTATATATGTAATCGATTAAAAAAAATAAATACATTGTGTACATATTTATAAATAAATATGTATGTATTTTGGAATAATAAAATCGTAATAAACCTAAAATATATTTTGATTTCAAAGTATGTTGTTTGTATATATGAATTTAATGTTTTTTTAAATAGGTAAGTTCAATAGAGAGTTAATAAAATTTTAAAAATCAATAAGAAACATGCAGTGAATTAAGTTAGAATGTTAGATACCTAAATAAGCATTACATTTAAGAAACAAAATGTTTCTTCCCGCTTCCTTTAGAACCAGTTATCCGGATATTAAGCATGTTCAGTGTTGTTTTCATAGAAAAAAACTGCTCTTTAAAAAATGAAGACAAAATTATAAAACCCTATTTGTGTACATTTCACAAGGGAACAAAATTGAACTTTTTTTGTGGGGCCTGGAACTTTATTGCAAATTTTTACTAGTTTGAAGTCGCTGATTTCAAATCTAATGTCCGTTTTTCTCCATCAGCTCGCATTTTTTTGTCATTTTTCTTAAAATTTAAATTTCAAAAAATTATAATTGTAATCTTCATTATTTTTAAAGTTTTTATATTTTTTTTAAGATGTAATTGTGAGCTTTGAAAAACAATTAAGTTTTTGAAATCACGAAAAAAATGTGTGAGAAATGTTTGTTTACGTAAAAAAAAATATTACAGTAGTTTTGACTTAACTGCCTTTTGTTTACGTGCATTTTTGACTTAACTGCACAAAGTTGATAATTTTTGGAATTATTCTTTATAATTCCATACAAATTCCTTTTTTAAGTGCACTTTCTATACCTGCACATTTAAGATAAATGCACACAATTTTTGGCATTTTTAAATTATTTTCATACAAAAAATTTAAGTTAGCTGCACTTTGACTTAACTCCCCAAAATACATTTTTTCTGGAATTATTCTTCAAAATCCTTGCTTACGTGCATTTTGTATACCTGAATATTTTTCATATTTTTGGGCAGCTTTAAAATACATATTTTCATATAAAAAATCAAAGTTAGCTGCACACATGAAAAAATATGGTGGCCACTTTTTCACATAAATATTCAATTTAAGCTGTTTATAAAAATATAAATCGACATTAATTTGTTTTTTCTTTCATTAATTTTTATGTTCTTTGTGAATTATCATAGTTTTTGTTAATGTTCCTTTTATGTTACATATACATACATACATGTATATGTACTGTCAATGTAAAAATACCCGTTTGGTTGAGCTCCGTTAATTGGCGTCACCTGCTTAATTATTTCGCAAAATAAGACCGCATTGCGAAAAACAAAAGCAAATGTTTGGATGGACGTACCTGATTTTTATTTTGTTTTAAAAAACCTAAACCATTTTTTAACTTAATAAATAAAGAAATGAGTTTTATTTTCTATCTACACATGGGTGTTTCGCTTTATTGCACATCTTGCTCAATTAATTAAGCAATTTTTGTTTTAATTGCGTCGGCGATTCATTGAGTTCCCGTCCCGTTTAATTGTGATAAAAGTCGTGCATTTTTAGAAACTCAAACTTATTTCACTTTTAAATCAAACACTTTACTTTAGCTGCACTTTTGTGCTGGTAATCACAATTGTGTACCTGCACATTAAGGCAGGTAAATTCATTTAAGATAGCTGCATTTTTGATTTACCTGCACAAAAAATCGTGCAAAGAAGATTGTGCAGCTAAGTCAAAATTACTGTATTACAAATTTTGTATTTTAAAAATCATAAAGAATCCAAAACGGGAAAATGTTAGAGTGTTATAACGTTTACGAAAACTCACATGACCTATGAACAAAATGAGACATAGATCATATACTGTGAGCGTCAAAATAAAGTGTACAGCTTGTTTTCCAATATAAAAAGGGTTATGTTATTTATAAAAAGTTAAATTTCTACTTTGCCAATTTTGATCAGACTTCAAGCATGCTGTCATCTGTGAAAAATACGTTGCTCCAAAAAGTGACAAAAGCAAGTTGGACAAAAAATAAACGAGATAAAAGGTAGAAATAAGAAATTCAACGGAAAAAATATAGTATCTAAAGTGAAGAGTGATAGGGTTAGCTTTTGTAAAACGTCATAAAACAGATGGATCAGCCCAATAGTCGCTCGATGTCAACTCAAGTAAACATCTGAAAACATTTGGACAGACAAATTAAAAAAAAACATTAGCAGCAAGCACTCTCTGAATAAAATTCTGCAGAAAGGGTAGCCAAAATTGTCTACTAATCTAACTTTAAAATGGGTGGAATTGATGCCAAAGAGACTATAAGCCGTCCTAAAAGCAAAAAGAAATCAATCAAAGTATTAGCCACTTCACTTTTCTTAGTATTGTAAAACTGTACACTTTTTTTGACGCGTTTAAAACGGAGTATATTAGTTTTTTTATTGTATTGATTTTGTTGTTTTTGAAGTATTTCAAATTTTTAATTTTAAATTGTAATAACATTGTCCAAGGTTTTGTAAATGATAATAAACTTCTACAAATTTTAATTATTTTTTGCTAAAATATCACTTTTTATATTGGAAAACCAGTTTTACACTTTATTTTGACGCTGACAGTATATAGATGAACGCGCTTCGCTTTTATTCACAATTAAGTACCTTATTTTTAAGGGAAGGAAAAAACGTCCATAAATAGAACAGACCATAAAAAAATTTTATTTTTGCATGGAAATCGCGATTTTTATCAATTCATTTCTCTCAGTAAATTGCGAAGTGAAAGTGCCTTATTTTTGGACATAACAATATATCTCGAAAAGTGGAGCTGATAGAAAAAAGTGGAGATTTGATTTGAAATCAGCGACCTCAAATTAGTAAAAATTTGCAACAAAGTTCCAGGCCGCAAAATGACTGTTCCCCAGTGCTTTTATTGAAGCAAAAAAACTTTTTCTATTTTATCATAACTGTATAAAGATTAGTGTGTCTCCAAAAAAATATTTTTGGATTTTCATGGGTGCTCAAGCATAATTTAAAAGTTTATAGGGTAAAGTACTTTTACATTTTTTTCAGATTTTTCGGAAGAGGTTAAGAGGTCGCTTAAGTCGAGTTTTTGCCAAAAAACGGGTTTGCCGGTCTTTTTTGAGTTTTCTTCATAACTTTGTCAAAAACCACGATTTGTTCACTTTTAAATAATATATAAATAAATAATAGAATAATTTCAAAGAAAAATGTCCAATCTTTATTTTGGTGTACAATGACTATAAGTTTTTGCAATGCATATGCTCATTTAGGCACCCTCCATTACAATTTTCGTAATTTTTCCATAAATTTTGTAAATAACGCTTTATAACTTTTAAAATTTTTATGAAAATGAAATAAACTAACAACACAGTTTGAAAGATCAATTAATTCTAAAAAATTAAGAAACAAATATTCTTGAATTTGTCCTTACCGTTCCTGAGTTTACCGGTTTTCAGCTTTGTTCCCAGCTTATAATATTATTATTCATACCAAACAAACAAATTAAAATCAAACGTTTTATTTTGTTGGTTTAAAAATCATTTATTGGAGTTCTGAAACTGATTTTCAAGTAAATGTTTATGGTGAATTTTGTTTCTATTATTAGTGGTTTTAACAAAAGTAATTCGTTTTAAATTCTGTAGGCCTGAAATTTTTTTTGTTCCAAAAATTTAAATTTGAAATGAATAGTGTCATTTTGAAATGAAATAATTTACTTTTGACAATATCATGCCTTTTATTCTTTTTGTTTCTGGTGTATTTATAGAGTTTTTTCCCAATTTATATTTCGCAGAGCTTTAATTTCAATGATACCAAATAAACAAAAACCATTTCTGCGTAGAGTGCAATAATCAGCGTTGTCTACTTTGAAATTTCAGTTCAGTTCATCAGTTCGGTTCGTGCTTTGTTGTGGTATTCTTAACTGCGCATACAATTTGAATTTTTATTAATCACATTTGATTTTGTTATATAAACAGCGAATGGACGCTTGAAAATAAATGATATATTTTGTTATTTTAATTATTTAACATAAAAGTGAACAATTAATACGAAAAAAAATATTAAATAAAGAAAAATAGTAAAAATATATACGTACTAATGTTCATACATGTGTATGTATACATCAGTGTTGCCGTTAGGATACGAAAGATACATTTTTCGTATCTTTTAACTTCTTCAGGTATCATGTATAATCCTGACGTTTTTCGTATCTTTTGAATCTGTACGCAAAATGTACAGAAACAAAAAATTCGAAAATTTTTAGCCAACTTAAACTTATTAAGACTGATCATCGTCACCGACTCAATACTAATACAATAGCAGCCAAGACGCATTGACTAAAAGGTGAGGTCAACTATACAACAACACTGCTTCTGTGGTCGGATTGTCAAAAATATTGCTAGTAAAAAAAGGTTAGTTTACATAAAAAATTAGTTTGCATACACACTTTGACAAGTCGACCACCGAAAAAAAACACCATATGTTGACTTGACCCCACCTTCTAGTGAATTCGCCTTGATAGCAGCTTTAATAACGTTGAAAGAAAACCTTAAGGGGCTGCAACATACGATCCACCTAAATCTATGATTACTAGTAGTGCGAAGTTGTTCTAAGGATATATGAACATCTTTTTTATTTTCAGGAAATATATATCGTTACTTTAATATAGAAAAGCCCTAACTAACATGTTCCTTACTTTACAGGAGATGGAAAAAACTTAATAAAAATTATAGTCTTGTAGTCGCAATTTTTTTTAAACGCAGTTTTTTATTAAACTCTCTAAACAATTTAATAAAAAACTGCGTTTAAAAAAAAATCGCAACTACGATACTACCATTTTTATTAAGTCTTTTCCTTCTCCTGTAAAGTAAGGAAAATGTTAGTTAGGGCTTTTCTATATTAAAGTAACGATATGAACGTTGATATTATTGTCTAAGTATAAACGCCTAAACTCGTATATTAATTTTTACAAAAACGAATTTGTTTTGATAACATTCAAAGATAATTACATATAATTAATTTTAAAGTTTGGTTACTGTATTTTTAAAAATTATATATTCACCTAATACCTATTTATGACTTAAATAAATATAAAAATGAATTTAAACAATATCATTTTCTTTGCAATATGCATATAAATATGAAATAAAAATGTTATGTTAATAAATATTAAACGTTAAAAATGGATTTTAAATTTTTTTTCAAAACTTATCTTTTTGGGAAAAAGTGTATCTTTTTTGAAACTAAAATGTATCTTTCTCGAAATTTCACTGACAACACTGGTATACATACATATTCTGAGCAAAAACATTTTAGTTTAAAGTTCTTATTTTCTTGTTGTTGTAAAATACAATAAAAAACAAAAATATTAAAAGCACAGTTAAACGGTGAAAAACAAAAACAATTTATTGCATGAATAAAAACAATGAAACAACAATAAAACTAAATGAAAGAAATGTTTATGTGACAGTGCATGCTAACGAAGACAATGCTGTAATAAATAAAACAAAAGAAAACAATAGTAACTACCTAACGGCTAAACCAATTTTTCGAACACGATCCCTTTCGCCCTCTCTTTTTACAAAGACGGTTGATGGTGATACGTTAAAAAATATAAACCTCTCACTTGCAAGTGTTGCCACAACGGCAAACACAATCTTATTAACAAATGGTACCATGAACTCTAACACAGATGCAATGCAAACATCTCAAGTAAAAAGTGGTCAAAAGCCTCAAGTACAAGTTGGTATGAACAGGTACATAACTGTGCTTAAACGGGGTCGCAGCCCTTCCTCTGCAGCAGTTGCTTCGGCTTCAAAAGTACCATCTTTTGATAAAATAAACTCTCAAAATCGTTTTGCAATTCTGGAGGATGAATCCTCGGAAGCACTAAACGTTATAAAATCTTCTAAGCCACCCCCGATATATCTAAGGGAGCAAAACTCAAGTGAGTTAATAAAGAGCGTGATCTCGGTAATAGGTGAAAATTCGTTTTACGTAGCTGCAATCAAGCGTGGAAATATAAACGAGACAAAAATACAGGTAAATCATGAGAATGATTTTCGTAAATTAACTAACAAATTCGAAGCCCTTAAAAA
The DNA here is from genome assembly GCA_963931875.1 of Pollenia griseotomentosa. Taxonomy (NCBI): domain Eukaryota; kingdom Metazoa; phylum Arthropoda; class Insecta; order Diptera; family Polleniidae; genus Pollenia; species Pollenia griseotomentosa. The sequence continues at coordinate 149,870,587 of OZ007560.1, read as the reverse complement.
AGCTTTTACACATATCAACTAAAGAGCAGCAAAGGTATTCAGGTAGTGATCAAGGGCATAGACTCATGCGTGGACCCAGATGAAATTAAAACTTTTTTGGAAGAGAAGGGTTTTAAAATAAAAAACGTTACATATATTAAAAACAGGGGAAAAAATCCCCAACCATTATTTCGGGTAGAACTAGAAACTGGCGACATTAAGCTTAAAAAAAATGAAACGCATCCTATTTATAATTTAAAATATATTCTCTACAAAAGAATAACTAAAGAGCAGCCGCACAAAATAAATGGTCCCGTTCAATGTCTTAATTGCCATACTGCTATTTACCCCCTGTTTGCGTCGTATGTGGAGAATTACATTGTACAGTCCAGTGCGATAAGTCTAAAAATTACCCCAATGTAAAAAAATGTAGCAACTGTGGCGGAAATCACACTGCCAATTATAGACGATGCCCTGTATATACTATCGTCAAGCAGTCGGCTGGACCGAAAACTAATCCCCCACAAATGCAGGTACCAAATCAAGTAAATACTAATGGCATTCAGGCTCCGCAGCCTAGTAATAACAGAACCTCGTATGCTAACGTCCTTAAATCAAACCATGTGCCAATGCAAGGCGCTTCGCCAAGTAATGATAAAACTCCAGTTTCTAATTTAAGTCTTCTAGAAAACACCATGGAAACATTAGTGCAAACAGTAAAAAATTTTACAAACACAATGGGTAATATGTTACAGGAAATTCTAAGAATGCAATCGATGTTATTGCAAGCTGTTCTTAACAAGCCATGAACTGTTTAAAAAATTGTTTTTGGAACGCAAACGGCATCCGCCAATATAAAAATGAATTAGAATACTTTCTTAAAAACAAACAAATTGATGTCATGAAGGATTCTGAAACTCATTTGACCTCAAGAAATACGTTTAAAATCAATGGTTATATACTATATGATACCAAGGACCCTCGAGATAGAGCTTGTGGAGGTTCAGCCATTTTAATTAAAACCCGAGTCCAACACTACCTAATGTGTGATCATCGTGAAGATTATCTCCAAGCAACGAACATTTGCGTTGAGGAATTAAATAGAAACCTAGTAGTTTCATCGTTATACTCACCGCCTAGATTTTCAATATCAGAAAGCCAATACTGTAAATATTTTAAATCATTAGGACCCTGTTTCCTAGCTACTGGCGATTATAACGCTAAACATACCTTCTGGGGGTCACGACTTATAACACCAAAGGGTCGTGTTTTTTTTTAACACAATTTCTAAAATGGATTTAAATGTGGTAGCGAGCGGACAACCAACATATTGGCCTACTGATCATCAAAAATTCCAGATGTTATCGATTTCGGCGTGGTTAAAAACATCCCCATAGAAACGATTCATGTTGAAGCTTCCTTAGAATTATCTTCTGACCATACACCTACAATTGTTACTATAATGAACCCCAATAGAATTGTATCTCCGACTGGTCACTTAGCGACGTCAGCTACGCAAATTAACTGGTTAAAATATAGAAAATACCTCAGCACCCATTGCACAGAAAATATTCCGCTTAGTACACCGGAGTATGTAGATCGCTCTATTGCCAATTTCGACAGTTTTCTGAAACTAGCTGTTCAACATACCAGTATTGCCCCCAAAAAAACAAAAAATATTAAAATATATTCCACAGATGTCGAGCGTCTCTTGTCTGAAAAAAGGAGGGCTCGAAGAGAGTGGCAATTGCACATATCCCCGTTACTTAAGAACTTACTAAAAGAGTGTACAAAAAAGCTTAGAAAGTTACTGCAGACTCAGAAAACGGCTTCTCTGGAAAAATATCTTAAGGAACTTGATGCAACCCCACAATCAGACTACTCATTATGGCGTGCAGCTAGAAATCTCAAAAGGCCAGTTGTCTCTAAACCACCATTAAGAGACTTGAATGGTAGTTGTGCAAGAAATGATGTTGAAAAAGGAAATCTGTTTGTTAATCATTTAAAAAACGTATTTACCCTAAAATATATCTCACGATATTGCGGCCGAGTTACCACCTGTTGTTGCTAGAGCAGCTGTTCCCCTAAGATTTGAGATGAGAGAAATGGAAAAAGCTATTTGTGATTTAAACCCCAAGAAGGCTCCTGGTTTTGATAAGATCAGCAACAAAATGCTTCTGGAGCTACCCAGCATAGCAAAGAAAATTATTCTTTTAATTTTTAATGCTATTTTACGACTTGAATACTACCCTCAAGAATGGAAGGTCTCCTTAGTTACGATGATACCAGGAAAATATCACACCAAAGTTGAGTCATATAGGCCTATCAGCTTATTATCTAATATATCAAAGCTGTTTGAGAAGCTCTTAGCGTCCAAATTAACCCCAATTTTAAATGACGATGGGTGTATACCTAACCATCAATTCGGTTTCAGACTAGAACATAGCACAATTGCACAAACCCAGTGGATAGTAAACGCCATAAGAAAAGCCTTTGAAGAAAGAAAATATTGCTCCGCTCTCTTCATCGATGTCTCTCAAGCTTTTGATAAAGTTTGGCATGTAGGTTTGTTACATAAATTGAAGCTGAACCTACCGGTTAACACACACAAGCTGTTAGAAAGCTACTTGGTCGGTCGAAAATTTATTATTAAAGAAGGTGATTTTTTAAGTTCTCCTCAGACAATTGAAGCTGGATCCCTCAGGGAAGTATCCTGGGCCCACTTTTTTATCTTATATATACCTCGGACATGCCGACAAACAATTACACCCTAACCTCAACTTTTGCTGATGATACAGCTTTCCTAAGCGTACACGAGAACAGTCGTGAAGCATCTCGATACCTGCAGGATCATATATTTCAACTAGAACTGTGGTTAAAACAATGGAGAATAAAGGTCAATGAGCAAAAATGCGTACATATTACATTTACCTTGCGTCGGGAAACATGTCCCCCTATTAAAATCAATAATCAACTAGTGCCTCAACAATCGCATGTCAAATATCTCGGTATTCATCTAGATCGGCGTTTAACATGGAAATGCCATATAGAAGCAAAATTAACCCAAATGAAACTAAAAGCAATTCAAATTAACTGGCTTATTGGAAGAAATTCTGTTCTTAGTCTCGATTGCAAACTACTACTTTACAACTCTATTTTAAAGCCAATCTGGTGCTACGGTATTCAACTATGGGGCACTGCCTCGGCCTCAAATATCGAAAAAATTCAAAGGCGCCAAAATAAACTTCTTCGAATAATCACAGCTGCCCCTTGGTATGTTAAAAACTCAAATATCCACAAGGATCTCAATGTGCCACTGGTAAGGACTATTATTACGAAGTATGCGGTATAATATTTAAAAAGGCTAGAGTTGCACCCAAATCCACTAGCTCGAAATATTTTAAATGATAGCGGCCACACTCGCTTAAGGAGAAGAGACACTGCAGCACTTACCCATTAAGATTAGCGATAAACACATATATAAATGTGATACAGAACCCGTGATGAAAAAAGTTTTTGTCTTGCAATGGCAGGACATAAAATAAAGAATTAGGATAAGATTTGATTAATTATTGTTAGTTCATATTTAATATATGAAGATTCAATAAATAAATAATGAAAAAAAAAAATGTTCAAGAAAAACGCACCAACTTTTTTATTTAAAATGTCTATTGAGTTCACTTAGCAAAAAAAGTATAATTTTTGTGTTTAAAATACATACACCAATTAAACAGTCTTTTAAAGTTCAGGGTTTTGAGAAAAAAAGACAAAACTTAACAAAAATAAAAAAACTGAACAAATTGTGTTGTATTCATTTGTACTTACCATTTTTTATTAAAATTATGATAATTCCAAATGAAAATGAGAACTTTAATTCGAAATTGAGAAAATTTCAAATAAAATGAAGAATTTTTATTTAAAATTGTTAGATACAGGGGTTTACTTAAATATATTTCTCGAAAACAATCGCGTCTCAAGAGCAGACAAAAGGGTAATACTTTTATGTGTATGTTTTGAATCAAGGCGAATTCAACTACAGGTGGTGTCGGAACTACAACAATCCAAAAACAACAGAAACAACATAGGGTTTTTTGCATTGCATTGTTAGTGCCATTAGCTCGAAATGTCAACCATTATTAGCCAAACGCTAACAAATCAAAACAAATATGCCCGAACTGTCAAAATCAGATGCCGTTTCGACACCACCTGTAGTTAATTCGCCTTGGTTTTGAATAAAGTAGAAAGTTCATTATATACATATGTATATGCAAATGAATAAGCAAAAAATTTAATCAAAATGATCAATGAAAAGCAAATACAAAATATTAAAAGAACAAAAAAAATCTATTTCGAGATAAACGCATTTAAAGTTTTTGATTTGCTCTAACTACTTAGAAAAAAAGAAGACACATTCTGTTGAAACTGGGTAAGTATAAAAGATATAAAGAGGAATTTAAAGCGAACAATTCTGCATCTCTAACTCCAAAATTTAATTTTTTGAGTTATGCCGGTCTTGCAGAAATGAGCGACTTGTAAAGTGTTGTTACACTCACCAATCATATTCTGCAGCAGCGCGATGAGGCCTCTCGAACTTAATCCAGCATGAGATGGGTTTCTAAATATAGGGTGTTTTTATATAAAGTGTTATTTATTTGCATTCAATTAGGAAAGTATGAGAAATTATTGATTGAATCACATCCATAATTAAGACAAATTTAATACTGTAACAATTATACTAAATGATTATCATAATTTCCCAATAAGAATTTTTTTTTCATTTTGCAAAGCACTAATGATACATTTATAAAAATAAGCGCACAATTATGCGCTACGCAACAAGACATACAGAGATGCAGTAAAGTAAGTGAAGGAACTCTTAACAAGAAAAAAAATAACATTTCAAGTGCTACGGCACACAATACTTTGATGTGGAACAAAATTGTGCAAAAATAAAAGGAGTTGACTCAGACTAATAATATTTTGCATTATAATAATAATATTTGTTTATTATAATAATAATAAACAAAATTTCAATTTTCATGTACCTCCCATGTATCCTTTTTTAAAAAAATTTAATTCGGCAACACTTTCTATGTTGAATTGTTGAAAATTACCAAATCTATCTAAATATGTACATATAATGTTAAAATTGATGTACTTAATTTTTTATAAATTCTAGCAAGGATTTTTGTATTTTAAAATTTGATAGAAACAATTTAAATATTTCATAATTAAAATATTTCATACAAATATTAAAAAACAACTACAACGTGGTTTTCCGGAAAAAAACTCAAAATGTGGTAAATTTTTTTCTTTACATCAATAGTAAGGGCAACGGAGCATATCTTCTTTAAAAAAAACTAAAAAACGGTGCACTCAGTTTTTTTTTAAATTTAAAGTAAATATTGACGATTTTCATATTTTTTGCAAAAACAACCTGCATTTTTTACGGCTATGTAATAAAAAGTCTAATAACGGTACAGATTTTCTTGAAGTTAATTTCTTTAGAACGTTAATTTTTTAATAGGATAATTTTATTGTACAGAAAAATATTTATAGCTTTTAAGCTAAAGTACTAAATTATAAAAAATAATAAATTCATTTTGGGCCTCTAAAAAAGATCATATATCTCTTAGTTACAACAAAAATGTGGTAAGTTTTTCTTTTGATTCATAATGGCGGACAGTTGGTTTATTAAACGGCAGAGAAAATTGAAAAAAGGATTCACTCATTTTTTTTTTTTTTTTGTCCATCAAATATTTTTTTACTTTTTTTTAGTTACGGCAACACTTTTTTAAGATTCATCCAGAGCAGTCATAACCACTCCATAGACTCGCGAGTCGCGAGCCAATCTATAATCGTATTTTTCACACAGACACGGTCGGCAATTCACATGTATAGAACAATTTTGTGTTTTTCAAAACATCAGTCTATCATCAGCAGTGTTGCCAGTGAAATTTTGAGAAAGATACATTTTAGTTTCCAAAAAGATACACTTTTTCCCAAAAAGATACATTTTGAAAAAAATTTTAAAATCCATTTTTAACGTTTAATATTCATTAACATAACATTTTTATTTCATATTTAAATGCATATTGTAAAGAAAATGATATCGTATAAATTCATTTTTATATTTATTTTAGTCATAAATATTAGGTACATATGTAATTTTTAAAAATACAGTAAAGCCCTTATGACACTACATTTTTAATGCATTGTTCAAGTTTTGGTGAACAGTACCAATATAATGTAATACAAAAATTTACCAAGTGCAAAGAGTTAAGCTGTATTAAGATAAATGGCAAACTGTCAAAAATATTACTAAAGTTATCGATAAAAAATGAAGTTATGTCAAAAAAAATGTAAAATTGTTTAACTTAAAATTGACATTTCCAGCTTGAAATATTAAAAGTGTTGCTGAATCAGCGGTTTATAAGCAAATTCAGCGATTTACCGCTTTTTGTTTTTAGGTTTCTCATAAACAAAAAGTTGGCAACATTTAATAAAATAAACAAAACAGGGATGGCTAAGTTGTTTCAATTGTACTTTTTTGTTGATATTTTTAAACTAAGATTTATAATACCTTTTTGTGGTGTTTTTTATGAACAAAAATAAAATTAATTCCAACTAAAAAAATCTTTTAGTACAATTAGGGTAAAAAAGTGCAATTTTTAAAGGTTGTTGGTACAATTTTAAAAATTCTCAACGCCATCCCTGAAACAAAACCATAACAAGAGCAGTGTGACCAGATTTTTAAAAAACTTAAAGCTAAATTATCCTGAAAATAGAGCTAAAAAGAGCTAAAGAAGGAAATTTTAAGCCAAAAAATAAAGCTAAATTTCTGTATAGCTTCCTGTAGTAACTTTTGATCATTTCGATATTTTTCATAGATTAAATATTGTTTTAGTAAGTATATATAAAATCCTTGGCTTTGTTCTTAAAGGTCAATGTCAAGATACTCATATTTGAAAAAAAGTTTTTATAAAAAATTTTAATTATATTTAGCTGAGAATAATTCCAAGCTTTACTTATCAACTTTTTCTTAGACATATAATAGGTGTGCTTATTTACTAGAAGAAATATGCAACTAGAGAGTTAAATTAAAATTTACAAAATTTTTTTCCCATTGTTTGGAACTATTTGCCGAAGAATATTGTTCTTTAAGTTTAGAAAAATTAATATTTTCTGTTATTAAAATACTTTTTATTTAAAAATTTTAAAAATTATTTTTTTTAAATAAAAATATGAAACAGGTTAAATAATACTATCGGATATAAATAAAAATTTTACTATCAGAAATTTTCAAAAAAATAGTTGACGAGTCGTTGTCGTGATCGAAGTCGTTTGAAATTTTTGTCGATTTCAAAATCACGACAACGGCAATGTAAAACACATAAGTAAAAAGTTCGTCGTATATGTGTGAAATAATACCAATTTTTAAAAACGACTAATTTTCGACCACGACAACAACACTCACTCATAAGAAGGCCAAACAAGATATTTTTTGTCTTGCTATTATCAAATAGAAATAGAAATATGTATTTGGTTTTTATAAATCACATAAACTTACTATTTATTCAAGAAATATTGAAAGTGTGACTACTTTTGATAAAAATTCTTAAACTTTTTGAAAAATTGCGTACTTTTTTTTTTCTTCGCCTGGCAGCACTTGTATGTATGTAGAGCAAATCTGCAACAGCGATTTCTTCTCCGCTGCCAGATTATTATCCTTTTAACTTAACCACACATAAGTTTATTTGGATAAACTGCTTTATTTATTTTGAAATATAAATAAACACGAAATTGAAATTAAAAAAGGCTAGGAAAAGCTAAATGCATTGTTGAAAGAAGCCAAAAAAAAAGCTTAAAGCTAAATGAAATATCTTAAGCTAAACATAAAAAAATAAAGCTAAATTTAGCTCGAAAAAAGCTAATATGGTCACACTGAACAAGAGAAAAAAAAAACTAAAATACTTTGTTTACATTTTTTCTGGTTTGCTCTTTCTAACATTTACTGTTTCTTTCTATCAATTTTATATCAATTAATGAATAAAAAATGTAGTGTCATAAGGGCTTAAGCAAACTTTAAAATTAATTATATGTAATTATCTTTGAGTGTTATCAAAAACATTTTTGTAAAAATTAATATACGAGTTAAGGCGTTTATACTAAGGCGATTATATCAACGTTGATATAAATTTCCTGAAAATAAAAAAAGATGTTCATATATCCAGGGCTGGGCAGTATTTGAAATACATGTATTTGAAATACGTATTTAAAATACAAATACGTATTTTGTATTTGTATTTTAAATACATGACGTGCAAGTATTTTGTATTTTGTATTTTAAATACATATCCAGCAAGTATTTTGTATTTTGTATTTTAAATACATACAATAAATATAAGTAGTTTGTATTTTGTATTTTAAATACATAAAAAAATGGGAGTATTTTGTATTTTAAAAACATAGTTTACAAAATATATTCTGTCAGTTTATTGATGGTTGATTGCATTTTAATCTACCAAACCATTTTTCATAAGTCTAATGCAAAATCAAAAGGGTTTCAATTTCCAAAAATAAAATTTACACATAATATGGAGTTTTAGGAATCGCTTACGGTGCGGAAACTTTTTTCACCGAATCAGCTTAAAAACCAGTTTTTTATTATCAGAACAAAATTCCCCACATGGCGCTGGAGTGGTATTTTGCACTCAAAAAAAAGTTATAACCTTAATGTACATGACGTGGAAGTATTTTGTATTTGAAACACGTACAATAAATGGAAGTATTTTGTATTTTGTATTTTAAATACATATACCACCGTCTGTACGAAGCTTAACCTTTTTTACTAGCTATGTAAATTTTTGACAATCCGACCACAGAAGCAGTGTTGTTGTGTAGTTGACCTCACCTTTTAGTCAATGCGCATTGGCTGCTATTGTATTAGTATTCAGTCGGTTACGATGAACTGTCTTAATAAGTTTTAGTTGGCTAAAAATTTTCGAATGTTTTGTTTCTGTACATTTTTCGTACAGATTCAAAAGATACGAAAAATGTCAGGATTATACAAGATACCTGAAGTAGTCAAAAGATACGAAAAATGTATCTTTCGTATCCTAACGGCAACACTGATCATCAGTCTCTGCTCAAGCTTTGTGAAAGCAACACCACGCACGCTTGTTTGGTATTGTTTTTTTTTTCGTAATCAACACAAAAGCACACAGAGCAACAAAGTTTATACTTCTTGGGAACTGATGTTTTTTTTTTTTAATAAATATTTTACACTAGCTGGCCCGGTTACCCGGCGTTGCACGGGATCCAATAATTTTATTAAAAAAAAATATATTGAAATAAAAAAAACAAAAATAATTGACAAAAAATTTATATAAAAAAAAAAAAAAAATTGTATGGGAGGTACCAAGCCCCTTTCTCCAATCTTGACCTAATATAGCATACTTGTCCTTCTTGGTCGACAGTACATACTGTGAAAATTTCATGAAGATCGGGTCAGTAGTTTAGACGCCTATACGGAACAAAGGTATATACGTTCAATTTTATATATTTGATTGTTACACAGTGTACAATTCGGCAGCGACCGCAGCTTCTGTTTGCGACCGCACACAAGCACATAATATCTTTGTGTACGTGCGTTCGGGGCTTGGTTAACACTGATCCAGAGCATTATTAATACATACTTTAAATAAAGTTTGGGCTCATATCAAAGAAAAATGTCTTTTTTACCAAATACTAACTTTAAAATTGTGGTACTTCTTTAAAATAAATTTTTAATAATTTTTTTCCTATTACATGAACTAAGTTTAATTTTTCTTGTAAAATTTTATTAAAAATTATGACAAGTTTAGCGACCTCTAGCAGCGGCGAAACGCATTTAACATAAAAAAAATTCTTCCTACATGTAATTTATTTAGATACGAATACAGTACAGTAATTTTTTTAAACATTTTACAACATTGTTACACTTTATATCTGTATATGGAACAAAGTACTGTGCGGCATTCCCTTACTACGAAGCAGGTTTGTAAGTCTCCCCCCTGTCGGACATTCAGTTAACTTTAAACTAACTGAAAGCTAACTATTTCTCAACTAGTGGTGGTTGACACTTGGATTTATTTTATATGGAATTAACTAACTATTTTAACATTGCGATGTCCTAGGAAGTAGTCGATTGTCCGACTCTGCACTACTTTCAATTAACTTTAAGTTAACTTTTTGTAGCTAGCTATAAACTCAATACTTTAAGTTAGCTTTAAGTTAGTTTAAGTTAAGTCCGATCTATGAATGTTATTCATTGGATGAATACTTTCAAAAAAATAAAAAAATTTTATTTTTTTATTTTATTTTCTTTTATTTTATTTTATTTTATTTTATTAATCAAAGTTGTTTTTATTCAACTTTTTTTTTAACCAGAGTCGCTGGCGGGAATCGATCCCGCAACCTCGGCGCTGATAGACTTGCTCACTACCAGCTAGCCTACTGGGGCAGTCTAGTTTTTAAATAAAAAAACTATGTTTTTTGCCATTACTCAATTAAGAGCGTAAATATGAGATTAAATTGTCATAACATAACATCAATAACAACGTTGATTTTTTTGGTAACGACTTGGCTCTCTCTACTTAAAATATACAACACAGTGTTTGTATACACTTTGGTTAATGTAAATTTTGCATTGCGTAGTAGTTGGCTTTAAGTTAGTCTATACAAGCTAACTTAAAGTTGGGTTTTTTTGTAGTTAGCTACTCATTTGACGGCAGGGTCTGCTTTCACACGTTTCATCTTTTGATGCTCAACTCCTATGTTTTTAGGTGAGGGAAGAAAGAAGAAAGGGGGTTAGTACGGAGATGCCTGTACTCGGTCAGTACGCTTTGTATTTTTAATCGTTGGTATATGCACAACGATGGCTGCGTGTAATTTGTTTCTTTTATTTTTCTCTTTGATTCGCTCTTATTAAAATTATTGTTGTTTTTTAATTAAAAATATCCAAGAAATGTTGTACTACAGCCCCTTAAAAATTTTAAATCAAGATACATACGGCATTAGCTACCAGAATAAACAAAAGTGATATTATATTCAACATTTTTTTTTATTTTTCGAATTTATTCTATGAGTTACATTTCAGTTATGTATTTTATAAAGCTTTTTTGTAATAGCATTACATTCTGCTGGTGTCTAATATTTGTAAATTTTTCTGTACATACAATATACAGTAGACTCGCGGTAACGTGAACTATTAAAACCTAAGCGTGTTCACGTTTGCGAAGTTGTTCATGTTTTCGAAGGTGTAATTTTTTACATCTTAAAAATAAAATAGAGATATATATAACTTAAATTCATATATTTTTTTTATTAATTCATATTCATTAATTCATTTGTTTTGTTAAGAAAAACAATTAACATTAAAATTATTTAAAAAAATGGGTTATCTTTTTTTGCAAAAAGCTGAACACCGCTAGTCACGCTTGATCCTCTTTTTATTTTTTCTATTACATCCACTTTTTCCTTTAAAGTTAAAAAATTTGGTACTTTTTGCGACATTTTTCACGACAAACTTTATATCAAACTAAAAACAAACTAAGCGAATCAACAGCTCGCGTTACACAAAATGCCAGAATATATTCATAAGTAGGGCAACCAAAAATAAGCACTAAAAAAACAGTTTTAAGCTCTTAAAAAAAGCGTTTAAAAACATGAAAATAAGCTGTTAAAATAAAAAAAAAGCAATTAAAATTTATGGTTTATTTTCCACTTTATTCGTTGAATGCGTTGTTACAGTAAATTATAAATTGATGCGATAAATTTTCGAAAAGAAACCCCTGTCTATTTTAAGTCAGCACGCTTTTGTACATAGAAAAAGTTCTTTCTACGTCTACAGATGTTAAGGGAGCATATTTAAAATTGAGTATTTGCTCTGAGGTATATTTTATACGATTGAACTCGCAATGCCGCTTGCCTCCCAGTATATCCACAATATCTTTTAGTACCGAAAATCCTTCATTTTTTAATAAAACAGATTCAAATTTTTTATTCACTTTGTCGCCTATATCCCCTGGAACACCGGAAATTTTTCTTACGGTGTCCATAACTATATTCACTTGGGAAACCAATGAAAGATTTTTTGTTTCCAATTTGGTTACTACTTCGTGTAAAAACCCAAAATTTACAGAAATGAACAATATTTGGTTGCGCAAATTATTTTCATTCATTAAAGCCTGGCATATACGCACTGCTGAAGAATCTGTAGAGTTTAAATTTGAAAAAATTTCTACGAAATTATCAAAATATTTGGCATAATAATTTACAGCCATTATCCACGTCCCCCATCGAGTTATCACTGGTTGTGGAGGTAGTGGTATATCTGGTGCTGTTTCTCGTAAGATTTGAACCCTTGCAGGAGATTTAAGGAACGTTTTTTTAGCATTTGAAATAAATTTGTCTACATTTGAGTAGTATTCTCTTATATGTTCACAAACTCTGTGAACTCCATGTGCAAGACAGGTTACGTGAGTTATATGTGGGTAAAATACAGCAATGGCCTTTGCAGCTTTCACCATATATGGTGCGGCATCACTTACAAAAAGAAAAATTTTCTGTTTATCTAGGTCAAATTCTTTCATTGAATCATCAAACAAACGTGCAATAGTGGAATGATTGACTTTTTCTAATACAGCTGTTTTTATTAAAAATCTTTTTTCTGAAATATTTTCATCCACATGCAGTATACCCACAACAACGTTTGCCACAAATCTGTTCGACGCATCGGTGGTCTCGTCTATAGAGACCCAAATAAAATGTTTTTGTATTTCTTCCTTTATTTTGTTAACTGTAGATTCATAAACTATTTTTGTATATTTGTTTCGAAGAGACGATTCAGATGGAATATGGAATGATGTATAGTTTTGAAGATAATGTTGTACTTTTAAATGTCGAATTTTGTATAATGGTATATCTGCTGATATAAAGGCTTCACAGAGATCAATGCAAAATTTATCGGCGGCCGATGAACTTGTAGAACTTTGTAGAAAAGTTTGTTGTAAATTTTTTTTTGATTCTCTTTCTTTTAGATCTTTGTGCTTTTTTGAATCCAGGTGTTGTTTTATGTTGTAATTTTTATCAACAGATAAAGGTTTTGAGCACACGTTACACACTAAAGCTGATCCATCAGTTTTTAAATCTGGATACTGTTTGACTAGCTTGCTCAAGTAAACCGATTTGCTTTCCTTGACTTTAGGCATTTTCTAAATAATAAAACAATAAACCAATTTTAACAAAGGTTTTAATAAATTAAAAAAAATTTATACTTACATCCAAAACGCAGAGGCTATGAAGGTAATTTTATCTGTTTTTAAACTAAGACAACTTTAAAAAGTTTTAAAAATGTTATGCTTTCAACAATTCAATGAAATTTTTAAAATGTAAATTTGTTGACAGTAAAAACTTGGCTACTTTGATTTAAACGTTTTTTTTTTCAACCAGAGTTGTAGCAGCACAAAAAGTAAGGCGATTTCATGAATTCGCCTTGACAAAAAGGTGAATTTGTTAGTACAAATAAAAAAAGTTGCCACATCAAAAAAAAAAAAAAAACATAACGATTTTTGCAAATATTTATTAAATAATTTTTTTTTCGTATGAAAAAAATGAAAAATTATCTTAAAATGACAAAATAAGTAAAAAAAAGCCGATATCGCAAAAATAACTAAAAAAAAAGCCGATATTGCCAAAATAAGCAAAAAAAAGCCCTAACAAATATAGCTCATTTTCTTTGTTTTTTTATGATCGGAATTTCTGTTCAATCAAAATCTTTCTATCTTGTAAACAAAAAAAAAAGCAATTGCTTATTTTTGGTTGCCCTATTCATAAGCAATCATTTACGGGGATTCCCAGTTTTTAAAGAAGTAGTGATTGCTTAAAAATGTTCAAAAGAAAACAACGTTTTCTATGTTCCATGAATTTTACATTTGTTCACGTTATAGGGCTTTCTTACTGTGTTCACGCTACAGAGTAGTCAGTGTAAAAAAAATTATGTTCATGCTAGCCGGTGTTCACGTAAGGCGGTGTTTTTGTTATCGCGAGTCTACTGTACTTCATTGCTATCCAATGGATAGCTAAGGTAAAATGTAACAAGAAAATACAATTTAATAGTCTGGTAGTGTATAAAAGTCATTCCTAAAAATTTAAGGAATAGAACTATTACAAAAAAGCTTTATAAAATACATAACTGAAATGTAACTCATAGAATAAATTCGAAAAATAAAAAAAAAAATGTTGAATATAATATAAAGTAACCTACGAAAGGAGATAATTCCCAGTTTCTACATATTTGTCAAAAGTGATATTTTTAAAAAAAATCGAGTTACGCCTTTTTACATTAAGCCATCGAAATATGCGTGTATATTTTTGATTCAAAAATATTTTACTGCCTTATTCATAAAAAATACAATAATTTTTGTTAAAAATATATTTTAACACAAAAATTTCTATTAAAATTTTTCTTAAAATACATTTAATCTTATGTTATGACAGCCGATGGACTGAGTGCTTTTCATATAAACTTTACTACGCAATCAATCGCCTGTCATTTGGAAACAGCATAATAAAGTTTTGATTACAAATCTTTGCGTACGGTAATTTCTTCTCAAAATCTGTAATTCTTAGAGATCCGTACGGTAATGAAAAAATAAAAGTTAACATCACTGTACCCATGTTCTGGTACTATAGTGAGAACGAAAAGATGTGAAACAAAATATTCCATCGAAAATTGAGAAAAAAGTGTGTCTGTAACTCATGTCGAAAACTATCAAAAGAGAATACGTCGTTACGTTATAAATGTCATAACATTGCACTCGAAGCCGATGCGACATTGCAGACGTTCAGAACGCCAGTCACACATATCGTTGACGGCGACCAAAATTCACTAAAATTGAAAATTTTTCAACGACGGCGGCGAAAATACAACCGTCGGCTATACCAAATAATGTGAAGTGCGACTTTAATGTTTGTTGCTTGCAAACAGTGTTGCCAAAACTTGGTGACCAAAAATGGCTAAATTTACGGAAAAAATGGCTAAAAATGGGCTAAAAAATGGCTAAAAGCTTTTTTAAATAAAACACATTAAAATTCAATAACAAAACAGAAATAATTTATTTAAAGTTGTTTACGATGAAATTGTAGGTTAAGATCAACTTGATAAATAAGAATAAACGTAAATTAATATTTTGATAGTTATTTAAAAAATTAAATCATCGATAAATTCGTTATTGTTCATCTCGACAATATTTACCCTACCTTTTGAGTCCAGATCTACAATAAAATACAAGTAAGAAAGTATAGTCGGTCAACCCCAACTATAAGTAGGGTATCATATTCAAATTAGAACCTTTGTACCAAATTTTATCAAATAATCTCCAAAATTGCGACCTGTACTTTTTGCACAAGGTTTACATGGACAGCCAGCCAGCCAGCCGGACAAACATCGTTAATTCGACTCAGAAAGTGATTCTGAGTCAATCGGTATACGAAAAGGTGGGCTTAGGACCAATATTTTAAGGTGTTGCAAACATCAACACAAGCGCATAGTACCATCTCTACTATTGTGGTGTTGCTATAAATATTTTATTGTTATGGTAAAAATATTTACCTAATTGATAAAATCGAATTAACGGTTGCTTAATGTAAACTTTTTCTCAAATTACTTTTAACAATATTTACTTGGCTAAATACCCTCTCTACTTAAGCATTAGACCATGGAAATGAGAGCAACTTTATAGTCAATTCTGAAATTTCTAAAAAATTTTTGTTTCCGCCTGCATCTCTTTATTGAAATCCTTGCAACCAGAAAGAAACACCGACGTTTGTGTTGATCCATTTTATAAATTGAATATTGGAATAGTTTTCCTTTTTTTTGAAAGATTTTTCATAATTATAGTTTATAGCGATTTTCAACATTGTAAAAGTTGTGATTTAATTTAATTATTAAAAATGTTTATTTTACTTTTATAAATTTTTATAATAATAAAATAAAAATTATTCTTTTAAAAGAAAAACGGCAAAAAATAATTTTATGGCTAAACAAGTTGAAAAATGGCTAAAAAAAATGGCTAATGGCTTAACTCATTAAAATCAATAATCAACTAGTGCCTCAACAATCGCATGTCAAATATCTCGGTATTCATCTAGATCGGCGTTTAACATGGAAATGCCATATAGAAGCAAAATTAACCCAAATGAAACTAAAAGCAATTCAAATTAACTGGCTTATTGGAAGAAATTCTGTTCTTAGTCTCGATTGCAAACTACTACTTTACAACTCTATTTTAAAGCCAATCTGGTGCTACGGTATTCAACTATGGGGCACTGCCTCGGCCTCAAATATCGAAAAAATTCAAAGGCGCCAAAATAAACTTCTTCGAATAATCACAGCTGCCCCTTGGTATGTTAAAAACTCAAATATCCACACGGATCTCAATGTGCCACTGGTAAGGACCATTATTACGAAGTATGCGGTAAAATATTTAAAAAGGCTAGAGTTGCACCCAAATCCACTAGCTCGAAATATTTTAAATGATAGCGGCCACACTCGCTTAAGGAGAAGAGACACTGCAGCACTTACCCATTAAGATAAGCGATAAACACATATATAAATGTGATACAGAACCCGTGATGAAGAAAATTTTTGTCTTGCACTGGCAGGACATAAAATAAAGAATTAGGATAAGATTTGATTAATTATTGTTAGTTCATATTTAATATATGAAGATTCAATAAATAAATAATGAGAAAAAAAAAGATTGTATAATTTTTCTACAAATATGTTGTTTTCAGTTTGTAAACTAGATGTCGGATCTCTCTTTAAACGACGATATGTGCAAAAATCTTGTAAAATTATTTTCATCTTCTCCTCATATTCATTTTTGTCCATCGCTACTGTTTTACTTCCCTTATCAGCGTTTAAAATAAGTATGTCCCCATTTTTATTCAAAAATGGTTGCGATTGTCCCACTGTGTCAAGTATTATTCTATCTCTTCTGTTAATTGTTGTTTTTTCCAAATGGTTGTCCAATAATACAGTGTTCAGATATGCACCTTAATTGAGTTTTAAGCAATAATTGACATTATTGAGCTCAATAATCCATATAAAATTGCAATTTAGTTATTGGTCAATTAATACGAAATTGTTATAAATATTGAGTAAAATTAAAATGCGACCCTGTCACAAGTGTGTTTATTGAGCATAACACAACTTACTAAACAGGGTTTTGACATTTGGCAACTGAAATTACAACAAAACAAATGCGCATCCATTTGGTCGTCGCAAGATCCAGATGTTAATTCCTTAAAGATGTCAAAACTTGTTTACATTTTGCTTATACATGTACATTTTTGTTTACGTTGAATGTTGTATGCAGTTGTAATATAAATTGAGTTAGCTAAATTATGTATATGTGAACAGAAAGATAATTATGTTAATAAATCTAATATTGACTCAATAAAAAAGGTATATCCATGGTATATTTATAGGAGGTAGTCTCGGAAAGCCAGCTGTTTATTTTTTATTTGCTTGTTTTGTGGTACGAACTGTCAAATGTTGTATACTAAACATGTAAACAAGTTTTTTGTCTCTTTTTTGTCTCTTATCAACCCCTTTGCCTTTTGACAGTTCGTACCACAAAACAACAATAAAAAGCCCTGTTGTTTGTTTTATTGTACAATTGTTGTAATCTCGCGGCTACCTGGTATAAATATACCTTGGGTATATCTGAACACGGTATAACGATGTTAATTTTATTCTTGCGTTCTCTTGTTTCTCTTTATTTTCAATTGTTTGTACACAGTCTTCACCTTCAGCAATGCATTTAAAAAGCGGGAATGTCTTTTTTGTTGTTGGTAATGCATGTTTGGGACCTAGTGACAATATATTTGTATATTTGTTGGTATGTTTTTATTTGTTTTGTTTATAAACCAATCTTTGTTGTGCTTTATATTCAATTCTTTGTCAAGTTGTTGTTTTAATGCGTTTAGTTTCCCAATATGTTTCATTTTATTGTTGTTATTGTGTTTTTAAATATATTTACAAATATATTTATAGAACAGAAAATTACATTCAATCAATTCGAGTTATTTGATAGATACCACTTAGAAAAATTATTTGAAATTGGTAGTTTTAACCATGTAAGGGAACTGGGACGAGAAGTGAAATTTATCAAGAATTTTTGCTCTTGGAAAAATTCGCAAGACTTAACAAACAAGCGCCATGACAACAACACCGTTTCTCTTTTAAACAACAAAAGTCAGGAACCTGTGTTTGGTAATTATGTATGTTCTTGAAAAATGTACATAGCTTCTGGCTATATATGTATGTAATATTTTTTTTTTTTTTTTTTAATTTTAAGACGTTGAACCATGTTTTCGAAAACAACCCAATTTACGCTGAACTTAAATCATACTATGATAAACACGGCAGCTTGGGTACTTCAGAGCAGAACAAATCAACAAGGGCCATTATTGAATTCTACGTTTTCAAAAATGTGAAGTTGGATTCAGCCTATTTGCAAAATTTGGCTTTGCAAATTGTCACATTTTCCCCCTCCGAATGTCATGAAATATACTTTGAAAAAAAGAAGCACCAAAGAGCAAAAGGCAAGTTATTTTTCAGGTATCAAAATATCCTTAAAAACAAAACCATTATCAAATAAAAGCAAGTCCCAAAAATAAATAAATTAAAATAATACCCTTGTATTCATAAACCGTTATTAAAAATTGGTCAAACTTTAGCTTTATATTAAACGATTTTTATTGACTTACTTATCATTATTTGTAGGAAGATAATTACATAACATAATTAAGAAACTGTTTAATGATGTTTGATCCAGCAAACGTTTTGCAAAAGCAAAAATTTTTTAATAAAACTAGTGGTTACGTATAGGAAGTCAAATATTTAATACGACTTACACAATAACGCCGATTATTATGTCCTCAAGATAACGTCACTTTTTCATAAATACATTTTCCCATACTCTTAACATAAGCAGAGCAATAAGAAATATTTAATAAAAAATATAAACTTTATTTAATTAAATTTTTCGTCACGCCTTTGTGTAACTTCTTCAGGGAAAAATAACTCAAAAAACAATTTAACAAATTTTTTTTTCATATTCTTTTATCATACCGTTACCTTCACTCGTAAAGAAGCTAAGTAAAATTTTATAAATTTAACGGAAAAGGGAAAAAACTTGCTAAAATCTTAAGTTCTCAATATTTATTAAATATAAAAATGAATAATTGTTTTATGGTCGACTCTTTTTTTAACTTGCAAGATATGGAAAACTGAATTGTCTTTATTGTACAACTGTTTTTGTGACTTAGCACCTTTTCCATAAAATATTTTGTGCTAATTCCACAGCACTTTTGGTTTAATTGTTTTGAATTTTATATAATCTGAATTTAACGAAGAATAAAGTATTTAAGAGGGGTCTCAATCAGGCCTGCCATATTGGCCGATTTATCGGCATTTTGACGATTTTTTGCCTCTAAATTATCGAAGTGCTGATTTGCCAATTTTTGCTCAAAAAATGCTGATTTTTTAATAAACATTTAAAACAAGGTAACTTTTTGTTCGTTTTAGTATAAATAATTAATTTTGTGCAACACAAAAATACTTGTTAAATTTCAAAGATAAAACTGTTATTAATTTAGCGCTTTTCTATTTAAAAAAAAATTTTTATTTGGAAAAGAACTATGTAAATTCAAATAAAAGAAAAATTGACCAAATCTGAAAAAAGAAATCATTTTAAACCCAAAACAATTCAATTAAAATTTATTTTTCTATAAGGAAAATATAAAATACTTTATATTTGAGTTCGAAAACGGATAGACATTACAAAAGAGTTAGAGTTATTCATCATTAATGAAAATAATTTAAATCAAAAAAATTATTATAATAAGAATATACGCAATTGAGGATGATGCAGGTATATCCGATAGCCAATCTAATATAAGAAAATAAAGTAAATTTTCAAACTTTGGCCATAAAAATTAAGATTTAAGACGTGAGATTTCTATTGGTGAATTTCCAAAAAATTATTTTCCTTCCACATTCTTTCGCAAAGAATGTTTAGCCAATTCAACCTAAATAAAACAGAATATCGATATTCCCTGAAAAATTAATATATTTAAGGAATTGCTTTCTATAGAAATAGATAAACCAATATTTACATTAGATAAACCATATTTACATTATGCAATTAACGCCACAACATTTGCATGCAACAGTTGGTTTATTGGCAAGAGGTGTAGGGAAGAAAACGGCTTTGAAAAAGGTGAACGGCGACGCATGAATAGGCATTTTATTAGTTTTTGTCATTTTTGTTTTAATTTTTTTTTTTCTTTTTTAAAAATTTTTTTATTCGAAATGTTGTCAACTTTTGTGCTGAAGAAAAAACGCAGCTTTCATAAAGTATTTAAAATTAATTAAAAGTTTAAAAAACAAACTAAAGCAAAATTCAAATGTATTTTTTGTAAATTTTACAATCAAAAGTTAAAAAAAACCCAGTATTTTGCACTTTTAATAATAAAAAAACCAGGGTTTAAAAAACTACAGTCAAAATGAAAAAATTGCTTTTTCTTCCACTTTTTGATTTTTCATTGAACAAAAATGAACCGTTGCTTTTACTTCTGATTCATTAAATGAAAACAGTCGCAGTGAAGGCAAAAGCAAAAAACGAAATATTGTACACAACAAAGAACATTTGCAGTCGTCATGTAAGAAAGTGTTTGGTTTGACAGATTGAAACTTTTAATAAATCCCGAAGTTAACGAAGATGGGACGTTGTGTTCATTGTATATATATGAAAGCGATGATGTAATTTACAGTTTTATTTAATTTCAAAAAATTAAAAAGATTTGTTAAGCTTAAAAATAATAAATATGTACTTATGTACATATTTATGTTTTTATGAACGCATGTATTATTAAAAAAATATGGAAAATAAAAACACAAACACAACGTCCCATCTTCGATAACTACGGGATTTTTTAAAAGTTTTGGTCTGTCAAACCAAACACTTCCGAACATGTCGACTGCCGATGTTCTTTGTCGTGTACAACATTTCGTGTTTTGCTTTTGCCTTCACTGCGAGTGTGTTCATTTAATGAATCAGAAGTAAAGCCAACAGTTTATTTTTGTCCAATGACAAATGAAGATGTCGAAGTTACAGCATAATCTTATGACTTTTACTATCTCAACTGCAGCTATATTTTTTAATCTATATATATAAAAAAAGTGTACACTTTGATGTCACCACTAATTGCTGATTTAAACGAAAACTATCACTATTACCCTCCCTATATCTATCTTCTTAACTAATCAACCGGTATTCTTTAAATTTGGCATGCAGATACTGTAATATCTAAAGGAACTTTAAGATATAAATTTTTTTGAAATTCCAACAATTAGGGCGTAAAATAGGGCAAAAGGGGTAAAAGCTCCATCTCCCCATGTCTGCTTAATTAATTATCCGATTAAAGTTTCAAGTCTTGAAGGAATTAAAGGCTATAAATTTTAGCATTTACGGCGTAAAATAAAGGTAAACGGGTAAAAGCACCCACATCCAATACCTTCTTAATTAATTAAACGATTCTTTTGAAAAGTTTATGTATGTATTTTTTTAACATTTTTTCTCCGGTTATTCTACTTCGGCTTTGCAATGGTACACGATTGGTCGCTAAAAAATTGAGGAAAAACGTTATAGAAGCTACCATTTTGAATGGTAAATTCCGAGACGAAAATGTTTTGCTGCCACAGACTCCGATAACTGCCCCAGACGTTCCAAACGCGTTTAATTTGCAATTAGATTGGAATTTGCAATAACAATCAATATGTCGCAAGGTCAAACCATGCGGCTTAGATTTGGGCACACCATGTTTTTCACACGGACAATTATACGTGGCAAGTTCTCGCGTCGGCAAGCCAACGAGCTTATTTGTGTTGGCTTAAGACGGACTGACAAAAAATGTCGTACACGCAATTGCTCTTCGTAATAAAAATTTACTATATCTGTCGGCTAGGTTGTTTTACATGTATGTCACATACAGTGATGTTAACCGTACGGTAATTACCCTTTTTTACGGTAATTTTGAGCCGCAAAAGGTAGCAAGGTAATTTTATTCAAAATACGGTAATTGAAAGAAATTTGGATTTTTGAAATACATATACATTAGGGGTATAACTTTTTAACAATTTTTTAAAATATCAAAATTGGCGTAGCACAGTCCGATAGAGCATAAAAAACTATAAGATAACGTATATCTATTTGTTCGCTAAGTTCAAAAAAGTTGACACACCAAGTATGAAATTTCATTAATATTTAGAGATGGTAAGAGATTTTTCCGCAAACCATAACGTATCTTTAACCTTTTTTAACGAAAAAAACTTTAAAAATGAATAAAAAACACCGTATAAAATTATTAATATTCAATATTACATTGGTTTAGAAAAACCAATTGGTGCGTGAACTTTTTTGAGAAAAATTACAAAAGGTTATAATTTTCGTGGTTACTAGGACATGGTTGACCTCATAGTACTATACCAAAAAATTGGTTATACACCTAATATACATACTTACATAAATATGTAGGTTTTTATAATTTTAGATTTTGAGAGGTGATTTTCAGTTTAAAAATTTGCCTTGGTTTTTTGTTTGTGTGTTTATTTATTAAAAAAGCAGTCAATAAATATATTATTATACATATATTATATTTTTTTTAATAAACGTCAAGATCAACAAAAGCAAACGACGAATTTATTTTTTTATATATTTTTATTTTTTCAATAGAACAATTCAACTTTTTTTTTAACGCAAATAAAAAAAAAGTAATACAAAAAACAGCTACGACAATTACAATTAATTATTTTATTAATTTAAAAAAGAAAATTTCACAACCACTTCAAAACACAACATAAAATATTTGTTATAAATATGTACAGCCACAAAACTTTATACGACTACTCGCGGTGAAAATTGCAAATTTATGGCAAAGCAATTTCAAGTGTTTTCCAGCAATAAATTCAGCAATTATTGCTCTATTGTTCTGTCATTGTTCTGCCGACGTTTTTGCTTGTACTTAGCAATAAATATTGCAACGTGGAGACCCAGCGTTAAGCACGTCGGTATATAAAACTGTCAAATCGGTTAAAAAATAGCTGAGTTATAATCAAAATAAAACAAATTTTTTTTTTTTATTTTTATGTTCAAAAACGATTTTAAAAAAATATTTACCAGTTTTCGCTTTTCAAATTTAAATAATAATGAATAAATATGTAAATATGAATGTATGTATGTATATTTATTTATTTATTTAAGAGTTCATTTTGTAATAAGAAGCCCAAAGGCCAAATATATATTACATAGCAATAATGTCTGAGTAGTAACAAAAATACATACATAATATTCAAAACTTATCAACTAAATACCCTAGCATTTTATTCCCAACCATAGAAAAGAGTAAGTAAAAAACAGTACAAAATAGTAATCATAGCCAGTGAAAAAAGGCAGCAACCGTAACACATTACAGCACAGAATTCAATTTAGATATGCATGTGTACATACATATGCACATACCCATGTCATATAAGTAAGTAATAATCAAACAAGTAAATCACTCGATTCGCACATAGGAGCCAGAGACATACGCAATTTGCAAATGGAAACTACAGTCTATGAAAAATAATTCATCAATTTCAACCGAAAAACATTATTAGAGTGAGAAAATAATTTCAGTTCATACGGCAAACAATTCCACCAACGAGCAATTCTTATAACAAACGATCTTTCAAAGACTGAACATGCAATCCTCGGTATAACTATCTGTTTTCTCCTTATTGAATGAGAAAAAACAAATTCATTAATTAAAGGAGCAACTACACCTGACTTAATGAGCTTATAGAAAAACAAAAGATTGCGAAACTTCACAAAGCGATTAAAATAACAACCCTATTAAAATAACAACTTTTTCACATATCCGGACATATGTTCATATCTACGAGCATTATAAATATATCTAGCAATAGAGTTAACAACACGTTCTATCCTTCTGAGGTTAATACCAATAGTACCCGATACTACTTCCAATCCATAAAGCACCTGAGGCATCAAAAGCGCATATGCAACTCTACATTTTATCCTGAATGGTAAATAAATATTAGTCGAGTATATCCTACTTAATATATACGAAACCTTACGATGAACATGGTCAATATGTCCCTCAAAACTAAGTCGGTCATCCACAATAACACCCAAGCACCTATGCTGATTAACATACTCAATTCTGTTACCACCAATGTGTATATCAAAATCGGAAAAAGAACGTACAGTAGATCCAAACCTAATAGCTTTAGTTTTTGAAGTATTAATTGTCAAAGAATTATCAGACAACCAGCACAAAATACGGTCCAGATAACAGTTTATATTGACTTCTAAGACGTCAGCCAGCTCATGCGAATTACTAAACAATAAAAAAATATCATCAGCAAATAAAAAAGGTGTACACATACTGGTATCCAGAACTTCAGGTAGATCATTAACATAAAGATTAAAAAGTAAAGGTCCTAAGACCGAGCCCTGAGGAACCCCAGATAAAATAGGTAAACTACCAGAACAAACCCCATGTACATCAACAAATTGAGTTCTGCCAGTTAGATATGACAATATAAGCTTACATGCAGACTTAGAAAAATTATACCTTTGATAAAGCTTAGTTATCATCGTCGAGTAACACACCGAATTAAAAGCTTTCGCCAGATCAAGGGAAATAAGAATCGCCAATTCTTTTCTATTTACGCAAGATCTAATAGAGTCAGTTAAATTAAGCAGCAGTGAAGTAGTATTAAACCCTTTACGAAACGCAAACTGAGATTGAGATAAACGCGCACCAACACTAGAAATCATCTGATCCTTATAGGCTTTTTACTCTGATCAACATCTAACATCTACCATCAAAGATGTAGAAAATGTGAAACACTCGTTTACATTGCTCACATCTAACATCTACCATCAAACAAAAATGTCACCATTTAAAAAAAAAAAAAATGTTTAAAAAAAAAATTTTTTTTTTCTACAAAAGTGCCAGAATTTAAAAAGAAAACACAAATATATATTTGAAGTTCCATTTGTTTAAAAATATAAAAAATACCTAACAAAAAAACATTGCAATAAAAGAGAAAAGTTGACAAATGGTAACGCTGCTTTCAAAAAAAATTTTTTTTTGTCAGTGATGCCACAATAATAATAGAACTTATTGCCACTTTTTTAGTGATGACACTAAAATAATCGAAAGATGTTGAATGGAATACAATGAGATAGGAACATCTTTTAAAGATGTTGAAAGATGTTGGTTTTTAGCCCTATGTATTTCTTATGGAAAGATGTTAACATCTTCGCAAATTGTGGAAAATTGATGGTAGATGTTAGATGTTGATCAGTGTAAAAAGGCTATTAAGAAGAATCTCCACAACTTTAGACAGGCACGGAAGAATAGAAATGGGTTTTAGATCATCAATTTTCCAAACAACTGTAGACTTAGGAATCGGAACGACTCGAGCTACCTTCCACAAAACAGGAAATTCAGACGATGTCAAAATGGAATTCACCAAATTCAAAACAATATCATAGATATATGGAAATACAATTCTTTAAAACTGAATAGTTATCCCATCCGTACCAACAGATTTCGACCTCACTTTATTCAAAGCAGCTAAAATATCTTGATAGTCAACACAGTGAAAAGAAAAAGAGCCATTTAATTCAGGAATACTATCAACATCAATCTGTTCTGTACGACTGGGACCAACACCACTCACAAAATACTCATTCAATTCATCAACATTCCCATCAAAGCAAACATCATTATCACGAGCACAACCAGCACCTCTAAGGGTACGCCACATCCCTGAAGTATCCAAATCCCCAAACAACCTTGCATAATACTTTCTCTTCTCCCTACGAATAGTAGATTTCGCCCGATTCCTATATCTACAATAAATCCTCCACTTATCAGGCGTGGGATCCAACCGATATGATGAAAATGCCAAGTCCCTCAAAGACCTTGCTAACTCAATCTCCCTTAATCTCATCTAGCTATTATCCACTACCCTCTTTATCCTCTTGACAGGTACAAACGAATAAAGACCATCCATTAGGGAACAGAAAATAGAGCACTTTGAATTGACATCTGAAGAATAAAAAATTTGTGAAGTATCAAAATCATACAGAAAATCAAAAAAGCCATCCCAATTTATACCAGCCAAATTGCGATAAACAATATCAGCTTCCACAGATTCAACATTCAACATAAAAGACGCATATATTAGGGCATGATGTGGAATAGAAGGACACTGAATCTGTCCGGAACAACTAACTGCAGAGCTATCACTCACCAAAAAGAAATCAATCAGTTAAGTAGAAAAAACACGCATATCATAATGAGTCGGTTTAGAATTATGACGTATAGACAGATTAGTCCTAACACAAAAGGAACAAAGCTGATGGGATTTAAGAGGATCAAATTGATCAAGATGAAAGTCACCGACCATAATAATTTGTGAATAATTAAGAAATAATTCATAGTGAAGCTCCTCAAATAAAATAAAATCAACAGAAGGGGGCAAATAAACTACACCAAATAGAACTCTCACAGTGCCAAATAACAATTCTAGAAAAAGAGATTCACACTTATGCAGAATCGATTGCTTGAAAACAACTTTAAACTTAATAGCATCAGAAATATAAATCCCAACACCTCCCCCTCTAGCACCAACCCGATCATTACGACAGAACTTATAACCAGGAATACTAACTGCCCTAGTGGAGACAGTATCCTTCAGCCACGTTTCTGAAATTCCAATTGCATTAAACCCTGACCCCTCTAAAATATGTGTTTTCCGGATACTCCAGACATGATAGCGACTAGGTTGTTTTACATTTATGTCACATATAGTCTACCATTTCTTGTTATTGAAATTCAGCAAGATCGGTCCACAAATGGCTGAGATATGACCAAAAAACCACGACTGCCTCTGATTTTGCCCAAAAATCCCTTGTTGTTGTTGTATTTTTTTATCTTGAGAACGGCAAGAGCCAAAGTTTCCAAATTAGGTACACACATTAACGTTATCAATACACAGCATCCCACAAAATGTGGGCGGGATTCAACAAGTGGGCGTGGTACCTCCCGTACAACAAATATCAAAAATTGTATAAAAACCTGATTTTTTGGACTGTCATATGACCTATGGTTAGGCCTTATATATCAAAAGATCGGAAATTTTAGAAAATATTTTCTGAAAAACTCGGGAAAATCGGTTCAGATACGAAAAAGTTATGACCAAAATATTAATTTTTTTTTGAAAAATTCCCATTTTCGGGAACCAAAATACTGAAATCCCAAAAATTACTCTTTTTATAATTAAGTTTGTTTTTTATACCCTATAAAGTATTCTGGGTCCTTATGAAAAGCGAAGTTCAAATCCAGTTGTCCGTTTCCCCCCCTTTTGCATTTGTTTATATATACTAGTATAATGCTCAATATGATTTTCGTTATCAGCCTTCTTTATTATTTCATCTATTTAACGAAATAATTTTAACAAATAGAAACTAGGAATTTTTATTTCGTTTTGCTTCTTAAAAACTCGCCAAAAAAGATAAATCTACGTAATGACAACAGTGCCTATACAAAAAGAAACCAAACAAACACACATACATGGTACAAACTATTTTCGTGATTATAGGCCACCTATTATGGTTCACAACTCAAACATGAAGTTGATTTAAAATTTTGGTATTATGGTTTACAACTTTGCTTTATTGTGGTGAACTAAAACATCAAAAATAATTACAACTCAACTGTGTTGAGTTGTGAACTGTAAACTGATCATATTTACTTTTAATGATATTCATAAAACGTTCCTTCATGGTCGTTGTCTATGGGGTTTGCTTAGGTTAGAAACTGTGAGTCCCTGGTTCGAATCTTGTTTTTTCAAAAAGAAAATTTTTTTTTTTTAAAATATTTACCAGTTTTAACTTTTTAAATTTAATTTATAATGAAGATTTATGTATTGTATATATGAATGTTTATGTAGAAATTATTTAGGTTTTGTCTAGTTGCTCTGTATTCTGCTCGCACAATGGTAAAGAGTGGATTGTTTAATGTTATTACGCGAAAATCGTATTCATATGAATTTAATGCGTTTATTAAGAAAAAAAAAACAATTTGCGGCCTTGTTCGATTTTGAGCGAAGACTTCGTTCGCTTAACTTACATTTAAAACAAAAACAAATTATAAAATATATATATATATATATATATATATTAATCGAAATCGACGAACAGGCCTTGGTGTTCATCATTAACCATATATATACAAATCTACCCAAATGTGAAATCCATTGATTTGCTGTTGCAAGCAGTTAAAACTAGATTGACAAAACAAAAAAATAAATTTTCGGTTAAATTTTTATTTTTAAAATTTGGTAATCTGTCTTGCCATAATAGCGGTCGGCTTTGTACAGATGAAATTGTAAGCTCCACATTCATTTTTGCCATGTTTATTCTTTGACGCTCAGAAAACAACTAAAAATTAGAACAAGTTTTATTCCTGAGCGACGCCGCTTAGCCGCTCAAAAATTTCGCTCGCATGCCGCTCATTTCGTGGCCACTTCAATAGTATTTCATATGTTTTAATTTTTTGACGCTCAACGCTCAGCCGCTTGACGCTTAGCCGCTCATTGCGTGGCCTCGGCCTTACTTGTTTACTTTAGCTTTTTCGCAAGTGTGCAATTTGTGACGTGAACAACCTTATTACTTAACAGTTTCTAAATTACATTACATACACAATAACTTTCCTACAATTAAAGTGTATGGGTCGATTACGGATGATGCATGAAGTTGAGTTGCCAGCAGCGAAATCAGGCAACGCCGCTCATGTTAAAATATAATATAAAAAAAAAAGTTGTGTGTATTTTAACATGAGCGGCGTTGCCTAATTTCGCTGCTGGCAATTCAACTTCAGTTGCGTTGCTATGCGTTATCGGGTCACTGCAACATCACCGGTGATAAATGACAGATGAGTTGGCGAGCCAAAGCTCGGAAATGGGGAATACTGACTGTGTGGTGACAGTCAGATCTCCAATAGGATTTTATTTTGGGAAACTTAGGAAATGGGTTCTTAACTTCACAAATGGCAATAAAGTCAGCAGGAACATTTATTTTGTTTGTGCTTCACGGAGCTTGATTTAACTCTCATTAAGACTATTTTGGTCAACATTTACTTAATGTGGGACTCATACATTTAGCAAAGCATAACTTATTACACATCGCTATTAAATATGATTTTTAAAAGTGTTATTTTCCGAAAGATTTTTTTTCGATAAAGTAAACACATAAGTAGTATAAATATGGGGATTTTGTATATGATTTTTGCTCCCTACGTGATTCCCATAAGGAGGAATTTTTAAATTTCAATTTGCTCCCTACGTGTTTTCCCATAAGGAGGAATTTTTTCTTCCCATAGGGAGGAATTTTTAAATTGAAATGTTACTTTAAAGTTGATTTTAGTTAATTTTGAATTTTTTTGCTCCAATGGATTTTTCCATAAGGAGGAGTTTTAAATATAATCAAAATAAAAAACTTTGAGTAATTTTAAATAAAAAGAGAATTATATAAAGTTGATTATATTTTCTTCAATGAAGAGAAATTTAAAAATGTGTACAAATAAATTGTTTGAGTATTTTAAAGTAAGATAGAGTAATGTGTAATATATTTTGAATATGCAGCACATGTAAGTATAGAGATTAACTCAATTTGAAAGTTTGCCATTATTATAAAAAGGCTTAGGGAGTATATTCCACATCATTATTGTAATTGTCACTTTAAAGGAAACTTAATAAAAATGGTAAGCATTTCGTACATAATAAAGGTATATTTAATTATTTATTATTTTTTTTTCTTGTTTGTTTTCAGATGTATAAAAAAATTGTGAATATTGCCCAAGGTATTAAGCCTGAGTATATTAGAATAGATGATATACCTTTAAACCAGTCTTTGAAAATTGTGAATTTTGAATGGAAAGAAACACAATATGGTCTAAAAGTCATTGCCAATTTAGATGACAATAAATGGTTTTATCTCCCCAATAGAATGATGAAATTTTTAAATAAGGAGGATCCATACTTAACTCAAATGAATGATAAAGTTTGGACAATTATTTACAAGGGGCGTCAATTACCAAATGGACCTGCAATATTTGATTTAAATTATACCTAAACTCTGAAAAAAAAAATCCTTACAATAAAGATAAATATAGTAAAACAAAAACATATATTTATTTTCTTATGCACTTTTTTTGTTTTTATTTTGGTATATATTTAATGTTTAGTTATCAAATCATATTTTGAAAACTGATCTATGATTATTGAACTTTTTAGAACATTCTGTTAAAAAATAAATATACAATTGTTATTGTGGAAATTAAAAGTCAATCAACTTTTATAAGTGAAAAAATGCAATAGTATGCATTTTTAAGTTAAATAATTAACCTTGAATGTTTGCTTCACATTAATTTATGATCCAATAAACTTTTCATAAGTGAAAAATGCAATAGTGTGCATTTTTTAAGTTAAATAATTAACCTTGAATGTTTGCTTCATATTAAATTATGAGTTAATGAACTTTTTTAAACGTAATAATGCATTTACAAATAGATTTGGCTACATACGATATATATGTATATATTATATATATATATATATATATATATATATATATATATATATATATATATATATATATATATACTGATGTTTAAATTCTTCTGATATATCACACTTATATCTTAAAATTTTGAAACGAGAAACATTCAAAATAGAGAATCCAGACAAATCAGAACAAAAATGTCTTACTTAAAAGAATATTTACATAATTTTTTACAAGACTTTGAAAATGTTTTGATGTTTGAGCACAGGGAGTGCATTTACCATTTTGTTACAATGTTAGAGGAAAATGAAGAGTACGGTGTAGATGACTACGATGAAGGACTAAACGTGCCTCATTTTGAATGCTGCCCATGGCATAACAACAATTGTAAAGAGGGTCCTTATCCGTGCAGGTGTACGGTATACTACCTCAGAAAAATAAATGTAGTCAATTTAATAAATAGTTATAAGGTTATATTTAATAATTAATAAAGAGCAAATATTAAAAACAAAAATGTGTTTTTTTCTTATTTTTTATCTTTTATTATATTCTTAAAAATGTACTTAAATAAACTTACAACTAATATATCATTGTAATATAAATTAAAATAATTAAATAATTTTAAAATTAGTTTGAAACTCATATTTTTAGATCTTAAATAAATAAATACACAACAATAAACTCCACATAAAATTGAAGTTTCACTCTGAATTCGAAGACTATTATAAAGAAAAGTTTTACAATTTTTATCTAAAAATAATCTAAAGTATTTATTTGGAGATTGGCCAGCAGAACAAAAGTACTCAGCAGGTTTGTTTTTAGGAAAATAAAAAGCAACCCAATGCTCTCCAGGCTTATGTGATGGATCAGTGTTAGCAACGTAAAATGACGGTTTTAAAACTGGGTGTGTTGGTAATTTATTACATGCAAATACACCTTTAAATTTATATTTGGTTATATTATTGGAGTTCAAAGTATTTTTAATATTTATTGAATTCATAGTGTTTGAATAATATTACGCGTTCTATCAATTTCTATAACACTATCAAATTCACAGTATACTAAGCACGTTATTGCTTCAACAATTGGTTTTCCAAAACGCCCTTCAATACGAATAGTTCCCTGGTTTATTAAGTTTCCGCAATTGGAATTATTATAATGATCTGGTGTCAAGTCGAAAGCAAGTAAAAAATATCCGTTATCAAAAAGTTCTTTAGTTATTTGATGACCTTTATCGAAATGATGAATTCCAGTTCCTTTAAATAGTGTTTGATAACCACGAGTACTTATTACTCCTCCGTTATTGTAGTTAAGTTCAATTGGTTGTGCAGGAAATTGTACTCCATTAACAACCAAATTAAATCTTTGTAAATTAAAATGTTGAAAGTTAAATGGATTTTCTTTTTTCTCTCCAGTATATGCTTTATTAGATACCATTCCAAAAATTAAAAAATTTGGTAATTGTCCTAATACAACGTTATCTAAAGTTAAAGAGTGATTTCCAGGGTGTATTGTAAACGTTTTTATTTCTACTCTCTTATAAGGATAAATGGCATTTCTTGATTGTAATACATTATGATGAGCCATTAAAATATTATTATTAATAGTGAGATGATTTATATATAAATTAGCTTCATGTATTTTAATATAAGATTCATTTTTGTTGCCACCTTCTAAAATGTAAAATTCTGGTTTTTCCAAATTTAATGTAACCTTTAGATCAACATTATTAAGCAAATATTTTTGTTGGTTGAATACATCTACATGAAGTTTTCCAAAAAGCTCTACTTTTTTCCCATCGTTAAATAGTTTTTTTCTTTTGTCTAAACCAGGATTTTCGTTATCAACTAATGAATTTATTTTATTTGTATCAATAGCCCAGCCACATGATTCAAGATGTGTAGATCTAGCGTCATTTCCATAATTTAACAATTTTTCTATATAAGCCCTATAGTGATAGTTATTGTCAGGTTGTGATACATTTTTATTGTTAAGGTGTACAATACAATTTCTGAACAAGGAGTGCAGTAAGTTATTAACTACTCCTCCGTTTCCTTTTAATTCAATGATCAGTCGAAGATAAATACTGTTCAGATCTCGATATGTTTCACCATTGCCTAGTGATACAAATTCAATTGTGCTCGAATTATCTAGTGAGGCAATTGGATTGTAGCATATTTCTTCGGTTTTAACAACGCTGGTTTGAATTGGAGGAGATTCAAATAAATCCAACTCACTCTTCATACATTCTATAAATCCTGACATTTCCAATTTTCAAAAATATCCTTAAAGTTCTTTCCTCTACAACGTTTTGATTTAATCTGTTGCTTTTGCTTTAAACGTTTAAGTTTTATACGTCGACCTTTACCTTTCTGCATTGTTTTCATTTTATCAATAGTAGCTTGTTTTATATTTTGTATGACCTTTTTTCCTTTATTTAATAAGATTTCTTTTATAGGTTTTGTTCCAATTTCTTCTAATATTTCTTTTCCAATATCTAATGATTTATTCTTTAATATATTCATCCCTGTTTTAAATAAGGGTTTCAGGTGTGAAAATACAGCCGAAAATATGGATCCAATACCACGACCGTATTGTAAAATTCTTGGTGCGTGATATATTTCGCCAATATTTTGTATATTTTCTCCAGACTGATTATTATAATAACTTGTATAAATCGCATCCATGGTTGTAATAAAAATGATTTATTTTGTTTTGTTACACAACTATTTTATATAAATTTTTTTTTTAAAGTGTAGAGTACAATAAACGGGAACTAATGTATTAAAGTTTATCTCTTCTCCTTCATCATTTCGAATCATTATAGAAATATCATTTATATTATAGGCTTCAAGAGGAAAATATTCAATTCTATTGAAATGAATATAGTTTTTTAATGTTGTTACTGAAAATATTTTTAAACATTTAATTTTTTTATTACCAACATGTCGAGGTTTTATTATATCAGTATAAATAAATAAGTTTTCATTTATATCAAACGATTCAAAGTTATTGATAAACTTATTTATGTTGTCAGAGAATTTGTTCAAAGATTTTTCGAGTATATAATTTGTTGAGGATAATATGAGATCTTTTTCGTCAGTTGTTGTAGATTCTGGACTAGTTATTTTAACATTTTGTTCTATGTTTGAACTTTTTATATTTACGTTACGAGTATCTTTTTCTTTTATAGATATATTAGATTGGGGCTTAACAATGTTTAATGTATTTAAAAGTTTTGAAGTTTTATTAATAATTTTTGGTTTAAGCTCGTCGGATGTTTCCATTAGTTCTCTAAATTTTGATTTAATTTCATCATATTCATTATTGGAGTCAATTTTCAATGTTTTTACAGATTGATTATTAAAATTTGAAATGTTGCGTTTTTTACGTTTGAGTATATTTTGTTTCATATTTAGTTGTTTATTCGTTATCGAAAAGGATATATCTGATAATCCGACTTCCCACTGGTCACTCATGCTAAGAGATTGCTTTAATAAATTTGTGAAAGTACTTGAAGTGTTTTTATATAAATTTACTGAATCGTTACTTAATAAAGTAACATAAATACTATTTTCCTCTGTGCTTGATGCCATATTTATTAGAAATGTTAAATATTTTAAGTTGCGTGTTATACATATATGAAAAATTTAGTTTATCAACTAAAATCTGTTTGATGAATCCATGAATTATATTCTTTTCCGAAACCCAACCATTTTACAAAAAGTTTTTCACCTCTACGTTTTAAGACTTTTTCTACTAAAAATATGTTAGGAACTTTAGTTTTTAATAACTCCTCCTGATAAAATCCACCTTTGATAAAATTTCCATTAAAATCTTTTAGCTGGTAGGTGACAGGGTTTGTTGCATTAATTTTATTTACTTTAAAAACTTCTGTAGACCAATTTGGTGTATATCCCTTTTCAAAAACATTTTTATATTTGCTTATACGAACAAAATCGTTTATATTAAATTTTCCATTTTTAAAAACTTTTAAATTATTATATACAGTTTTTAAAAGTTTTTTTTCATTTCGCTTATTAACTGAACTAGGTTTCATCTTTATACTTCTATGATAGGATGAGTTATATTCTTTCAACAGCTTATCTAATGTATCTACCCAGTTATAATTTCCTTGCATACTAAATTGTTTCCACATTTTATTTTTTAAAGTCCTATTAAATCGTTCAACTATTGACGCTTTTAAATTGGAATATGTATGATAATGATTAATGTTTAGCTCTTTCATAAGAGTTTTGAAATGTGTGTTGTAAAATTCTTTTCCTTGGTCTGAATGCAGGTTTTTAGGAGCTTTGCTACTGTTTAACTTTATAATACTTTTAAATGATTTTGAAACCTCAAATCCTGTTTTTGTTTTTAAAGGTAAAGCGTAGGCATACTTTGAGAATACATCTATAACAGTAAGCATATACTTAAAACCTTTATTAAATTTAGCATATGGTATCATCTCCACCAAGTCTATTTGCCAAGTATCTAAAATTCCCTTTTGAATAAACCTACGTCGCTTAAAGTTTTTTCTAGCTTGACTATGAATTTCGTCAATAAGAATTTTTTTACTCATATTAATTAAAATATTCTTCCTTTTTAATTCATTAACAAATGGTTTTTAAGAGCGCAAACATGTTTCATCAGTTTATATATCCATTTACAATGATGGTTTGTGGTCCCTCAGGCTGTGGGAAATCTACTTTTATTAAAAATATAATAAAAAATCAACATATAATATCTAAAGATATAGACCGAATCATATGGTGTTATTCTGAAATAAATGCACTTCCAAATATAGAAAATGTAGAGTTTGTTAAAGGAATTCCAGAGTCTTTTAATACGAATGACGAAGAATCTACTTTAATAATATTGGATGATTTAATGCTTGAATCATCAAATAAGAAAGTTTGTGAACTATTTACAAAAGGATCTCATCATAGAAACTTAAGCGTAATTTTAGTTACACAAAATATTTTTCATAAAGGGACTTATTCGCGAGATATATCATTAAACTCCAAATATATAGTTATGTTTAAAAATCCAAGAGATAAGACACAATTCCAACATCTAGCTCGTCAAGTATATCCAGAAAACTCAAAATCTTTAGTAGATGTATATAATCATTGTACAGAACAGGCTCATGGTTATTTAATAGTTGATCTTACTCAAGAAATACCAAACGCTTTAAGGTTTAGATCAAATATTTTTAATACAGATTACTATATATATGCAAATATAAACAATGACTTCAAATCTAAAGTTACTGAAGGAGAACAAACATATTCTCTATGTTCTTAAAAAAGCGGATCAAAAGCTACGAAATGCAATTTTGAAAAATGTTGACAATGTTGTTATCAAAACTTTAAATGAAATTATTTTAAATATTATAAACAGAAATCATAAAATAAACAAAAATGTGTTTGAAAAACTAAAACCATATAAAAATACTTTGAGGAAAGTTTGCTCATCACAAACCTCTATGCGTCAAAAGAGGAAACATCTTATTCAAAAGGGAGGATTTTTACCCATTATTATTACATCAATATTAAGTGGAGTCATTGGAAAAATTTTAGAAAATGTCAAATAAATTATCAAAACTTATAGTTCTTCATCCATCAACTTACGAAAAATTTAAAGTTAAACATTCTGATTCAGATTTTTTACATCGGAAACTCTTACCAATATATGGTTCACATACACTGAAGGATATAAACAAATGGTATTATATTAAACAAGAACTTGCTAAATATTTAATTGGATCCCAACGATCATCTAATCAGAATAAAATATCAACAATGCATAATTTGCGCGATAATGAAACTCAAACGAAAAAGGTCTATAAAAAGCATATTGAAACGCAAACAATTACACCTCAGTCGAGTAGTATAGCACTGCAAACAGATTTGAATTTGCCTGAAGATATTTACACAAATAATGATGACCAGAACGATATGGATACAACAATACAAAAATTTAATCCTTCTTCTGCATCTTCCGTAGCTAAGCGTCTTAAAAGTTTTTCGGAAAAAGGAACTCCGAAAATTAGAATATTATCCAAAACTGATAACTATTCAAATATGAAACAATCAACTTTACCTTATCAATATTCTCCTCGTGTTACAAGAAATCGAAAGAAATTAGATTACGATACTGAAAATGTATTATGGCAAAATATTTAAAAAAATAAAACTCTTTTTTGTTTATAATATATGCATATAAAAATGTTTTATTATTAATTTAAAATAATATTTACATGAAAAAATGTTTCTTTAGTACTCAATTTCCATTAAATATTCATCGTCATCATTATCTTTTTGAAACTGATCTTTATAATTAAATAAATCTACGTTTAATTTCATTAGGTAGTCATCATCTTCATCAAATTTTAAAAATTGTTGCTTATAGTGACCCCAAGCAAGAGTATTAACATTATTATCACAAATATATCTCTTATTATCTAAATAACTTAATGATATTTTATTAATTAAGGAGGTATATAACACATGTAGTTTTGACTTAAAAATAAACATATTTCCATAATAAATTTGTTTGTTAAATAAACAATTTTTATAATCAGATAGACTTAAACTATTACATATGCTACTCTTGACACCCTTAGCCTTTTTAATTTCCTGCATATCTGCTGTTTTAAAAGCATACATTTTTGACCTCAAACCTACAAATTCTTTCATAATAATTCCATTATTTTCGTCTTTCATCATCCCTAAGACTTTTTTATTTTTTTTTGGTATTCCAAATTTATTATCTGTTTCATACTCTGACGTATCAAACTTTAAATCAATGTCTTTAATTATATCTTTATAGAAGTCATCCGTTTCAAATGTATAAATAAATGAATCTGTGTCCATATAATTTAATTCTACTTTAGTTTTATATTTTGGTAATATGTAATCGTAATGAAAATCATACATTTTCCATTTCGAAAGTTCTAAGATTGTAAAACCTAAGTAAATAGGCTTATTGTAAAATGAAAAAGATTTATTTAGTTCAACTGCTACCATGTTTTCTTCAAATATACTTACAGAATGAAATTCTGGTTTAGCAATAAGAGAACGTGCTCCAAGTCTCTTACCAACATTTTCCCAATTATTAACTATTTTAATATTTTTACGTTTATCAACGTTTTCCATGGTTTTTCCATATACTGCATTGTTTAATAATTTGAAGAAATTTTTCTCAAAAGTGTTTTTTGCGTTAGTTCTATGAAAATTATTTAGTGAAATATATTTTTTTAACCAATAAGACTGTTTAAATTTTAATATTCTATGAATTTTAGTTAGCTTCAAACCATGTTTTAAACATTGCTGTAAATTTTTATAATAAATAACATACTCCGATTTGTTATTTAAATCAACAAGTAACTTTTTTTCTTTTGAATCTGGTGGAGTTTTGTTTTCACTACAAAAAGGTAAATTATTGTGAGTATCATGGATTTCTGTTGGATATACTAAATCAACTTCTAAAATATATCCAATATCTGAATCATTTGGTATTGAGTCTAAAGAAAAATGATCAATGTTTCTTACCCACTCAAAATGACCTTCTGTAGAGCTTCAGACATTGCCCAACCATATAAATTATTTGCGTCTAAATACATTAAGTATTTAGAAGGTAGGCTTTGATCATAATCTGGCAAATATTTGTTGTTAGCAATAGAATGCCTTTGAGAGCATTGAACTATTCCTCCTCTAATACCCTTTTGAAGAAAGGAAATCATTTCTAGATCAGTAAGCAAATCTAATTTAATATTGGTTAATTTAAGCATAGCATCCCATGACAATCCTGGAGCTGTGAAATAATGGCATGGATCTAAATTATAAATGTCTTTACAAACAATTCTAAAATTCTCAAATACATCTGCTAACAACAAAACATCAGTTTTAAGGTATAACATTAAATAGTCTTCCAAAGTTTCACATTGAAATGTACTCCAAACCATTTTAGCATGAATGTAGTCTTCTTCAGAACAATGTGAATTATTTAACTTATTAAAAAAATCTTCTTTGCTTGGTAAATGTTTTTCTGTAAGTTTCGCAACAGAATTCAAATAATTATACGGAAAAACTCCTTTTCTTACAAGTAAATTAAACTTAGTTTCATCATCTACACAAAATGATTTCACTATTTTCAATTCATGTTTAGTTAAATTCTTAACGAGATTGTCTAAGCTTGAGGGCATAAATCTATAGGAGTCTAAAAATCGTATTTCAATATTATCAGTGTTATCGCCTTTTATAGACTTAGACAGTGATATATATAGCTCCTTATTAAGTGGAATAATATTTATAGGACCATCATCAATATTGTTTAGCTCTTTAATAAATAAATGACAGTCATAGGCCGAAAAATTATGAAAAATAACAGGGAAAAATTTTGGTATTTTATAATTAATATTGCAATAGTTATGAGCTGGTCCTCTATACTTTCCACTTAAATGACAATGATCTTTTACTTTTATGTCATTTGTAATAGCTTGAGAGCAAATATGACAAACATTATTGTTTTCAAAATTTAAATTTTCCAGTTCGGTTAAGGGTGTCATTGGAACAATTTTAGTGAGAAAATTATTATTTAAATATTTTATATCTAGTACTAAATTTTCTATAAAGAGCTTTGCGGAATCAAGCCCTTTAAATATTCTTAATCTATTTAAATTATCATTGAAATTACACTTAATGAAATATGAAAATGCATAGGGGATATGCTTATCAATCAAAGTTGTTGATGAAGTATCCCCTTTCGGAATGCA
Source organism: Pollenia griseotomentosa (assembly GCA_963931875.1). Taxonomy (NCBI): domain Eukaryota; kingdom Metazoa; phylum Arthropoda; class Insecta; order Diptera; family Polleniidae; genus Pollenia; species Pollenia griseotomentosa. The sequence continues at coordinate 149,831,071 of OZ007560.1, read as the reverse complement.
CGTTTGAATGTTTTCAAAAATGCATTCCGAATCAGCATATATCACAAATGGAACTTCAATGGAGTTATTGAAATTCTTAAATTCTAATGTTGACTCACTTTCCTTTGGAGCATAGGCGATTTTTCGGTTGCAGTGTTGTTGGTGATTATTTAATTTATCCTTTTGATAAAAATGCTGGAGGCAGTCATCGCATACAAAAATTTTGCCTTTATGCTTCGTTGTTTGCAATCTGATTAATCTGCAAAAAGAAAAATAAAGATAACATTTTAATAACACAAAATTATAACGGTTGTCAATTATAAACTTACCTTGAAATATTTTTTATCCACATAAAGTGGGAATTAACTCCATTTTTCTCCTGAAGGAACATAAGGGAAATGTGTTTGGATTTTTTCCCTTTAGTTTTGTAATAGGGTCCAACAACTAAATCTTTTTCTTCATCATATCCAAAAACATTGATACTGATCAGAGGGTTGTTTTCTTCAAAAATGGCTATGTCTTTTATTTTTACAGGGAAGCTTAATCCCTTAAAATTTAAGGTATAACCATTTATGGCAATTATTTTTTCCTCAATCTTAACATTGTACATAAATGTGAGATTGGCGTTATTTTGTTTTAAGTCAGCTATTGCTGATATAACAGCCCATTTAAAACAAAACTCATCTCTGTTCTTAATATTGAGGCAGGCTTTTTTTACCATTAGTTTTCTAGGAAGTTGTATGAAACTTGACCCTTTTATTGGTTGATACTTGTTCAAATTGACATCCACTTTTTTTATTTCAATGAGAGTCCAACCACTATCCCTTTCTTGGAACTCCTCCATTTTTTGTAATACTTTTCCAATTTTGTTATTAAAAATGACATCAAAATCTTCAATATAATATATTTCTTCCATTTTGGTTTGGAAGGTTTTTAGTTCTATTGATATATTTTCTCCGTCTTTAATGTTGGGCTTTATATAAAACCCAGAAAGTTCCATATTGAATTTCAATATGACATGGAGTCTTAAAAACTTCTCCACTTCCGACTTTATTACCGCGGCAGCTTCTTTTAAAAATATTTCCGGAATAATATTTTTTTTATTCATATTTTCATATGAAAGAATTATTATTCTATTTTTAAAGGCACTTGTCACTTGTTTCACTTGTCCTAATTGATTTTTTGAAGACGAAGCTGCATGCGTTTTTTCATGCAATTTTAAGTCCATTTCTTTTTCAAAAACTTTTTTGCACTCACTACATTTAATTATACCGGCCATGTTTATAGTTTCAAAAATACTTGATAACTGTTTAATAAAATATGTTATAATTATTATAAATAATTAAATAAAATACGTTTGAAAAGTCCATTAATTCAAAGTTTAATTTGAAGCCAACATTCAAGGTTATTTTTAAACTTTAAAAAATGCACACTATTGCATTTTTTCACTCATGAAAAGTTTATTGGATCATAATTTAATGTGAAGCAAACATTCAAGGTTAATTACTTTACTTAAAAAATGCATACTATTGCATTTTTTCACTTATAAAAGTTTATTGACTTTTAATTTCCACAATAACAATTGTATATTTATTTTTTAACAGAATGTTCTAAAAAGTTCAATAATCATAGATCAGTTTTCAAAATATGATTTGATAACTAAACATTAAATATATACCAAAATAAAAACAAAAAAGTGCATAAGAAAATAAATATATGTTTTTGTTTTACTATATTTATCTTTATTGTAAGGATTTTTTTTTTCAGAGTTTAGGTATAATTTAAATCAAATATTGCAGGTCCATTTGGTAATTGACGCCCCTTGTAAATAATTGTCCAAACTTTATCATTCATTTGAGTTAAGTATGGATCCTCCTTATTTAAAAATTTCATCATTCTATTGGGGAGATAAAACCATTTATTGTCATCTAAATTGGCAATGACTTTTAGACCATATTGTGTTTCTTTCCATTCAAAATTCACAATTTTCAAAGACTGGTTTAAAGGTATATCATCTATTCTAATATACTCAGGCTTAATACCTTGGGCAATATTCACAATTTTTTTATACATCTGAAAACAAACAAGAAAAAAAAATAATAAATAATTAAATATACCTTTATTATGTACGAAATGCTTACCATTTTTATTAAGTTTCCTTTAAAGTGACAATTACAATAATGATGTGGAATATACTCCCTAAGCCTTTTTATAATAATGGCAAACTTTCAAATTGAGTTAATCTCTATACTTACATGTGCTGCATATTCAAAATATATTACACATTACTCTATCTTATTTTAAAATACTCAAACAATTTATTTGTACACATTTTTAAATTTCTCTTCATTGAAGAAAATATAATCAACTTTATATAATTCTCTTTTTATTTAAAATTACTCAAAGTTTTTTATTTTGATTATATTTAAAACTCCTCCTTATGGAAAAATCCATTGGAGCAAAAAAATTCAAAATTAACTAAAATCAACTTTAAAGTAACATTTCAATTTAAAAATTCCTCCCTATGGGAAGAAAAAATTCCTCCTTATGGGAAAACACGTAGGGAGCAAATTGAAATTTAAAAATTCCTCCTTATGGGAATCACGTAGGGAGCAAAAATCATATACAAAATCCCCATATTTATACTACTCACATAATTTGTGCATATTATGCTTATTCGTCTGCACTATATTAAAAATAAAATTTTAATCAAACACAAAAAGTATAACAAAGATATGAAAATTGGGGTTTAAAAAAAGTCGAACAAAAATTGCAGTTAAAATGTAGTTTGATAGTTTGCAAAAAAAAGTTTCTTAAAGTTCCCTTGAGCGTACCTTTTCAATTTGAAGTCACCAAACTTCCCGCATGTATTTTTGCGTACTGGATTTTACTGCTCCAAAAACTGAATTTTCAATAAATGTGGACTTAGCTCCTTTACAAGATAAGGTAACGATATGCCATCAAAGCCTAAAGATAACTTAAAATATGTGTTTGTAGGATATTCCGGATTAACTGCTTGTTTTCATAAAATTAATTCTTATTTTTTTCTACCTTCTTTCGTAAGTTGTTGATCTTTAATATAAGCTATCATGTAATGTTAGTCAAGGCGAGATCCTAATACATGTAGTTGTTAATGTAAAAAATTATATATTTTGCTAAGAAATTGATTCTTATAATAAATTATTAAAGCAAAATATGATTGTTTACTAAATAATAGGTATTTCATGAGCATAATAATTGTTTATATTACACTTTTTCTCTTCTTCCTACCTATCTAATACCGATTTCGCGTTCAAATTGTTCAGCTTTCAATGTTCCGTCAATGCTCTCACAATTTTTGTTAAAAACACTGTATGCACTAATTTCACGGCGTTTTTTTGGACCCGTTCGTGTATTTAAATAAATCCCAGCAAGTGCCGAAAACATAAGAAAAACTATTCCAAATTGCAATTCAATTGCTATGATGTATAAAGTTACCCAGAATGCCACATAAACTAAACGAAGAGCATACTTCAGCAAACGACTTTCGGAATCAACAGCTTCAATAGCAGAAATCTTACTACTAGTTTCATCTTCCGATGAGCGTACATCTTCGCTATCATCTATTTCAGCATCAGATAAATTGTTTGGTGGCCTAAACTCATCTGTCTCAGAATCCTTTAACACAAAAAATTATAAATTGTTTAATATGAAACAAGCAACAAATGTATTTAAGAAACTTCATACGTGTATAATTAAAGTTGTTTTTTCCAGACGCTCGTTTTCATTTATATCTTTTACGCCTAACATTAAAAACCTCTTTATAATCTCCTTAAAACGTTGAATTTTTTCCTGGCGTCTTTTACGTAGACGATAATATTTAAGTTTATCTTCAATATTTTCCATTTATTTTTTTTACATTAAAAACATGTCTGTGATTAAAAATTTATGTTTAGAACAGTGTTGCCGTTAGAATACATTTTTCGTATCTTTGACAGTGATGCCATGAGAAATTTAAAAAAATTCCTACGTGTCTAAATAAAAATCCCTTTTTTCCCCTACAATCAAAAGAATTTTCCCTACGTTAAAAATTTATTGTTATAGGCCATTTACATTACAACGAAATCTAGTAGATTTCATTTGAAATCTTCCTCAAAATCTAGTGCGTTTACATTATACCGTTTTGACATTAGCGAGATTTTGTTTTTATAACAAATCAATGACTAAAATATTTTGGTGTAACACATATAAACACAAAAAGAAATAGACATTAAAAAATTTGCATTATCTTTAGTTTATAATCAACATCACTTTTTTACCAATTATTTGTCGTTTTTTTATTTTTTACAAATTCTCAATTTTTTTTTATTTTTTTCAACAGTTTTTGTTTTGTTTTTAATTAAAATGTCATATTTTTTTTATGCAGGGAAGTATTTTTTAGTGCTATATGGAAAAAACCATAGTTGCAAAACTAAGTACTACTAGATTTTGAATAGATTTCGTCGTAATCTAGTCACAAAGTAGATTTTGTTTTGTATGGGAAATCTAGTCAAAAACCACTAGATTTGGCTCGAAATCTCGTAAGTACTAGATTTCGTTGTAGTGTAAATTGGCTATTATTAGCAACAGACAAACAAATAAATATTTTGTAAACATTTGGTAAATATTTTAAGAAAAGCATTTATTAACAACAAGAAAAAAACCAAAATAAATATGTAAAAGCCTACACGCACATATAAAAATTCAATTTCAAAAATAATACTGTTCGACAAATTAAAATTTTTCGTTTTGGCAGAAACGCCTCTATATATATTTTTTTCTAGAGACAAAACATAGTCAAACTTCGCATTTAATTTATAATTTCCTCACCTTTTGGCCTTTTTAAAGAGCTTAATATCTTTTTTTTAAGTATCTAATAATTTTCAGCAAACTTGGTACCAAATAAACGGGAAGGCTATGTAAAATTTTAAAAAAATATTTTCTTCAGTTCCCCTTAACTACAATATAAAAAAAAAATTCTCTCAAAAAAGTTTTCATTAGTTTAAAAAGTGTGATTGGTTTTTTTGCAAATTAATTTCTATGTAAAAATTTAATTTATTCGATAATCGATTTTAATATTCGCATGCATTTTAGCAAATGTGAGAGCGAATGCAAAAAGCAAAAATAAGACAAAAGTTGGCAAATGGGGGGGCAACGCATTTTGGGGAACATGGTTTTGGCAATTGTTGAAGACTGCCAGGCTATTAGGACTCATAGTATAGGGCTTCTGTTTAAAAATACTACATATGTATGTACTTAAATGCCGTTGTATATGAAAAATTTTAAATGAAAATAAGATGAATATTTAGGTATTTTTAGACAATATATTGAAAATGAGATAATATTTTGAAAATTCTCTACATTTCCCTTAGAATAAGTAATCTGTGCTTTTTTCCCTTCGCTTGAAATTTTCCGAAAAAATTCCTACAAAAAGGGAAAATTCCCTACTATTGGCATCACTGATCTTTGACTACTTCATAAGCAGATATGGCAACTTTGACGTTTAAAAATCGTGTTATCATATGTGATTACTACGATTTTCTAAGGGAGAGGTAAAAAAACATAGCATCGTCTAGACAACGCGAAAGAAGAATAAGCTATACATTACCTTTGATGTAAACAAACAAATAAATACACAACAATTTTTAAGTAGAAATTTGTTGAAAAATTTTTATTTGCACAAAAATTTGTATTTTTTTTAACTTTAAATAAATAAAAACAAAAAAAGTATACATATTTTTGAATGCTGCATAGGTAAGTAGAAGCTGAAAAAAAAGAAAAATGTTAAAATTAGTTTTTTGTTACCTTTTGGTTTTTTTCTTCCAGGCAGAAGTTGCAATGCATCTAGACGCACAAATAGGGAAAAATGAACCCAACAATGGATTTCCGGACAAAGAACAGGGTAATTATCTCTTTAAATACCTGAAAATATAAATACAAAATGAAAATTAAAAAATTTTTAATGGTTTTATTATTTTGTGTCCTGCCGTTTTGGTCAATGAGTGGAATGAACTTACCTGCGGAAATAAAATTTAGTGGCCGAATTCTTTCCAGTATCATTGGTAAGTATCCTCAAGTATCTGAAAATAGAAATAAATAAAAATTTTAATGTTTTTTTTTCTCTGTCGTGTGCAGTTAATGCTAAACATCTTGTAAATATGAAAAATGGCTAGACGCATTTGTGGCGAACAAATCAATGACTAAAATATTTTTGTGTAACACATAAAAACACAAAAAGAAATAGACATTAAAAAATTTGCATTATCTTTAGTTTATAATCAACATCACTTTTTTACCAATTATTTGTCGTTTTTTTATTTTTTACAAATTCTCAATTTTTTTTTATTTTTTTCAACAGTTTTTGTTTTGTTTTTAATTAAAATGTCATATTTTTGTTATGCAGGGAAGTATTTTTTAGTGCTATATGGAAAAACCCATAGTTGCAAAACTAAGTACTACTAGATTTTGAATAGATTTCGTCGAAATCTAGTCACAAAGTAGATTTTGTTTTGTATGGGAAATCTAGTCAAAAACCACTAGATTTGGCTCGAAATCTCGTAAGTACTAGATTTCGTTGTAGTGTAAATTGGCTATTATTAGCAACAGACAAACAAATAAATATTTTGTAAACATTTGGTAAATATTATAAGAAAAGCATTTATTAACAACAAGAAAAAAACCAAAATAAATATGTAAAAGCCTACACGCACATATAAAAATTCAATTTCAAAAATAATACTGTTCGACAAATTAAAATTTTTCGTTTTGGCAGAAACGCCTCTATATATATTTTTTTCTAGAGACAAAACATAGTCAAACTTCGCATTTAATTTTTAATTTCCTCACCTTTTGGCCTTTTTAAAAAGCTTAATACCTTTTTTTTAGTATCTAATAATTTTCAGCAAACTTGGTACCAAATAAAAGGGAAGGCTCTGTAAAATTTTAAAAAAATATTTTCTTCAGTTCCCCTTAACTACAATATAAAAAAAAATTCTCTCAAAAAAGTTTTCATTAGTTTAAAAAGTGTGATTGGTTTTTTTGCAAATTAATTTCTATGTAAAAATTTAATTTATTCGATAATCGATTTTAATATTCGCATGCATTTTAGCAAATGTGAGAGCAAATGCAAAAAGCAAAAATAAGACAAAAGTTGGCAAATGGGGGGGCAACGCATTTTGGGGAACATGGTTTTGGCAATTGTTGAAGACTGCCACGCTATTAGGACTCATAGTATAGGGCTTCTGTTTAAAAATACTACATATGTACTTAAATGCCGTTGTATATGAAAAATTTTAAATTAAAAATAAGATGAATATTTAGGTATTTTTAGACAATATATTGAAAATGAGATAATATTTTGAAAATTGTCTACATTTCCCTTAGAATAAGTAATCAGGGGCCTGATTCTGGCAGTCGTGATCGAGTAATTTCTCGATTCGAAAGCAATTTAATATCTAATTATTTCAGTCAATAATGAACGAATCGGAATTATTTTTTCAGTGTCATAAAGCAATAATTTAAGTTTCACAATACTGAAAAAATTATTTTGATTCGTTCAGTATCGACTGAGATAAAATTGCTTTCGAATCGAGAAATTACTCGATCACGACTGCCAGAATTAGGCCCCTGTGCTTTTTTCCCTTCGCTTGAAATTTTCCGAAAAAATTCCTACAAAAAGGGAAAATTCCCTACTATTGGCATCACTGATCTTTGACTACTTCATAAGCAGATATGGCAACTTTGACGTTTAAAAATCGTGTTATCATATGTGATTACCACGATTTTCTAAGCGAGAGGTAAAAAAACATAGCATCGTCTAGACAACGCGAAAGAAGAATAAGCTATACATTACCTTTGATGTAAACAAACAAATAAATACACAACAATTTTTAAGTAGAAATTTGTTGAAAAATTTTTATTTGCACAAAAATTTGTATTTTTTTTAACTTTAAATAAATAAAAACAAAAAAAGTATACATACATATTTTTGAATGCTGCATAGGTAAATAGAAGCTGAAAAAAAGAAAAATGTTAAAATTAGTTTTTTTGTTACCTTTTAGTTTTTTTCTTCCAGGCAGAAGTTGCAATGCATCTAGACGCACTAATAGGGAAAAATTAACCCAACAATGGATTTCCGGACAAAGAACAGGGTAATTATCTCTTTAAATACCTGAAAATATAAATACAAAATGAAAATTAAAAAATTTTTAATGGTTTTATTATTTTGTGTCCTGCCGTTTTGGTCAATGAGTGGAATGAACTTACCTGCGGAAATAAAATGTAGTGGCCGAATTCTTTCCAGTATCATTGGTAAGTATCCTCAAGTATCTGAAAATAGAAATAAATAAAAATTTTAATGTTTTTTTTGTCTGTCGTGTGCAGGTAATGCTAAACATCTTGTAAATATGAAAAATGGCTAGACGCATTTGTGGCGAACGGGCTTAAATTTGTTGATAGAAAAAAATCAACCACCACCACCCATCATCAAACAAACGGTCCTTTTCAGGATTACAAATTCTTTAAAAAAAAAAGGATAAAACATTTTGTTAACAAGTAAGAGTGTTATATTAGACTGTGCCGAATCTTTCAAACCTGCCCCATAAATATACAATGATGTTACAAGAAGTGATTTGATATAAAGCACATCAAAGTTAGCAATACCTAATTCTACATTTATGTATATCTTTAAAAACGATTGTGCCGTGTATGTGCTCCTAAAAGTTAGGAACATCTTGAAATTGAAAAACATCCGATTGAAATTTAATTGAAAAGGTGGTGGACGCTTTTATTGTATATATACGATACGATACGATTTTGCTGAAACACAAAATGTATTTATTAAACATAATTAAGTTTCGTGATGAAATGTTACTAACAAAAATTGTTGTTTGTTTCTTACAGACTCCTACCTACTGAACCGATTTTCCTGAAATTTTTAACCTAATTTTCTGATTACCTACTCAATTGTTTTGTATGTCAACTTACCGGCTGGTATTTGATTTTGGAGTTTGAAATGGTTTTTTTATACCCTCCACCACAATAAGTTGTGAAGAGGGTATACTAAGTTTGTCATTCCGTGTGAAACTTTTTTATTATTCATCTCAGACCCCATAAAGTATATATATTCTGGCTGCTTGAGTAATTCTAAGTCGATTTAGCCATGTCCGTCTGTCTGTCCGTCTGTCCGTCTGTCCTTCTGTCCGTCTGTCCGTCTGTCCGTCTGTTGAAAACACGCTCACTTTCGAAAAACTCAAAAGAAATAAACAAACTAGGTGTCAAATTGCTTGTAGTTATCCTAAGCAGTTTGGTATTGAATTTCAGCAAAATCGGTTCAGTAGGACCAGAGCTATGAATCAAAATGTGGAACCACCACCTTCAAAAACTTGATAATTTTGTTACAAAAACTAACATAAATGATGCAAAAATGCACGGAATGACATAAGATTTTGCACAAGTCCGTTTTATTCGATTAGAAATTACACTGTAAAATTTCGCGAAGGTCGGTCCATAATTTACCCTAGGCCCCATATAAACACTACTCCCGGAAAACCGTTTAGTACGCCTAAAACCGTAAAAAATAATGCAATCATATCAAATTTTGCTCGTCACAATTTTATAGGACTATAAATGATACTGTGAAATTTCGTGAAGATCGGTACATAATTTACCCTAGGCCCCATATATATCCTACTCCCGGAAAACAGTTTAGTCTCCTTAAACCATAATTAATAACAAATCGTCACAGTTTAAGATAATAATAATAAAAAGACATCATACAGATATTACTCCTTTAACATTCGAACTGTCGGTGGAGGGTATCAAAGATTCGGCACAGCCGAATATAGCACTCTAACTTGTTTAAATTGTCGTTTTGGTCAAGTATGTTAGATGAATGTGCTATGGTATAATTACCTTTGGAAATAAGTTTCCGAGGCCGAAATCTTTCTAGGTTCATTCTATACATTTGAAGTTTTACTGGTTATTTTGAAAAAATGAGAAATGATATTAATACAATAATAAAATACTGGTGCTACAGCATTATTCATTTGAAATAAAACAGATTTAAAAAAAAAACATGCAACGGATTTTCTATTAAATTTTGTTTAATCAACCTTTAATAAACCGGTTTTATTTTCTATGAATAAGGTTGTAAAAGCAGTATTTTATTGTTGTTTTAATATAATTTCTCACACGATATTTTGTTTTAATTTTCTCAAAACAGGCAATTAATATTTTTTGGAGATATTTTGATAAAATTTGGCTTATAGGTTTTTATTGGCACAAGGACCAAGCCTATTGAATGCCGAATCGTAGGACCACAAGGGGAGATAGGGGGATATTTTTGCCTCTCAGAAACTAGCAAACCGATTTTATTGAAATTTAAAACATAGATAGATCGATATTTATATGGCTACATAAGCTATACAATTTTGAAAAAATAGGACCACAAGGGGCAAAAGGGGCAATTTCAGACCCTCAGAATCTATCTAACAGATTTGAATGAAACTTAAATTATAGATAAATCCATTTCTATAAGGACACATAAGATAACTTTCAAACCGATTTTAATAAAGTTTACAAACATAGATAAATCCATATTTATATGGCTAAAAATTATGTGGTTATATTTCTTGAAAGAAATAAAGATTTTTTTTCGACCTTATCTGGTCTAGATCCATCATGATAAGCTTTTATGCAGATGCATTGTGTATTCGCTACACTTACTCCTGGATAGCAGTTAAATATGTTAATTAAATTTGCAGCTTATAACAGAACTGCTTAAAAGTCCTTGATGCCGTCCCAGCAAACATAAAATGGATTAATAAACAAAAAAAGTTTTAGACTTCAATATGAAGCAAATAATTCATTGTATTTAAAACGTTTAACGTTCGATTTAAGTATATCTAAATATAATATCATATTTTATGTTTGCTGAGATACTACAATCGAAACTTATACATATATGATAATAAACAGTATATGGAATGATTACTATGCAGACTTTAGAAAAATTGTTAGACCGGATAACATTAAAGCTGCAACCATTAGGGAATTAGATAAGTACCTAAATGAAGATTATGTGCAGAGAAAAGAAGATCCCCTTAAGTGGTGGAAAGAAAGAAAATCGTTGTACCCACATGTTTATATGTATGCAATGAAACGTCTCTGCATTGTAGCTACTTCAGTACCGTGTGAAGGAATATTTTCTGCAACCGGGCAAATAATAAATGAACGGCGCACACTTTTAAAGCCAAACAAAGTCTCCAGCCTGGTATTTTTACATAATAATATGTAAAGTAATTTCTTTTAAATATTCTTAATAAAACTTTGTACTATATATATATATATATATATATATATATGTGTATATATATATATATATATAGATTAATATATATATATTATACCTACATATGAATATATCAATAAATGAAAAAACTTAATATATTTAATAAAATATAAATGGCTTTTATTAATGACTTACTATTACTTTTTCCATATATAATTAAAAGTTGTAAATCTTTCATTTCAGAGAAACTTATTTTTAATAAAACCAAATTCCTTAAAACTGACAGTTTCTGAAGCAATCAACGTGGAGTATGAAAAAAAGAGAGTATAATTCTATTTCGTTTCAGATAAATTATTTAAGTTTTATTTCTTTTCTTTTAGCAGTTTTTTATAATCGGCTACAAATATAACGGTGTTTAAAATTAAGGATAAGTGGATTATACCTACCGGGGATACCACTTTAAAAAAAATGCGCCATGTTCATTACCTCGCAGGTGTTGTGGAAATGTGAACATATTAAGCGTTGTACATACTATACTTACAACTAATATAGAAAGCCCTTACTAACGTTTTCCTTACTTTACAGGAGTAAGAACAACATTAGTTATGGCTTTTCTATATTAAAGTAACGCTATGTATTTAATATATGAAGGTCTATGGAGTTTGGTTACTTTGATAAATTCATTTAATGAAAAGGTGGGTAATAAGTTCTCGAAAGTGAAAATAAAACAAAAATTGTTAATTGTTAAAAAAACTTGCGTGCAATATTTTTAGAAAAATAAACGTGTGAAATTCATTTTATTGTGACTTATTGATTATGGATTATGTGAATTTATTGAACCGGAAGCTACACCTCACACAATATGGACAACGTAGCAAAAGCAATGCAGCGAAACGGAAACTAAGCAAAAATAAACAGCAACAAAGTAAAAAGTATTAATATGATAAATCTTTATAAAAATATGAAATGTTATTATAAAAATATATAAAATAAATTAGCAATTAAAAAAATAAATAAATAAAATATATAATTTTATAATTCTTATTAAAAAAACAACACCGTTTGTCGCTATGAATGTAATTATTGTTAACAATTGTTTTTTTATAACCATTTGCTTTTCTCTTCTCTTCTATTCCATTAACATTTTCATATTTTCTGCATCTTTTATATATTTCGTTTCAAAAACGTCGATACACTTGAAATAGTTGATTATTAATAAGATTTCTGTAATAAAAGAATTTAATGACAAATATTTCTCTATTAAACAGAATTTTATAACAAAAACAAGTAAGAAAGTATAGTCGGTCAAGCCCGACCATATGATACCCAGCACCACAGTATTTAAAAACACATCAAGCTTGTGTGTCCACATAAATATGGATTTATATATGTTTATAAACTTCATTAAAATCGATTTCAAAGTTTGTGAGAGGCAGAAATTGGTCCCTACCTCTCCTTGTGGTCCTATTTTTGAAAAACTGTATAGCTTATGTGTACATATAGATATGGATCTATCTATGTTTTAAATTTCATTAAAATCGGTTTGAGAGGCAAAAATTGCTCCTATCTCCCCTCGTGGTCATATTTTTAAAAAAATGCATACCTGTTGTGTCCATATCAAAGATGCCCAGTAGTGGCTGATATCAGCAAATTAAACTCACACGTATACTTACGCTCTTTTGTTTGATCGTCAATCAACCAATAGGAAATCAGCATGTTGAGTGGGAGAGACAAACTACACTTGCAGAACTTCTGTGTGGTATTTTACATTTTAATCGTCATCGAGACTGCTGTGAGTTAACACATAAATTGAAATTATTGCGATTTATTAATGATTTTATGTTACAAAATGCTTTTGATGACATGCAATGTCTTATTTGTCATAAGACATTTAAAAAAACTAAGAAATATAATTTAAAAAAACATTTTGAAGATGTTCACAAAGACATGAATTATTTGCAGGGGGAAGAAAAAGAAAAACAATTTAAAATTTATAAGATATAATTGCAAATTGAACAATGATTAATTGAGGGAAAATTTGTAAACACTTCGAAATATCTTTTTATTTCGAAATATGTATATCATACTATCCAGATGTCCGCTTATATAAATTATATATGTAAGTATTATAGATATATATATACCTATCAATACATTCATCAAGAGTATTACTAAAATAAATACATTCACCAAGAGTATTACTTAAATATGTACATTCATTAATTTTAAATTTCCCTTTTGTTAAACAAAGAAACAGAAAAAAAATGACAACACCCGTCACACATATGCTTTCGTCGCAATCTCGTTGACGACTAAATAAAATGAATAGCAAGTTGATTTCTTCCAGTGTTATTTCGTTACTCTCACCAATACTACTACTTTGGGCATCAATGGTCCATATAGATATGGTTCTATCTATGTTTTAAATTTCATTAAAATCGGCTTGATAGTTTCTAAGAGGAAGAAATTTCCCCCTATCTCTCCTCGTGGTCCTACGATTTGGCGCATTTTTATAGACTTGGTCCTTGTGCTAATAAGAACCTAAACATCGTTAGTTCGACTCAGAAAGTGATTCTAAGTCGATCGGTATACTTTAAGGTGGGTCTAGAACAGAGATAGGCAAAAGGCCGCCCATGGGCGCTTTGTTATTCTCTTACTCTCACGTACTTAAGCACACGTACAGAAGAAAAATATGAAAACAATTCAGTCTCGCATGAGCAGTCGCACTGGTATGTTGTGTTACGCTTGTTGCTTGAGCAGCGTTGCCAATTGTGATTTTTTTTTGTTAAAAAAAGTTTTTTTTATAATGTAAGAAAAGATAAACTCACTGTTTTTGTTTAAACTTTTATATTGTTATAATTATAACTGTTGCTTATAATTCTTATTCGCTTAACAGTTTAATTTGTTTATTATCTTTAGTTTTTCTAAAATCCTTGGATGAAGTTTCCTGACAATCTGCCCTAAGCAACCAGTGAAATGCGCATACGAATAGCTTATCCCATCAACAATAAATCGGCTAAGCAAACGGAAAAGTATTCGCAATTTAGAATTTTAATATTAGAATAAATAAATGCACTTATATTTTCAGTTCGGCGAATAATTGCATTTCGTCTGCTTTGACACCAAAACATCCCAAAACTTCATTACATATCTCTTTGAAAAATGTGCCATCCTCAAAAGGACGGCAATGCCTAGCAAGAGCGGCAGCAACGACAAAAGAAGCTTTCTTTTTCGAGTAACGTTCTGCATCTCCCTCAGCCCTATATTCTTTGTAACGTGACGTTACAAACTAACTCTATATATACATTTAATTCTAACATCATAAAGTATAAGAAATCCAACACTTTGAATACCCTTATTATTTTACTTACTACTATGAATACCCTTACTATTTACTTACGTTACCTTTTTACCGTATACTTCTCATTTAGTTTATTTTATTTTTGAATAAATAGACAAGGTTTGCCTCAGAACAGACAGAGTAGATATTGCCCTTAACCACAGTATTTACTCTTAGTAGCAGTGATGTTAACCGTACGGTAATTACCCTTTTTTAGGGTAATTTTGGGCCGCAAAAGGTAGCAAGGTAATTTTATTTAAAATACGGTAATTTAAAGAAATTTGAATTTTTGGTATCCATATACTTAGGGTTTATAATTTTAACTTTTAAGAGGAAATAAAAATACATACATAGATAAACAGGGATGCCAACTTAGCTATTTTGGGGCTAAATTTGGCTCTTTTCAATTACTTCTGACACGTAATTTTTCTCGATAGCTCTTTTTTTAAAAAAGAGCTAACACCGGCTCTTTTCAAACGTGATATTGGTACGTTTGACACTTTTTGCATACATCTGTTAATACTCCCGTTTTTACCTTCTTGTTTCGGCTTTGGTTCATTTATATATGTGTACCATACTCTAATGCTGAGGTGGAAAGAGCATTCAGTGCTATGAATTTTTTTAAGAATAAAATTAGAAACCGTATGGCTTTGAATACTGTAAACAGTTTAATTCATACAAAATATGGCTTACGAAGCAGTAGCGCATGCTGTTCAAGCTTCGATATGCCAGCAAGCGTGTTTGTAAAAATAAATTCAATTGAAACGTATAAAAAGTCAAAATATTACATTAAAACAAACATATGGCCAGAAGAAGAAGAAAATTTAACACTTTTTGAAAATTACTGTTCATATTTTTCATTTTATTAATTGAAATGCTACATATTGCAATGTTAATATTTGTGTAAATTAGTTTTGTTGTAATTACTTGCTATGCAAATCTTGAGTGTCAATTAGTTTTGTTGTCAATATAATTAAAACACAATTTAATCTCTGTTGATTTTCCGTTTATTTAAACAAATCAAAAATAATTAAATAACTTTATTTAAACAAATCCAAATATAACTATAATTACAATTACTTGCTATGCAAGTCTTGAGTGTCAGTGCTGAACTAACTTTTAATCTGAAAACTAAAGAACTCTACAACTTCTAGAGGAAGAAGAAGAAGCCACGGCAAAAATGCTTATCAGCATAAACGGACTCACATTTCATGTGAACGGAATTTGCATGTAAGAAATGCAACGTAGCGTCTGCTATGAAAAAAAGGTATTATGCTTATCAGCATAAACGGACTCACATTTCATGTGAACGGAATTTGCATGTAAGAAATGCAACGTAGCGTCTGCTATGAAAAAAAGGTATTTTATTCAGTTATTTTGGGACGCGCGTGCAGCGCTAATTTTGAAGAAGTGTTTATTGTTGCAATTTTTTTATATTTCACAATAACTTTTGTTGCTGTACTTTCGTACCTTAACTGTTCCCCCCTTTAAGCATCGGACGTCCCCGTCTGATCATATCTGCTAAGAATATTGTTGATTTCAACCTTACGTTGCCTTTTGGCGAGAACGTATGCAACGCATATTATTACAATAAGAACAAAAAGAGAGGCTGAGGTGTAAAAAGCTCCTCTTACTTTCAAATGAAGGTGCGATATATGGTCTAGGTTTTCAATATTTAAATCATGAAGGTATTGAAGTGATAAGATAGCGGTATGATCAGTTAAGTTAACAGTGTGAGCTATAGGAATTTCGGGGCTTTTAAAAGCAATTTTTCGGCAATTTTTGAATTCCGTTGAATTAACTTTTAAGGTATTGTCAAAAGTTATGAGGTATGTACCCGTTTGTAGGGTTTTTGTTACATTCTCGTAAATCACTTTGGAGGGTTGATTATTTATAACAACAATGCCATCGTCAATCTCTTTCAGAGGTGGCATATTATGCGCGGAATTTGTGTTACAAGTTGCCGTGTTATTATTTAATAAAGTGTCTAGGCATGAAGTATTTTCAAGGTTAAATGTTTTACAAAATGAAGTTGTAGATTTCTTTTTACAATCTTTTAACATGATATATTTGTAGCCACATTTTGCTACATCACTTACTTTAAATGACAAAATTTTATTATTATGAACGACTGGAAAAATTAATTTTTTATTACAAAATTTTATAATTTTTGGAAATTTTATCAAAAACGTAATAACATTTTCGGTTTGCAAAATCTTTAGTTTTGAATTTACAATTATCTCAGTAATGCTTACATTTAAATCTATTTCGGATTTTAAAACAAAACTTACTTCCGAGCTATCTAACAGAATGGGATTGATCATTTGGAGTTTCCCCAAGGTTATGGACAAAGCTAGGTTATCTAGTTCCCTAAGTACTGCTCTATTTCTTTCGCCTAACAAACTATAAAGGTATCCTGAATCGATTTCAGTAGCCTTAGTTTTACTTACAAGTGTGTTCACAGTCGTAGTTAATTTGTTTATTTGCGATTGCATATCGGTGTTTATGATTATCTGAGCATTACTTGCAGTAACTAATTCATCTTGTTTGCTACGCACTTCGGTAAAGTCATCGTAATCTGGCGTACCAGCTATGTATTTTAGCGCGGTTCCAAGAACGTTAATGCTACGTGCGTGCCTGTGGTGTATGCGCAGGGATTCTATTGTCTTCTCTATTTGGTCCACATCTGATTCCAGCAGTTTTCTCATGTGCGATTTTGGTAGTAAGTCCGTTAGATTTCTGGTTTCTTCTGCTATGGTAGTAAAGTTTGTCAAGTCCGTTACATGGGCCAACATTCCATAATTTTCATAGATTGCAACATTTCCGTCTGCTACAGGAATATAGTGTGAAGAAGTATAGTCCAGGATGGTGGCATAGCTAGCGAGTACAAAGACTGCAAATATTAGGATGCTGCAATGAGGAAACGAATGTTATCTTTATGCACTATTTTGTCATCAATTTTAAGAGTTGTGCCTAGATCTTGTTGGACAGTCTTTTCGACAAAAAGTTTGCTAATTTTATTCCCCAATCTCTTATTAACTTTCACAAAAACTTTATCTCCAGGATTATATGTTTTAGTTACTGTCTTTTTGTTATGATAATCAAGGTCTGATTTTTGTTTGGCAAGAATTTTCGCACGAATACTTTCTTTCAAGTTTTCTGGAATTGATTGAATTATATCTATGGGCTTATGGTTAGTAGTAGAATGGATTGTTCTATTGTATTTCGCAGTTGCCATTAAGACAAGCTCTGTAGAGTCATCTATTGCGTACTCTAGTTTTAGGCATCTTGCAATTTCCGCAAGTGTTCCGTGGAAACGCTCGACTTGGCCATTAGAGGTACTATGCATGGGTGGAGTTGCGTAAATGTTTGCTCCGAAGTTATTCTTTATTAACGATCTTATGGTTTGTGAAGTTAGTGACTTTTCGTTGTCGCAAACTATTGTTTCCGTGCCTTTGTAAAAGTTAAGTATCTCCAGAAGGGCTGGTTTAACGTCTACTATCGCTCGAGAGGGTATAGGTTTTACAATAGCGAACTTAGAAAATTTATCGAGACATGTTAAATAGAATTTCTTGTCAGTATTGTAAATATCGACATGGAGGATCTCGCCTGGGAAGGAGGGTATGGGGGTCTCAGCGATCTCATGTTTTTTTGGATGTCTTTGATATTTCGCTAGCCGACAGATTTTGCAGTTTGCTGTAATTTCTTTTAACTTTTTAGCTATATCTGGGAAAAAATAATCCTGAAGAACTTGTTTCGTATTTTCTGAAACAGAACGGTGTGCCCTATTGTGTTCATTTGTTAAAATTTCAATTTGATCACTTGCGTTAAAGATATCTGTAACAAATTTATTAGCGTACCTGAATTTTACAGAAGGGAAATTCGATATAAGAAGGTGTTGGATTTGAGCAAGGGTATGTAAATCACAATTAATCGCGTTCACTACTTCTGGGTTTATGCAGTCCTTAATAGTATTTAAAAGATCGTCAATTTCTTGATATGAAATGCGATGTCGAATGCGATTTTTAAAAAGAATTTTTGTTTCTTTATTTTGTTCTGAACCATGATTGATTAAAATCTGGTTTTTGAAACAGTTAATTGGGTTTTCGACCGCGGGAATAATTTCGGTGAGTGACATCTCACTTCCACAAGCTTGTAGTGAGCATGTAGATGTGGTATCCATTGTAATGTTAACAAATTGTCTGGAAAGGGCGTCTGCAACAATATTGTCTTTGCCGGGCTTGTAGAAAAATGTTGGCGAGTACTCTTCAATGAAAGCTCTCCAGCGCTTTAATTTAGAGTTTGGGTTTTTATCAGATATCGAAAAGGTTAGGGGTTGGTGGTCGGTGAAGATGTTTAAATTATTTACCCCGTAAAGATAGTGTCTAAGATTTTTTAAGGCCCATACGATAGCTAAAAGTTCGCGTTCGTTGGTTGCGTAGGTTTCTTCGGCGGGTGACAAGGTCCTTGAAATCATGGTAATTGGACGACCATTTTGAGAAAGAACGGCGCCAATAGCATGGGATGACGCATCAGTCGTAAGGTCAAAAGGTCTATCGAAATTTGGATAAAGGAGAAGTACATCTTCGGAAGAAAGGATATTCTTAATTTTTTTGAATGAGTGAATAGCATCAGCATCAAGGTCAATTTTAACTTGCTTCGAATGTTTTGTCCCCACATGACCATTTTCTCCACGTAAATATTTAGTCAGAGGTTTCGCTATAGCCGCATAGTCTTTAACGAATTTTCTATAATAACCGGCCAACCCTAGAAATGACCTTAAGCTCCTTAAGGTTGTTGGCGTTTCGTAATTGACTATGGTTTCAATTTTCTTTGGACACGTTCTGATACCGTCGGTTGAAACGACAAAGCCCAAATACTCGACAGAGGTTTTAAAGAATTTGGACTTTTCTAAAGAAACTCTCATGTTAGCATGGTAAAGTTTTAGTAAGATGTTTTGGATGTCATCTATATGCTTCTGCTCAGAGTCAGAAAATATGATGATATCATCGATATAAACGTGACATGACTTTCCGATTTCATCACGTAAAACATCATCGATGGCACGCTGAAAAATGCTCGGGGCGTTTTTTAATCCAAATGGTAAACGACAGAACTCGTATTTACCATTATTCACGCTGAAAGCAGTTTTTTTCCGGTCGTGTTCGGCCAAGTTAATCTGGTGGAAGCCACTTTTTAAGTCCAAGGTTGTAAAGAACTTAGATTTGCCAAGATTTGAAAGTATAACAGACGGATCAGGTATAGGATATTTATCAGGGATAGTTTTTGAATTAAGTTTAGTGTAGTCGAACACGAGGCGTTTATTGGGCTTGCCCAATTCGTCTGTGCCTTTCTTGTCGACAACCCAAACAGGGCTGTTATAGGGAGATCGGGATGGCTTTATAATGCCATTTTTTAAAAGTTCCTTAACCTCCTTATTGACAAATTCTATCATCGAAATGGGGTAGGATTGATATTTAGAATATATGGGCTCCTGATCTTTTGTTTTAATTGTTGCGGAAATTTTCGTGTTAAAGGGTAAGGCTTCATTCGGGTTAGCGAAAACACCAGCATTTTCGTTTATTATTTGGAAAAATTTCTTTTCTACATTTTTTGGGATAGAGACATTTTCTATTAAAGAATTCACTGCATCTAGCTTAAGATATTTCAATTTTTCTTCGCCGCCGTTATAATAAATCATGTCTTTTTCTGTGTTAATCACGCCCTTTATGCTTTTTATGAAGCTAAAACCTATGATACCGTCAAATAGAGACAGGTTCGGTAAAATAAAAAATGTTTCAGTATGATTTAGGACATTTACTAGTGTTTTGTTGTTGATTGTATCAGCACCATGAATGGATTTGACTAAAAATGGTTTTTCGACTTCTTTAATGTTTTTTAATCCGTTAATATTGGTGATATAACTTTTAGAGGCACCAGTGTCGATTAAAAGTTTAATGTTTTTGCCACCTATCATTCGCTCAATGTAGGGGAGAACTGACCCTCCCTTAAAAAATTAATCTCATCTTCGAAAGGTGGATCAGAAAAAGTAGGGTTTTCATACGGCTCTTGGTTACCAGAGAAGTTTGGCTCATCGCCGTAGTCATGTGTTTCCAAGGTTTCGAAACCTTCGTTTTGCAACATCTCTTGGCCAAGGTGGTTAATCCTTTGGACCTTCTGAGGGACCTGTCTTTCGGATGTTAAACCTCGCTTTTGTGTTTGAAAACCCTGAAAGTTGTTTGTTCGCACCGTACGCATGCTTACATCAGTGTCCAGGGATTGGGATACTGGTTGAGAGTCACTAGCTTGTTGGCCTACAGGCTGAAAAGGATTTTGGGCGAAATTTCGGAAATTCGAATTTGCAACATTATGGCGTTGTGATTGGTTAGATGCCTGTTGAGGGCGATTTTGATAAAATGGAGTAGTTTGTTGACCGACAAAGTTTTGCGGAGGCTGAGAGTAGTTATTTTGCTGACCAAAGGAGTTCTGTTTAACATGCTGTATGTTTTGTCTTAAGGCTGTGTGTGTTGAGGGACTCATTAAAGCCTTGTTTAAACCATTACTGTAAATGGCAGCAAAATGATAGCGGTTTTGATTTGCTTCTAGCTCTTGTGCTAGTGCCAGAGCTGATGGCAAGTCTGCAGGCTTGCACGAAAACAAGGTGTCACATAAGGGCTTTCTAACTCCCGAAACAAAGACACGCAAAGCCTGTTCACGGTATTTTTGGTTCAGTGACTGAATCAAATTGGCATCTCCTTCATTCGACATTATAATTTTGTTCACGATCGCGGTTAACTTACGCTCTACTTCGTCGTAAAATTGGATAATAGTTTTCTGTCCCTGTCTTAAAGTGGAGAGCTCTTGCTCTAGTGTAAAGATGGATTTTTTATCCATGTAAGTAAAATCAAGCCGTGCTATAATAGCCTTAAAGTTAAGGACTGTGTTATAAGTGCTTAACGCAGCATCTGCGTTACCCACGACTTTGTTTCTCAGAATAGCTACCGCCTGGTAGTACTTTGAGCTTCCTACATAAGGTTCAAATAATTTATGGGCTGTTGTGGCGGCCTGACGCCAAGAGACATATCTGGTGGGGTCGCCTTTAAATTCTGGGACAGATTTAATTATATCTAGAGTTTCCTCACACGTCTTATTGGGTACTATTTCTATTTCCTTATATGGTTCTACGGCAGAAGGTGGCTCTAAGGATTGGAGTCGCCTAGTAAGGTCGGCAATAGTTGCTTCAAAGCTTTCTTTTGTTCTTTGGACTGCTTGTTGGATAGCAGTGTCCAAGAGAACTTGCAAATTTTCAGAATTCATTTCCTCTTTGTTCTCAATTCTTTTTTCAGAAATTAATAGTGATTGTAGCCTAGCTAAAATAACGTCAAACCCTTCAGGATCTTCCTGTGGTCTTGACATGAACTCTAGGGAAAAACCAAAGATCAACTCAGAATTCTTTTCACGTAAATTTCATTTTAAATTGCAAAGGTAATAACTGTTACAATAATAAAAATAAAAAATTTTTACGAAATTTCAAAAATTTAGATCCGATTTGTTTTTTTTTTAAAAAAAAATTTTATAAAAAATAATAGATAGCAATCAATAGTAATAATAAAAAATAGAATTCTTACAAATAAATCATCACGGCTTTGGCTCCTTCTGGTTCTAAATGCAACTTTTCTGGCTGGAATGTAACTGCTCAAGACTCGGCTTCACTAAGGGTCCTTTGCAACTGCTCACGGCTTGGCTTTTCTAAGTTGTTGACTGATGGATTAGTTTTTGTTATATTTTTTGCTTTTTGGTGATGAATGCTTTTTATATTTTTAAGAATTGTATTAGGTTTTTAGCACCAGTATGGTAGTAATTTTTTAAATTCTCAATAAGCAATGTAATTTTTATTCACAAGTATGGTGAATGTCTTTGTTGTTTAAATTTTAATTTTTTCTTAAACACTGTTTTTTATTATAAAAAAGTTATTTTTCTTTTCACTTCAATGATGACTTAGTTTTTATCTGCTCACTGTATGGTGATTGTCTTTGTTGTTTAAATTTTAATTTTTTTTAAACACTGTTTTTTATTATAAAAGGTTATTTTTCTTTTCACTTCAATGGTGACTTAGTTTTTATCTGCTCACTGTATGGTGATTGTCTTTGTTGTTTAAATTTTAAAAAATTTTTTTTTTTTAAACACTGTTTTTTATTATAAAAGGTTATTTTTCTTTTCACTTCAATGGTGACTGTTTTTTTTCCGTTGGGCGCCAATTAGTTTTGTTGTAATTACTTGCTATGCAAATCTTGAGTGTCAATTAGTTTTGTTGTCAATATAATTAAAACACAATTTAATCTCTGTTGATTTTCCGTTTATTTAAACAAATCAAAAATAATTAAATAACTTTATTTAAACAAATCCAAATATAACTATAATTACAATTACTTGCTATGCAAGTCTTGAGTGTCAGTGCTGAACTAACTTTTAATCTGAAAACTAAAGAACTCTACAACTTCTAGAGGAAGAAGAAGAAGCCACGGCAAAAATGCTTATCAGCATAAACGGACTCACATTTCATGTGAACGGAATTTGCATGTAAGAAATGCAACGTAGCGTCTGCTATGAAAAAAAGGTATTATGCTTATCAGCATAAACGGACTCACATTTCATGTGAACGGAATTTGCATGTAAGAAATGCAACGTAGCGTCTGCTATGAAAAAAAGGTATTTTATTCAGTTATTTTGGGACGCGCGTGCAGCGCTAATTTTGAAGAAGTGTTTATTGTTGCAATTTTTTTATATTTCACAATAACTTTTGTTGCTGTACTTTCGTACCTTAACTTGTACAATTTTTAAGTACATAGTAATTTTATTAAACATTAATATGTACATTTATTTTTTTTAATATATGTAAACGAGTTTGAAGTACAAAAATGAATAATTAATGGATTTAAAACAGAACAATCTTTGATTTTAAAATTTAGCACTTTTTAGCTCTTTTTGACTGCTCGGTCGGCACGTATTGCCATTGAATAGTTGGCATCTCTGTAGATAAATGTTATAACAAAAAAATTAAGAACATTATGTTTCTGTAAATGTTTTCGTTCTTAGACATATGAAATAGCCGCAATGTTATAAATTTAACTATGGCTTTCAGATAATTTTAAGTACGGATCAAATTCAAAATTATTTTACTACTTTATTCATAAAAAAATACTATAATTTTGGTGACAAATGTATTTTAAGACGAAAATTTCCATTCAGATTTTTCTTAAAACACATTAAAAATTTAAATAATTGGTTTATGAATACGGCTTTTATGTGCTGTTTCCAAATGACAGGCGATGCACTGAGTGCTTTTCATATAAATTTTACCACACCTGTCATTTGGAAATAGCACATTAATGTTTTGATTTAAAATCTTGGCGTACGGTTATTTCTTCTCAAAAACGGTAATTTTTAGAGGACCGTACGGTAATGAAAAAATAAAAGTTAACATCACTGCTTAGTAGCTAGTATTAATCGTAGTTAGTCGTATTTAGCCGACTGCCGGTGCCTCCGAATTCCATTCGGTAGCCGACTAAACACCATCCCGTATATAACCAGTAGTTAGTCGTATTTAGCCGACTGCCGGTGCCTCCGAATTCCATTCGGTAGCCGACTAAATACCATCCCGTATATAACCAGTAATTAGTCGTATCCAGCCGACTGCCGGTGCCTCCGAATTCCATTCGGTAGCCGACTGAGTACACACCAGTATTAGCCCGTAGTTAGTCGTATTTAGCCGACTGCCGGTGCCTCCGAATTCCATTCGGTAGCCGACTTAATACCACCCCGTATATAACCAGTAATTAGTCGTATCCAGCCGACTGCCGGTGCCTCCGAATTCCATTCGGTAGCCGACTGAGTACACACCAGTATTAGCCCGTAGTTAGTCGTATTTAGCCGACTGCCGGTGCCTCCGAATTCCATTCGGTAGCCGACTGAGTACACACCAGTATGAGCCCGCAGTTAGTCGTCTTTAGCCGACTGCCGGTGCATCCTAATCCCGGCAGTAGCCGACTTACTAACACCCGTAGTTTGGCTCACCCATAATAACTACACCTGTGTCTTCACCAGATAAGCTACGCCGCTGCAACCGGAGACCCCGCACGTTTGAAGCATCCGCCTTCCATCCCAGTCGCCATCACCACAACCGATCGTTACCCGTTCCCGCCGGCAGTTTCATCCAATTACCAGAGAATCGCCGTAGATTTAAGTATATTAAGTAGACCTAGGTTTCGTAAATAAAGCTTTGTTAAAATTATTGTAAGCGAACATACACGAAAACATCCCGTGTTTCATTTCAAAGGAAGCAGACCTTAGAATTAACCCTGGACAGACTGAGTCCTACCTCAGCTGGGAAAGTAAACTGCATTACATCTTCACTATCTAATAACATTTTCTCAAAATGGCTTCTTTAACACTACAATTAAAGTTTCTTTTCCATCATCGGATCGAAACTTTTTGACCGATCTTGTTGAAAATTTGTGTCTAAGCTACTATCTAACAGTACTAAAATTGTGTAAATTTCATTTAAATCGAAAGACATCTATTTCAAAATTGCGTCACTTGACATTAAATCCCCCTTTTGTTTATATATAAAACGTATATAAAATGTTTGGGTTTTGTTGTAAGCTACTTGGGACAAATTTTGCTTACAATAAGTTACATGGATGAGAAAGAACACCTGTATGGCCAAAATGTCAAACTTTGACCCCCTCTAACTCAGAAACTTTTTGACCGATCTTGTTGAAAATTTGTGTCTAAGCTACTATCTAACAGTACTAAAATTGGTGTAAATTTCATTTAAATCGAAAGACATCTATTTCAAAATTGACATTAAATCCCCCTTTTATATATATAAAACGTATATAAAATGTTTGGTATTTTGTTTTTATTTTCTTAATTATTTTCTAAAATATTGATTTTAGCAAAAAACTTTCTTAGAGGCTTATGTTGATGACTAGAAGAGCTAAAATATTGCCATATATCATATTCTTGTAAAATGTTGTTTTTAGAAGATAGTCATGCGCAAACAAATTACATTTGAATAAATGGCTTGATGGCAAACTTTGAGGGGCGGACGCCCTCCCTAAAATACAACTTATCGCTACGAAATTTTTTTGTATT
The DNA here is from genome assembly GCA_963931875.1 of Pollenia griseotomentosa. NCBI lineage: Eukaryota > Metazoa > Arthropoda > Insecta > Diptera > Polleniidae > Pollenia > Pollenia griseotomentosa. Next base: position 149,805,287 of record OZ007560.1, on the reverse strand, counting down.
TTTTTTTACATAAAACTGAACCGATATAGGGGGGGGAGAATATAAGAAATCAAAATAAAAAAATAACGGCCACCCTAATGTACATATTAAAGAAAACTTAAAACATACGTATTTATGGATTAAAAGTTTTTGTTTCATTACTATAATCACATTTTTCATTGTCATAATGAAAATTTAAATTTATGAAGGCATGTTTTTTCGAAATATTTTTATACTTTTAATTATTGAGACTATAGAGTTATTTGAATGTTAAAAATAATGTTTTTTTTCAATTATTGAAATATGTTGCTTTTATAAAAAAATTTTTGATTTCATAAATTCAATGGCATATTACATTATATGTATGAAATAATTAAATCTTACATTTTTTAATTAACAATTAAACATATTTTTAAGGAAACTATAATTTTGTATTAATTTATGAATATAGTTATGTTTGTATATTGTTTTTTATGTTTCCAATTAAAATTTTTTTTATTAACTTGGATTAACTTTAGTTTTCATATATCCAATGAAAATTTTTAACGTAATTACGAAATCCAATGAATCGATTTTAACGAAAATACTTCATTATAACTACGAAATTCCAATTCGACAAAGAAAATTTGTATTTAAACAGTGAAATTTTTTTAATGAAAACGATTCATTAAAAATATGAAGCATTTTTCTTTCAGTGTAGGACCGGTCTCTACCACCAAAGAACCTATCACGGGACTACTTTAATGTCAGTTTTATGCAATTAAAATTAATTGAGTTAGATTTATTTAATTTATACATTTAATTTCCTCTTATTTTTTAATCAAGCTCAAGGTCAGGTTATGCAAAATATATTTATTTATAATTTATCCAATATTTCGCTGTCACAATGGACAGCTTCTTCAGGGATTTTTGGGTTATAAAATTTAAACAAATACATATTAAAAAAAAAAAATTTGTTTAAGTTTTATAACCCAAAGATCCCTGAAGAAGCTGTCCATTGTGACAGCGAAATATTGGATAAATTATAAATAAATATATTTTGTAAAGGGTGGTTAAATTCAAGGGCCGATGTTGATTTTGAATAAAACACAAACTATTTAGGAAATTATTGTAATTTTATTTTATTATGATATATTGGTATTACTCAATTATGTATGGAACAAAATATCGGCCAAATGGGCGCCGCGACCACGGCGGCACACCTCCATCCGTTGGTCCAAATTTTCGATGACCCTGAGGCATAATGGAGGTTCTATGCCGTTAATGTGCCGAATTATCTCATCCTTTAGCTCTTGAATTGTTGCTGGCTTATCGACGTACACCATTTCTTTCAAATAACCCCAAAGAAAAAAGTCCAACGGTGTCAAATCACATGATCTTGGCGGCCAATTGACATCGCCATTACGTGAGATAACACGGCCATTGAATTTGTTGCGCAAAAGAGCCATTGTTTCGTTAGCTGTGTGGCAAGTGGCACCGTCCTGCTGAAACCACATATCGTCCACATCCATATCTTCCAATTCGGGCCATAAAAAGTTCGTTATCATCTCACGATAGCGAACACCATTCACAGTAACTGCCTGACCGGCCTCATTTTGGAAAAAATACGGCCCGATGATGCCGCCAGCTCATAAACCGCACCAAACAGTCACTCTTTGTGGGTGCATTGGTTTTTCGACAATCACTCTTGGATTCTCATTCGCCCAAATGCGGCAATTCTGCTTGTTAACGAATCCACTGAGGTGACCAAAAAAATCACGAAGTGCACGATATGCATTTTGATTTGAACGCCCATTTTCATAATAAGTCTGGATAACTTTAACACGTTGTTGGATTGTGTATCTCTCCATGGTTCAAATTGAGTAAGTCTGAAATAGAGAAATGTCAAATAAAATTCGGAAAAAAACTTGGCGTTTAGGTGTGGTTCACATTCAACATCGGCCCTTACAATTTAACCACCCTTTATAACCTGACCTTGAGCTTGATTAAAAAATAAGAGGAAATAAAATTAAAAGGTCGAAGAAAATAGACTAAATAATTTATACATTTAATTTTAATACTTAATAGTTTCTTAAAAAAAATGGCGAAAATGGTTTAACAACTTAGTAGATTTAAGAAAGCGCATTTGCTGTTTGTAAATTATACGAAGAAATTTTAATAATACCTGTATTAATAATCAACTTTTTATTTGTTTATTGTGTATAATTTTGTACCAATATCGCATTTAAAAATTATTTTCAGTATCTCTTAATGTTTGAAGCTGTTTCTTTAATAAAAATATAACATTATGATTAATATTTTTATTTTTGAGCTTTTTAAAAATGGAAAGTTTAAAACTTTATAAAAAATTCAAAAATGTACAAAGCATTTTGTTTTTAGTATTTCATGTTGCTTTTTAATTAATTTATAATACAATTGATAATGCATGTTAAAATTGATATTGAGCACCAATGAAAATACGTATTAGAATCATTGAACTTCATTGGTTTTATCAAAAGATTTTAGAAAAGCTAAAGATATTATAAAATTAAAACCTTAAAGCGAATAAGAATTATAAACACTCAAAGTCTTACTTGTAACAATATCAAAACTTAAACAAAACACCAACAATCAACAGGAGTTTATCTTTTCTTAAGGCCCAAATACACTGGTCAAAGGCTTGACATCAAGCTCGTGTACGTGTGCTTGACATTAGAACATACATTTGCTAGAGCAACCAAATATTAAAATATAGATAAAAAGTGTTTAATTGTTGCTTTTTAATAAATAAAAACAAAAATTGAAGAAAAGAAGAAGAAAATTATTAATTAAAAAGTTTTTCATAATTCCATCATTTTTTTTTTTCCTCCAAAGCATTTTTTTTCATCCGACATTTTTAGCGACTGTTCGGTTTGAAATCACGTTTAAAGTGTGTGGGTGATTGAAGAGTAACGCCAATACATTCATCAAATTCACTCGTCAAGCATGCTAAATATCTAAATTTTTTGATTTTCCATCAAGCATCGCCGGTGTCACACATACAAACTCATTTTCACAATGCTGGATGGGAATTTGACCAATGTATTTGGGCCTTTACATTTCATACAATTGGTTGGCTTTTTTCCGTATAAATTGTAGTTGTTAGTGGGTTAAAAGAAAAAACCAAACTAAAAAACAAATTGCTCCATTTGATTGTCTTCGTAAAAAACAACAAAAAAACCAATTTGCCAGTTCAGTTTTTTGCACGGGCACATGCAAGTATTTATCAAAGATATTTTTGTGAATACAAAATTTATTAAATATTAATAAGATTTCTGTATGACGTGCTAAATTCCTAATTTTTCATATTCGATAAATACACTGAAATTTATTGTTGAGGGAAAGCTAGCTTCTATGCACATTTCATTGGTTGCTTAGGTTTTAATTCGCACTCATTCAAATCAATCAGAAAAATGAAAATCCTAATTCATCCCTTAACTTTTAATGACGAGCCGTTTAACTAATGCGAACCCATTTTCGCCAATGCTAATGTCAAAATCCTGCATGTTTCACCTTAAAAACCAGTGCATTATTCTTGGAACCAGCGTTGCCAGAAGATTTGAAAGGAAAATCTTCATATGGCCAAAAAAAAAATCTTATTTTGAAGAGGAAAATCTTAAAATTTTTAATAACAAGGGCAAAGAAGTAAAAATTATTAATTTTTTAAAAGGAAATACTTCTTGTTATGGAAACTATTTAAATTGGAACACATACATAATTGCGGTATTTATACAAAATTAGATTGTAGGCTTAAATTGTGTTTTTAGTTATATTTTCCATAAAATTCTTTCTAAAAATATACTTTAAATCCATTTGTTTTCTAATAAATACGTAAAAAAGTTCATATAAATAAAGAAGTTTCTTTGGAAGTAATTAAATTTTAAAATTAGAGACATATAAATTTTGGGCAAGAAGATCATAGATCATATGAAGTTTTAAGGGTTTTCAATTCAGTATTATATTTGATACCGTTGTTGTATCGAAGGCATTTGAAAATATATGGATTATATGGATTTCCCTAAATATATTCCTAATGCAATTGTTACTAAAATAATGTACAACTTTAAAAAGACATGGTAAAGCAAGCACTAATGTATATACGCTTTATTTAATAATTATCAAAAACATGGAATGTGGAATTTTCACACCAAAAGCTTCTTAACCCTAGGTAACTTTTTACCACTTAGGTCTCCACTTGGTCAGGCCTGACCCCAATTAGAACAGCTAAAAAAACCCCCAATTAAATTAAAAGTAAATAAATATATTTTTTATTAAATTATTATTTAAGATAAGCAGGGGTGTTCTGGAAATCGAAAACACAAGAATTTGGAAGTTGTTTTTAATACACTTTTAATCCAATTTTTATAATGTTTGTTATTAAATTCTGTTTAATAGAGAAATATTTGTAAAATATTTGTCATAAAATTCATTTATCACAGAAATCTTATTAAAAAACGACGTTTAAAATGTTTGCCTTTTCGATTTAAAGGACACCCCTGTATACGAATTTATTATATAATTTTCTTATTTTATTTTACATGCAAGTCATCGAATATGTAGTCCCTTATTTTGCACATTGCTTTTTCGCAACTGAGTGAAACGAGTTTTCCGCTTGGTTTTTGTAGTTAAATTATACTTAGCTCATAACGGGCCGTAGTTTTCTGATTTAATTCGAACTTGATTCATTCAATTCACAACATATCATTTATAGAATTTACCTTTCTGTTTTTTTGATATATTGTTCTATATGAAAAATATTGCAAAAAAAAAAATTTGGTCCGTCCCAGAGGGTAATTTCATAGACTCTTACATAAAAATAGAATTTCACCCCACTAATCTTGCTCCAATCAAATCCAAATTAGTTTCATTCGATTCAGCACACATCATTTATAGACGCCCCTGTTTTTTTTGTTGTTATATTCGAAAAATTGCAATAATTGCAAAACACAAATTTAGTCTGGCCAGACCAAGACGGTAATCCTAGGGTTAAGTTCCATTAGTTTTACCTTTTGGTACTAAATACATGAACTTTTTTGTTCTTTAATATATTAAACTTTATAAAAATACGGGTTTCCTTTTTTTAAATAATTTTTTTTTCATCAAAATTCTGTAAATGAACAACCGCTAATTTTTGTGTATACTAGACAATGGGTACAAAAGTATGCATATCCAATAGACAACAAGCTGATACAAAACTTCATTGTTTTAAAAACTGACTGTTTAAAAAACTGCAAAAATTATGTTAGTTGTACAAACTTAAGTTAAGAATTTTTATTTCTAAAAATAAATTTTTATTTCTAAAAATAAAAAATCTTAATTTGAGAAAAAAGATCTTCAAATCTTATTTTAGTCAAAAAATCTTCAAAAATAAGGTAAAATCTTCATTCTGGCAACGCTGCTTGGAACCCATGCATTTATTACTTCTTTTGCATGTCTTTTTTCGCCGGGTTATTTTATATTATTATGCATAATAATAAGCTGACAAATTCCCATATTTGTACAAAATTAAATAGGTTTAAATTGTTTTCAGTTATATTTTCATACAAATTTTTCTAAAAATACATTATAAGTCCATTTAATCTATATAATAAAAATGAAATGTTGTCTGTTGCTGATCGCATAACTTGAGAACGGCTTGACCGATTTGGACGATTGTTTCTTTAAAATGATCGCCATGGTCCAACTTAGGTTTATACGTAAAATTTTGCACCGCCCACTTTTACGCCCACTTTTTTAGATTTACCTAAAATCAGAAAACGGCTCCATCGATTTGACTAATTTTTTTTTCAAATGTGCGTGTTAATCCATTTTAAGTTTTCATCGAAAGAAAAATTTACCACGCCTACTTTTACGCCCACTTTTTATATTTATTTCACCGTTTTTTTCTTTAAATTGGTCGCCATGGTCCAACTTAGGTTTTTAAGGAAAGAAAATATTTCCCCGCCCACTTTTTTCGATTTACCTAAAATCAGAAAACGGCTCCATCGATCATTATCATCAGCTACCGAGCGAAGCCGGGACGGCCAGCTAGTTTCTAATAAATTGTAGTGTGTTTGACAAGTCGTCGTTACCATACCTTCTGTATGTAACACGAGCTTCACACTTTGTGTAAGCAAAAATGTCCACACACATCAAACCCATCAGTGAGAATTTGCAACGATGCATATTCTCACTGATTTAATAATAATAATAAATTATGATGTGTAAGCACTATTGTATAAGTAAAAATAAGTTGTTAGTGATTAAGAATAATATTAAAGAAGAATCATAATTGTACAAGCAAAGCGGACAGTCGCACTAGCGGCTGTCCAGCAAATAATGATTCATAAATAAAAGCAAGAACAGAACGGTCGCACAAGCGGCTGTTCGAAATTATTTAAACAGAAAGAAAAAATTAAATAAATATATCTTTTTATAATTGTAACATAACCAAGTGTTTTGAATTATCACGATACGTAAACAGTCCGGGATATTTTTTAAATATTACATGGCGATCCTGCCAAGTTCCTTAAGAACTTCTGGCCGTATCCTAAAATTACCAGTGCGCTGTGAAAAAGCTGAAAGTGACCATTTGAAAATGCTTAAGAGATGTGGAATTTTACAATAACAATTTACTGCTATTGCCTGTCCTTCTAGCAGTATCTCAAAATTACCAGGTGAACATTTAAATATATAGAAAAATGTGAACTTATACAATTAATTCTTCAAAATTATCCAATTAGATTAAAGAAGAATTTTTAAATAAATATTAATATTTTACTGTGCTTCCTATTAAATTTTCATAATAAAAAAAATATATACAATACTTGAATTAAAAGTCTAAAGTGATGACTTTAAAGTTTTTTAATTTGTCCCCATCATGAAAAAAAAACAAACAAACTATTTTTTAACTAATGTGTGTTTTTATAAAAGTAATTTTAACTTCTAAAAATATACATGATGAAATTTTAATAATTTTAAGTAAAATGATTACTTTATTAAATTAATAAATAAAAGTATATTTCATAATATCCTTTTACATATATCCACAAAAAGTTATTAGTTCAATATATAAAAATATTTTCTTATAAAACAACTAACCCTAATAAGAAAAATCAACAATAATTATTAAATAACCATTAAAAAATGGTATAATAAAATATAATTTTATAAATTAATAACAATGCTACTAAAAACTAAAGCACCGCTGTATACATACGTGTCCCTGCAGTGGTATAACAAAAAAAAAAAAAAATATTTTTAATTCTTTTTATATATATATTTTTTATATATATATTTATATATTTTTTTATTTTTTTTATCCCAAATATACTTTTATATTTTAGAACATAATTCTACACATATTTTTTTTCATATTTTTAAATTTTTTTATATAAGTGACCTCATGAGGATCGAATTCGAATTCGTTTATTTTAATTTTTTTTAATGCTTTAAATTTTTTTAGCGTTCATTAGAACGAGTAGGAAACATAATATTTTTTATTCATAATCTAGGATCGAATTAGAATTCGGTTATATTAATTTTTTTCATACTTTAAATTTTTTTTTTAACGCTCATTAGAACGAGTAGGAAACATAATATTTTTTTTTATTTCATAATCTAATATTTTTATAATTTTTTTAAATTATTGAAAATAATTTTATATTTTTAATTCAAATATATTTTGAAATCCTTTTTCCCCAATACATAATTTTACAATTTTTTTTTTGAGTAGTAATTGTAATTGACGCGCATAGTTAGAGTACCGTAAAACGCCGCGAAAGTATTTTACTTAGGATAAAGTAACTATACTCAAAGGAAAGCAAGTTCTTTCCGATTTTAAGTTGACAGACCTAATTATTAATAGAAATGTATACTTAGGTCACCACTTTCTAAAGCTTGAAAAAATAGCTGATAATTATAATCTGACAACATTGCGACTTTTCACTAGATGAAAGTCAATTTTTCCTAGGAACTAATAATGAAACCCTCAAAGGTAAGGGTAATGAATCGGCTATATATATATTTTTATTAAATGTGCTCATTATTAAAACTATTTTCATAAAGATCCAATGTCACGCGCATATAAGAAACAATTATAATTCCTATATACATGACTCAAAATAATATAATTTCTTACTAAGAAAACTTAAATTTTTATTTTAGTATTTTTTTTACATTTATAACCATTATAACTTTTACTGAATTACAATTATGAGGAATAAAACTTTAACTTTAATAATTGTACGTAATCCCCACCCCTACTCATTCCCTTAAATATTGAACGGCGAGCCAAGATTAATTTTTCTTTTCTACTTTGGTTCCGCCTATTTGAAAAAAAAAAATTTTTTCATAACAAAATTTTTTTTTTCTTTTAAAAGGGAGAGTGACGGAAATAATTTAATTTGTATTTTCAACGTTGTATTATATAAAAGAATAATCAAACTAGTATTGATTATTCTTTTCCGGAAAAGGGAGGTGTAGTGTGTTTGACAAGTCGTCGTTACCATACCTTCTGTATGTAACACGAGCTTCACACTTTGTGTAAGCAAAAATGTCCACACACATTAAACCCATCAGTGAGAATTTGCAACGATGCATATTCTCACTGATTTAATAATAATAATAATAAATTATGATGTGTAAGCACTATTGTATAAGTAAAAATAAGTTGTTAGTGATTAAGAAAAATATTAAAGAAGAATCATAATTGTACAAGCAAAGCGGACAGTCGCACTAGCGGCTGTCCAGCAAATAATGATTCATAAATGAAAGCAAGAACAGAACGGTCGCACAAGCGGCTGTTCGAAATTATTTAAACAGAAAGAAAAAATTAAATAAATATATCTTTTTATAATTGTAACATAACCAAGTGTTTTGAATTATCACGATACGTAAACAATCCGGGATATTTTTTAAATATTACAAAATAAGAATGTAAAAAAGTCCATCTAAATAAAGAAGTTTCATTAAAAGTAATTAAATTCTAATTCTGGATCAATGAAGAACTTCCTAGTACTTGGACTAAAGGCACAATAATTAAACTACCGAAAAAGAACGATCTAACTGTGTGTGATAATTGGAGAGGTATCACACTGCTTAACACAATATATAAGGTTATTGCGATAATACTAAACAACCGACTGCAGCTTGTTGAAAAGGTATTACAAGACGAAGCGCAATATGGGCTGCATTAACAGCAACGGGGGTACCAGTGAAGTTGATAAACATAATTAAAGCCATGTACACCAACACAACTCTACAAGTTCGGCATAATGGCATGACCAGTGAATCCTTTCAGACAAACGCTGGAGTGAAACAAGGATGCCCACTATCTCCTCTACTATTTGCTGTTGTATTAGATGAAGTCATGTTAAAACTCTGCAGGAGAAAAAGGGGATCTTGAAGATTTGGATTTCGCTGACGATATTTGCCTCATGTCACACAATTTTACCGACATGTAGAGTAAAGTGAATGATCTGGGAACACTGGTAAAAGAAGTTGGATTAGAGATAAACATTTCGAAAACACATGCAATGCGAATCAACAACACAATCAACAACCACATTATAATACAAAACCAACGCATACAATATGTTAACTCATTCTGCTACTTAGGATGTATAATGTCGATAGACGGCGGCGTGGAAGAAGATGTGACAAACAGGCTGAAAAAGGAAAGATCAGCCTTTGGCCGCTTGAATAAAACTTGGCGGTCACCCCAAATCTCGAAAAAGACAAAGATTCGAATATTTAACGCATGTGTGAAATCTACTCTTCTGTACGGTAGCGAAACCTGGCTGATGACAAGCGTCATAGCACAGAGACTACAGATCTTTATAAATAAATGCCTGCGAATAATTTGTCGCATCTTTTGGCCGAACACAATAACCAATGCCGATCTTTGGAGATTGACGAACGAGGTACCTATAAATTGCCAAATAACAAAAAGAAAGTGGAAATGGATAGGGCCCACATTAAGAAAGCCAAACGGCAGCATCACGAGGACTGCTTTAGAATGCAATCCTCAAGGCAGCCGACGCCCCGGTCGTCCAAAGAACTCTTGGCGCAGAACACTTAACCAAGAACTTAAAATATTAAATAAAACTTTTGATGAAATTAAAATTATATGTAACAATAGATTAAGTTGGAATAATCTTGTAGAAGCCCTATGTTCCCAAGTGGAATGAATAAAGGAAAAAAAAAAAAATTAAATTCTAATTTGTACAAGTGATTTATAAATTTTGGGCAAGAAGATTTTAGTTTGAGACCTATGGAGCTCATACGTCATATGAAATCTTAAGATATTTTGAGAAAATTCTATTTAAATAAGCTCATTAAAAAAATATGTATTTTTCTAAATTAGTTCTTAATGGAATAGTTATTAAAATAATGTTGGAACAGCGTTTAAAAGATGTTCTTAAGCACTTATATACACACTTTGTTTAAAAATGATCATAAATCTGTGGCTTGGTGCTAAAAGGGCCAATGTCAAAATATTAACTTTTGAGAAAATTGATATTAAAGTTTTTTTTACAGAGGACTTTTTAGTAAATTGGCTATTAAAGCCTTTATGAAGCTGTTCTCGGTTAAATTAGAACTTGACTGTCTAAGCAAAATAAAAGCGAGTAATAAAAGACACCTTATGCAACGATTAACTCAAAACAACAAAATATTGACATTGGCCCTTTTAGCACCAAGCCACAGAAATATGGAAGGTAGAATTTTCAAACTAAAAGCTTCTTAAGTTCCATTAGTTTTACCGTTTGGTACTAAATACTTGATTTTTTGTTGTTCTTTTATATATGAAACTTTATAATAATACGGGTTTTCTTTTCACAAATAAATTTTTTTTATCAATATTCTCAAAATTAACAACCGTTTATCTAAGATTCTTTTTTTAATATTTTATATGCCCAGAAATATTTTTTTTTTTTGATTTTGCTTAAAACTAAAAATTTTTGGCGAACTATTTAAGTTATAATGCCAGGGTATCACACAATTTTTTTGGAGCTTCAACCACAAAACCTCGTTCGACCTAAACCTTCGTATAGGAAGGCGAGAGCTTCCAGAATCCGCTCCAGAGTATTTTGGTCTCCACCAGTAAACGTCTGAGTTATTTCCTTGGTACTCTACCAGTAAAACGTCTGAGTTATATATGGTTCTCCACCAGTCACATTGAGTTAATTTTGGTTCTCCACCAGACAACACATTAAAACATTGAGGTTAAAAACGAATGCATATAGTTAATGCAGAAACCGCAAAAACTGTAACTCGGTACAGTTATACGACGCCGAAACACTAACCAATGCGGGGTGACAACGCAAAACGCACGAAAAGCAGACAAACAAGAACGATCTGTTTGTCCTTAAAAAAAAATGACAAAAAGCGCGAGCTGCTTCTCCACTCAGAGCAGTTTTACGAGTGCGGCCCAGAAATAATGATGCAATTTTGTGTATTCTAGACACTGGGTACAAACGTGTGCAAAACCACCCTACAAGAAGAGAATGAGCGAGTTGTCACTTTTTTCACGTTGGTGTTAAGAAAATGATAGAAATAAATGACAGAAAACTTGATTTCGGTCATTTCATTCTATCATTTTCTTAACACCAACGTGAAAAAAGTGACTACTCGCTCATTCACTTCTTGTAGGGCAATAAACAACAAGCTAGGAATGGGCAAAAAATATCGATATATCAAAATATCGATATTTAAATAAAAAATAATCGATATATGTCGCCGATATTTAAAATACCGAAAGATCGATATTAAAATACGACTATCGAATTCGATATTTTTTAAAGTCAGTCTTCATTAAAAACTCAAAATTTTAGCCGTTTTTCAAACAATATGTTTTTTTAAGAACTGGCATCACTGCATGCATCACATGTTTTTTAAACTAATATGAAGATCTAAAACAGTGATGTCAATTATGATTGTGTTGGTGAGATTACTCTTATCTCTTACATGCCCAGCGGGCGAAATATGCGGTTGCGAGGCCTTATTAAAGACCTTTTCTAAGGGTCATCTATGTTCGATTAAAATGTTGGGAATCAGGTAAGGTATTAAAACTTACAAAACATTTTCATGAAAGGGCGATGCAAACACCAGGGCCAGCATTATGCGAGCAAATATAGTTCATGCTTTCCATTCATTTTTCATCAGACCATTTAAAGTTAACTTACATTTATTGCTATGAAGACTTAAAAGCAATAAATAATAATACAATTATCGAAAAATGTTGAGTTATGGACAGACACAATCAGTTATTATTTAAATAAATTTAATTTGGAACCTCAGAAACTTTGCTTATTTTTTGGAAAAATTGCGCAGTTCAAAATATTTGAAGTCTTTTTACAACCTAATACAATTCTTTCCAATATTTTTCGTTTTTTGCTCAAACATACCTTTGCGAATTCTAACAATGAAAATTCATTTGCTCATACTAATGCAAATATTAAGTTTAAAAATATTCTGTAAGTATTTACCACCATTATAAAAAGAGAAGATTTTACTAGCCTATAATAAATACTTTTATTTACCAATAATATCTTCTAAATTTATATTGCAGTTTCGTAACAACAAAACATTTTTTAGGTTTGCGGATGTTAATTTATTGCGTTGTTTTGAGCAAATGTATTTCAAATCGGAAAATATTTGTTCGCAAAGATATGTTGAGGAGAAAAGCGACAAAAATTTGAAGGAATTTTTTTTTAATATAGGATATAGCGCCCCGTCTAAATTTTTCCAGAACTCAATAATATTTTCCCTGCCTGGAGGATTAATTTCGCTCCTAAGTATGATTAGTTCCGACTGGATGCTGAATTCACTCGCAATGTCGCACTTAAAGGGATTTTGGAATATGTTAAGTAGTGGTTTTATATCCTCAAAATCTTGAAAACGATCCTGAAAGTTGTAAAAAAGGTTTTCAAAAATTGCCAAATACTCAGATTATTTCAAATATTTCTCCTTGTCATAAATAAGCAAAGTTTTAGGAAAGTTGGAAAAATCTTCATTATTTATTTCATTTGTTAATAAAAATAATTTGGTTTTAAAATTAAAATGAGATGATAACGAACTTTTTATGGCCCGAATTGGAAGATATGGATGTGGAAGATATGTGGTTTCAGCAGGACGGTGCCACTTGCCACACAGCTAACGAAACAATGGCACTTTTGCGCAACAAATTCAATGGCCGTGTTATCTCACGTAATGGCGATGTCAATTGGCCGCCAAGATCATGTGATTTGACACCGTTGGACTTTTTTCTTTGGGGTTATTTGAAAGAAAAGGTGTACGTCGATAAGCCAGCAACAATTCAAGAGCTAAAGGATGAGATAATTCGGCACATTAACGGCATAGAACCTCCATTATGCCTCAGGGTCATCGAAAATTTGGACCATTTGATGGAGGTGTGCCGCCGAATTCGCAGCGGCCATTTGGCCGATATTTTGTTCCATACATAATTGAGTAATACCAATATATCATAATAAAATAAAATTACAATAATTTCCTAAATAGTTTGTGTTTTATTCAAAATCAACATCGGCCCTTGAAATTTAACCACCCTTTATGTCACTTAAATTGTTTCTCTTTCCTTGTAGTTCCAAATTTAGCTCATTTAAAATACTGCTTGTATCCGCCAGAAACGCAAGGTCTAAAATGAACTCATAATCATTCAACTGTATTAATTCACATTCGTCTAAATTTTCAGTTTCCCAAAAACGCAACACCTCTTTTCTAAGATCGAATAACCTGTTTAGACAATCACCCCGACTAAGCCAACAAACTTCCGTAAACATTTTTAAGTCGTGGTGATTGGCGTTTACGTTTTTAAGAAAACTTACAAATTTTCTGTGCGTTAATGAATGATGACCCCCCCGTATTCTATTGATTATCTGCTCTGCAGTCTTAATAGCGGCATGATCACTTATAAATTTTGAGGCAAGCATGGACTGATGAATTATGCAATGGAAAGCATGTACATCAATTCCATTTTGCTTAAGCTGTCCTACGAAACCTTCATACTTCCCGGCCATAACGTTTGCAGCATCCGTGCAAACTCCTGCTAATTTTGAAGCTTGTGTAACAGATATCAGGTTTTTAAAGACTACGTCGTATAATACCTTACCTGTTACATTACCGTAAAACGTTTCAAGTGAGTACATAGTTTCAAAAACATTGTACTCACTATCTATGCATCGAACACAAATGACCAATTGGCAAAGATCATTTATGTCGGTGCTTTCGTCGAGGCAAAAAGAAAAATATTCACAATTTTTTAACTTTTCCCTAATCACAGATTGTATATGTGCAGCTAAAATTAATGTGCGCTTGACGACACTATTTCGGCTCATGGGAAGCGTTTTTATTACGCTGCAATCGATTTTCAGTTTTTCCAAAACTGCATTAAAAAGTTTTTTTATAAATGCCCCATCGGAAAATGGTATTCCCTGTTTTACTATTTCCAAAGTTAGTAAATTTGATATTTCTATTTTTAACTCTTCTATCCTATCTTCATGCTCTTCTTCTTGTGATACCCAACTTTTCAAGCTATCCAAATAAACCTTTTTTTTAAACTTATATTGGTTTTCCCTTTCTTTTACTTCATATTGTTTAATATCATTATGGAAATGATCATAATGCCTTTTCAAAGTATACAATCTCTTAAGTTCAAATGTTTTAAAACATAAGAGACATTGAAAATAATTAAATGCATTAAAATATTTTTTATATGGCATCATTTATCTTTTTTTTAATAAACTCGTCCGCTTGCACGTCCGTTATCGCTAGGCTTGCCATTTGTATTTTGAGAAAAAGAGGACGCCAGCATAAAAAATGTAGGACATTTGTTCGAAAAAAGAGGACACTTTCTAAACAACTTAATATTAATAAAATTAACGACGGCACACAAAAACTTAATTTGGGTAATTCCATGTCAAGTCGACCAAGAGTGGGACTCGACCCCTTTCGATTTGAATGCAATTTGGCGAGAGGGTTTATTTGATCCCATAAAGAACACATATCAACGAAAAACTATTTTTTAATTTTTTTCAAAAGTTATGTAATATTCAAATTGTCATAATATCGCCGAATAAGCCGAATGTGTTGAGTTTATTATTTTAATATCTCGAAAACTACTTTACATACGAAGATGATTTTTGTCAGTATAAAGAGAATACTTGAGGCTACAATAAATATATTGAAAGAAATGTATATGCAAAATATCAAATTTTAAAAATGGACTAAGTCAAAACCCTATTTTTTTGCTGATTTTTTTTTATATAATACTTCAAACTGTTTTTTAAAAATCCTAAAACTTTGAGGGATGTGCTTTTTTTAAGATATGATTTTTTTTTTTCTTTCCAAAAAGAATCTTAAAATAAAATTTTAATATAATCATTTGAGCAATAAGTATTTATTTGAACAAAAGTAACGACATTGATAAGGTTGCTTTTGCTTATTTGTTCCATTTTTTTGGGAGATCCATTTTGGGCACATTCAAAGAAAAGTACTTTTTTTGGTCACGTTACGTCCCCAAAAATTAAATCATACCTATCTTAAAAAAACCCGAGCACCTAAATCTTTTTTTTAATGAATTTTGTGAACTGTGATTTAAATCCAGGAACAAATTTACAATGAAGGTGTAAAAAGCCGGACAACCCCGTACACTTGATGAAAAAGAAGTAGGACTGCCCCGGATACCCAAAAAAAAAAGAGGACGGTGTCCGGGGAAAAGAGGACGGATGGCAACCCTAGTTATCGCTGTCTACAAGACTATAGCTGGGATCACACGATTGCCGCAAATGCACCAATATGACACAATTTTTATTGTGCTTTATTGACGCACAATAATGAAATTGGACCAATAAAATATTCACAAATCACACGATTGCCCTGTTTTAAACAAATTTAATTGCCGCTAGTTGGTACAAAGCGAAATGGTTACAACAATTGCCGCAGCACAGTCACACGATTGTTCTTACTTGACAACTGCGAAAACAGCTGTTGTGGTAGCTTTTTTATTTGTTTGAAAGTTCTTGTTGGTTTGTTAATTAAATTAAAATTAAATATGTATCATATATGTATGTATGTACTTAAACAAATTTTTGTTGAATAGTTTTGTTTAAATTTTTTAAGAAATTCCAAAAATTAAGTCTGTTCAACAATTTCGTATGTTAAGGTTCGCATAGAAATACCTTAAATAAAAATATTCGCACTGAACAGCTAAATATGCCTATGAGCATACATACATATTTTGTTAATAGCAATAATTAAAATGCATAATAAATAAATAAATATTTATCTTCATTACCTACTAAAAGAAACACAAAAAGTAAATTTATTAAAAAAAGGCAAATATTGGTGCGTATTGTGTTGTTTGATTGCCGCACAAGAACACAATAAATATTGGTGCATTTTTGTTATATTTATTGCCGCGCGGTTGCATAGCAAACAGTCACACGATTGCCGCACCAGGGTTGTATTTGATTGGTAAAAGTAAGCACAATATTGTCCTTGATTGGTACATGAGCCAATTGGTTGTGCAGTCACACGATTGGGGTATTAAAAAGTATGAAAATTGGTGCATTGCGGCAATCGTGTGATCCCAGCTTATTAAATGAAATTCTAATTTGAAGTTTACAGGTATACACAATTGTACATAGAAATGGATTTCCCTGGTCTATTTATTCAAAAATAAAATGAATTACATGAGAATTATAACGTGAAAAAGTTATTTTAGTAAAAAGTTAGGGTATTCATAGTGGTAAGTAAAATAGAAAGGGTATTCACGGTGTTGGGTTACTCATACTTCAAACATCTGTGCATACATTTTAATTCTAGCTAACGGTATATCATAACTTTTTACAAAATACCAAATGCGCACCTGAGTTTGCCTGCAAAAATGTATAAAGTCATTATAACAGGTCAAAGTTACGTTAAATAAATACCATAAAGTAGTAAGGTTTACTTTTTAGACTCGGTCATATAATTGTAGCATAAAAAAGTAAGCAATAAAAATAGTGCGAAACAATAAAGTTTCATTAATACATCAATAAAACACATCTTCTTACCCAAAAATTTTACCTGATGTCACATTTGCTTTTATGTGTATAGGTTTACACATAAATTGTAGCAAAACAAGACTTTTTTAACTTGTTTTTTAAATATTTTTACCTACTTAAGAAAAGAGTTTTTCAAAAAAAAAACCCACCGACGCGATTGGTACAGAAACAAAAATATTTTTACAATCACAAAATACCAACAAATTCTTGTGGCTTTTTCTTTTCTTAATAATTTCTGCATTTAGGTACGTCTTTTTAACGAAAGAAAAAGGGACCCTGTTACAGGCATCAACGAATTTTTTTCACGAACAAAACACATATCGTTAGCTTAAATGCAAAACAATTATTTTGAAAATTTGAAATTTTTGTTGATTAGGATGCACTTTACATATATATTTTTATAAAATTTTAAAATTCTATCTTAAAAAATAACCACAATTGTGCAAAGAAATGGAAATCCCTGTTTTAAAATCATTGTACAATGTCAAAAACAGAAATAAAACAAAACAAAAACATAGATAATAAATAAAATAAAAAAGATAATAAAACAAAAAAAAAAAGATGTACCTACATACAGTTATTGTATATTTATTTATATACATAAATATATTTAGGGGCCTCAAAACAGGCCTTGCAATATTTGCGATATTTCCCGCTGAATGAGAGTGTTTCTCACTAAACAATTATATTTTACGCTCGCAAAATAAAAGAGCGTAAGCGTACATGTGAATTAATTTGCACAATTGTGCAAGGCGCTGACATCCCTGATCTAAAATGATTGACATTATAAGAAGCAGTGCCGGATACAAGAAGCAGATTGACAGGAGAGCACATGAAACCGAGAGTGCTCCTGATGTCCATATCTCATGATTACTGGTTTCCAGTTAAAGTTGGTACTTTTGGGGTGCAATTCAAATTTTAGGGTAAGTTGGTACTTCCGTGACTTATTTACTTCCATTTACATTTTTCGTAATTTACTTTTTTTTAAGATTTTATATGGTTTTTTTTGTATTCTTCCCTTTTGTTTTTGTTATAATTGAATTCTTTGTTTTTATTGAAATTTTTTGTTTTAATTGAATTTTTTGTTCTTATTCATTTTTCGAAATAAAATGAAACAATAAAAAGTAACAATGGTATATTAAATTTTTTAATTTGGTAAAAGTTTCAGCAAAATACCTTCCATATATCGATTAAGCGACATTTTTGAAATAATAAATATCGATACTCTTAAAAAATATCGATTCGATTTGTATCGATATATTTTCTTAATTTGCCCACCCCTACAACAAGCTGATACAAAACTTTATTGTTTTCAAAATTTACTGTTTTAATAATATTGTGTATTTCGTACAAACAATCTTGGAGTCAATCATAATTTCTAAAAATAAACAATCATCATTTGAGAAAAAAATCTTTATATGGTATTTTTGTCAAAAAATATGATAAAATCATCATTCTGGCAACGCTGTTTATATATGATATTCAAACAAAAAAAAAAAAAAAACAAAACTTTGTCAAAATAAACTTTTTGTGTCTAAGCACGAAACAAAGTTTAAAAGAGAATTCAACAAACTTTTGTCAAAGTAAACTTCTCCTGACTAAAAGGGGACATAGAACACTTCGTCCGTTTTACGGTCAACATAATCGGCTTTTTAATTAATTAATTTTACTCTTCTCGATTAAAAACATCAACAAGTCAAAGAAATGTGCGTTTCGCAGGTTTTGATATTGCTGCTGAAGCGCGAAGTATTGAAGAAGACGCCAAAATGTCGGTTCGTCGTCGTTGGCAAGTTGTTGGATTTGTCCATGCAAGATCAGCTGGAAATTTTTCAGTGTTCCAACGAAATAATCGAATTACCAGGTTAGAACAAGAAAAATAACTTCATTTTATACTCGTCTTTGCTAAACCTAATTATTTTTACAGCTTGCCCATGTCATTCACAAAATACCGAGCGTTATGTTCATGTAGTTTCTCTAAGCTAGAGAGCCGCCAAAAATACAGCCAACTTAAATCACGTCGAAATATGAATGATTAAAATTTACAACATTTTAATTTTTCTTAATTTCTTTAATATTTTTGTATAATAAAATTAAAAAATGTTTTTGCTGGAATTATCGAATTACTTTCTAAGCAAAAGCTTAGTAGTTTCTTGCGAGCCTTAATTTTCTGATATTAGGATGGTACGAACAATGATCTGGGAGATAAATACTAGAATGATATACTCTATATCGAAATTTGTTCTAATTTAGGTTTTTTAATACCAGATAACACTACAAAACTTTGTGAAGATTGGTTCATAATTTACCATGGATCTAATATAAATTCCCCTCTTGAAAATGTTTGTTCAAATAAACTTTTATATGTATGACTAGAAATAAAATCATAAAGCTTTCTGAATGTTAGTCAATAAATTACCATATCGCACTGGTTTCTCTAAAGAGAGTCAATTAAAAATTTTTAAATTTTTCCAAGAAATCAATGTATAGGGTATATCATATACCCTATACGTAGATATAACTATACATATACCGTATATGTATAGTTATATCTACGCACTGTAAAAATCTTAGTTCAATTTCTCAAGTATTTTGCCAAAAAGAAAATAATACCATTGTATCCTTCTTTGTAGTATAAGAGTACAGTTTTTTGTCTCTACTGAAAATTTATAAATTTTGAGTTAACCTCTTTATGAGGAAAAAGTGCGATATGTAGGTAAACCTACATATAAATTAGTATTACAATTTATATGTAGGCGTTCGTTTTTATATAGAATAATTAAAACATTACTTACCTGGAAAGCAAGTAATGTTTTGAAATATAAACACTACTTATTTTACGGCTGAATAACTACTTATTTTTGTTTTAGTTGTCCACAGAATTCAGTACTTACTTACTTACTAGAAGTAAAAAAATATCTAGTTATTATTTAACTCCCAGTTACTAGAAGCAAAAAAAAATTGTTTTTATTTAGTTAATAGATCTAATAAGTTGTTATTGAGCTGATTATTAGTCAGCAAATATTCAGTATTGAAAATAAAAGAAGTAAAAAGTATTTACTGAGATCATTACTAGTAAGTAATTATTGAGGTTTTCAGAATAAGGACAATTGTAATGACACCTACTTCTCAGGTAACGTATGGAATAACTACTACTAAAATTCCAAAAGTTTTTCCTGGGTAGATCCCATGTATGGCCCACACCTGAAATATTTTAACTGTCGGTGGAGTGTATCAAAGGTTCGGCACAGACGAATATATCACTCTTGTTATTCGAAAGTTTATTTGACAGTTCGAAGCGGGAACTTTCTCACAAAAATTTTTCAGACACACTTTTTTGTTAAGTGAGAAAAACAGTTGATTGTTTTAATTGATGGCATTTTTGATTCATTTCTCACATTCTCATTGGCCTATAACCAAATTTTTGGCATAATACCACTGAGTGGCCAAGAATGTTTGAGTACTGAAAACACCTGTCTCCCGTCGTTTGGCGAAAAAAACCACACGCAGGGAAGCAAATTTTTAAAACTTCCAAGAAATTTTGAACCGCGATAAATTGCAAACCGCAGGAAAATTTTTAAATCTAAAGCAGTGGATAAATTCCAAAATAGCATTTAAGTGATACGTATAGGAATATATAAAAATATCAGGTGTATATTTTTTAAAATTTCCGTGAAATAAAAATGGTTGTTTCAAACTTCAAGCCGATCCCTGCGTGAACTTTTTTAGCAATCCGAAAAAATTATCATATTTTTTATTAATAACTTTTAATGTTCTACACGACTATACCATGCCGTTTTTGATATTCGCAATAAAACAATAATTTTTTTTTGTTAATTTAATTAAATATTGATTTAATTGTTTCTAAATAAAATAGTTATTAAATTAATTGTTTAACTTAACAAGAATACGAAAGAAAACTATAGTATTGATGGTTAAGAGCAATCGATTGGGGATTTGGGGCCATTATGTGATTGATTTATATTTAAAATTTTAAAGCAAATATCAACTCATATACTTCATAAGTACAATATACATTTTTATACATACGTACATAGATACGAGTATGCAAACAGATGTACATTGTTTGTATATTGTTATATATGCAGAAAACTGTGTATAGGAGAGTTTTGCTTGTTTGTTCCAATTTACATACATAAATACGAATTAAAATAAGTATATTGTTTAAATTTACTAATTTTTAATGCCATCTCTGCAGACAAAATTTATAATCTGCTTAAAATTAATTATAACAAATGTATTGTTAATGTCTTCGTAAGTTGCAACCAATAAATATACTTAACAATGTGACGAGTACTTGTTGAATGGAGCATTTAAAAAAAGTCTTTGAATTTTTCAAATTTTCTAGAAGATGGTGTGAAGGTTTAAGAGAGGAGTGATAAATATTTTAATGCAATTATTAGACACAAGTTCAAACAAAAATAGATATCCATATTTAAAATTTTTCAATTAAAATATAAAATTATTTGTATGCTAGATGTGTGTATGTAGTTATTCAGCAAATAAGATAAATTGTGCTCAAACAAATGGGTCCAATTTCTTTAATTTTTTTATATACATTTGTATGTTCTTGTGTAAAAATGTCGACTTGGTTAATACATTTGAATGTTTGTATGTATGTATAATGTTTTATATACTATACATATACACACATATATGTATGTATGCATGTAGTTAATTTAGAAGATAGAAATTTTTTGAGAATATAAATTATTCCTCATCCGTCTCTTCCTCAGTGGTGGCGTCGACGACATCAGCATCACCACTGCTTATGTTAAGGTCAATGGCGGGCTCTTGTTCTTGTTGTACTTCAGGAGTGGCAGGTTCTTCAACAATTGGTTCATCGGCAGTGTTGGCAGTTGTTTCCACTTGTTCGGTTTGTTGGATGGTTTGTAATTCTTGGGCAGCGATTTCAGCTTCTTGACGAGCGATTTCCGCCAGTTCTGCTGCTTGGCGGGCCAATTCACCTTCACGCTCCTCTTCAGCTTGTTTTTCGATTTCGGCCAATCTGTTAATCTCTTCTTCACGAATACGTTGTTCTTCGGCGAGACGGGCAGCTTCTTCAGCCTTACGAGCAGCCTCTTCAACTTGTTTTGCCTCCTCAGCTAATCTAGCTTCTTCGGCTAATCTGGCCTCTTCAGCCAATCTGGCCTCTTCAGCCAATCTGGTCTCTTCTGCCAATCTGGCTTCTACAGCCTCCTCTTCTAAACGCTTCTTCTCTTCTTCAGCAGCCTTACGTTTTTGTTCCTCTTCAAGTGCTCTGAAATTAAAAAAAGGAATGTGACTAACAAGTTTAAAAACGTCATGTCAATAAAATTCTTACTTCTTTTCAGCTGCTTGGGCTGCTTTAAGAGCTTCCCCAGCTTGTCTTTCGATTTCAGCCAAACGCATCATTTCCTCTTCCTCTTCTTTGCGTTTGCGCTCTTCTTCAGCTAAGCGTGTTGCCTCTTCCACTTGGCGAGCAGCCTGATCTTTAGCTTTACGTTCGGCAGCTTCTTCTGCTTTACGCAAGGCTTCTTTTTCTAAAGCCCTGCAATTAAAAACGTAAGTAGAAATGAGTATATGAAATTTGTATTAACAAAAGCAAACAACTAATATGCATAACTGTAGCAATAAAGAAAAAGCGCTTAATTTATTATAATGTTCAAAAGTACACATGGGCAAAGTTTCGATTGTTTTGTACGATTTTTTAGGAAGTTATTGCCAAATTACTTTTTGCCTATCTTTTTTCAATCTGCAATAACATTTGGAATAAAAACTTAACTTTACTTCCGATCTGTAACATTAGGAATATTTGAGAATAAAATCTTTAAAAAGCTATAAGCGCAGATAAGTGATGATTATATCAGAATAGAAGTATATTTTCAAAAATCACCTTCAAAGCTTAAACAATAGACTTAAGCCTGGTACTCTGTTCAACATTTCACGTGAAATGCTGTCAAAACGCATATGAAAAAAACTTGTGCGGAATATCTATGAAATAATGTTGATAGAGTTGTACTCTGTTCATTTTGTGAAAAAGTTTCGAAATGTTTCTGGCAACATTTTTTTGCAACTGCGAAATAATGTAAGCTGCACTTATTTCACGTGGAATTATAAGCAGAAGCAAAAAAATATGAACTGATTATTAAATAAGAAATAAAAAATTAAAATAACACAACCGGTAATAGTTTTTTATCCATATTTACTTTCTTTTTTTTATAAAATTTTTAATTAAAAGAAATTATTTTTAGTAAAATACATGTGGGGTTTGTTTACATACGTAAAACAATGTCGCATACTTTGCAGGAATAAAAACATAAAATTGTACAAACTCGCATGATAGGTAACATTGATACATGTCAAAATTTTCGTGTAAAATAATTAATGTTGCTAAACATTTTTCACAAATTTGAACAGAGTACTAGGCTTTAGGCACAAAATAAATCTTAAAGCGTTGTACATATTTATTACTTAATGAATAATTTTTTGTTACCGTATTTACTAACTTAACTGAATTGAATAATCAAAGTTTAAGTAGCTGAACCTTACTGAATATTCTTATTTGAATTATTTACACTCATCACAATTAAAGTCGTTAATTTAATGAAAGTTGCCCGCACTGTATATTTAACACTCTCTGTATATTTTCCATTTGTCACTTGTTACGAATTTTCGTTAAGTATTTACTTACTATTTAATAGGGTTAACCGTCAATCGGTTAAACGATTAATTACTACCCGATTAACTGACCGGTTAATTTAAAATTAGCTTTTTTCGATTAACGATTAAACCGGTTAATTTCAGTCGATTAACCGATGTAACAGAATTTATAAGTTTTTGTTAGTTTTTTCGGGATGCATCGGTAACTTTTGTACGGCATGTGGCTGTTCACCCCAGATACGGCAGTTTTGCTTGTTTATATCCATTTAGCCAGAAATGAGCCTCATCGCTGAACACAATTTTTCGATAAAACAGTGGATTGCCATCGAGCTAAATTTTGATAATAAATTATAACGATTTGCAGTCCTTGCTCGTTTGTGAGTTTCTCCATGATGAAATGGCAGAGTATACACAATTACCAACCAATGCTGCCAGCCCGAAAAACTTAATTCATAAAAAATCACCCTTTAGTATTATAACATATTTTTTGTGTTTTTATACCCTTCACCACAGGTGGAAAAGGGTATATATAAGTTTGTCATTCCGTTTGTAATTTCTACAATATTGATCTTAGGCCCTGTAAAGTATATATATTTTGGGTCCTTATGAGGAGAGAAGTTGATTTAACGATATCCGTCCGTCTGTCCGTCTTACGTTTGATATGTGTTTTCCGGAGACTCCAGACATGATAGCGGCTAGGTTGTTTTACATTTATGTAACATATAGTCCACCATTTCTTGCTATTGAAATTCAGCCAGATTGGTCCAACAATGGCTGAGATATGACCAAAAAACCACGACTGCCTCTAATTTTTCCAAAAAATCCCTTGTGGTTGTTGTATTTTTATTACTTTTTTCTGTATATCTAGAGAACGGCAAGAGCCAAAGTTTTCAAATTTGGTACAAACATTAAGGTTATAAATACACACCATTCCACAAAATGTGGGCGGGATTGGAGAAGTGGGCGTGGTACCTTCCATACAAAAAGTATTAAAAATTGTATAAAAACCTGAATTTTTTGACTGTTATATGACCTATGGTTACGCCTTATATATCAAAAGATCGGAAATTTAATTAATAAAAAATATTTTCTGAAAAACTCGTGAAAATCGGTTCAGATACGAAAAAGTTATGACCAAAATATAAATTTTTTTTTTGGAAAATACCCATTTTCGGGAACCATAGATCTTCCAAGTCTTACAACCAAAATAAATGGCAAATTTCTTCTTTAACACGTCGGTATATTTTTTATTTTTTTTTTTCTCATTATTTTTTATTGAATCTTCATATTTTAAATATGAACTAACAATAATTAATCAAATCTTAACCTAATACGTTATTTTATGTCCTGCCAGTGCCAGACAAAAATTTTCTTCATCACGGGTTCTGTTCACTTATATAGGTGTTTATCGCTCATCTAATTGGGTAAGTGCTGCAGTGTCTCTTCTTCTTAAGCGAGTGTGGCCGCCATGGTTTAAAATATTTCGAGCTAGTGGATTTGGGTGTTGTTCAAGCCTTTTTAAATATTTTACTGCATATTTTGTAATCATAGTTTTTACTAAAGGAACATTGAGATCCTTGTGAATATTTGAGTTTTTAACATACCAAGGGGCAGCTGTGATTATTCGAAGAAGTTTATTTTGGCGCCTTTGAATTTTTTCAATATTAGAGGCCGAGGAAGTGCCCCATAGTTAAATACCGTAGCACCAGATTGGCTTTAAGATGGAGTTGTAAAGTAAAAGTTTGCAGTCGAGACTTAGGACAGAGTTTCTTCCAATAAGCCAATGAATTTGGATGGCTTTTAGTTTCATTTGAGATAATTTTGCCTCTATATGGCTTTTCCACGTTAAACGGCGATCTAGATGAATACCGAGGTATTTTACATGCGAATTTTGAGGCACTAAATGATTATTGATTTTAATAGGGGGGCATGTTTCCCGACGCAAGGTAAATGTTACATGTACGCATTTTTGCTCATTGACCTTTATCCTCCATTGCTTCAGCCACAGTTCGAGTTGAAATATATGATCCTGTAGGTATCGAGATGCTTCTTGACTGTTTTCGTGCACGCTTAGAAAAGCTGTGTCATCAGCAAATGTTGAAGTTTGGGTGTAGTTGTTTATTGGCCTATCCGAAGTATATATTAAGTATAAAAGTGGGCCTAGGATGCTTCCCTGAGGGACTCCAGCTTCAATTGGTTGAGGAGAGCTTAAATAATCACCTTCTTTAATAATAAACTATCGACCGACTAAGTAGCTTTCTAACAGCTTGTGTGTGTTTACTGGTAAGTTTAGCTTCAATTTATGTAATAAGCCTTCATGCCAGACTTTGTCAAAAGCTTGAGAAACATCGATGAAGAGAGCGGAACAATATTTTCTTTCTTCAAAGGCTTTTCTTATTGCGTTTACTATACGATGGGTTTGCTCAATTGTGCTGTGTTCTCTTCTAAAGCCGAATTGGTGGTTAGGAATACATCTGTTTTCATTTAGAATTGGGGTTAATTTTGACGCTAACAGCTTCTCAAACAGCTTTGATATATTTGAAAGTAAACTTATAGGCCTATATGACTCAACTTTTGTGTGATCCTTTCCTGGTTTAGGTATCATGATGACTAAGGAAACCTTCCACTTTTGAGGATAGTATTCCAGGCGTAAAATAGCATTAAAAATTAAAAGAATAATTCTCCTTGCTATGCTGGGTAGCTCCAAAAGCATTTTGTTGCTGATCTTATCAAAACCCGGAGCCTTCTTGGGGTTTAAATCACAAATAGCCTTTTCGATTTCTCTTATCTCAAATCTTAGGGGAACAGCTGCTCTAGCAGCAACAGGTGGTAACTCGACCGCCATATCGTGAGATATGTTAGGGGTAAATACGTGTTTTAAATGATTAACAAACAGATTTCCTTTTTCAACATCATTTCTTGCCCAACTTCCATTCAAGTTTCTTAATGGCGGATTAGCGACAACTGGCCTTTTGAGATTTCTAGCTGCACGCCATAATGAGTTGTCTGATTGTGGAGTTGCATCAAGTTCCTTAAGATATTTTTCCAGAGAAGCCGTTTTCTGAGTCTGCAGTAACTTTCTCAGCCTTTTTGTACAGTCTTTTAGTAAGTTCTTAAGTTGAGGGGATCTGTGCAATTGCCACTCTCTACGAGCTCTCCTTTTTTCAGACAAGAGACGCTCGACATCTGAGGAATATATTTTGTTATTTTTGGTTTTTTTGGGGGCAATCTGGAATGTTGAACAGCTAGTTTTAGAAAACTGTCAAAATTGACAATAGAGCGATCTATATACTCCGGTGTGCTAAGCGGAATATTTTCTGTGCAATGGGTACTAAGATATTTTTTATATTTTATCCAATTTATATGTGTAGCTGACGTCGCTATGTGACCAGAGGGAGATTCAATTCTATTGGTGTTTTTTATAGTAACAATTGTAGGTGAGTGATCAGAGGATAATTTTATGGAAGCTTCAACGTAAATCGTTTCTGTGGGGATGTTTTTAACCACGCCAAAATCGATGACATCTGGAATTTTTTGCGGATCAGTAGGCCAATATGTTGGTTGGCCGCTCGCGACAACATTTAAATTCATTTTAGAGATTGTATTAAACAAAACACGACCCTTTGGTGTTATAAGTCGTGACCCCCAGAAGGTATGTTTTGCGTTGTAATCGCCAGCAGCCAGGAAACAGGGCCCCAGTGACTTATAATATTTGTAATATTGGCTTTCTGATATTGCAAATCTAGGTGGTGAATATAGAGATGAAATAACTATGCTTCGATTTAGCTCTTCGACACAAATGTTCGTAGCTTGGAGATAATCTTCACGATGATCACACATTGGGTAGTGTTTAATTCGGTTTTTTATTAATATAGCAGAACCTCCACAAGCTCTATCTCGAGGGTCCTTGGTATCATATAGAGTATAACCATTAATTTTAAACGTATTTCTTGAGGTCAAATGAGTTTCAGAAACAATCATGACATCAATTTGTTTATTTTTAAGAAAGTATTCTAATTCATTTTTATGTTGGCGGATGCCGTTTGCGTTCCAAAAACAATTTTTTAAACAGTTCATGGCTTGTTAAGAACAGCTTGCAATAACATCGATTGCATTCTTAGAATTTCCTGTAACATATTACCCATTGTGTTTGTAAAATTATTTACTGTTTGCACTAATGTTTCCATGGTTTTTTCTAGACGACTTAGATTAGAAACTGGAGTTTCGTCATTACTTGACGAAGCGCCTTGCATTGGTACATTGTTTGATTTTAAAACGTTAGCATAAGAGGTTCTGTTACTACTAGGCTGCGGAGCCTGAAGATCATTACTGTTTACTTGATTCGTTACCTGCATTTGAGGGGGATTAGTTTTCGGTCCAACCGACTGCTTGACGATAGTATATACAGGGCATCCTCTATAATTGGCAGTGTGATTACCACCACAGTTGCTGCATTTTTTTACGTTGGGGTCGGTTTTAGACTTATCGCAAAGAACTGTACCGTGTAGCTCACCACATACTACGCAAACAGGGGGTAAATAGCAGTATGCCTTAGTATGGCCAAATTCTTGGCAGTTCAAACATTGAACGGGACCACCTCTTTTGTGCGGCTCCTCTATAGTTACCTTTCTGCACAGAATGTATTTTAAATCATAGATGAGATGCGTTTCATTTTTTTAAGCTTAACGTCGCCGGGTTCAAACTCTACTCGAAAAAGTGGTTGGGGAATTTTTTCTCTATTTTTAATGTTTACTACATGTTTTACCTTGAAGCCTTTTTCTTCTAGGAATGTTTTGACCTCTTCTGGGTCCACACATGAGTCAATACCCTTAATCACTACCTGAAGACCTTTACTGCTTTTCAGTTGGTATGTATAAAAGTTTTTTTTTTAGTGCTTCAAAGTTGTTTATTACTTTGCGAAAATCATTCTCATGATTGACTTGTATTTTAGTCTCGTTTATACTACCACGCTTGATAGCCGCTACGTAAAACGAATTTTCACCTATCACTGATATCAAACTCTTTATGAGCTCATTTGAATTTTGTTACCTAAGATATATCGGGGGAGGCTTTGACGATTTTATGACGTTTGGTGTTTCAGAGGATTCATCCTCCAGAATTGCAAAACGATTTTGAGTATTTCTTTTATCAAAAGTTGGTACTTTTGAGGCCGAAGCAACTGCTGCAGAGGTAGGGCTGCGTCCCCGTTTGATCACTGTTATGTACCTGTCCATACCAACTTGTACTGTAGGCTTTTGAGAAATTTTTCCTTGAGTTACTGAGTTGTCCATAGCGGCTGTTTTGGGGTTAACCGTATCATCACTTATTAAAGTTTTTTTTGGCTCTGCGGCAGCGCCTGCAGTTAACAAACTTGTTATTGTAATACGATCGACCGTATTTGTAAACAAAGAAGGTGAGAGGCAACGCGTTCGAGTAATAGGTTTAGACGTTAAGTAATTGCTATCATCGATTCTTTTTTTTGTTTCTACTTTTGTTTCGTCAACACTCACTGTAACATAAGCATTTCTTTCATTATGTTTAATTGTTTTTGCATTGTACGCATTCATAAGAGTTTTTTTTTTATTTTACAGTTTGTTTAATTGTGCTCTTCTTGTTATTTGTTGTTAAAAACCCCGATAATAAAAAAGAAGAATAAACAAAAACAAGAAATGTTTTTGCTTAAAATGTATGTTTGTATGTTTATGTATGTATGTTCATACATACATTTTTTTATTAAATTATAACTTTTATTATTTTAATTATTGACGTTTATGTTCACAAATTAACAATTATTTTTAAGCGTCCAATTCGCTGATATTATATTATTTATTTAATAAATAATATTATGATTTTATAACAACTTATTTAAGTATGTTAAAAGAAAACAAAAACCGTATGCCGAGCTAAAAAAAAACACGTCTGCATTCAACGAGCACTGTGATGCGAATCGGTTCAGAAATAGCAGAGTTATGACCAAAATACTGAAATCCCAAAAATTACTCTTTTTTCACCGAAGGTCCTGCACCCTATAAAGTATATCGTTACTTTAATATAGAAAAGCCCTAACTAACATTTTCCTTACTTTACAGGAGAAGGAAAAGACTTAATAAAAATTGTAGTATCGTAGTTGCGATTTTTTTTAAACGCAGTTTAAAAAAACGCAGTCCCGGGAAATCCCGGGAATTTCCATTATTTTATTTCCCGTTTTCCCGGGATTTTTCTTGCGGGATCCCGGGAAATAAAAAATTCCTCATAATTTCAGAAAATAGCTATTTATACTTTGAAATTTAGTTTTCTATTCTCTAAAAATTAGCATCTGTTGATGGGTTGTGGATTAGATCAATTGCAAGAAGTGAGTACATGTATTTAAATCAATGTCTCCTGATGCAATAAATCCACTAAAAGCAGAATGGGCAGTGCAACAGTTGATAATTATTACATTTAGTGAAGTGAAGAGTTAATAAAGTACATTAATTCAAAATAAAATGCTGGCAGTAAAGTTTCATTGTCCATGAACAAGTCTTAAAAATAGGAGATACCTAAACATATCGCTCCTTTATTGCAACATAGTCACAAAAACAAACTATATTGGCAAAATGCGATTAAAGTTTTAAAAATGTACCGATTTAAAGATATATTTTGCTATAACTTCGGTTCAGTTTGAGATATAATACGAGAAGGTATGAAGGAAAACTTTGCTAAAGTTACTTAAAATTTTGAGATATGACTATAATGCAATGAAGGAGCGATATGTTTATTAGGTGATAAACACAAATTTTCAATTTCAATTTGTGTTGGCTTATATACCCGTGAAGTGCGGGGAAACCGAAATAAAATAACATTTTGGAAACTCGTGTAAGATACTACAACATACAACTTGAAAAACATATTGTCCTAAAGATTACAAATGGACCTATTTAAATCAAAAGGTTTGGAAGAAGCAGTCCGGTTGATGCTATTTTTGCATCAACCTTGACAAACATTTGACTGATATAGACGTTATTTATAAAAAAAAAAAAATTGATTCTGATTGTGAATCCGAAGCATTCTACAACAGTGCACTTTTAACTATTTGTCCAACCTCGGTAAAAAATGAACGAAATTTTTTGGAAACATGATAATTAGTAAATAAAATCAGGAATATACTTTTTGACGACTTACAAAGCGCTTTGAGTGTGTCAGAAAGTTATTTCCTGAGCCATTAAAAAATGTTATATATTTCTTTAAAGTATTTTATCTATTTTATTAATTAACTTTTTGATTTCATATCTTGAGTACCTCAATTTTTATTTTGTTTTTATTATTGTTTTATGAATTATCCAGAGCATAATAATACTGAATAAAAGCATAATAATAGGGAATAAAGGCGTGAGGTAATAATAATTCAAGTTCCTATTTCAATCTTCAATTCATTTTTCAGTATTGATCCATTTCATTTACTTTCTTTGTAAACAAGTTCCCCTACGTTTTTTTTATAAAAGTATTTTTTCATTAATTAATACCAAAATTTACTTTGTATTATTTATATGGAGCGGGATCCCGGGATCCCGGGAAATTTAAAAAAATTTCCCGCTTTCCCGGGAATCGAAAAAGTCCGGGAAAAAAAAACTCTTTATCTGTGGCATTTTGACAAAACACCTTAATTTAAAAAGTTGAAAAAAATGTTGTTAATCATACGAATTTTCATTAAAAAATCATTTTTGTTTACGTTTTTAAAATTTTGTATTATAAACGAAATTTTTCTTTAATTTTGGTTTAATTTATTATTCAATAAAAATGATTTTTTTACCGAGGTTTTTTTAAAAACTTTTTTGCTATCTTATCTTGACTTAAGATGTTTTGTCAAAATGCCACAGATATGTATTACATATTTATGAATTATTTTTTTGTTTGCTTTTTTTAGTTCAAGAATTGTTATGTTTGTAATGTTATTGTTTAAGTAATAACTTTTTTACTAATAAACGCAAAATAATTAATAATTTATGCATTTGTATTTACTAAAATTCTTAATTTATGAAAAAACTTTATTAATCGGTTAACCGATCAAAAACAAAATTAACCGATTAAACCAAAACCTCGGTTAATTAATCGAGCGATTAACCGATTAAAGCAAAAGCCCGATTAAATGAATACCCTACTATTTAACAAGAGATCGAGCAACATCATTTACCCGCCAGTGCGAACAGCTTATATCAAATCTACTTTGCCATTTAATTTGTATTACAACAAAGCTACATTTTTCAAGTATTTATTGTTATATATAGCTTTACCGAACTACAGTAGAGTGCACCCCATGTACGTATACCGATACCAATATCGTTTGAAATTATTTTTTTTGCATAAAATACTACTATACGTATACCGTTTCCCTTAATATCGTATTATACCGGAATAATCGTTTCGGTATTAAAAAACAATATAATTTTTCAAATATAGAACAAATTAAGAGCTTAAACACTTGTGCTAATGGAAAATATGTTTATACCTGACGCTCTACGGTTGCAACACTGTTTTTGTTTTGTTACTTACTACGGTATTTTAACGCTGTACTAAAGGACCTTGAAATGCTTAAAATTACTAAAAATCAAGAGCTGTGATAAAAAAGTTAACAACGCCATTTATAAAAATATTATTAAAAAGTCATAATTTTACGAAACCTCTAATTGATTGTGCCACTTGTTGGTCGTCTACTTTTGTAGATGTAGATGATAAAATCAAAGAATTTTAAGAAAACGTATCAAAGGCTAATAATGATTTCTATATATGCGATGAATGGGTAAATATAACCCCGGGTCTCCACGTTGCAATATTTATTGCTAAGTACAAACAAAAACGTCGGCAGAACAATGACAGAACAATGGAGCAATAATTGCTGAATTTATTGCTGGAGAACACTTGAAATTGCTTTGCCATAAATTTGCAATTTTCTCCGCGACTAGTCGTATAAAGTTTTGTGGCTGTACATATTTATAACAAATGTTTTATGTTGTGTTTTGAAGTGGTTGTGAAATTTTCTTTTTTAAATTAATAAAATAATTAATTGTAATTGTCGTAGCTGTGTTTTGTATTACTTTTTTGTTTATTTGCGTTAAAAAAAGTTGAATTGTTCTATTGAAAAAATAAAATTATACAAAAAAATAAATTCGTCGTTTGCTTTTGTTGATCTTGACGTTTATTAAAAAATATAATATATAATAATATATTTATTGATTGCTTTTTTAATAAATAAACACACAAACAACCGTACAGAGAAATGAAATGTCAGATAAATTACAACTGATTTGACAGCATATTGCAATAATTGCTCAAGCAATAAGAAGAGCAATCATTGCGCAATGGATTGCCACTCATGGCAATATGCGGTCTATACGTCGCAAATTTTATGGAGCAATGAAATTTGACGTTTGCCGCAATAAATATTGCTACGTGGAGACCCGGGGTAAAAGATGCTGATGCGGCCAGCGAACATTGCCACGAAAATTCTTTAAGTATAACAGTTAACATTTGGAGACATCTTTGATGCCTGGTTTGCATGTAAAGTTGAACTATAGAAAATTAAAAGCTATTTTCATATAATTTATTTGAGGAAATTAAAAAGAAATATAAATTCTATTTGAGAATAAAGCCTTTCTAGGTGAATTGTTTTTGGATCCGCGTTGGAATGTTTTTTAAGAGGAATTTTGGCAATTCAAAATAGTTGCAACGATATCTTGATGAATATAATATAAGTTACAGTACAAAATCATCTTCAGACTGTATAGAAGCAATCCTGAAAAATATGAAAAAGGAAATTTGTCTTTAATGACAACAATATACGTGAATTACATACCATGTTCTTTTTACCCAAAATACATCATAACCCATCAAAAAGTCGATTTAAAATTTATTGTTATTTACGGCCTTTTAGATTTAAGCTGACAATATGTAATATGATATAAGTAGCAATATGCCAAAATCGACTTTTTGCGAAAAAGAACTTTTTTATTATTGAAAATGGTTCTTTAGGGTATCAGAAGCAACTTTTGTTCCGCGACTTTTTTATAATTCCGTTATTTACAAAATTACCGTTATTTTTAGGTTCTTGAAGAAAATCAAAATTTTGACCGTTAAATTTCCAGAATTCGACCAAATGTTGTTTGGCAACTTTATAAAGGGTGTTTTTTTAAGCTAGATAGAACTTTAAATTGTAAAAAGTAACACAAAAAATTAAATTTTGATGAAATATTTTTTTTTATCGTTTCAGTATACTCTGACAAATCGTCATGAATAGACTCACGCTTGAACAACGCTACGAAATTATTCAAATTTACTTTGAAAATCAGTCGTCGATTCGCGCAACTTATAGACGACTTCGTCATTTTTATGGCGTACATAATCGTCCATCTGAACAAGCCATTCGTCGAACTGTGGATAGATTTCGTACCACATACTCTCTAGAGGATGCACTAACACCAACACGTCGAAGGAATGTGCGTACTGAAGAGAATATCGCCGCTGTAAACGAAAGTGTGGAAGAAGATCCAAATTTATCGATTCGTCGTCGGTCGCAGGAATTGGGGCTCTGTCCGTCCACTACGTGGAAAATTTTGCGCAAAGATCTCGGCCTACACCCGTATAAGATCCAGCTGGTGCAGGAATTGAAGCCACGAGACCATTATATGCGTCGTTCTTTCGCCGATTGGGCTCTAGAGCAGTTGGCAACTGACCCGTTGTTTTATCGCAAAATTGTGTTCAGCGATGAGGCGCATTTTTGGCTTAACGGGTTTGTTAATAAGCAAAATTGGCATATGGAGCGAGACCAATCCACAAGAGACCCTATAGACTCCATTACATCCAGAAAAATGCACCGTTTGGTGCGGTTTTCACGCTGGTGGCATCATCGGACCTTATTTCTTCAAAAATGAGGCCGGAGCTCGCGTTACGGTCAATGGAGATCGTTACCGCACCATGATCAATGATTTTTTGTTTGAAAATATGGATGACATTGATCCGGAGGAGATGTGGTTTCAACAGGATGGCGCTACGTGCCATACGGCGAACGCAACCATCGACTTATTGAAATCAAAATTTGGCGATAAGTTGATTTCGAGAAATGGACCTGTCAATTGGCCTCCAAGGTCGTGGGATTTGACACCTCTCGATTATTTCCTGTGGGGCTACGTGAAGTCACTAGTTTATGCTGATAAACCAGCAACAATTGACGCCTTGGAGGCCAGCATTGTTCGTGTTATTCGTGACATACGGCCAGCAGTGCTCGAAAAAGTGGCCCAAAATTGGACGTCCAGAATGCGCTTCGTCAAGAACAGCCGCGGTGCCCATATGCCCGAAATCATTTTCAAATGTTAATGTCACGTATTGATCTTTCAAGTTCTATCGGGCTTAAAAAAACACCCTTTACAAAATCATATGGCGAGTACTTTTGCAGAACATATGAACTCAAAATATTTGCAAATACAGGGTGTTTTGATGCATTAAAAAAAAATGAATTTTACGCCATCTAGCGGCAATAATTTACATTTTTACAATGAAATAATTTGAGGAAGACAAGGTAATGACAACTTTTGAATATTATCAATTTTATTGAATTATGGAAAGTGAAGTAAACGACTGTTGACGTTTATTTTTTCGTCTGTTTTTTATTTAGTAAATCATTTGAGAACAGATAATAAGAGATTGATAACACAGCCCCACAAAAAATAAAAAAAATTATGACCCAGAAACTAATCCTTATGTATTTTGACCTTCTGAATTCGATTCCGTCATTAGAAATGAATTCAATTGTTGGGTTTTTCTGTAATTTACAAGGACAGTCCACAAAGTGAACCTACCCGGTTTCTTTGTAAATTTGAGTTATTGTTAGTTAAAATTTTTTAAAATTTTATTTCTTTATGTAAGGTCAAGTCTGCTTTATTACGAAGAAAATAAGAGGAGTTTTAATAAAATCTATCAAAAATTTTAAAAGTAACATGCATTTAAACAAACGCTTGTTAACATAGTCAAATTTACAAATTAGGTAAGTTCACTTTGCGAACTTTCCTTGTAAATTCAATGAAAACCCAACTATATAATTCAATTCTTATGGCGGCATCGCATTTAGGAGGTCATAAAACATTAGGATTGGTGGGTCTGGTTTCTGGGTCAGAACCTTTTTATATTTTTGTGAGGCTGTGTAATTAATAAGCACGCAAAGGTGACGGTTTAAATATCTACTGCCGCTTTATCACAATAGTAAATGAAATATAAGTATATTTACTTATCACATGGAAAGGAATTTTGTTTCCCAAAGTGAAAACAGTGTCTATGTTCTTAATAACTAATGTATAACTAATTTCGGTAGCATAAATTTACGTTTTTTTTAAATTCACCCTGCTTTTCAATCAATTAATAAAATTTGTCGAAAATAGACTGTACTGTTTGTAATACGGCACAAATTAGGCTGAATATTATGCCTTGGGAGACAACATAGTTGTTAATGACTAAAATTCTGCTGTGGTACTTGAAGATAACACTCCTACTTCAAAAGTTATAAGTGATAGAAGGTCAAAAAACCCCATTTTTTTCGCCTTTTTGTACATTTTCCTAATTTTCTTGTAAACGAAAAATGCGATCGCCACGCACCACCGCAGAATTTTAGATTTTGATGTCATTAACAACTGTGTTGCATGGCAAGCCATAATATTTAGCCCAATTTGTGCCGCGCTAAATGTTAGAAGTAGTATTTTCTTACTTCCAAGTTTTATTGTTGCCACTTTGTTTTTTTCAGTGAATTATTCCAACAAAAACCAAAAATGGAAGATTACTACCCAAACTAACTATTCAACACATAAAAACATTGATTTTGTAGCTATGCGTTAAATTCATAAAAAGTCAAAAAAAATCCAAGTTTTAAGGGCCACCTTAAATATCCATTTTAGGACAAGTGAGGGGCACTCTAATAAGCAAGTAGGGTACTTGACTCTACCCCCGAAGTATAAAAAATCATTCGGCATTCATAGCTTGAAAATGAAAAAGTTAATTTTTTTTGGCATATTGCTAGATATAAGACCGAATTTTAATTGTTAAAAAAAAATTTTACTTTTTTTGAACTATCGTATAAAAGTTTTTTAAAATTGTCCAGTTCTTATGTTATGTAACTCTCGCGTTGAGAAACTTTTCGATTGAAAGGTGAGAAATAAATCAAAAATGCCATATATGGAAACAAGCAACTGTTTTTCTCACTTAACTGCGTCTGTAACATTTTTGGAGGGAAATAGTTGTCACGCAGGGAAATTACTGTGAGAAAGTTCCCGCTTTGAACTTTGAAATAAACTCATGGGATCACACGATTGCCGCAAATGCACCAATATGACACAATTTTGATTGTGCTTTATTGACGCACAATAATAAAATTGCGACAATCAAATATTCTGAAATCACACGATTGCCCCGTTTTTTTTACAAATTTAATTGCTGCTAGTTGGTACAAAGCGAAATGGTACAATTATTGCCGAAGCACAGTCACACGATTGCTCGTACTTGTGCCAAAACTACGAAAACAGCGGTTGTGGAAGATTTTTTATTTGTTTGGAAGTTCTAGTTGGTTTGTTCATTAAAAAAAAAGAAAATTGTATCATATTGTTACGTTACTGCCTTTCAATAACGTTTTGGTTTATTTCCTTTATAATAAACCGTTTCGAGTTCTTTATTGCAACTTTAATAAAATAAATAAAACACAAACACTTTTAACACTGTTTACAATTAACACAACTTTATTTAGTACAAAGTCTTTTTAACAACCGTAATTTATAGCTTTTATTCACAACCAACTATAATTTTCTCAGCGTTATACGTTATTGACAAAGTCTCAACTTAGAAAGTTTCTCGTTTGTTATTCTAGAATTCTCTTGAATTTCGGCTAATATGGTGCTCGTCTTCTCTTCCATTTTTCTAGAATTTTCATCAATCTTTCTAGAAGTTTCAGCCAAGATATCGCTCGAATTTTCTTTTATCATCTGTACCATGCTTTTGGAATTATCGTCCATTTTTCTAGAATTCTTAGAATTTTCCTCCGACAATTTTTCCATTTTTGCCATCATAGCAGCAAACATTGTGTTAAAATCCATACTGCTAGCAACTGCACGAGTACATACCTCTATTTCTTCCTTGTCCTCAAATTCGTGGCTAACAATGTCAGTATTGCGTCGCTCGAATTCATCTATCTATTAGTCTCTTCTGCAGCTCTGCTTTATTACCTGCAGTTGGCAGATCCAACTTGCTCAACTCTTTCTTGAGCTGTTCCACTTTAAGTTCTTCAAATTTCATTGTTGTCTATTTTTTTTTATTTTTATTAATTAATTCATTTTTTTTTTTTTATTATGTTATTTTTTTCACTTTTATTTATTTTATTTTTGCAATCCCACTTCTGACACCAATTGTTACGTTACTGCCTTTCAATAACGTTTTGGTTTATTTCCTTTATAATAAACCGTTTCGAGTTCTTTATTGCAACTTTAATAAAATAAATAAAACACAAGCACTTTAAACACTATTTACAATTTACTCAACTCTATTTAGTACTAAGTCTTTTTAACAACCATAATTTATAGCTTTTATTCACAACCAACTATAATTTTCTCAGCGTTATACGTTATTGACAAAGTCTGAACTTAGAATGATTTTATTACGCTAGTCGCCGCTAGTATTTATGCAGCAATTTGGTTGTCTAGAACATTCGAAATGTTTTTCGAAGGTTCGAGGCTTAACTATTCACCACACTTTAATTTGATTTATGGTAGCGCTAATGTTTACATAATTTTACCTCTTATACTGAAGCTTTTTGAACGGACATTTCTAGGTCTTTCTGCACATTGGGATTGAAGTGTACTAAATTAAAAAAAAATTTTAATAACAATGTAAACTAATAAAATTACTAATAAATACAAGTTAACTAATAAATACAAGATAACTAATAAATTCAACTCATTCTTAACTAATATTTTCAACTTATTCTTAACTAAAGTAACAATATGTACATACATACATATATATACTTAAACAAATTTTTGTTAAATAGTTTTGTTTAACATTTTTTAAGAAAAATATAGAAATTCTAAAAACTAAACAAAGTTAAATTCTATTTTCAAATATATCAAGAAATAGAGGATATTTCTTTTAAAATTTTTATGGCCAATTTCACCAATTCTATTTAAATATCAATTCATATTTCAATACAATTTTTCATATAATTTTATTTTTATTTGACATTAAAAACGAATACAAAAAAGTAAATTTATTAAAAAAACAAATATTTGATTGCCGCACAAGTACACAATAAATATTGGTACATTTTTGTTATTTTTATTGACGCGCGGTTGCAAATCAAGTAGTCACACGATTGCCGCACCAGGGTTGAATTTTATTGGCAAAAGAAAGCACAATATTGTCCTCGATTGGTACATAAGCCATTTCAAAAAATTTAAACATTGATGCATTGGGGCAATCGTGTGATCCCAGCTTAAATATCATATTAAAAATACAAAATGTAGATAATATTAAAAATAATATTTTGCTCATGGCACATTTTTTCGTTGTTTAATTATCTGCTTTAACATTTTTATAAAATATACGAATGTTTTCAAAGCTCGTTTGCAAAGAACAAAAATTAAAGTCGCACATTATTTAGTATAACCGACGCCGTCGTTGAAAATTTTTGAATTTGAGTACATTTTGGTCGCCGTCAACGATATGTTCGTTCTCAACGTCTACAACGTCACATTGGCTTTGAGTGCAATGTTATGTTATTTATAACGTAACAACGTAATCTCTTTTCATAGTTTTTGACATGAGTTACAGACACACTTATTTCTCAATTTTTGAGAAACAATGGAATATTTTGTTTCAAATCATATCGATGCGATAAGTTCTCACTAAAGTTACAGAACATTGATACAGTTGAAACTTTAACACTGTCTAGTTATTTGAATTTTGGTTTCTGGCAACCCTAAATATAGCTGAACTTGGTAAAATTTTGACCGTAAATTTTATAAAAACGTGTGAAATTCTGTACTAAAATTCTTTAACATTTTAACGACAAAAATGTATCGTTAAGTAGTCAAAATTCGTTAGTTAACGATAATTGTCGCTAAGAGTAAAATATTAACAATTTGTGGCGGTAAACGATATCGGTAGCTAACGTCACAAAAAAAGTTGTTGTTACAAAATAACGACTATAAGTGAATTTCCAAAAGTGCTTAGGTCCTACAATAGAAAGTGTTCAGAAGACACAAAAACTGAGTATATCTTAAACCACTTGACTTTTTAAAGCAGAGTTTTTTCCTAAAATTGAAAGCAATGGTTTTTGTTACTATAGTAAAAAGAAAAAATAATAACAAAGTTGAATCTTTAGTGAAAGAAATTTATTGAGACCTACAAATATTCAGAAAATCTATCACTTTTATATATATAAGTTGCATAAGATAAGAGTAACCCCTATGAAGATGAGTTTTTTAACTCGAATATTTTAATAAAACGAAAGCTTTTTGTTATAAACGAACAATAAGAAAATGTCGGTACTTTTGTATCTGCTTATTATGATTAGAAATTAGAAAAACATATGTATGTATATTTATTAAATAACAAAAACGAAAATAATTTATCAAGCTAAACATATTGTTACGAAAGTAACTTTAGTTAAGAATTAGTTGTAATTATTGGTTAATTATTGTTGGTTATCTTGTATTTATTAATTATCTTGTATTCATAAGTAATTTTATTAGTTTACATCGTTTTTGTTATAATTTAGTACACTTCAATCCCAATGTGCAGAAAGCCCTAGAAATGACCGTTAAAAAAGCTTCAGTATAAGAGGTAAAATTATGTAAACATAAGTGCTACCATAAATCAAATTAAAGTGTGGTGAATAGAAAAGCCTCGAACCTTCGAAAAACATTTCGAATGTTCTAGACAACCAAATTGCAGTATAAATACTAGCGGCGAGTAGCAGAACAAGATCATTCTAAGTTCAGACTTTGTCAATAACGTATAACGCTGAGAAAATTTATAGTTGGTTGTGAATAAAAGCTATAAATTACGGTTGTTAAAAAGACTTTGTACTAAATAAAGTTGTGTTAATTGTAAACAGTGTTAAAAGTGTTTGTGTTTTATTTATTTTATTAAAGGAAATAAACCAAAACGTTATTGAAAAGCAGTAACGTAACAATATGAACTCGAAATCTTCTTTTACATATGATTGTGAATACATGTCGGTTGGCGATTGCAATATGTCTTCATGGAAACCGGCAATCTAGATATCATTATCCTCCGATCTGCTGGATTCACTCATTTTGAAATATGTAATTGTAATTAGCAAGTAAGAAAGTATATTCGCTTGACCATATGATACTCTACACCACAGTATATAAGAACACATTTTTGCAAGTTTACCCTCTTTGGGACCCATGGGAATTCATGAACCCACCAGAAACGAATTATATGTTAAGACTTTAAGATTCGTGTGAACGAATATTGTTTTGATAAATACATCTTTATGGAATTTGTTTGCCTTAAAGTGATTTCAGGGCGAGGGCTTATATGGGACATATGGTTCATTTTGGACCCATCAGCACAACATTTTGTTATGTAATAGCAGCTATCGTCAAAGTCATTTTCGCCAATTTGTATGTTAATACCAACATTTAAAAGGTAGTTATGGCATTAACAGCTATTTTCGGGAGTAGTATTTGTTGGGAGCTATGATCAAATATGGACCGATTCCAATAAAATTTAAAGGTGCTTTTGATTGCAATAAAATTAGTTTGGACCAGATTTAATCTTAATACCAACATAATAATATGGCTTATGGGCACAACTGTTTTTTTCAATTAGGATATACATATACATATGTACTTGACAGTGGCAGACATATAAAAAACGAAGTTGCAAACAAAACAAGCTATGTATAATTGATTCAAATCCATTAACAACTTTTGATTTTATTCACAAAAGACGAAACATTTTAATTCATTTAAGAATTTCATAAAACGCAATATTTGTATGGGAACCCCTCTAAGAAATAGAGATAAAGGGAAAGTATGTTTCGAGAAAATGTTAAGGACAAAAACTAATTCAGGTCGGTTAACATTTTATTCCCCTAGGGGCTACTTGTCAGTTATCGGGCTTTTTCTTCAATATATTTTTAGTCTGTATTAAAAATTTTGTATCGGACCCCCCTAAATGAATGGAGATAGCAATAGCAGGTAGGTGTGTTAGAAATAAATGATTTAGATGAAAAATAAAGTGGGGTTGGTCATACATTTGACACATCTAGGGGCATCCTAGGCACTAAAGGGGCCAAATTTAAGAATTTTATTAAACCGCTATATTTGTTTGGTTGAAATTCTTAAATTTGGCCCCTGTAGTGCCTAGGATGTTTTGTTTGCAACTTCGTTTTTTATATGTCTGCAAAAAACTAGAAGCATAGCTGCATTTTCCAATTTTTGATAAATTTTTAAAAAACAAACATTTTAAAATGCTGCTTAAATATCATTTTTTTTTGCCAAAAAAAAAAAATTATGTTTCTAAAACGACTGCGCATAGTTATTAGAAAAAGGTAAACCTTTGCTTAAAGGTCTTTTTATTGCGGGATTTCAGATTTTTTTAGTACTTGCAATAACTAAACAGTTTTTGAGTGAAGCGAATATAGTGTTACGAAAGTAACTTTAGTTAAGCATTAGTTGTAATTATTATTTAAGAATAAGTTGTATTTATTAGTTATCTTGTAACCCAGCCTGTACTGCGACTTGTATCAGTGCAGCCGGTCACAAGCCCGGGTAATTGGGGAGTGTTGGAGGTAAAGGATAAGCCGATCCTCTGTAAAATTATTACGCGACCGACCACTCAGCGGGATATCTGGGCTTAACATCTTTTGTACGGGGGAAATACCGACAAATAAGTAACAAGATCCATGGCATGTTTGGATACCATAGGATCCTCCAACATCACACACTTAAAGGTAGCAGCCCTACCACCAAACTATGCAGTTATGGGTTAATCACAAATGGAAAAACAAAACGAACAGGAAACTCAGATGACGACACAAGCTTTGTTAATAGGACACGATTTGCTCAATGGAAAGTAAGAACTTTGCATCAACCTGGAAAACTGGCCATGTTAGCTAAAGAGTGCGAGAGACTGCGTATAGACGTTATTGGTCTAAGTGAAGTAAGGTGGAATGGGTCTGGCGAGGTAGGGAGCAAAAAAGGGGGTGTATTGATGTACTCTGGCATGTCTAATGAAGAGGATCCCCATATACGAGGTGTTGCTGTCTATGTAAGACAGAAATTGCAACAATCAATAATAAGTTGGAAGGCGTTATCAGAACGTATCATTACCGTTCGTTTTCGTACTAAAATTTTCTCAGTAATACAATGTTATGCCCCTACTGAAGACAGTATTTTAGAAGACAAAGAAGCATTTTACAATCTGCTCGAAAAGACGCTACAAGATACACCGCGGAGCGATGTTAAGTTACTAATGGGGGATTTAAATGCCCAAATAGGTGATAATAATACGGGGTTTGAATCAATAATGGGCAGGCATGCATTAGGTACATGTAATGAAAATGGTGAACTTTGCTTGGAGACCTGTTTGAACCACGATCTTAAAGTAGGAGGGTCAATATTTCCCCACAAAACGAATAACAAAACAACATGGAAGGCTCCACGTAACTACGAAACACAAATAGATCACATATGCATTTCCAGGGAATGGTGTAATCTGCTATGCGACGTCCGTAACAAGAGGAGCGGAGAAATTGGTAGTGACCATTACTTAGTAGTTGCCGAGATGAAATTGAAATTGGCCCAAAAGGTGTAATACCACTCAAACCAGAAGGACATACAACACTCAGAAGTTGAAAGCTGCTGCTGTCAAACCCCGTTTCGTAGAGGGTATAAACAACATTA
The DNA here is from genome assembly GCA_963931875.1 of Pollenia griseotomentosa. NCBI lineage: Eukaryota > Metazoa > Arthropoda > Insecta > Diptera > Polleniidae > Pollenia > Pollenia griseotomentosa. Next base: position 149,761,645 of record OZ007560.1, on the reverse strand, counting down.
ACACGAGTAATAATACAAATTATGGCAACGGCAACGTTTCTGCTGACAACCTATGGTCAGCTTTAAAAATAAGACTCCAAAATCTATGCAAAGACACTCTCGGTTTCCGCTCATCCGAACAAAAGGCATGGATGTCTAACGATGCTTGGGATTTCATAGAAAGAAGACGAACAATCAAACTAGCGATGTTAGGCGAGAATGATCCCCAACGTAAAGAGGAATATACCATGGAGTATAGGGAAACATGCAAACTCATCAAACGACAAGTGAAAAAAGATAAGAGGCAATTTTATGAAAATATTGGCAGAGAGGCACAGCATCCGAAAAAGGAGATATGAAGGAACTTTTTAAGTTAACCCGAACACTTTCTGGCTGCAGCGGTAATATTAATGGTAGCTCTCCTGTCATAGATGGTGATAGTGGTGAAACCATGACTTCCAAGCTAGAGCAATTACATGTTTGGAGAAAACATTTCGAAAAAACTTTGAACATAATGCACAATGAATCGGACAGTTTTACAATACGAAGACGTTTAAACCCTAACGGAAATATAAACACCAACCCCCTACTGTTAGCGAAATCTGTGCAGCAATTAGAAATATGAAATGCGGAAAAGCGGCGGGTAACGATAATTTACCAATATAATGTTTCAAAGCTAATCCCATTGCAATGGCAGAAATCTTGCGCCCAATCTACGAACTAGTCTGGACTACTGAAGATTTTCCTTCCGACTGGAAAGAGGCCATAATTATTAAAATCCCGAAAAAAGGTGATAAGAAGATTTGCAATAACTGGCGTGGTATCTCGTTATTGCCGGCAGTTTTTAAAATATTTAACCAAATCATACTACACAGAATAGCAGAAGCTCTAGATAAAAACATCCGAAACACCCAAGCGGGCTTTCGTCCTGGTAGGTCATGCATAGACCAAATCAATACGGTACGAATCTTAATTCAACAGGTAGCAGAATTTAATGCAACTGTGTACTTGACCGTTTTTGATTACGAAAAAGCCTTTGATGCTCTGAAGAGAGAATTTATTTGGATGGCGCTAGATGCAAGGGGTATTCCTCAAAAGTTAATAAACATTCTTAGGCATAGCTACGAAGGTTCTACGTGTAGGGTTTTACATGATGGCACGTTAAGCGATAGCTTTGAAACAAAGAGTGGTGTACGACAAGGGTGCGCTCTCTCACCGCTTTTATTTATAACTGTGATGGATGTAATATTCGACGCTGTTGATACATTATCAATGGGACTGAATTGGGGTATGTGCAACAAATTAGCGCATCTAGAGTATGCCGACGATGCAGTCCTTCTGTCCAACAAAAACTCAGAAATGCAATCCCTTTTAACATCCCTTACGGAGGAATCAAATAAAGTAGGACTTAAAGCCAATATTAACAAAACCAAAACTATGAGAATTAATGCGGTAAACACATCCCAGTTCGCAGTCAATCAGCAGGAGATCAGTGAAGTAACCAGTTTTGAGTATCTCGGCAGCATTATAAGCACTAATGGGGGAACAATACTTGACGAAGAAAGCCGACTAAAGAAAGCTAAAGGCAGGTTCGCAATGCTATTTAAGGTATGGAGGTCAAACACAATTAACACAGCAACGAAGATAAGAATATTTGACGCCTGCGTAAAATCCATCCTTTTATATGGATGTGAAACATAGTTTCTCACAAACGATCTATCTCAGAAATTACAGACATTCATCAATAGATGTCTTCGCAATATTTTAAGAATATGGTGGCCTCAAATAATAACTAACGAAAATCTGCTACTAAGAACTAATCAAATAAAGATTGAAAGCGAAATAAAGAAACGTAAATATGGATGGCAGAAAGATCCGAGGTCCCACATGCAGCACTTGAGTGGAACCCACAGGGGTATCGAAGCGTCGGCCGACCGAAAACATCTTGGAGGAATACAGTGGCCAAGGAGACAAGTAAATCCTACAACCAGTTGCGATACATAGCTAGGGAGAGGGAAGACTGGAAGATATATGTAAAAAAACATTTGTAAAAAGACTAAGTTCTAATTAAAATATGTTAATGAATTGTAATTAATGAACATGTCTTAATATAATAATATTAGTTATCTTGTATTTATTAGTTGTCTTGTATTCATAAGTAATTTTAATAGTTTACATTGTTATTAAAAAATGCTCTAGATGTTTAAAAATCCGTTAAAAAAAGCTATAGGATAAGTGATGCAACTATTTAACCATAGATGTCGTTAATAATAACATAGTAGACTTTAAGTTTAAAATTCATAACATAATCAATTTATTAGTATAGTAGTTAACATTAAATAGTAAAAGCTCGAACATACGGGAAACGTTCTGGAGCTTTCTAGATAAATGTTATTGAGTATAAATACTTGCGAAAAGACGTTGCCAAATGAGTTTTACTTTAAACGTTTAAGTGTGCAGATCATTAATAGAGGTCGCAATAATAAATTACGGTTGTTAAAGTGACTAAGTTCTTAATAAATAAGTGTTAGACATTAAAGTGTTGTGTTTATTTATTTTATTTAAGTTGCAAGAAAATAACTCGAAACGGTTTATTGTAAAGGAAATAAACCAAAACGTTATAAAAAGGAAGTAACGTAACAATATGTTGTGCAACCTCCTCCATTTTCGAAATAACGGTACATCTCGAAAACAAGAGCTAACCTAAAAAAACGGTTAACACCATTGGATTCAGCGTACCAGAATTATGTTAAAACCCCATGTGCCCGGCTTGTCTAAAGAAATGTGTCCAATTCTAGCAGAGTGATATTAAAAAAATTTTTCTTTTGCCTGCCATGCTGAACAAACTTCTTAATTTTCTAATTAAACCAGTTTTGCCACATTGTGTGTAATTACCCGAATTTGGCGTGGGTAATTAAGTTCAGGGGTCTAGTCACCGCATACGATATCGAGCGAAATTGATCGCAATTTTTTAGTTTGATATCATGACACTCGATATCGAATGAAATGTTTCTCAATTTGAGATGATAGCAGTCGATATCGAGTAACATTAACATTACATTTCTTGAGTTTTCATTCGATTCCTCAGTGTCTATTGTATGCAGAAAAATACGAAAGTTTACTAGATACTTAAGTTTACCCGAAATCGAATGCGGTGATTAGACCCCAGGTGTGGTTTGTAATTCATTTGTTTTAAACAAATAAAATAAAGATTTAATTTTAGCTATGAAGTTTATTCAACTTAAGATATTATTGTGGAGGGTATAAAAAGAATCTTAATAATGCAAAAATTGGATGTTAAATCATAAACGGATCCACTTACTTCTGTTCGCGACGCTTAGCTTCGTCAGCACGTTGAGCCTTTTTCTTCTCTAATTCCACGAGATCCAATTCTTCTTCATTTACTGTCATTAGACGTTCCTGGCGCAAACGTTGCTTTTCTTTAGTTTCATCGTCAATAGGATCCTCCAATGGTCTAGGAGCCGAGAATTTTCTACTTGGGCGATTTGGGTCCAATTCGGGATCTTAAAAAAGTTATTATTAATAAATTAAATTAATTATTAAATTTTATCTTATAGAGAACAACACAATAAATAAAATAATAATTGAAATATTAAAGTGCTTATTATAAAATTAATCAATAAAATAAAAGAAACAAAAAACGAAAATATGGAATATGAATCAGTACTTACTCTTTTCTCATAACTGAACACAATGTTATGAAAATGGTTCGGGATCTAGATCGTGGCTATTTGCAGATACAAATCTTAACGACCGTCTTTAGCGTTGGATTTGCAAGTGATTAAGGAATTATTTCAAAAAATATTAATTACTAAAAATAAACATATCTACAAATTATCTATAAATTAAAAATTAATAAGTAATCAAGAAAATTATTAAGCATCTTTGAAATATATATGTAAGCATTATTAATTATTTAATGAAAAAAAATGCATTGTTATTTCATTCGTTATTTTATACAGATTTCAGATCGTTTAAAAAAATACACACATAATTTTTTTTCGATATTCCCATGTTTTTTTTTTTTGGAGGAAGATATTTAAGCAAATTCATTTGAGTATATCAGGTCTAAAAAAGCTTATGATTTAAAAAAAATTATAATGAAATAAAGCAAAAACCTTTTTGAGTAAAACTAATCAAAATGTTAGATGGGATGTGCGTTTTTATACAATTGAACCATGAATAAAATTTTGTGCTTAAAGGTGGAGGTCTACACTACGCGTTCTACGCGTTAAATATTTTCTTGAATAGTTTGTAAACTTGGCATTGCTGTTAAATGGATTGTAGTAGAAATTAAGGTGAATTTATTTTAAGAAATTTTTTGCTGATATCTTTCAGCTTGAAATCGGAAGTTTAAACATTTCTGTTTCTTAAAATGAAAAATGACTGAGTTGGACAATAAATCAAACATCATGTGCTCGAGTAAAATTCATTAATATGTACATACTACCTACAATACTTTTTTAGTTATTTGACAAACCCAGCAATAACTTTACTTTTGCCTCTCATACTCGACATGTTTTTTACATCTGACTTGTCAACTCAAATGTTATTCTGCAGTCTATTAAAATTTTTGTTTTAGTCTGAGTTCATACGGCTCTTTCTTTATTGAAAAGATTCTTCCTTTTTCTTCTTTGAACATGAATTGGTGTTCAAATGATTCATGTCATGTCGACGCCATGTTTCTTATTTTGTATAGTCGTGCGTATGAAAACAAAACAAAATTAAACAACGAATAATAAAGCAAAACGTAAAGACAGTACAGGCATGTGTGTACACGTTTCTTTTCCCCTCGCCCCTCTCGCCTATAAAGTAGCAATCTTTTCAATAAAGAAAGAGCCGTATGAACTCAGACTTACAGAAAGTTTATAATATTCGGTCGCACATGTAGAGGTTAATTGTTTCTGACATAAGGTCTGTTTTTTTTCGTTCTGTTTCCTGTTTCCTCAGGGCATAGATTTCTGACAACATATTTTTTTCACAATTAAAACAGCTTATTTCAGATGGTTTGTCAGAAGAAAACAGAGTATGCTCTTATTGAAATTTGCGTCTGACTTTTACAAAAGCTATGTTACAAAGGTAACACACGACATGAATGTATTTTGCAGTGGAAATTTGACAAGTCAGATGTAAAAACATGTCAGGTCCTGCAGGCTTTACATATTACATACCTGTTTAACAATTTCTTAAATACATTATCTTTCATACCATATCGCTACAGGCAGCATTACATTACACCAATTCATAAAGTACTTTCTCGAAATTCACAGAGTAATTCGAATATGCAAAAGAAGAAAGATTCAAGTTCAAATCAAAACTGAGGCTGTACATTTTTTTACATTTTATTTTTTAACTGTTCATTAAATGCGTATTTCCATTCTAATGATTTATTGTATTCGGAAATTAAGTAGCGCTTAACGAAATTCCTTATTTTAATTATGTTACTTGGTAAAAATAGTTTTTGCTAAAAAAAAAAATTCGCGTTTTCTTTTATATTGGTAATAAATTGCTTAAAATTGAGAGCCTTATCCCGGCTGGAGAAGCGAATGCAAAGTTCAGTTTATCAAATTGTGCTTAAATGTGTTAAGCCGAAACGTTTATGAAACTCCCAAAATTTCGTGGAAGTTTTTAAATATTATTCCTGGATTTTTCTTTCAAATAGGAATCTTACATGTGTTCTATAAGTGGAAAAGGCATAATAACATTTAATATCCCACAAACACATACATACTTTTAATATATGTACATGTGTATATAAATATACATATGTCTGTGTGTTTGTTTCAAATTTTTAAAATAAATTTTGCAAAATATTTAAATTTTATTTACAGGAAAGAAAAGATTGCCAAATTATTGACGTCACATATTCCGCACAAGAGCATTAATTTCGATTAAAAAGTATTCGATTCTTCATGTTTCTCCTAACATCGTAGTAGTTTGCAAAAACAAAAATTATAAAATGAAAATATAATATATTAATTAATATTGTTTTTGCGAAATATCAAGACCACAACTGTGTCTCATCAAAATTAATGTCCATTCCTTGCCCCGCATGATAGACGTTCCAATCTTTTCATCATCACATTTGACAGAGATTAATATACAATTCATTGAAATCTTTCGCATGTCCACGAGCGAGGGGTTTCATGTCCTCATCGAAAATCGTATATATGTCAATGCCAACGGGCGTCAAAACGGGTGGAAAAAATATGGGTCAAGGCCATTTTATCTTTATCTAGCATTTGTCTATGCAATACGATCATTAAATTTGTACTCTGATACTTTCGCCCATACTCATATTCATAATCAGTTTAAAGATTTTATTCTCAATCATAAGAATGGCCAATGGCGATTTAGAAAAATAAAAACTATTTAACATCTGTTTGTACTCAATTGGATTTTTGTTATTACAATCATTTGCTAGTAAACGAATGTGAAAGTCCCTTACCGACACCTACTAATCTCACCTCCCTCCAACCCAAAACCATGTGAATTTAAGAACTAAAATTAGTAAAACACAATTCGCAAGTTTTCGATTTTCTTGTTTTCATTTAATTATTTTTTTTTTTTGTTTTTCTTTTAATTAATCGTTTTGTTTCAACAATATTATAGTGTTTATTAAAATAAAAAAATAATATAAAAATAAATTTATTTTCACAGACATTTCTTTGGCATTAGTAATATTTTCAGTTTCATTTTCTTAATTTACTAAAATGGATACATTATTTTTGAATTAAATAGATGTTTCAAAATTAAGATTTAAATTTTGTAAAAATATCTAACAATTTATGTAAATAAATAAAACAAAAGCAACTAAAAAAATGACAATATCTTGTAAAAAAAATTTAATTCAAATTAATAAAAAAGTCACGCGTGTTTTAAAGAAGTGATCGTGCATCTTTATCTGTGTGTGGAAAGTGTATGTGCTGTAAGTATCGTGTGGCATGATCGAACGTCTGTTACAATAGATTTTCGATTTATTCTTTCGCTGTATGAACTAAAGCATACAATATTTAGAACATTCAATTTAACAAACAAACAAACAAATAAGTACAATTTTTTTTGAAAAACATTCGTTATTTTGTTTTAATTGAATAACGATCTGACTCGATTATACGTATTTTAGAGCATGAGTTTCAATGGTTCTGACAAAAAATGTTCTGATAGAATTCGTTCATTCGTTTTGTTGTTTTATTTTTTAACATACACTTATTTAAACACACATACATTTAGGCCTCAACCTCAGCAGCACATACTGCAAAGAATCATTGAATCATAGAAAGAAAAACACATAAATGTTAGCAAATTATGAATAAATTAATTTAACAAAACAAAAACAATTTCATTAAAATGTTTTCGAATGCATGACAAGATGAACCACAATATTAAACAATTCAAAACAAAATGTTAGTCACAGATGTTGACAATGTTTTCTCTTTTTATTATGTATGTTTGCATGAAAAATGGGTCTCCAACAATAAAAATTTTGATCGTCGTTTTGCATTTCTCTGTTTGCTGTAAACGTATGTATGTGCCGGTTCACACAAGTCAAGTTTGACTTGTCAAGTCTTGAGTTTTTAGGAGAGAGGGGAAAAGAAATGGCATTCTCTTTTCCCTTCTCTCCTAAAAGCTCAAGACTTGGCGAGTCAAACTTGACGTGTGTGAACCGGCACTATGCGTGTATAACAACAGGAATCCTACACTGATATTAATCCATGCTTCATTTTACGAAAGAAATTTTGTAGCCCCTTTTATTTCGTATTTTGTATTTACAAAAGTTTCCTACAATAGTGTATTAACTCGAAATTTTTATTTTTTCACTTTTCCGAAAAAATCGACTCGTAATATTCATATCTGTTATATCGTGCATTTTGTCTTAAAAATAATTTTGCATATGCCTTTAAATTAATACAGTATTGTTGAACAAGTGCGATATGATTCCAAAAATTTGAACAAATTTTACAGGAGAAACAAAAAAACTCTATAAAGAAAAATAACTTAAATTTTTGAAAATTAAAAAAAAGGCGAAACGGATAATCTCTTATTCAAACCGAACAAAGGAAAACTTACAGCCTGTTTAACGATTTCGAACGTTAACGTTCGCATAGAAAATTACATTTAAAACAAATTTTAGAATTTTGTTTTTGTTTTAAGAAACGTAAACAATGGAGTGAGTGAGAAATTATATTGAAAGCAAAAACAAATTTTCGTTTTTTTTTGTTGTTTTCAATATAATTTCTTACTCACTCAATTTTTTACGTTTTCTAAAAACAGGCAGTAAATGTAATTTTGTATGAAACCGTTAACGTTCGAAATCGTTGAACAGACTGTTAATTTTGAAAAAAAAAAAAATTAAATACCAAACTTGCTTGCTTTATTTTTGCTTGTTATTTAGTTTTTTTATCGAAAGGCGTTTGCACTAAGGCATTTTAGAATTTTGTTGACAAGAACGCTATTTTTAATTGTAGGAGTGTAAAATTTTCATGAAAAATGTATTTTGATACGGTGGATCAAAAAGTCGATTTTTAATTTTTTGTAACTAAGGGCTTTTTTGAAGTCATGTGACGATATATAACACGAATGAAGTTTGCTGAACCCAATTGAAATTCTCTTAGCCTTGCTTTTCGTTTATACGAGCATTAAGAAACGTTTTGTTTAACGAAAAGCAAAAAATGTAAAATCTTTTGTTAAAAAAATATAGAGGTCACTTACACACTAGCAGGACCTAAAATAAAGTGTTAGAATAATGGCCAATTTCATCAATTTTATTTAAATATCAATTCATATTTAAATATAGTTTTTTATATAATTTTGTTTTTATTTAACATGAAAAACGAATTTTAAACATAAATTGATACATAAATAAATTGGTGAAATCGAACTTAAGATTCTTATTATTTACACTGTGCTAGAATTTGACACTTTTTTTGAGACAAGCCGGGCATCTGGCGTTTTAACATAATTCGGTTACGCTGAATTCAGTTGTTAGATTAGATCTTGTCTTCGGGATATACCGTTATTTCGAAAATAGAGAAGGTTGCACAACGTGTATTCGCGTAACTCAAAAACGGCTTAGTTTATTGAAATTCCGCAAAAAAATACCCTTTAGTAAAGTTTAACATGGACTCTTCACCTGACAATTTTTTGTTATACCAAACGTCAAAGTCTATAAAAAAAAAACTAATATTTTTGGCAGAGTTTTTTATATGAAGTTTGTCGTTTATTATGACAAAAAATTGTCAGGTGAAGACCCTATGTAATATGCGTAGCCATTTTAGAAATATATATTTTTTTTTTTACAAAAAAAATAATTTTTTAGCAACATTTCGAAATTTTTGTTTGTTAAAAATTCATAATTAAGTGGAAAATGCAGCTTTGCTACTAATTTTTTCTAGAAATAATTGAAATAAAAAGCCATAATTATATAATTTTTCAACACGAATACCGTTTTTTATAGTTGGTTTTTTGATTTATTCTACTTTGTTAGATATTATTTAAAATTTGCTTAAATAAAGTCTAGTCAATTTGTTGGATGTTAAAATACATGATCCTAAAGCTTCGTACAGACGGTGGTCAGATCTTACAATGTTGTCATTAAAATTGACTAAAAATGTCTTGCAACTGTGTGAACATTGTACGCTATTTTCAATTGGCAGATGTGTTAAATTAATGCATCTGACAATGAACCATTGTCAGAAAAATGACAAGATTGTAAGATCTGACCACCGTCTGAAGAAGCTTAACACCCGTACTTGGTAGGGAAAATATTCCCAAAAAGCTACAAAAAAACTAATTTTTAGGGATTTGTTAAAGTTTTTTTTTTTGAGTTGTGGGCTTCCTTTTGAAATTTTAAAAACAATTTTATTTGGCTTGTATTAAGTCAACGTCCAGACTTGCAATTTTTGTTGCTGCAATTTTATAAAATTCTGCTTTGAATTGCATAAGTGTCCAGATTATGAAAATCTAGTTTTGCAATTTTTGCATTTTCATCTTGTGTTTCCTCTTCTCCTTTTCATACAGCCAACTTCAAGTTAAAAGTTATGAGGATAACAAAACAAAACAGAATTGCAGATTACATGAAACTGAGTACCCCTCCCCAATCATCTCACCCCTCGCACCAATAAACTCAAGAATTACTGCAACTGAACGATAACTAAGCATTCAAAAATCTTTTCATTTGTAAAGTTTAATTTAATTTTATTAATTAATAAAGAATTAATTCCATAAGTAAAAATTTTTTATAGAATTGACAATAATTGAAATTTACATTTTCGCACTTTTTTGCAAAATGTCTTTGATGAATTTTACAATTGTTAGAAGTCATAAATTTTTTGAAGTTTATACACAATTCCTTAAAGTGTGATATATAATTTGTCAACACTGCGCATTGTAGGCTTAATGAATTAAAGGGCGTACCCAGTCAATTGGCGTATTTTTATCGACTCCTGAGTTTGGCTATTTTTTAAGTTTTCGGCTTTGGTGTTTGGGCATTTGTAGTTAAATATCATGGCCAACATCTTAGGAGTGTTTTTTTTCGAATTGTAGGAATAGAGCCAAAAATTATCGTTATAAAGGGGAGTTGCTGACATACCTTATACCTCAGATGAAATGAACACATTGTTTCATATACCGGTATGCTGTATGAACAGGATAAAAGAAGAAACTTTACCCCCCAAAAATAAAATTACAATGTGATATTTAAAAACGCCTACACACAAATATATTCTTTTGGTCTTCTCTACCAGAATCCATTGTTAGCACCCCGTTATTTTGGAAAAGTTCGAAATTGTTGTACAGTGTTATTTTTATTGAATTGCATAATGATGCTTACTGCGTCGGGGAACAAGATATCTATATAGGACACCACCGCTTTAAAAGTTCATACAAAATCAGAAATTTCTTTTCTATTTCTAGGGTGATTTGATGGACACGACATGAATGATAACAATTATTTACAGTTATGAATTATCGATTAGAATGAAATGTGTACGGTTTTGTTTTTTTTTCTAATGCTCTTGTGTAAAATTACTTACCTGCATTGACACTCTCCACTTTTTCTTCTTCTATCTTCTTCTCTTTCTTGACTGTGGGGTGTCTCAAGTACCATGATAAAAGATTAATATCAGTGCGTACTCTATCGGTATCATACAGTGGTCTTCTAACATTGTAAGCTTTATCGCCACAAATCCTTATCGAAGCGAGATGACTTTTGCCTTATATATTTTATATATAAATAGTTATATGGTTTATGTTTGTGTTAATTAAAAAAAGTTTATGTACATATTTTGTGTAAGTATTTGTGTTTGTAAGTGTGTGATAGAAATTGTGTATTTTTTTAATTGGAAAGAATTAAGAAAATTGCAAATTCAGTTTATAATTACTAAATCTATCTAAGCAATCGCAAAGTAACTATGTACTTTTTGAAAAAAAAATTCTATACTTACCAACATATTTGTGAGCTGGCTCTGGATACATTGACATTCTGTGCACTTCTTTGGCAATGTGGCGCACAGGATTTGTGATGCGGGAAACGTATGCATCAAAGGCTACATCAGTTGTAGGTTCATAACTGTTAAGATATATTGAGAATGATTAAGAATTTTCCTCTTCACAATTGGGATTTTATATATAGACTTACCCAGTCACTGGGAATGGAGTCATACTACGTGCACGACGTACTACAGGTGTGTGCAAATCACGCATAAGTGATTGAGCTCTGTGACGTATTCTGCCGGTTTCCTCGCGGAACGTCTACAGGTTTCGGAATTAATAAAAAAAAACATTTATTATTCAGTATGCAGATATTGATAATTGAAATCGCTATAAAATTGCATAAAGCTTTGAAAGAGTGCCAGAGGTAGAGCGCAGAAATAGAAAGGCATAAAAAAATATTTAAACTCAACTCACAGTGAAGGGTTCAGTGCTGAGATAATTAGTTAGTGCTCGGGCACCATAACCGGGCAAGGTTCTCTTCAAGTATGAGGGAGTTACACGTACTGGAGAAGTTGTTACTCTGACAGGAGTCAGGGAACGTGAGTAGATACGAGTCACAGGCGACGAGTACAAATAGGATGGAGATGTGTAAGCAAATGTCGATGGACTATAAGACGAGATATATCTTGGAGTATAAGACGAAACGTATGGAGTATAAGACGAGTAATAGGTCGATGGGATATAGGACGAAGTATAAGTCGTTGGCGTGGAGTAAGAGTAAGAGCTAATACGCTCTGGCGACGTAACAACACGAGTAGTAGTGGTACGAGTAACACGAACTGGTGATGGCGAACGAATAACACGTGCTATCACACGAACTGGCGATGAAATCACACGAGTTCCACGAGTATAACTTGAAGTCGAGTAAATGGGGTAACTCGTTTTGTACACCTACATAATGTGTATTGTATAGTATTTTTTAATTTTATATAAGGTAGTTAGTCAGACATTAATTATTATTGATATAAGTATATGTAAAACTGTATGTATAATGAATACCGATGGCCTAATATAAAAAAGGCGTAACTCGATTTTTTGTTTGTTTTCAGGGAAATAAAAAAAAATTGATGATACCTTTAAGCTTAAGATATAAAAAGTTTGAATGCAGTTTAAAATAAAAAGATGAAACAAATTTTATACTTAAGCCCCCTTAAATTTAAAAGCATCATGCATTTGGCATTAAAAAGAAACGCTTTTAAAAAAAAAAATTCGAGTTACGACTTTTTTAATTTTAAGGCATATATGTACATGTGTAAGTGGTCCAAAAATCACTTTTCGCTTTAACGTACCTGAAAATATCAAAGGAGGCATTATTGTTTATTTCTTGACAAAGTTTAAAGATTTAAGGAATACTAACAGAACTGTCACGAGATGGAAGATTTTGCGTTTTTTTTTTTGTCTCTTTCTAAGAAAGCTGCCCTTTTTGCATTTCTCTTTGCATCATCTTTTATGTCGCAACTAGAGTTTTTTTTCCCGGACTTTTTCGATTCCCGGGAAAGCGGGAAATTTTTTTAAATTTCCCGGGATCCCGGGATCCCGCTCCATATAAATAATACAAAGTAAATTTTGGTATTAATTAATGAAAAAATACTTTTATAAAAAAAACGTAGGGGAACTTGTTTACAAAGAAAGTAAATGAAATGGATCAATACTGAAAAATTAATTGAAGATTGAAATAGGAACTTGAATTATTATTACCTCACGCCTTTATTCCCTATTATTATGCTTTTATTCAGTATTATTATGCTCTGGATAATTCATAAAACAATAATAAAAACAAAATAAAAATTGAGGTACTCAAGATATGAAATCAAAAAGTTAATTAATAAAATAGATAAAATACTGTTACGAAAGTTAAATTATCCAAGAATTGTTTATAGTAATAGTTATAAGTTATCTTGTAAGTTATAGTTTTATGTCATATTAGTTACTTAAAAATTGTCATGTATAATTTTCAACACAACTGTTATTTTAATATAATTCCTATATGAGTCTCCCAGTCATTTCTAGAAATGGTTTTAAAACATAATAAATAGTTTTTACGGGAAGGTTCAGGAAAATCTAGAAATAATTATGAAATATAAAAAGGGGTGACTCATGTATAGTTAGTTTAGTTTGTTTTGAGAAACGGTTCTGTTCGTAACTAATAATTGTGAACAAAATAATTAATAAAGTTTGTTAAGTTAAATAAGTGTGAGTTTTTATTCGGTTTTGTAATTAAAAGAACTCAAACGCGTTTATTAAAGGAAAAACGTAACAATACTTTAAAGAAATATATAACATTTTTTAATGGCTCAGGAAATAACTTTCTGACACACTCAAAGCGCTTTGTAAGTCGTCAAAAAGTATATTCCTGATTTTATTTACTAATTATCATGTTTCCAAAAAATTTCGTTCATTTTTTACCGAGGTTGGACAAATAGTTAAAAGTGCACTGTTGTAGAATGCTTCGGATTCACAATCAGAAGCAATTTTTTCTTTTTTATAAATAACGTCTATATCAGTCAAATGTTTGTCAAGGTTGATGCAAAAATAGCATCAACCGGACTGCTTCTTCCAAACCTTTTCATTTCAATAGATCCATTTGTAATCTTTAGGACAATGTGTTTTTCAAGTTGTATGTTGTAGTATCTTACACGAGTTTCCAAAATGTTATTTTATTTCGGTTTCCCCGCACTTCACGGGTATATAAGCCAACACAAATTGAAATTGAAAATTTGTGTTTATCACCTAATAAACATATCGCTCCTTCATTGCATTATAGTCATATCTCAAAATTTTAAGTAACTTTAGCAAAGTTTTCCTTCATACCTTCTCGTATTATATCTCAAACTGAACCGAAGTTATAGCAAAATATATCTTTAAATCGGTACATTTTTAAAACTTTAATCGCATTTTGCCAATATAGTTTGTTTTTGTGACTATGTTGCAATAAAGGAGCGATATGTTTAGGTATCTCCTATTTTTAAGACTTGTTCATGGGCAATGAAACTTTACTGCCAGCATTTTATTTTGAAGTAATGTACTTTATTAACTCTTCACTTCACTAAATGTAATAATTATCAACTGTTGCACTGCCCATTCTGCTTTTAGTAGATTTATTGCATCAGGAGACATTGATTTAAATACATGTACTCACTTCTTGCAATTGATCTAATCCACAACCCATCAACAGATGCTAATTTTTAGAGAATAGAAAACTAAATTTCAAAGTATAAATAGCTATTTTCTGAAATTATGAGGAATTTTTTATTTCCCGGGATCCCGCAAGAAAAATCCCGGGAAAACGGGAAATAAAATAATGGAAATTCCCGGGACGGGAAATCCCGGGAAAAAACCCTAGTCGCAACACAATGAACACACATTTATTTAGTTGAGATTTATTTGCAAAGCTGTTGTGAAATTATCTTTTAAGTTTACCACAACACGAGTAAATAATATTTAAGTAAATAAATAACATTATAAAACGAAAAAATATTCATAAATTAATTTTTTTGCACAAAACACAACGTTTGTTGAACTAATGCATTTATTTAACGTGGTTTGTGTTGTTGTAATTTTGTTTTGATCACGCCATTTGTGTTGATTGTTGCTGCCTGTTTTTGCACATAGCCACTTCACTACCAAAAAAAGCTATCTGTGTTTTTCTTCGAAAGCTGCCCTCGCAACTGATTTGGGCCTTTTTCACACGTCTTTTTTTACAGTTCTGTTAGTATTCCGTGGGGTGGTGCTACAAATATGTTTAAAAAATTGTTTTGGTTTTATGTTTTTTTAATCTGTTTACACAAAAAGAAAAACACTCGGGATAAATCAAGTTTTTTATGACTACTTTAAGTACGAGTCGTACTCAAAAATTCAAGTACGAATAACACTAAAACGTACACAAAATAATCCTAAATGGGAATACTTTCGAAAATCAATCCCGGAATTTCTTGAAATAAGTATGAAATTCTTAAATCAAGTAAAAAAAAATTAAACGTTTTGTTGTGTTTTACACATTGAAAAAAGGTCTGGCGAGACTCATGTGTACCACTAAGGGTTAAAAAGTAAATTTGAGCTCTTGATTCTCATTTAGTTTATATTTTTAATTAAGTATGTACATAAAATTTCTAAAATAAAAACCATATCGGGCATGATATTGGTGTTTTATCATTCTGTAAGATGTAGTACGGGTAAGTAAATCAATCATTATAACTTTTTTTTTTCTAATTTCTTGATAAAATCAACTTTATAATACTTGAATCAATCGCATTTTGAGATTGATTCAATCTTAGTTGTACATAAATCAATCTAATTTTCGGACTATTTTAAGTACGAATTCGGACTAAAACAATTTTATTGAATATGAAAAAATCCGTACTTGAATCAATCTTTCTGTACTTGATTTAAGAAAATCCGTACTCACCGTACTATTAATACCGCTTCGGATTGATTTGAGTACGGATGGATTGATTTTTCTTTTGAGTGTAGGAAGTTTAAAATTTTTCAATTAACGGAAGCAAATTTAAGAAAATTATTAAAGAAATAACACCGAAATAGTCATCCAGGTGGGTGTGTTATGGCGAATGTCAAACAATATAACTTTGATTTTGTTGATACATTTTCGTTTTTTTAAAAAATTATATTAACGGTTTTATAAGCGTTTTTGCCCAAATTCTATAGTTTAATTATTCATTGTATCAATAATTTCCTTAAAATTCTTATAAAATTAATAGTAAGGTGGTCATTTGATTATGTAGTACATAACCATATAACCTGATAATTCGCCTTCCGTGAATGACCTTAATGTTAATTGCTTTTGGAATATACAAACTACGTGTTGGTTTATTTTTGATAGTATTGCACTACATATAACACATGAAATGAAATTTGCACCAAGGTTAGTTCTATTGGATAGTAGTTTAGACACAAATTTTTAACAAGATCGGTCAAAAAGTTTCTGAGTTTTGGCCAAGCAGGCGTTCTTTCTCATCCAAAAATTTCTCCCAAGTAGCTTAGATAGCTATTTTATCAATCTTTAGAAATTTTTTTTTAATATTTCATCGAAATCGGAAAACATCGATTTCAAAATTTGGTCACTTTACATGAAATCCCCCATACAACTAAAATCGGAGATACTATATTAGTAATACTTCTCTTAAGATTTTAAGTACATTTTACTGCGTATCGCTACATTGTTGAAATCAGGTCAAGACATTTGCAACGATGTGCCCCCAGTTACAAGAGTGTTTTTGGACCATATTTATACACATATGCTTATACATTTATGTATTCAATAAAAATATGCATTAAAATGTACATATGAATATGTTAAGTGATGATGATGTGAATGTTATTTATGTAAAATGTTGTATTTAGAATGTCTAAAGGTATTTATACATATTTGCCTGCTTGCAAATGAACTTTCTAAATTTTTAATAAATCTGGGTGAGAACTTAAAATTGGCAGCGCTATCTTCTGTGACAGCTGATTTGACAGTTCTTGGTTGTTTTTAGGTTATGAGTATACTCACGCTAGAGCACCGTGTGCAAATTGCTCAAATTAATTTTTAAAATTGTTTTAACCAACATATTCATTCGCATATTTTGTTTAGTTATTAAGCACACTTTTGGTTGAATACGTACATAGATATGTCGAGATTTTTCATGCCTCAATTTAAAGATATTAGTATTGTACACATGTGGTTTCAGCATTCAGAATATTAAACATCAAGGTAATTTTAATGGCTATTAAAATTTCTATTTCTCTATTTTATTTCAATTTAAAGATCGCTGCCTCTAAGAAAATACACGATACATTTTAATTTCGATAAATTACAAGTAGATACACACAGAAAAAAATACCAATGTAAAATTAACATGGAAAAATGTTGATTGAGAATCAGAGTAAATTTCTGCAAAAGTATGCCCTTTATTTAAATTTATCATTATTTCATATACATTTTTAATAAAGTAACCTTAAATCACGTTAATTTAATATTATTCACTGTTAAAATAAAAAAAAAAAAATTAATATATAAATAGATATGGATTCAATATTGAATCCATAAAAACCTGTTTTATATTAAAATCGAAAGTTTATCTCGTTAAATTAACATGCATACATACTTAAGCTACGTTTACACCTATTAAATATTTGACGTCCTACACGTAACCCCTAGTTTTATTAAAGAATTATTTGCTTTTGCTAAACGTTTGGCTAAATTAAATACCATTTAAGAGTTTCTTAATTACACTATACAATTCTCTTTTCACAAATAAAGCTTAGTAAACCAATAGAACTTGTCAACAATGAAGCTAAAGTTTGATTAATTTATTGGTCACGCTTTTTTTTTTGATTTTTTCGTCAACTATTTGTTAGGTCTGAACATACCTTTAAGTATGTACATTTTTTTATTTTCATTTTTAAAATATGTTATAAAAAGAAGACAATTCCCGTATTCTTTTAATTAAAATTAGTTAGTTTTTAAAGTAGAATGATGACGAAAGCCATATTGGGCGTGAAACATGTGTTACAGGGGTAAGTGTTTTGAATTATTCTTAAATACATGCATAGGTTGTCTCTGAAGCCTCTTCACACTGTTATAACACACTCAAACCAATTTGATTCTACATGAAATTCACGTTGTTTCAACTTGAAATAACTTTCATTCAACGTGATTCGGATTGTTATTTCAATATAAATTACATTTTGCATTGCAATTACATTGCTTTACTGCAATGTTAAATTAACATGAATTAGAATTATTTTAAAAGAAAAATAATGTTGTTCGCAAGTTATTGCAAAATCCGGTTGATTTAACATGAAAAACGTATTAAGCAAAATCACCACTGAAAAATTTTAAATCAACCTTGTTTTCTAGGTTTTTAACTTGATTTTTTTCTGTGTGTAGAGTTTCAAAATGTTATGTGCGAACATTTCATAGAGTTGTAGTTGTAAAAATATTAAAAATTTCAAAAGATTTTGTTATTCGTGCTTAATTCCCAGTTTTTATTATTGATAAAAACACTTGAAATTTATTGTTGATGGGATAAGCTATTCCTATGCGCATTTCACTGGTTGCTTAGGCCAGATCATCAGGAAACTTCATCCATAAAGATTTTAGAAAAACTAAAGATATTAAACCAAATAAAACTGTAAAGCGTATAAGACTTATAGCAACAGTTCTACTTGTAACAATATCAAAGTTTAAACAAAACACATCAACAATAAACAGTGGGTTTATCTCATCTTACATTCCCCACTACAATTAGTTGAAATTCTCTCAACATTAACTGTAGTTGTAAGTAGGTTAAGAAAAACAAAATAAAAACAAACAACAACTTACAAGAGATGTTGTCAATTAAGTGTTTTTTTAGGCGGTGCACTTGCCTGTTTATTATCAAAAAGTAATTTCAATTTTGGGAATACAAAATTTTAATTTCAAAAGATTTTGTTATTCGTGCTTAATTCCCAGTTTTTTTTATTGATAAAAACACTTGAAATTTATTGTTGATGGGATAAGCTATTCCTATGCGCATTTCACTGGTTGCTTAGGCCAGATCATCAGGAAACTTCATCCATAAAGATTTTAGAAAAACTAAAGATATTAAACCAAATAAAACTGTAAAGCGTATAAGACTTATAGCAACAGTTCTACTTGTAACAATATCAAAGTTTAAACAAAACACATCAACAATAAACAGTGGGTTTATCTCATCTTACATAACAAAATCTTTTGAAATTAAAATTTTGTATTCCCAAAATTGAAATTACTTTTTGATAATAAACAGGCAAGTGCACCGCCTAAAAAAACACTTAATTGACAACATCTCTTGTAAGTTGTTGTTTGTTTTTATTTTGTTTTTCTTAACCTACTTACAACTACAGTTAATGTTGAGAGAATTTCAACTAATTGTAGTGGGGAATGTAAGATGAGATAAACCCACTGTTTATTGTTGATGTGTTTTGTTTAAACTTTGATATTGTTACAAGTAGAACTGTTGCTATAAGTCTTATACGCTTTACATTTTTATTTGGTTTAATATCTTTAGTTTTTCTAAAATCTTTATGGATGAAGTTTCCTGATGATCTGGCCTAAGCAACCAGTGAAATGCGCATAGGAATAGCTTATCCCATCAACAATAAATTTCAAGTGTTTTTATCAATAATAAAAACTGGGAATTAAGCACGAATAACAAAATCTTTTGAAATTAAAATTTTGTATACCCAAAATTGAAATTACTTTTTGATAATATTAAAAATAATATAAAAATTATTTAAACGTGGTGTATAGAGTTTGCTTCCGAGATTGCATATCCCGGAATACCCGGGATATTTAATTGTTTTCAATTCCCGGTTTTCCGGGAACTAGTTGCTGGATTAGCTGGAAATCTGGAGCAAAATCATTTTTTAGCTCCTGTCTTTAGTTATTTATGTCACCAGTATTTAAATAGGGCCTAACGTATATTACGGACCGATCTTTACGAAATTTGTTAAAATTGATTGACAACCGGTGCATTCTGCCATTTAATTAAACAATTTTTATACGTTGTATATTAATTTCTCTAATCTAAAATTACCTCTTAGGTGTCTTAAAATATCTTTAATCTTAAATTTTTACGAAATCAAGTTTTCTGTCATTTCTTTCTATCATTTTCTTAACACCAACGTGAAAAATGTGACTATTCGCTCATTCATTTCTTGTAGGGGAGGTATGCCTTTTCAGCAAGGATGCCAACTCGACAGTTAAAAAAAGGGTTGAATGAAAATGAAAATGGCTAGAAATAGCTAGATTTTTAAAAAAGATTATTTAAATTTTCTTGTGAACTAAAAAGAAACGACATTTTGCAATTTACCTTAATGAAAGAACCTATTTTAATAAAAAAAAAAATTTATATCTGGCGTATCAAAACAATTTCAATGAACAGAAACCATTTAATTTAAAAAATCGCTTTAATTTGAACAATAATCTCTCTTTGAAAAAACTGAGCATAATCTGTAACATTAGGATACCATGAAAAATTCTTATTTTATTCATCGGTTTTTTGGGTTTTCTTGTCCACCTTATATTGATTTCCAGTTACTTTCTTTTAAAGCTTTTCAAATTGTACGTAGATTGACAAGTTAGTGCAATCCGAAAAGTCGGGCTCAGACAATATTCGTTGACACCATATATATATCATCATCCTTCAACCACTGAACCAAGACTATACAAATGTTAAAAATCAATGTATGCCTTTGATTTGAGGTCAATGACATTGTTTATTTTTAAAGTATTTAAGGTAAATCAATATCAAAGTAATAACAGCACATTTCATTAAAAACGCCAAAAAATTGTCTTGAAAAATAATACAAGAATGAAAATAAAAAATAGCTAGATCTTCCGGCTAGATAAAATCTAGCCATTTTTTATGGCTAGATGAAAAATAATACGCCAGATAAAGCGGAAAATGGCTAAATTGGCAACCTTGATTATAAGATACAAACCAAAGATTTAAAGTGCGAGTATTTTTGTAGAGAGGAAAAATAGTTATGGGTCCGCTGTCCGCTTTTTCCAAAAATTAAAATTTGAATTGAACTATGAATAGTATCAACTTTAACAAGCAATGTTTTTGATTGTTAAAGTCAAGCCAGTACTCATCAGATATGGACATCAGGTGCACTCTCTGCATAGCATAGATACACATCCACAAAAAAGTTTGGACTTATTTGACCAAAATTACCAATTTTATTAACGAAAAACAAACGGCCCTATCTACAAAAGCATTTATTTCATAAACTCAAAAAGACTTAACTGTTTGTTTGTATAGACAACATTGTAAGTTGACAAAAAAAATTGATAGATTTGACCGTTTATTATAGAGAAATAAATTTGTAACAGCTTATTGCAATTTTTTAAATAAACTATACTAATTTCATCTTAAGAGCGTTTTTATCTGAGTTGTGATTGATCTGTATATTCATATTTTTGAAATAAAGAAAAAAAAAAAAATAAAAAGCATCATGTCAGCGATGGATATAGATTATAATGCAGCAGCTACTTTTAAAAAGACTAAAAAAAATTGGAGACATTGCAGTCAACGAAACCGGATGGAAGGAAAGGAATATCAAGTTTTTTCTAAAGGAAACGTGAAAATTGTATGTAAGCCTAGAGAAATAAAGGATGCACGTAAGTCAAAGTTTTGCGAAAAAGTTCGATTTGACATTGTTCTTATTTTTCCGAAAAAGCTTTATGTCCAAAGTCTTGTTGAATGTTCGGAGAGACAACGTATTACTGTTGACAATTCCAAACGATCAAATACAAAATATTACTTTTTAAAGCACAATACAAATCGTATCCAAATATGTAGACAAATGTTTTTGGTAGTTCAAAAATAACAATCATCACTAAAGCTGATAAAAAAGAGTGCAAACTAATTTCTTTGCAGTTTTATTTAGTGATAGTGCACTGCTGATTTTAATCAATATTTAGTGGACTACCCCCAACTATGCAAAGCAGTATAACAGTCTAATTCATAAAAATTTCTTGTTTCAGCTTTAATGCTTTCAATAGTAATCAAACACTTTTTGTTTTATAAACCATTAATAAAAAGTCTAATTTATAAACGCTTAATAGCAGTGGATTTACAATTAAAAGTTTATATTACTTTTGTAGGTTTATGTTGGCAACAACATGTTATTTTAATTGTAATTTTTGTAATAGTGATGCATACAACTAGGGATAAAACGATACGAGATCATACAACGAACGAATTTTAAGTGAATTTCTGTTTTGTTTTCAATTTAAAATGAATTTCTGTTTTTTAATACGTAATATTTGAAATAATACATACTATTGAAATAGAAGCGAAATATGTAAATAATTTATTAGCAATTAAAATTTTCTCATTAGGATGCTTTCTCTATAAGAGATGAAGGCATTTTAATTTTTCTATTGCCCCAGCGGGCTAAGGCACGAGCCCATGAAGATCGGCCGCATCATCCTAAATCTACAAACTGTTTTTTTAACTTCAATTTAATTTGCTATTAGCGCTTGTTTGTTAATTGCTAAAATTAGTTTTTAAATTTATAAACTTATAAATTTAATTTCGTCGGCTGGTTTCTGGT
Source organism: Pollenia griseotomentosa (assembly GCA_963931875.1). Taxonomy (NCBI): domain Eukaryota; kingdom Metazoa; phylum Arthropoda; class Insecta; order Diptera; family Polleniidae; genus Pollenia; species Pollenia griseotomentosa. The sequence continues at coordinate 149,739,064 of OZ007560.1, read as the reverse complement.
AGGCACATTTTTACAAAAATTTATTTGTTAAAATTTAATACCTTTTTTGATATCTCGAATATATTAAGAGATATCGAGTTCTAGCATTGCCTGATATTCTTAATTTTACAGTTCTCTAAACATTGTTTTGCTTCATTCATCACTTTTTGTGCTAATTCAAATGCTATTCAAAGCATATAGAGCAAAACATTTTTGTTCCGTGCTTTACCTATTTGAAAGACATTTTAAAATATATGTGCAATGAACGGTAAAAAAAGGTTTGCATTATTTGAAATAAATCTTAATAGCTTTTTATATTTTATGCAAAAAGTTATAACGGCCTTAAGTTTCAACAGAAAACATATCTCGCGACCCACGTTATTTTTAACAAAAAAAATCTATCGAGCAGTTTATATTTAAAATTAATTCAAACATTAGTTATATTTTTTCTAGAAACAAATTTTTATGCGTATTAAACTTTATTATTAAAATAAATAAGAAGACAAAAATGTTTAATTTTTCGTGCAATTATTAAAATTTTATTTTAACAAACATTGAAATATCACCTTATTAAACGCTTAAAGTAGGGTAAAGGCTACAATAAATATTTCAAATTTATGAAATGTTTATTAAACGTTTAATAAGCTATTAAACATTTATAAATACCCTTTTTTCGACTTTTGCTTATTAATGACTTATAAAGCTGCAATGATGCGTTTATGAATTAAACTGTAAGTCTATAAGACCAGGTATAATATAAAATGCATTTCTGTAAAATCTACTGAATCTAAAAAGTATATTTTATTTTTAAGGACAAAAATCTGTGGAACCCACTGTTAATATGATACGTGCACTGGCATACGAACAAACAGGAACTATTTATTTTAAAACCAATATAGATGGCAATTATGCCCAGCTTCCGCAAAAAACTACAAACGAAATCCTTACCGCTTTACCTCCGAGATTGCACGAAGAAAGATTAAAAGCAAGGTATATTTATAACAGGTAGCCGCGAGATTACAACAATTGCACAATAAAACAAACAACAGGGCCTTTTATTGTTGTTATGTGATACGAACTGTCAAACAGCAAAGGGGTTGATAAGAGACAAAAAAGACAAAAGATAAGGACAAAATACTTGTTTACTTGTTTACTATACAACATTTGACACTTCATATCGCAAAACAAGCAAATAAAAAATAAACAGCTGGCTTTCCGAGACTACCTGTTATAAATATACCTTGATTAAAAGTTTCTAAAAAGAAGTGGCAGCATCTGCAGGATTAAAAACCACTAACTACTTCCAAAAGATTGCCATTATTTCTACGATAGCATACCCTTTGAAAATTAATTTATACTTTCTAAATTCACTCTTCTTTATTCCAATTCTTTTTTTTGTGATGCAATATTAAAATGAATTTACACATAATATTAATGTTTATTAAAAATAAATAATAATCGTGAACATATAATTAAATTTATTAAACATTGTTTTCCTAATAAATAAAAAAATACAGTTAATCTACTTTGTATTAATGTGTAAATAGGGCCTTTGGACCTAACTAACAAGGCTTTTTAAATATTTTAAGATTTTATTTTATTTTGCAAGAATTCAATTTCTCACACCTTTTTTTATAATACTAGTGAAAATCATGCTAATCGAAACTACACCATTAGTTTTTTTTTGTTTCTCCTGTAAAATTTTTCAAAATGTTAGATAGGGCCGTTTGCGTTTTGGCTAACGATATGTATGTATTTCTATATGAATTGCAGAAAGCATGTTCGTTATTTGTTTTTTTTTTTTTTTTTTTTTTTTTTTGAAAAACTTTTACAAGAAAGACATGAAAAAACGGCGCATGGTCGCTAAAAAAATGTGTTTACTACACTGAAATTGCACATAAAAAGAGATTATTTTGTTTGTAGTAATAGATTTTTAGTAACAATAAACTAAACAAGAAAAATCTTAGTGTAACGAAAAGCTCAAATTATCGATAAAATTAATATCTAATTCTTTTAGTCAATACTGAACGAATCGAAATTATTGTTTCAGTTTAAAGCATTTATTTGAGTTTCACAACACTGTAAATATAATTTCGATTTGTTCAATATCTTCTAAAAGAATAAGAAATAAAATTGCTTTCGAATCGAGAAAGTACTCTAATCTAAAACAAAACTTGAGGTAAGACCAATTCGAGATGTACAATAGATCACATGCCATGCCATGACGGCAAAAAAGAAGCAGCAAGATGCAAAAATAATTGCAAAACAAGCCAAGGAGTAGATAGAAAAACTCATTTCTTTTTCCAAAAATGTAAAATTCATTTATATATTACTTAAGAACAAATGCATACCAAACAAGTAAAAGTGCTATATTCGGCTATGCCGAATCTTATATACGATGGTACGAAAATAATAAAAAGATATATAAATATAATAAAATTCAACTTTGTGCCACACCCACTCGTCCAATCCCGGATGTAAAGAACTGATAACCAAGATGCTTCTACCTAATTTAGAAACTTTGGCTCTTGCCGTTCTCCAGATATACAGAGATTTTTAATGGGTTTGGGAAGTGTCACGCCCACTTGTCCAATCTCGCCGGATGTTGTGTATTAATAACCAAGATGCTTGTAATAATTTTGAAACTATGGCTCTTGCCGTTGTGTTGTGATAACCAAGATGCTTGTACCGAATTTGAAAACTTTGGCTCCTGCCGTCGTTCTCCAGATATATGTTAGGTAAGGTAAGGCAACCATATATATTTACATAAAAATTAAATAAAAAAACAAAAGCAAGGGGTTTGGTGACCTATCAGGCTGAATTTCAGTAGCAAACAATTCCGGACTATATGTGACATAAATATATAACTACCAAGTCCTCATCACATCTGGCATCTTCGGAAACCCCATTTCAACGGACAGACAGATGGACAGACGGACATCGTTAAATCAACTCCGCACTTATAAGGCCCCAGAATATATATACTTTATAGGGTCTAACATCAATATTGTAGAAATTACAAACAGAATGATAATCTTATAAATACCTCTTTACCTTTGGCGAGGGTATAAAAATAATATTTTTCATATAATTATGTACATATTTGCATGCATATATAAACATATCGCTCCTTTATTGCAACTAAGTCATATCTCAAAAAAAATCAAATTGGGCAAAATGCGATTAAAGTTTTCAAAATGTACTTTAATATACAGATTTAATAAAATGTAATGTATAATTGGTTCAGTTGAGATATAACACTTTTGCTTAAGTTACTTAAAATTTTTGATTTTTTGCAATAAAGGAGCGATATGTAGTGTATTATATTTATACCCACACGACATTAGTAGAGATTAATCTTTTTTTTCTTTCTTTCAACACGCTTTTATAGTATGTTCACATTTTTCTTCTTAAACGCGTTTAAGCAGTTCGAACGTGATTAAGCTCTAATCACTTCAAAATCGAGATGATTACCCATACATTGAAGTGATTTGTTAATCACTTCAAACTGACATACATGATCACAACTAAATCACTTCATAACTCACGTAGAATCCACTGAACAAACCTCAAATGTAGAATCGCCAACATGATCGTGTACAACCGGCCAAGATTTCTGCTTAATGTTTTTATTTTTTTCCTTATTTTTTTCATAAATTTTCACAATTACATCATTAAAATGATTAAAATAATCTTCTGATAATTTTATAAAAGTGTTTTTATCCATTTTAAATACTTTAAAGAAATATAAATTTGTTTGTTGTGTTTTTTTTTCTTAATCATCTGTCATCTTAATCATCTCAAATGTAATGTGAACGGCTTTGATTAGCTAAATCAACATTTTGCTTAGACGCGTTTAAAAACCTAAGTGTGAACTTAGCATTAGATATAAGTTTTATAAAATCTAAATCACAAATGAAATGTTTTTCTTTTTTATGTTTCAACAAAAAAAACTACGTAACTTTGTTTTACAAGTTTCGCTAAAAACTCGATCAAAGTAATTTTATCGAACCTATGGAAAATAAAAAAGAACAAAAAAATACTTTAACGGTAAACAAAACAAATGTTCGAGAATTTGTCTAGAGTAAAAAACTCTAGCGCTCTTTTATGTTTCGGGATTTTATCAAAAAAGGCAAAAACTCGAATGTTTTAGTTAATGAAATATAACACATTTTCGAATGTTGATTGTCGTAAAAATTTCGAGAATTGCTCAATTAAAAGAACATTCGCTATAAAAAATATTATGGACTATTTATCGTACATTTTTGTTTCGGAAACTCTTCGCCTTAGTGAGCTTTCAATTTTTTCGAATCTCAGGTCAGGTGGGTTTATATAACTTTCAAATATTATCGAACCATGGTGAGAGTATGTAAGGTTATTTGTTATACCCACACCGCAGTAGTGGAGAGAGTATTATACATTTGTGCTGATGCTTGTAACACCTTAAAAAATTGTTCCTAGACCTTTTTTGTACCGATCGACACAGAATTATTTTCTGAGTCGAATTAACGATGTCCGTCCGGCTGGCAGGCTGGCTGACTGTCTATGTAAAACTTGTGCAGGTCGTAATTTTGGAGATAATTTGATTGCATTTGATACATAGATCCTAATTGGCACAAGGACTAACCCTATTGAAAATAGGCCGAAGCAGTCCATAATTTCACTTAGCCCCATATAGAGGTGCCAGACGATGATGCTTGTAACACCTTAAAATATTGTTCCTAGACCTTTTTTGTACCGATCGACACAGAATTATTTTCTGAGTCGAATTAACGATGTCCGTCCGGCTGGCAGGCTGGCTGACTGTCTATGTAAAACTTGTGCAGGTCGTAATTTTGGAGATAATTTGATTGCATTTGATACATAGATCCTAATTGGCACAAGGACTAACCCTATTGAAAATAGGCCGAAGCAGTCCATAATTTCACTTAGCCCCATATAGAGGTGCCAGACGTACTGTTTTTAGCAGTAAATGTACTGAGTTTTTTCAATTGTACTGTTGTATGCACAACACTGAAAACAGATCGCAAATGTACTGTTTTTACACCTTGTACTACATATTTTTTGTACTGATTTTTTTAGTCTTCTCCAAAAAACAAAGATATGAGGAAAACCCTGTTAAAGTAATACACATTTGGGAGTTTCAACCGGTATGCCAACAGCTATTTAAACATAAAACAGCAGCTATACGAGTATGTTCTAGAAATTGAAATAAAGTGGATTTGAAATCGAGCAAATTTTAAAATCGACCCTGTACTGAAAGTTCATACACATATTCCATTTTATAAATTTCATTTTGTGAGTACCAATTAGGTTTTCAAGAACAACTCTTAAAACCAGGAAAACCTACGATCAAATTGTGAATAATTAAACCTAAAATCTCGTTCTATTTCAATTTCACTTCATTTCGATTTCTAGACCATGCCCGATAATCACAGTTTTTCGCCGCAAGTTTACTTGCTAATAACACTATGGAACATTTTTGGGATTATTGTCTGGGGGGTGAGAAATTCCAAGTCAGGGTGATGGTACTAAGTCAGTATAGTAAAACCCTCAAAGGGTTTGGCGTTCGTATGTGTCAGTTTTTTTTTATGACATTTTAAATTTTTTCCTTATCTTGATGTTTTTTTGTTTAACATAACTCGAAAACCACTTGTCCGATTTTGCTAAAACAAACTCAAAAAAATTTAGAATTACAATTTCTTTAATCCGTTCATATAACGTTTTTCTTTATAATCAACAGTTTTGCCGGTAAAAATAAATTTGTGGAGAAAAAAAAATATTTTTTTGCCTAAAAATTTTAATTTATTTTAATAAATATTGCCTATTTTTAGGCAAAAAATTATTTTTTTTTCTCCACAAATTTATTTTAACCGGCAAAACTGTTGATTATAAAGAAAAACGTTATATGAACGGATTAAAGAAATTGTAATTCTAAATTTTTTTGAGTTTGTTTTAGCAAAATCGGACAAGTGGTTCTCGAGTTATGTTAAACAAAAAAACATCAAGATAAGGAAAAAATTTAAAATGTCATAAAAAAAAACTGACACATACGAACGCCAAACCCTTTGAGGGTTTTACTATACTGACCTAGTACCATCACCTTGACTTGGAATTTCTCACCCCCCAGATTGGCTGTTGTACTGTGTAATTAGCGCTGGAAAAAAGTAATGTATACAAACGAGATGAATAGCAGGTGGTATTGATAGCTCAGCTGTGATTTTTTGTACTATTAATTAATGGCCCTTAAGTCAACTTTTGTATATGTTTAGACAGAGTCTGAAATACCATATGTTTTTGTTATGTTGTAAAACATAAAAAAACAAATGTAAATGTAAATGCAATTGCGAGCATAAGGCAATACAATGAACGACCATTAGAGAAAATGTCCTCTAGACCGATAACCTTTTTGGCGGAGAGTCAAAACCAATCTAATTAAAATTGCATTAAAATGTCTTATAGTCCCTGCTACTTCGGTTCCTTCAGAAAGGTGCTTTTCTGCTGCCGGTGAAATATTAAATAACAGGAGAAACTGCTTTAAGCCAAATAAGGTGGACATGCTTGTGTTTTTACAAAAAAATCAATTTTTTCGTACTCAAGTATAAACATTCAGTCGATAGTAATATCGATAGTATCGATAGTGAAATCTGAGCTATCGATAAATATCGATAGTAGAAAATATCGGTAGTATCCCAGCACTAGTTCCAAGCAAAAAAGTTGTAAAATAATTAGACTTTTTGTGCTTCGTCTATTGTTTTGTCATAAATACACAGAAGAAATCTAAATTATGAAGGGTTGCTCACAGCAGCCATATTTTTTCGTGTTATTATTTTAAAACATATGACTACCATTTAGACCCCCCAATAGTATTTCCCTATATCAGGATAATAACACAGCATGAATTTAACACACCTGAGACATTTTTTGTTTTATATTTATTAAATTATTTTCAGATTTTGTGACATAAAAATAAAGCAAACAATTTTTTGGAGTTTATAACGGCCAATTTTACCAAGTTCAGTCATGCTGTAAATTTATTGTAATAAACAAATTTAAGTTGTTGTGAGTGATAAAAATATTGTAATTTGTAAATAATACAGTTATTTATCCAACGTCCCTTATAAGGGACGCTATGCAGACAGGACAGTTAACAATAATATTTTATTACAACAATAATATCTTATTACAGACTAACAGTAGCTGAAGTACTGAAAGAGATCGAAGCTTTTGATGGTCAGTTGCAAGAACTTGACATTTTTGCAATCCCACCATTGGAGGAAAATGAGACCGACCAGGATTCGGACGGTAGTGATGACGAACACGAGGCGAACTTGGATCATCTCGGCCCGAAATTATTGACTGCGGAAGGCGAGATCCTAGACGAATTCGATGACTGGAGTGACAGTGACGATGAGTCACTGGCTAAATACAGAAAAACCGTCAGTTATAGTGTGCATGCGGGAAATGCCTTGCGTTGGCGAAAAGTGGACCCGGTGTACGACATTCAAACGGATTGCGAAACAATACCGCCGAGCGCCGAAGCTCAAGCCGCCAGTTCGCCTACTGATTTCTTTGAGCTATTTTTTCTGAAGGAATTATACATTTTTGTGTTGAGCAGACAATGAGAATGAGTATGGACGAGGCGAGAGTGATGGCAAGATTCTCGGTGTAAGGTGGAAAGATAATAATGTGGTGACCATTGGCTCCAACTTTGATACCAACGATATCGGGACGTGCAAGCGCTACGCGAGAGGGCAAGGTGCGATACAGATACCACAGCCGAAACTTCTTCAGCACTATAATCAAGGCATGGGAGGCGTTGATAAAATGGACCAGATGGTGGCTATGTACCGGTCTAGAATTAGACAGCGTAAGTGGTGGTGGCCCATATTTGCATATTTGTTGGACGCATCGATCGTAAACGCATGGATCCTTATGCGGAAAGTTCATCCGAACGACCCAAATTGTGGCACTCTGCTAATTTTTCTCAGGTACATAGCCATTTCGTATCTAGAGAGATACGGAATGCCGTCCTCAAGAGGATCGAGTAGAACCAGCATCAACCCTGATGCGCGCTACGATGGAAAAAACCATATAATTGAGTACTCGAATACGGATAAGAGATGTGCCTATTGCGGAAGGAAGTCTAACTTTTTATGTACTAAGTGCGAGAAAGGGCTTCATCCGAAAGAATGCTTCAAGCAATATCACACTTCAAATGCCCATACTGCATAGTGTCCCTTATAAGGGACGGTCCCCAAAACCCCCAAAACACATTTTTTTAAAAAAATCAAATTAAAACTACTTTATTAGACTTATTTCAATGCATAATGATTAAAAAAAGGTAAGTATAGCGCCAGGGAACTTCATGCACTAATGGGTTAAGTACCAATATGTTTAAAGAAAACTCTACTAACTCAATCAATGAGTAAGCTTGAGTAAGTTATACATTGGCATGAATCAAAAAAACAAGATTGCGCAGGTCCGTTATTTTTGTGTGTGACGTAGAAATAGACTTTGTGCATGTTCATTTGTGTGTGTCTTACATTTTTTGCACCAAACACTATGATGACGTAGATGCGCAGTAGCAAATATTTTTGTACGGCTGAGTGCGCAATCTTGTTTCTTTAGTTCATGATACATTGGTAAGTTATAAGTTATACATTCGAACATGATACTATGGCCAAATGCTTCGTTTGTGGTGTTTGCTTTATAAAGGCAAATGGTGTCATTTTGTATATGACATACCGTTGACATTATTCTTTCAAAATGTATTTCTTTATATTAGTTTTGTTTAAGAGCTGTAAATATTTAATGAATAGTTATGCTTTCGTAAAAAAATGTACTGTTTTTTTCTTGATTGTGTTGTTTTTTCATAATCAAATTCCAAATCCAAATCTAAAATCTGGCTACCATACCCCCATACAAGTTTCTTTCTGGAATAGGGTCTTTGTGTCCAAATCCAAAGATCCAAATTTATTTTATTGCAATCCAAACCATCGTTACTAAATTTTATTTTATACAATTACTACTCCCGAAAATAGCTTTTAATGCCATAACTTTCTTTGAAATGTTGGTATAAACATTAAAATTAACGATAATAAAATTTGGCCTGGTAGGTCCAGGTTTCGAAGACAAGATTTTCATCATCCAGCAAGCCAAATTAATAGCTCCTGGAGCTCCTGTTGGATAGCGCTAAGATCATCAACCAAAAAGGTTGGTCTCAGATGAAGCAATTTTGTATATTCTTCTCTTGGTTGCATGTCTTCAAGCTGACCTTTAATTAAATTGCTCAAGTCTTCGCGCATTGGTTCCAGGATAGTGTTTTCAACAATTTTGTGGTTTATACAGTCGGAAAAATTGGACTTGTCAATGGACTGCCAACTTTGCTGAAGTGTGTCGAAATTTTTTTATATAAAAGTTACAAAAAATTTTAAGGTGCAAAAATATTGCCGGAACTTATAGTTTATGCACAAAGAAGTAAAGTTTGGACATTTTTTTCTAAAAATTAAATTATTGACCAAGTAAAGCCCTTATGACACTACATTTTTAATGCATTGTTCAAGTTTTGGTGAACAGTACAAATATAATGTAATACAAAAATTTACCAAGTGCAAAGAGTTAAGCTGTATTAAGATAAATGGCAAACTGTCAAAAATTTTATCAAAGTTATCGATAAAAAATGAAGTTATGTAAAAAAAAATGTAAAATTGTTTAACTTAAAATTGACATTTTAAGCTTGAAATATGAAAAGTGTTGCTGAATCAGCGGTTTATGGGCAAATTCAGCGATTTACCGCTTTTTGTTTTTAGGTTTCTCATAAACAAAAAGTTGGCATCATTTAATAAAATAAACAAAACAGGGATGGCTAAGTTGTTTCAATTGTACTTTTTTGTTGATACTTTTTAAAGAAAGATTTATAATACCTTTTTGTGGTGTTTTTTATGAACATAAATAAAATTAATTTCAACTAAAAAAATCTTTTAGTACAATTAGGGTAAAAAAGTACAATTTTTAAAGGTTGTTACTACAATTTTAAAAATTCTCAACGCCATCTCTGAAACAAAACCATAACAAGAGAAAAGAAACTAAAAAACTTTGTTTACATTTTTTTATAGTTTGCTCTTTCTAACATTTACTGTTTCTTTCTATCAATTTTATATCAATTAATGAATAAAAAATGTAGTGTCATAAGGGCTTAACGAATAAAGTTAGAAAACGGCCGAAACCCCCTAATTTTTAATGAAAACTCGACTTGTGCTACCTCTCAACTTCTTCCGACAAATCTAAACCTCTTCCGAAAAAGCTTTCAAATTATGCTTGAGCCCCAAAAAAATTTTTTGGGACAAACTAATGTGCATATTTTAACTAAGTGTATTGGTTTTGTGAAAGTGTTTTTATTATTTTAAACAATCTCTACACACAGAAAAAAATCAAGTTAAAAACGTAGAAAACAAGATTGATTTAAAATTTTTCGGTGGTGATTTTGCGTTTTTATTTTTACGTTTTTCATGTTAATTCAACCTGATTTTACAATAACTTGCGAACAACATTTTTTTCTTTTAAAATAATTCTAATTCATATTAATTTAACATTGCAGTAAAGCAATGTAATTGCAATGCAAAATGTAATTTATATTGAAATAACAATCCGAATCACGTTGAATGAAAGTTATTTCAAGTTGAAACAACGTGAATTTCATGTAGAATAAAATTGGTTTGAGTGTGTTATAACAGTGTGATGAAGCTTCAGAGAGAACATATGCATTTATTTAAGAATAATTCAAAACACTTACCCCTGTAACACATGTTTCACTTATTTTGTATTCTCCTTTGTTAACAGAAGCATCAGCAAAATGGCCCGATATGGTTTTCGTCATCATTCTACTTTGAAAACTAACTAATTTTAATTAAAAGAATACGGGAATTGTCTTCTTTTTATAACATATTTTAAACATGAATATAAAAAAATTTACATACTTAAGTATGTATGAATGTTAATTTAACAAGATAAACTCTTGATTTTAATTTTTATGGACTCAATATTGAATCCATATTTATTTTAAATTTTATATTTTTTTTTATTTTAACAGTGAATAATATTAGATAAACGTGATTTAAGGTTATTTTATTTAAAATTAATATGAAATAATGATGAATTTAAATTAGGGCATACTTTTGTAGAAATTTACTATGATTCTCAATCAACATTTTTCCATGTTAATTTCACATTGGTATTTTTTTCTGTGTGTATACTGAAGAAAGAAACCAAATGTCATTCAACCTGATAACAACAAACTAAAAGGAATCTTGTAAGATTTTCAAAACTTTAATAAACATATAAAGGTTTAAAATTCGGAAATCCAAAATTTTAAAAACGAAATATAAGTGGCAAAAATAGTAATTTGAAAGTGCTATAAACAAAAACGCAAGTCGGCTTACAGATTAATTTATTACTTTAAATTATAAATTATTATTATTCATTAAGAAATGTACCAAGCGTGGAACCCGGCGAGTAAACCTAATTCGAGTACGCTGTTTTCTGTGTTAGCTCTTCTTTTAAAAATAATTACGATTGGAAATTATGGTTAAAAACATATTACTGATGAACATGCGCCCTAAAAATATTATTTAATTATATCACATGTAGTCCGGAATCAGTTCGCAAATGGGATATGACCAAAAAATTACGACTGCTTCTAATTTTACCCATGAATCAAAGAAAACAAGATTGTGCATTTAAATTTAAAAAACATTATTTTTGTGCGCATGTAAAGGGCATAATAAACCACACAAAGTGCTTGGCATGGTTTGCGTTTGGTGTTTGCCAATAAACAACACAAATATTCTCCGAAAAAACATTAATTTTCATTTTTGTTTTGTTTTCAATGAATGCAGACGCCGATAGTGCTGCGTCAATTGTGTTGCTTTTTGCTTACAACGGCGAAGAAATATAAATAAAATTCTAACGTCTTCACTCTGTAAAGTTTTCGCTAAAATGAATACATTTAGCATTAGATGCCACAAAAAGTTTGACAAATATCGAACATATCTGCCAAATATTAAAAATTTTTAATATTTCTACAAACATTGCTTCAAATGTTTGCTCAAACATCAAACACCCCAATTAACAATACAAAATATTTGTACAAACGAAAAATTTTGCGTGTTTGCCAAGCCATTTGTGTGGTTTATTATGCCCTTAAGTCATAGTAGTAAATGAGCACAAACATGATCACACAAACATGTGTATGTGGTATGATGAATGTTTACATTCAAGGCGAATTCACTAGAAGGTGGGGTCAAGTCAACATATCGCTGCATCTCTTCAATAAACACGTAAGTGACATTTTGACGAAATTGATGTTCTTATATTTTTTAACAAAAAAACACGTTTGCAACTTAGTTATGAAGAGATCTTTATGACTTTGTGAGAAAATTTTTTTTTTTATGGACAATTCAAGAACCTCGTATCTCCAACTAATTTTATATGTTAATGCGCAAAACTCGTAAGTACAATAAAAATTTTTTAGCTAGAGTGAATAAATTTTTTAAATAAATATTTTCTGAGTATATGAACAAAGTTTACAATATTTAATTTAAAGTCTCACATTTTTAATTGATATTTATAATCAAAAATTGAAATATTATTGAATTTACTTATCTTATTTTTTATTTAATTTAAATATTTTAGAATTTTAATAACAGGGTCCTATTAGTTTAAATGATATGAAAAATATTGTTCGCAAAGAGGGGAATGGTGAAATCTATTTTTCAATAGAACAAAATATTTAAGGGAGTGTTCTGGTCTGGAGGGCCTTTTTTAAATGTTTTTAAAACACTCACAGAAAAAAGTAAAGAAGCTTTTATATTTTTAGTTCTGTTTTTTGTCTTTAAATGTTTAAAGGATTTAGAAAAAGGATTTAGTTTTTTTTTTCAAAGCTAAGCTCGTAAGCCTGAGCGCCTGCACAGCTTTGCCACTCCTAGATCCGACACTGTGATTACGATCACATCTCTTTTTCTCTCTTTTCACTGCCAGTACAGCATTTTACTGTACAAACATGTCTTAAGTAAGCGCGATAGCGCAAAAAAATTCATTTTGTCTTTACCTAAAATTGAGAGCCACTATTGTCGCAAAGATTCAAACAAAGAATATTTTGACATAACATACCAGTCAATTAGAGAAATTTACTCTAAGTATGAAGATTACATAAAGAGTAAGGACGTCAAAAATAAAGCCTCGTATCATACTTTTCTAAAGGTAATCCATTCTCTTAATGTTGGTTTGTACAAGCCAAAAAAAGATCAGTGCGATCTTTGTTTTTCTTATAAAAAAAATAATATTGACGAACTATCCTACAAAGCTCATTTAAATGAAAAGGATGAAGCTAGGGCTGAAAAAGCTAAGGACAAAACAGAAGCAATGAAAGGTGAACGGAATCTTTATACGCTTCATGTACAAGCCGTGCAACTTGTGCCCCAAATCGAAGCAGGAGCTATCTATTTCAAACAAAAGCTTGCTGTTCATCAGTTCACTATATATAATCTTAAGACTTCGAAAACGCACTGCTATGTTTGGCATGAAGGTGAAGGTGGTATGGACGCAAATGTTTTTGCGTCGTGTGTTGCCAACTTTTTGGAAAACTACGTTGATCTGTCTTTACCAACTGTTCTATTCAGTGACGGTTGTGGGGCCCAAAATCGAAACACCACATTGGCAAATACTTTGCAACTCATTGCAATAAAGTACAATGCAACTTTATTTCAAAAATACTTGACGGTTGGCCATACCCAAATGGAATGCGACGCAGTCCATGCTCTCACTGAAAAAAAAGAAATGTAAAGAACTTTTTGTTCCAATGGACTTTGTTAATGTTATTAAAAAAGCAAGATCTGTACCAGAACCTTATAATGTTCATTACATTGATCACAATTTTTTTTAGAATTATAGTCAAATAAAGTTTTATAAATCTATAAGACCTGGACTCAAAACTGGGGATCCTCAAGTAATCGATATCAAGTGCCTCAAATACGACAACTCTGGTATGTATTTCAAACTAAATTATAAAGAGGAATGGATTTTATCGCCACAGAGAAAACTAAAATATGACATTAAAAAAACAATACTCCCATTATATGAAAACCCACTGGAAATAAAGAAAAAAAAATCCAATGATTTGCAAACCTTAAAAAAAGTCATCCCTCAAGAGTACTGGGACTTTTTTGATAACTTAAAGTTTATTGAAGATAGCTAAGCTTATTTTGAAGTTTTTTTCATAAAGCCAGATTTTTTGAAATGAACACAAAAAACACAAAAAAATCATTTTGTTTTGTAAAAGTTTTCCTTCATAATTAAGATTTTGTTTTCAAATTTTTTAATGGAGAATGATGTTTAGTTGTAAATTTGATAATAATATGTATGAAAAACAATCAAAATTGCGTTGAAATAAAAAAAAATTATCATGCTAAAAACTCGTAAGTACCAAAAAATGCAACATTTTTTTAGAACCAAAAACACGTAAGTACAAAAACCCATCGTAATATGATATAAAGAACAAAATATATAAGAAAATTATTTCAATTTATTTAACAAACGTATAAGCTACAAAATTAATAAAGAAAAAGTGCGAAGTCTATTGCAAAATCAAAAGATATTCAGTTTTGTATGTCCTTTGAAAAATGATGATTTGTGACATACGTGTTTATTGAAGAGATGCAGCGATATGGTGATTTTTTTTGTCAAAGTTTGTATACAAACTAGTTTTTTATGTAAACAAACCTTTTTTTACTAGCAATATTTTTGCCAATCCACCACAGAAGCAGTGTTGTTGTAGAGTTGATCTCACGTTCTAGTCAATCACTGTTCTCAGTTTTGTGGGGATAAAACATTCGTGAAAATTCCCAAGAGATTTTTTGGGGAAAAGCACTTCTTTCGCTGGGAATATCTATTATTATTAATTCCATTTTTGCAATGGCATGACTGGTTGGGTCAAGAGCTTGTTGAAATAGTTTTAAATATGCTTTTTGTACCAATAAGCGTTACTTCTGTTGAACGAGTCTGTTTCTATAATGAATACAACCAAAATCCATATTTGCAAAAGAATGCAATATAAGTTATTAGAAGCTTTTCTTAGCATAAATAAACACTTTAACATAATACAGCTTGCTGTGACAAATTTATTCAATCATCTCATATGCAATTTTTAAACAAACAACATGGAAAAAAAAATTGCATGTGCTGATGAATCAGAAGATTTTGATTCCCTAGTTTTTGAAATGATGAATATTGACGTATAATTATTTTTCTTTTTTGTTTTTCGTTACCCTTTATACATACTATAAATGTGTACATATGTAGATATGTTGAACTCAAAGAATAAATAACATTAGATTTTATAATATTACACAAATGGATTTATTTAAATAATTCAGTGTATACATATTTTTTCATTGACATGATATTATGTATTTTATTTTTAAGGAAATGTGGGGAATTTGGGGATTAGAAATTCGGGATAAGGCTTAAAATAAAACTGGGAACCCTGTAGTCAATTCGCCATTTAACTCTCTTTACCACAGTGACGTAAAAATTACGTCAAAATTAGTGTAAAAAGCTAACGGACCAACCCAATACGCTATCTTGTTTTCTTTGTTTCGTGTAAATCCAATGTTGTTGTTTTTTTTTGTTTGTTTTGTTTTATGTATTTCTGGAGAACGGCAAGAGCCAAATTCGGTACAAGGATATTGGTTATAAACTATGGTATTCAACGATTAATCGTTGTTCGATTAATCGATTAATTTTGGGCGATTAACTGTTCGAATAATTAAAAATTTGCTTATTTTCGATTAACAATTAATTCAAAAAATTTATATCGATTACTCGAAAATTTGTTTTTTCAGAGAATTAGTTTTTTTTCTTTAATGTAAAAAAAACTAGCGGGACGTTTTAAATACCCTTTTATTGTTTCTTAACCCAGGAACATTTCTTACGAAGTAACGTTTTTTTAAAATACAGTATAGTACAAAGACTGAAACCAAAGGGTTTGGAAAAAATAATTTTTTTAAGAATGTTTAGTGCAGACTTTTATCACAGAGATTTAGATGTAGAAGATGATTTTTTGAGACGAATGAAAACAACCTTCTACCAGACCTTAACAAGACAAATAAAATTGTTAAAAAATAGCCGTAACTAAACAAGGGCGTAAAGCGGAACGTTTTCTTCCGCTTAGCTTTTACGCTGATGTGAAATACCTTAACAAGAGCGTCAACGTTGTGTCACAAACAGAACTGTTAACTTTCTTGTTGACCAAAATAGCTTAATTGCCATTATTTATTAACAATAGCAGCCAACTTCATTATTAAACGCGCTGTCAAAATCGGATTTTCCAATTGCAAAGCGTTGTCGCAGCGCTATTTAGGGATGCTTCATAACAAATTGTGTGGGCATGAGAATTTTTGACAGCTAGAAAACGCTTTCCGCTCTTGTTTAGGTACGGCTGAAAGAGGTTCAAGTCGTATAATGGAAGATTACTAATTTTTAGAAAAGAGAAGAAAAAGAACAGAGAAATTATTTTATAACGCTTTACTTTCAATCTCTCCAACGACACCAATAAGTGATCTTTTCTAAATCAAGTTTCATCAAAACAAAAGAAAGAAATCGTTTGAAACAAAAACATTTCAACTGTATGTTTTTTATTTGAAAGATTATTTCAGAAGATTAGCTTAAGTTTTGATGCTATTTTTTATTTACAAATTTTTCCTCTTTTATTACATGAAGTACCTTTTGTTAAATTGTTCCTTTTTAGATAAAACTTTTACGTTCAAAAATATAAAATTTTGTCTTATTTTTAAACTTCAAAACCAGACAAAATTAAAATTATTCGATTAATTAAATTTTTAGCTTAAATAATTATTCGCGCGATTAATCGATTAATTGAATGCCAAGTAAAGGGTATATAAGATTCGGCATAGCCGAATATATAATTTTATTAACATTTTTATTAAATAAATCATTCAAAATAGCTATTCCACTTATACATAGAAAAAGAAAAATGCGTTCAATCAAAAAATATTTTATTCGTACTTTTTCTAAAGAAGCAAAATAAGGAAATAGTTATTCCACTTTCGACCGTAATTCAATTCTGAAACATACCTGTATAATGCATTTTTTTCAGCGTACGGATAGTTTTTAAGAGATTTTAATTGAAAGAATTGAACAAATTTAATATTTAAGACCAGTGTTCGAAAATAAATACTAAATATCGCTCCGGTCCGGTGAATAAACGCTGACGTTTGTGTAGAAAATCATTTAAAAAATAACGTTTCCCTGTTTTTCATCTTTCGAACACAAAAATAATACTGTTTTAGTCTTATTTATCTGTTTAATTTTGTTCTGTTTTTTTTTATAAACCACAAACTTCATTGTGTTCGGTTCGGCTCATTTATGTTCGTTCGTTTCTGGCCCTTTTAACTGTTAAAAAACCAAATATTTTTACAAAAACAAAATACACATACGAAAAAAAAAGCCCGCAGATTAATTTTACACCAGGGTTCAAAAAACTGCAGTGAAAACCAAAAACTGTCGAATAAAAGACGAAAATTTGTGTATAACTTTCCGCTTTTTGAGTTGGTCTTTCAGCGACTGTTTACATTTAATGATTCGGAAGTAAAAGCAACAGTTT
This sequence comes from Pollenia griseotomentosa, assembly GCA_963931875.1. Taxonomy (NCBI): domain Eukaryota; kingdom Metazoa; phylum Arthropoda; class Insecta; order Diptera; family Polleniidae; genus Pollenia; species Pollenia griseotomentosa. The sequence goes on along the minus strand of OZ007560.1, from coordinate 149,721,405 downwards.
GTTTTTGCCAATGACAAATGAAGAAGTGGAAAAAGGGCAGTTTTTCTACTTTGACTGCAGTTTTTTAAGCGCTGTTTTACACAAACAAAGCATATACACAATACACACACATGCGGTTCGTGCTGTGGTCGTTGCTAACACCTTTTGTTTGTTCATTTCTTTATCAATGTAAAACAAGTAAGAAAGTACAGTCGGTCAAGCCCGACCATATGATAACCTACACCACAGTGTTTAAAAACACATCATGGCTATGTGTCCATATGCATATGTTTCTAAATTTCGTTAAAATCGGTTTGATAGTTTCTGAGAGGCAGAAATTTCACCCTATCTTCCCTCGTGGTGCTACGATTTTGCCCATTTTCATTAGTCTTTGTCCTTGTGCCAATAAGAACCTATGTCCCAAATTTAATCCAAAATTGCGACCTGTACTTTGCGCACAAGGTAAAATGGATAGCCAGTCAGTTGGACGGACATCGTTACTTCGGCTCAGAAAGTGATTCTGAGTAAAATATAATGTTTGTCTACACTGTAGACTCTACAGTAGCACTACAATTGTTCTGTTTTTTAACGAAGAACCGAACACTATATAATATTCGGCTCTGTTTTTGAAAATAATTACGAACGGTATTAAGGGTTGTGTTCGTCTACAGAAACACTAAAAAAAAATATCGTTTCAGGGTGTGTGAGCGCCATCACCATCATGGATAACCATTGAGCCGAACGCTAAATAATCTTCTGTTTATTTTCGAACACTGTTTAAAACAACATAATACTTGATGAGTGATGATAAAAAAAAAAACGGAGATGCATGAATAAATGGAGAAAATGGTTGAATAATAGTCTACTTGATCTTTTCTGTAAAAACTTACCCGAGATACCCTGGTTAAAGTTGGATACTGAAATCCAAAAATAAAAGAAAATAAATATTTAAACCATTAAAACTTAAGTTAAGCCCTGGAGATCGGAATAGAAAAACGCAGAATCGAAGGCATTGCTTTATAACCTAACGCATCATTTACGCCAAGTCAATATTATGTATTAAATAATTAATTAAAATAATTCAACTTTATTGAGTAATTAATGTTGAAATTTCTTTTCTTAATATTTGTCCTTAGATTTTTTCAATCATTTGACCTTCAAATAATTTTACAAATTTTTCAAAATAAAACAAATTATATTAATTTTTATAGCGCTAGATGAAAAAATTTATAGCATTCGGTAAAACTGAAAAAAAAAATTGAACCAAACCTTTTCTTATGTATGTTTACAATTAAAATTTTAAAAACTGAAAGTCTTTTTCATTACATTTTGTTAAAATAATTTATTTTTTTTTATTATTTTTTTGTTTAGTTTTTTTTACAAAAAAAAGTTAATTGTTAGTATCAAAAATAGAATACCTGGCATTAATTACTAAAATAATATTCGTTACATTTTAAAAATATTTGTGAAGAAATACATAAAATATACATTTTGTATAAATTTGAAATTTGCGAATACAAGTACATGATAATTAAAAATGGATGATTAGTAGGCATTTTTTAATGCGGGCTTTTTAATGGCCTGACATCGAAGCAACTTTATTCATAACGCCTTGGGTACGTCTCATTTAGACACGGTAGGAGAAGTGGCGATAACGGGTACCACCGGGCAAGTTTCCAGAGGTAGTGGAAGAATAACTGTAGCCACCGGGACCACCGCCAGAGGTGCTGGATCGTTCAGTGCTGTAGTTGTAACCACCGGGACCACTGCGTGATGATGATTCATAAGAAGACTCGTATGTAGAGCGTTCTGGTCTGGAGTAGGGATTGCTGGAATCGTAATTGTTCTTCTCTACGGAGGATTTGTACGAGTAAGAGTAGTCGTTGGAGCCACGGGAACGATGAGTGCCAGGAGCAGAGCTGCACAGGTCCAAGCGAGGAGTCTGCGAATTTTTAGTAAAATACATTTACAAAATTGTTACCTTTAATTTTGCTAAATATTCTAAAAACTACTTCTAATCACAGTAACAAACTATTTCGAAACTACTTTTATAACCCGCAAAATTCAATTCAAAAATGGATCTTGCCGTTTAACTCAAACTCTAACTACATAAATAATTGGGAGACTAAAATCTTAAGTAGTTTAATTAAAGGAAATTGAAACATGTTTGAATTTACACTAAAAAAACGTTTCAGTTTTTCATTCGGCTTAAATCGAGGCTTTAAGGGAAGTTTTAAAAAGAATGTGGAAAAAAGCAAAAATTAGCATTGAAATAAAAAAATAAAAATTTGCCATTATTAAACATACGTACATACATATATTTTAAAGAATTTATAGTGATAATGAAATACATACATACAAATAAAAGTCAATGATGTGCATACATTGTTTAAACAAACGACAAATTACACTACGCAACAAAATGGTTCCAACACAATATGAAAGTAGACAATTATACAAATACAATTCCCAAGAGCTTATAAAGTCTCACGAAACTTGGAATTTATTTCTTTGAGAAACTTGGAATATTTTTAAACATAGATAGGAAGTAAGTATGTAAATATATGCGAAGTAAACATTTAATATTGCGCTCTAAATTATGACATTCTACTTTTATGTAGAGTATACGTCTCATAATAGTTTTATTAACAAGAAGGCGGAAATACTTGAGTTTTAAACTAGTGTTTTCCATGCAAAAGAATCTAGCAGCTTTTTGGGAATTTGGATTAGGCAATGATCTATTTCAAGTTGAAATTATTAGGTAATACATTTGATGTTGCACAGTGTTACTTTTGAATAAAATAAATATAATGAATTTCTACTTAGAAGTAGTTGTGTATCGTGTAGGTGATGGGAGTGCAAGTAAACATTTGAAACAAACCCAAAAAATATTAAATTAATGTGTAAACTAATTATTTATTTGTTTTTAGAATTAATAGACGTATCTGGTGACCATTGCACCCGACTTTGGATTCCGGAAAGTTTCACGTCTAACCGGCAACGATTCGGAGGCGGCACGATGCATGCGTGGCAAAACTGCATCTAAACTGTCGCGTGATGTGCGACCAGCTGTATTGCCGCCAGCCTCAACGGTATCAATGTGTTGGCGGACCATTGACAAAATACGTTCGCGATTTTTATCACGGGCTGGCACGTACGGTTTGATAGGTTCGTTAAGCACTCTAAAGCTCGGCTTAATGGCGGCTCTGTTAATCGGATCTAAAATTGAACTTTTACGCTCTTCACGATCTGAACGACGTTGGCCAAAAGCTGTAATTGGATCCGTGATCAAAGATGGCCGTGGCACAAACGGACACTTTTCCCAGTCTATTGGTGTTTTTGTTGGTCTCTGTAAAGTGCCCCGCATGGGAAATTTAGAAAATTTTGTATCTTAATAATAGGTTTGGAGTATTTATTTTTGTTTATAAGGTCAAGCAAATGAGGGCTGTTCAGCCTCCATTTAAGCTACATTTATCTACATACATACGCATTTCATGTAAAAACAAACTGTATGGGACAGCAATCATATATTTACAGCAAAAATCTGTTCTGGTGCTTAGATAGATTTAATTGATATATTAAAACATTTAGTTAATAAAAGTTAAAGTGTTATAATGGATTTTTTTTGGCAATTTGTGCACATTGTTGTGTTATATTATGACTGTTTTGGCAAACATAATGTACTTTATGTTTCTGTACAGAGTGAGTAGAAAATTAGATAACCTAACTTTTCGCGCAGTGTGGTGGTAAGTATTGGAAATTTAATAAATTCAATTAAGTTCGTGAGAGAGCAAATAGTAACGTGCAAATTTAGTAGGTGTTAAATGGTGTTAAAATTAATTTAGATACCATTTAACTTAAACTTAAATAAGTATGTACATATGTATATTATCTTTTATTTATAGTTTAATTACATTTCTATCAAAACTCAAATGATAAGAGAGCAAAAACTAATTTATTTATTTCTTAATTCTCTTGAAATATTAATGAATTATTTTCAAAAAGAATAATAAATGTATGCAATTCATTTTGTATTAAAATAGTATTACGAGTAGCTATTAAAGGCCTCCCTCCGTAAGTGTATTTTAAAATCAAACACACAACAAAAATTCAAGGTATGTACAGAACGGTTGTGTACAGTCACAATGAGAAATGCTATGCGGTCGCACAATTTAAATAGTGTTGTGAGGGTACAAAAATTCAATGATATATACTTCAGACTTTCAAAACCTTTTAATACGGTAAATCATTTTTGTCTATACTCCTAGTATTTGAAAACTACCTCTTGCAGTCTGCAAGAATCTGTGGTGCTTAGTGTCTGTTTTTGCTCCCACTTTGATTGCTGCGTATATTTTTCATTCCCTTGTTAATTTTTAAGAGTTGTTTTTTAAAACCCGGCCTTTCACTATGGTAAAGCTTTTTTTTTTGCTTTAATACGTTCACACATTTACGTTAGCTTGTCGCTTTTACTTCTCTTCAGTATTTATTTGTGGCAGCGACCCTACAGTAAAAAATTTGAAAATCGAAAGATGATTTGAATGTGTGTTTAAATGGAATTAAGCAGGCCGCTTTGTTGGACGAGAGTAGAATTCTTGAAACATGCTCTTTAAGCTCCTAAGCTTTTAATTTCAGCAAAACTTGGTAAAATACAAATTTTTTTAAACTGAAAATAAATAAATCATCAAATCTACAGGCACAAGCACTACTCCCTCTATCCTCCTTCCCATAACCTATTTTCCTAATTCTTACACAATGCAATGAATAAGTAGGGATTAAAGTGATAAAAACTACTTACAAAAACAAATAAACTGTAAAATTGTGTATCTATAAAATTCATTATATGGATATTTCCATTAAAAATTAAATCGCTATAGATAACTTGTATGCTAATGTTTACTAAATTTAACCATAATCATTTCCTATTTACCCACTGTAACCATATAGGAACAATCCTTTAGAACATATGTAGAAGTTAGTACTACATTGAAATAAATTTTTTTAAACAGAAATGCCGATTGGAATTAAGGCCTTGAATACAATTTTAGATTAATGCATTGTCAGCATTATAAATTGCCTCAGTTTAGTCAATAAACCCATAAAATTGCGCTTAATCTGCTATGGAATGAATGGAAATCAATGTTTGCATTTTAGATGGTTTATTCAAATCGTTCATCATGGTCTAAAAATAATATTGGTTATGGCCTCTTCTCTCTTGCCAAGAAAATTTATTCTTTTTCTGATAGATACTAATTTTCATATAATTAAAAGTATTTTAATTAATAATTATATATTTAATTTTAAAATATTTGCAAGTTCTTTATCATAAATATTAAGATTAGTAATAAATAGCATTCTCATAAAATATTTTTACAATAAATACATAAAAACATGAAAACTGTTTATGACACTTTTCTTTTATTTCACATTTATTTATAAAGATTTTTAAATTAAAAAAAATCTTGTCAGAAGAAATTAAAAAAAACTCTTTAACGTTTTACTGGCGATTCATATTTTATTTTGTTGATTTTGCGATTCTCCAAAAAATATTTATAGAAATTTCAAAGAAAAAATGCGCGCGCATCTAAAATTACAAAACAATAGAAATCATTTTTATCCGGAAAATTCTTGGCATTTTCGAAATTACAAAAAAAAGTTCATTATAGTATGTACATATTTAAATGTATATACTTATACGTACATGTACTTATGTAGTATGCTTTTATATACTAACATACACATGTACATACAAATATACAATATGCATTTACAACTTGGCGTTTAGAGCATTTATCTTAATTAAATAAGCAATTTGAAATAATTTTACGTCAACACAAATTAACATTGCATATTTCATAGTTAATTTTAAATCTTTAATAAGTCAAGGAAAAGTGAAAATTTTGAATTAAATATTTATTTTTTATGTATGTATGTACCTATGACAACATTCGTATAAAATAATTAAGCGTAACGAGAAGGGTAAAAACACGGAATAAGAGAAACAAACGGTTTATTTTCAAATTTTACAGTTTTAATATAAAAAAAGTTGGCAAGAATGGTAAAAATTTTCATTTTTTAATTAATTTCTTGACAAATTCCGAAAAACACAAGAAACAACTGTATAATATACAAATGTAGGTACGTATGTATGTATGAATGTTTGTATGTACACATCGCACTTGATCAACAAGAGAGTATTAACTAAAAATGTTAAATTTTTACTTTTTTGAAAAAATTGACTCGTAATATTCATGCCTAACCGCTGTAAAAATATCGTGCTTTTTTTTACTTTTTGTTAATAAAACGGTTGGTTTAAAAATAATTTTTCATAGGCATTTAATGTAACATTAAAAATTGATTTGCTTTAACTAAAATTTTGATTTAATACCCTCTTGTTGATTAAATGTAAATATCAAATTTTGCATGCCGTAGCCGAAATTTCCATTAAAAATATTAAGAAAGATGGCGTTTCTTTTTCGCTGGTTTAAAAAAGTCCTCGCACCATACGATTTTAAGTATAGCAAGGTACATGAACACAAGGTAGACTCATATATCCCAGCGGGAAAACTCAGAAGACCTTCTTACTTCAGGCCTTTTTAAAGGCCTGCTTAAAAGATTTTTTGATTCAATTACTATTCTTATCTAACTGCTAAAGAAGGCCTCATAGAAGGCCTCGGCTCTTTCGTATAAAAGATAAGATACACCTTCCACACTCGCTTCTATGAGAAGGGAGTAGGGAAGGAGTAACATTTTTTGTATTGTTTTTTTGCACAAGCAAAAGCAAAATCAATTTTTTTGGTCCCGTTACCCTTCTTATGTACTTGTTGAAGAAGCGAGAGCGGAAGTCCATCTCCGCAATGATATGAGTATGGAATGGAGCAAGAAGGCCTTGTACATCTTTTCCCGCTGGGTATGGTATATACCTATACATAGGTAAATCTGTTTAATGTTTGTATTGTTATTTATTTAAAAAGAGTATCACGTAAGAAAACTTTATAAAAATTTCTTTAAAATATCCCTTTACACATGTATGTTAGTTTGTTTATGAATGTCCCAACAAGTACTAATGGTGTTTTCTTTTCTACAAAATATGTGATGTTTATATATGGGGCTTATATATGGGCTTTTTTTATAACGGCGGTGATTGCCTCAAACAGCAACAAAGCTACGCGAAAATTGCACAAATTCGGTAAAGAAAAAATTTTATTATTTCACACGAGCCATAAAATTGATAAAAAGTCCTTAAAACTATTAGGAATGGCAAAAATTCGGTAAAAATTGCTGAATTAGCGGACATTCGTAAAATTTGGCTAACAGCGGCATGATAGCAAAGTCTAATATTTATTTAAAATCATTAAAGCTCTAAAAAATCATAAAACTTACAGGAAAAATCGCGTCTATCGCGAACATGGCTAAAATACCCAAAAATTTAAAATTAGAAACAAATCCAAAAAAGTCTAAAGCGGCTCATACACTTGGAATAAAATTGTTCAATTTTACGTATTGTACAATTAAGTAAATCGCCAATGTGTATGTGATATTCGACGGTAGCACAATATATTGGCAACAATCAAAAGACTTTTGATTTTTATTGTACAACGAAAAGAAAGTGCAATGTGTTGGCAACATTGTACAATGCTGTTTATGTTATTCCTAAAGGTTCCCTGCAGATAACGAGACTAGTCCATACATGCATGTAAAGAGTAGTTCATAAAGCAGTAGGAGTACTCCAAATATATGGCTAAAAGGTGGTCGATTTAGCATTACGATGTCCTAGGAGGGCACCATATACCCCAGTTTTGCATTACAACGGAGTAGTCTTAAAACTACTCCATGTTCATACATACTCTAGTGGAAAAGTTTTGAAACTACTCCATGGTATACTCCAGACGATTAGTTTTAACTTCGTTTAAAAACGAAAACATTTCGTTTGAAAACGAAGACATGAAGTTGAACTACAAACTCTTTTTAACAATGACATGGTCCATGCTTGCATAACATTGGACCAGTCCAGGGAGTAGTCCATTTCATTAAAATGGATCACGTAATCCAATATTATCTGCAGGGTTAGGTTCACCTTTTTATTAAATGAAAATTGAGCAACATTTAAGTTGAAGCCATTGTGCGACTTATTGCATAATATAGGAGAAAATGGAAATAATATGGCGAATATCATATACAATAATATTGCAAGTGTATGGGCCGCTTAATATTTATTTAAAATCATTAAAGCTCAAAAAATCATAGAACTTACAATAAAAATCGCTAAATCGATTAAAAAACAAAATGTCAGAAAATAACGAAAAAAATGCGTTGAAAAATTAGCTATAATGATGAAGAACAATTTTTGTCAGGTGATTTCACTTTTTTATATCTTGTGTTTTGTTCTCGTCAAATATTAAATAGCATTATTACAGGCTGGCAAGACATTTTATAAATGCACCTTTTTAGAAGGCGATATTTGTTGTGTAGAAAAGAAAACACCATAAGACAAACCTTTGATATAAAATGACTTTATTATTTGACATAAAACACAATTCTCAAACCTATTTGCAAAAATAAACTTGGCAACACTAAAGCGAAAAATAAATGTAAACATTAAAAAGTGGCGATTAAAGTTAAATTTGTTTTATAATTAAAGAAAAAATACATATTACATGAAGTGAAATCGCCTTTAGAAAATATATAAAAAATTTTTGAGTAAAAAGAATGCGAATAAAAATCAAACGGGAAAATGAAGAAAATATAAGTTTGTTGTAGAATCGCGGTGTTACGTCATGATAATCCTCAAAAAAGGAGACAAACATTTCGTCTTTCCAAGAATTGAAAGACGAAAAAAACACTACTTTATCCGTTAGCTATGTTTCCGAATGTAAAGCGGCAGTTTATTTAAATAAATAATGAATTTAAATTAAAAAAACGCCTACATTTGTGAACAGAAACCGTGAAGAGAAACATTTTCCTCCGGCACTGGCAGGATATAAAATAACGTATGTATTAGAATAAGATTTGATTAATTATTTTAAGTTCATATTTAACATATGACGATGCAATAAATCGTAATCTTAAAGACCTAATAACCTATCTGCAAAAATTTCAAAATTGAATTTTTACAGTCGGCCTTTGGCCGGGCGCAAGGATTTTCTCCTCTATGGTATAACAAACACCGGCTTCGCTAAGTAAAGCTTCTAAAATCTGTCTTGTTTCCGAACGAAGGCAGACTACGCAGTGAAGCTTAAGCTGGCGAAGCCGGTTTTTTTTATACCATAGAGTAAAAAATCCTTGCGCCCGGCCGAAGGCCGGCTATGCCGAGACGCTTTAGTTAGCGACTCGGTATTTTTTATACCATAGAGGAGAAAGTCCTTGCGCCCAAAAGTGTTTTCGTTATATATTTAATATATACACCCAGAGAAAAGCAGCAAAACCATTTTTAAAAAATTTTAACCATATTATGTTTAATTTAACCAAATCATTGGCACCGAGAACCATATTATGATTAAATTAGTTTCTTTAAAAATAGTTTTGTTGGTTGCGACCATAATAAAACATGTTTACTCTGCGCATATGCAGATTTTTTTTGTATTTAACTTCTTTAGTAATTATGGACACTGTGACACTTTTGGAAGTGTCATAATGTCCATTTGCAAAGTGTCATAATGCCCACGGACATTATGACATTTTCAAAAGTGTCATAAAGTCCATGGACACAATGACACTTTTTGGAGTGTCATAACGTCCATGGACACTATGACACTGGACGTTATGACATGCCACCGTTTTTTACCCTCTCCTGTAAACTTTTGAAAACTGCAGAAAGGTTATTTCGTCTTTAAGGTGACGAAATAATAATAATACAAAATATTTTTCATTTAAGTTTTTCATTGTATTAAAATCCACATTTGAGAATAGCTTTGAAAAAAAATAAATGCATTTTTCCTTTTTGTTGAGAATGCTATGATTTCAAATGATCTTCAAATCATTATCAAGCGTTTGTCGTTTGAGAAAAGGTTGAATTTCAAATCATTTCAATTGAAAATCAAACCTCCGTGTTTGTTGGGGTATGAATTTTTGTACGTATGTATACGTATTTATGTATGCACATCTGCAGGTTGTTAATATTTTGTATGGATTCATATGCAATTATAAACAGACCTTGAAATATGATTTAAATATGTACTTGTAACCTTAATTTGAGTGAAACAAATATTTTTATATACATATTTACACAATTATCTTATAAACTTAAACACACAAGGGTAAAATTAATAGTTACGAATAAAAGAAACACATATGTAAACATATACTTATGTATGTATATGTATGCTAATATTTCTTACATACATGAATTTTTTTTTATTTTATTTAAATATCTATACATAATTTTTTTATTTAGTTAATTACAAAAAACTATATGTTTTTGCATGTTTATGAACACATAAAGTTACGATATTACTTCATATTTAATCTTCATGTTAAAAACAACGATTTAAACTAAGATTTTTATTTTATAAATTCTTCACTGTACTTAAAAAGTTTATGTAATATGACCTACACACTAGGGTCCCTCGTTTTCCGGACTTTTCCCATTCACGGAAACTTATAAAATGTTTATTTTATTTCCAGTAATAATGTAAGCAAGTAAATAAGTTGTACGCTATTTTTAAGAATTTATTCAGTTTTGGTTCACACTATGAAAGTTTTCTTTCAGAAAATCTGAGCTTATTATACAGAGAAACTCCCATAATTTTGAGTCGCTAACAATTACAGGAAAAAGAGCAAAATTAAACGAAATTAAGAAGTGGCGAAGAACAAGACATAATTAATCTTGAATTATTTGTTGTATGTACGATTTATTTATCACTGCTGCTATAAATGAAAATTTTTGGCACAAATCTCATACACGCAATAAAAATATATTTTTTTTTAAAACTCTCACGCTATCAAAACTGTTTTTGTAGAAAAAATTTCAATCATATTAATGTTACTTCAACCATATAATTGCCATGGGCAACTATATTTTGGCAAAATTAATCTTTTATAAAGAAGTCACAACCAAATAATATTTAGCTTCCGATCATGTTATAGCTTATTTTAACATTATTATGCGTACCACAAATTGCCTCACGCTTTCAAAACATATTTTTCCATATTGTTACGGCTAACAATATTAATTTGTAAAATCATTTTCAAACATGTTGCTCCTTGGTTAAGGTAGCAATATGTTTTTATTTATTTTATACAAGCAAATAAATTTCTGTGAAAAACATATTATTGTTAACATGATTAAAGGCAGCCATTATATTGTTGAGGTTTCTATTTAACCACAATATGGTTGCAGATGAAAATAATATGGTTGAATTAATCATAATATGTTTTAAAATATTCCGTTATAAATAGTATTATTAGTCGTAGCCATATGATGTAGAATTGTTTAAAAAAAGTTCAATTCGATGGCTTAATATCAATAAAGTGTAGCTAATGTATTTCCTTGTTTAGAGGGGAAGAAAAAAACTTTTAGATACATATATAAAAGTTTTTATGCTTTTTTTTTAATAAAAAGATGCAACAAATTTTATACTAAGTGCATTTGTCATTTTTCAACCAAAATAAACAAAAATATTATTTTCAAAAAAAATGAGGATGGCCTTTGTAATATTAAGCCACCGAAATTGATTTTTTTTATGAAACCCCTTATTTGTGTTTTTTTAATACTTATTTAAATAATCGTTAAAAATCATTTAGATCATTTGAGCCTTTGTAAAAGACTAAGCCGATTTACATAGGTATGCATGTATCCTCTTCTAAATGAAATGTGTCACAAAATATGTTTTTATTACGCATAACTTTCTTTCAAAAGCTCGTAATGAAACAACAATCACAACATTACTAATAGTAATTTATGTGGGAACTTGTCATAGAAAACGACTAGAGCAAAAGAAAAAAAACCCAACTCAGCTGTCAAAAAAACCTTAATCTATGATGTCTTACGCCAATGAAAGTTCAAAGAAGAAAAATTGAGAAATGTGCAAATAAGACGTGAGCCGTCTGAAAGCAGACGTACGGAATTTTGAGAGTGAATTTTTTATTTTTTTGTGATAGAGTTTAAGCCTTGGTGTTTATACCCTTTACCACAGCTTTCTATAAGTTCGCCATACTGTCTGTAATTTCTAAAATATTGATTTAAGGCCCTACAAAGCATCCTTATAAGTAGCTGATTTGATTTAACAACGTCCGACATTCCGTAAGGCGGTTTGTCTGTATGTGTTAGTTGAAATAGGGTTTCTAAAGACCTCGGATATAATGGTGACTATGTTGTTTATAACACATGTAGTCCGGAAAAGTTAAAAGTTTAGCCAGATCAGTCCAGTTGAGACTGCCTTTAATGTCTACCAATAAAACCTTAGGTTATAAAATCTTCATTTAATTAAGAGCTTAGTAGAGTATTTACCCAAATATATAATATAATATATAGTTAATATTATATAGTTAATAATGAAATAAATCTTTAAAAAAATGTTATAAACATTTTAAATATGTATAATAATTATATAGAATTCATTAAATATATTTCTTTTAATAAAAAAATAACCACTTAAATCTATTTTTATGTTTAAAAATTACTTTAAAAAAAAGCAGGTTTTGTAAAATTAAAAAAAAAGTTTTACAAAACAGACATTTAACATTGACTTATGGCGTATATGGACTTCTGATAATGCGATATAAATATAAAAAAAAATAATTTAAAAAGAAAAATTTTAATAATGCAGTTTCAAACGTGTTTCAATTCCGACCAGGTTCTTTATTTCTTTACCACTAAAACAAAATTTTAATTCTAAAAAAGCGTAAAAATTTTCTTAAAATTATTCTATTAAAAAATAAAAAAAATGTGTTTACAGCAAGTGGGACACCACCGAGCAGTAAAAATAAAAATTCAAAAGAAAAAAATCTAAAGCCAAAAAAATGTTTCATCTTCAAATATAAATATAAATAAATATATTTTTTTGTTTGTTGAAAATTGTGTTTCAAATATTCACATATTCACGATTCGCCCGTTCGTTTGTCTATCCATTTGTCTGAGCGATTTTTGTTGTTTGGCACAAACACCTTTCAGCAATTTTTAAACTGAACAAATTTATACTTTTGCACACGGTTCATTTTTTAATTAATCATTATTATTATTATTATTATTATTCACCAATAACAAAAATACGATTTTGGTTTAATTTTTAGTTTTTTTAGAACCGACCGACCGATTTTAGGTAAATCCATTAATGTCTGAAATCGTTTATTATATAGATACATGCACATATTTTTTTAAGTGTATTCGGTGCTTGCCTTTAAAATCGGAATTAAATTTTATGTATATTTTATTTGAACACATTTTTAGATTTTTCTTTTTTGTAATTTGTATTATTTTTGGACGCAATTAGGATTAAAACCACACTACACTCTATTAAGATTTATCAAAAACAATTAAAAAAAGTCGTTAATTTCATGGATAGGTGCTTCACAAATCCTAGCTATTCTTGCAAAAGGAATTTTTATGGTGTAAACGCATTAAAAAGAAATAAAAACGCTTACCGAAACAGCGTACGAGGTAACAACTGGCCTGGAAGAGTAGGTTCTGCGGGTAGTAAATCCACTTTCGTAAACCATTTTCGTTCGATTTAATTTAAAAAATTTTCAAGTTTAATAATATTTTATTTAATTTTTAAGATTTAATTTTTTAATAATTTAACACTAGGTCCACTTGAGGATTATATATATGGTATAACTCGTTTCGTGTGTGCACTTAGCGCCCGTTCGAGATCTTCTGAATTGTTCGTGGCTGATGGAAGCTGTTTTTGATTTTCGAAAAAATATTTGAAAATAATGTACATTTATTTTGCAGCTCTCTCAGTGCCAAATTATTTTTGGATTAACTAATACATTGAAACCCACCGTACATACAAACATATACTCGATTTGCATACAACCAACGTAAGAATTGAAAATTATAAAAGAAAATTTTCCCCCGATTAATTTTGTGTGAGTGTAATGACGTCATGCTCCTCTTAGCTCATTCACTTGAAATAAAATTTTGTTAATTTCATTACAAATTGAGAAAAATTTAAAGAGTTTAAGAAATATTTTCTCATAAGAAATTATCAATCGACAGGAAAATTTGTTTAATTTTCTAATATATGTATGTCTGTATGTACATATGAATATGTTTGGAAAATAAAAGAATGTATTACAAGCTCAGATCAGTGATGCCATTTTAACATTTTGAGTGCTTTTGTTCAACCTTTTCCATTGACAAAATGAATTAAAGTTTTAAAAACTTTGCAATTTGCTATCTTAGCATAATTTTTTTGGAAGAAAAAATATAACGTATCTGGGTACCCCCCAATTTTTTTACTATGTAGTTATAAAACAAGTATATTGGCAAAGCTTGAAAATAAAATGAATTAAATAAAAAAAATTCCCAGATTCTTTTTGTTAAACTAAAAATAAAATTGAAAAAATCGGTAATTTTGGGAGTTGCTTAAAATTAAGTACAACTGGCTGGGAAGTAGTAAATTACTGTCTATTTTCGATGTGCGAAAGAATTCTTTCTTTCGAACAATTACATTGAAAACAAAAACAAATTCTAAAAACTTTGTTTTTGTTTTAATTTTAGTTGTACGAAAGGACGAATTCTTTAAGTTTATATTAAAGTATAAAATTGATGAATAATACATAAATCGGCTGGAAAGCATGGTTTAATCCTCTGAAGTTGACAGCTTCAAACTTTCAACAACTGCTTGAATTGTTATTTTGGTCAGAACCAACTTTCTGTTAACTTTAACCACTTACAGGTTCTACTGTTTCTCTTCTTCATTATTTCTCAGATGCTCTCAATCAAACTCTCAATCAGTTTGACACCAGGCTCAGCTCGATAAAATTAACAACTTTAAAGTTATTTGTAATGTTCATTGTTGTTCTATTAATTTGGATGTATGGTCAAACAATTTGACCGTTAGTAGGCTCCCATGCCATCTTCTTGTCAACTGCCACCTTTGCCTCATTTAATACTTTCTCCAAGAAAAAACTTAAGCCAAATAACTCATCCGAGATGTACCAATTCTAGGATTTTCTGCCATTTTTAACCACTTCACTAGCTAAAGGATCAATAATTTCATAATTGTTTATGTCTTTCCTCAGAAATTGGTCTGCCCATGCTGCATTTGTAGCAATAGAGGCTTCAAACCAATATTTTACATGTAAAAGAACTGCAAAGTTCACAAAGCGTTCTAACTGTAATTTTTCCAAAGTTATTTTTTTGGGAATACAAAATGTACTATTAATAAGATTTTTCCTTTTGTTTGTTTTTGAAAGCGCCTTTCTCACGAAGAAAGCGGATTTTTATGGCGTATATCAATTCTGCCATCCAACGAGCATGGTTTACTGCACCTGGAGCTCTCAGATGTAATTTATCTTGAGTATGACTAAGAGCAAGTAGAGACAGCTCCATCAATTCCATGTAATCGCCTCTGGGCTGCTTATTGCTTCCTAAGGTAACTCATAAAGCATTTACTGGAGAGAGTTTTAAATTTTCACTGGCAGGAGCATCTTTTAATGTTAAGTCCAGCGAAAAGTCTACTTTTTGTAACGTAACGCCAGAAGTAATTTTAATTGTTTCTCAAAAAATTTTATATTTATAGTTTACTTTTTTATATTTTGGTGTAAAGGGAAATTAGCTCTACATTATGTAACAAAAGGGATAACGGTTGAACAACATTAAAAAAAAGTAGACTTTTCGCTGAAAATGCCCATATGTTCTTTTAAACGAGCAAAGATTTTTAAATTTAATTTATTTAAGTCCAAAGCTTACTTAAAAAGGTTTAATACAAAACGCCTTGCTCAATTCGCAGTCCTATTCAGTTTTGTAATGCAAGTCAAAATCTACTTCCGTTTTTTAAAGTCAAGCCAGCGCATATTTTTGCTTATATCTGCAAATGCTTAGCGTCGATTGCAGTAATTTTTTTTATGAATATGGTGCTACTTTATAACTTTGCGTATATAAAAACCCTTTTTACAAATTTCACTTCTTTTTTTAATTTTTTTACATTTTGTGGTACAAATATCACGACACGTCAAAACGGAAATGCCCATATGAGACTGGTCCTTATTTGACTTTCAGCTTATTTTTTAGCGTAGTCCTTTTATATGGTGAAATATAGCAAGAAAATGATTCTGTAAAAATTTAAAATCAATATTTTAATTGTAATATGAAGTGTAAACTGGTCCTTATTATCTGACTACAAAATTTTTAAAGCAGACACTTTTAAAAAGATTTTATATTAAAAAATATTGGAACATTGTTTATGCCGAAAAACTTTGGAGTCATAGTCGCGAGTTTTTGTGGGTACTTCGACTCCGACTCCGACTCTGGTACCAAAACCTCAACACCGACTCCACAGGCCTGGTGTATATTTTAGTATTTTTAACGTTTTAAAATAAATCGGGCATGTTCTGACAATCTGAAAACGCTTAACATTCGCAATTCTGACTTTAAATGCATAATTCGTATTCTGTAAATCGCAATCGCAAGAAGTTTGGCAACTTAAAATTGCAAAATTATGCTAAAGTGAACTAGAATATGGCAGATCACATTCTAAAATCACGAGTTTCAAAACACTCTTAAACAAATCTGGCGTTTTGCAATTTTAAATCGTGCGATTGTCATAACGATGCTAAGGCTCTAAATTTTTAAAACGCAATGCCAAAAATAACATTGAAAGCAAAAACAATGTCAAAAATTTGTCAAAATTTTGTTGTTGCTTTCTACAGAAATACATATTGCGTTTTAAAATTATCAACGCCACAAGATATGCAGCGTTTAAGATATTTAGGCCCTAAATTTGTAAAACGCAAACGCAACGCCAAAAATTATATAGAAAACAACAACAAAATTATAAAATATTTTCGATTTTGTTTTTGCTTTCAATATAATTTTTGGCGTTGCGTTTTACAAATTTAGGGCCTAAATATCTTAAAGCTTTGAACTTGTGAGATCAGTTAATTCAATTTTGCAAAAATATAAATTATATCAAGTATGCAAAATGAGTACAGTTTGATGCAAAATAATTTGTTTTTTAAACGTGATATAAATAAATGCCATTATTGAGCTCAATTATCCATATAAAATTTCAATTTAGTTATTGTTCAATTAATACGAAATTGTTATAATATTGAGTAAAATTAAAAGCAACACTGTCACAAGTGTGTTGAGTGAGCCAAACACAACTCACTAAACAAAGTGTTTTGACATTTACGTTTTTTTTTAATTTCCTAAGCTTATCCCCGCGAAGCTCTGCGCTTGTCTGCAGGAAAGAAACCAGAGTCTCTGGTGGGAATCAAACCCGCAACCCCAGCGCTGATAGAAACATAATGTTACTTCGACAAGAAATGAAGCAAAGGATTAATGTCGTAAAAGTTGTATTAAAATTGGATAATTGGAATGGAATACTTAGACTCAACTCAGTCTTCTAAGCAATTTCATTATATGTATGAATAATTTTCAAGTGAATATTTAATTTAATTTTTTTTTTTTTTTTTCAATATTCTAAGTAATTATTCTTATTTAATTAAGCTTGAGGTCTATTTTTTTTTTAAATTATTTAAACCAATATTTCGGCACTCCGTTGTGTGCCTTCTTCAGGGTTTTTTCTTGAATTTTTGACAATATCAACAATTTTTAACAAATTAAATATATTTAACAAAATGTCATATAACAATTTTCAATTAACTACAAAAAAGGTTTTCCAATTCAAACCTTTTCTATTACAGTATAAATAAATTTTTAACTTCCGTTTCTATTTTTATAAATTAAATGTCTATAATTTTGTGCTAAACTTTTAGTATCTGATTAATTCTCGATATTGTCGGTACATTTATAATTTGCTTAATTAAATAATAATAATAAAAATTTTTAAAAGTCGAATAAGAGTCAATTTATATTCTCAGTAATGTTTAAAAGAAATTTTTGATTGTCTTTCGAAAAAAATAGAGTCAACTGCCACTTTTTACGCTCTGCACACTACACTGAAAAATACGCTTGTTACTATTGTATGGAACCTTACTTCAATGCAAATGTTTATAAAAAGTGATTTACTTTCGGTATTGATTCAACTCTTTTTGCTTCTACCCAGTATACATTACTACTGTTAAAATTTTAAAAATTCCATATCATATGCAATCGAAAACGATTCGGCTTAAGAATTTATTTTCTTAAATACATTTGAAATTGACTAGTTTTTTGGTTAAGATCCGATGATTGAAGCCTAAGCTTTATTACAAATTTCTATAGCAACAATTTTTAATGTTTTTAAAGAATTTATCTGGCAATATTATCATCTAAAACGGGTGCCAACAAAATTGCACAATGCAATAAATATATGAAAAATCGCACAAACGAAAATAACCTAAACAATAAAAATGGAAATTATATCCAAAAATGGTAAAAAAGGCCCAAAAAATAATGAAAAATCACCCGGTTTTTTTTAAATTTTTATTTAATATTTCTAACAAAGTATGTTGGTAGTTTAAACCCATTTTTCGCCGCACCAAGTTCCAAGTTGCAGTGACTCGGTACCAACCACAGTCTCACCACGAACTCCCCTAAGATTTATTAATAAGGTATAAAAAGTGAGTGCTGGTAATTATAATCTCCGGTCGTCGAAAAATGGGTTAAACCTACATACTTATTTAGGTTAGGTTCATATGCACGAAACTTAAAATCCGGACAGGCTAACTGAAGCTTTCCTGCATAGTCGGCCTTGGGCCGGGCGCAAGGATTTTCTCCGCCTGCGCTAACTAAAGCTTCTCTGCATAGCCGACCTTCGAACGGTGCGCAAGACCGAATAAGGAAGCTTTAGTCAGCGAAGCCGATTCTTGTTATACTATAGAGGAGAAAATCTGGCTGTGATATTTCCTATGCAAAATCACCCAAATTTGTATTGAAATTTTTGGGCGATTTTTCATATATTATGTTGCCAATGTTGCCAATTTAGCACTTTAGTGTCTAGAATTAGCCATATTTCACCTTGCTTAGCCATTTTTCAACTTGTTTTGACATTTTTTGCCGTTTTTCTTTTAAAATAATAATTTTTATCTTATATATATGGGTTAATTCCAAAAGTAGTGTACATGAGCATTTTTTTTTTTTTAAGGTTGAGGAATTCATTCTCTGAAATTGTTTACTTGCATTAAGATTTGTGCAGATTGCTAAATTACTTTTAGTTTCTTTAAAAAAAATTTGTTTTGCTTTTTTATTGCATTTTGGTGAAATATTTTCCGGAATGTCACTTTTTACAAAAATTTACAAAACTAAGAAATTAATGCAAAAATGTTAGAAAAAAGCCTACTATCGCATTCGTTCACTTATTATTTACAAGCTTTGGATGTTTTTCTTAAAAAAAACGGGTTAGTAATAGCAAAAAGTTATTTTTCGAAGAGATTCCAATTATTTTTTTTTTCCTTTTATAATTCAAGAATTAAAAGAAAGTAATTTTTTTACAAAAATTTGTTTTTGTGCAGCTTACATTTAAAGTAACAAATTTGCTTCAAACAATTTGGAAGAAATTGTTGTATTTTGCTGGAAACTTGAAAAAATAAAAAGTGACAGTACGGAATTTTTTGTGACAGTAAAGAAAATCCAATTTAAATTTCAAGTGTAACGAAAACTTAAACATTTATTCATTATTTTGTTTTTGGTTACTGTTTGTTTTTTCTTTTTTATAAAAACGAAACAAAAAATAAAAGTAATCCAATTATATTAACAAAAAATTCATGAACAAATCTATTCATCGGAATCTGTGAATATTTCATAAAAAATTGATTCCCGATTGGTTTTTTTTCTATTTGTTTTTTTTAAGCGGTTAATTTTACTACAGTATTGAAATCAATCAGAATTTTCGAGAAATAAGCTTTTAAAATAAAAAAAACCTTTTTACTTAAAAGTGACAGTAAAGAAATTTGTGATATTTTTTTTGTTTTTTTCTTCTAAAAAGTTATTTCACGGAAAATAAAAACAAGAAAAAGTGATCAAAACTTCGTAATATATTAATATACATTTTTATTTATTTTATTTTTTACGATTTTTTATTAAATAACTGTGTGACAGTACGGAAATTTTTAGCTGTACTTACCATCGTGCGATTATAAATTCACTTGAAAACACCAAATAATTGATTTTATTATTTTATTTTTTATCTTAATCAATTTATCACTTCTTGCACTTTTTAATAGCGATGCACATAAAGCAAACGAAACAGCTCAAGTAATGATTATGACTTAATTAAAAAAAATGTGACATTACGGAAAAAACGCAGAGACAAAGTAAAATTAGAACGTCAAAATGACATTGATAACATTTTTCAGGTAAAACCAGGAAAAAGCAATAAAAATAAATACAATCATTGAAAAACAGTTGAATTTTTTATTATTGTTCTATTGTTTTCAACTCTTTTTCCATGTTGCTTAATGAATAACATGTGTGGAGACAGGTATATTTGTATGTAATAGGCATGATATACAGTTAAAGCACCATTTGCACAATTTAGCAGAAAGTTTTACAATAATAACAACTACTTTTGTTTGTTGCTAATTATTTTAGAGCTTACTTGCCGTTTTTGTTTTTTTATTTTCTTTTACATGAAAGAAATAAAAAGCTTGAGACGAAAAAAAAGCATTGTGTTTGGAATTAACCCATATATATAAAAACGTTTCTACCGTGTTTGTGCTCCTAAAACTCCAGAACGGCTAGACCGATTGACGCCAAACTTGGACAATAAATTATCTTTGTCAGGAGTCCCGATAGGTGGCGCTGTTGTAGTGATTGGCTCAAATTCACATAATATATTTACTAAACAAAAATAAGTTTCCTGATAGAATTTTGACCCGGTTGATAGCGCTGGGGTCAAGTTATTAACAAGATTCTCCATTGTTTATTTTATTTATTTATTTATTTATTTATTAATTAATTTTCATTTCCTGTTCAACAAGACAGTGTCTTATAATTATAGTACAGGAACGTAAAATGTTACAAGAATATTTAATTACATATAATTATTACAAAATGGTTATAGTATTAAAACAAACAAAAAATACAACTATTAAAAAAGAATATAGGAATATAATTCATATAAAACATTTTCAATCAAAAAACAATTATGAAAAAAAGTTATATAAAAACATTTTGAAACTGTTAGCATTACGATTTAGTTGTTGATTTAGTGGAAGCAGGTTCCAAAGACGAGCGGCATGAATAAAAAACTGCCATTCGGAGACTAAGGTTTGATGCCGTGGAATTATAATATTATGGTTCCTTTGAGATTGAAAAAAACGTATCTTCTCAAATAAATATTTGGGGGTTTTAGTGTTTATCACTCTGTGTAAAAAAATTAGTGTTCGGATTTTCAAAAGATTTTCGAAAGAGACTCCATACAGACTGTTTGAAACGGATGAAACACGAACGAAACGTCTTAGACAGTACACATATCTCAAAATATTGTTGAATAAAGTATTTAATTTTCTTTTGCTAATTGAATCACAGTTTGCAAACAGTACACATCCATAAATTAAACTAGGAATCAGATATGTCTTGGCAAGTAAAAGTCTTATCCTAAATGGGGTAAAGTATTGTGTCAACCATAGGGCCCGTAACTTAATATAGGACTGACCACCTAAAGAGTTCACATGATCGTTCCAAGTGAGACTATTGTTAAAAATTATTCCCAAATTTTTCGCTGCCTTCACAATCTCAATCTTCTCACCATTTATGACAATGTTATCAGCAATGGTAGGAACAATGGTATGAGCAATACTTTTTCTACATATAACAATGCACTTAGATATCCGAGGATTCAAACAGAGCCCGTTTGCAGAAGCCCACAGGTATATTTTGTTCATTTCAGTATTTACAGATGGTATACCCAAAGCAATACTATTCATAGGGCTACTTAAATAAAGTTGCACATCATCCGCATACAAGTGGACTTTGCAATTGGATAATTGTTCAGGTAAATCATTTACATATATCGAAAAAAGAAGTGGCCCCAAAATAGAGCACTGTGGCACTCCTTTAATTAGTGATAAAGAGTTTGACCAAGAGTCGTTCAAAAATACCGATTTTGTGCGCGCCGAAAGGTAAGAAAAAATGAGATTGGTAGATGTATTGGCAAATCGAAAAAAGTGTCTCAGTTTACTAATAAGCATCTGATGATCCACTGTGTCAAATGCCTTCGAATGATCTAGAAGCACTAAAAAGTTAATGTCCCCATTATCGAGTCTCTGTCGTATATTCTCACATACCTCCGCAAGAGCTGTAATACAGCTATGACCCCGGCGAAAACCAGATTGCATATTAGAAAGCAAATTATGTTCATTAATATATCCCAACATTTGACTATGCAATAGTTTTTCCAAAACTTTAGATAGATAGCACAAGAAAGCTATTGGTCGATATTCACCATTTGACTTAGGTAATGGAATAACTTTCGCATGTTTCCATCTTAATGGATACGTACTAGACATTATAATAGTATTAAACAAATGAGTAATATAAGGTAAAATCAAAGGTAAAATTATCTTTACAAATTTTGGGTGCATATTATCAAATCCCACTGCGTTGGATTTCATCAACTGGATGGTCGAGATAACATCATATTGAGAAACATAGGAAAATCTAAAAAACTGGTTATCAATATTAACATTCGACGAATGTGAGGAAAAATCGTAGAAGTCGAGGTTCGCTTGTATCAAAGGAGTGCTTGTAAAAGATTCGTTAAGAGTATTTGCATCAATCTGGCAATCATTATTCTTGTCAGTTTTGCCAATACCTATTTCACGGATAGCCTTCCAAGTTTGCTTAGAGTCTATTGCCGAGCTAAACAGTTGGGAATAATATTCGGTTTTAGCATGTTTAATTCGTCTATTGACAACATTTCTCGCTAGAGAAAACTGAAGTTTTAGTTCCAGAGTTCTAAATTTTTTCCATCTTGCATAAGCCACATCTCTTATGCGTATGGCATCTCTGACAGCTTCCGTACACCAGGGTTTTTGCTTTTGAGTAATTTTTTTATATTTAAGTGGTACATTTACGCTGTAAAGGTACTGAATATTGTGCTCCAAAAAAGAAGATTGATGATCGACTGAAGGCATATAATAAATATCACTCCAGGTGATGTGTGAAAAATTTTCGTACAAAAGATTATAGTCAATACTATTAAAGTCACGGAAACTAAAACACCGATTAACCGGTAGCACCCGAAAGTTGTAGGTCAAGAATATCAAATCATGTTTAGAAAAACAAGGAGCCGATATCTGATCATAACACATTATATTAGAAATGTTGGACACAAAAAAAAGGTCAATCAAAGTACTTGTTGTGGCGGTATGATGTGTTGGACTTGCCATATTAACTGAAAAAAGACCAAGGGATAACATATTATCAGGAAGTGTGGCATCTACTAAAATATTTGAATTGAAATCTCCAGTTATCACTATGTCATTATACTCCGTTGTGAGATTTTCGAGAGTGGAATATAAAACTGCCAAGGGTACTCTCTTATTTGGCCTGTAAACACATCCAACCAACATCTTCCCACTAGATGATGAGACCTCAACAAAAATAAATTCAACTCTTTGGGCATCCTGTGGAGATAAACAATCCTACAAGAAATACCGTTTCAATTTTTATTTAGAAAATCCCGAGCAGCGCCGGGGCCAAACAGCTAGTTTTCTTATACAAATTTTTAAAATTGCTAAAATGTAAAATAAACATTTTAAACAATTAAAACATATTTAATTTTAATCACAACTTTTACATATGTTGAAAATAAACGATAAACGATGATGATAAAACTTCTTTTAAAATAAAGGAACAGTATTCCAATATTAAATTTATAAAATGGATCAACAAAAACAGCACTGGTTCTCTCTGGTCGGATGTGTCTCTATATAAAGACAAAAAAACTTTAAAAAATTTTAAAATTTACTATAAAGTTGCTCTCACTTTCATGGTCTTATGCTAAAGAAGAAATTATATTAAGCAAAGTAAAAATCGTTAAAAGTAATTTGAGAAATAGGTTACAACCGTTACAACTGTTAATTCTATTTTATCAATTACAGTATAACCCGGTTAATTACCCCACGCTTAAATGCCTTTCACGCTTATTTACCTTGAGTTTAAAATCCCAGCTTTTTCTTCCGTTTTTCAAACAAAAATCCACGTTTAATTGCCATACGCTTAATTACCCAATTCGGGTAATTGCCTTAAATCTTAAACTCCCAAAACAAAATTACACCTAAATTTCATTCGTTTAATTGCCTCAGTACTATTTAAAAACAATAGAGCAAGTAATGCAACCAAGTTTAAATGTTAATAATTTGAAAATATGCACTAAAAATTTAAAAAAAATATGCCCAATAAACAAAAAATGGCTTATTTGAAAGCAAAATATTCCACAATATAATATTTGCATTAAAACAAACTTTATTCTTGGTTCACCAGTTGTTAGAATTGAATGAAAGTTGTATGTTTAAAACTGAGCTGATTCAACCATATTTAATTTGCAGTAAGATATTTTGGGCCAAATTTAATCTTTAAACGAACATGACTGAATGGTTTATGAACATAAAGAAAGAAGCTTGCATGGGGACTATGTGATATTAAAGACTGATTCTAACAATTTACATAGGTTTCGTTCTTATGACAATTAAATGTATTTACCAAATTTTATCAAATTATCTAAAAACTGCTACTTCTACTTTTCGCACAAGGGTTTCATGGACAGACAACCAGCTATTTGGACGAACGGATACGAAAATATCACTGTAAAAAGTGTTTCTGATTCGATTGGTTTACTAAACGATGCGTCCAGAATTCATATATCACACAAGTTAATGTAATTCCTGTTTCCTTAATTTTTGCATGTATATAAAACTTTACAGTTTGGAATAACATTTATCTTCAACGAAAACTTGCTTTGGAAAATGCATATGTAAACCAGAATTTTAACGCAATGTTTTTATTCGCTGAACATGTATTAAAATATTCTTAAAAAAACGTGAAATATATGTGCAATAGAAGAAAAGAAGGCTAAAATGTGCAAATTATTCACAAGGAAATCGATACCAAAATTCATAAAAAGCCATAAAACGGATAACTATATATTCAAGGTCTATCCAATAGGTCTGCTTAAGAAGCCAGATGTTTATTTGGTTTTTTCCCCAACGATATCAAAAGTTGTTTACATTTTCCTTATACGTGTATATTTTTGTTTACTTTTTTGGTTTTTTGCCACACATACATGCACACAAAACACATTTTTCCTTTTGTTTTGCCTATGTAGTAGTAAGATTTGGACAACGGCGAGGAATTTTACACAAACAAAATGCCTGTTGTTTTTTGTATTGTTGTATTGTTGTAATAGTAAGCAGACCTATTGGATAGGCCTTGTATATATTGTTTCTGCCTTCACTGGTCACACAAGGAAAACCATGCAATTGCATATTTGCGGTTTCCCTGATCATAAGTTTGCATGTAGTAGTACGCTTTTGTTAGTAGGATGTGACAGGACATATGAGGAGCCGCAGAACAAAACGTACTTTTTCGCATTTTTTGACAAATTGGTTTTTTGATCTTTTTATAATATTTGGGTTAAAATCTTTAAGAAAAAATCTAGTTAGCATATTTTTTTCTTTTTTTTTACCAAAAAAATGGGTTAAAAAAAATTGCTGCATAACAAAACGTACTTTTTTCATTTTTTTTTTTTCAAAACGTGCTTTTTTCATTGTTTTTGCCATTTCTTCGTGTAGTTGTTTTAATAACATGACATTTCTTAATATTCTTAATTTAATGGACGTTTAGTTATGTCATTTCCTTTGCGTTAAAATTAACTGTTAAATAATGGTCACTATTCTTGAAAACGCGTCGAAAAAGTTAATATTTTCATTAAAACAAAAACAAAGTTTAAGAAATTGTTTTTGTGTTTATCATACAATATACCGTTTTTTAGAGAGAGAAATGCGTCAAAATTCTCACGTTTATTTAATTTTAGAAATTTATGATAAACAAAAACTATTTTTTAAACTATACTTTTGTTTAAATGTAAATTTGTATTTGTTCGACGAGTTTTCAAGAATAGCCACCAATATTTGCAATAATTTAACTATTTGGTTACATCCAACAACGTTTTGGTGAATAAATGTTATAAAAAAAATAATTAATACAATAGTATAATTAAAACATGGAAGAATTACAAGAATCTGTAGAAAATTAAAATATTTTTTTAAACAAAACGTACTTTTTTAATTTTTTTTTAACAAAACGTACTTTTTTCGATATAAAATTGGTTGGATATTAAACATCCTTGACATTTAATGTGTTGACTTACGGCAGTCTGATTCATCTTTTGGTAAGCAAAAAACTTGTTTCTATTTCCAGGTTCATACAGTTTTTTAAGGGGTCGAAATAAATAAACCTCAATTTCCCAAAAATTTTAAATGTGTGAAAAAGTACGTTTTGTTCTGCGGCTCCTCATATAATAAAGCATTACAGATAAAATTTAAGACAGAAAATCTCATTATTTTTTATTGCTATCTCCTTTTTTAGCTGATACAAGTTAAAATTCCTATGTGTTAGCTTTTTTTTATACATCAAAGTTAAGGTATCTTGTAAATATATACGTTTAATTACCTCACCGAGGTATTCAAACGAATTCGCTTAATTACCTCAATTCGTTTAAATGCTTTCCCAGCATAATTACCCAAAAATATTGGCATTTTTATTGTAGATTTGGACTCAAAAAGTTGGGCAAATATTGTCATGATTTACCTTCAAAATATTTAAAAATAATAGGCACAAGTGATTCCTGAACAATTTATCGATGATTTTATTTTTTATATGCTAAAATATTTAATTTACGTTTATTCTTATGTAACAAATTAATCTCAATTTACAATTACATTGGAAAAATTTTTTATGTATTATTTTTGTTTTGCTATTGAATTTTAATGTGTTTTTACTTAAAAAAGTTTCCAGGCATTTTTCCGTAAATTTAGCAATTTTTGGTCATAAAGTTTTTGCAACACTGGCGATATCTAAACTCGTTTCGGTTGCTTGATAATTTTGATACGATTGTTTAAAATAAAACGGCGCTAAAAATCTAAGTCGGTTGTTATAATTTTGGGGTCGTAAGGGTAAAACAATAAGTTAATTGAATTAAAATCTTTATATTTTTTTTATTTAATTGAAGGGCTAATTTTAATAATATCATTTGCCACAAAAAATATTTTGATATTCCCCTTAAAGATAAAAAATAAATATTAAATTCATATACAGCGTAAATTCGATAATCCGGACTCCACTAATCCGGACAGAATTTTGCAGCTCATTGCGTATTCTATAATCCGGATTGATTGCAACTCTATAATCCGGATTGAATAACACCCGTTTTTATTTATTTTTTTATTCAAATCGCAGCATGCTTTGTAAAATGCAGTTAGATTAGTGTGATATGAGTATGTTTGCACATGCGTTTTTTTGCTATGAATTATTATAATTTTTAATAAATACATACATGCGGTAATCCGGATAATTCGCTACTCCGGATTGGGGTCTGCAATTGATATAAATATCATCATATATATACTAAGAATATTTCTTCCACAAAAAAAATCAAACAAAAACAAACAAACAAAACTTATCGAATTTTTACTGTATATAAATTATACCGCACACCCTTCTCAGAACTCCATCCAATTGGAATTTCCACAAAATTGATCTTAGACCCTATAAAATATATTCAGTGGTGGACTTATAATACGGAACGGCTTTGCAATAATTAAGTTCATCTTGTTAAACTTGGATTCGTCGCTCCTGAAAGCTCTATTCCAGTATCGTGGATCTTTTCTAAGCATTCTCTTGCATCCGCCAACTCTTCTTAATATTTTTTTGTGAAGTCCCGACTCAGTTAATCCCTTTCCTATTCTCCGTGCAGATATTTCTGCATTTATTTGTTGACCTATTTCAGCCTTTATTTCACTTTAAGATAAAATGGGATTTTTTTTACTGTCCCTACAAAAAGGTCTATCTTCTGTTGGGGGGACTTTATGCCCTAGGCTTTCTGGCTGGTGTTTCAAATTCCTTTGACTTCTTACAAAAGTGAATTGCACCAAATGCCTATAGACGAATTGACAAATAACTAACAGAGCAGAAGGCGGAATGTTTTCTTCCACTTAGCTCTTACGCTAAAATATCTTATCTTGATAAAACCGTCAACGTTTAGACACGAACAGTAGTGATACATTTCTTAATAAAACCGATAGATTCACCTAAGAGCGGCTAAATTGCCATTATTTATCAAAAATAGCGGCCAACTTCACTATTAAACGTGCTGCCAATATCGGATTTTCCAGATGTAAAGCGTTGCCGCCGCACTATTTCGGTATGCTACATACAAATTTTATGGTTATGAGAACTTTTGACAGCTAGAAAACGCTTCCCTCTCTTAATTAGGTATGGCTGTAAAACGTATTAAAAAAATTGCAAGTTACTCTAATGTTTTTCAAATTGTCAATTACTTTAGGATAAGTTAGAAAATTTAACCAAAAACTGCACATGCTCAACGAAAATCAACTGCTTGGAAAATAATTTTTAATATTTCTTTTTAAAATACACTTTAAACTTCACACGGTTTTCATTAACAACAATGTACATTGTCTTCTCATTAAAAAAATGGTTTTTATAAGTTATAGTAAAGGTTTTCATAAAAGTTACCCTGCAATAGTCTTTTCTTAGAACATTGTTTCTAATTATTTGGCCAACACTGTTTATTCTGGATCCTTATGAGTTATGAGGAGCGAAGTTGATTTAACGATGTCCGTCTGTCTGTTGAAATGAGTTTTCCGATGACCCGAGAAATGATGGGGACTTGGTAAGTATATATTTATGTCACATATCCTCCACCAAATTTTGCTAATGAACCTCAGCCTGATCGACCCACAAATTGCTGGAATATAAACAAAAAAATACGACTGCCTCTAATTTTACGTATAAGAATCTTGTTGTTGTTTTGTTTTTGTAAATCTGTAGAACGGCAAGTAGCTTCGAAGTTGCGTCGCTAGTGCTTCGATTTGCGTCGTTAATATAAAAATGTTTGTACAAAGCTTAAACAGAAGGAGGGGATTTCCCGTTGAAGTCTAATGAAAATATGTACGTGAAGGTTGTCTGCTGATTGCAACTGGTTTCAAATTACATTTGCTGAAGTAAGGTTAAATTTAAATATTTTGCAGCAACGATTAAAAAAAAGCAAATAAGCTTAGAACAAAAACTGGTGATGTTGGCACGTTCTAAATCAGGGGAAAAGGCTGTTGATATTGAAAGGAACCTTGAACTAGCCTCTTCTACATTAAAATCCATTTGCTGTTCCAGTGACGCTGATAAAATAAAGAAATTTGTTGAAACAAGAACAGCGTTACAACATAAACAGGTTACAAAAATTTGAAAAAATTGAGCCACTTCTTTCTTGGATTGAAGATCGAAATCAGCGATGAATGCCCTTAAAACAAAAAGTTATTCAAATAAAAACTTTAACTTAATTTGAAGATCTAAAATAAAACTATCCGTTATAAAGTCTATCAAAACAAAATTTATTTTTTCAGCTAAAATTGTGAATGTCGGAACCAATTAAATGAAAATCAATACAAATGTATGGAAAATCCTGCTTCGGTTTGCGTCGAGTTTTTACGGTCCCAATTAGCGACGCAAACCTGGTTATTGGTGTATTTATATGTAAATTTTCATATTATCGAAGGTGTATTCTAAGTCAAACACACTAATGGCGATTTCTATTCTGAGCAAAAAATGCTACAGTATATGCATGTAACACTTTTTCATGTTACCTATAATCACTCGAAGTGTTACATGTTGTACAACTTCAATCGAACAGAATTAGCTGCCTTTATTTACAACTATTACACTTTTATTATTAATGTAGTTCATTAGCGATTTTTAAAACTATTCGACTATTTGCTGCACACTTACTTTACGGTTTGGAAACAGACATTGACATCACTTATTGCTTGAACAAATTTAAAACGATAATAAATACATAGACTTTTCCACCAAAATAAAAAAAACGATTTAATTCAAAATGGAGTATGCCGTCAAAGAATATTTAGATGTAGAATTCTTCTGAAAAAACTTTTAAAATATTATGACAAACAAAATAAAATATTGGTTGTACAAACAAAGTAGTAAGTACCAAAGTTGTAAAACCGGGCAGTATGAACCCTTAAGTAAAAGTAAGGGTAAAACATGTAACATGTTTTGCATGTTTTTCATCAACATTTTCACAAAAGAACTTGAAAATTTTTCCCACAGTTGTATTTTTTGTACAAACGAACACAAAATGTAGAACATGTAACATTAATGCAACATTTTTCTCAGAAAAGAAATCGCCATAAGTCACGCACTTTATGAAATCTTGTATTTGGCAACACTGGCTCAGAAATACCTTCAGCGATTTTCATCTCTCTCGAAAAGTTGATAAAAAAATGTCTCCTGAATGGAACCGATTAATTTCTTGTTTATAAAAACAAGAAATTTTTGTTTACCGTACATCACTCTCAGTTTATTTTGTTTTCAAAAATGTTTAAATTTTTGCGTGGGATTTATTTGTTTGCATTTTTATTTTAAATGTTTTCGAGTTTCAAGATTTTACAAAAAGTAAAAAAATTCAACTATAATTAGCGAAATTTAGTTCTTATTTAATATGAATGTCAGGTTGTTTTTTTCTGGCGTAAATCACTTTCAATGATCTTGAAAAATTCAAAACTCATTAAAAAAATCAAATTAATTAAAAATAAAGTTTTGCAGGTTATTGACGTCTTGGGGCTTAGTAATGTTTCCCTAATTAATTGAATTTTTTTACGATTTTTTTATTTAAAAAAGTTTTATTTACTAAAATGTTCACAGAAATTTTGTTTTGTTAAACTTTATTCAACTTTAAATATTTTTTCTGAATATGTACTAACATAAATTTTTATTTTTGAAAATTTTGCGAAATTTACTGTCATATTATTATTCGGCATTCACAAATAGAAATTCAAGGAGAGTTAAGAGCCCTACACGAAGACTACCGGTCATTTTACTAGTTATATGACCGGTAGTGTTGACCAATATATTGGTTAAGGTTTCTATTAGTTTATTAAGAGCAAAATGAAAAACTAACCGAAACTCTTGTGTACATGTGATTTTGCCTCTCTTTCTAACTAATGAATTCCACTCCACATCGTAACATATATCTGTACTGCTTACTCTGCTGCTTTTTATTAGTCAATGATAACCAAAATAGTGGTTAATGCTAACTAGTTAGTCATAACGTAAATATTGGTTAGCACTAACTAGTTATTTATAACGTAAAAATTGGTTAGTACTAACCTTTATAAAAAATACCTTTTTTTTAATTTTCATTTTAAATTAAGGCCCTAAATTTGTAAAACGCAAACGCAATGCCAAAAATAACATTGAAAGCAAAAACAATGTCAAAAATTTGTCAAAATTTGGTTGTTTTAAATTTATCAACGCCACAAGATATGCAGCGTTTAAAATTTAAAAATTCAATATTCAATATTTCTATAGAAAACAACAACAAAATTATAAAATATTTTCGATTTTGTTTTTGCATTCAATATAATTTTTGGCGTTGCGTTTGTGTTTTATAAATTTAGGGCCTAAATTTTTTATTTAAAAAATTAGATTTTAGTAAAGTAAATACCACGTACCATTATTTCTGTGGCTGCTTTTTATTATCATCACCAAATCTTAAACGATTATCCTGGCCAAAGCCACCACCCGAATGACCGCTACCTGTTGAACAAGCTCTCCTTT
Source organism: Pollenia griseotomentosa (assembly GCA_963931875.1). Taxonomy (NCBI): domain Eukaryota; kingdom Metazoa; phylum Arthropoda; class Insecta; order Diptera; family Polleniidae; genus Pollenia; species Pollenia griseotomentosa. The sequence goes on along the minus strand of OZ007560.1, from coordinate 149,689,508 downwards.
CACAACGATCTTTTCGCACATGACCTCTGTTGTTTCCTGATAATCAAGCACCACGTCCTCTGAAGCCGCCATCAACACGCCCTCCTTTACCACTAGCATTCTGATTACAGCTTTCTGCCGGTGTCACTTTTTTATAGTAATTTTTTATCTCACTACTTTAGTTAAAAATTATAAATTTAATTTAATTGTTTTTTTTCTGCAATACCAATCGCAAATATTAAATTTAAGAAATTCACAAATTTTTACACGCGTGTGACAAACATATATTAAAATATTGGCATTATTTGGGAAATGTTTGTTGTACCATTCTAACATATATGTTAGAGTGGAACAACTAATCTAAAATTGTTGCAAGTGGGTTAGTAAATTTTTTAGTTTTGGTTATGCATTTCTTGTAGGGAGCTTTCATAAACTCGAGACAAAAGCACAGTTTGGTGTTTTCTCAGTTGTTTAAATCAATGCAGAGTGGGAGATTTCGGCAAAATCCAGGGTTTAAAAAACTGCAGTCAAAACCAAACTTTTTGCTTGTTGAGTTGGTTTGACAGCGACTGTTTACATTTAATGAAACAGAAGTAAACGCAACAGTTTTTTTTTTGGCAATGGCAAAGGAAGAAGTGGAAGAAATTACAGTTTTTCTACTTTTGTAGTTAGGGCCGTTTGTTTTTTGTTAATAAAATCGATACTTTTAGTCGAAAGGTTCCAAAATTTGTCATAAACATTTGTGTTGATGCAGAATCAAAAAAGTTAGTTAGGGCCTTTTGCGTCTTAGGCAGCGATATGTTGCCAAACATTTTCCAAAAAATTATAATATCTAAATTTTTAACATATTTAAAAACAGTAGCTTACGATAAATTCTAACAAATGGTGATTAAAGCAAAATGTTGATGGGTAAAATGCAAATTTTTTTAAAAAAAGGAATTCAGCAAGCATGCAAAACATATTTAAGTAATAAATTATACAATATGACATTAAAACCAACTTTAAAAATGACCAATCGAAGGTTATAGCTCTTGTTGAGTAGGTCTTTTATTAATTTTCAGAACTTCAAATACACTCTTTAAAGCTAAAGCATGGCAAAAGAAGTAGGTCTGCGCGCAACTACAACAATCCAACAGTAGAAAAAACAACACGCATTTTGTTTGTGTAAAAAATGATAAAGATGTTAACCCTGCAGATAACGAGACTAGTCCATACATGCATGTAGAAAGTAGTCCATAAAGGAGTAGGAGTACTCCAAAACTACTCCAAATATATGGGTAAAAGGTGGTCCATTTAACATTGCGATGTCCTAGGAGGGGACCATATAACCCACCGAAACTACTACTAAACTACTCCATGGAGTACTAAAGTGGGTTAGTTTTAAAAGTACTCCATGTCACTACAGTATGGAGTACACTAAAGCGGTAGTTTAAGCATTTTTCATTTTTTACTAATCGCCTTTTATAGCGTGCCCTGTAGTCTATTATTGCTATTATTAAATATATTTACTTGGTATTTTTAATTTGTTTCCCTTTTTTTTCACAAATTTTACAAATTTTCACTTTTAAATAAACAATTAATAATGGACTTCATCAGGGCTACCAATGTGTAATACTGTAAACTATAGAAAAGTATACATCATGCAGTTGTTGGCAGCACTGCATGTTAATTTCTTATAACATGGTCCATATTACAGTTGATTGGACCATGTTGTAAGTAGTCCATTTAAGCCACAATGGACCACGTAGTCCAATATTATCTGTAGGGAAGAGCAAAAGCATTTGTTTGTGTAAAAAATGGTAGAAATGTCAAAAACAATTGCACATAAAAAACACAACTCTGCAAAAAATCAGCAGGCGTTTTGAGCGACCTACTAATTCTAAGTACATACATATGTATATAAGTATATAAACAAACTTTTATGAATTTTGAAAGTGTATTAAACAATCGAATAATAACAAAATGGTACACTCAAGCATTTTAAAAATGCATTAATTTTTTTTCTATTTTGTCACATAGTGTAACTGGTACAACTTTTGTATACCATGGTTATAAAAAAAAACTAATTAGTAAATAAAATTGTAATTTAATTTCAGAAACAGACGATGAATTTGAAGCCAATCTTCTACACCTGCATTTTTGTAGGTAGAATTTGTTCTGTTTTTTCTACCACCGATTTCTGTACTTTGTAATTGTAGCAACATTTGTTATTTAATTTCAATCCGTACATTCAAACATATTAAAAAAGTTTATTCAAAAAATGCAATTAAAATTTTGCATTAGCTGTTTCAGTAAACAATCAGTTTTTTATTTCGGTTTCAACAATATTATGTTGACTAAAAACCCCTTTCAACATCAGCATTCGACCACGGTAGGGAAAGTACATCAATAGCAAATTTAACTATATCTGAAAATAGGTTATTGCCAGCGTCATCCTTAAAAAGTTAAACTTCACCCCAACCTGCACAAGTTGAAATGGTCTCTGACCATTTTAAACGACATATGTTAAAATATTGGGTGTGCATTGCATCAATTAAAGCACTACTAATATTAAAAACCGTTAAAAGAGGAAGTAAATTGCACGTTTTTGGTTTTAAGATATTTTGAACAGAAAGAATGTTAATTTTAAAGCTTTAAAATTTTATAATAATCAGGTAACACTGGTTCACAAATTTCCAACAAAGTCGTGACCAAATGAATCTGACACCTAATCTTTATGTAAAATTGTCCGCTGAATCCGAATATGAAGACAGAATTGTCAATTTGAGATATTTTTAAAAAAGTTGATGTGACTTAAATACAAATATCTTCAAAAATTTTAAACGGATTATGTATTTTTTTTAGTGTAAGATAATAAAAATACTAAAATAACCATGGGACGTTTGTGAAGATTTGTCAAGAAACGACAGAGTTAGAGTGGACAAAAGTTCAAACTTCATAAAAAATTTGATGATTTTGTTCAACTTTACTCTTTTCAAGTTATTTTTTTTAACCAATGATTTAAAAATCTTAATGTTTTATTACATGCGACATTTGATTATTTTAATATGAACATATTGCGCCCAACAAGACATAGATTGGTGCAAAAATGGCAAAGCTACAGAAGATTTATTAAATAATCCACATAGAAATTCAATAGTTTTACAATTAAGTTAAAAATTAAATTATCAAGCTTGGAAACAATAAAACCCCATGACATAAAGATTAGGTGTCAGATTCATTTGGTCAAAAAACTGTCAAGTAGAGTACCGTTTTAATACAAAATGTTAAAAATTACTTTTTAAAGTTAAATACATTTTAACCTTTTTTTAATTCCATTATTAAATTAGGCACAAACTGAATAACGAACTTCTGTTTTCTTTTTTGCATTTAATAATCCTCTATCTTTTAAGCTTTTTAAATGGGTTTCGAGTATATATTCCAGACAGAGTTACCAGAAGCAGGGAAAAATCACTACATGTAGGTATTTTTGATACTTAAATAGAAGCGTAGGGAAAATGGACAGATTTTTCATAATCTCCAAAATGTAGGGATTTTTCGTCATATCGTATTATTTATAAAATAAATGCTGAAAAAAGTTTTTTAATGATATTTTATTGTCCAAAACGGTTAAAAAAAATTTGTTCCCATAAAATAGCTTCAAAATATATTTCCAGAGTTGTTTGCGGCTTAAAAAGTTGGCGACACTAATATATATGTCTCACTGATGGGATTTGTGGTACAATTGTACCAAATTTGGTACAATCGAAACTTCATTGGTACACTGGTACAATTCATCCCTTTTTGGTACAATTAAAAAAAAACAATACCCACGAAGTTTTATAATTTCTTTGAGGTGGATTAAGGAGTTACACTTTTCTTTTCTTTTTGTATTATTGTTAATTAATGTTCGTATATTATACTAACATATGGAGTATATACATACATACATAATTATATGTACTCGTATCCCTGTAGAAGCCTTGAATTAATGGTGTTTTCTTTTCTACAAAAAAATGTGACATTTTATTTTAAAAAAATGCAATTTGGTGTCTGTTTCTTAAAAATTTTGTTCCCGAAAAGGGTGGCTTTATGTCTATTGTTTTGGTGACACTGTCAACGAAGTGTATATTTTTCGCTGCCTTTGAAAGAAAAAAGAGAAATAGACAAATTTTTGATTCTTCTTGATTTTTATACCCACACCACAATAGTGGAGAGGGTACTATGCAATTGTGCTGATGTGTGTAAAACTACAAAATAATACTTTCTGAGTCGATTTAAGGATGTCCCTCCGTCCAGCTGGCTGACTGGTTGCCTTTCCATGTAACCTTTTTTTTTTTTTTTTTTTTTTTTTTTTTTTTCTCATTATTTATTTATTGAATCTTCATATTTTAAATATGAACTAACAATAATTAATCAAATCTTAACCTAATACGTTATTTTTTGTCCTGCCAGTGCCAGACAAAAATTTTCTTCATCACGGGTTCTGTTCACTTATATAGGTGTTTATCGCTCATCTAATTGGATAAGTGCTGCAGTGTCTCTTCTTCTTAAGCGAGTGTGGCCGCCATGATTTAAAATATTTCGAGCTAGTGGATTTGGATGTTGTTCAAACCTTTTTAAATATTTTACTGCATTTTTTGTTATAGTAGTTTTGACTAATGGAACATTGAGATCCTTGTGAATATTTGAGTTTTTTACATACCAAGGGGCAGCTGTGATTATTCGAAGAATTTTATTTTGGCGTCTTTGAATTTTTTCTATATTAGAGGCCGAGGCAGTGCCCCATAACTGAATACCATAGCACCAGATTGGCTTTAAGATGGAGTTGTAAAGAAGAAGTTTGCAGTCGAGACTAAGGACAGAGTTTCTACCAATAAGCCAATGAATTTGAATGGCTTTTAGTTTCATTTGAGTTAATTTTGCCTCTATATGGCATTTCCACGTTAATCGCCGATCCAGATGTATACCGAGATATTTTACATGCGAATGTTGAGGAATTATTTGATTATTGATTGTAATATGGGGGCAAGATTCCCGGCGCAAGGTGAATGTTATATGCACGCATTTTTGCTCATTGACCATTATCCTCCATTGTCTTAACCATATTTCTAGTTGAAATATATGATGCTGTAAGTAACGAGATGCTTCATAACGGTTTTCGTGGACGCTTAGAAAAGCTGTATCGTCTGCAAATGTTGAAGTTTGGGTGTAGTTGCTTGTTGGCATGTCCGAAGTATAAATTAAGTATAATAGAGGGCCCAGGATGCTGCCTTGTGGGACTCCAGCACCAATGGGCTGAGGTGAACTTAAGAAATTTCCTTCTTTAATAATAAATTGACGACCGACTAAGTAGCTTTCTAGCAGCTTGTGTGTGTTTGCTGGTAAATTTTTCTTCAATTTATGTAATAAGCCTTCATGCCAGACTTTATCAAAAGCTTGCGAAACATCGATGAAGAGTGCTGAGCAATATTTTTTTTCTTCAAATGCTTTTCTTATGACATTAACTATTCGATGAGTCTGTTCGATTGTGCTGTGTTTTCTTCTAAATCCGAACTGATGGTTTGGAATACATCTATATTCACTTAAAATCGGTGTTAATTTTGAAACTAATAATTTCTCAAACAGCTTTGACATATTTGATAATAGCTAATAGGCCTATATGACTCAACTTTTGTATGATCTTTACCTGGCTTTGGTATCATGGTAACTAAGGAAACCTTCCATTTTTGAGGATAGTATTCAAGGCGTAAAATAGCATTAAAAATAAAAAGAATAATTTTCTTTGCTGTGCGAGGTAGCTCTAAAAGCATTTTATTACTGATTTTATCTATACCAGGTGCCTTCTTAGTGTTTAAGTCACAAATAGCCTGTTCGATTTCTCTTATCTCAAATCTGAGGGGAATAGCTGCTCTAGCAGCAACAGGTGGTAACTCTACCGCAATATTGTGAGATATATTTGGTGTAAATACGTTTTTCAAGTGGCTAACAAACAGATTTCCTTTTTCAATATCGTTTCTTGCCCAACTACCATTCAAGTTTCTTAATGGTGGCTTAGATATAACTGGCCTTTTTAGATTTCTAGCTGCACGCCATAATGAGTAGTCAGATTGTGGAGTTGCATCAAGTTCCTTAAGATATTTTTCTAGAGAAGCCGTTTTCTGAGTCTGCAGTAACTTTCTTAGCCTTTTTGTGCACTCTTTTAATAAATTCTTAAGTTGCGGGGATCTGTACAGCTGCCACTCTCTTCGAACTCTCCTTTTTTCAGTCAAGAGCCGCTCGACATCTGAAGAATATATTTTATTATTTTTAATTTTTTTGGGGGTAACGCTGGAATGTTGAACAGCTAGTTTAAGATAACTGTCAAAGTTAACAATAGAGAGATCCACATTCTCCGGTGTACTAAGCGGAATATTTTCTAGGCAATGGGCACTGAGAAATTTTTTATATTTTAACCAATTTATTTGTGTGGCTGACGTCGCTAAGTAACATGACGGAGATACAATTCTATTTGGGTTCGATATAGTAACAATTGTAGGTGTGTGGTCGGATGATAATTCTAAGGAAGCTTCAACATGAATCGTTTCTGTGGGGATGTTTTTAACCACGCCAAAGTCGATAACATCTGGAATTTTTTGCTGATCAGTAGGCCAATATGTTGGTTGTCCGCTCGCGACCACGTTTAAACCCATTTTAGAGATTGTGTTAAACAAAACACGACCTTTTGGTGTTATAAGTCGTGACCCCCAGAAGGTATGTTTAGCGTTATAATCGCCAGCCGCGAGGAAACAGGGTCCTAATGATTTAAAATATTTATAATATTGGCTTTCTGATATGGCAAATCTAGGTGGAGAGTATAAAGAAGAAATTACTAAGTTTCGATTAAGCTCTTCAACACAAATAGTCGTTGCTTGCAGATAATCTTCACAATGATCAAACATTAAGTAGTGTTTGATTCGGGCTTTTATCAAAATGGCAGAGCCTCCACAAGCTCTATCTCGAGGGTCCTTAGTGTCCATGTAACCTTGTGCGTAAAGTACAGGTCGCAATTTTTAAGGTAATTCAATGAAATTTTGAACATAGGTTTCAATTCATAAGAACAAAGCTTACTGAAAATGGTGAGAATCGGTCTATTATTTCACATGTTTCTTTACAAACTTCTTCCCGGAATAATGTAAGTGCCTATAAACCATCCTATTACGTTGGTATTTAGATTAAATTTGGACCAGACCTTTTTTATTGCAATCTTATTCATCTTACCATTTTTTATTGGAATCGGTTCGTATACGACTACCTTATTAAAACATAAAACACTAAAAGGTTAAGAAATCTCATATAGATATCTTAATAATAGTCGACACAAAAACTTTTACATTTGTCTGCATATACAAAGATGTAGAATATCAAATGCTCGGGCTGGACGGACTATAATTTCTTACTTGTTTTGTTTTTGATTTTATCAAATAAAAAAGTGTAATGAATTCTTACTGTGTATGCTTTTTTATTTCATAGCGAAATTTTGGTACAATTTATGTCAATTTGGTACAATTTGCCATTATGACGGTACAATTTAAGAATTGTCAGATCCCAACAGTGATATGTATATGTTTTTTCTATGCTATCATTCAATAGGTGTAACCCTGTACTTAAGGCTAGATTACACTATTATACTTTGTATTAATACATGTCAAAAAATCAAGTAATATGACAAAGTGTAATAGTGTGAATGCAATGTGTCACGAAAATGACAAGTATTATGAAAAAAGTTTGACATTCCATACGACTACATCGTTTTTTAAAAAAATGTTTAAACAATAATAAAGGGTTATCCATTTTGCAGTTTCAAAAGTAAACGTAAATAAAACACATATAAAATATTTTTTTTCATAATATTTTTTTTTTATTATAAAGTTTGAACGTTGACATTAGCTGTGTTCGTTTACCCCAAAATTTGTACAAATTTGTACAGGATTTTACTGAAATGCGTTCGCGTACACATAAATTTGTAAAATTTTCACGTTACTCACCTACTGGATTTTGCTGGGATTTTACTGGAAAAGTAAACGAACGCACATATTATGTGTGAAACATTATATTATTTAAATGACCACGCGAAGTGTTGCAAGCATACTACAAAAATGGTGATTCTGGCACAGCCACATATCGTGCTTTAAGAGGAGATTATGGTTTACATAATCGTCCAACTACGCAAGCAATTGGCAAAATTGTGAAGTAATTTGAAGAGACTGAAGCGGTTACAGATATTGTAAGGCAGTGCATCATCGTTTCGCTCGTTCCGCTGAAAATATCGCTGCTGTAAGTGAAAGTGTTGCCGAAGACCCGAATGTGTCGATTCCTCGTCGTTCTCAGGAATTAGGACTGTATGGTCGTATGATAACCGACTTTTTAAAAATAAAATTACCTAAAATCAAATCAATGCTTGCAACACTTCGCGTGGTGGTAATTTAAATGATATAGTGTTTCACACATAGTGTCAACGTTCAAATTTTAAAATAAAAAAGATATATCATGAAAAAAATATTTTATGTGTTTTATTTACGTTTACTTTTGAAACCGCAAATTGGATAACCCGTTACTTTTCATTGGATCAGGGTTGTGAACACAAACTGTCCTGTTAAAATGGATTTTTTGACAGTCGCAACTAGGCTTGCCATTTCTATTTTGAGAAAAAGAGGACGCCAGCATAAAAAATGTAGGACATTTGTTCGAAAAAAGAGGACACTTTCTAAACAACCTAACATTAATAAAATTAACGACGGCATAAAAATTAACAACCAAAATTGGGTTGTACAAAAAAACTTAATTTGGGTAATTCCATCTCAAGTCGACCAAGAGTGGGACTCGACCCCTTTCGATTTGAATGCAATTTGGCGAGAGGGTTTATTTAATCCCATAAAGAACATATATCAACGAAAAACAATTTTTTAATTTTTTTCAAAAGTTATGTCAAATTCAAATTGTCATAACTTCGCCGAATAAGCCGAATGTGTTGAGTTTATTCTTTTAATATCTCGAAAACTACTTGACATACGAAGATGATTTTTGTCAGTTTAAAGAGAATACTTGAGGCTACAATAAATATATTGAAAAAAATGTATATGCAAAATATCAAATTTTAAAAATGGACTAAGTCAAAACCCTATTTTTTTGCTGATTTTTTTTTTATATATAATACTTCAAACTGTTTTTTAAAAATCCTAAAACTTTGAGGGATGTGCTTTTTTTAAGATGTGATTTTTTTTTTCTTTCCAAAAATAATCTTAAAATAAAATTTTAATATAATCATTTGAGCAATAAGTATTTATTTGAACAAAAGTAACGACATTGATAAGGTTGCTTTTGCTTGTTTGTTGCATTTTTTGGGAGCTCCATTTTGGGCACATTCAAAGAAAAGTACTCTTTTTGTCACGTTACGTCCCCAAAAATTAAATCATACCATAAAAAAAAACCCGAGCACCTAAATCTTTTTTTTTAATGAATTTTGTGAACTGTGATTTAAAGTTTAAATGCAGGAACAAATTTTCAATGAAGGTGTAAAAAGCCGGACAACCCCGGACACTTGATGAAAAAGAAGTAGGACTGCCCCGGATACCCAAAAAAAGAGGACGGTGTCCGGGGAAAAGAGGACGGATGGCAACCCTAGTCGCAACAAAACTCATTAGATTTCTATCTCAAAATGTATTATGGAATACGTAAGACTTGTAAGATAGTGAAAACTAGCCTTAAGAAGTTTAGTTGGGTCAAAATTCTGACTTTTGTTGAGGATCTGAACACGTGTCAGTATTGGTCAAAGAAATAATAAGTAGCATAGATTAATTTAATTGTATAAATCATAGAGGTTTTTGTAGTGTTTTGCAATGCCAAAATGTGTTTTCAATTCAGTCTACTGATCAATAACACATCCCGACAAAATTAAAAAAATTATGACCTCTATTTATGACCGTCTGTTAGTTTTTTCAACAAATTTTTTCATCGAAATTTCTTATTTACAGTTATGGTAGTTGCCAAAAAAAAAAACATTTTTTCCGTAAAAAAATTTTTTGTGTAATTGCTAGCTGATTAACGGGAATTTTATATGTACAATATTATTGAGAACGTTATTTTTTCTTGTTGCACTCCAATTGAATATCGGAAAAAAAATATTTGAATTCAAAGAATTTTGGGTAAACAATTTTGTTACGGAAAAAATGTTTTTTTTTTGGCAACTACCATAACTGTAAATAAGAAATTTTGATGAAAAAATTTTTTGAAAAAACTAACAGACGGTCATAAATGGAGGTCATAAGTGGAGGGTATAAAAAAGCTATATCATGAAAACTAGAGCTGATAGAGACAAACTGATTACAGATTTGAGTTCAGCGCACCAAAATTAACTAGAATCAGTTGATAAATTTAACGAAGCAAATTGAGTGTTGGCCTGTGTAATTATTGATATTGAAATCTCTATTGAAAGCCAACGAGTATCACAAATATTTGTGATTTTTAAAGGATGCCTAAAATTTTGAATAACCTTACATATATCATTTATTGCCTCAAAAATGTGTTTGTAAGATTGTTGCCTTAAATAACTTCTTGAAATATATGGAATATATTTTTTATATTCTGTGTGGACGCACTTTTTATTTCCAACCATAACGTTTACGTTGTCAGTGCCAATACGTATTAAATTTTTCAATTCTAAATTATGTTTTTTCAGCACTTGCAAAACAACTTGTGTAATACCTTCAGCTGATGAGTCGGTTACTTCGGCTAAACTTAAAAATGTTTATACTACTTTGTGTTTTTCCATAGTCTGGGTTCACACTATGAAAGTTTTCTTTCGGAAAGTCTGAGTTTATTGGTGAGTGGGGAGGAGAACCTGCTTTTCTTCTCTCCTCTCTCACCCATAAACTTAGACTTTCTGAAAGAAAACTTTCATAGTGTGAACCCAGACTTATTAAAATAAATTATTACAAAACCAACAATAAAATATTTAAAATTGGGTTGAATGTGTTGAATTTAAAATACTTACTTAGCAACTTTATGACTCCAACATCTGTTGATTGATCCAATAATATACTGTATTTAGATTCTGAAATATTGTTTCGTAGTTCCATAATAAATTGCGGTGCTAAAACGTTTTTAATTATTGCTGCACATTTGGTTCTATGCATGCGGATTTTATCAGCATCGTCAAGATTATTTTTACACAAATCACTAAGGTGATCAATAGAACTGTTTGAAGTATGTGGACATAAAAATAACGACAAAGCGACTTTCTGTAACATTAACATTGTCAACAGTATATGCATTTGAGACAAATTCTATCCTGTGCCATCACGACTTTAATTTTTCATGGCTAGCCATTAAGGTCGACATTTTTGTTCATGTTTAGGCTCCATTATGATAAAAACTAATTGTTTTTCTTTTACAGTAATTTATATAAAAGTATTTTCATAGTTAAAAACTACAATGTTCTCAAGAAAAAAAAATAAAAACCCACAACACTATAATTCAAAAATCGCTAGATTTCCCGCTAATAGCTAAATCACATTTTCCCCGCTAAATTAAAGTCAAAATCGTTAGATTGAACGAGAAAATAGCTAAAATGGATACAGTGGTGCCCCGGTAGGCTAGTTAGTAGTCAGCTAGTCTAACAGTGCGCGGGTTCGATTCCCGCCAGAGACCCTGGCCTGTTGCAATAAAAAGGTCTGATGGTCTTAGTTACTATAATTTATAATTAAGTAAAAGATAATTAAGTTAGAATTTAAAAAGTTCTTGTATTTTTAAAACAGATTCAAAAAATAAGATAGAAGAAAAACGAAATTATTGTTATCATTGTGAACGAAGCTTAGTTATTGATGCTCCGTATTTTTTAAAAAAGTTTGAGAAGTATTTCCTTCACATTTCCATATAACTACAGGCCTTGTCGTAGAATTAAAATTTGAATTTTTGAAATATTTTACAAAATGTATTGTAAAAACCCGTTTAAAAGAAGGCAGAGTGGAATAAGAAAAAGTTCAATGCAAATGCGTTTGTAGACCTTCTTAAAGGCCTGAAAAGCTTGCAATTTTTACCACTGAATATAAATATTGATGCTTTATGATATTACTAAACATTTTAAGATTAAAATACTCAAAATTTAATTAGAATGCTAATGATTCAAATCTGCTGAAAATTAAGTATAAGAATTATGACAAGTTGATAAATACATCTGATTATATTGAATGAATATGTAAATTTAACTCAGTCCAAAAATTCAATGTCAAAAAACATTAAACTTTAATCACAAAAGGCCTTGAAATAAAAAATTGGGCAAATGGCCTCAAAAAACATATTTATTTAATGTGACATTTGCACATTCTACTCATTCTCATTAACAAACATAATAAAATATTTTTTTGTAATCTACATATAGTTAGCTAATACAAAAAGGGCGTAACTAACAAAAAATGTAAAATCGCCTTTTTGATTGATTATTGTGAATGCCATTCAACTACATGTCTTGACAAAATATTACACTTCTGCGATCAAAAATCACGCTTTTAGTAACAAAAAACAAACTGACGTAATTACAAGTGTGTTTATTTAATAAATACAAATCCACATAAAAACATATTTTTTTCTAACAAAATATAAAGAAATTGTTTTCTTTGAAAATTGTTTGAATAACTCCATGGTTGACTTATCAATGCATGTTTTCTGGCATGCTTATAGTTTTAAATTTACAAAGTTTTTTGCTTCTCATTTTTGTTAGTTACGCCTTATTGCATTTTAGCTAACGATATGTATTTTTTCATAAAAAATAAATAATACATGGAACAGAAACTGAGAGAAACGATAATAAACAAATGTTTTCGTTTTGAAGATATACTATAAAACACAAATTTAAAATAATCTCACGAATTGGGATTTTTATAACAACTAAAAAAGACTTTTCGTTCCTAGTTTTTTATCAAGTTGTCTGGCTATGTTCGTTAGCGTATAGAAATTGTTCTTAAATGAGGAAAATTTATATAACTCATTTGGCAATTAGCAGTAAATAAATTTTTTACATCTGGATTTCAATGAAAAATTATTCGATTTTGTACTTTTGTTACTTCCAAACAAAATTATGTCTGAACAATACACAAGTTATGTGAAAATATAAGAAACAAATCAATACTAGAAAATGATGAACTTTTGTTAAAAACAAAAATAAATATGTAAACAAATTTTTATAAAATGTAAAGTACAGTGTATGTTAATGTAGGCTATAATCTGCAGGTAAACCAAATTTTTCGAAAAGAGAAAATTTACCAATTTTATCCCATTTATAGGAATTCTTATTTTTCGGCAGCACATACATAAACATAAGTTTTGAGAACTCGGTACTCTTGAGCAACCAATATTTTACTGTCCATGTTAAAAGCAAGGGTTATCTTTATATGTTTATTCCGGACCATATGTAATATGTAAACCAAATTTTTCAAAAAGAGAAAAAGTTCCAAAAGTATATTTTAATTTGGGCCATTTGCTATCTCTATACCAAATTTTTCGAAAAAAAGTATCAAAAGTAAAAGAGAACCAGCTTATCACCATTTTTGGCCCCGAGATAGTACACTGTATGTTAATGTAGGCTATAATCTGTATGCATTTAAAATTTATCGAAAAAAGAAAAAGTACCGATTTTGTCCCGTTTTTACCCCTTAAAGAGCATTAGTTTTATGTCTTGAAAAGTACCCTAATTTTTCAAAAAGAGAAAAAGTACCTTATTACCAACTTTTCCCACAAAATAACAAACAGCCTAAAATGCAAACAATCAATTTTAATATATAAATAGAATTTATTAAGATAAAAAATGTACGTACTGATATTTAATTAGATTTCGAACGCAGAATTACAATTTGAATAATAAATTATTTGTTATATTTACATCATCAAATTTGCAATTTTGTAAGTTCAATAATTCCTTTGGTTTTGATAATACTTTGGTAAAAAATTATTCTTGCAGATAATTTTCGAGATTTCTGGAAACATTTATTTATCTGCCTCATTTTTTAGTTCCGTAGCTGTTGCCCAGAAATCACTGATACTAAAATCTTTGTAAGATATTACCCAGCGGAAAAATGAGGATTTGATAACATAAATAATTAAAAAAATATTGTATTATTTTTGAAAAAATAATGATGCTTTCATTGGAATCGAGAAGGTAATCTCTTCAGACAAAATAATTATGAATTGATTACTACGTATGTTCCCACATTTGCAGAACATGGAATGAATTGTTTCCGTTCGTGAGTATTATTCGTGTTTTTTTATTAATAAAAATCCGTTATTTTTTGCTGTTTTTATGTCGTCTACTAACTTTTATTATCAAGGATGAATTATTTAATTCATTCGCAGGATACATTAAAATAATTTATTACATTCCTAGGACATGGTCTGTGTTAAGAATAATGAATTCTGGAATCAAATATTATACAAGATATGTATTACTGTCTCGATTCCTGTTGATTACCTTTTCCCGCTGGGTAATATTTCAATGTCAGAAAGGTCTCCAGATTGCAAATGAATGTTCTCAAAATGTTGATATTCTTTTGCAAACAGTTTTACTAAGAGAGGTACCATACTACTAGTAGAGGGGAAAACGGGGGCAATTTTTGCTTCTCAGAAACTATTAAACCGGTTTTAATGAAACTTAAAACATATATAGATCCATATTTATATGGACACATTAGCATGATTTTCCATGGGTCTCAAAAAGGGTGTAAGAAGAGATAAACTCACTGTTTATTATTGTTATTTTGTTTAAGCTTTGATATTGTTACAAGTTAGACTGTTGCTTATAATTCTTATTCGCTTAACATTTTTATTTGTTTAATGTCTTTAGTTTTTCTAAAACCTTTGGCAGAAGTTTCCTGACGATCTGGCCTAAGCAACCAGTGAAATGCGCATAGGAATAGCTTATCCCATCAACAATAAATTTCAGTTTATCAATAATATGAAATGGGAATTTAGTACATTAAAACGAAACCTTGTTAATTAATTTTTTGAATCCCAGGAAAAACTTTGATGTAACATTTCATTGGAGTTATTTTATAATTAACATTTTGCACTACCTTAATGCATTAAATTTTATTTGGACTGCATATTAATAAAACATTTCATTAATATAATGATGAAGAGTCAAACGTTTTAAGATATTTTTTCATTATTTTAATGAAAAGAGTTTGTATTTCAATGAAACTTTTAATTTGTTTAATGACTTCATTTTCATTGAACTAATTACTTCATTTCTAATTTTTATGACAGTTTTTTATTAGTTTTATTATTAATATGGTTATTTATTTCAGCCGTTTTTTCAATGTGCGTTTTGAGTTGTGCATTTTATTCAAGTTTTTTATTCCTTTTGCAAATCATCAAGTTTGTACATATTAATTTTATTTCGTTTTAATATTCCTGTTACACCATGTTATGTTATGTTATGTTATGTTATGTTCTACATTCATAAGCTAACCTTTAAGTAAATTGCATTTAATTCAGTTTCCAGCCTGCGTCGACCTTCATCAGCATTTTTTCTTTTTATTGGTTTGCTACATAAATTTTATGTACCTATTTAAATAAACAATTTTATAAAAAAGAATGTGAGAAGTTTTTGCTCTTGTCGTTGTTTGTTTTTTTAACCTATTGCTATAACTTAGTAAAAATCACTATTTGAATTGTTGTCACTGATATTATGGAACATTAAAATTTACTATTTTTCACCAATTTTCATTTCTTTTGTCAAAAATAGTGTAAAAAATACGTTTTTAAATTAGTTCTAGGAAGAACATTTTATATAGTTATAAGCATTTTGTAGTTAGACAACTTTATTTTCTTTTCATTGATTGTGTGACATTTTTGATTGAAAGTATGAAGTTACAAAAGTTTTCTTTTGTCATTAATTTAAAAATATATAAATATTTAAATTTAAAGTTAATTTTAAATCTATTGAAATAATGTATACAATTAGTTGGACTTTTTTTCAAAAGAGATATTAGGTTGTCATTAATTTAATAACAATTTTAACGGAATTACGAATCTTAATTTCGTAGTATTAATGAAATTGTTCATTAAATTTAAAAAATATCATTCCCGTTATGAAATTTTTCATTGGATTAAAGAAATAAATTTAATGAAATTGATTTATTAGATTAATGAAGCGTAATTCTTATGAAATTTTTCAATGGATTAAAGAAATAAACTTAATGAAATTGATTTATTATATATATATATATATATATATATTTAATACTATTATTATATTTACACTAATATGTTTGTATTTAATGTTATACCCCTGACAGACATATAAAGGGTGGTTAAAATTTCAAGGCACGATGTTGATTTTGAATAAAACACAAACTATTTAGGAAATTATTGTAATTTTATTTTATTATGATATATTAATACTACTCAATTATGTATGGAACAAAATATCGGCCAAATGGGAGCCGCGACCACGGCGGCACACCTCCATCCGATGGTCCAAATTTTCGATGACCCTGAGGCATAATGGAGGTTCTATGCCGTTAATGTGCCGAATTATCTCATCCTTTAGCTCTTGAATTGTTGCTGGCTTATCGACGTACACCTTTTCTTTCAAATAACCCCAAAGAAAAAAGTCCAACGGTGTCAAATCACATGATCTTGGCGGCCAATTGACATCGCCATTACGTAAGATAACACGGCCATTGAATTTGTTGCGCTAAAGAGCCATTGTTTCGTTAGCTGTGTGGCAAGTGGCAACGTCCTGTTAAAACCACATATCGTCCACATCCATATCTTCCAATTCGGGCCATAAAAAGTTCGTTATCATCTCACGATAGCGAACATCATTCACAGTAACTGCCTGACCGGCCTCATTTGGGAAAAAAGTCGGCCCGATGATGCCGCCAGCCAATAAACCGCACAAAACGGTCACTTTTTGTGGGTGCATTGGTTTTTCGACAATCACTCTTGGATGATCATTCGCCCATATGCGGCAATTCTGCTTATTGACGAATCCACTGAAGATGATTTTCTTCGAAAATTGCACGATATGCATTTTGATTTGATTTCCTATTTTCATAATAAGCCTGAATAACTTTAACGCGAAGCTCGATTGTGTATCTTTCCATGATTCAAATTGAGTTAGTCTGAAATTGAAAAATGTCGAATAAAATTCGGAAAAAAACTTGGCGTTAAGGTGTGGTTCACATTCAACATCGTCCCTTACAATTTAACCACCCTTTAGTTTCAATACCATGGTATGCATACTACAGTAGTATAAACCATCAATATACCACTTTGTTTCATGATTTAATTGTAGTTTAGGTTGACACACATGTAGTATACCATGATAGTATAGTATACAAATCCTATGTCTGTCAGGGGTATAAATCGTTATACCTTATTCAACCACTGTATTTTATAATAGTTTAGGAAGGCCGAAAATCGTTCCTCAGTATCCATTAAAGAATTTTTTTTCTTAATTTCCAGCAAAGCTTGCCTGATAAGATCCGGTGGAAATAAGAGCAGTTCCATTATTTTTTGTAAATACAGATGTGCGACTTTGGAAGATCTGTTATATTGGAGAAGCGATTTATTCTTATAGCTCTTACTAGAAATATTTAAAGCAGGCTGGATATGCAAAGTTTCTATTAAAAAAGTATACCTCTTATATATGCCTTAATATTGAAATTTGAATGTTTGTTTTTAATTTAGCCCAAGGTGAAAAAGACGAAATAAGATTCAACTCCAGCAATTGCTCTCCCTAATGGAGCAAAATCCAGAAATAGCTCTTGAACGGTTCCTGCGTAGTGCTGAACAGGAATTAAATTCATTTAGCCCTCCAAGTAAAAGTAGCACTGAATGGAAAAAGGTACTTAGAAATTTTCAACCACATATAAAAAATTAATTGTTGATGGTATTATTGAACTTGCAGGTATGGACTGACCAAAAAAAATATGTTCGCCAAAATACAGCCCACATTTTGCAATACAAGAAAGGCACAGGTGGAGGACCAAACAGACATTCATTTTTAGCAACAGAGCAAACCATATATGATTGGATCGGAATAAAAACTTCGGTCAAAGGAGTAGCTGCAAATAGTTTCGGACCTGACCAAAAAAAAATGTTCGCCAAAATACAGCCCACATTTTGCAATACAAGAAAGGCACAAGTGAAGGACCAAACAGACATTCATTTTTAGCAACAGAGCAAAGCATATATGATTGGATCGGAATGAAAACTTCGGTCAAAGGAGTAGCTGCAAATAGTTTCGGCTTAGAGTCGCCAAGCAATGCAAAAAAAATATTAACATTTTTTTTCATAACTTTTCGCAATGTCGGTTCGTGCTTTGATGTGATACAGACGTGTATTCTTAACTCCGCATACAATTTGAATTTTTAATTAATCACATTTGATTTTGTTATATAAACAGCGAATGGACGCTTGAAAATAAATGATATATTTTGTAATTTTAATTATTTAACATAAAAGTGAACAATTAATACGAAGAAGGTGTTAAATAAAGAAAAATAGTAAAAATATATACGTACTAATGTTCATACATGTGTATGTACACTAGGGATATAACTTTTGAACAATTTTTTAAATTATCAAAAAATACCTATACATGCCATATAGACCGTGAAAATCTATGCTGAAAAGTGGGGTCACTTTTTCGCGGGCGTTAAAAAAGTTCCCCCCCCAAATCACTTTGAAGTTTAGTATTTGGATTTTTTTTTTGTTTATTAAAAATACAATATCCTTATTGTTAAAACACAAACCATTCATTTATATTTTTATGCTTTTTCACAAATAAGACTTATACCACCAATTATACTACATCCAAACAGTTAAAAGTATGTTAAAATAACAAGGAAAGTCCTTTTTTGAACCAAATGCAACCAACCTCACAATCCCAATTGTTTAGTTTTATTTTCATTTGTTTGCAGTTTTGCTAAGTTAGAGAGGTTCTCTATCCCATATACTCGTTGATTTTTGTGTCAGTGCATAGTGACATTTAAGTTTATAAAATGTTTCATAGAAGTGCTCTAATTTGTAACCGGAAAAATTCGGAAATCTGGGCACAAAATTTTGGTAAATTTCAAAAGATTCGAGAAGTTCAAGATATCGGAACGTGGAATCAAACTTGTGCAAGATATTTTTCAACATTGCAGAACAACTCGCACTTTGAACTTAAAGTTTATTTCCTTCAACAAAGATAATTTTTAGTATCTGAAGTTAATATATAGTACATGACTGTATGTATGGTATTTAAAAAATAAAAATTCAAATATTATTATTTTTTGGAAGCTTTTACAAAAAACGGTTTGGGGGGGAGGTTTTTTATCCAAATTGTTCTCAAAAAACTGTTTTCTTCATATATACATCAGTGGCCACCCCGTCATGATGGGTATTTTTTTTGGTTATACCCCTAATGTACACATACATATTCTGAGCAAAAACATTTTAGTTTAAAGTTCTTATTTTCTTGTTGTTGTAAAATACAATAAATAACAAAAATATTAAAAGCACAGTTAAACGGTGAAAAACAAAAACAATTTATTGCATGAATAAAAACAATGAAACAACAATAAAACTAAATGATAGAAATGTTTATGTGACAGTGCATGCTAACGAAGACAATGCTGTAATAAATAAAACAAAAGAAAACAATAGTAACTACCTAACGGCTAAACCAATTTTTAGAACACGATCCCTTTCGCCCTCTCTTTTTACAAAGACGGTTGATGGTAATACGTTAAAAAATATAAACCTCTCACTTGCAAGTGTTGCCACAACGGCAAACACAATCTTATTAACAAATGGTACCATGAACTCTAACACAGATGCAATGCAAACATCTCAAGTAAAAAGTGGTCAAAAGCCTCAAGTACAAGTTGGTATGGACAGGTACATAACAGTGCTTAAACGGGGTCGCAGCCCTACCTCTGCAGCAGTTGCTTCGGCTTCAAAAATACCATCTTTTGATAAAATAAACTCTCAAAATCGTTTTGCAATTCTGGAGGATGAATCCTCGGAAGCACCAAACGTTATAAAATCTTCTAAGCCACCCCCGATATATCTAAGGGAGCAAAACTCTAGTGAGTTAATAAAGAGCGTGATCTCGGTAATAGGTGAAAATTCGTTTTACGTAGCTGCAATAAAGCGTGGAAATATAAACGAGACAAAAATACAGGTAAATCATGAGAATGATTTTCGTAAATTAACTAACAAATTCGAAGCCCTTAAAAAAAGCTTTTACACATATCAACTAAAGAGCTGCAAAGGTCTTCAGGTAGTGATTAAGGGCATAGACTCATGCGTGGACCCAGATGAAATAAAAACTTTTTTGGAAGAGAAGGGTTTTAAAATAAAAAACTTTACAAATATTAAAAACAGGGAAAAAAATCCCCAACCATTATTTCGGGTAGAATTAGAACCTGGCGACATTAAGCTTAAAAAAAATGAAACGCATCCTATTTATAATTTAAAATATATTCTCTACAGAAGAATAACTATAGAGGAGCCGCACAAAAGAAATGGTCCCGTTCAATGTCTTAATTGCCAAGAATTTGGCCATACTAAGGCATACTGCTATTTACCCCCTGTTTGCGTCGTATGTGGAGAATTACATTGTACAGTCCAGTGCGATAAGTCTAAAAATGACCCCAATGTAAAAAAATGTAGCAACTGTGGCGGAAATCACACTGCCAATTATAGAGGATGCCCTGTATATACTATCGTCAAGCAGTCGGCTGGACCGAAAACTAATCCCCCCCAAATAAAGGTACCAAATCAAGTAAACACTAATGGCATTCAAGCTCCGCAGCCTAGTAATAACAGAACCTCGTATGCTAACGTCCTTAAATCAAACCATGTGCCAATGCAAGGCGCTTCGCCAAGTAATGATAAAACTACAGTTTCTAATTTAAGTCTTCTAGAAAACACCATGGAAACATTAGTGCAAACAGTAAATAATTTTACAAACACAATGGGTAATATGTTACAGGAAATTCTAAGAATGCAATCGATGTTATTGCAAGCTGTTCTTAACAAGCCATGAACTGTTTAAAAATTTGTTTTTGGAACGCAAACGGCATCCGCCAACATAAAAATGAATTAGAATACTTTCTTAAAAACAAACAAATTGATGTCATGATGGTTTCTGAAACTCATTTGACCTCAAGAAATACGTTTAAACTCAATGGTTATATACTATATGATACCAAGGACCCTCGAGATAGAGCTTGTGGAGGTTCAGCCATTTTAATTAAAACCCGAGTCAAACACTACCTAATGTTTGATCACCGTGAAGATTATCTCCAAGCAACGAACATTTGCGTTGAGGAATTAAATAGAAACCTAGTAATTTCATCGTTATACTCACCGCCTAGATTTTCAATATCAGAAAGCCAATACTGTAAATATTTTAAATCATTAGGACCCTGTTTCCTCGCCGCTGGCGATTATAACGCTAAACATACCTTCTGGGGGTCACGACTTATAACACCAAAGGGTCGTGTTTTATTTAACACAATTTCTAAAATGGATTTAAATGTGGTAGCGAGCGGACAACCAACATATTGGCCTACTGATCATCAAAAAATTCCAGATGTTATCGATTTCGGCGTGGTTAAAAACATCCCCATAGAAACGATTCATGTTGAAGCTTCCTTAGAATTATCTTCTGACCATACACCTACAATTGTTACTATAATGAACCCCAATAGAATTGTATCTCCGACTGGTCACTTAGCGACGTCAGCTACGCAAATTAACTGGTTAAAATATAGAAAATACCTCAGCACCCATTGCACAGAAAATATTCCGCTTAGTACACCGGAGTATGTAGATCGCTCTATTGCCAATTTTGACAGTTTTCTGGAACTAGCTGTTCAACATTCCAGTATTGCCCCCAAAAAAACAAAAAATATTAAAATATATTCCACAGATGTCGAGCGTCTCTTGTCTGAAAAAAGGAGGGCTCGAAGAGAGTGGCAATTGCACAGATCCCCGTTACTTAAGAACTTACTAAAAGAGTGTACAAAAAAGCTTAGAAAGTTACTGCAGACTCAGAAAACGGCTTCTCTGGAAAAATATCTTAAGGAACTTGATGCAACTCCACAATCAGACTACTCATTATGGCGTGCAGCTAGAAATCTCAAAAGGACAGTTGTCTCTAAACCACTATTAAGAGACTTGAATGGTAGTTGGGCAAGAAATGATGTTGAAAAAGGAAATCTGTTTGTTAATCATTTAAAAAACGTATTTACCCCAAACGTATCTCACGATATTGCGGGCCGAGTTACCACCTGTTGTTGCTAGAGCAGCTGTTCCCCTAAGATTAGAGATAAGAGAAATCGAAAAAGCTATTTGTGATTTAAACCCCAAGAAGGCTCCTGGTTTTGATAAGATCAGCAACAAAATGCTTCTGGAGCTACCCAGCATAGCAAAGAAAATTATTCTTTTAATTTTTAATGCTATTTTACGACTTGAATACTACCCTCAAGAATGGAAGGTCTCCTTAGTTACGATGATACCAGGAAAATATCACACCAAAGTTGAGTCATATAGGCCTATCAGCTTATTATCTAATATATCAAAGCTGTTTGAGAAGCTCTTAGCGTCCAAATTAACCCCAATTTTAAATGACAATGGGTGTATACCTAACCATCAATTCGGTTTCAGACTAGAACATAGCACAATTGAACAAACCCATCGGATAGTAAACGCCATAAGAAAAGCCTTTGAAGGAAGAAAATATTGCTCCGCTCTCTTCATCGATGTCTCTCAAGCTTTTGATAAAGTCTGGCATGTAGGTTTGTTACATAAATTGAAGCTGAACCTACCGGTTAACACACACAAGCTGTTAGAAAGCTACTTGGTCGGTCGAAAATTTATTATTAAAGAAGGTGATTTTTTAAGTTCTCCTCAGACAATTGAAGCTGGAGTCCCTCAGGGAAGTATCCTGGGCCCACTTTTTTATCTTATATATACCTCAGACATGCCGACAAACAATTACACCCTAACCTCAACTTTTGCTGATGATACAGCTTTCCTAAGCGTACACGAGAACAGTCGTGAAGCATCTCGATACCTGCAGGATCATATATTTCAACTAGAACTGTGGTTAAAACAATGGAGAATAAAGGTCAATGAGCAAAAATGCGTACATATTACATTTACCTTGCGTCGGGAAACATGCCCCCCTATTAAAATCAATAATCAACTAGTGCCTCAACAATCGCATGTCAAATATCTCGGTATTCATCTAGATCGTCGTTTAACATGGAAATGCCATATAGAAGCAAAATTAACCCAAATGAAACTTCAAATTAACTGGCTTATTGGAAAAAATTCTGTTCTTAGTCTCGATTGCAAACTTTTACTTTACAACTCTATTTTAAAGCCAATCTGGTGCTACGGTATTCAACTATGGGGCACTGCCTCGGCCTCAAATATCGAAAAAATTCAAAGGCGCCAAAATAAACTTCTTCGAATAATCACAGCTGCCCCTTGGTATGTTAAAAACTCAAATATCCACAAGAATCTCAATGTGCCACTGGTAAGGACTATTATTACGAAGTATGCGGTAAAATATTTAAAAAGGCTAGAGTTGCACCCAAATCCACTAGCTCGAAATATTTTAAATGATAGCGGCCACACTCGCTTAAGGAGAAGAGACACTGCAGCACTTACCCATTAAGATTAGCGATAAACACATATATAAATGTGATACAGAACCCGTGATGAAGAAAATTTTTGTCTTGCACTGGCAGGACATAAAATAAAGAATTAGGATAAGATTTGATTAATTATTGTTAGTTCATATTTAATATATGAAGATTCAATAAATAAATATTGAGGAAAAAAAAAAAAAAAAAAAAAATAACTTTTCTAGAAAACTTCTTTTACATACGAAGATGATTTTAATGTCATTTTAAAGAGAATACTTGGGGCTTAAAATCTTATATTCAAAAAAAGCATCCTACTCGCTGTACAATACAAATATGGCGGCTTCATACAATTCTAGAATGCTCCTAGATGGGTCAAATATATGACCAAACCCACTTCATTATTTATTGCGGAATTTCGGGTTTTTTTTAGTTATTTCAATAAACTAAACCGTTTTTGAGTAACGCGAATATATGCAGTGCAACCTCCTACATTTTCGAAATAACGGTATATCTTGAAAACAAGAGCTAACCCAAAAAACGGTTATCACCACTGGATCCAGCGTGCCCCAATTAGGTTAAAATGCCAGGTGCCTGGCTTGTGTGTTTTTTGCAACTTGCAGAGTGTACTTATTGCTTAAAATTACAATATTAAAATTCAATTTTAAGATTATTTTTTAAAGGTTGCGGAAGAAAAAAAATCATACCTTAAAAAAAACACCTCCTTTAAAGTTTCATAACTTTTAAAGAACAGTTTGAGGTATTATATAAAAAAAGTCAGCCAAATAAAAAAAAGGTTTTTGACTTAGTCCGTTTTTAAAATTTAATATTTTGCAGATATTACATTTTTTAAGAGAACACTTTATAATATATGGTTTGTAGTCCCAAGTATTCTTTTTAAAATGACATTTAAATCATCTTCGTATGTAGTTTTCGATATTTTGAAGAAATAATCTCAACACATTCGGCTAATTCGGCGATATTATGACATTTTGAACATGACATAACTTTTGAAAAAAAAAATTTTAAATATTTTTTAGGCTCTTCACTTACTTTATAGTACAAACATATTTTATGAAGAACACAGCATACGTTTGTAATTTAAGCAGCTTTCTCCGGTCAATAATGAAGCTCCCTCGCAACAAAAATACATCGCTTTCAGTAATATTTCGACTTTTGAATGTACCTCATTGAACCGCATCTCCGTGGAACTGTCCTCTGGTACACGTTGAGGAGTCAAAAGACAAGGCTCTAAAGTATAACCGGCATCATCTTGTGTACAACTAAATAAATTTCATTACTCAAAGTTAAGAAGAAAAGGTTTTACCTTAAAGCCAAAAGTTGTGTATATTTTTCAAGGATGTCCTTTCTAGGTGGGCCCTAACATTACCTGTATTCCATATAAAGGAGTCATGACAAGCACCAGAGTGTTTTGGATCAACGTACCTGATTTTCATTTCGTGATCACAGATCTAAAAAGACCGAATATACCCTTGTTTACAAAATTGAAAACACTTACCAGCATTACATTTAAACTATAGGTTGCTTTCCTGTTTTTAGATGGCGCAATGATCCGTATGTGCGTTCCATCCACACATCCAATAACGCCTGGAATTTTATATATAATATAAAAAGCTAATGCGATTTTTCGTTTTTCTTCCTCTGTTGATGAAATTTTTATCCAAACCGGACAAAGCTGTGCTTTAAAAATATCTAGAACTTCTGCCAGGGCTTTGCTAAAAGTGGGCTGAGCCAAACCAACGTCACAGTCCTTCCCAATACATGTCTGGTATCCGTCTTCTGCGAAGAACCGCAAACAAGCACTTAGTTTAAAAACAGGCCTAACACCACATATATTTTTAAGCGGTTGTGAATGCAGTGCCAGCACTTTTATTAAATAAATAAAAGCAGGTTTATAATATTTTCGGAACCTAAATGAAACCCAAAAGAAATCACTTTATTTTGTAATAACAATGACTCTCGTAGCTCTAATGGATTATAAGTATCGCGCATCATTCTCCTTGCAACCTTCTGATTTTGTTTTCATTATTTTCTTCACTAATTACTTTTTCAGCAAGCATGCGGAACGCTACAATCAACATTTTATTTCTAATTTGTGATTTTATTATTATTTCACACAACTTTTAATTTTATTGCTTGGTTTAAACCATTTTTATAACAAAGTTAACAAATTGACACGCGATTTCACCAATTAAAATAACAAAATCAAAACAGCTGATGCTGATGTTCTCCTTTCCTTTTTTTATTCCCTGGGAGATAAGAATAAAGGAATTTTTTTCCCGGGAACAGTTGGTTGGGAAGGAAAAAAACTCCCTGGGAGTTTTCATAATTGGGCTGATTGTGTCTATAGTATAAATATGAACTAATATATGTAATTGCTTTTTCAAAAATTTTTTTCATATCTTTATACATAAAGGGACAAATACAATAAGATTTTTTAAAACCAACACCCACCACTTTTTTAACTTGGAAAAACTTTAGCAATTGCTAATCTCATCGCTTGTTCATACATAGTCAGTTATAAATATGGCTGAATCTATGTCAAAGACGTTTTTTTTTTTTGTTTTTTTTTTTACCCATAAGAATAAAGAAGAGGGGATATATCTTAAAAAAAAGCTTAATATTACAAGAAAAAAAACTTTATTGTATTTATAGACATTACTTAGCTGTCCAAAGTATTCGATACATGTTATGTTACATGTTACAGAAATGAAGTAAAACATCGAATCTCCTAAACTCTTTTTGCAGCTTTTTCTTTACAAATTGCACAATCATTTGCCGTAGCTGGCAGATCGAAATATTCATCTGCAGATTCATCTTCATGAAGCGTTTCTTCTTCAAAAATATTTTCTTCCGGATTTATGTATGCACATACACATCCAAGCTTCTGCAGTTTTCTTCCATTTGGCGGCTTTGTTTTTTTTTTTCTTCTTTTCTGTGAAAGTGCTCCTCCACTTTCGTACATCATTGAAAAATGCCTACTTTTGAAAAACTCTAGTTTTACGTAGTCTGAAACTCGGATTTTTCCGGAAAAATGTGATTTTTTTAATATTTTGTCAAAATTTTGTATACAAATTTGGTAATGGCGGCACAAATCTTTTTTCAGATTAACTGAACCTATTTTAACTAAGATCTCAAAACCCCAGCCTAAATGGAACAAAGTTCCTCAATTTTTAATTTTCTCTTAACCGAATACGGCTGTAGTTCGTATTTTAGTCGACATTAAAACAAAGTCATTCATATATAGTATTTCTTAAATCAACTACAGGTGGCGCAGAATGAGCTATATGGTTTGAAGTCTTTATAACTTTTTTAATTATTATTCTTTCTTTGTTTTTTTTCAGCATTTTGTGAAATATTAATGAATAATAACTATACAATCGAACAAAAATAATGGCCCGCAAAATTTTGCGCAAAGTTATGGAGAATATGCTAAAAAGAGCACGTATGTGCGAAGCAAAAAATGGACATTACAGGACATCATTTTTCAAAGCTTATTGCAAAAAATTCCCCAATAATATACTGTATGTAACAAAAAAAAATTATAATAATCGCATAAATAAAAAAGTTATAAACAATTTAAACCATATAGCTCATTCTGTGCCACCCTGTACATAGTGATACATTCGATTAGAGCTGGTGATCAATTTATTAATATAATATACATCTATAATATACATATCGACCCCTTTGCGCGAAATTATCGTATGTTACAAAAACCAAATTTTACAGGACAGCCATTTTTCTACTTTTCTCTGCTTTCGCTTGCAATATTAAAATGAAAATATACATGTGATTTTTGGAGCAACGAAGTGGAATTCGCCTACAATATTTTGTCAGGTGACGTCTCTTTAAATGTAGAACAAGATTGCATCAAAAACTCAATTTCAAAAAAATTGGCACATACGATAATTTCGCGCAAAGGGGTCGATATATTATACTTAAATGAAAAGCTATTAATGGCTTTAAACTACAAATTAAAACGGCAGCACTTTTTTTAAGTTATCCTATTTAATATATGTTTTCGGAAAATACTATTCCCAAAAGTTTTTGCATTAATTTAATTTTATTCAATCCTCAAAACAAGGGAAACAATTTTAAAGAAACAATTGGCCTTTTTATGAGTGTCGTTGTCGAAAACTAATCGTTTTCTAAAATTGGTATTATTATTAACGTAAACGACACAAATACGAAAACTTTCTTTGTGTTTTGCATTTCCATTGTCGTTAACTTAAAATTTTATTGATATCAGCAAAAATTTTAAGCGTCTACGACTTCGACCACGACAAAGACTCTCGTAATAAGGCCGAATATTCATAACTAGTGTTTTTACATACACTAAACTTTGAATCCTGATGGAAAAAAAAGTTCTAAAAGGAAACTTGAAATTTGCAATAACTAAAAACTTACTTTTATTACGCTTCTTTATCACCAAAATAATTCGACAAAGTATTCATTGTATTTCAGATTTTTTTCGTATTATTCAACTTAATTTAAAACTCTGATTTATTTTATTGCAGTATGCATATTTTGCTTATTTACAATCGTGTGTTTTTTTAAAACAGGATATGCCGGTATTTGGACAACAACAAGATATGCAAGTACTAGGATCGCATTTATGACTTGAGTTCATGTGACAACATAATTTACTATAAAAAAAAATAAAATAAAAAATTAACGTTTAAATAACAAAATTTTAAATCAATTAACCCACCACAATTCACGTTGTTCCATTTGAGCACGTAAATGATCGCAGGCTTTAACTTCATCAGCTCTAGAAAACTTATTTTGAATGTTCTGATGAAGCGTTAATGCTTTAGATTTTTTTATTTTATTAAAGTCCTGTTCGTCCTCCGAACCAATTTTTTCTTTGTGCCTAACTTTTTTACGTAAATCGCTAATAATAAATCCATTTTTCGTAGCTTCATTCGCATTTTTATTAACTTGCTTGAAAACGGTCGATATACGATACTTTTTACTCATCTTGTCATAAAACTTCCCAGATTTTGTTCTTTTTATTTTGTTTTCTCCTTTTCCAATGATATCTAAACTGTTTGTTTTATCTTTTAATTTACTTCCTTTTCTGCTTTTGCCTTTTTTGACATATTTTTCGTCGTTATTAGAACCAATATAATCGTTCTCATTCTCATCTTGGTATTTTTTCTTTGACTTTTTGTTTTGTGTTTTTGCCGTTTTAATGGATATTTGTTCATTGTAGATTTCTTTTCCTTGTTCTAATTGTTTGTCTTTGTTGTCATCTCCTCTTTTATTACTCCTTTTACTTCTCCCTCGACTTGCTATAGCAGTTTCATCGATATCATGAACATTATTATTTGAGTAATCTTTACCACTTCCTTGAATAAATCTACCTTTTTCTTTTTGTGGTTTGTCATTATTATATTCATCGTTGTATTCTCTCCTACCCTTCTTCGTTCTTTTCATTTCGTGGTTTGTTTTCTCAATACCATCGTCATTATCTTCGTTTACAATTCTAGTTCTTGTATATTTTCCAACTTGTGACTTTTCGTGTTCTAACTTATCGTTTGTCTTATCAATAAAGCGATTTTTGCGAGGATTCGATTTGTCGATATCCGATTCGTATTTTTCGGATGATTTATTCTTGCTACTTTGTTGGTGTTCCCTATATTGCGTCCCACTGCCAAAATCGCCTGCATCTCGAAATGATTTATCATTCATTTGATAGTGTTTGTCGCCTGAAATAAAAACATGCTTGAAAGTCGGTCAAATCCAACCAACTCCTCAGCGACACAGAAACAATTATTTGGCTAAAGGCTGCAAAAGATCCTATTGAAATGATGCAAACACATATCCAAAACATTGGTCTATTTAAAGTTAAATTAATTTCTGCTAAATGTTGTGTTGAATTAAATTCTATATCGGGTTACAGAGAAGGAATATTTTCTTCATTTACATACATACACATGTAAGTATGCAGTTTACAACGAAAAAAAAGATCCTAAAAGTACCGTTGCGTTGCGTTGCGTTACTTATTCACTTTGAAATCTTAGATGAAATATACATACTAATACGAAACATGTCACATAAAGTACTTTTAACGCAGAGCGAAGCGAAAAGTTAGGCAACTCACATCTTTTTGCGCGATTTGACAATCTGCGAGTATATTTTTTTATTTATTTTTTTAAACAACGTAAATGTTGCCAAAGTTTATATTGTGTCATACACCTTTCGCCAAGGCGAATTAATTTTTCAGGTGGCGTTGAAAGCACAGCTGTGCTACTTTTTTTTCTTAATAAGAGAGAGAAATGTCAAAAGTTACTTGTGTTTTTCACATATCGACCAACGAAAGCAACAAATAAAATACAATGTTGTACTTTTGGTGTTGTTACTTGTTGTAGTATCGCCACATCCGTTAACATGAATTCGCCTTGCCTTTTGCTTTAAGACCTAACCATAATATGCATAGCCTTGCTTAACCTACAGTCAAATTCTCATTCGATTCGCACCTTGCTTAAGCAAATGACAGTTTTATTAAACCAAGCAAAAAGTTTCCTTAAGTTCAATATGGCTTGCCTCACATAATTAACATATGTATTCGCACATTTGCTTAAGCCAACTTAAGCACATTATGGTTGGGCCTTTACGCTTTTTTGTCAAAGTTAGAAACGCAACGCGACGAAGTTGTATCTGACACGGCCTTTAGTACTTATTAACTTAATCTACAAACATGCTTTATCTAAAGCTCTTATTAACGGAATCGTAGTACAGTTTACTATTCGCACATTTTAAATATGTAGAAAATACATTAAATTTACTTACCACCACGTCCAGATCGATGAATTCTTACATTGATGCTGTTGCCACCATCGAAAATCGTATATTTTTGAAGACACTGAGCTCGATTATAGTCCTTAAAAATTTTTTTACAAATTTTCTTTAAAATCAAATAGGTTCGATCATTAATAAGATCGCATTGATCTAAACAACATGCATTATTGCATCGTCTTTGACAGCAGGGTTCTACAAACTCCGAACAGCTGGATATGCTTTAAGAAAAAAAAAAACAAATAAATATCGTCATGGTACGAAATGGCCAAAGATGTAATTTTTAAAGAGATCTTACACAGAAGCAGTTGAACAATTTTTGCAATAATTTACACGATTAAACATTATTCCGAAACGAACATTTTTAAATAAACTTATAAATTTCAATTAATTTTGTTTTGAAGCTTATTCCTAAAATTTTTGTGAAAAGTTTAATTTCTGTTTCTTTGACATAATGTATGTATATTAAAAGAAAAAAAAGAAGTTTCTTTATTTCTTTTAAAACATTAAATATTAGGGAGATCGGTTATTTGACTTTTTCGAAAACCGTTTTTCGGTTATTTCGAATAGTAACTATTTAAAAAAACTGGTTTCGGTTAAGCAATTCAAAAATAACCTGTTAACCGGTTTAAGCCAAATAAAAAATATCACAAAAATCAAATTGCGTTAGACTAAATTTTTCACCGGAAAAAATGGCAAAAAAGGAACCGAGTTTTTAAAGTTACCATTTATCATAAATCCAAAAATTTTTATCGTACAAATTTCTTTAGTTACATCCGCATGTCACAAAAAATGACATTTCGAAAATCCAGCCCTTATGGGGTAAAATAGGAAGTTTAAGTAAAACTTGGATCAACTTCATTAAGACTGAACAATTTTAGAAGTTAATTTATTTTTAGCCTAAACTACCGTCAAAAAAATAACAAAAAAAGGGAAAAACTCGTCCTTTAAGTAATTTTTATACACACCTTTTTTCTAATAAATTTCGATCCTAACGATCGACAGCGGCATGTCACTAAAAAGTACATTTTGAATGTCGACCTTTTTGAGGGTCAAGACACCCCGACTAATATTAAATAAATGCAGCTTGATTTCAGAAATATCTTTCTTATTTTTAATAAAAACAAGCTACTTTTGTATTTCTTATTTTTCGATCATGAGAAAATGTTTCTTTATTTAAGAAAATTTTACTAATTATAAAGTTAAAATCACGAAATGATTTTTGGATTTTCTTGTTTTAAGAAACGAAATTGATTACTTTGAAAATATGTAAACTTCTTTCCGTGAAGAAAATATTATTTATTTATATTACTTCAAAACTTTTCGATGTCCATCTTTTCTAAATTATCTATTTCTTTTTTTTTTTTTTTTTTTTTTTTTTTCATTATTTATTTATTGAATCTTCATATATTAAATATGAACTAACAATAATTAATCAAATCTTATCCTAATAATTTATTTTATGTCCTGCCAGTGCCAGACAAAAATTTTCTTCATACGGGTTCTGTTCACATATGTAGGTGTCTATCGCTCATCTTAATGGGTAAGTGCTGCAGTGTCTCTTCTTCTTAAGCGAGTGTGGCCACTATCATTTAAAATATTTCGAGCTAGTGGATTAGGGTGCAACTCTAGCCTTTTTAAATATTTTACCGCATACTTCGTAATAATAGTCCTTACCAGTGGCACATTGAGATCCTTGTGGATATTTGAGTTTTTAACATACCAAGGGGCAGCTGTGATTATTCGAAGAAGTTTATTTTGGCGCCTTTGAATTTTTTCGATATTTGAAGCCGAGGCAGTGCCCCAAAGTTGAATACCGTAGCACCATATTGGCTTTAAAATAGAGTTGTAAAGTAGTAGTTTGCAATCGAGACTAAGAACAGAATTTCTTCCAATAAGCCAGTTAATTTGAATTGCTGTTAGTTTCATTTGGGTTAATTTTGCTTCTATATGGCATTTCCATGTTAAACGACGATCTAGATGAATACCGAGATATTTGACATGCGATTGTTGAGGCACTAGTTGATTATTGATTTTAATAGGGGGGCAAGTTTCCCGACGCAAGGTGAATGTTATATGTACGCATTTTTGCTCATTGACCTTTATTCTCCATTGTTTTAACCACAGTTCTAGTTGAAATATATGATCCTGCAGGTATCGAGATGCTTCTCGACTGTTCTCGTGTACGCTTAGAAAAGCTGTATCATCAGCAAAAGTTGAGGTTAGGGTGTAATTATTTGTTGGCATGTCCGAGGTATATATAAGGTAAAAAAGTGGGCCCAGGATGCTTCCCTGAGGCACTCCAGCTTCAATTGGCTGAGGAGAACTTAAAAAATCACCTTCTTTAATAATAAATTTTCGACCGACCAAGTAGCTTTCTAGCAGCTTGTGTGTGTTAACCGGTAGGTTTAGCTTCAATTTATGTAACAAGCCTACATGCCAGACTTTATCAAAAGCTTGAGAAACATCGATGAAGAGAGCGGAGCAATATTTTCTTTCTTCAAAGGCTTTTCTTATGGCGTTTACTATTCGATGGGTTTGTTCAATTGTGCTATGTTCTCTTCTGAAGCCGAATTGATGGTTAGGTATACACCCATTATCATTTAGAATTGGGGTTAATTTTGACGCTAAGAGCTTCTCAAATAGCTTTGATATATTAGACAATAAGCTAATAGGCCTATATGACTCAACTTTTGTGTGATCTTTTCCTGGCTTTGGTATCATCTTTACTAAGGAGACCTTCCATTCTTGAGGGTAGTATTCAAGGCGTAAAATAGCATTAAAAATATAAAGAATAATTTTCTTTGCTATGCGAGGTAGCTCCAAAAGCATTTTGTTGCTTATCTTATCAAAACCAGGGGCTTTCTTGGGGTTTAAGTTACAAATAGCCTTTTCGATTTCTCTCATCTCAAATCTTAGGGGAACAGCTGCTCTAGCAGCAACAGGTGGTAACTCGTCCGCTATGTCGTCAGATATGTTTGGGGTAAATACGTTTTTCAAATGATTTACAAACAGGTTTCCTTTCTCATTATCATTTCTTGCCCAACTTCCATTCAGGTTTCTTAATGGTGGTTTCATGATAACTGGCCTTTTTAGATTTCTGGCTGCACGCCATAATGAGTATTCTGATTGTGGTGTTGCATCCAGGTCCTTAAGATATTTTTCCACGGAAGCCGTTTTCCGGGACTGCAGTAATTTTCTTAGCTTTTTTGTGCACTCTTTTAATAAGTTCTTAAGTTGTGCAATTGCCACTCCCTTCTCACTCTCCTTTTTTCATTCAAGAGGCGCTCGACATCTGTAGAATATATATTATTATTATAAGTTTTTTTGAGGGTATTGCAGGAATGTTGAACCGCTAGTTTAATATAACTGTCAAAATTGGCAATAGAAAGATCCACATTCTCCGGTGTGCTAAGCGGAATATTTTCTGTGCAATGAGTACTGAGATATTTTTTATATTTTAGCCAATTTATTTGTGTAGCTGACGTCGCTATGTATCTAGAGGGAGATACAATTCTATTGGTGTTTGTTATGGTAACAATTGTAGGTGTGTGATCAGAGGATAATTCTAATGAGGCTTCAACGTGAATCGTTTCTGTGGGGATGTTTTTAACCACGCCGAAATCGATGACATCTGGAATTTTTTGTGGATCAGCAGGCCAATATGTTGGTTGTCCGCTCGCGACAACATTTAAATTCATTTTAAAGATTGTATTAAACAAACCACGACCCTTTGGTGTTATAAGTCGTGACCCCCAGAAGGTATGTTTAGCGTTATAATCGCCAGCGGCCAGGAAACAGGGTCCTAGGGATTTATAATATTCACAATATTGGCTTTCTGATATTGAAAATCTAGGTGGAGAGTATAAAGATGAAATTACTATGTTTCGATTAAGCTCTTCAACACGAATATTTGTTGCTTGCAGATAATCCTCACGATGATCACACATTAAGTAGTGTTTGACTCGGGTTTTTATCAAAATGGCAGAACCTCCACAAGCTCTATCTCGAGGGTCCTTGGTATCATATAGTATATAACCATTGATTTTAAACGTATTTCTTGAGGTCAGATGAGTTTCAGAAACCATCATAACATCAATTTGATTATTTTTGAGAAAGTATTCTAGTTCATTTTTATGTTGGCGGATGCCGTTTGCGTTCCAAAAACAAATTTTTAAACAGTTCATGGCTTGTTAAGTACAGCTTGCAATAACATCGATTGCATTCTTAGAATTTCCTGTAACATATTACCCATTGTGTTTGTAAAATTATTTACTGTTTGCACTAATGTTTCCATTGTTTTTTCTAGCCGACTAAGATTAGAAACTGGAGTTTCGTCATTACTTGTCGAAGGGCCTTGCATTGGTACATTGTTTGATTTTAAGACGTTAGCATAAGAAATTCTGTTACTACTAGGCTGGGGGGCCTGATGGTCATTACTGTTTACTTGATTTGTTACCTGAGGGGGATTAGTTTTCGGTCCAACCGACTGCTTGACGATAGTATATACAGGGCATCCTCTATAATTGGCAGTGTGATTGCCACCACAGTTGCTGCATTTTTTTACGTTGGGGTCGGTTTTAGACTTGTCGCAAATAACTGTACCATGTAATTCGCCACATACTACGCAAACAGGGGGTAAGTAGCAGTATGCCTTAGTATGGCCAAATTCTTGGCAGTTCAGACATTGAACGGGACCACCTCTTTTGTGCGGCTCCTCTATAGTTACTTTTCTGTACAGAATGTATTTTAAGTTATAGATGGGATGCGTTTCATTTTTTTTAAGTTTAACGTCGCCGGGTTCAAACTCCACTCGAAAAAGTGGTTGGGGAATTTTTTCTCTATTTTTAATGTTTAATACATGTTTTACCTTGAAGCATTTTTCTTCAAGGAATGTTTTTACCTCTTCTGGGTCCACACAAGAGTCAATACCCTTAATCACTACCTGAAGGCCTTTACTGCTTTTCAGTTGGTATGTATAAAAATTTTTTTTGAGTGCCTCAAAGTTGCTTACAATTTTTCGAAAATCATTCTCATGATTGATTTGTATTTTTGTTTCGTTTATACTACCACGCTTGATAGCAGCTACGTAAAACGAATTTTCACCAATAACCGATATCAAACTCTTTATGAGCTCATTAGAATTTCGCTCCCTCAGATATATCGGGGGAGGCTTGGACGATTTTATGACGTTTTGTGCTTCAGAGGATTCATCCTCCAGAATTGCAAAACGATTTTGAGAATTTATTTTATCAAAAGATGGTACTTTTGAGGCCGAAGCAACTGCTGCAGAGGTAGGGCTGCGTCCCCGTTTAAGCACTGTTATGTACCTGTCCATACCAACTTGTACTGTAGGCTTTTGAGAAGTTTTTACTTGAGTTATTGAGTTGTCCATAGCGGCTGTTTTGGGGTTAACCGTTTCATCACTTATTAAAGTTTTTTTTTGCTCTGTGGTAACGCTTGCAGTTAATAAATTTGTTATTGTATTACGATCGACCGTATTTTTAAACAAAGAGGGTGAGAGGGAACGCGTTCGAGTAATTGGTTTAGCCGTTAAATAATTGCTATCATCGATTCTTTTTTCTACGTTTGTTTCGTCAACACTCAATGTAACATACGCATTTCTTTCGTTATGTTTTATTGTTTTTGCATTATATGCATTCATAAGAGTTTTTTTTTATATATTACTGTTTGTTTAATTGCGCTCTTATATATTTTTGTTAATTGTAATTTTTAATATTTGTATTAAAAATTTTATGTTCACTTATTAAAAATTATTTTAAAGCGTCTATTCATTCGCTGATCTTATATTATTAAAAAAAAAATAATATTATTATATCATAAATATACACTTATTTATGTTAAAAAAAACCGTAAGCCGAGTTAAAAAAAAAAAAAAAAAAAACACGTCTGCATTCAACGAGCACGCACGCACGTGCGCAATTAATAAATAAAGGTTAAATAAAATAAAATTTATATGGAAAATTAAGTTCAAAAGATCTCCATTCTTTTAAAGAAAATTTTCACAAATTTACTAAAAACTTGAAATGTCGGCAAGCGATTACTCAAAGAATCTTAACAATTTGTAATGATGTCGTATTAACAATTATATTGGTTAAATCTGAACCTTAAAACAACAAGGTTCTATCTTACATGTATGTAGTTTGGGTGCAAATAGAACCTTGTGGTCCTAAGGTCGCGAAATGTATACAGTTTTCCAAACTACTTAAAAGTCCCTACATTTTATTGATTTGAAAAAGTCTGTCCTTTTTTCCGTACGGCCATTTTTTTAGAAGAAAACCCCTACGAATAGAGATTTTTCCCTACGTATAACATCACTGCTTTGATGCAACATTTTCGTTCACTGAATACGGGGACTGCTGTCAATACTACTCTTAATTGGACTACTGTTTCCTTCTTTATATTTTAATTTTTTTAGAAATCAACTAATTAATAACCCTTTTGAAATATACAGTTTCGAATTTTCTATAAAAATTTTTTAAATTAATCTTTAAAATCGTAAAATATTTTTTTATTTAGGAGGTTTAATTAAAATTAAGCAAATTTAGTTTCGATTTAACGATTTTGTAATCTTTTTTAGCAATTGACTCTATTTGGAAGCGATGCTTATATGGGAATTTTTTGTCAACGATACTTATATAAGAATTTGTTGTAACACCAAGCTATTAAAATGTTATTATATTGTGATGCATAAAGGGACCTAGTGTGTCAAATAACGGGTTTGGACTTAAGAGTGGATTCTGGTACCTAAAAGGGTGTAGAATAAGATGAAATGAGTTAGATTTCTGATAAAAATGTATTAACCCCAAAAAAACGTACAAAACGAACTTGGGAAAATCGATAAAAATAGGAAAAACATTAAAATTTTACTTTTTTAATGCGTTTTTCTCAAAACTTCATTTTCACACACTAGGTCCCTTTTCTCGGAGGAGGTCACGTATATACATTTATTTTAATAATATTAATTAACCTTATCGAATTCACTGATTCGATAGATTAAAATACCGACGTGTTAAGGAAGAAATTTGGCATTTACATAGGTTATAAATCTTGGACTCGGGAACATCTATAGTTCCCGAAAATAGGTATTTAAAAAAAATATATTTTTTTGTCATAACCTTTTTGTATCTGAACCGATTTTTGCGAGTTTTTTAGAAAATATGTTCGACTACAGATTTCTGATCTTTTGATATAAAAGACATCAAAATAGGTCATATGATAGTCCTAAAATTTATAAATTTTTTGATGTTTTCTGTACAAAAGGTACCACGCCCCCATTTTGTGGGATGCTGTGTATTGATAACCAAGATGTTTGTACCTAATTTGGAAACTTTAGGAATAGCTTATCCCATCAACACTAAATTTCAGTTTATCAATAGTATGAATTAGGAATTTAGCACATTTAAGCAGAATATATATACTTTATAGGGTCTAGGATCAATATTGTGGAATTTACAAACGAAATGACAAAGTTATACATACACTTTTACCTTCGGTGAAGGGTATTAAAACATTCTGTGCTGGATCCAACGTCTTCGTCGCAGACTAAGAATAATTTGAGGAACGAATCGAAATCGATTTTCTAAAAAATTTATTCTAATAACATTTTAATTTAATTTCAGATGACAGTCTGTTTCTCAAATCAGTTTTACAAATCACTGGCTCAGTATTACAATGTTGTATGTAAAGTAGTGAAACAAGGTAACCTAGAAAATTGTAATTTGTCCCATACAACCCCACAACATTACTAACTGGCAATAAAAAGAAATTGTTACATACAACCTTGTTATATTGTGCCAGAGAAATGTTAAGGGTGCTAACTATTCCTCAACTAGAGCATTTGAAAATGGCAAACAAAATAAGCGTAAGACATTAGTCCTTATAATATCGGAAACATATATATTTCCCCAAGCTATGTTTTACAAAGCCCGTATTTATCGAAATCTTAAGGTAGAAGTACATAACACGCGTTAATTCGTCGACATGTGTCGTGCGTTTAAAAACTTTAGCGCCTGAAAAATTGCAAGATACACAACGCGCATTACAAATGCCGTTCATGTCAGCTGTTTTTTATTTGCTGACTTATTTGTACATTGAAAACGGTTTCGAAAGTATATCAAGATTTTTATATTTTTTTGAATTTTTTCTTTTTATATAAATATTGTATGTTTTTTAAGCTCTTCAATAAGTTTTTCTTTCATGATTCACAATTTTGTTTAGTAATTGTTTATATTGTCAGCTGATTACTTGTCAAAAATACACAACGCGTTAGATAATAAGTTTAAAGTAAACCAACTTTCTGGCGCAAACGCGTCAAAATATTTTGCATGCAGCTTGATCTATGAAAACACACTAGTTTTACTTTTTTTGACAGAAGTCTACAGAGCGCGCGCGCTCTAACGCGTGCTATGAACTTCTACCTTTAGAGTCTATTGGCCATGTAATAGAGTACAATTCCGTTCGGAATAAAAAAAAAAACATATTTGTTTTTTGATAGAAAGTGCATTTTGATAGTTTTTTGGCCTTTCAGATACAGAAAACTCCCACTCCGTTAATGAAAAAGAAACTGGTTTTATTCCGAAAAATTTTTTCGTCATTTTCTGAAGCACTAAAATATAGAATGAATTCCGTTTCCGAACGGAATTGTACTCTGTGACATGGCTGTATGCCGGCGTTTTTTATTACAATGCGTTTGCAAAAATATATATTCAATCTTTTTTTTAATGAATTTTGTATCAATAACATCTAAAAATTGTATATATTATATGTATCAATAAAATTAAATCTGGATCTTATTTGTTATTTTGGTTACTACTTTAATT
Organism: Pollenia griseotomentosa; assembly: GCA_963931875.1. Lineage (NCBI taxonomy): Eukaryota > Metazoa > Arthropoda > Insecta > Diptera > Polleniidae > Pollenia > Pollenia griseotomentosa. Next base: position 149,650,195 of record OZ007560.1, on the reverse strand, counting down.
AAAAAGTATAATTTTAAATCAGACCTGATCCACACCTAAAAAAAATACCCGAGCTCTACGTACGACAGTAAAATTTATACACAATTCGGGTAATAAACCACGAAGTGGCAACACTGCTCTTCCTACCTCACAGATCCCATATACAGTCAGCCTCAAAACAAAGTGTTCACCGAACAGTTCAACATTTATAAGTCCGTAGATATTAAAAGGGGGAGAGTACAATACATTCAGTACTTGTTTATTTAAAAAAAAAATTTGTCATTTATTTCTTCTTCATTTTCAAATTAACATTAGTCTCAGAAAACGCCTTATTTTACGCGTCAAAAAAGTGTACAATCTCATATTATTTCAATGTTCCAGTGTCATAAACAGGGCTGTGGAGTCGGAGTTGAAGTTTTTGTGCCGGAGTCGGAGTTCGTATCTTTTGAGGGCTTCAGGTACCATGTATAATCCTGACATTTTTCGTATCTTTTGAATATGTACGCAAAATGTACTAAAACTTATTAAGACTGATCATCGTAACCGACTCAATACCAGGCGCGGATCCAGCTTGAGCCTTAGGGGGGGGAAATTTTTTATGATACAAAAAAGTAAAAAATTTAAAAGTTTATTAAAAACAATTTGTGTATATTATATTAAAAAAAACTCAACAAAAAGGTTAAATAAAATATAAGATCAGTTCAATATAAATTAAAATAAATTAATCTTTTTAAATAAGCAATTTATGATTTCCTTGTGAGGCAAATTTAGATAGTACAGTCTATCTTCTGTCATTGTTGATCTGAGACATGTTTTTATTCGACGAAGGGTAGGAAACGACCTCTCGCTCGTAGCATTACTGACGAGCATTGAAACGAAAATTTGAAATATTTTTCTTAGATTTGGGTAGATATCTTCATCACAGTTTATTAAAGCATCTACAACGTTATCTGATAGATTTTCAGATATTTTCCATGTTTGTTGCCAATGCAACAAATGTTAGAAGGTGTTCATCTCTTTTATCAAATATAATCAGCTCATCAGCTAGTTGTGGTTCTAAAAGTTTTGTATCTGTATATGACTTGATTACACTTTGAGGTAGAAGTTTAGGTATATTCAATACATTTAGGATATCTATTGGGAAAGGTGTTTTGAGATCTTCTAAAATAAATTCAATAAGAGGAATGTAACCTACAGCTCGGTAGTAATCTTCAACATTTTGGATGTGATTATTTCGTTGAAATCTTGTCTTTTCGATTGGAACCTCCATTTGAACGCAAATAACTTTAACTTTTTCAAAAATCGCTTTAAATTGTCCTTCGGCTTTATTTCTTTTCTCTCCAAGGCACATGATTAAAGTTTTGATAAGGCTTGATCCTTTTTGAAGATCTATATCGTACTTTTGTAAAATGATACTAAGCGGCTGTGTTACAATAAGTATCACACTTAATATGTATATTCCGCAAATAAATTCAAAAGAACTAAGTGAGTTCCTTATTATAAAGGTAGAGATACTATCTTTCCACTCGGATATTTTTTCCAAAGCTTCTACTATATGATGTTGAGTCGTGACGGTCCACCCATCGTGTCTCGCATAATGTAGAGAGTTTGGCTCCCAAAAGCTTTGCTAAAACTGCGTTTCGCTTGGGATGATTATATGTATTTAAAAAATTTTGTCGTTTCTTAAACAAATGATACAACTTTTTGTATTAATGGCACTTTATTGCTTTTTGAAATTGAGTTGTTTGATTTATGGAAATAGCAAGGCATTTGTTTCGCATTTGTCGCGGTTTCCAGAATTTTTTAACGGCTCCATTATCTGCTGACATCAGAGGGCATCCATCTGTTCCAACTCCTGCACAATTTTTTAGGTGAAGACCAAAATTTGTCAAAGGTTTAAGAACTATTGATGATAGTGCCTTCGCATTAATTGACACATCAACGTCTTCAATATCCTTTAAAGCCTCTTCAAATGAGTTTACAATAAATCCAATAAATTCTTCCCTAAAAACTTTTTGTTGTATGTTGAAATATCTTAAAGATAAGGAAATCTGGCTTTTCCCCGACAAATCCGTGCTTTCGTCAAAAATTATCGAATAGAATTATGATTCATATAACACATATATACATAAATATTGCATATACTAAGGCAAGTCAAGTTTGAATACGGTAAACTAGATGTTTCATGGGAAATATCTAATAAATAACTATTAGCATTAACATTAACTTATTGAAAATTTCGTTAGAGATTCAATAAAAAAAAAAAACAAAACAAAAACCTTGCTGGGATTTCCAAAAATTTTTTACACTAAAAAAAAAAAAATATTATTATTGGGAATTCTTGTATTATCGAAATAAACAAAACATATTTTTATAATTTAGGGGGGGAAAATTTCCTTATTTCCCCCCCCCCCTGAATCCGCGCCTGCTCAATACTAATACAATAGCAGATTTAATAATGGTGAAAGATAACATTAAGTATGTTGAAACCATACGATCCACCTAAATCGAGGATTACTAGTAGTGCGAAGTTGTTCTGAGGAAATATGAACATCTTTTTTATTTTCAGGAAATTTTTAAGAACTTTTTGATATAATCGTCTTAGTATAAACGCCTTAACTCGTTTATTAATTTTTACAAAATGAATTTGTTTTGATAGTTACATATCTGCAAAAATTTAAAAATTTAGTTGTTTATGGATATTTATTTCCTATATCATAACGCATATGTCTGCAAAATTTTGAACATGTAATATTACAAATGACAAAGTTTTTGTAACTAGAGGACCGTTACGCACTAAAATAAATCATAAAAAATCACGATAAAAGTTTAATTTTGTTGCATAGTGTAATTTAAGCAAACATTTAGTACATTTTTTTTTTGCTTAAACCAGTAAAAGAAACTATAACTGTTATTATTTAATGTATATAATATTCATATGTATAAAGAAATTGTTATTTATTCATACTTATTAGTACTGCTGGTAGGTTATTTGGTTTCAGATTTTTACAATTCTAAATAACGTAAGTGACATAACAAAAGCTGTGTTTAGAAAAACAAAATTTTCTCTACCGATATATATTTCTGGTTTCATTTTAATCAAAATATGCAATTTTCGTTTCAATATTGTAAATAGTTCCAACTTTATAACGTTTTTTCCCTCTCCTGTAAACTTTTGAAAACTGCAGATAGGTTATTTCGTCTTTAAGGTGACGACATAATTGATTTTAAAGTTTGCTTACTGTATTTTAAAAAAATATATACCTACAGTCTAATTCATAAACGCATCATTGCAGCTTTATAAGTCATTAATAAGCAAAAGTCGAAAAAAGAGTATTTATAAATGTTTAATAGCTTATTAAACGTTTAATAAACATTTCATAAATTTGAAATATTTATTGTAGCCTTTACCCTACTTTAAGCGTTTAATAAGGTGATATTTCAATGTTTGTTAAAATAAAATTTTAATAATTGCACGAAAAATTAAACATTTTTGTCTTCTTATTTATTTTAATAAAAAAAGTTTAATACGCATAAAAATTTTTTTCTAGAAAAAATATAACTAATGTTTGAATTAATTTTAAATATAAACTGCTCGATAGATTTTTTTTGTTAAAAATAACGTCGGTCGCGAGATATGTTTTCTGTTGAAACTTAAAGGCTTTATAACTTTATGCATTAAATATAAAAAGCTATTAAGATTTATTTCAAATAGTGCAAACTTTTTTTTAACATTCATTGCACTTATATTTTAAAATGTCTTTCAAATAGGTAAAGTATTTGTTAAAGCAAACACAAAGTAGAAACCACATAGTGTATTGTATGTTAGTTACTGGTTTGCCGCACGGAACAAAAATGTTTTGTTCTACATACTTTGAATATTTTAACTTTTGCATCGAAAATTTGATTCATAGCACAAAAAGTGACGAATGAAGCAAAACAATGTTTAGAGAACTGTAAACTTAAGGACATCAGGCGATGCTAGAACTCGATATCTTTTAATATATTCGAGATATCAAAAAAGGTATTAAATGTTAAAAAAGAGAGCGCCATTATTATTATATAGAATTGATTTAAAACTAAATTTTTGTAAAAATGTGCCTACCAGAAACCAGCCGACGAAATTAAATTTATAAGTTTATAAATTTAAAAACTAATTTTAGCAATTAACAAAAAAGCGATAATAGCAAATTGAAGTTAAAAAAAAGATTGAAGATTTAGGATGGTGCGGCCGATCTTCATGGGTTCTCTCAAGCAACAGTGGGTTTCGATGATCAGTCTTAATAAGTTTTAGTACATTTTGCGTACAGATTCGAAAGATACGATAAATGTCCGGATTGTACATGGTACCTGAAGCCATCAAAAGATACGAAAAATTTATCTTTCGTATCCTAATGGCAACACTACACAATACGCATATTTCAACTTCTTTATAATCTTCCAAATCTTTTTGTGGACACTAGTCAAACTACTTGGAATGGGAACTTGCAACTTAGAGACTGGATAAAGTAAAGTAGCATTAATTTTTAGTTTCTTTAAGTCTAGGATTTTAATCAAATAAACAACCATATGAATTTAAAGTTGGAAGGGTATCAAAATTATATTTGTCTAAAATGCGACATTAGAACGGGGTATTTGATATGGAAACCCAATATTTTAGAATTCTGCTTCTGAGTGCCCCGGTAGGCTAGCTGGTAGTGTTGCGGGTTCGATTCCCGGCAGGTACTCTGGTTTCTTTCCTGCAGATAAGTGTAGAGCTTCGCGAAAAAAAAAATATCTTATGTAGGTTGGTTTCACAATGGGTTATTCTTTACCAGACTGAGAGCAGTGTGCTGTCTAAATGACAACGAAATGTTGTTAATAAATCCACGGTGCATTATCAAAATATAAACAAGATGTTGTCGAAATTAGACCATCATGGTTTCAATATTTATGTATGTATGTTACCAGTTTATTGTCAGAATGAGATCAAATGGTAACAAACTGACAACAAGACATTTTAACAACTTTAACACCATCCCTTGTGTAGTAGATTCAGTTTGGAATAAGCAGTTTATCGTATTAAAATTAAAAAGGCACTTACTGTCATTATAAAATAAAGTTAATTTGTATTTTTATGTACGTGTAAAAGTGAAAATTGTTAAAAATTATTACAAAGTACATAGTAACGAAAGAAAATACTTTTATTACGAAAGAAGGCTTGAATTAAATCTTGCAAACCCCGTTAAAAATATATAGTAAAATTAAATAATAAATATTTTAAGTAGTATGTATTAACAGCAATGTAAGTTTCAGTTTAATTTATCTTTATGATTTTAAATACACGGAAACACAAATATTACTCTAAAGTCTAGAGTACATATGTACATACATACATATTATGTATGTACTGTTGTATGTAAGAGGAGTGAATAATAATTTTAGTCACTCAAGTGGCTGATGTGTTTATTGTCAACATTGCGCAGACGTAAACACTTTTGTATCATGCAACTACAAAATCATCCAACCATTCTTATTGTCATGGTATATGTTTGTCTGTAAGTTCCCTATTTGCAGCAGAAACAATTTATACAAAAAAAAACATTTTTAACTTTTACAACATTCCTGCAGCTAAATTCGTAACTAGTAATTGTTGGACTAATTTATAACTAGATGGGATGAGTAAAACAACGAGAAAAATTATGAAATTTCTACTGTAATAAAATTAAGTACGTAACAGTTTTATAGGACTAAAATTCACACTGTTAAATTTCGTGAAGATCTGTCGATAATTTACCATAGATCCCATATAAAACCTAATCGGTCTATAATTTACCTTATCTTCAACATCTTCGTTAACTACGGGATTTTTAAAAACTTTCAGTCTGTCAAACCAAACACTTCCGAACATGTCGACTGCCGATGTTCTTTGTTGTGTAAAACTTTTGGTTTTTTGTTTTTGCCTTCACTGCGACTGTTTTCATTTTTGTCCAATGACAAATGAAGATGTCGAAGTTACAGCACAATCTTGTGACTTTTACAATTTCAACTGCAGCTTTTTAAACACTGCTACTCCCTACTGACGTCCCTACTGACCTAATACTGACGTCCGTTTTTATAGAGATTATTTAATAAGTTATAGATCCCAAATAGCGCTCACGCCTGAAATATTCTAACTGTCGGTGGAGGGTATCAAAGCCAAATAAAGCGCTCTTACTTGTTATAAAATGGTTTTAGTATTTTTAGCCTTTATTTAAAAAATTTAGAGAAATAGTTTTACTTAAACTTAAATTTTTTTAAAAATTATTATAAATTTTGACTAAAAGTGGTTGCCTTAAAAAAGAAATTCGTATAAAAATGTATAATTCTTACCTTAAGAAACTTCTTTCCTGTTTTGTTATGGAATCTCAGAAATGCCCTAAGAATACTGATTGTGGAAATTATTTGCCATTAAATTACGATATAAAAGTAAATTTCACATTAATAGTTTTCTCTCTTGGTAGTGAAGTTGCCTTGTAGACCTTGTTAATATTATAAATGTAGTAAAAGTACTAACATTTACAACACCGCAACAACAAAATGTATTGAACTTTTCTTTACTACGCTGTTGTTAAAAAATCACACAAAAAGCTGTATAAAACGCGTGTATTAAATCTGCCAGAATAAAACAGTTGACAAAACTCTATATATCTTCAAAAAGATACTCACGCTTTGTACATGCAAAGAAAAAATGACATTTATCAATATGATCACGTCCAACAAGACTATTTTTAACGAAAATGTTAAAACATATAATGATTAATTTAACTATATTATTGTCTACGACAAACATGCTATGTTACATTAGTTCTCCATCATGAAGTCGCAACCATATTATGGTTGCCCTGAAACATGTTATGGTATAATATGACAATAATTTGTTCTTAAATTGACAATAGTATTTACCTCGTTTCTAAGATCTTTTCTAAGAGCAACATGGTATGGTTGAAAAACAACCATGCTATAAATATTAAACATTTTTTTGTTATTAATTACTAGGGATGAGAATTTTATGCACTAAAAAAACGAAAATATGCACTAAAAAAAGCCAAAATATGCAAAAAAAAATAAAAAATATACACTAAAAACTTAAAAAATTTCCACAAAAAATCGTTTGCTAATTTTCTAAACAATAATAATAATAATAAGGTCGGAAGCATCGATAGCTGTAAAATTTGGCACAAATTATCCATAAGTTACAATTTAACTCTTCTAGAACTGCAATAAATTACACTATATAAAAGACTAAAAATCGCACTACCGGATTTCGTGAAGATCGGTAGTCTATATTTTACCAAAACCCCCTTCGTCTTTAGTAGTTTAAAAGGATTAGAAGTTATACTACTAGTATTATTATTTGTGATGATCGGTCCGTAATTTAGCATTCGTCCCATAACAAGCTAACCCACTATAAGTAATTTGACCCGAAATTACGGCCAAACAAAATTTTTTGCAAAAAACAAATATCAGCTGATTTATGGGTAGTCGAAGTTGACTTTTGCAAGCAAAGTTCAGAGCATGATGAAATAAACAGGTGGCATTACTACGCCAGATGACGATTTTTTGCTCTAGTATTGTTTGTCTAGTCTTATGTCAAAGTTTTGTTTATGTTTACAAACGTTTTGTGCTGCGATTATTGTTTTGCATTAAAGTTTTTGATTGTTTTTTTTGTTAAAATTAAATAAATAGTAAGCATTGTGACATAAATATTGATTAAAATTTATTTATTTCATCGCGTTCGGCAGTAAAATTAGATTTTGGCTTAAAATAATTTTTGACGTATACGGAGACTTATTTTTCAATTTTGTTGTTATATTGTATTTGTTGCCTTAGTGCTGCCACCTGTATTATTTCACCATGGTTCAGAGTGCAGCATTAAAAGTGTAATTTTGATATATGTAAATTAAAACGTTTTTTAATAGTTATTAAACAAAAAGAAGAAAATCGTGCATAATATGGATAAGAGAGGGGATAGTAAGTAATTAAAAAAACCAAAAAAATTTGGTGGACGTTATTGCTTTTGTTAACAAGACGTGTAATTCTAACTTAACCTCAAATTAATAACTTTCTCCATAAATATAAACTGCGCATAAGCTTTTGATAACATTAGCCGTGGGCTGCCGTGTTTTTTTTTTTTTTTTTTTTTTTTTTTGATGAAGTGTTTAGAAAAGAATTCTGAATTTTTTTCTTATTTTACGTTGTGATTTCATGCGATTCTCAGCTTAAACTATAGCTAAGTACTTTCTAATGTTTTGATTTGTGAAAAAAATTAAAAGAAAAAAACTGATCCTGTTTACAATGTTACTATCAGTGAAATTGATTTAAATAAAGTTTCAAAAAAAGATTTAGCTTCGTTAAAGCAAAAGCTACAGACTTTTTGTAAAAACTTATCTTTAAGTTGGCACAATAGTACAGTCATTTGGTTGAAAAAATAGAGGTTACCTGGAAAGTTTTCCGGGAGTTTTGAAAATTGGCCATTTTATAGATTTTGACGTGCTCTTCCCGAATTAAAAAATTTGCCACCTCGCTTTGCCGCCATTTTCGAAAAATGGTACCTAAAAGCAGTTTTTTGGTAATAACTCCTTTCCGACGCATTTTACATAAATAACATACATATCTATACAAATTAATTGTAGAGAAAATGTCCTATAATTTATGTCATAACCTTTTTTTCCTTAAATCAATAGCTTCGGCGTATGAGCTCCGTAAAGTGTAGTTTAATACAAGTTTCGGCAGAAATAACTCATTTCCACACCACCATGAGGTAGAGAAAGCGGCGCGTTTTTTTTTATCGTGGTATCCGCAGTAGGCCTATTCCACATCTGACTCACTATTTCCAAATTAAGTTCAATCTCCGTCGCTTCTTTGTTGTTGACGGACCAGGTGTTGTGCTTTCATCGTCTTCAGTACTGATTGAAATATCAAAGACGGAAGTTTCTTCTGCATCATCGGCGATGGGATCATCTAATGTCTGCGTGTTGAAATCGGCGTTGTCGAAAACAATCTGTGAAAACGACTGATCATCGATATTCAATGGTGAGCGCATTATAGCTAAAACTTCGAACAGCATTGCTTCGGTGTACGAAGGGCAAAAACCGAGAGATGATAAAGTATCTATCAATCGTCGAGATCCATATTTTTGAAATAAAAATACGGCTACTCCGACCTGAACCGATGATATAAAAGATTTCGGCCTTGCTGCAGCAATAATAGTATGTGCAAGAGCAATGCTTTTTTTCTTCTATTTGTCAGGCGAAGCGCGTTTATTTTTAAAATTATACCACCCAAAAAAATTCGCAACGTTTCACGTATATCTGACTCGACATCATGAAAAAAATTGTGTGATGGAGGCTAATATTTTGTGTCGTACACCCTAGACCGAATATCCTTTGTAACAATTACTGCTGCTGCCTTTACAATGCGCTTACGTTATTCTATCCTGTTGTCACTTTTTTCATTGTACAGTATGTCCGCCGGGAAGGTATACTATTTTGTTTGTTTATAATTTTTGATTAAATGAAAGAGAATGTATCTTATATTGATAAATTTTAAATGGAAACAAATGCAAATCCTTGTGCAAAATTGTGGCCAAAGTTGTTTTTTGAAGACCAAGCTCCTGAACACGGCGTCGAATTGAGGTTGATGGATTGTTTTGAACACTTTCGTGAGCAGCATTAATGTTTTCAGCCGATCTTGCAGCACGTTGTGGTCCATGCTTGGGCCTATCACGACTGCCAAATATGAACTGTCAAGACTAATGTTTACCGAAATGGCGGCAAAACATAGTAAAATACCAAGCATGGACCACAACGGACACCCTGTAGCAGGCTTCCGTCAATAATTTAAGCCCTGTACTTCGAAAGCAAACCACAGGCGCCTTATTGGCAGTGAGAGCAATTAAAATATCATCACCATATTTTTTAACAGTTGTGCTTTCACTGCTTTTATGTGGTTTTTGGTCATTAGTTCGCCCAGAGAAAACTGACATTCTTCGAAATTTTCTTCGAGATACATATAAATAAATGTACTGCATCGCAGAATCAATCTCGCTTGCATACGGACCTCTTTTTTTTCTTTCTTCAGTCGGGTGCGTTTGGTACAACTTCTACACGCAAGAATTGTAATATTGTGCATAGGCTGCGACTAAATCATTAACCTGCTCGAGACTTTCAGCGATTGCTTTTCCCCAATCATCATTACAAGCTTGAGCAAGTTCTGAAATACTGTTTTTCATCGATAATTTACGCACACTATACACAATATTGAGGTTACATAAACGAGTCTGCTTTTGCTGAGATACAAACTCTGCTGTTATTTCAGCAGCACATAAAAACCAATGATTCTTGAATGAGAAAGTTGGACGCGTAGATCGCAGTTATACTTGAGAAGTCGTACCATCGCTTCCCCTACGCGAAGCTTCAGCGATTAAGTTCTCATTATTATATCGTTTTCGAAAGACATCGTGAACCACTATCGATTTTTTCCCCACCCAAAGTTTGTATTTATTGTCGTTTTTCTTAACACTTGACTTACGAAAAGTTTCCAATCCTTTTTCCTTCTCTACAATTATTTTGTTTTTCATGTGTTTTTGGAACGCAAACGGCATCCGCCAACATAAAAATGAATTAGAATACTTTCTAAAAAATAAACAAATTGATGTCATGTTGGTTTCTGAAACTCACTTGACCTCAAGAAATACGTTTAAAATCAATGGTTTTATACTATATGATACTAAGGGCCCTCGAGATAGAGCTTGTGAAGGCTCTGCCAGTTTGATAAAAGCCCGAATCAAACACTACTTAATGTTTGATCATTGTGAAAATTATCTGCAAGCAACGACTATTTGTGTTGAAGAGCTAAATCAAAACTTAGTAATTTCTTCTTTATAATCTCTACCTAGATTTGCCATGTCAGAAAGCTTATATTATAAATATTTTAAATCATTAGGACCCTGTTTCCTCGCCGCTGGCGATTATAACGCTAAACATACCTTCTGGGGTTCACGACTTATAACACCAAAAGGTCGTGTTTTGTTTAACACAATCTCTAAAATAGGTTTAAACATGGTCGCGAGCGGACAACCAACATATTGGCCTACTGATCAGCAAAAAATTCCAGATGTTATCGACTTTGGCGTGGTTAAAAACATCCCCACAGAAACGATTCATGTTGAAGCTTCCTTAGAATTATCATCCGACCACACACCTACAATTGTTACTATATCGAACCCAAATAGAATTGTATCTCCGTCATGTTACTTAGCGACGTCAGCCACACAAATAAATTGGTTAAAATATAAAAAATTTCTCAGTGTCCATTGCCTAGAAAATATTCCGCTTAGTACACCGGAGAATGTGGATCTCTCTATTGTTCACTTTGACAGTTATCTTAAACTAGCTGTTCAACATTCCAGCGTTACCCCCAAAAAAATTAAAAATAATAAAATATATTCTTTAGATGCCGAGCGGCTCTTGACTGAAAAAAGGAGAGTTCGAAGAGAGTGGCAACTGTACAGATCCCCGCAACTTAAGAATTTACTAAAAGAGTACACAAAAAGGCTAAGAAAGTTACTGCAGACTCAGAAAACGGCTTCTCTAGAAAAATATCTTAAGGAACTTGATGCAACTCCACAATCTGACTACTTATTATGGCGTGCAGCTAGAAATCTAAAAAGGCCAGTTATATCTAAGCTACCATTAAGAAACTTGAATGGTAGTTGGGCAAGAAACGATATTGAAAAAGGAAATCTGTTTGTTAGTCACTTGAAAAACGTATTTACACCAAATATATACAATATTGTGGTCGAGTTACAACCTGTTGCTGCTAGAGCAGCTATTCCCCTCAGATTTGAGATAAGAGAAATCGAACAGGCTATTTGTGACTTAAACACTAAGAAGGCACCTGGTATTGATAAAATCAGTAATAAAATGCTTTTAGAGCTACCTCGCACAGCAAAGAAAATTATTCTTTTTATTTTTAATGCTATTTTACGCCTTGAATACTATCCTCAAAAATGGAAGGTTTCCTTAGTTACCATGATACCAAAGCCAGGTAAAGACCATACAAAAGTTGAGTCTTATAGGCCTATTAGCTTATTATCAAATATGTCAAAGCTGTTTGAGAAATTATTAGTTTCAAAATTAACACCGATTTTAAGTGAAAATAGATGTATTCCAAACCATCAGTTCGGATTTAGAAGAAAACACAGCACAATCGAACAGACTCATCGAATAGTTAATGTCATAAGAAAAGCATTTGAAGAAAAAAAATATTGCTCAGCACTCTTCATCGATGTTTCGCAAGCTTTTGATAAAGTCTGGCATGAAGGCTTATTACATAAATTGAAGCAAAATTTACCAGCAAACACACACAAGCTGCTAGAAAGCTACTTAGTCGGTCGTCAATTTATTATTAAAGAAGGAAATTTCTTAAGTTCACCTCAGCCCATTGGCGCTGGAGTTCCACAAGGCAGCATCCTGGGCCCTCTATTATACTTAATTTATACTTCGGACATGCCAACAAGCAACTACACCCAAACTTCAACATTTGCAGACGATACAGCTTTTCTAAGCGTCCACGAAAACCGTTATGAAGCATCTCGTTACTTACAGCATCATATATTTCAACTAGAAATATGGTTAAGACAATGGAGGATAATGGTCAATGAGCAAAAATGCGTGCATATAACATTCACCTTGCGCCGGGAATCTTGCCCCCATATTACAATCAACAATCAAATAATTCCTCAACATTCGCATGTAAAATATCTCGGTATACATCTGGATCGGCGATTAACGTGGAAATGTCATATAGAGGCAAAATTAACTCAAATGAAACTAAAAGCCATTCAAATTCATTGGCTTATTGGTAGAAACTCTGTCCTTAGTCTCGACTGCAAACTTCTTCTTTACAACTCCATCTTAAAGCCAATCTGGTGCTATGGTATTCAGTTATGGGGCACTGCCTCGGCCTCTAATATAGAAAAAATTCAAAGGCGCCAAAATAAAATTCTTCGAATAATCACAGCTGCCCCTTGGTATGTAAAAAACTCAAATATTCACAAGGATCTCAATGTTCCATTAGTCAAAACTATGATTACCAAATATGCAGTAAAATACTTAAAAAGGCTCGAATTGCATCCGAACCCACTAGCACGAAATATTTTAAATGATAGCGGCCACACTCGCTTAAGAAGAAGAGACACTGCAGCACTTATCCAATTAGATGAGCGATAAACACCTATATAAGTGAACAGAACCCGTGATGAAGAAAATTTTTGTCTGGCACTGGCAGGACATAAAATAACGTATTAGGTTAAGATTTGATTAATTATTGTTAGTTCATATTTAATATATGAAGATTCAATAAATAAATAATGACAAAAAAAAATGTGAAATGCGTTGGAAAGGAGTTATTATCAAAAAACTAATATGGTGGCGCGAGCGGCAAAGTTGAAATCCGTTAAGAGTACGTCAAAATCTATAAAATTGCCAATTTTCAAAACTCCCGGAAAACTTTCAAAGTAAAAATACCCACTGACTGGGCTTTTTCAAGCAACGATTTTTTCAAGCAAAACAAAAACTGATTTTGTCTGCATGGCTTTCGTGTTTTCATCTTGCCGAATTTAGAAAAAATGTATCCGTTAGTTTTCGAGATATTCAGTTTTTTTACTTTTTTCATATGTTGGCAACCCTAAAAAATTCGACTATACCATAAATCAAAAACGCGTTTCTGCCATTGAAAACTCTTAAGTTCCCCAACATTCAGCCATATCGGTCCAAAACTTTGCCGAAAATTATTTTTGGCCTAAAAAGTAGGTCAAAATGCAACAAAAAAAAAAACAGCTTCAATACTTGCAACGCGAAATTAAACTTGACTATTGGTAGAGCAAATCTGCCATGGGGTTTTGAAAAGTTAGCTCGGGTTACCGAAATATCGGCCCCTAAAATTTTTGAATTTTTTGAAAAGGCGTTTGGTATAAGTAAAAAAAATTACCTAAATGTACTTCTGAGCTTAAATACTATTTCAGATGTCTAAACTTAAAGTTTTTGAATATTTTGAAAAGGCGTTTGGTATAAGTCAATAAGTCAAAATGTACTTCTGAGCGAAAAAAAAAACCATTTTAGATGTTTTCAGTAGAATTGTATGGCGATTCTTTTCTTAGAATTTACTAGCTCTGTAACTCTCATTTTAAGGGGTAATTTTTGTCCTTTTTTTAACTTTTACACAAAAGTAAATGTACTAAAACGGTACTTGGGAGAGTTAAAACGTTCTGAGCTAAATGGTATATTAGGATTTATAAAAAAAAAATCTTATGGCATTTATTTCAGAAAACGTAACCCTATATTTTTATTTTCTGTGGACTTTTTTTTCCTGTTTTAAAATAAATAATTAAAACTTTACAATAGACATGATAGCGACTAGGTTGTTTTACATTTATGTCTATATAGTCTACCATTTCTTGCTATTGAAATTCAGCAAGATCGGTCAACAAATGGCTGAGATATGGCCAAAAAACCACGACTGCCTCTGATCACAAAGTATACAGAGATGTCACGAGACGGAAGATTTTGCGTTTTTTTTTGTCTCTTTTTAAGAAAGCTGCCCTTTTTCATTTCTCTTTGCATCATCTTTTATGCCGCAATACAATGAACACAAATTTATTTTGTTGATATTTATTTGCAAAGCTTTTGTAAAAATTAACTTTTTAGTTTACCACAACACAAGTAAATAATATTTAAGTAAATAAATAACATTATAAAACAAAAAAATATTAATAAATACATTTTTTTTTGCACAAAGCACAACGTTTGTTGAACTAATGCATTTGTTTAACGTGATTTGTGTTTTGTTATTTTTGTTTTGATCACGCTATTTGTGTTGAATGTTGCGGCCTGTTTTTACACCTTGCCACTTCACTACCAAAAAAGCTTTCTGTCTCTTTCTTCGAAAGCTGCCCTCGCAACTGACTTGGGCCTTTTTCACACGTCACTTTTTTCATCTCTGTATACTTTGTGCTCTGATTTTGCCCAAAAATCCCTTGTTGTTGTTGTATTTTTTTATTTCTGTATATCTTGAGAACGGCAAGAGCCAAAGTTTCCAAATTAGGTACACACATTACCGTTATCAATACACAGCATCCCACAAAATGTGGGCGGGATTGAACAAGTGGGCGTGGTATCTCCCGTACAAACAATATCAAAAATTGTATAAAAACCTGATTGTTTCGACTGTCATATGACCTATGGTTACGCCTCATATATCGGAAATTTTTAGTAGAAAATATTTTCTGAAAAACTCGGGAAAATCGGTTCAGATACGAAAAAGTTATGACCAAAATATTAATTTTTTCAAGTCCAAGTTTTATAACCAAAATAACTGGCAAATTTCTTCTTTAACACGTCGGTATATAAATCTGTTAAATCGGTTAAGAAATAGCAGAGTTATGACCCAAATACTGAAATCCCAAAAATGACTCTTTTTATAATTAAGTTTGTTTTTTATACCCTTCACCGAAGGTCCTATACCGTATAAAGTTCTGGGTATTCTGGGTCCTTATGAAGAGCGAAGTTCAAATCCAAAAAAAGCTGAACGAATTTTTTTCCGCAAAAATTATTAAAAACTATCTGGTTTGAGTCACCTGATGCCATTTTTGAAATTTGTTGGTGGAGTAAAATTTTGTTTGAATTATGTTACACCCAATAAAAAATGCAGCTTCCAACGAAGCAAGTTTGTAAGAGATAAACGTAAAAGTATCGTTTGCCATATCGCTTACGGAAGACATGAATTTTATATAGCGAGTTTCCACTTTGAAGCAACACATTTTTGACAAAAAAGGCACTTTAATCAGTGCATATAAAAATGGGTGAATGTAACGATCAGCTTTAAATATTGAATTTTCTGTTTGATCTGTTATTCCTTAATATTCTCCCTTACAAACCTTCTTCGTAGTAAGGGAATGTCGTGACTCTTTAAATTTTACATATATTTTTAATTTGTTAAGGATTCATTCACTAACCTTACTGCATCTCTGTTTGTCTTTTTGCGTAGCGCATAAATGTGCGCTAACGTTTTAAAATTTACTATTTACTAGGGTATTCATTTAATCGACCTTTTGCTTTAATCGGTTTATCGCTCGATTAATTAACCGATGCTTTGGTTAACCGATTAATCAAGTATTTTTTATAAATTAAGTAATTTCAATATATAAAAATGCAATAATTGTTCATTATTTGGAGTTTATTAGTAAAAAAACAATAACATGCCAAACATAGCAATTCTTGAACTTAAAAGAGCAAACAAAAAAGCAATTCAAAAATATGTAATATGAATTTTCTCAATTAATACACAAGGTGTGCTATCAAGCCATATCGTCATAATATCCTAAATAATATTTTACAATTGTTAAAAATAAAAATGTTAATACTGTGTTTATTGACTCGTCATAACTGTATAGTAGAAATCTAAATTATAAGCGATAGCGATAGGTGCGATGTTAGGCTTTAATTTGCGCTATAAAACGTAAAATTCGACTGATAGGAGCAAAAGTTATGGGGAGTTCAAAATGCATTTTCATTTTTCTGTTGAGTTTCGGTGTAAAAGTTGAATATTTCAAATATGATTTTTTTATAATTTATCATTATTTCTCTTGTATTTTACAACTGATACTTATTTTTTATTGTCGAACTTAGATCCTGTCAGAAAATGCCAATATTTGGCCCCAGTAAATTTTTTAGTCCCAATATTCACAGGGGCCAAAGGTTGGCTTTTTTGGGACGAGACGAGTTTTTATAAGAAGAAAACTGAAAAGGAATATTTTGAAAAATGCCCAAATAGCATTCTTGGCTATCGATAACATTTTAGGTAATTCAACTTTTATTTTTGGTTTGAGATGTATGTGTATTTTATTTTTATATATTAATACAAATGTATACTTAAATCAAAAACAAATTATAATCTATAAACAATTTTAAATTAAACAATATTAGTAAACATTTCTTCTAAATAGCTTTGGGTTTCATTTTCCAGAAGTTGTTTAGCTTCTTGTTAGCATCAGATGAGTTTTCTGAATTATATTGCTTGTATTGTTTCTGACCAGAGCTTCCATCACATCCCCATTTAGAAAATAAAGTGATGCTGCAATTTTTAAGTTTTTTTAAACAGTGTGTTCGAGAAGAGCCTGCAATTTTACTTCTGCTGAACTTAAAGTTACACTAATAGCCGTTTGTGAAGGTAAGCACTCTTTTTTGACAAAAACTAAATCTCGATATCCTGGAAAGATTCCACAATTTTTTTCATTGGTTCGCCTTCGCAGTTCTGTATACTGATTTTTTGTCAGTTGTAAATCCAAAAATAGTGCAAATGCTTCTTCTGGAGTAAATTTCATTTCTTCAGTTGGTGTAGGCCTACTTTTTAAAATCCTCTTTGTGCGTTTAGCGCTAGCTTCTTATTTTGCGTTGGTTGAATTTGATGCAGAAATGAATCCTTTATCATACTATGAGAAATTTCTTCATTGATATTTGCAAGCTTGCATCTTCGTGATCTTTCACTGCAATTGTCAATTTGTTTTCTGGGCCGACCCACTTTTCCAGTTTCCTTAGCGGTTATTGACAGCTTCTTAAAAATCAGATCATTTGTTAGCCATTTTTCGTTGCGTAAGTAAAACGTTTTCTTGTTTCTAGAACATTTAAGGTACCGTTTTCTTAATGTAAATGAAAAATTTTTATCTTATGAATTTTGATTTCTTGTTCGTTCATTATGTGTAACACAAAATCTTTTTATACCCTTCACCGAAGGTAAGAGGGTATATATAACTTTGTCATTCCGTTTGTATGTTCCAAAATATTGATCCTACACCCTATAAAGTATATATATTCTGGGTCCTTATGGAAAGCGAAGTTGATTTAACGATGTCCGTCTGTCCGTCTGTCCGTCTGTGTGTATGTTGAAATGGGTTTTCCGAAAACCCCAGAAATTATGTGGACTAGGTTGATGTATATTTATGTCACATATACTCCGTTTAAGTTTGCTATTGAAATTCAGCCAGATCGGTCAAAAAATGACGGAGATATGAGCAAAAAACCACGACTGCCTCTGATTTTGCCCAAAAAATCCCTTGTTGTTGTTGTATTTTTTTATTTCTGTATATCTTGAGAACGGCAAGAGCCAAAGTTTCCAAATTAGGTACACACATTAACGTTATCAATACACAGCATCCCACAAAATGTGGGCGGGATTGAACAAGTGGGCGTGGTACCTCCCGTACAAAAAATATCAAAAATTTTATAAAAACCTGATTTTTTGGACTCTCATATTTACTTTTAATGATATTCGTAAAACGTTCCTTCATGGTCCAGTTGTCTAGGGGGTTTGCTTAGGTTAAAAACTGTGAGTCCCTGGTTCGAATCTTGTTTTTTGAAAAATAAAATTTTTTTTTAATTTTTTTGTGTTCTGAAACGATTTAAAAAAATATTTACCAGTTTTAACTTTTTAAATTTAATTTATAATGAAGTTTTATGTATTGTTTATATGTACGTTTATGTCGAAATTATTTAGGTTTTGTCTAGTTGCTCTGTATTCTGCTCGCACAATGGTGAAGGGTATATAAGATTTTGCACAGCCGAATTTAGCACTCTTACTTGTTCATCTTTCTGTTGAAAATATATATCTGCGAGAACTTTATAACTGAACTTAGCCATTGTTTAAACAATAATGAAGGTAAAATTATGAATGCATGCATTTTTATACTCTTGATAGAAGTTTTTTTAAATTATATTTTGTTACCAGTTCTTTGAAACATAAAAACCCTTTTTTAAATACAAATTTAATCTTTTATTAGCATTTCTTTGAAACATAAAAAAACCCCTGTTTTCACACTTTTTAAAAGGATAACATACCGGCAATATATTAATAGGTAACATGTAGGTAATTTTCACGTAAAATTTAACTGTGTGCTAGTTTTTTTACCATTTACCTGCAATTTTCAGGTAATTAAACTATCTAGTTTATGTTGCGGCTATTTACTAATGTTTAACCTTTTAACTTACTCAGAAATCTAGCGTGTTAGTCTATTTATGTCGCCTATTCGTTTTGCAGCATCCGTTCACCCACAATAAGTTCATAACAATGGCAATACCTTTACCTTCTCCAAATTAATTGATAACCTGACGTGCTAGATAATTTATGTGGCCTGAACTGCTTTATTTGTCGAAAATTCTTTAAGATTCACCTTCTTTAATTTCAGTAATGTTTCCTTGCAGGACTTATTTTTTGAACCGAATAACTTACCTTGGGTCACAGAAATTGCTGTAGTTCGCAAGGCCGTATCCAGATGTGTGTACAATGGGGTATAGAAATGTAGGTTAGATTCTGGACTACAAGAGAGTATAGATTTTTTTTGACGCATTTTGACGCTCAGGACTTATGCTCTATAAAGTAGGAAATTTCCGGGAAATTTTGACATTAAAAAAAAAAAAAAATTAAATAGTTCTAGAGGTCGCAGAGTTTAATGCTTTAAACCACGTATAGCTAATAAAATAAAGTAATACACAAAACTTATTCTGTCAAAAAATCTTAAAAAACAAAAAAGTTATGAGCATTTTAACTTCAAAAATTGACTCAGAAATTCAAAACTATAACCAAATACTGAGAAAGTCCATTTCGGACCACCCTGTTCTCAATGAAATAGTTGAAATAGGGTTGAAATTTTTTGGCTCCCGAGGTTCACTAGTATTTACTTTCACATGAATAAAAAAATTTTAAAATCGGTTAGTTTTATACACTTCAAGACTTAAATAGAAGAAAAACTACATGCTGGTCGCGAGGCGTATCTTTTTCTACCACACGGCATCAACATCTCAATTTACATAAAAATTGGATTTAGCCGGTTTGCATATTAAGCCGACGATATATATTTCTTCTAATTATTTTAAGACATAAGACTTTATGACTACCTTGTGAATCCCCCAAATATGTATTTATAAAAAAATAAACTGAGATAACTTCATTAGTTATTTCAATAGTTAAAGGAGATCTTATAAAATAATCTTTTAGAAAAGTAATTTGGTTTAAATGTTTAGGATTAAACCGATCCTTTTTTTAATTTTGACAAAACTTGACTTCTTTTACTTATCGTAAATTTAATGTCTCAGTCCTTTTCCAGGATTTCTCTAAACATATAAAATACTCCATTATGCCATTAGATTTTTTTAAAATTTTTAACACTTCTAATTGTTTCGGTTAATTTTGTTTAAAGACTGATATGTGAAGATATGTATGAGAAACGTGAAACAAAAAAAAAGGTGTGGACAATCAAAGAATTAACCCATTGTCACTACATTCCTGCTGATCGATGATGAAGGTAAAAAAAAACATTGTAATTTTAGTCACCGGTCGGCAGAAAATGGGTTAAAATGAAGATCACTGAACACCTTCTTTGTTTGTATAAAAAAATATTTTCTAAATACATACATTTTGTATATAAGACGAAACAAATAATTAAACAAGTAATTAAAAACACAAAAAAAATATGTTATAATACTACAAAATATTGAAATTTTTGTTACATCGGTTAATCGGTTAATCGACTAAAATTAACCGGTTTAATCGTTAATCGAAAAAAGCCAATTTGAAATTAACAAATCAGGTAATCGGGTAGTAATTAATCGGTTAACCGATTGACGGTTAACCGAAGTAATGATTACTTCTGATTCGGACTTGCAAGCTGATAACAATGATAGCCAAAATCGCCACATCCCAAAAACATCTTAAAGACCTCGAAGCACATAGTTTTTAATATTTTTTACGAAAAAAAAATCGTTCAGCTTGTTTGGCAAAATATTCGTAGAATATATTATGCATACTTATGGTAAAATGTTAAGTATTTTTTATTTTAACAGGACAAATAACACCCCAGAATATGAAAATATAGGGTTAATTTTTCTAAAAAAAAAAGCCATAAAATTTTTTGTATTATTCCGAATATACAATTTAGCTCAGAAATACTTTACACTGTTTTAAATTATTACCACTACTTTAATGAAAAATAAAAATATATGCTACTTTTAAATTTTTCTTTATTAAGCATTTTCCATATATTGCACGAACTTTTGGTCTTAGAAGACCCCAAGTGAAATTTGATGCAAAAAATATTTGTAGAACATTTTCACCCTCTAAAGTGAGGTTTTAGCATACTTTTGTGTGAAAATTACCCCTTGCAATGAGTTAGAGGGTTAATATATTCTAAGAAAGAACCGCCATACAATTTTACTGATGACAAAAACTTCAAGGGCCGAAATTTCGAAAACCCGAGCTAACTTTTCAAAATCAGTTGGCAGATTTGCTCTACTAGTAGTCAAGTTACAATTCGCGCTGCAAGTATTGCACTGTGTTATCTTTCCGAATCGTTAAATTTGCGTTAAAACCGCATCGATTTGTTTTTGCATATTGATGCATATTTTAGTGAAAATTCATATTTTTGCATGTTATGGTTTTAAATGCATATTTTGACATTTTTGATTGTTTTGTTTTTTAAATTTCCATATTTAAAAAAAGTTTTTGAAAAAATTAAAAATACAAAAAAATTTCTACAAAAAATGTTTAAAATCAATAAATAAATTCTTTTGGAGCTTTGCTTAAAATACAAGATTAAGACGAAAGATCCTTCTATTTTAAACCGATGCAGCACCTGACATGGTTTTAAAATATTTGGCACATGGGCTATACCGCGTTGCAGAGGAAATTAGAAGCCAATTCGATAATATTGCAATTTTTAATTAAATGTATCCCTTAGTTCCCCTTCCACCGCAGCCAGTAGTTACAAGATAGAGCCTGGCTAGATGCTTCAGAATTCTATTCACTTTGAGTAATTTAAGAATGTTAGAAGAGCTTGTTGATACCGATGATTTTGCAATTAAAAAAGGAAAAAGAAATATTTAATTTAAATAATATCAGGAGTCAATTAGCTTTTGTTTTTTGTAACTACTGATATATTGGTGAAACAATAACTAATTAGGAGGGGCTGATACACAAGTCAAAGTAATTGATATTGCAGAAAGTAAAATTAACAATGTGGAAGGAAAAATAGCCCGACAAATTAAAAAAAATCGAAAAAGTTTGCAAAAAAATTACGGATTTCAAAAAAATAAAATAAATTTGAAATATTTTTGATCTGATCTGGAACCAAAGTGGGATTTGAAAACTTATTTTTTCCAAATGCATTGGCATTCTTCAAGTATGATCCTATAACATCGGTTGACGCTGAGATATAATATTACGTGTACAAAAGTTTTTGCGTCTGAACAGACAAAGTTTTGCTACTGATAAAACACAAATTATTTGTTGAAACAAACAAAAGCTTAAATTTAAGTTCTTTGAATAACAATAGACGGAATTTTTATATTTCTGTTTTTAATAAAATTAAAAAACGATTTTTTATAGAAATTTTTGTGGTTTTTGGTGCATATTTTTAATTTTTTATTGCTTATATTAGGCGTATATTTTCAATTTTTTAGTGCATGAAAACCTCAAACCTATTTATCAGTATCATTTGTTTTTGTTAGTTTCGTGTGTGTGACACTAAATTTCAAAGGTCTTGTTGCACTTAATTTCAATTTGGATTTTCGTATTCGGCGAATATTGGCGCAAAACATTTGTAGTCGCGAGTATTAAAAATGAATACTCGTAACATCACCAATACATTCATATATTTTTTTATACAGCAATACGTAGTAGTTTTATATGAATCACACGAAATATATTTTCTCTATTATAAGATGAGATATTTACAAATTTGTGAATTGAATTTTATTTTTATAGTTTTGTTTATAGTGTTATGCAAGACAACAATTTTTTTTTTTTTTTCATTTTAAAAATTTTCTGGTCGATTATTTGTTAGACGGCACTGCTTTTTTTTCATTTTAAAAATTTTCTGGTCGATTATCTGTTAGACGGCACTGCTATCAAAGAGGCATTAGAACATGGCAAACAAATTAAAACAAACCCGTGCGAGGAAGTGTATTCAAATTGCCCGGCAGCAAGAAAGTAACAAGCATGTTAGTAAAATTGCTGCTAAAGAAGTCAAAAACAGCATAATCAACTACATACATCCATAAATAACTTATAAAATTACTTATAAAAATTACTAAAAAAAAACCAAAATTCCGCAATAAAATTTCCTTTAAGAAATGTAAAACCTTTTTCTAATATGCGCAGTCGTTTTAGAAACATTATTTTTTGGGAAAAAATTATTTGTTTATCTAAATTTCGAAATTTTTGTTTTTTAAAAATTCATAAAAAATTGGAAAATGCAGCTAGGCTTCTATTTTTTTTCGGACGTATACAAAATTGTTAACAAAACAAGCCATAAATGATTAAAATCTGTTAGCAACTTTTGATTTTATTCACAAAAGTCGAAAAATTTTAATTAATTTAAGAATTTCATAAAACGCAATATTTGTATGGGTGCCCCCCTAAGAAGTGCAGATAAGGGGCAAGTATGTGTCGAGAAAATGTTAAGGATAAAAAACTAATTGAGGTCGGTCATACCTTGTATCCCACTAGGGGCGACACCTGGGCATTTATGGGACTTTTTCTTCAATATATTTCTAGTCTGCATTGAACATTTTGTATGGGAGCCCCTCTAAGGAATGGAGATAGCGGGTAGGTATGTAAGAAACAAATGATTAAGATGAAAAAAAATTGGGGTTGGTCATACTTTTGATCCATCTAGAGGCATCATAGGCAGTGAAGCAGCCAAATTTAATTTAGTTTTTTCAATAAGCTTAAGCGTTTTTGAGTTACGCGAACATATGTTGTGCAACCTCCTCCATTATAAAAATAACGGTATATCTCGAAAACCAGAGCTAACCTAAAAAACGGCTAGCACCACCGAATTAGGTTAAAACGACAAGTGCCCAGCTTGTCTAAAAAAAGTGTCAATTTCTATCACAGTGTAATTAATAACACTGCTTTACAAATTTTTAATTTGGAAAAATACCAAGAACGCCACATGCCTAGATAAGTTAATTGGAACCTCCTGAACACGAAAAACGCTGTAATTTGTTTTTTTCTAAGTACCGTTTTTTAGATAACGGTACTTTTGTGTTTTTCGGTGTATGGTCCCACTTAAACCCTTGTGGAGCCCAACCGAAAAGTCCTATAAATAGCATATCGTTGGAAAGGTAATTGAATGCCTTCTTAGTCGATATGCTGCAATATCTATCTGATAAGAAGTGGCTTAACACGTTTTTCGTGTTCAGGAGGTCCCAATTAACTTATCTAGTCATGTGGCGTTCTTGGTATTTTTTGGGTGTAAACCAGTGTAATACATTTATAATTATAATTAACTAGAGGACCCGGCGAACTTCGTCTCGCCCCAATTTTAATTTTTTCATTTGGAAAGCCATTAAGGTATAATTTCACACAAAATTTCATACAAAAACTTGATTTTCGATTTTTCCAATTTTCCGATTTTTCCGGAGGGATTTTGGCAACTGACAAAAAATTTTACAGAAATCGGCCCAGCCGTTCTCATTTTAAGAATCACTATACATTTTTTACACCATTTTTATATATATATTAAATTGTTATTATTCTTAATACATGCACATTTTCCAACATACGCCAATTCAATTATCAATACTTGGCAGTACATACGTATTTAATTTTAATGTACCATCATACATTTATCATTTTTAAAACCCAATAAGACAAAGCCAAATAAATAGAAATAATTTATTAAATTTACATGCACACAAACATGCATTATTTTCAAATTCAATAAAAAAAGTAAGAATGCTACAGCGTTGCATCTTCCTGAACAATTACCAAAAAATTTTAAATTTCAATTTTGTGGATCATTTTGTTCGCACGGTGGGTTGAATCGCATCCAGAGTGACGCTTAACTCAGGCAATAATGTTAGATTTTTTTCTTTTTTTAAGTTCATGTCTTAAGTTAATTTTGCGCATACACCGTTAGCATAAATTTGCGCCAAAAGAAAGTTCGTCCCTTAATCGGTTACAAGAATTAGGAACGTAAGGGGACGGAATGAAAACAACATCTGGAAGGTTGTTTTTGGTGAAATATCATATGTAGTTTTATTGCGTTCAGAATTATTCTGTTCAAAGCGAATTTACTAGAAGGTGGGGTCAAGTCAACATATGGTGTTTTTTCGGTGGTAGACTTGTCAAAGTTTGTATAAAAACTAGTTTTTTATGTAAGCAAACCTGTTTTTTACAGCAATATTTTTGACAATCCGACCACAGAAGCAGTGTTGTTGCAGAGGTGACCTTACCTTCTAGTCAATTCGCTTTGGTTCTTGGTACATTTATTAAAAAAAATTTTTAATTCCAAATTAATGTAATACCGTTCCAAAAGAATACAAAGAATAAATGATCTATGTTCGAAGAGGATAATTGATTTTGTCAAAAATAATGAAATTGTGTTCATTGTTTGACAGACAAAATTCCGTGACAGTGAAGGAGAGAATCGTTTGTGATTAATTTTTGAACCGGTTCTCTATTCCAGGTGGAAGATTTTCCTTTCAAAGCGGATTTGATAATTACCAGTACATATTCAAAAATATTATACTTAAACGAATATATTCTCTAAATTTCGTGTCATCATCCATCAAATATATATAACACAAGGGAACAAGGCTTTTGTTTATAAGGAACTAAATGTTGTTTTTTAGGTAATTTGGACCGCTGAGTCGAAAAAATCCAAAATTCGTCAACAATTTTATTTTTCCCAATAGTTTCAGAGATATCGATATAGTTTTGAAAAAAGCGAACAATTTTTAAAACAATTAAATTTTTGATGTTTAAAAATTCATAAAAAATAAAAATGCGGCAAAAACCCAGTTTTGGTCTTAAAACATTTAGTTAAACATTTTCGAATGAAATTAGCCTTATTTCATTGCAATCGGAGCAGAACTTTTGATTCTGTTCACAATTTACTGAGAAAATAAAAATCGCGCTTTCCATACAAAAATCACATTTTTTAATATGCGTGTGTTTGCAGCTGTTCTATTTATGAACGGGTTTACTTCAGTTTGAATTGAGGTCCCTTCATTTATTTGTGAATAAAAGCGAAACGCGTTCATCGATTTTTAGGATCTATGTCTCATTTTTTCATAAGTTATGTGACTTTACGTGAAAGTAATAAGAGATTAACTTCATCCCGTCTTAGACCTTTCATGATTTTTTTAAAAATACAAAATTTGTTATTTTTCTTACGTATTAGCCATTTTTTTGGTGATTTCAAAATGTTAGATTGTTTTTCAAATCTAACAATAACACCTTAAACAAACAAATTTTGAAAATCGCTTACTGAAGAGTAAATTTCTAATTTTTTGAACTTTTAATTTTTTGAAAAAATCAAAAATTAGATTAGTACCTGTAACTTAAAAACGCGAGCTGATAAGGAAAAACGGAGATTAGATTTGAAATCAGCGACCTCAAATTAGTGAAAAATTGCATTTAACTTCCAATCAACACAAAACAAGTTAAATTTTGTTCCCTTGTGTAATATATGATACCAATAGGGTATAATGTACACGTTATTTGCGTATTTTTCTAATTGAATATTGGGCAAACTTGAACTTTTTATGAAAAATGTCAAAACAAAATGAAACAAAAGTCAAACAACATTATGAGCAATGTAAATACAAATCGCAAATCGCTAACAAAAACCAAAAACAATTCAAAATGCTACAAAAAAAATGTTCAGCTTAAAAATTAATTAGCAATTCGACAGTATTTTAAATATTATACATATACATTTTCATAGAGATGTCACCTCTGGTGAACTGATTTAAAATACAATGGAGCTTAAAGAGCCCTAAAACAATAAGTTGCAACGTCTCGACTTATTAATCACCTTTAATTAGTCCAAAAGTTCTTAAGATACTGCAAATAATACTTTACTAAAATATGCGGCCAAAAATGAATCATTGGGTGAAATATTAACCTGTAATGTTGCCGAGGACGTAATGCTCGTTAAGGCATATTGTAGTGTACGAATACTTACGTACCACACTGTGTAATAACCGGTTTGATAAACATCTTGCTACCTCAAAGTATTTTCCAAAAATAGCCTAAGGTAAACGCAACGAATAAATTTTTGCGGTTCAAAATGTACAATATGGAGAAAAATCTAGAAGTTTTATATGGTACGTTTCCTGACCATTTATCATCACTACACAAACATTGTTAACACCATTGTAAACATGTTCGGTGGTTTATATATTTTTCCTTCATACATTGGCAACATGTTAAACGCAACTTTTCTCTCACAACCTTTATAAAGCTAAGATTTATGCTTATCAACAACCTACCTTTTCTGAGGATACTTAATAGGTACCGAAAAAAAACAGGCAAATTATTAAGAAGCTCTTTTATAACATGACATGTTAAACTCAATAAAAGCTAAGTTTGACAATATCACATCATTGCCAAATCTAATATCAATCTTACGATATTTTCACCACCTTCTTTGAACATTTTCACCAACTTCTTTGAACATATTTATATTCGGGGTATTCACGTCACAAGTTGCACCCTTGCGAAAAAGCAAAAGTGCAAAAATATAACAACAATCACACAGACAATTAGTTGTGCGTAAATAATTGTCTTTGTGGTTGTTGTTATGTTTTTGCACTTTTGCTTTTTTGCAAGGGTGCAACTTGTGACGTGAATAGCCTTATTATTTATCTTGATTCCAACCATCTTCCACTGCAGATAGCAGAACGCGAAAAGTAAGCCAAGTATTTGCGTTTTAAATCCAAGTGAAACCAAGATATACATATAAAAGAAAACTTAAGTGATCGTCCATAAGGCTAATTGCTATTCCGTACCACTTTTACATATATTGCATTAAGCCAGAGTGAATAATTACTTACTTGCAGGTATTTAGAAACGTTTTATAATAATTTTAGGTTAAGGGTCCTACTAAGACTTCTTTGTTCGAAACAGATTCTGTTGCAGTGAAGTCCATGTGGAACTCCATCTAAGGGCTTTTAACCAATTAAAATTTGCCAACTGCCCAGGATGTATTTCTATTTAATAGTTTACATAATTATTATCATACAGTACAACATAAGTTAAATCAACATATCAACATAATTCGCAACATGTGCATCGAGCTCTAGAGGCCTTCCAGATCGTCGACAGTTCATATGTTTGGTGAGTCTATTTGTTTTTTTATAACCTACTTATATATTAGTGATACTACGTGATACTACAATGTATGTTTAGATATATGTATGTATCTACATGTATGGATATACATTGATATGAAGATTTATATAAATGTATATATAGGGTGATTTTTAATGAACTAAGTTTTTCGGGCTGGGAGCACTGGTTGGTAATTGTGTCCAAACTACATCTGTGAAAGTGAAAAGTGTTCAGTATACTCTGCCATTTCATCAGAAGGAGAATCTCACAAACGAGCAACGACTGCAAATCGTTGAAATTTATTATCAAAATTCGTGCTCTGTGAGAAATGTCCATCGTTTGTTACGAACTTTTTATGGTCTTCATAATCTACTTAGTGAATCAACAATTCGTGCTATTATCACGAAATTTACTTTGGTGGTCATTAAGCCACCGAGCCAGCGGTAATGAGGATTGTGAAATGTCAATTCGTCGCCCTTCTCAGGTATTGGGCATATGTTATTCAACCACGTGCCATGATACGCGACTTTTTTTGCCCCAATTGGCTGAGTTGGACTTGGTTGATATGTGGTTTCAACAAGACGATGCCACATGCCACACAGCTCGTGAAACAATGGACATATTGAAGGATGAATTTGGTGATCAGTTTATCTCTCGAAATGGACCTGTGAGTTGGCCGCCAATGTGATTTGACGCCTCTTGACTATTTTTGTGGGGTTATGTGAAGTCGTTGGTCTATGTGGACAAGCCAAACACGATTCAAGCCTTAGAGTATAACATAACACGTGTTATTCATGGAATACAAGCCGAAATGCTCAAAAAAAATGAAGCAAAATTGGACCTTACGAATGGACCATTTGAACCGGAGCCGCGGGCAACATTTACATGAAGTTATTTTTAAAAAGTAAATGGCAAAGACCAATATATCGATTCCAATTAAAATTTTGAATATATGATGCAAATTTGAGTGTTTCATTAGATTTTGAAAAAAACTACGCTTAAAAAATCACCCATTACATGTATATATTAGGGATGCCAAACGGGAAATCCGGAATCCCGAAATCCCGGGATTTTTCGGGACTGACAAATCCCGAATCCCGGGATTTTTTTTTATGAATCCCGGGATTTCTCAATTTAACAACTTTTGTGTATCAAAAATTTTTATATGTATAAAAATATTCGTTTAATTGAATTTTTATACTTTCTAATTATTCATTGTTTTATGGCCGTTTTCTCATTACGCGATTATCCTTTTCCCAACGAAAAACTGCACATTAAAGAAATTTGCTTTTCTCAATGTCTCATTTGTTTTCTATTCTGTCGCAAAGCTAACAACTATAGTGTAATTGGCAGATGAGTGGCCAATTACACTATGCCAAAAAAAAAGAACCTCAGAAATGAGATATTTTCTAAGCTAAATTGGTGCTGCTTAACACGAATATGCCATTTATTTATTTTCCCCAAGAACTGTTTTCGAGATATACGCGAAAATCGTATTTTTCTGCAGTTGTTTAAGGTATTTCGAAAAATCTCGAGAAACGTTTAACTGAATTGTACAAGATTTAACATTTTGCATAGATATCTCGTTCAGCACATATCTATACCGTGTGGGTATAGATAGTCCTGAGCTACAGGACTTTAAACTTGAAAAAAATTTGATTTTTTTAATTTTTTCCAAATTCACATTTTTAATTCGCTCCAGTAATGGAATAAAAAAATTAAAAAATTTTTTTTTTAACATGTATCTTAAATAATATTTTGTTTTAAACGTAGTAAGCGTAACATTTTTATCGTCGCACAAAAAATTAAGAAATAACGAAATACATAATAAAATTTGTATATAAAATATATTTTAACTTTTGTTTATAAGAAAAAGTTGTAAAAGAATTGTTCTGTAAATTTTTCTTTTTTTAAAATTCAAAAATAAATAAAATTTAGTTATGGTGTTTTCTTATGGTGTTTTTAGAAAATTAAAAATACAGTTAGTTTTACACACTTCAAGACTTAAATAGAAGAAGAACTACATGCTGGTCGACGAGGCGTATCTTTCTCTACCACACGGCATCAAAATCTCAATTTACATAAAAAGTGGACTTAGCCGGTTTGCATATTAAGCCGACGATATATATTTCTTCTAATTATTTTAAGACATAAGACTTTATGACTACCTTGTGAATCCCCCAAATATGTATTTATAAAAAAATAAACTGAGATAACTTCATTAGTTATTTCAATAGTTAAAGGAGATCTTATAAAATAATCTTTTAGAAAAGTAATTTGGTTTAAATGTTTAGGATTAAACCGATCCTTTTTTTAATTTTGACAAAACTTGACTTCTTTTACTTATCGTAAATTTAATGTCTCAGTCCTTTTCCACGATTTCTCTAAACATATAAAATACTCCATTATGCCATTAGATTTTTTTAAAATTTTTAACACTTCTAATTGTTTCGGTTAATTTTGTTTAAAGACTGATATGTGAAGATATGTATGAGAAACGTGAAACAAAAAAAAAGGTGTGGACAATCAAAGAATTAACCCATTGTCACTACATTCCTGCTGATCGATGATGAAGGTAAAAAAAACATTGTAATTTTAGTCACCGGTCGGCAGAAAATGGGTTAAAATGAAGATCACTGAACACCTTCTTTGTTTGTATAAAAAATATTTTCTAAATACATACATTTTGTATATAAGACGAAACAAATAATTAAAAACACAAAAAAAATATGTTATAATACTACAAAATATTGAAATTTTTGTTACATCGGTTAATCGGTTAATCGACTGAAATTAACCGGTTTAATCGTTAATCGAAAAAAGCCAATTTTAAATTAACCGATCAGTTAATCGGGTAGTAATTAATCGGTTAACCGATTGACGGTAACCGAATGAATACCCTAGTATCTAGTCATAAGTACCTTTGTACCGATACATGTTGATAGGAAATATATATATATAAGAATATATATTATACAATCTGTACGCCAATATTACCGAATCATATCAAAGTTTTAGTGATTCTCGGTGATGTGATTTCGCTTACTCAGGTGAGAATACTGTTGTTTTAATGCTCATATTATTGTTTTTATTAATAATAGTAATGAAACTATATTTGAAATTTAATCTCTTTAAAATAATCAACTATGTTCTGAAATGGTTCATAAATTTAAATACTTTATACTTTTAATAAATTCTTATGTTAACAAAATGAATAACTAAATTTGTTTTCATTGTTTACAAGGGTAGATAATTAATTAGGTGTATTCAGTTATGATGGGGTCCTAAATTGAATCGTTAGCATTAGGACATAGGTATTGGGAGGGTATCCAGGTATAGTGAATAAAATATGTTTTGTTTAGTAATTGTATTTAAAGGCATATCTTTATGGCTATAAAACGGGCAATGTGATACAACTTATAGTCATTCCGGTCCACATAATGTGCAATAATGTTATCCAGTAAAAAAAAATAGGGAGTCTACAAAAAAAATACTTCTGTATGTAAACCGCCTTTTGTTTTTTAAAAGAGGACCGAACATCCCCGCCCGACTGCTAGCTAGTTTTTTTCAGTGGTATAGAACTTCGAATTGAAATAAAACATGTAGCGTCGTCTTGTTGGAACCACAACTCATCCACATTCATGCCATCCAATTCGGGAACAAAATAGTCGGTTATCATGGCTCTATACCGGTCTCCATTAACGGTAACTGCCTTTCCAGCATTATTTCGGAAGAAGTATGGCCCAATGACTCCACAAGCCCATAGAGCACACCAAACAGTCAGTTTTTGTGGATGTAATGGCGTCTCAAGGGTCTCATGTGGATTCTCTTCACTCCAAATGCGGCAATTTTGCTTGTTGACGTAGCCATTCAACCAAAAATGAGCATCATCACTGAACAAAATTTTGCAATGAAAATCAGCATCGAGATCAATCTCATTTTCGGCCCATACACCAAAATCACGACGCATTGCATGGTCTCGCGGCTTTAATTCTTGCACTAGCTGGATCTTGTAAGGTCGCAAGCCAAGATCTTTGCGCAAAATCTTCCATAAAGTTGATGGACAAAGCTCCAATTGCTGTGCACGGTGGCGAATCGATTCATTCGGGTCCTCTTCAACACTTTGCTCTACAGCGGCAATTGTTTCTTCGGTGCGCACTGTTCGACGTCTCTGCGGATGCGTATTATCACATAGAGTAAACGTAGTGCGAAAACGATCCATGGTTAACCGAATTAATTGCTCTGATGGACGATTATGTCGACCATAAAATGGACGGAGCTTGCGGTAAACTTCGCGAACTGAACCGTTATTTTCGAAATAAATTTGCACGATTTGCAAGCGTTGTTCTTTTGTGAACCTGTTCATGATGAAATGGCAAACCAAACTGAACATAAATGACATTAGAGTTGCCAGATTTGACCACAAAATGCCAGTTTTATCTCTATTCGAAAAACAAACCTGTAAAAAAAACACCCTTTATCAATGGCTACCGCAGTCCTACTCTTGACAATTTCTTGTAGTAAAGGAAAATTTCTTGAAATAAAGTCGAAGGTTGTTGCTTCGTGTTCATAACAACTGTAGGTAATTTAAGATATTTTATTTGTTAAATTATTTAATTTTTATTTTATTAAATCAAACGTCAGCATAATTTCATTAAGTTTAATTACCACTATTGCAAAGATACTATATGCAAGCGTCAGCACATTCAACGGCTCTTGAACCTTGCTAAATGTGGAAAAATAATCAATTCAATTATGCAGATCGATAATTTAATTTTAGTATATAAGCTAGCATAATTTGTAAATAAAATCAGAATTAATCTAAAAATTCAATAACACACTAGCTAATATTTTCATTTTGATACTCGACAGAAGCGGCAGGAGTGCTCAGTAAAATACTCAAACTTAGGGACTAACATGATTTAACATCTACCACACTAAAAAAAATATTAAATCAAATAATAAAAATAATATTTAAAAACAAATTTATTGCAATATCTTCATGCTTGTATGTATGTAGACGGCCATAAGCACCACGACCCAAAGCATCTTTTGTGCAGCTTTATGCTTAAAACTACAACATACCGGCGCAATCACCGATATGGGATAATCAGGTTTATTTATTTAAACAACAAGAACTTAAAACAAAATTGATTATTGAACTCATTTAAAATAAACTTTTTAGTATATCTCATATAGAAAATTTTTGATAAATTCCTATAATTTTTTAAAACCAAAGTTTTTAAAAAATTCTAAAGCTATGTTCACACCAATTAAATATTTGACATCATACACGTAACCACAAGTTTGGCTAGAGCAAACATTATTTAACAGTTTCTAAATTACACTATACATTTATCATCTTAGAAATAAAGTTTAGTAAATAAATAGAAATTGTTAAAAATTAAGCTTAAGTTTGATCATTTTACTGGTCACGCTTATTTTTGGATTTTATCGTCAAATATTTGTTGTTTGTTACCTCAAGTCATGTCTATGTATTTTGTTGGTTCCTTACCTTCGTGAATTTTTTTTTTTTTTTATTTAAATTAACTTTTTATTACAAAAACTAATTTAATTTTTTTATTTTTTTGTATTTGAATTAAAACCGGGTATTAAGAAAACGCTTAAATGAAAACCAGGGTTTTTAAAATACATAGTAGCTATTCGGAATATCCGAAACCCGGTTTTTTGAAAAAAGTCGAATAATTGATCTCCTTACCTTCAATGTTTAACGGTTTTCAGATAATTTTTATAGGAAAAATATCAATTTCTAGCAATCTGTAAACAAAATTATACTTCGTATATGAAAACCATTTAAGGCTGGGTTTTTGAGATCTCAGTTAAGCTTGGTTTAGTTAATCTGAAAACAGATTTGTGCCGCCATTTCCAAGTTTGTATACAAAATTTTGAAGAAACAGCTTAGTTTTGCTTAACATGTTGATCATTAATGAAATAATAAAAAAATTTCAAAAGATTTTGTTATTCGTGCTTAATTCCCAGTTTTTATTATTGATAAAAACACTTGAAATTTATTTATTTATTTTGTAAGTTGTTGTTGTTTTTATTTTTTTTTTTCTTAGCCTACTTACAACTACAATTAATGTTGAGAGAATTTCAACTAATTGTAGTGGGGAATGTAAGATGAGATAAACCTACTGTTTATTGTTGATTTGTTTTGTTTAAACTTTGATATTATTAAAAGTAGAACTGTTGCTATAAGTCTTATACGCTTAACAGTTTTATTTGGTTTAATATCTTTAGTTTTTCTAAAATCTTTATGGATGTAGTTTCCTGATGATCTGGCCTAAGCAACCAGTGAAATGCGCACAGGAATAGCTTATCCCATCAACAATAAATTTCAAGTGTTTTTATCAATAATAAAAGCTGGGGATTAAGCACGAATAACAAAATCTTTTGAAATTAAAATTTTGTATTCCCAAAAATTGAAATTACTTTTTGATAATAAACAAGCAAGTGCACGGCCTAAAAAAACACTTAATTGACAACATCTTTTGTAAGTTGTTGTTGTTTTATTTTGTTTTTCTTAACCTACTTACAACTACAATTAATGTTGAGAGAATTTCAACTAATTGTAGTGGGGAATGTAAGATGAGATAAACCCACTGTTTATTGTTGATGTGTTTTGTTAAAACTTTGATATTATTAAAAGTAGAACTGTTGCTATAAGTCTTATACGCTTAACAGTTTTATTTGGTTTACTATCTTTAGTTTTTCTAAAATCTTTATGGATGAAGTTTCCTGATGATCTGGCCTAAGCAACCAGTGAAATGCGCATAGGAATAGCTTATCCCATCAACAATAAATTTCAAGTGTTTTTATCAATAATAAAAACTGGGAATTAAGCACGAATAACTAAATCTTTTGAAATTAAAATTTTGTATTCCCAAAAATTGAAATTACTTTTTGATAATAATAAAAAAAGTTCACATTTCAATGGAAAAATTCGAGTTTCAGACTACTTTAAACCAAATTTAAACTTGATCCATATCTCAAAAACCCGGCATAAGTAGAATTTAAATTTGGGCAATTTGGCTGTTTTCAATAACAAACAAGTTTTGTTTGCTCGCGGATCTCCCAAGATGTCAATCAATATAAGCTGCTTTGCAGAGAAGGTTAGATTGCTCTAGCTTCTATTCCCCAATCTAAGTACTTTATTTACCCTTAAGGAATTGTGGCAGGCGCGGATTATAAAAATATGTTTCTTTTATTTCGATAATACAAGAATTCCTAATAATAATATTTTTTTAATGTACAAAATTTTTGGAAATACCAGCAATGTTTCTTTTTGAATCTCTAACGAAATTTTCAACATGTATTTTTTCGTTTTTTTTTTTATTGAATCTCTAACGAAATTTTTAATAAGTATCCAAATCTTAATCCTAATAGTTATTTATTAGATATTTCCAATGAAACATCTAGTTTACCGTATTCAAATACTTATTATTCTACATTCAATCCCAGCAGGTGCCATCTATATCCAAAGACTAAACGTTTGACTTGATAATGCGTGCGGTTGAATTATTAATAATTCTTAGTACATATATACAATATTTATGTATATATGTGTTATATGAATCAAAATTCTATTCGATAATTTTTGACGAAAGCACGTATTTGTCGGGGAAAAGCCAGATTTCCTTGTCTTTAAAATATTTCAACATACAACAAAAAGTTGTTAGGGAAGAATTTATTGGCTTTGTTGTAAACGCATTTAAAGAGGCTTCAAAGGATATGGATGACGTTGATGTGTCAATTGATGCGAAGGCACTATCATCAATAGTTCTTAAAGCTTTGCAAATTTTGGTCTTGACCTAAAAAATTGTATAGTAGCTGGAACAGATGGGTGTCCTCTGATGTCAGCAGCAAATAGAAATGTTAAAAAATTCTGGAAAACGAGACAAATGCGAAAGAAACGCCTTGCTATGCCCATAAATCAAACAAGTCAAATTCTTAAAGCAATAAAGTGCCATTAATACAAAAAATTGTATCATTTATTAAAGAAACGACAACATTTTTTATATATAATCATCCCAAGCGAAACGCAGTTTAAGCAAAGTGTTTGGAAGCTAAACTCTCTACATTATGCGAGACAAGATGGGTGGACCGTCACGACTCAATTTTACACTTTGCAATAAGTGTACATCATATAGTAGAAGCTTTGGAAAAAATATCGGAAAGGTAGTATCTCTACCTTTATATTAAGGAACAATCTAAGTACTTTTGAATTTATTTGCGGAATATACATATTGAGTGTGATACTTATTGTAACACAGCCGCTTAGTATAATTTTACAAAAGCACGATATAGATCTTCAAAAAGGATCAAACCTTATCAAAACTTTAATCATGTGTCTGGAAGAGAAAATATATAAAGCCAAAGAACAATTTAAAGCGATTTTGAAAAGGTTTAAGTTATTTGCGTTCAAATCGAGGTTCCAATCGAAAAGAAAAGATTACTACCGAGTAATAGGTTACCTTCCCTTATTGAATTTATTTTAGAAGATCTCAAAACACCTTTCCCAATAGATATCCTAAATGTAATGAACATACCTAAGCTCTTACCTCAAAATGTAATCAAGTCATATACAGATACAAAACTTTTAAAACCACAACTAGCTGATGAGCTGATTATGTTTGATAAAAGAGATAAACACCTACTAACATCTAAACTTGGGCCTGAACTGTTGCATTGGCAACAAATATGGAAAATATTTAAAAATCTATCAGATAACGTTGTAGATGCTTTAATAAACTGTGATGAAGATATCTACTCAAATCTAAAGCTAAGATCCCACTATCGGCTCAAGTAGCACAATCTGTGACGATTTTTATCGTGCTATATCGGCGCACATTTAAAAACATTGCACAATTAATTGTTGGGTGGTTTCATTATCGTCGCACATTGTGCCATTTTTTTCGGTTCATATCGGCCAAAACTCAATTGCGACAATAATTGGTACAATGCGGTCACACTATCGTGCTATTTGGGCAAACTAAATCATATGTTTTTGTTTATTTGCAAACATAATTTTACTTTACAAATTCGCAAAATTCTCCGTGAATATTCCATTGTTTCCTAACAATTTTAAAAAATATATTAATATATAATAAAAAACGTATTCAATTTTATTCAAACTTACTGCACTTGTTTTTTTTTTTTTTTTTTTTTTTTTTTTTTTTTTTTTTTTTTTTTTTTTGTAATTGTTACTTTGTAAACATGTTTACAAACCAGGGATGGCAACATCGATGTTTTGGTTAAAGCGAATTGTTGTTTTTTCATTTAATAGTACAAATGTACGTTTACGTTTTAATACATAAATAATAGATAAAAAAAATGTAATTTTGGTACAATTAAGCTCAAAAAAGTAAAATTTAAGTAGCCAATTGGTGCAATTTAATAACTTCGTTTTGCCATCCCTTGTATCGGTGCTGATTGGCGACTGTGATCGGCGCGCAAGTGGCTGATAAAAATCGGTACTTATTAAACAATTTGATTGCTCCACTTTTGGCAAAAGAGTGTTCACAATATCGGCGCATCCAGGTTAATTTTGATTGTCCACAGTCAGCACAATTTCGGCACAGATTGTCGCATATTAAAAAATGTTGATGGTTCACACTATTGGCACATGAAATACGAAAAAAATTGTGCATTTCGCCGATAGTGGGATCTAAGCTTAGGAAAAATATGTATTTCAAATTTTCGTTTTAATGCTCGTCAGTAACGCTACGGCCGAGAGGTCATTTCCCACCCTTCGTCGAAAAAAAACATGGTTCAGATCCACAATGACAGAAGATAGACTGTACTATCTAAATTTGCCTCACAAGGAAATCATTAATTTCTTTTTTAAAAAGATTAATTTATTTTAATTTATATTTAACTGATCTTATATTTTATTTAACCTTATTGTTGAGTTTTTTTTTAATAAAAACAATTTGTTTACTTTTTTTTATCATACAAAATTACCTCTAGTTGAAAAGTTGGCCCTTTTTTAAAAAATACTACATACTTTTTTTAAAGCACTTTACGGCCGTATTTATATCCAAAATTTAGCCACTACTTATACATACATATGTACATCACACACAACGATCTGCCATCTAGCAGACCGATTAGGCTAAGCAGAGAAATAGCAAACGAATTTTTAGCTGTCAAAAATAATTTGAATATCAGCTCTAAAAAGTGTATGTATAGCCAACTATTTATTTGAAAATCAGCTCTAATGTGTTTGCTAAAATTTCTATTAAATTTTATGTTTGTTCACAAAATTGCTTCCATACAAGACAGCTGTTTTTCAAATACTTAAGCTAGATTCACACCTATCATATATTTGACGTTCTACAACCACTAGTTTTATAAAAAATTATTTGCCTTAGCATAACTTGGCAAAATGCTTGACTTGAACAAGCATTATTAAACAGTTTCTAAATTACAGTTCACATTTATCTTCTTACAAAAAAAAAAGTTAGGTAAATAAACAGAAATTTTTAAAAATAAAGCTAAAGTTGTATGAGTTACAAATGTATAAGAAATTCATTATAATTAATACCCATTCTAAAATCATGCTTAATTTTGATTATTAAAATGGCCGTTGGTGTCTAAATTTTAATGCATTCCTTTACAAGACTACCCAATAAAAAATTTAATTATTTTGGTACATTTAAAAAACAAGCGCACAATTAAGCGCTACGCAATAAGACATATTGCTCCTTTATTGCAACAAAGTCATATCTCAAAAAATTTAAACTCGGCAAAATGCGATTAAAGTTTTCAACATGTACCTTAATATACAGATATAATAAAATATATTTTGCTATAACTTCGGTTCAGTTTGAGATATAATGCTGAATTATGTTTCACATATAAAGAAGGTACAAAGGAACACTTTTGCTTGAGTAATTTAAAATTTTGGATTTTTTTTTAAATATAACTATGTTGCAATAAAGGAGCGATATAGAGATGCAGTAAAGTAAGTGCCATGACATTCCCTTACTACGAATCATGTTTGTGAGGGAGAATACCAAAAAATTACTGTTACAAAAGCTTTTTGTGTCAAAAATGTATTGATAAAAATGCAGCCGCATAAGTTACCAATTAGAAAAATTTTAGAACGCTTATCATCTATTTTTTTTTAACACTTTTTACAAACTTTGTTACACAATCTTAAATTTCTGATAAAAAGAAACCAACTTAACACAATTTTAAGACAATCACCCCTATTATGAAAGCCGACGCACAGTGGGAAATTTTACGAGAAGGCGGTCAAAATTCTATAACTTTTGACTGGATCGGTATTTTTTTATGCGATTTTTTTTGCTCGCACCTATCGATGTTAGGCTTTAATTTGCGCTATAAAACGTAAAATTCGACTGATAGGAGCAAAAGTTATGGGGAGTTCAAAATGCATTTTCATTTTTCTGTTGAGTTTCGGTGTAAAAGTTGAATATTTCAAATATGATTTTTTTAAAATTTATCATTATTTCTCTTGTATTTTACAACTGATACTTATTTTTTATTGTCGAACTTAGATCATGTCAGAAAATGCCAATATTTGGCCCCTGCAAATTTTTTAGTCCCAATATTCACAGGGGCCAAAGGTTGGCTTTTTTGGGAAAGACGAGTTGTTATAAGGATAAAACTGAAAAGGAATATTTTGAAAAATGCCCAAATAGCATTCTTGGCTATCGATAACATTTTAGGTAATTCAACTTTTATTTTTGGTTTGAGATGTATGTGTATTTTATTTTTATATATTAATACAAATGTATACTTAAATCAAAAACAAATTATAATCTATAAACTATTTTAAATTAAACAATATTAGTAAACATTTCTTCTTAATAGCTTTGGGTTTCATTTTCCAGAAGTTGTTTAGCTTCTTGTTAGCATCAGATGAGTTTTCTGAATTACATTGCTTGTATTGTTTCTGACCAGAGCTTTCATCACATCCCCATTTAGAAAATAAAGTGATGCTGCAATTTTTAAGTTTTTTTAAACGGTCAGCATCAAGTGTATTTAATAATCGTTCTGCAGTGTGTTCGAGAAGAGCCTGCAATTTTACTTCTGCTGAACTTAAAGTTACACTAATAGCCGTTTGTGAAGATAAGCACTCTTTTTTGACAAAAACTAAATCTCGATATCCTAGAAAGATTCCACAATTGTTTTCATTGGTTCGCTTTCGCAGTTCTGTATACTGATTTTTTGTCAGTTTTACATCCAAAAATAGTGCAAATGCTTCTTCTGGAGTAAATTTCATTTCTTCAGTTGGTGTAGGCATACTTTTTAAAATCCTCTTTGGGCGTTTAGGGCTAGCTTCCACTATTTTTTCAATTATTGCAATTTTTGATTTCTTATTTTGCGTTGGTTGAATTTGATGCAGAAATGAATACTTTATCATACTATGAGAAATTTCTTCATTGATATTTGCAAGCTTGCGTCTTCGTGATCTTTTACTGCAATTGTCAATTTGTTTTGCGGGCCGACCCACTTTTCCAGTTTCCTTAGCGGTTATTGACAGCTTCTTAAAAATCAGATAATTTGTTAGTCATTTTTCGTTGCGTAAGTAAAACGTTTTCTTGTTTCTAGAACATTTAAGGTACCGTTTTCTTAATGTTAATGAAAAATTTTTAATTTTTATCTTATGAATTTTGATTTCTTGTTCGTTGCATAATTTAAAGAATGGATTATTCATTATGTGTAACACAAAATCTTTTTCATCTTTCTGTTGAAAATATATATCTGCGAGAACTTAATAACTGAACTTAGCCATTGTTTAAACAATAATGAAGGTAAAATTATGAATGCATGCACTTTTATACTCTTGATAGAAGTTTTTTTAAATGATCTTATGTTACTACTTTTTTAAAACATAAAAACTCTTTTTTAAATACAAATTTAATCTTTTATTAGCATTTCTTTGAAACATAAAAACCCCTGTTTTCACACTTTTTAAAAGGATAACATACCGGCAATAAATTAACAGGTAACATGTAGGTAATTTTCACGTAAAATATAACTGCGTGCTAGTTTTTTACCATTTACCTGCTCTTTCATATTTTAAATTAAGTTGCAATTTTCAGGTAATTAAACTATGTAGTTTATGTTGCGGCTATTTACTAATGTTTAACCTTTTAACTTACTCAGAAATCTAACGTGTTAGTCTATTTATGTCGCCTATTCGTTTTGCAGCATCCGTTCACCCACAATAAGTTCATAACAATGGCAATACCTTTACCTTCTCCAAATTAATTGATAACCTGACGTGCTAGATAATTTATGTGGCCTGAACTGCTTTATTTGTCGAAAATTCTTTAAGATTCACCTTCTTTAATTTCAGTAATGTTTCCTTGCAGGACTTATTTTTTGAACCGAATAACTTACCTTGGGTCACAGAAATTGCTGTAGTTCGCAAGGCCGTATCCAGATGTGTGTACAATGGGGTATAGAAATGTAGGTTAGATTCTGGACTACAAGAGAGTATAGATTTTTTTTGACGCATTTTGACGCTCAGGACTTATGCTCTATAAAGTAGGAAATTTCCGGGAAATTTTGACATTAAAAAAAAAAAAAAATTAAATAGTTCTAGAGGTCGCAGAGTTTAATGCTTTAAACCACGTATAGCTAATAAAATAAAGTAATACACAAAACTTATTCTGTCAAAAAATCTTAAAAAACAAAAAAGTTATGAGCATTTCAACTTCACAAATTGACTCAGAAATTCAAAACTATAACCAAATATTGAGAAAGTCCATTTCGGACCACCCTGTTCTCAATGAAATAGTTGAAATAGGGTTGAAATTTTTTGGCTCCCGAGGTTCACTAGTATTTACTTTCACATGAATAAAAAAATTTTAAAATCGGAGAACAAAAAAAAAAACAATTTTGGCCGCCTTCTCAAAATATTAACCAGTGTGCGACGTCGACAAAAGTCGACGGCACACAGTGGCTGAAAATCGTTTTTCATTGGCCAAAATTCTGTAACTTTTGAACCGGAGGAGATATTTTAGTGACATTTTTTTTTTAATCGACAGATAGATTCTTAAACTTTTTTCCAATTTAAATTTCATTAAAATCGGTTGAGTAGTTATTGGGGAATTTAAGGGCAAAGTGGAACTTTAGATTTTTTTAACTTTAGCGTGAAATATGTTTTTTAACTATTTAAAAATGTCATTTTTGGATTTAAATATTAATCATTAACATTTTTTGTAATAATGAGACACTCAAAAAAATTAAATGTTTACACTATGAAAAAAATTTTAACATTAAAAAAAATAGTAAAATCAACTCGAAATTTTCCTACACACAGAAAAAAATACCAATGTAAAATTAACATGGAAAAATGTTGATTGAGAATCATAGT
Source organism: Pollenia griseotomentosa (assembly GCA_963931875.1). Classification (NCBI taxonomy): domain Eukaryota; kingdom Metazoa; phylum Arthropoda; class Insecta; order Diptera; family Polleniidae; genus Pollenia; species Pollenia griseotomentosa. The sequence goes on along the minus strand of OZ007560.1, from coordinate 149,607,645 downwards.
AATTTTCTGCAAAAGTATGCACTTTATTTAAATTTATCATTGTTTCATATTAATTTTAAATAAAATAACCTTAAATCACGTTTATTTAATATTATTCACTGTTAAAATAAAAAAAAAATATATTAAAATATAAATAAATATGGATTCAATATTGAATCCATAAAAACCTGTTTTATATTAAAATCAAAAGTTTATCTTGTTAAATCAACATTCATACATACTTAAGTATGTACATTTTTTATTTTCATTTTTAAAATATGTTATAAAAAGAAGACAATTCCCGTATTCTTTTAATTTAAATTATTTAGTTAAATAGTGCATCAAGTTTTCAAAGTAGAATGATGACGAAAACCATATTGGGCCATTCTGCTGATGCTTCTGTTATCAAAGGAGAATACAAAATAAGTGAAACATGTGTTACAGGGGTAAGTGTTTTGAATTTTTCTTAAATTTATTTATTTATTTATTTTTTTGTTTTTTTTGTTTCAATATAAATTACATTTTGCTCTAACTTTACTGCAATGTTAAATTAACATGAATTAAAGTTATTTTAAAAGAAAAAAAATGTTGTTCGCAGTTATTGTAAAATCAGGTTGATTTAACATGAAAAACGTATTAAGCAAAATCACCACCGAAAAATTTTAAATCAACCTTGTTTTCTACGTTTTTAACTTGATTTTTTTCTGTGTGTATTATTACTGGAAAATTAACAATTTTTTGCTTTAAAATTTTTTACACTTAAAAAAACTTTAGAAATATTATCTAAAATCTTGCTATTACTACAGAAGAATCTATTATTTTTTGGTGTAAAATTTGTTAATATTAGCAAAATAGATCCGCTGAATTCTGATTTTTTTTTTTAATTTTGATACGAAAATATAGGTATTTATTTTTTGAATATTTCTTATTTATAAAAAACCTTTTAAAAATAAAAGCAGCAATATATTTTAATAGCCTTTGTAACAATGTGAGGTTCTGTTTATTATTATTTTTACTAATACAATGTCTGTCTTAGATCTAATGAATTATAATTATTGTTCATTTAATTGAAACATTGATTGCAAATATTCCATATTCTCTTCTGTGTTATTTCTGTTCTTTAGTAGTTTTTTGACTTCTTCATCTAAATCCCGATGTTCCACTTTCCATTGATTTCGAGTACTGGAGATGAACGGATCTGACGTTGCCAATAATATATTAAATAGATCTTCATTAGTGGAATTTCGTGAAATTTTTCAAGTATTGTGCTCTCTATAAAATCTGTAATCCTTATTCCTTTTTACCTGAGCTTCCTCTGATAAATCTCCAAGTGGCACCAACTGATAAATAATGACATCTTCTCCATGATAAAGGATTTTGTGAACTGTAGCAGACATATTTCTCCATGGGAACTTAGTTGTATATATTTTTGCAGTTTCCTTAGCAAAATCTCCAAATTTTCTAGAGTCAATTTCTTCATTGCACGCAAGTACTTCTAGGATTATTTTAATTCTAAAAATGAGGTTTAAATCAACACCTGTTATTTCAGATGCTGTTTCTGGATCTGAAAAGAATCTTCTTGCGGTATTGCCTGACCCTTGTTTCGGCTGATCTATAATCATCCCAAATTTGCGACATTCATCTTGAACATGTTTCCTGAACTTCTTAACTCCTTGTTGGTTTCGGTGTTTCTTTTTGATCCTGAAGATCCGAAAACCAAATCATAACTGATTTTAAGTATGTGTTCCAAAAGTCGTATTCTTGCATGTAGTGGTGATAATCCAAATTCATATGCATCAGTATTATCTAATGATTTTGTCGGGACTTGGTTTAATTGGCTTGATGTTGCATGGCATATGATGCAGCTGGATGCAGCCTTCGTGTTAGTCAACGCCTGGCCTACTTTTCCATCTATCATTGTTAGCACTAATTGGTAGCTAACTTCAATTTGCTACCCATCTAAATCTAATTGTAATGGCTGTTGTATTGCAATTTGGGCCTTGATATCACTAACTTCTTTGTTAATGGCATCATCAGTTTCTTTTTTGAATTCAAATTTAATAGGTCTGCAGTATTTCGTAGAAGATGGTGTCTTATTTTTCCAAATATCCTTTGTTTGCGTTGTACTAGTCGAAGGCTCTGAATCTTCCAAAATCTTTTTTAATCTCAATGGTACAAATGATACCATGAACATACCTGAGTCCGAAATACTATTTACACATACTACTTGTTTGTATTGTTTTTGTCGGGAAGAACCCTCACATCCCGATTTACAAAAAAGAATTAACTGTGTGTTTCCATATTTCTTTGACTCCTTTCTTTTTATTGATCGTAAGAAGCGTTCGGCTGTGTGATCAACTAAAGATTGTAGTTGTACCTCTGCTGAAATTGATGTGATTGTAATAGTGTCCTTTAATGGCAAACAGTCCATTTTAGCAGCTATTATGTGATGATATGCTGGATACAGATTTGAGCCTTTTTCAATCGCACGCAATCTGAGCTGAATATATTGCTGTTTTGTTAATTTCAAATCCAGAAATAACGGTAATGCCTCCTCATTTGTGAATTGTTTTGCACCGCTCGGAGTTGGTATACTTTTAAGAATCCGTTTCGTTCTCAATGGAGTAGCTTTAACAACTTTTTCAATGATATCCACTTTTGTCAATTGTTTCTGTGATCGTAGTTGATGTAGGAAATTATCTTAAATATTTTCATATCCGATTTCTTCATTTATATCCTTAAGCTTCCGCCTCTTAGATTTATCGCTACAGTTGTCCAGCGATTTTTGTGGTCTCCCCCGTGTGTTTGGATTTGAAGTTTCTGAAGCGATCTGGACAGAAAGTTCGTTCTCTAACCAGTTTGCAAAGCTCTTATAAAATCTATCTTTGCTGTAATCAACTTTCCTGTATCGCTGTTTTAAATTTTTTATGAAAACAGATCATTTATTTTCTATAGGAATTTAAGTTTCCTTTTTTTCAAATGTAATTTTTAAAATACTCTCCGGACAATTCTTTATAGCTGAAGCTCTTCATGTATATGAAAAACGTTGTTATTGCTCAGATATACATATTATGTTCACTGAGTTTGCATCCGAATGTCACTTGCTTTTAAACCTTTTCATACTTTTTTTCATACCAAATACAGCTTGAATAAAAAGGATTAAAAAACTTAAAATCCTTTTATTTATATGCTATAAAATACCTGACACAAATTTAACAATGCATTGCATTGCTATAGGGTCATGGAATATTATTAGAGTCATAAAAACAGATAAAATAAAAAGACCAAACAAATTTAAAAATCCCTTCTAAGGTGGGATTCACAATATACCTGTTTAGCGTAAACGCGTATCTAAGCTCTTTATTCTACTATAAAATACGCTACTGTGAACGAATTGCAACGGAAAGGATGAATCAGGGCAGCTATACGTTTTTCTGATTGTGTAACAATAATAAAATTTTTTATATGTACTACCTGAATTTTGTTCGATCACGATAAATTTTCCCTGTATCATAAAATTTTTTTTGAAGGCAATAGCACATGATTTCTGTTACTTCTGCAAACATTTTTGCGGAATAAAAAAAAATTGTAAAAAAATTTTTTTTTGAGTAATTTCATTAAAATTAAAAAGTGTTAAACAGACGGGTACAAGAGTATATAAAGGTTTAAAGAAAACACTTTCACCTTTCCCATAGTGGTTTTACCTTCTTAATCCCTTTTGATCCGCAAAAGTTCTATTCTACTAAAGTTGAAATTTGACAAAAATATAGTAGTTTAGAAAATATGTCGTAACATCTCGCTGATAGTTTTTGTGCAATGATAATTTCTTTCGGATTAAATATAAAAAAAAAAACACTTTTTTCTGAATTAAAAAAAAAGTTCTGCTTAACAACATGGCACAACCACAATTACGAATATTTTAACCTAATTTTTTGGCTATATTACACGCAGAGAAAAAATATGGTTGGGCATGGTTACGGCAACAACACTATGTTTAGTGTAACAATATATTGTTGTCGTACACAAATAATTGTTATTTTTATTTAATATCAACAATATTATAGTTACTGTAAACATATCAATGTTTATCGCAATTATGAATTTTAGTATTGTTGACCGAAAAATAATTATTTTTCTAACAACTTAATTATGATAACTTTCTAAACATATTATATTTATCACAACCATATCATGATATTTAATAGCCAAAACATGATAACTTTCTATACATTTATCATATTATGTTAAAGATGCAATCAAACTATTTTTACTCTAATCATATTATGTTAGCGCCATTTGTAAAATAATTTTGAAGTAGTTGTGTCGTTTTTTTATTTGTGAGCGGTTAAACAATTAAAAGATAAAATTCCATAAAAAAATAAGTTTAAAGAAATTAAAAAATTAAAATATTAGCGGAGTTCATTCAGTATTAGTGATGTAATAGTGCAAATGCAAAATATCATAGTTTTTTGTAAAATCCAACAACAAAACACACAGAGATTTCGTTATATCTTATAAAAGTGCTACGATATTTCTGTGGTTTTCATGGGCAACCGCGTATGTCTTAAAACAAATTGTTCAGGAAAGCCGAAAACCCATTCTAGATCAAACTATGGGATAGGTATTGCACATTTTAAACTTTGTCATTACGTTACAAAACGGAATTGATCCATATTTTTTCAAAAAAATATAAAGAGCGTTCAAAATTAGGCAATATGGCATCAACATCTTAAAATCCAAAAAATGGACACACGCGGTTGCCCATGAAAACCACAGATTTTTCCTTTGTTTTTTTTGCAAGCCTTATATTGAACTCCGCATTTGATTAACATTAAGAAAAATTGTAAAAAGCCACAAAATAAAAAATCGATTCAAAAATATTTAAATTTATTTTGAATTTTTATGACAGCTATGAAAGGTGCTGTATCATAATATGATTGCTTCTAAATTTATTATGATTAACATGATGATAATATGATTACTTCTTAGCTTATTATGATTAACATGACAATAATATGCTTAATTTCTTAGCTTATTATGATTAACATGACAATATTTTGATTACTTCTTAACTTATTATGATTAACAGAATAATAATATGATTAAGGGAAAAATATTATGATGACATATTACGAGTATATTGAGTCATAATATGTTTCAATAATAATCTTAATATGGTGACTACAATCATAATTCTTATCATAATATGTTGCTCTTAGAATATGTTTACCACAACCATGTTTTTTCTTTGCGTGTAGTTTTAATATGTTTACTATTAACTAAAATTTCAATTTTTGAAATCGGTGACAAACAAAAATTGGACTTTTGGCCAATAAAATTAAATTTTCAGCCACTGTGCGGCACCTGAACAGTAATTGTATTTTTTGAGTAGTAATTGACAATAATCGATTACTATTGACAGTCAAGTGATATTTTCTAATGCGCTTTTAGGCCGACGTCGAGTAGAATTGTTCCTGTTTTAGGCGACAGGAAGTTTTGCAACGACTTAAATGAATGTTAAAGAAATTTTAAATGAAATGTTAACATATTTATTAAATACGTTTAAAATAAAACTCTTAAAAGAAGTTATGGGCACAAATTTTATTAGTAAATTAAACGCGAAAATTCGGAAAAATTCGCGAAAATTTTTAATTTAAGACGATCACCTGAAAGAGCCAAAATTGGGAAAATTCGGAAAAGTTTACAAAAATAGCAAAAATTTGCAAACATTTTAATATATCAAAAAAACCATAAAATTGATTTAAAGTCCCTAAAATTATAAGGAATGGCAAATGTTAGGTAAAAATTGCAAAATTAGCGGAAATTCGCAAAAAATTGCTAACAGCGGCATGATAGAAAAGTCTTATATTTATTAATAAACGTTAAAGCTTAGAGAAAACCTAAATCGGTTAAAAAATATGTTGGAAAATAGCATTAATAGCGTTAAAAAGTGAGCTATAAGGTGAAGAACAAAAATAATTGGAGATGGGATTTTTTTGTCAAATTTTCGATAACTAGTCGACGTCGACACAACATTCTCATAACATACCAAATACCAAGACGTCGACGACGACCTACATAATAAGGGTGAATACACTAAACAAAATTGTCCAAAGTTATAATATATGTATGTATGTTCAATACAATTTCTATATAGTACTCCGATTTTTATAAGACAACAAAATTAAAAGTTTTCCTTGTTTAAGTGGTCCGCTAGATGTCTGTCTTCATGTACATACAATATGTAATCATAACGCGAATCTTAAAAATGCTTTTTCACTCGTATGTACTTAAAAATGTCTTCAACGCGCTCCTAAAATGTTACGTTTTGGTAGAATGATTTTTCTTTTAATAAATATAAATACATATTACTATTAATAAAAAATTCAACAATCACAATTATAGTATGTATGTATGAATGTGTTGAAAATACACGCACAAGTATGAATGAATGAATTGTTGTAAAATTAAATGTGATTAAATAGCAGACATACTAAATAAATCCAGACAGACGACAAACACTTAAATTTGTACTTCTTGGTTCACAGTTTCGGCAAATTGTTTGCTTGTTGCAAGTTTCATTATTGTATTTTAAAATTACAAATTTTAAATGCCTAAATTTTTGTTAAATGGATATGACTTCAAATTGTATAAAAAGGTTTAACAGATGTAACACTGTTGTCAGTTACCAACAGTTACAACAATCGTTGAAACAAAAAATAAATAAAACTTTTCTTTTATTAACCAAAAAAAAATAAAAAGGATTAAACACGATGTTACGCAAAAATTTTATATCTATGTGTTTTTGTGTGTGTGCAACTGGTTTCGTATACGGAAGTGTTAGTGCTATTCCAAAGTATGACACAAGTGGAAAGTGAGTTTTATGCATTCAGTGTAATTTTTACTCTAACGATAACTAAAAAAACCAAATTTATATGAATTTGATATATATACCAGAATGTTAGAAAAAAAAAGATAATTTAAATTTAATAACAAATTTTCAATTGTGAGGAAATTATTTTTTTTTTAGCAAATATTGATATTCCTAAAAAAGTTCCTTATCAATCATATTTATAAGTCATAATGTAAAAACTTTTATATTTATTTATACTAAAAAAGAGTGATATATTTGGCTTTGGCGATTTTTTTATACACCCTTCCTCGTTAGAGTTCTTTTAAAATCGAACTATAAATTTTAGGCAAAACTTTTTTATGAGTCGTATTTTAAAATTTAAATACATTTATAAAATTTTATAATTCCAACAGTATTTTTTCGCAACATAGCGACGCTTAACGGAACATTTTAATTAACTACAGGAAAAATACTTTCTACTCAAACGAATACAAAATGGACTACAAAAGAACTCCTCAGTGTCGATTTATTCAAAAAAATAAGTATTTTGGAAGGACATTCGGACTTTTCGTAACTAACAACAATGCCATACTCTTATGTACATTTATAGCGAATATCTGAGCAAAATTTAAAATCCTTGCTCTATTTTCTGATCGTATTACCGAAAAACCCTGCTTTTGAAAATGTCATTCGTATTTGAACTAGGTAAAATAAGTTATCGATTCGGCTCATTTCGCCTTGCAGGTTCGCTAACATTTTCCCATCCCAAAGCATTATGCATTTTTCATAAAAAAACATTTTGTGTGGGAGTCCCCTTAAGAAATGCTGATGGGGGGCTTATATGTATGTTAGCAAATGATAATAATGAAAAATAAAGTGGGGTCGGTCATATATTTTACCCGTCTAATGGCATCGTAGGAGCTATGGGGGCCAATTGTTTTCAAGCTTAAAACTTCGTATGGGAGCCCCCTTATTGAATAGAGGGGGTTAGTATGCTCGGGAAAATTTACAGGAAGAAAAATGAAGGGGGTCGGTCCTACAGTTTACCCCTATAGGAGTGACTCTGTGGCGTCTATGGAGTTTTTTTTGTCAATTTTTTCCATTTTGCTCCCTCCCATTTTTAGCTCGTGGATTTTTCCGAACCTCAAAGGCCTAGGGGGCTTAGCACACCCAAATCATGTTCCTTAGAAACTCATACATCACTAGCCCATACCTAATCGTTCGTTTTTAAAATAAGTTTGTAATGCCTTTTGTACAGGGTGTCCGCCGGAAAGGTATACTAGAGTAAGTGCGGAGAATGTGGTTTACCTATTTGATTTTAGATTGCCAAATTTTTGGTTTTTGTCCGATTAAAAAATGATTAAGCCACAAACATGATACATGTGTTGAGCTTCCACGAAGCCATTTGCGAAAAAATGAAACCCACGCTTTCAGAGATATTTGAGAAAATATTGTAAGTCCCATAAAACGCGACTTTAGAAAATGTGCACGTAATGTTGTATACCATATGCTGGTAATGTTGTATAGTGAACAACTTTACCAAATCAAAGTATTTTCTTTAGAAGTAGTTGTGTTGTATATACATTTTTACTTTATTGCAAAAAAAAAAACATGATAACAAAAACAATTCATGTAAAAAACAACAATTTCATTTAATTTGGCAGGTAATGTGGTACACTATAAAAAATTAGCTGATTTAAGGTATACTACATTAGGCGCACTTGAGGTTAATGCAGATATTTATTAATTTAAAATTATTTACTACAGCTATAGAGTAATTGCATATATTGTTCACTAATTCGGTACTTCCCAATTACTTTAGTAATATACATAAGAACTTAAAAATGCACCTTTAAAAGAAAAACTTATTTTTTAACAACACCCAAAACCAAGTCGACTAAACAGCGAATCGAATTTTTCGGAACTGACACTTAGAAAGACTTGGTAATATAAAACAGATGAAAGTTTTCTTTATTTTTTTAAAGGCTCAAACCATTTAGATTGGTTTTTTTATTCTTGATTTGTTTAGTTTAAAAAAAAAGCACTGTACCACATTACCAGCCTATACCACATTACCCGCACTCAGTCTACTTTGTTGTACGGCGGCGTAAATGGTCTTGTGGAAGAAGCTCTTGTGTCAACTGAATTTTAAATGGAAACAAATGCAAATCCTTGTGCAAAATTGTGGCCAAAGTTGTTCTTTGAAGACCAAGCTCCTGAGCAAGGCGTCAAATTGAGGTTGATGGATTGTTTTGAACACTTTCTTGGGCAGCAGTAATTTTTTTAGCCGATCTTGAAGTACTTTGTGGTCCATGCTTGGGCCTATCATCTACAGACCCTCTTTCTTCGAAATTATTAAGTACACGATAAATAGTGCGTTTTGTTGGAACGTTTTTTCTCCCAAAAATTTCACGTAACTTTCTCATCGTCACAGTAATTGATGATTGATTTTGATAAAATGTTTTAACGATTAAAACACGTTGGGTTTATCGAATATTTTTCCATAATAAATTTGCCACGTGTCTTCTTCACGACTGCCAAATATGAACTGCCAAGACTAATGTTAACCAAAAAAGGCAAACGAATTAGTATACCTTCCCGGCGGACACCCTGTTTTTCTACAATATTGGTCTTAGACCTTATAAAGTATATATTTTCTTGATCCTTATTAGTGGAGGAGTTGATTAAACGACGTCCGTCTGTACGTCTACAGATTGTCTTTGTGTGTGTTGATTGAAATGGAATTTCCACGGCCAACAGATTGCTATATATTGCTATTACATATATATAGTCCGGAAAGGTTTGCATATAGGTTTACAAATGGTTAATATATGACCAAAAACTTACGACTGACTCTCACTTTTAGTTAATTTATGAACCTCTTTTTATATTTCAGCTCAAAGTTACTTAGTAAATTTGTATTTTTTAGGCCTAAATATGAGAACCAGTGGCCGTTTTCTGTAATTCGCTAAAGCTAAATCGATCGCTAAAAATCTATAAACTTGATTTAGCGATTTTTGGGTACGAATGCAATACTGTAACGCGCATTGCTGAATTTGGCAATGCCATAAAAATTTAATTCGCCGCAATTTTAGCTTTAATTAGCTGCGTTCGTTTACCCCAAAATTTGTGCAAATTTGTACTGGATTTTACTGAAATGCGTTCGCGTACACATACATTTGTAAAATTTTCATATTACTCACCTACTGGATTTTACAGGGATTTTACTGGAAAAGTAAACGAACGCACGTATTGTCATCGCTAAAATTTTAAAATTTTGTATTCTCTAAGGCATTTTAGCGATCGAGCTTTAGCTAAGCGAATTTCAGAATACGGCTGCAAAAAAATTAAAGCTTAAAATTTGATAATCCGACTGTAAAAGAAATATTTTGAAAAATATCCATATTTAAACTTAAACAAATAAATCAAAAAGTTTAAAATTTAAAAATTGGTTTTTTAGTACTCTAGGGAAGTGCGTATGCATAACATTTGGCATATTCGAATATCGAAAGCACTCTAATTTGTTCTTAACTTACTTACGTTCTTAACAAGCATATTTTATACCATAACAAAGTGAAATATTTTTAAATTTGTTTTTTAGTCCCTTCACTGAAGGTAAAAGGGTTTATAAAAGTTTGTCATTTCGTTTGTAATTTCTACAATATTAATCTAAGACCCTATAAAGTATACATATTCTGGGTGCTTATGAGTAGCGAAGTTGATTTAATGATGTCCGTCTGCCCGTATGTATGTTAAAATGGGGTTTTCGAAGAACCCTGCAACGTTGGGGACTAGGTTGTTATATATTTATGTCACATATACTTCGTTTAAGTTTGCTATGGAAATTCAGCCAGTTCGATCCTTAAATGACTGAGATATGAGCAAAAATCTACGGCTGCCTCCACTTTTACCTATCGCTAGTTTTTGTTGCTGTTTTTTATTTCTTTTTTTTCTATATGTATTGAGAACGGCAAGAGCCAAAGTTTCCAAATTACATAGGTACAAGCATATTGGTTACAAATACACAACCTCATTAAAAAAATGGTGAGATTGAAGAAGTGGGCGAGGCACTTCTCATATAAACAAATTTATATTTTTGTATAGCTGGAGAACGGAAAGAGCACAAGTTTCCAACTTGGGTAAACACAACTAAGGTATCAACACACAACATCCCACAAAATCTGGACGGAATTGGAAAAGTGGGCGTGCGACAAAATGGATTTTTTTTAAATCTACTGAACAGTATGTTTTCCAAATTTGGTACACATAGCCGGGATAGTAATACCCAACCTCCCCAAAACATTGACCGGGGTTATAGATTTCTGTACATTTGGAATATAACAAGAGCCAAAGTTTCCAAAACAACATCAGGAAAAATTTGGGCGGTACGGGAAAAGTGGGCGTGGCACAAAACATATTTATTTCTATCTAAAGAACGGTATTAATATTACTTCCTGTCCTTGTGATAGCATAGCCGAATACACAGAATGAAGTTTATTTTCTAAAGTAATCAATTTCGGTTCTTTAAACAAGAAAATCCATTATCTAAAAATAATTCCTTGATTTCAACTTATTTTATTCGTATTTAGTAAAATTTTCTTAAATAACGAAACATTTTGCTTAAACCAAGCCACACATATATTTAGAATAAGTATGTAATTTGGTAAAAATGGATGAGAATCATGAAAAATGTTCTTGGTTTAAGCCATATGTAGCTAATAATTATTTCCGTGTACTTGTTTTTTTTTATTAAATAGCTTTGAAGCTGATCTTCAGATCAAATATCGTATTTATAATTTGTAAAGTTCCTAGAGAACTATAACCAAAAACATATTTAAAAAAATATGTATGTACATTAGGGGTACTTATTCCCACTTTTTGCAAATACCAAAATGGCCCTAGCATAGTCGAATAGTCCATTTAAAACTATTAAAAAAAACAACACGCACATTAAATTTGTAAATTTATGTCCTTTAATAATTAAGAAACTTTTTAACATTTTTTTCATTTATTAATAAAATATTTAAAATTTTTTTATTAAATTTTTTTCTTTAAGGATTTTAGAAAACCGCTTTTGTCGGTGAAGTTTTTATTTTCAAACGACCCAAACAAATTGTTTTCGTAAATAACACAATATTCGCTATATCGTAGTGCTAGGGCCAAAATTTGTTTATGCCCCTAATGTACATTGTACATACTTTTAAATTTTTACTTAAAAACTATTTCAAAGAAATTAATTGGTTTTACTATTTAACTCATCAATAGCAATTACAGTAGACGCTCGGTTATATGAATACCCAGTTATATGAACATCCAGAATAGTGAACAACAAAATTTTTACACATGAGGTTCTAAAGAGTGAACTCAACCTATCTTTATCATGTGAACAACCTGCAACCGTTGATTTTTTTGTAACTATTTTTTTGTAAAGGGTGTTTTTTAGAGTATTAGAACTTTAAGTTGGCATAACTGCTTTATTTGAGCACCCATTTAACAGCTGATAGTTGCTTTTTGTTTAGTTTGCTTTGAAATTTTACTATGAATCGAGCAACGCACCAATTGTTGAAATTTTTAATCAAATTAATTCGGCGAATGGGCTCAAGCACAAATTGATATTGATTTTGAATTTCCACTCAAAATTTTATTTTCCGATGAAGCCCATTTCTGGTTGAGTGGGTACGTTAATAAGAAGAATTGTTGCATTTGGAGTGAGTAGAATCCACAAGCTTTTGTCGAAACACCATTACATCCACAAAAATTACTGTTTGGTGTGCTTTAATTTTATTTGTACTTTAAGTAACTTTAAAAGACGCACAGGAAAAATAATTTTGCAACAATGTTTATCATTTCAAAAACTTCTGGATCATCAGCCAATGCAATTTGGTTTTACATGTTTTTTATATTAAAAAGTGTTAGCATTTGAGAGGATGGAATAAATTTGTCATAGAGAACTGAATTATTTTTAAGGTGTGTATTTATTCTTAGAAGAGCTTCTAATAACTCATACTGCATTATGTTGCAAATTTGATTTTAATTATATTTACTATAGAAACAAGAGTTACATGTTGGTACAGAAAGCATATTTAAAATTATTTCAGCAAGCTCTTGAAAAGGTATCCAACCGCCAGCGTCTTGGTATGACGACTTGGTATTTTTAATTAAAAAAAACTTTGGACCAACAAAAACTTTGATTTGGATCAACGTTTGGACCAAACTGGCCTTGTCGTTGCACAATTGGCGTAAATAAATAATATATTATTCATGAAAACCCCCAGCGAGTGCGCTTTTTCCCCAAAAAAATCCCCAGGGGATTTTCACGAAATTTGTATCCTCATTTACAAAAAAAAATCCCCAATTTGGGGATAAAACCCCAAAACTGAGAACTCTGCTGCCAAATGAAAATAGCGTGCAATGTTCACACAGTTGCAAGACATTTTTAGTAAATTTTAATAACAACATTGTAAGATCTGCCCATCTAATGATCTAATGCAAGAGTTTGATCAAATAGCTATAATTAAAGCTGAAAAAGACCCTTTCTTTAACTTGTTTAAATTTTTTTTTTCTTATATGACTTTTTATTCAAAATCATCTCCAACTATTTTGATAAGCAGCGTGGCCATTTTGGCATTTTTGCAGCTAGATTTAGCATTTTTTTGTCTGATTTTGCCGCAAATTTTTCATTTAGCAGTTAGCATTTTTTTAGCATTTTTCAACTAAATATTTAGCATTTTTTAGCATTATTTAATTTAAGAATATTCAAGTAATATTTTTTTGAAAATCTACCACACTTTTTTGTTGAATATATATATATATATGTATATATATATATATATATATAAATATATATATTTATATATATTATGTCCTGTGGTTCCTAGTAGGAACAAAGGCCCGTTGAATGCACATACAAAACCCTACTCTTTTGCTATAGAAACTGTACAATCTTTTAAAAGATCTTTCATATCAAATTGTTTTATAATTTGATCAGTTTGATCCATTAAATTCATGTTAAGCTGATTTTTTCCAATAACGATTTTGAAAATTTTTTGGAAACGAAAAGTGATACCATAACTTTTGAAATAGAAAAACAAATACGAATTACATGCCGAGATTTTATAGCTCAATTAATATGTCAACTTAGACAACGATTGCCAAAAAGTTTTAATAATTTAACAAATACTAACTTTTATTGTGTAGAAAACAGTTTAAAGGCTAATAAATGCAACTTAAGCGAACATTTTAAAGAAGAAATAATAGATTTCACTGTAGAAGAAATTACAATTTTGGAACATCAGTGGCAGAAACTAAATTCATATGAATTGTTAAATAAGAACTCATCAGTTGATTTCTGGATAAATGTATATGGATATAAAAATGCATTAAATGAAAATCCATTCAGTGAATTAGCTTCTTTTGCAATAAAGTTCTGGGTTTTGCCATTTAGCAACGCGGAAGTTAAAATAGGTTTTTAGTTGTATAAATCTCTTGAAAACGAAAATTCGAAATAGACTGACGTTAAAGACTTTGAATTCGCTACTTTATATTAAGTGTGGTTTAAAATTTTGCCATAGTTTTAAAAAAAAGGACGATCTCACATAAAAATGCGATAACGACATATATTATAATGATATCTCGATCGATTCTTCAGAAGTTGAATATATATATGTGTTCCTCTAACTCCCATTGGAGCATAGGGCGCCAATAACAGCTGATCGCCAGCGGACCCGATTTTGTGCCGTTGATCTTAACTCGTTCCAAGATAGGCCAAGACTGTTCATCTCAGTTTCGGTGGAACGTCGCCACGTTGTACGTGGTCTGCCAGGTTGCCGGCCAGATTGTTGAAATGGGTTCCATCGAAGTGCCTGTTTGGCGACGTTGTCGTTGTTTCGTCGTAGTGTATGCCCAATCCATTGCCACTTGCGCTTCCGTATTTCAATTTCTATCGGAATCTGTCTTGACTGCACTAACAGGTCGGCATTAGAGACTGTCCGAGGCCAGAAAATGCGAAGAATTCTTCTGAGACAGCGGTTGACAAATGTTTGTAGGCGGTGGGTAATAATATTTGTAACTTTCCAGGTTGTGCATCCGTAGAGAAGTACCGATTTGACATTTGCTTCGAAAATTCTAAGCTTAGTGCGAGGACTTATTTTGTTGTTTTGCCATATTGGGGCTAATATGCCAAAGGATGATCTTGCCTTGTTTATTCTACTCTCTACATCTAAGTCGGCACCTCCATTTCCGTCAATCTCACAACCCAGGTAGCAAAAGTTGGACGTGTAGTCGTAAGTTTGGTCGCCGATATTTAGTGTTGATGGAGAGTCAACTCCTACACTCAGTGCCTTTGTTTTTCCGGTATTAATTTTAAGACCTGTACAGCGCAGTTTGTCTTGCAAATTAAGTGTTGTCTGTTTTAGATCACAAAGTCTGTGCGAAAGTAAGCATATGTCATCTGCGTATGCCAAGTAGTTCAGGTATTTGTTGTTGATTTGCCACTGTATACCATGACTGCTATTTTCTATGTAACTTAGAACATCTTCTATCACGACAAGGAATAACAAAGGAGACAATATACATCCCTGGCGAACTCCACTTTGCACCATAAATGGGTCAGATAGCTTCCCCTTGTGAAGAACGAAACATCTGGCTTGGTTATAACTTTCCTTGATCAGCGATATAAGTTTTTCCGGTATACCTCTTCTTTGCAAAGCTAACCATATGAACTCCCGGTTAATACTATCGAAAGCTTTTTCAAAATCAATAAAAAGAAGATGGAGCTTGGAGTTGAATTCCACACACTGCTCTGTGATTATTCGTAAGGTGTTGATATGATCCGCGCAGGAATATCCACTGCGAAAACCGGCTTGGCATGAGCTGATGGTATTTTCCAGGTGCTCTTTAACGCGATTAAGGATTATTTTTGCAATTATCTTTGCTATGGTTGGTAACACACATATGCCTCGCCAATTGCTGCAGTTCTTCAGGTCTCCTTTCTTTGCAATCTTGACTATTATACCATCCTTCCATTCGTCTGGAAAGGACTCAATTTCCCACGATTCACATATAAGGGGGTGTAGTAGTTCGGCCGTAAGGTTTGGATCGCATTTATATATTTCAGCTGGAATACCATCGGTACCCGCAGCTTTGCCATTTGGAAGCTGTTTTATAGCTGCTATGGTTTCTGCAAGGCTTGGGGGCGAGATTCGAATCCTAGGGTTTATTGCAGTGATAGAACTTGCGAAAATAGGTGGTTGAGCTGCAGGATCAATCATGTTGTTTAATACCTTTGAAAAATGTTCTTTCCATCTTTGGAGTTGTTCCTGGTCAGTGATGAGCAGATTTCCACTTGTGTCACGTACTGGGTGCTCGGTACGCATTCTTTGCTCTGATGACGTATTTAATTTATAAAATGAAATTTTTTTATTAAACATGTTATAAATTTTATTGAAATACTAAATAAAAGCCATTTATAGGTCAAGTTCCTTTGATTTTTTCTTTTATATTTTTAAGTTTGTTCTATTGATATGATGTAAGTTTATAAGGAAGAATTATGTAAAATAAATCATATATGGGTATTTCCTCAGAAAGGTAAACCAGGATGGACATTTAAAATGTTGATAATCATCGTCTTTTATTGTTTATTATTATAAAAAAGTCTATGTTGTAAAGGTTTCATACCATATCTCAGCTGTTTTACTTGAGGAAATTGCGCTGGAAACTCGAAAATTTTATATTTTCTTTTTAAGCTACCATTTTTATGTAACTATTTTGCATGCAAAAAATATGTTATGTTTGCACTCTTTCTTCATAATCTCTTAATTACAATCAATTGTAAATTGAGTATTAAGTTTTTTGTTACGGAAATTTTAAGATATTTATAAGAAAATGCATGGTGATAACAAAAAAAAAACTTATGGAAAAATCGTACGTTTGCGACCGGTACATAAGCCAATTAAACAAAAGCCAATAGAGATATTTTATTGTGTAAATACTGGATAGAGACCTACATTAATACACTTTTAAAATAAACTAATCACTTTTGAATATTCCGTTCCATTACGCAGATTTTTACATTTCACTACTGTCAGCCAAAGTAGACTTCTATTTTGCGTACGTTCGTGACCACATGTTTATGTTTATAACAGTCATAACCAGTGCTGCCACAACGAATACAATTTTTACAACCAAAATTTTTGAAAAAGTTACCAAATGTAAAAAAATATAACCAAATTTAAAATGCTTTTTATTAATTGAGAAAATCATTGTAATACATTGTAACACAAAGGTTATTTGCACTTTATAGTAAAACAATAATTAGAAATCAAGAAAACAAAACAAGAAATGTAATTCTTTTACATATTAAAAAAATAACGTGAAACTTAATTTATTTGAGACTTTTTTCTTGAAAAATATTTTTTTATTTTTTGGCGCCCTATGCTCTAGTGGGAGTTAGAGGAATATGTAAAAAAAAATAAATTGCATATTTTTTCATATGCCAGTTATAAATAACAAAAATGGATAATAGTTTTCCGCTTTTTGGCTGTTATTGGCAGGACTGTCAAATGTGGCGATTTCTTAAACCTTTTGTCGATGGAAATTTACGTTTGGCGATATGGCGATTATTTTGGCGAATTTAAAACGATTGGCGATATGCGAAATGCATTTTATGTAAATATTTTCTAATTTACATATATCTAAAATATTATAAAAACTTTTTTCTGTTTTGTGTAAATTTTATTTCAAATTTATAATTCTTATTATAAATAAATGTTTCAAAATTGTTCTAATATATCAAAACGTACATTCAATGGGAAAAAATTTATGACTGACGGTCAAAAGTTTTTTTTTTACCAAATAATTATCTTAAAAAACATTAAATAAATATATGTACATACCGACAAGTTATAAACAGTAAAATTTCAAATTTTTTTCAACTTACAGCCATTTCTTACAGAAAATTCAATAAATTTTAAAATTATATTGATAAATCAACGTAATTTTAAAAATCTTTAAAATTCCTACGTGTATTTTCAAATGTGTATATAAATATACTTCTGGAAATAACTTAATTCAGAACCTTAAACTTATTTTCAAGTTTTAAAAACACTGAAACGACTTTTGTGTAATTTTTCAGTAATTTTCTAAAATCGATTCCGGATGATTTTATGCACTTCCTACTTTAAGAACTAATTATCTTTACTTCTCTTAAAATTAAGAAAAACTTCATTTGTTTACAATTTCAGATCATGGCGTTTTTAATATAAAAATCACAAATGGCAATATTTTCTTAGCAAAGATCTTAAAAAAATTATTTGGTTGCTGTTTTGAAAGGAATTTTAAAAAACTTCTGTTCGAGCTCGTAAATAATTGTACCAAGAAATATATATTCGTTCGTAATTATTATTGTTTTGGAAAAAAGTAACCAAAATGAAAAAAATATTCACATCTCCACATTGAAAAAAAATATAACCAATTTTGGTTAGAAATAACCAAAAACGGCAGCTCTGGTCATAACCACACCATAGACTCGCGAGCCAGTCTATAATCGTATTTTTCACACAGACACGGTCGGCAATTCACATGTATAAAACAATTTTGTTCGTTTCAAAACATCAGTCTCTGCTCAAGCTTTGTGAAAGCAATACCACGCACGCTTGTTTGGTATTGTTTTTTTTTTTCGTAATCAACACAAAAGCACACAGAGCAACAAAGTTTATACTTCTTGGGAACTGATGTTTTTTTTTTTATAAATATTTTACACTAGCTGGCCCGGTTACCCGGCGTTGCACGGGATGCAATAATTTAATTAAAAAAAAATACACATTGAAATAAAAAAAAACAAAAATAATTGACAAAAAATTTATATAAAAAAAAAAAATTGTATGGGAGGTACCACGCCCCTTTGTCCAATCTTGACCTAATATAGCATACTTGTCCTTCTTGGTCGACAGTACATACTTTGAAAATATCATGAAGATCGGGTCAGTAGTTTAGACGCCTATACGGAACAAAGATATATACATTCAATTTTATATATTAGATTGTTACACAGTGTACAATTCGGCAGCGACCGCAGCTTCTGTTTGCGACCGCACACAAGCACATAATATCTTTGTGTACGTGCGTTCGGGGCTTGGTTGACACTGGTTTATAACTAGGAAAAGTTTTGTTTTCTATATTATTTGTACAGCAAAAACGTACGAACGTACGTTCGTGACTCTAGGAAATGCCCATATAAAGGTATATTAACTAAAATAACAAAAAATAATACCTATACAATTTAAATTTTAGCATTATTTTTTGTCAGTTTAAGATTTTTGTTAGCATTTTTTAGCATTATTTTAAAGCCGATTTAGCTGTAAAATATTTTTGGATATGGCCACACTGTTGATAAGATAGTTTAACAAACATTCGGTAAATCTTTAACCCTGACAGGTAACTCTTCATTTTGGTACATTAAGGTAACTCTTCGTCGAATCGACGAACTTTTTAAAAAAAATTCTAGCGGAACGATTTTTCAAGTAAAAAATTAACAAAAACTTCTTTAGTTGGGCATTTTATTAAAAAATAAACCAAAATAAAACATAAAAAATAAAAGTTGTTCATCTATCTCAAAATTTAATACGAATCTTAGCACTTTTTTGTGTTTTCAAATTAATTATTGTTTTTTTAAAGCTTTCGTCATCAGCTAACGTTGTTGAAAAAACGAGCGTAATTTGAATACACATAAAAAAGTTATATGATAAAATTTATATGAGCTTCGTTGATTCGACGAAGAGTTAATAAACTTCTCGAAAGCTTATGAATGTTTCTAAATGCACTGGGTAAGAGAACCGTCTAAAATCACTAGCGCAGCAATGAATGCGCCGAGCGTGCCCTTAAGTTGGTGCAGGATATATGTATGTCCACTTCGTAAAACCATACGCACATTAAACTTATAAGTCTTCCAATTTCTAGTCTTTTTCGCTCATTTTATAAAAATACATATATAAACCTATAAATGTTTGTACAATAATTAAAAAAATCATAATTTTTAAGATATAAAAATTGTAAGACACTTTAGATCGCTTTCGGTGACGAAAATTTTTTTACCGAATGAACCTAAAAAACTGTTTTTATTATCAGAACAACATTCCCCGCATGATACTGGAGTGGTTTTTTGCAAAAAAGAGTTATGACCCTAATGCACATATTATTTACATATTTTCAGAACTTATAACGAGAAAAATGAATGGAGCCGTTCATTCCACAATGAAAATAAAACACAACAATTTGACCAGGACAGCTCAACAACTAAGGACAGACTTCAAAGATTAGGATATTCCACCGGCTATGGAACATTAAATGTAAGTACTTTTTTATAACTGCACAATCCACAAAGTTTTATGTTGCAGTCTCTTTCTCTTAAATTCTAGGGCTACCCTGCAGGAACAGGCATTTCGGCATACAATCCAATTAAACTTGATTTGGGTGGTGTGGTTTTAGGAACGCTTGTTGGCATTGGCGCTATAATAATTATACCAAAAATATTAAGTGCTTTTCATGGTGGATATAGTGGATATGGCAGAAGTAATGTCTTGGTTTTTCTCAAACACACACGCCCGGTATAAAATTTAAATAATAACAAATTGTTTGTTTTAGGTGAAAATGAAAATGATTTATCATCTCTGACTAATTTTATGAATAAACTAGATGATGTATTGGGCCAAAATAGTATAGATTCAACAAGTTGTATGCAACGTGCTATTTGCAGTTATGTACGTTCAACCGAATATAATATGAAAATGGGAGCGTCCGACCAAATGGATGAATTTATTCACATGATGTCTGAGTAAGATCAAAAGTGATTACTATATATTTATTAGCTTAACAGTCAATTTCAACAAGTTCAAATATTATTAACGATCAGTTGTAACTTTCAAAAACATATTGTTAACTGAAAGTTAAGGTATTAGTCAGTTTATACTGAACATGGTCAAATTGGCCGTAATAGTAAAGAAGAGACTTACTGTCTGTTTTTTAAATAAAAATGAATTCGTTTGGGAATTTTAAGCTTCGTTCACAATCAAAGAAACATTTTCACTTGGTGTTCATAATAGAGCAACAATTTTTTTTGCAACCACGCACATTTTGCATTAAGAAACCGTTTGCAAGTTTTTGCCGCAACAATATTATGCCGTTATTATTATTTTTTACAACATTATGTTAAAATTTTCATTCAAAACTAAATTAAAATTATTTTAAACGTCAGAAACAATTTCAACTTTGGTTACATTTTTAAAAAAATTTTAGTTACATTTTTGTTCTAAAAATGAAAGAAAATATATGAAATACTTTGGGAAGAAAAAAGATAGAAGAAAAAACGAAATTGTTTCTCTGATTGTGAACAAAGCTTAAATTGAAACAACAGTAAAAAAATTTAAATTTGTTTTTGTTTGTTGTCAATATAAAAACCCAAACGAAACTTTTAAGAATTTATTCCTAAAAATTTTTCAGAACTTAATTTTTTTATACGTTCGCAGTGGTTAAGTGTTATGTTTAACTTTATTAATATACCTAATCCTGTTTTTACACGGTCTCTTTTTTTGCACGATTTTGAAATAATACGGTGTACTTAAATAATATAATCCTGTTTTTAAACCTTTTTTTCACACAAATAAGTTATATTTATTAAATGTCCTGTTAAAGTACGTACATTACACCAACCAAATTGCCGAAAGTATTTATTTTATTCGCTCTACCGGCAGTTTCGGATAGTCTAGCCATAAAAAATCATGGTGTGCAAACATTGCGCCGATACCGTGCAAACATATGCATATTGTACTTTTTACCAAAAAAATAACCTATCTTCACTATAAAACCTTTGGCACCATAACTTTCAAATACGGCGTTTTTCAGATTTTTGTTCAGAATAAACTGCACAATATTTTTCAGTACATAATTTTGCCCTAACTATGGTCTATCATTGTTCTTTAATGGGATGAAACTAAGTTTTTTGGGAAGACTTTTTTCAACGGCTCTCGCTAAAAAATCCCTTTTTTCCTTATCTTATCTTATATAACGCGATCATACATGTAGAAATGATTAAATTAAACACTTGTAGCTTTTGCATTTTTAAAAAAAAATGTTTAATTACAAAATTTAGTTTTTATTGATTAGCAAAATTAATTATTAAGTTAAAGAAAATGATTTTTAAAATGTAGGTAATAATGTCCGTCCGACTTGACACAACTTTTCAACTTAAGTCGTCACAACTTCACAGCTTTACAACTTTCTCGGCTACTTGATCTTTTACGACTGACTACTACTTTATATTCTGTTCTTTCTCTTCGTCCGTACGTGTGGTATAACTTAGTAGATAAGTACGTTTTGTGTCTGTCCTCTATTCTACCCTTCTATCCCACATACATATACGAGTATGTATCATTTAATGATATAAGGATCAAAACATATAAACTTTGCTACATATGTATATGTATTTTTTCATAAAAAATAAGGACAATTATAGTATATGTTATGTAAATTCCTGCAACCAATTTGCATACTATTCGCGTGTCCAGTCCTTTAAAAACTGCCGGCGAAGCGAATAAAAAATTTATTTTGCTGAAAAAGTATTGAGTAGTGGTTATCAAGCATTTGCACTTATTTTTGGATACTGTATGCTTAAAAGAAGTTAATCAATACTTTTAGAGTTTTTTAACAAAGCTCAGTTAAAAATTAACGGGTTTCTTTTAAAATACAAGTCTGTTTGAAAATACATGTAAGTTGTTCTTCTCTCAGGCAATATCGTAGGGAAAATCAGACTGTTTTTTTATATTTATTTTATTTAATGTACTGTTGTAAATAAAAATTGTTATACTAGTTATAAAACTCCTATAAAATAGATGTTATTGTTAACT
The DNA here is from genome assembly GCA_963931875.1 of Pollenia griseotomentosa. Lineage (NCBI taxonomy): Eukaryota > Metazoa > Arthropoda > Insecta > Diptera > Polleniidae > Pollenia > Pollenia griseotomentosa. Next base: position 149,584,917 of record OZ007560.1, on the reverse strand, counting down.
CTACTCCACTTTATTTCTGTGCCTAAATTTTTGTTGAGGAGTTCATGGTATAATAGTGGGTACACACTATGCAATGCAATTACGCAACACATTTCTCATTCAGATTAAATTTTTTGACATACACACTGCAACCAACAATGAAATCTTAAACTCAATATCAGTTCTGTTTTTTTCACGTACTTGACTTTTTTATGGGGTTGTTTTCAATGAACTAAACAAAAAAAATGCAATCACGATACAGACAATGCAATCTACATCAATGCAATTTTAAAATATCAAAATATTTTGATGTTGATGAAATCTCGAATGCAATCCTAAATGAGATCATAAACACGAATACAAACAATGCAATCTACAATGAAATTTGCCAGATTGCATAAATGCAATGGATAGTGTATACTGACTATAATAAATTACGCATTAGATTGTAGTCATCATGGAATGTTAAATTTTTCACTTTTTAAATATTGCAAACTTACTTTTTATACTCTTCGCCGAAGGTAAAAGGGTTTTCTTAAGTGATTTTTACATCATTAATGTTAGACCCTATAAGGTATATATATTCTGGGTCCTTATAAGTGGCGAAGTTAATTTAACTATGTCCGTATGTCTGTCGGTCCATTGAAATGGGTTTTCCGTAGATCCCAGATGCGATGGGGACTTGGTAGTTATATATTTTTGTCACATATAGTCCGGAATTGTTTAAAATAGCTGAGATATGAGCAAAAAACCTCTAACTTCACTCAAAAATCCCTTGCTGTTGTTGTTTTTAAAGTTATTTTTATGTATATCTGGTAGGGAGATCGGTTATTCGACTTTTTTCAAAAATCGGTTTTCGAATATTCCGAATAGTTGCTATTTTAAAAAAAACCGGTATTCGGTTAAGCTTTTTAAAAATAACCGGTTAACCGGTTTTAATTCGAATAGATAAAAGTACAAAAATCAAATTAGTTTTTAGAATAAAAAGTTAATTTGAATAACAACAAAACAATTCACGATGGTAAGGAACCAACAAAATGCATATGTATGTTGATATGACTTAAGGTATGTTCAGACCTAACAAATATTTGACGATAAAATCCAAAAAAGCGTGACCAGTAAATTGGTTAAACTTAAGCTTCATCTTTAACAATTTCTATTTATTTACTAAACTTTATGTCTAAGAAAATAATTTTATAATGTAATTTAGAAACTGATAAATAATGTTTGCTCTAGCCAAAGGTTTTGCATAAGCAAACCATTCTCTTAGAAAACTTATGGTTACGTGTAGGACATCAAATATTTAATAGGTGTGAACATAGCTGTAAACATTTTGAAAAACTTTGGTTTTAAAAAATTATAGGAATTTAATAAATTTGTTATTTGAGATGTTCTCCCAAATTTATTTTAAATAAGTTTTAATTTGTTGGTGGTTAAGCATGTCCATATGAATCAGTTGACTTCAACTATATTTTGTGTCAGCATTATAAACACGAATAGTAACATGAACACGCTTTTTGTATGAAATATCTGTCAATTCGTCGATCACAATTTAAGACCTTCCATGACATTGTTTGATTCCTTTAATTTTGTTTTAAGTTCTTGGGGGTTTAATAAAAAGAACTGATGAATTTTCCTATTTCGTTGATTCCGCCGGTATGTTGTAGTTTTACACAGGAAGATATGCTAGAACTACTTAAGAGTTTTTAGTGCCTTAACGGACAAATCGTCCTCGGTAACACGACAGGCTAATATTTCACCCAATCATTTTTGGCAGCATATTTAAGTTAAGGATTATTTGCAGTCTCTTAAGAATTACTTAAAACAGAATTAGTTTTTACTTGGCGTATATTTATGTTAAGCTTTTAGACTAATTAAGGGTGATTAAGAAGTCGTGACGTTGAAGAACCTTTCCAACTTACCATTTTATGGTCCTTTAAGCTACTTTGTCTTTTAAATCAGTACGAAATATCACCAGAGATGACATCTTTATAATAACAAATATGTGTATATAATATTTAGAATGCTATAAAATTGCTAATTACTTTTTAAGCTAAACTTTTTTTTGTATGTAGTATTTTGAATTGTTTTTGTTACAAGAATACATGCTTATACATATAAGCGATTTGTATTTACATTGCTCATGTTTTTGTGACTTTTGTGACATTTTGTTTTGACGTTCTTCATAAAAAGTTTAAGTTTGCCCAATATTTAATTAAAAAAATACTTTAATTACGGGTACATTTATAACAAAAGTGAAGAAAACGTATATAAATTACACATTACAAAAATAACCGGTTTATTTTACCAAAATAACCGGTTTATTCGATATTCGAAAAATGGACATTTTAAAATATTCGACTTGGGCAAAACTAAAATAACCGGTTTAAACCGGTCGAATACTATTCGATCGATCTCCCTAATATCTGGAGAACGGCAGGAGCCAAAGATTCCAACAAGCATCTTAGTTATCAATTTCCAAGAAATGCGGGTGGGGTTGGACAAGTCACTTAAAGAAAATAAATATGTACATAATCCGTTTAATATTTTTGAAGATATTTGCAATAACGGTTATTTTAGAATATCGAAAACTGTTCTACTTTTGACAATTCTGACTTTATATTCGGATTCAGCGGACAATTTACATAAATATTAGGAGTCAGATACATTTGGTCAAAAAACTGTCACGGCGTGTTATCGATGTTGGCAAACTTAAGCTACGGTCAGACTTATCAAATATTTGACGAAAAACACGGGACTAACAACCAAACTAAAAAATCATTTCGCTTAATAACAATATTTATTTTGATTAAAATACCACATCTTACAAAAAACTGTTTTTTGCTATGTCTAGTAGTATAATTAGTTTATTTTGCAATATTAAGACCATTTTAAATCTCACTAACTATTAACTAAAGTATGGGTTACGCTTATTTGATCAAATATTTAATAAGTGTGACCGTAGCTTTAGTTCTATCTTGAAAAACAAATATGCTTAGTTTCTTAAATAGCGTTCAATTTTTGGCCTGGTTTAAAAGTTTTTTTTAGTAGTGGTAGCACTGTTGGAAATACACAGTCAAAATTGTTAATCGTGAATCTAGCTTTAGTTAAAAGGTTTCCTGAAAAAATATAAAACAAATTTTTTTTAATTTTTTCTTAGTACATACACATGTAAATTATTTTGATAATAAAATAAACCAAGCTTTAGAAAAATATTTTCCCTAGACCCCAAAGTTTTAATAATCTTATTATAAGTCATCAAAATAGTCTTCCGTTTAACTGTTATATTTGTATTTTTTACACACAAAATATAATTTTTTTTAAATTATCTGTTTATGACCAGTAATTTTTTTTTTTTTACAAATGAAAGAACTGTCGCATTCTTATGACAACATTATTCTGCCCCACTGTGCGCTTCGATAAATAAACATATCGCACTTCATCATGCAAAGGGGGTTAAAAGAAAGTTTAAGCCAACCGTTTTATTACCAAAAAGTAGACAGAACAGCACAATATATTTACAGCGGTAGATTTGAATAAACATTTTGAGTTAATACCCATAAAGAGGTGATATGTACGTTTTTTTTGTGCATATGTATTCATGTATGTGTTAGTGATGTAACGAATATTCGAAATACAAAAAATGAAACAAAAAAAATACTTTTGTCTTTAACGCAAAAGAATAATCTGCTTTCAGTAAAGTATAAAAATACAAACATATGCTGGTTCGATTAAAATTAATTATATCTGGTTTAAAAGACTGTTAAGTTAAGCGTCGAAAAGTTGCTGATGATCGGATAAAAAAATCAAGTTAAGCCTAGTACTCTGTTCAAATTTATGAAAAATGATTAGCAACATTTATTATTTCACACGAAAATTTTGACATGTATCAATGTTACCTATCTTGCGAGTTCGTACAATTTGACGTTTCAATTCCTGTAAAGTATGCGACATTGTTTTGCGTATGTAAATAAATCCCACATGTATTTTACTAAAATTTATTTTTTTTAATAAAAAAGAAAGTCAATATGGATAAAAAACTGTTACCGGTTGTGTTATATTAATTTTTTATTTCTTATTAAATAATCAGTTCATATTTTTTTTTGCTTTTGCTTAAAATTCCACGTGAAATAAGTGCAGCTTACATTATTTCGCAGTTGTAAAAAAATGTTGCCAGAAACATTTCGGAACTTTTTCACAAAAAGAACAGAGTACAACTCTATCCATGGTGAAATAAACAGGTGGCAGCACTACGCCAGATGACGATTTTTTGCTCTTGCATTGTTTGTCTAGGTTTATGTCAAAGTTTTGTTTATGTTTACAAAAAGTCCACGTTTTGTGCTGTAATTTTTGTTTCTTATTAAAGTTTTTGATAATTTTGATAAGATATTGACCATAATTAATAAAAATTGGCTAAAAATTTATTTATTTCATCACGTTCAGCGGCACGCTTTGATTTTTGCTTAATGTATTTTTGACGTAAACGGTTATGTAATTTCCAATTTTGTTGTAATGTTGTATTTGTTGCCGTAACGATGCCACCTGCTTATTCCACCATGACTCTATCAACATTATTTCATAGATATTCCGCACAAGTTTTTTTCATATGCGTTTTGACAGCATTTCACGTGAAATGTTGAACAGAGTACCAGGCTTTAAAGAGGAACAATTCTAAGATTTATAGAAAATTTAACGTTTTTCATAAATTCTGGCATTTTGGAAGTGGTTAATTACCATAATAAATAAAAGTCCAGTTTATTGTATAGTCCATTTGTTTAAATGGATCGAAATTGGATAGAAACTTAAATTTTATTATAAAAAAAAGTTAGAATTAACTTAAAGTATGTTTTAGGGAGATCGATTACACTGGTTTACAGCCAAAAAATACCAAGAACTCCACATGCCTAGATAAGTTAATTGGGACCTCCTGAACACGAACCACGTTTTTTTTTTTTTTTTTTCTAAGTACCGTTTTTTAGATAACGGTACTTTTGTGTTTTTCGGTGAAAGGTCCCAGTTAAACCCTTGTGGAGCCCAACCGAAGAATTTTGAAAAAACCGTTTATTACCAAAAAGTAGAAGTGAAAAAATAAAAATTTTGGGTTAATGCCCTCTTTGCAAAGTTTAGGAATTAAAAAAATTTTTTATTTGAGATTTTCTCTTATTTTTATTTTAAAAGGTTTGGATTTCTTGGTTGTTTACCCTCTGCAATACGTTTGCCTTTTCCTATACGGTATAGGTATAGGCTATACCTAATGGTAACCATTATATCGTCGGCTTAATGTGCAAACCTGCTAAATCCACTTAAGTAAATTGAGATTTTGAGTCAATCTGGTGGAAAAAGGTACGCCTCGTCGACCAGCATGTAGTTTTTCTTCAATTTGAGAATTGAAGTGTTTTTAATCAACTATATTTTTGGTTTTTCTCTTAAGCTCCACATATGGAATATAAAAACTTTTTGTCTCTCCTGTAAAATTTACTGAAAGGGAGTTAGCAGGTTTGCATATTAAGCAATTTCCAAGATAATGCCCGCCTTTCAGGACCGCCAATATTTTTTCATCCAAGTGCGTTATGCATTTTTCATAAAAAAAAACTGTATAATTAGTTCAGTAATTGGAATATCATAATAATGTAAAATACATACATTTAGTGGTGTGACAGTTTTTTTTACAATTTATTGTTATCAACGCATACGCGAGATTTTTTTCATTCAATTTAAAATATCGAGTGGCGCTACAGTTCAGTTTGGGTAATCGTATTCGGTGAATATTGGCGCAGATATTCGTATTCGCGAGTATTAAAATTTAATACTCGTAACATCACTTACACATTGATATATATATTTTTTTATACAACTACTATTTATATATTTATAAATTTGTGTATTGATTGTTGTGAATTTTATTTTTATAGTTTTGTTTATAGTGTTATGCAATACAACAATTTTTTTTTATTTTATTTTAGAAATTCGCTGGTCGATTATCTGTTAGACGGCACTGCTATCAAAGAGGCGTTAGAACATGGCAAACAAATTAATACAAAACCATGTGAGGAAGTGTATTCAAATTGCCCACTGGACAGCAAGAAAGTAACAAGCATGTTAATAAAATTGTTGCCAAAAAAGTCAAAAACAACATCATCAACTACATCCATAAATAATTAATAATACATTCATAATTAATTAATAATTGTTATTATTTTAAATACATGCACATTTTCCAACATACATAAATTAAATTATCAATTGTTAGCAGTTAGGCATGCCAGAGTTTCTTGATTAACAGGAACTTTCAGTGCACGTCAAGAATCAAGCAAAAATATGCTCCGTCAAAGCCCAACCAATAAACATGTTACAATTTCTTTAACTTGTTTACAGTTTTCCAAAAACAAAGCTGTGTAAAAAGCAAATAAATAGTTCATCTTTTTGTATTGGTGTATTTGTTTAAAAATATTCAAACTACGTTTCCTTTAACCCTGCAGATAATATTTTACTACGTGATCCATTGTGATGAAATGGACTACTCCCTGGACTGGTCCAATGTTATGCAAGCATGGACCATGTCATTGTTAAAAAGAGTTTTTAGTAAAACTACATGTCTTCGTTGTTAAACGAAAAGTTTTCGCTTTTAAACGAAGTTGAAACTAATCCTCTGGAGTATACCATGAGTAGTTTCAAAACTAGTCCACTAGAGTATGTATGAACATGGAGTAGTTTTAAGACTACTACGTTGTAATGCAAAACTGGGTTATATGGTAAACTCCTAGGACATCGTAATGTTAAATCGACCACCTTTTAACCATATATTTGGAGTAGTTTTCGACTACTCTTTACATGGATGTATGGACTAGTCCCGTTATCTGCACGGAATCAACAATAATAATCTTACAACACTGGGATGCTGATTTTAAACACACACCCGTATCAATGCTCATATGTTTTTTTCTCTATACTCAACACTAAAGCAGCCCATACACGATTCAATTTAATTGTCAACTGAGTCGGTTGTTGTCCAGATCAAAGCGTGTATGGCTTTGTCAATTGATTAGTTTGTCGGTGGTCGAGTTGGTTGAAGAAAAATCAAAAGATTTTGATTTTTTCAAGTTGACTACTAAGTCTTTCAATTCGATTGTACTGTGTGTGCTCGAGTCTCTTGATCAGCTGTCAAAATTAATGTTTGTAGTTTTCTTTTGCAAAAAAAAAGTTAAGTATTTTAAAAATTGTGTTTTATTTAATTAAATTTTAAAATTAATTTAAAATCTTTTAATTCAGTTTATGAAGTGTGTGGCCAAGCAGCATTTCAGTTGAAAGATCCAGTTGACAATTGAATTGAAACGTGTATGGGGCGCACATTAACACAGGTCTGCAATTAAAAAAAAAACAAGTCGGGAGCAAGACCTTTGTGCTGAGTAAAATAAACATTTGTCTACCGAGTTAAATGATTAATGGCTTATTTTATTCGTAGTGTACCTGGATTTTCATTTGGCTTTTAAAAATCTACGGCCACTAATTTCTGAATATCTCCGAAATTGTGCAAAATATAAAAAATATGGTTTAGATGACTTAATTTTATCCCACATCATTTGCTGGTAATTTTATCCAAATCGGACAAATAATTCTCAATAATAATAAAGTCTATTATTTCGGGCGAAATATTATTCATGCCCATAATATTGAATATCAAATAAAATTAACTTTTGCCCACCGATTTTAATGGTATATATCTTATTTTATTCGTTATGTAGATTTCTGATAAATGATAAAAATGTTCAATTTATGTCCTTATCATTTTGAAAGAATTTTTGAAAACAAAAAATAGCATTAATTTAGCATGAAAAGAATTTGTAAGTGTTTTGATCAAAATCGGTCAAAACCAAAAAAATACTAAAAGGGAATAGAAAGAAATTGAATTTGAATTTTAGCGCTTTGTATCCCATATATTGATATTTAAAACCATTTTGCTGCAGACTAGTGTAATTCAAAACGTTAAACAGCTGACTCAAAACAAAATCATACAGAAATTTTCGGTGAAAATAGTTAGTTCATTGCTGGTATTTTATGCTTTCAACTGGTTTTAACAATTGAGTTATTTATATACAAGATTAATTTACAAAGTTTTTAATTGTCAAGAATTATTTTCAAAACCAAGATTTGTTTAAGTGAATGTCAAGAGTTTCGCAAATTTGAATCTGGCAAGCCTATTGGCAGTACATATTTAATTTAAATGTACCATCATACATATGTATGTATGTATATCAGTTTTAAGACCCAAAAAGACAAATGAATAAAAATAATGTATTAAATTTACATATCGTGCGTTTATAGTCAAATAGTGCTATTTTTCGCAATGTTTCGAAATTGTGATTTTATAGATACGAGCCCTCTGACTGGAGGGTCATCTGTCATTTAAATTTGAAAAAAAAATTCCCAAAACGTTTTTTCATATATATTGTATTGTGCTATCCAACACACACGTTTTTTTTTTTGTAAAAAAGTGCTATATACATAAAAAATATTACTGTATATAATTAAATGATTAAACATGTTACAGTAGTTCCCGCTTAAGTGCACATCGAAAAATGTTCAGATTTCTAAGCATTTAAACGGGGAATCATTTAACCGATAACCCGGATAAATGCGCAATCAACGCATTTATAAAAACCTCGCTTAAAAAACTCAATAATCATTTAACTTTTTTAGTTATAAGGAAAATAAAATTTACTATACCTAGTTCTCATACGAAATTAAATATAATATTAAAACCATATTGTAATAAGAACCAGTTAGGTGCATAAGGGAGAGTTGTCACTATTTACCCATGCAATGTCAAATTAATTTATTTGAATTTGAAGCTTGTTTTAATTTTTTTCCTTATTTTCTTTTGTTTGACGTTGTATGGGTTTTAAAATTGAGAACAAAATTTCTAATGACTATACCTTGTACTAATTCTATCATTATTAAAACTAAAACTAATTCAATAAACATTTTTACATATGCACATTAGAGCGACTCACCAAAAAAAGTGATTGATGTACCCTCCTAAAAATGAACCTTGGACTTTTTAAGATGACATTTTAAATATTTCGGCTCCAGCTTTGACCTCTCGTGAGCTGGACCATTTTGAAAAAGGGTCTATTTTTCCATGTTTTGCTAATTTGAGAATCTGTTTCCTTACCAACATATACAAATTGGGTCTCGTAAGAAAGGTTTTATTAAACGCATCCAACTGTATATACAATTTGTCCTTTTTTAAGGATTTTCTGTAAAAAAAAACGGGTTTTGAATTTTTTGTTCGGGATTGTTTGTAATAAAAATGCCAAATTAACATATTTTAATCTTTATTCGATTTAACTAAATACGTGTCTCAGCTTTTTTGAAATTCGAGCTAGTTCGCGTTTTGACAAAAATGCAATGGGGTGGTAACTCTTCGTTTTAAATAGGACAATATGGGTATCAAATTTTTTCTTTTGCCAAGTACATCATCTTTGTATGTAAATAATTTAGATTTTTGCAATTTAGATGCATTTTACACGGTGCTCTGGAATATATATATAAATGCAATTTTGTAGTAACTCTAATATGATAGCAAATTTAGTTTCTAGATCATGTATAGATGAAAATAGGATTAAAGAAAGAAAAAAAAGAAATGATCCACGACTTAAATTTTTTTTAATTTGCGAAAAAACATATGCCGCCAAAAAGTCGTGGATCATTTTTTTTTTTTCTTTCTTTAGTCCTATTTTCATCCAGACGCGCCTTAAAAAAACCTTTCTTACGAGACCCGATTTGTATATGTTGGTAAGAAAACATATTCTCAAATTAACAAAACATGCAAAAGTAGACTCTTTTTCAAAATGGTCCAGCTCACGAGAGGTCAAAGCTGGAGCCGAAATATTTAAAATGTCATCTTTAAAAAGTACAATGTTCATTTTTAGGAGGGTACATCGAGCACGAATTTTGCTTTCATACAACTTGAGTCGCACTAATGCACATACATATTTATTAAAAATATACATTTGTTTTGTATATAATATGTATTTTATTCGACCTTTATTATTTTCAAGTATTAATAAATTGTCGAGCTTTAGGTCTTAGGGTTTTTTGCGTGATGTACGAACGTTGTACCCAGCACTTTTGATTAATCTGTGTACTGTGTCCGCGGAAACACTTTTGTCCATGGACTCTTTCAACTCGGCAGCAATCTTTGGTGCACTTTTAAAGGGGTCATTCCTAGTTAAAGACACTATTTTTCTTTCTTCTCTGATACTACGCTTGCGAGGACGCTCAGACCTTACCTTTTGTATTGCGATTTATTACCTTTTGTATTGTTGACTTACTTCTATTAGTTGTTTAAGCAATTTTAGAATAAAAACATTTAAAATAATTGAGATGCCAATACTTAAACATAGATTACTTTAGAGGGTACCAAGACTTTTGCTGTGCAAAAATATGGAGTTGCCAGGAACTTAAGCATATTTTATGGCTGTTTCTTAGAATAAGAGCGCATAATTTAGCGGGACTGTAGTACATGAATAATTTTACAAAATAGGAATAAATAACACAAACTCGTTTACTTGTTTTTAAAAAAATTTTAAACATTGTTTTATTTCAAAAAAGGTACCTTGATTTAAGCTTCACACTGTATGTGATATTCGAAGGTGGAACAATATATTGGCAACAATCAAAATAATTTTGATTTTAATTGCACAACGAAAAGAAAGTGAAATGTGTTGGCAAAATTGTACAATGTTGTTTATGTTATTCCTATAGTTTACGTTCACCTTTTTATTGAATGAATGAAACCATTGTGCGACTTATTGCATAATATAGGACAAAATGGAAATAATATGGCGAATATCTAGACTAAGAAATATATGGGGAGCACCACAACTCACGAGAACAACAAAGATACGTATTTTCAACGCATGGGTCAAGTCGATCCTCTTATACGGAAGTGAAACATGGCTGGCCAGTGAATCGATCAGGCAGTGGTTACAAGTTTTTATAAATAAAACCTTAAGTTGGAAATTTCTTGTTGAAGCCCTATGTATGGTTTCACCACCCTTTAATATATATTTATCAATAATTAAGAACAATTTTGATTTTTAGTTGAACTGTTAATTTTCAATTTTTTTTGATATTCTTTAATTAGGCTCGAGTTCATCAAATTTAATTTTCATTAAATTATTTTCACTGAGGGAAGGAATTTTACAACTTGGAATTTTTATTAAAATTTTATTGATAATTTTTTTTTTAAATTTGATGAACTCGAGCCTAATTAAAGAATATCAAAAAAAAATTATCAATAAATATTTGTGGTTATTTTGTTGAACTATTTATGGTTTTTAATCCAAAATTTTAATATTTTTCATTAGGCTTAAGTTCATTAAATTTAATTTCCATTAAATTATTTTTATGAAGAAAGGAATTTTACAACATGAAAATTAATTAAATTTGTTATTGATAACACTATGCTAGTTGAAAAAACTGACAAGCCGGGCACATGGCGTTTTAACATAATTCGGGGACGCTGAATCCAGTGGTGCCCGCGGTTTTTTCAGATTGGCTCTGGTTTTCGAGATATACCGTTATTTCGAAAATGGAGGAGGTTGCACAACATATATTCGCGTAACTCAAAAACGGTTTAGTTTATTGAAATTACTAAAAAAACCGAAATTCCGCAATAAAATTTCATTTCAGGAAAGTAAAACTCTATGAGTAGTCGTTATTGAAACATAATTTTTTTTTGAAAAAAAAATTAATTTTTTTATCAAAATTTCGAAATTTTTGTTTTTTAAAAATTCATAAAAAATTAAAAAATGCAGCTAGGCTTCTAATTTTTTGCAGACTTATAAAAAACGAAGCTACAAACAAAATAAGCCATAAATGATTAAAATCTGTTTGCAACTTTTGATTTTATTCACAAAAGTCGACAAATTTTTCATTAATTTAAGAATTTCCCTTAGGGGGCTCCCATACAAATATTGCGTTTTATGAAATTCTTAAATTAATTAAAATTTGTCGACTTTTGTGAATAAAATCAAAAGTTGCAAACAGATTTTAATCATTTATGGCTGGTTTTGTTTGTAGCTTCGTTTTTTATAAGTCTGCAAAAAATTAGAAGCCTAGCTGCATTTTTTAATTTTTTATGAATTTTTAAAAAACAAAAATTTCGAAATTTTGATAAAAAAATTAATTTTTTTTTCAAAAAAAAATTATGTTTCAATAACGACTACTCATATTAGAAAAAGAGTTTTACTTTTGAAATTTTATTGCGGAATTTCGGTTTTTTTAGTAATTTCAATAAACTAAACCGTTTTTGAGTTACGCGAATATATGTTGAGCAACCTCCTCCTGTTTCGAAATAACGGTATATCTCGAAAACCAGAGCCAGTGCCCGGCTTGTCACGAAAAAAAAAGTGTCAATTTCATGCACAGTGTAATCTTTCATTCTTGACCGTGGCCGGGGCTCGAACCGCGGCCGGCAGGTTACCATGAGATGTTTCGATCGCAACCACTTGTTAAGCCAAAGGCTTATTTATATTTTATTTATATACATAAATATATCTCACAAACATACATGCTCTACTAACAGTATGTGTGTATTGTATTGATCACATGATTCCCGGAATGTACATACCAGTTCAAAAGTATGTATGTTTACAATAGAATTGTCATTTTATGGAATATGAGACGAATATCGTACCATCTCAAAAGTACTTATTCTGCATGTGCTTATAAATATATTCTGCTTACGTATCCATAAATCGTAAGTAACTAAAAGACTATAAAGGCAACTTATTCAATGAATAAGTTTTAGACCGTCTTTGTTTATAGTTAATATAAACAAAGAATTCTTTTAAGTAAAGAACCTTCCATCATCCCATACTTCGTTACTTGAGATAATGTGTAAACATCCGTTTAATTACTGCTAGTAATGACCATTTGTGTGCGTGTGTTAGTGCGTTGGCTTATGGTGGCTTCGCATAAAATGTCTTATCGTTTTAGAGATTGAATTAGATTATCATCAAACATCCAAAGGCGTAACACACTCGATCTCCTCAGATGGATTTGCCGTTTTACACTCGCAGCCATCGACGGCTGCTGACGTCAATAGTCAAACATCAATCCTTAAACCAAATTGTATTTTAACCTTTGGTAGATCGAAGTTTGCTTTTTTGCAAAATGAATTTTATTTATATTGTTTCTATACACAAAAAAAATCTTCCCATTGTCCTTTCGTTTTCATTTTCTTTATTTCCCAATTAGTTCAAAATCTCGATTGAAAATTTTCCATAGCAAAATAAATATGTGCATGATAAATACAAAACACATATTTCTTGACAGCTGACAACTTTTTGACATTAGCTGCGTTCGAGAACACAAAAGATTTTACTATTTTTTACTGAACTTTACTGCATTTTACGAAATTGCGTTTGAGTACACAAAATGCAGTAAATGAGAACACAAATTGAGAGCGAAAAGTGACAGTTCTTGTCTGAGTATTTACAAATTTTTACTGCAGAAATTTTTGCAGTAAAATTTAGTAAAACAAAAAAACATGTTTCAAAAGGTAAACAAACAAAATGTGAATAAATATTAAATTATTAAACTTGTTTGTGAATCATTTACTTATCTAAATACCAACATTTGAAACTTTTTTTGTTATGTTATTTTTTTAGAGTTGTAAAAGTGCTAAGTACTTGGGTACTAAGTAATCAATAGCAAAAAATTATTCATGTTCTTTTGAATAAATTAACCCGCCACAAATTAGTAACATCAAATAAAATAAAAAACAAACAAATATGAATGATTGCATAAAATAATTTGGTTGTACATATTTCCAAAAATGTTTGTGTTATAAAAAGTATTTAATCGAGTACCGATAAGAAAACGAGTTAAGTAGTCAAAAGTGTTAACATTTTTCAACACTTCAATTATTTGTCATCAGCTGTTGCCTTTATTTTACGAATTCTTACAAAATTTGCGTTCGCGTACTTTTTTGGACAACAGCTTTTTGTGAGAGCAAATTTTACAATTTTCTCATTTACTGCATTTTACTGTAAAAGTACTCAAACGCACCTATTTTTACCATTTGTATACACAAACAAAACGCGTTGTCAAAGTTTTTCCTGGGATTCAAAAATTTAATTAACAAGGTTTCGTTTAAATGTGCTACATTCCTCTTTCATACTATTGATAAACTGAAATTTATTGTTGAAGGGAATAGCTATTCCTATGCGCATTTCACTGGTTGCTTAGGCCAGATCGACAGGAAACTGCATCCAAAGATTTTAGAAAAACTAAAGATTATAAGCCACAGTTTTACTTGTAACAATATCAAAGCTTGAACAAAAACAACAACAATAAACAGTGAGTTTATCATTTCTTACTGTCCCGGCTACAATTGGTTGATTTTTTGTCAACTCTAAATGTAGTTATCAGTGGGAAAAGAAAAAACACAAATAAAAACAAATAACTTTATTTTATTTTGCCAGTTCACTTTTATTTACACTGCCACATGCATATTAGTTATCAAAGTTTTTCCTGGGATTCAAAAATTTATTTAACAAGGTTTCGTTTAAATGTGCTACATTCCCATTTCATACTATTGATAAACTGAAATTTATTGTTGAAGGGATGAGCTATTCCTATGCGCATTTCTGCGTAAAAAATGTGGCATCGTTAAAATTCAGAGTTGAGTTGTTAAAAGTTAGCAGATGGATAAAAGTTCGTTATGAATTAAATCTGTGCTAAACAACTGCTAAGCTAAATCGACATTCTAGTAAGCAGCTCATTGTACGAAGTGTACAAGCTGTGGCCAACTTTTGTAATGAATACGGCTGTATGTTCCTTATGCAAAATTAATTCTCCATTTTGGTGCGTATTGAAATTTCAAAGTTGACAACGCTGAATATATAGAAAACTCATTACAACCATATATTTAAACAAAAATTAGAAAAAAATTATATACAGTACGTGGTTTTAAGAAAATTTTATAAAAATAGTAAGTTTTTTATTTTCTATTTTTTTTTAAGGTTCTTAACAAAAAAAATTGGCAAAAAAAAATATATATTTTTCATTATTATTATTACCACAACAAAATTTTTCCCATCATTTCTTCTTAATGTTAACAATTTTATTTCATTCCACGTTGTATGCGCCTTCCCCAAGTTCATCTTAAACTTGTTTCCATTTTTCCTTCAGGCTTCCCCAATGTATGACCTATCCAACGCCACTTTCTGCTTTTAATTACATTAAACATTGGCTTTTGATTGCACCCTTCGTATAGATGTTGGTTCGATATTATGTTTGGCCAATGGATTCGCAAGATTCTCCTAAGACACCTGTTTACGAATGCCTGGAATCTGCTAATTACTCTTGCAGATGTATTCCATATTTCGCACTCATAGAGCAATATAGATTTTATATTGGAGTTGAATATACGTATTTTGGTGCTGATTATCTCAAAAACATAATTGAATCAGTCCAAAAACAATTCCTTCTTTTTTGTTTGGGTAATTCAACATGGAATCCTAAGGTTATTATTTCTCCTTATGCTACAAGGCTTGCATTAATAAAATTACCCACGTTGGAGAGCAGAAGAATTATGCCTAGCGTTTAATTTTTATTCAACCTAATAAATGGTGCAGTCTGTTCTGACTTCCTACTGAGCAACATAAATTTTAATGCACCTCATCGATCAACTCGTTTCTACATTCCAATCTATTTACAAGTTTTCCAAACTAATTATGCTAATTCTGATCCTCTAAGAAAATTGTGTAAACATTATAATGATTTTTATTTTCTTATTGATTTTACTGTTAATGTTAATGTCATTAAACGTAATATTATGTTGCATCTTAATCAGTGTAAATAAATTGATGTCAAAATCTTTTTTTATTTTGTATATTATGTAAATTTTTTATAATTGGTCTGTAAGGATTTATTCCGTAGAACTTAAATAAATAAATAAAAAAAAAAAACGTTTAATGTGATGATTTCCAGACATAATTCAAGGCTCCAAATGCTTGCCTTGCTTTTTTCATACGATTATTATGTCCATTTCGGAGCCCCCGGTGGATGTTAATATGCTATGCTACCAAGATATGTAATTAAATACCGCCACTTCCAGTGGTGTATTGTCCAAGATTAGTGGTGTTGTATTTTCGGCGTTTATGCGCAAGGATTTGGTTTTAGAGCTATTGACTACTAAAAGACCGGCTCTACCGGCGTACTCTTGTACTTGGTTTAGTTTGAGCTGCATGCTGGACTGCTGATGCGTTAAAAGACATATGTCATCAGCGTTGTACAGATCCTTTCACCGGCTGTTGAAGCCACAAGTAATACAGTTAGCTTCCTGAGTCGCAAATATCATAATTGCGTCCAATACAATATTGAAAAGAATAGGTGACACACCACACCCTTGTTTTACCCCCGTATGAATTTAAATTTTCTGGCCGACCCGTCGTGTAAGATGCGACAGTAAGAATCGTCTTACATGGCTTGAATTATATTCATCATTGCGGTTCGAATTTTTCCTTAAATACAATTTTATTTCAAGTAATTAAGCCACTCCTAAAGCTACGGTCACACTTATTAAATATTTGATCAAATAAGCGTAACCCCTACTTTTGTTAATAGTTAGTGAGATTTAAAATGGTCTTAATATTACAAAATCAACTAATTATACTACTAGACGTAGCAATAAACAGTTTTTTGTAAGATGTGGTATTTTAATCAAAATAAATATTGATATTAAGCGAAATGATTTTTTAGTTTGGTTGTTGGTCCCGTTTTTTTCGTCAAATATTTGATATTAGGTTAAAACCTTTTAATTTTTCTTGTTGCACAGTGTTATTGGCCGATTAGCAATTTCCGATCCGAAGCTGATGAATCGGAATAATCATAACTTTGCCAGTTTTTGTTGGTAAAAGTGACATTTGCTTTTTTTAGTAATTGAGAGAAATATTTTTTAAATTTACTCTCTTCTTGCAAGTTTCTGCAAGTAAAGTAAATGAACACAAATAATGCGTGATTTTTTAAGCGTAGTTTTTTTCAAAATCTAATAAAACACACAAATTTGCTTCATATGTTCAAAATTTTTATTGGAATCGATAAATTGGTATTTGCCATTTACTTTTCAAAAATAACTTCATGTGAATGTTGCCCGCGGCTCCGGTTCAAATGATCCATTAGTAGGGTCCAATTTTACACCACTTTTTCGAGCATTTCGGCCTGTATTCCATGAATAACACGTGTTTTGTTATACTCTAAGGCTTCAATCTGGTTTGTCTTGTCCACATAGACCAACGACTTCTCATAACCCCACAAGAAATAGTCAAGAGGCGTCAAATCACATGATCCTGGCGGCCAACTCACAGGGCCATTTCGAGAGATCAACTGCTCACCAAATTCATCCTTCAATGTGTCCATTGTTTCACGAGCTGTGTGGCATGGGGCACCGTCTTGTTGAAACCACATATCAACAAAGTCCAACTCAGCCAATTGGGGCAAAAAAAAAGTCGCGTATCATGGCACGTGGTTGAATAACACATGCCCAATACCTGAGAACGGCGACGAACTGACATTTCACTATCCTCATTAACACTGGTCGCTACGGCTGCAATATTCTCTTCGGTACGCACTCTACGAACGCGAGTCGGTGGTTTAATGTGTACCAAGTAAATTTGGTGATAAAAGCACGAATTGTTAATTCACTAGGTCGATTATGACGACCATAAAAAGCTCGTAACAAACGATGGGCATTTCTCACAGAGCACGAATTTTGATAATAAATTTCAACGATTTGCAGTCGTTGCTCGCTTGTGAGATTCTCCATGATGAAATGGCAGAGTATACTGAACACTTTTCACTTTCACAGATGTAGTTTGGACACAATTACCAACCAGTGCTGCCAGCCCGAAAAACTTATTTCATAAGAAATCACCCTTTATTATTATCTTTATTCGGCCTTTAAATTTACAGGGGTGTGCTGGAAATCGCAACCGCAGAACGCAAGAATTTTAAAAGTCGTTTTTTAGTAAGATTTCTTTAATAAAAAAATTTAATGACAAATATTATACAAACATTTCTCTATTAAACAGAATTTTATAACAAAAATTATAGAAATTTAGATTAAAAGTGTATTAAAAACAGCCTGCAAATTCTTGCGTTTTGCGTTTGCGATTTCCAGCACACCCCCCTTAATATGTGGCCACGAGTTTGTTTATTAACATAGGATTGTAAATGAACACATCTGTATATTATTCAAATATTAAAAGACGTTATAATACATGCATAAAAAAATATAAATTTATTGGTAAGTTTTAAAATAAACATTGAACAAGGGTTTATTATTATTAACCTTTTATATAACTAAGAGGATTTGGTAGAAATTCTTCTAAAAATTGTAAACCCGTTGGCAGTAAATGGATTTCTTCACGAAAATTGTAAAGTCGGGGTGAAACGATATCTCTAAAGCTCAACTTCTCAAGATTTAACAATTCAACTTTTATTTCCGTTTTATCCACATATTTAAAACCACTGACTGTACTGGTATTAATTTGGCGAATATTTTTACGTACGTATGTCCTGCATTCATCTCTGAAAATATAAAACAATAAGCAATATTTTTAAACTTTATACAATAAATTAGAGTTTTTAAAACAACGATTTTTATTAAAATATCTTTAAAAAATACACTGGGAGGTAAAGTTTAGTTTTCATTTATTTTATTTTATAATTTAGGTTATTACAGAAGTGTGATTTGATAGAAGAAAGAATAAAAAGTAATGTGAGTTCATGAATATTTCAACACCTCCTCTCATTCCAAATTGTTTATAATTTAAAGTGCTGATCTCAAGTCGTTAAACCTTTGGGGCAGAAGCAGCCCTGTTTACAAGTCTGCTTGCATCTTATTTGGTGGGCAGTATTGTCTCTTGATGACATTCTTTAAAACGTAATCCTTAGCAAAATGGTGCTTAATGGCGATGTGTTTTGTGCTGCTATTGAACCTAAAACTTTCCTTGATTTTGTTCAACTTTGATTATATTTATTTATGATAAGGGGTTTGTTGATTTGCTCTGCAAAGTATATTAATAGCTCATTTCGCCAAAGTGCCTCCTTTGATACTTTGGCAAAGCGCAATGAACTCAGCTTCAGTAGAAAAAAGTGTCACACAGGTCTGTTAACGACAAGCCCTTTAAACGAAAGCTCCTTAAATCTTAAATAAATAGCCGCTATTTGATTTTCTACTGATTCTGTCTTTAGCCAAGCAGAATTTGGTCACTGTCGGGTGAAACCTCAAATCAATTGATTCTTCTCAATACCTCACAACTCTTTTAAGCTCCGCTCAGTCTTCTTCGTTAGGAATG
The DNA here is from genome assembly GCA_963931875.1 of Pollenia griseotomentosa. Lineage (NCBI taxonomy): Eukaryota > Metazoa > Arthropoda > Insecta > Diptera > Polleniidae > Pollenia > Pollenia griseotomentosa. The sequence goes on along the minus strand of OZ007560.1, from coordinate 149,565,565 downwards.
CCCGTTTCTCGGCTTAACATTTTAACTGTTGCCGTCACATCTGGGCCCTGTTTCTCAAAACTACAAGTAAAATACATTTAAAAAGCAACAATTTTTGTTTCAAATATAATTTACTTGTAGTTTTGAGAAACAGAGCCCTGGTCTTGAATTTAAAGTTATATAAAATAAGCTTCCTATGAGCTTTAATGTTTTTATAATCAACATTAATTAAAGCATTTCTGAGTTAAAAAAATTTCAATTCATTAATAAAACTATTCCTCCAAACGTAAAATAAAGCTAAAAAGAAAGCTTAAAACATTTTATAAAAATCCGAAATAAAATGCCGAAATGCTAAAAGAAAGTTTTGCAGCTAAATCAATATTTTGAATGCTAGATTTAACTTCAAAAATGGTCACACTAATACTTTAACTTGAATAATTTTAGATTTCATTTTTCTCACTCTTCTTGCGCTTTAAATTAGTAATTCACCAACCTATTTCGTTGGTTTTTGACATATTTATTATTATTATTATTCATAATCTACAGAATTAATTCTAAGACTAAATTTATATTTTTAGAGGTTACAGTATCATGCTTCTATGTACATGCAAATTTAATGCAGTGTTCTACATACAGTGATGGATTTAAGTATAGGCACAACAGCCATGTAGCATTAAAAGATTGTATTTAAAGCAGAATGAATATTTTTTATATTAAAAATACTATTAATCTATTACCGGCTGCTGTATATTTTAAGACTATAGCAGTTACATTCATGTAAAAAGATGAGTTAGTCCGTTGGCAGATAAAAAGTACAAAAAGTTCTAAAATACAATGGACAAAAGTATAGGCACACTTTTTTAGGCTTCTACACCTTTATTTAAATTTTAATAATTTGGCATTAATTTTACATTTGACACACGCTATTATATTCCGTTATTAACCTTTAATTGGATAAAGTAACAGAAAAATTGCAAAAAGTTTAGAAAAAACAAATTTAGTTTGTTATCTTTTTAAAATGCGTCCTAAACCATGTGAACCGACTGAATCTGAGCGGTAAATATTTTTACATTTGCATAACCAAGGCAAATCGTTTGATGAGATCGGAGAATTAATGGATCGTAGGTAGTCATTTTACCATACGGCCCATTGTAAATCGGTTCTAAGGCGAAACAAACTTTGAATATGTACACCCAAAAACTGTTCGGAGAACGTTACATGAAGCTAGGTATAAATTACGTGTGGCTAGACACAAACCATGTATATCTACTATTCATCAAAAGAAGAGAGTGGACTATACCAAACAGTTTGAAAATAGGCAATGCGATTTCTGAGATCAGGTACTGTTCACAGACGATAGTAAATTTAATATTTTTAAACTGTTTGGCATAGTCCACTCTCTTCTTTTGATTAATAGTAGATATCCATGGTTTGTGTCTAGCCACCCAGCTTCATGTAACGTTCTGCGAACAGTTTTTGGGTGTACATCTTTGCCAAGATCTTCTTTTATCTCTGCGGCAACCTGAGAAGATGTTATTTTTGGATCACCTCTTACTTTTCGTACGATTTGAGCACGTTCTTTCTTAGTTAATTTGCGATGACAACCACAGCGACTTGCATTTTCAAAGTTTGTTTCGCCTTTGAACCGATTTACAATGGGCCGTATGGTAAAATGACTACGATCCATTAATTCTCCGATCTCAGCAAACGATTTGCCTTGGTTATGCAAATGTAAAAATATTTACCGCTCAGATTTTTTTTCTTATTTATTTATTTAATCAATACAAAGAAAGCCTATAAGGCCAATTATACATGTATTGTAAGATTAATATCCATGTTTAATTAAGACATCAATAATCATACTAATAATAAAGAAATTTTCTTATTTAAGTTCTTATACATTAAGTTTTGATATACATAAGTAGTATTTAAATACTAAACATAAGTGGCTCCCAACCACACAAATATTACAAAATTTTAAAAGAAAAACAATGACTAATTCCAAAATTAATCTAAAATGACCAGAGATTAACAACAAGCTATTTATCCAAAAAAATTCAAAAGCTTTTTCTTATATGTAAAATAAGAATATGAGAATAACCTTAATGAAGGTGGCAAATTGTTCCACATACGACATATTCTAATTCTAAATGAACGTTCTAATATTGAAAGACTTATTCGAGGTACCTCAATCTGTACATTTCGAGTAGAGTGATTAAATGTGAATTCTTCCACTATAGATTTAGGTTTATTGGATTTGAAAACTTTATAAAAATGAAGTAAAAGACGCAAATGTAAATATTTATTGAAATCGCAGCCTAAAAATACAATAAAGAGTTCAGATACCTTATCATGTTCACGTATGCTAATATTAAAAATATAGCGAATAATTCTCCTAAAGATTTTATTAAGATTAGTTAAAATAGTAGATGATGTTCCAGAATAAACCTCCAAACAGTAGTAAACCTTCGACATAAGTAAAGCATGAGCCAGACGAAATCTTACACACCTAGGAGTATATGGTCTCAAAGCATATACAGGGGTGTGCTGGAAATCGCAAACGCAAAACGCAAGAATTTTAAAAGTCGTTTTTTAGTAAGATTTTTGTAATAAAAGAATTTTATGACAAATATTATACAAACATTTCTCTATTAAACAGAATTTTATAACAAAAATTATAAAAATTAGATTAAAAGTTTATTAAAAACAGCCTCTAAATTCTTGCGTTTTGCGTTTGCGATTTCCAGCACACCCCCCATAGCCTTCTCAGAATGAATGAAACTTGATTGGATAAAGAATTTATATGTCTTTCAAAGTTTAAATTCGAATCAATAACAACGCCCAGACAATTGTGCGAGTCTACATACTCTATCAATTGATTCCGCATCCATATTCTAGGATAAGTAGTAGTATAACTAGCTAAACGAAAATATATAGCCTTAGTTTTGGCCAAGTTAAGTTTAAAATCATTTTGATGCATCCAACTCAATACAGAACTAAGATGATTATTCACACGAATTTTAAAATTTGTATCCAATATAGAGTTATGTAGGTAAATAAGAAAAATATCATCTGCATAAATAAAAGGCTTACAAAAATTGTTACTCATAATAGGAATGCAATCATTTAAATAAGCAAGAAATAGTATAGGACCCAAAACAGTTCCTTGAGGCACTCCTGAAACGACACGACCAATACTAGAACTTAATCCATGAAAGGAAACATATTGTGATCTTTCATTCAAATAAGAATAAATGAGTTTGCATGCAGACCCTGAAAACATATATTTAGTTTTAAGTTTATCAATAAGAACATTATGGTTAACACGATAAAAAGCTTTAGTAAGATCAAGCGAAACTAATATACTATTTTCATGCTTGTTTAAATGTTTTCTCACAAAGTCCGTCAAGGAGATAAGCATAGACGGTGTGCTATGATAACGTCTAAATGCATACTGATAAGAGTGAAGCAGTGAATACCTTTCAAAATGCGCCATGATCTGTGCTTTCATTAAATTTTCCACAATTTTAGACATAGCAGGCAAGATGCTTATTGGTCTTAAATTATCAACATCGTACACACCTTTTTTAGCAATCGGTACAATGCGACCTAGTTTCCAAGCATCAGGAAAATTGAAAACCATAAATATATTATTTATAAGATGTAGTAATATCAATGAAATCAAGGGAAAAATTGTTTTCAAAAACTTTATAGGAATCCCATCATAACCTATAGCATTAGACTTAACGGAATTTATTGCCAAAAAAATATCGTATTCCGAAACAGCATTAAAATGAAATAAATTAGGGTCATCTGCGAAGTTTTGAAAATTATAATTGCCAAGATCATTAGGACAAAGGTTATTTAAAAAGCCAGTAGCAATATCTTCTAAGTCACTCTTATGCAGTTCAGGGGTTTCACGCCCAATACAACCCAACCTACGTACATTCTTCCATATTTGACTATTATCAACATCACTAAATAACGTCTTACCATAATTCCTTCGAATTCTCCTAATAACAGATTTTGTTCTATTGCGAAATCTACAATAAATTTTGCAATTATCTTCGCTAGAGTGTCTTAGATAAGTTTTATATGCTGCATCACGCAGCCTAATACTGTTCACAACTTCACTAGATTTCATCAAACCATTCCCACCCGAGTTAGATTTAACTCTGTATGTAGGAATTAAACTGTGCAAATCATTAACTAAATCATTTAACGTAGACAGCTGTAAATTTACATCATTAGTATAAAAGATGGGAGAAGTGTCAAATTGTACAACATATTGAGTAAGAATTTCATAGTTTATACGATTATAGTCCCTTAGTTCAATTATATGTCTTTGCACCCTAAAATTAAATTTTAAGGATATATAAATTAGACTATGGTGTGATGATACGAAGGGAAATAGCATTTGACCTCTATGCGCCAATAAATGTGGTTGACTTAGCAAAAAATAGTCTATTAACGAAGTACTGTTATAACGTACACAGAAGTGAGTGGGTAAACAATTATGACAACAAGTAAGGCCGCACCTTGCCCTCATCGAATGAACTCTATTAGAAACAGAAGGATCAAAAAGGTTACAATTAAATCACCCATGGCTGCTATATTGGAGTATCGGTCAAATAAATCACTATGGAGTTCTTCAAATACATCCAAATTTCCATTTGGAAGATAGACAACTCCTACTACAACTGAGCCACCATTTCCAAATATTTCAATAAATAGCGATTCACAAACACCGAAGCTTTCTCCACGAAATAAGGTTTTAAAACCTATTTTTTTAGAAATGTACAAACACACTCCTCCACCACGATGTTCATTAGGTCGATCATTCCGAACAAGATTATACCCTGGAAGATCAAGTGATGTGGAATAAATATTAGATTTAAACCAGGACTCCGATATTCCTAATATATCTACACATGAGTACATGAAAATACTTTTAAATTCCTCAATTTAAAAGATGGAGGGACTAAGACTTTGAGCATTAAGGTGAACAATATTTAAATTTCTAGAATGTGCATCAAGATTCGATTTTAAAATACATAGATATATATCTGGCGATAGGGCCAAGATTATTATGGAACATAAAAACTGTAATACGTATGTTTAAAGGGGAGACAACTCTGCAAAGAGTTATAAAACATTAAAAGAAAATCTACTTACGTATGTATATGTATGTATATAAAATCAAAAAAATATAATGTTCAAAAATTCTATACCAAGACAAAAAACAAAATTTCAATTATAGTAATTCAAGTTGATTAAAAATTAGAGAAAAAAAAAATTTAATATGTATGGTGAGAATTAGAGGCAAATAAAATTAAATTGACACTCATATGTATAATGTGTGGTTTATAGAGCACGAGCATAAAAACCAGAGTTCAGAGAAATTCATATGTGATCGCTCATATTCAACCATTCTTGAATTTTTTTCATAAATGAAAAATGTAAAATATGTAACTTTTTTCACAGTCATAACTGAATTGTTAATATTTCGCCAAATTCATTTATGTTTTTGAAGAAAAATACATTTTTGCCTTTCTTCAGTCATGAGGAATGAGGAAAAAAATATTTTTAGAAACGATTCCCACTAGTAATGTTGTTGTTGCTCGACAGTTTGCATGACCACAGCTCGAAATGCCTGTGTGTGTATTTGTTTGTGTAAAATATTTTTGGTAAAGGCAACCAGCCAAAGTGTTTGTTGGATTTTTTGTAGGAAACAATTATTGAAAAAAAATTAAAAGAACTGCACATATCGTCATCTTAAATGCAGAATAATGTAACATCACATTAATAAGTTTACATGCAAGGCATAAAACTTTGTAATATGTTAATTATTTGAAATTTAAAAGAATTTAAATATTTCAGCTCAAAATGCGATAACCGATATATTTTTGAGGAAAAAATATTATATTTATGGTTATTTTTGAAGTTGTGTGTGTTACGTTAAATTAATTTGTAATTTTCAGAAATAAAAAGACGTATCATCAAAAAATGTATATAAGTATTAAGTGAAACAAACATTTAAAATAATTAAATATTTTTTGTTAAATTACCGGAAAAATAGAATATATATATGATAACCACAAGAATATTTATATTATTATAGATATTATGATATATGTACCTATTATGTATAATTTTTTATTGATTTTAATTACTAATAAGTAGTGGTTTAAACTAAAAATTGTACTTCATTAAATTTAGCTATGAATTAATTTAAAAAGCTATCTTTTTCATTCTAATTTAAAAGTATTTTGATCTCCTTAAAATGAATTTTTTTTACAACGAACAAATTTTGCAAATAAATATTTGACTCATATTCATACATACCTATTTGTCTCCATATAAGGAATTATTTTAAATGAACTCTGCATCGCATACTTACAAAGATCCACTTGGAAGAATGCAATCCTTACAAAAAAAAAAAAACAGATTATTTTAAATAAACTAATAAAAAATATTTCTTTTGTATTATAAACTGTTTATATGATGAAGAAATTTTGTGGTCCAATACAGATTCATTATAGGGAAGTTCGACTGTATTTAAATTTATTAAAAAGGACATACATACATATATTAACTCAAAAATCTAAGGACCTGCAGATGTTGCCATTTATTCTTGGAAATTCTTAGCGTTTGGGAGTGCAATGAGGTAGGCTGCAAAATTTCAAAATTACTAACGGTTCGGTTCTTTTAATTTTAAAGCACTTTTTTATTTTTTTTTATGCAATACTGAAAATTATTATTATAAATCATTATCTGTTCACTAATTTCACTAACACCGTAGTGACAGTTATAAAACAGATTACCCAGTTTTGATGTTTAAAAATATTAATGTGCTCTTATAAAAAGAATTAAAAACTATGCTAATTTTTTTCTTGAGTGTGATTATACATTATGTTGTTAAAAAAATTATATATGTATTTAATTATACGTCATTTTTAATTTTGTAAATTACTTGGTTATTATTTAAGATAGAAGTTTAAAATTTTATAAAAATATGTAACGTGAATCGTAATCAACAAAAAAAAAGTCAACTTCAAATGTTCCAATAATATCTACATTGTTTTGCATTTATGCTAACGATATGTGTTTTGTTTGTAAAAAAAATTCGTTGATGCCTTTAAAAGGTCCCTGTTTCTTTCGTCAAAAAGACGTACCTAAAGGCAGCAATTATTAAGAAAAAAAATAGCCACAAGATGTTGTTGGTATTTTGTGCTTGTAAAAATATTTTGGTTTCTGTACAAATCGCGTCGGTGTTTTTTTTTTCTTTGAAAATTAAAAAGGTCTTGTTTTGGTACAATTTGTGTAAGTAACCAATGTACATAAAAGCAAATGTGACAATAGGTAGAATTTTTGCGAAAGAAGATGTGTTTTATTGATGTATTAATGAAACTTTATTGTTTCGCACTAAATTTATTGCTTACTTTTTTTATGCTACAATTATATAACCGAGCCCAAAGAGTTAACCTTACCATTTTATGGTAATTTATTTAACGTAAATTTGACCTGTTATAATGACTTTATACATTTTTGCAGGCAAACACAGGTGCGCATTTGGTATTTTGTAAAAAGTTATGATATACCATTAGGTAGAATTAAAATGTATGCACAGATGTTTGAATGAATTGTCCTGTTGCCTTTTCTTATTGTCAGTGTTGGGCAAAATACATGGTTTGCGGTATTTAAAATACAAAATACAAAATACTTGCTGGTCATGTATTTAAAATACAAAATACTTTCAGGTTATGTATTTAAAATACAAAATACTTACACATCCTGTATGTATTTAAAATACAAAATACTTGCACGTCATGTATTTAAAATACAAATACAAAATACGTATTTGTATTTTAAATACGTATTTCAAATACATGTATTTCAAATACTGCCCAGCCCTGCTTATTGTACATTTTTCTAAGTATTGTGGTTACCTTTTTATCATTATGACAGGCAATAACTGTAAAACATTTTGCACTGGCAATGCAAAATATTTATATATATTCATATATAGATAGTTTTTACTGAAAGCAGTTCTTAATAGGTGATTGACGTGGAGTGTGTGTCTAAGTTCAAAAGTTTAACAATGCCAAAAAAACAGTTCAACATAAAAAAATTTGTGTCGTATAAAGGCGACCGTACACGACATGTTTTTGTCATCTGACATGTCAAATTTTCCACTGCAAAACACATACATGTCGTGTGTTACCTTTTTAACTTTGCTTCTGTAAAAGTCAGACGCAAAGTCATCTGACAAAATTTCAATTAGAGCGTGCTCTATTTTCTTCTGACAAACCATCTGACATCAGAAAGCTATGCCGGCAAGAAACGTGCAGCGGCGTCCACTATTGACGGAATCATTAGCCGGCTGAAGTTAATTTTTTACAATACCGAGATATGTTTGATCATCTTACCATTGAATTGAATTTATGTGAATATATATATAAAAACCGTTTTATTATAAAATCCTAAATTGGTATCTTTGAATTAAAAGAAAAAAATGTTAAGATGGCTGAACTATTTTACGGCGCAAATAAAACTTTTCATGGCGGCAGCAAGTTATTTTGAAACCGAGCACTACTTTGGTTTCTGCAATAACAATGCGAAAAAAACAGAGACAATGTCAGAAGCAAATTACATGTACGTTTGTGACCGAATATTATAAAGCTTATGTAAAACAGCGATTTTGACAGACATGCACAATTACATGTGACTTGAAAATTTGACATGTCAGATGACAAAAACATGTCGTCTATATGCGCCTTAATGCATCTTCAAACAAAAGCACTTGTTTAATAACATCATGCAAAAAAGAACTTTGTGGAAAGATAAAATCGATTATAAAAAGTCATTATAAACTTGTTCATCGGCAGGACATCAAAACTGATAATGAAAGTGATAGTGATGTAGTCCCTGATTGCAAAAAAAAAAATAAAAAAAACAATAAAGTTAAACACTACAATTAACAAAACAGATTTTTTGATACTGTCACATTTGCTTTTATGTATATTGGTTAATTACACATAAATTGTAGCAAAACAAGACCTTTTTAATATTTTTTTTCAAATATTTTTACTTACTTAAGAAAAGTGTTTTCAAAGAAAAAAAAAACACCGACGCGATTTGTACAGAAACCAAAATATTTTTACAAGCACAAAATACCAACAACATCTTGTGGCTATTTTTTTTCTTAATAATTGCTGCCTTTAGGTACGTCTTTTTGACGAAAGAAACAGGGACCTTTTAAAGGCATCAACGAATTTTTTTTACAAACAAAACACATATCGTTAGCATAAATGCAAAACAATGTAGATATTATTGGAACATTTGAAGTTGACTTTTTTTTTGTTGATTACGATTCACGTTACATATTTTTATAAAATTTTAAACTTCTATCTTAAATAATAACCAAGTAATTTACAAAATTAAAAATGACGTATAATTAAATACATATATAATTTTTTTAACAACATAATGTAAAATCACACTCAAGAAAAAAATTAGCATAGTTTTTAATTCTTTTTATAAGAGCACATTAATATTTTTAAACATCAAAACTGGGTAATCTGTTTTATAACTGTCACTACGGTGTTAGTGAAATTAGTGAACAGATAATGATTTATAATAATAATTTTCAGTATTGCATAAAAAAAAAATAAAAAAGTGCTTTAAAATTAAAAGAACCGAACCGTTAGTAATTTTGAAATTTTGCAGCATACCTCATTGCACTCCCAAACGCTAAGAATTTCCAAGAATAAATGGCAACATCTGCAGGTCCTTAGATTTTTGAGTTAATATATGTATGTATGTCCTTTTTAATAAATTTAAATACAGTCGAACTTCCCTATAATGAATCTGTATTGGACCACAAAATTTCTTCATCATATAAACAGTTTATAATACAAAAGAAATATTTTTTATTAGTTTATTTAAAATAATCTGTTTTTTTTTTTTTGTAAGGATTGCATTCTTCCAAGTGGATCTTTGTAAGTATGCGATGCAGAGTTCATTTAAAATAATTCCTTATATGGAGACAAATAGGTATGTATGAATATGAGTCAAATATTTATTTGCAAAATTTGTTCGTTGTAAAAAAAATTCATTTTAAGGAGATCAAAATACTTTTAAATTAGAATGAAAAAGATAGCTTTTTAAATTAATTCATAGCTAAATTTAATGAAGTACAATTTTTAGTTTAAACCAGTGTTAACCAAGCCCCGAACGCACGTACACAAAGATGTTAAGCTGAAGGTCCACACCATGCGTTTATGCGTCTGTCCTTTTTATGCATTTGACAAAAAAGTTGAATCAGTGTAATTGCATATGACAAGTTACACACCAAAATGCATAGAATGCATAGACGTATGAACGCATCAAAGTAGGTTTACTTTCTACTTTTGTATCCGTCGCATGTGTGGTGAATAAAAGTCAGCTGTTATTGATGGCCATGGATGACAAATCATATATTATTTTCAATGTTATCGATAAATATGTTTGTGTGGTGGATTACTTTTTACTATTTTTTTGCATTAAAAAAAGTTTTTAATAAAAGAAAATGTTTTCGTAACACAGATTGCATAAACTTTAAAGAAGAAAAAACATTAAAATTAATTTTTAGCACAATTTTACCACGAACAAAATTTGCCATTCTAGTTATCGATTACTTTTATGTTCTGAGTGTCATCTTTATTGTGTTAATTTTTTTTTAACAAATGCCATAAACTGGAAGGTTATTGATACCGTGGAAAATCACGAATATTTGTATAATAAAAGCTTTCTCCTCTTTGAATTCTTTTAAAGAAATTCTATTAAAATATCAATAACACTCTCCATTTTTGCCAAAATTGTTTTTATTTAATAAAAATGTTCTCAAAACAGCTGATAAAAAAAAACAATATGGTGCATAAAACGCATTGCATGTAACTTGCATTTAGAAACGCATCAAATGCACAAAAAGTATCATACGCATCTACGCATGAACGCATGGTGTGGACCTTCAGCTTTATGTGCTTGTGTGCGGTTGCAAACAGAAGCTGCGGCCGCTGCCGCATTGTACACTGTGTAACAATCTAATATATAAAATTGAAAGTATATATCTTTGTTCCGTATAGGCGTCTAAATTACTGACCCGATCTTCATGAAATTTTCACAGTATATTACTGTCGACCAAGAAGGACAAGAAGGCTATATTAGGTCCAGATTGGACAAAGAGGCTTTTTTTTATATTATTTTTTTTATTAATTTTTTTTTTTAATTCAATATTTTTTTTTTTATTGAAATTATTGGATCCCGTGCAACGCCGGGTACCCGGGCCAGCTAGTATAAAATATTTATTAAAAAAAAACATCAGTTCCCAAGAATTATTGAACATTGTTGCTCTGTGTGCTTTTGTGTTGATAACGAAAAAAAAACAAAACAATACCAAACAAGCGTGCGTGGTGTTGCTTTCACAAAGCTTGAGCAGAGACTGATGATAGACTGATGTTTTGAAACGAACAAAGTTGTTGTATACATGTGAATTGCCGACCGTGTCTGTGTGAAAAATACGATTATAGAATGGCTCGCGAGTCTATGGAGTGGTTATGACTGGTTTAAACCACTACTTATTAGTAATTAAAATCAATAAAAAATTATACATAATAGGTACATATATCATAATATCTATAATAATATAAATATTCTTGTGGTTATCATATATATATTCTATTTTTCCGGTAATTTAACAAAAAATATTTAATTATTTTAAATGTTTGTTTCACTTAATACTTATATACATTTTTTGATGATACGTCTTTTTATTTCTGAAAATTACAAATTAATTTAACGTAACACACACAACTTCAAAAATAACCATAAATATAATATTTTTTCCTCAAAAATATATCGGTTATCGCATTTTGAGCTGAAATATTTAAAATTCTTTTAAATTTCAAATAATTAACATATTACAAAGTTTTATGCCTTGCATGTAAACTTATTAATGTGATGTTACATTATTCTGCATTTAAGATGACGATATGTGCAGTTCTTTTAATTTTTTTTCAATAATTGTTTCCTACAAAAAATCCAACAGACACTTTGGCTGGTTGCCTTTACCAAAAATATTTTACACAAACAAATACACACACATGCTGTCGTGTTGTCCAGCGGGAAAAATTGCCAGCCCTTTCACTTTTTAGGCCTTAAAGAAGGTTTACAGCTGTATTTTTAATAAACTTTTACTTATTCCACTTTTCCTTATTTTAAAAGTTCTTTTAGAAGGGTTTTCATAAAATATTTTACAAATTTAAATTTTCTATTCTAAGATAAGGCCTATCGAAATCGTTTTATTAGTAGTTATGTTGGAATGTGTACCAAGTTTAATTATTAATTTATTCACTTCGCATTATTAGCAAATACAATTGCACTGGAATAAAGCTTTATTCTTTATTATTTTAAGAAGGCCTTTAAAGTAGATGCAAGAAGTCAGGGTTTTGGTCTCCAATAACACACTGTATTAAGTAGAAAACTTTATATTGGCAAAAAGGCTTTCTATAAGGCCTCTTTTCTGCTTTATTTTCCCGCTGTTAATGGTTGCGTTTTTTTCATTATGAGGAATTTGATAGTGAATTTTTTTAAATTTTTCATATCTGACAAATTCACTTATGAATTTTTTTGTTTGCTCATTTTTCACGAATGAGGAAATTCAAATTAGTTTTTTTCCTCACCCTCATGAGGATGAAAAAGCAGTAAAATTTTTAATTTTTCACGCTCGCTCATGACTGAAAAATGAGTGAACGTTTCGGTACTCTGATAAAAACTCGTCCCCCCAACTCACATCCAAAACAAAAACAAATTTCGAAATTTTGTTCTTGTTCTAAACGTAAGCTAAACGGACGAGCCCCGCGCTCGCGCTCCACAAACCACATATAAACCTTAAAAGTTATCAATCTTAACATTAATATAGGTGTCCAATATAAAAAGCAAAAAATAAGAATCCAATTAGTTAAATATGACACAATAATTCTTAAATTATTAAGGCCTTACTCATAGAAATTTTTTCAGGCCTATGACAGGCTCATAAAACGATTTTTATAAGAAAATTCATTTAATAAATCCTTCACAAACCTAACACAATTCCCATGAACAGGAGGGTTAGTAGTTATCTATTTTAAAGAACTCAATACAGTCCTTCATAGACAAGATCTTAACATCTCCATTGGACATTGTTAATTTCACTTTCAAAAATGCTCGATTTATGATGCTGTAACGACTTATTAGTCTAAGTTCATACGGCTCTTTCTTTACTGAAAAGATTGCTACTTTATAGGCGAGAGGGGCGAGTGGAAAAGAAACGAGTACATACCCCTCGTCTCTCTCGCCTATAAAGTAGCAATCTTTTCAGTAAAGAAAGAGCCGTATGAACTTAGACTTAGATTATCTTTCATGAGTTTCCAGCATATCCTCAACAATTATTGTGTAAGAGAGGAATAGTTGTCATTCAAGTAGACTCTACTGGTGCAGCTACCTCCCTCAACATCAGAACGAATTAGGGGTTTTCCATGAAAATAATTTGAAATTATTTTATCTCTAGTGGCAATTTTACAAAATTTTACGGTACGGCTTTTTTACTTTTTATATAAAAAACATTAAGAATATCGTTTGGAGTAACATCAACGTTCAACCTGGTGCATAAAGATATAATTATTTCAGTGATGGTTTTAAGATCAGCAGAAAGGCCAGTTATTATTAAATCACACCTATTTAAACGGTTCTGTAATACGTGATTTTGAAGCTCCAGCTCACAAATTTTTTTTTTTAATAACTTTATCATTTAAGTTGACCAGTTCCTTGCACTCCTGAACTTCATTTTTTATTTCATTCATATTAGTTGTAATTTTATTGCGTATTTCACATACTACGCTTTCAAATTTCATTCTAATTTCCATTTGCTCCATCTTTGAAAGAAATGTCATCATTATAATCAGGTGGATTTTCTATGCAGGCTTTACAAGTGTACAGTAAGTTACCTAATACCTTCACAATCGACATGGACCCAAATATTGCACGTTCTGCATAAAATACTTCGTTTTCTGCCTGTACCAACATCAACATTACAAAAAAAATTTTAAGTGTATATTACTGCAAAATTTGTATACTAAATACAGAGCTCGAGCGAGACACAATAATAAAAGATGAGTTATATGGTGCAGTATAAACGAGACAAAATATTAGCTGGTATTTATAATAATCACGTGCACCAATGAATACTTTATTAAGGTTAATAAATCCTCGAAAAATACCAATGAATTCATATAATATCCAAATTACAGATCGCGATTAAGCTTTTAGTAAATAACTTTAATACTTTTTACACTCTATAACATTTAATTTTATTTTTTTTAAAGATCCGATCAGCAAGCCAAAATTTTTAACTCCAACTCAACATGGTGTTGCTAGATTCAGTCGGTTCACATGGTTTAGGACGCATTTTAAAAAGATAACAAACAAAATTTGTTTTTTCTAAACTTTTTGCAATTTTTCTGTTACTTAATCCAATAAAAGATTAATAACGGAATATAATAACGTGTGTCAAATGTAAAATTGTTGCCAAATTATTAAAATTTAAATAAAGGTGTAGAAGCCTAAAAAAGTGTGCCTATACTTTTGTCCATTGTATTTTAGAACTTTTTGTACTTTTTATCTGCCAACGGACTAACTCATCTTTTTACATGAATGTAACTGCTATAGTCTTAAAAAATACAGCAGCCAGTAAAAGATTAATAGTAATATATTATATAAAAAGGTCGAATAAAAACAACTTAAATTGATTAATAGTAATTTTAATATAAAAAATATTCATTCTGCTTTAAATACAATCTTTTAATGCTACATGGCTGTTGTGCCTATACTTAAGTCCATCACTGTATATAAATAAATGTTAATACAATAACGAAGTTCAGTGTTTGGTGCAAATGTTGTTGCAAAATAGAAAAAGCTAAATTGCTTAGCTTTTTTATGAAATTTAACGGTAGTTCTGAGTATTTTGTTGTTTGATTTAACAAAATAGCTATGATATGAACTCCGCTAATGTTTTGTTAAGTTTTCAAATTAGTAGTTATTTAAATAAATTCGTATATCTTAAAGAACAATTTCATCTGTAACAGCTAGGACGTGTTGTCTTCCTTAGTAACCATTCATGTGAAAAGCTGGTATGACCCAGACGCAGTCTTAAATATATTTAAATTTTGAGCCCAAATTTTAATATTTTATTTGGGCAAAATTTCATCAAATTTAATTTTCATCAAATTATTTTTATGAAGAAAGGAATTTTACAACATGAAATTAATTAAAATTTATTGATAATTTTTCATTCTTGACTGCCGCGGGGCTCGAACCCAGCCTTTCACGGACATGTTTGAATTTTTACCACTTAATATCTTCAGAGGGTTTTGTCGTTTAGCACTCATAGCCATTGACGACTGCTGTCAGTCGATAGTCAAACATCAATCTTTAAACCAAATTGTTTTTAACCTTTGGTAAATCGAAATTTGCTTTTTGAATGATTATCCATTTCAATCGATTTTCATTTTAATTTGGTTTTTTGAGATGTTGGATGGGTATAAAGGCGGATTGTGTTGCGGCTTTATTACTGAATAATGGAAATGGTTCGTAGGGGTTTCTTAAGCTTTAACATTAATGCAGTTTGTAATATAGCGGCGAATGTCTATTTTTTCTAATGTTCCATCCATTATGAGTACTATTATGTTTTTCAGCAATGTTCCCCTATTATTGTTGGAAGTGGGTCCCCAAATAGTGTTCCAACCATTGCAATCCCCAACGACTAGAAGAGGAGTGGTGAATGAATGAAGGCAGGATGGTAAACTTTATATTAAGACTTACTGCCTGTTTTTAGAAAACGAAAACAAGTGAGTGAGTGAGAAATTATATTGAAAACAACAATAAAAAACGAAATTTTGTCTTTGTTTTCAATATAATTTCTCACTCACTCACTTGTTTTTCGTTTTCTAAAAACGGGCCGTTAATTCAATAGCTACGATTTGATACTCATTGTTTGTGTGGATTTGTTTATGAGTAGGGCCCGGACTTTTATGTAGTTAAAATCGCTTTTTATGCGCACAAAAAATGCACTCAACATAGAAATATATGCGCCAAAAATCTAAAAATATGCACTTAACATTTTTTATTAGTGATAAAAAAAAAACAGAAAAATAACAAGAAAAAACAAAAGTTACATAAAAAACGTTAAAATTCAGTCTCATAATACAATACCCACAAAAGTAGAAGTAAAAATTAAGTAAAACACAAAATCATAAAGAAAAACTAAATGTAAAACAATCATGTAAATTATATCACTTGTTAGATTATATAAATCTAACCTACATATGAAATGAATTAAGAAATAATTTTTTTTTTAATAGTTTCAAAATTGAAGTTTTCTGCCTGTTTTCAAAAAAAAATAACATGAAAGTGTAAGGTTTGAATTAAATATGCTAGCAGTTTTTTTTATTGTTTTAAATCCTTCTTTTTTGTTTAAGCTTTATCAAGCTTGATACGAATTTGTTTACTAAAGTTACCGTCCACAGCATACATCTTATTTATGGCAATATCAATTTGCTTAAATTTATAATTTTTTTTTTTGTTGATTCTGCATCACCATTGTTGAATCCTTTCACAACATCTTTGAATTGATACGTTTTCAGAATAATACACAATTGCTTTCAACTACGTTCCATACCTGGTTTTTATAGGCTGTGGAGGAAAACATTAATCGGGATACTTCTCTTTATATGCGGCAACACGCGAAGGTGCTTTACAAAATATTTTTTCCCATAAGAAATCAATAAAAAAATATCATCGAAGTTGTCTCTTATCTCTTTTGCAACAGGGCGAAAGGCAAAATAAAGCAATTAAAACAAGTTTTATTTTATATATGGGCATTTCCCCAGAATGGTCTACCAGGATGAAAAAATAAAATGTTGATAATCATCGTCTTTTATTGTTTATTGTTATAAAAAAGTCTATGTTTTTATAAAAGAATGGTTTCATAGCATATCTCAGCTGTTTTACTTGAGGAAATTGCGCTGGAAACTGGAATTTTTTTTTAAGCTATTTCTAAAGACATTTTTATATACTTATTTTACATGCAAAAAATAGGTTATGTTTACACTCTTTCTTCATAATCTCTCTATTACAATCAATTGTAAAAGAAGTTTTAATTTTTTTGTCAAGGAAATTTTAAGATATTTATGGGAAAATGCATGGTGATAATAATTAATAAAACATATGAAAAAATCGTACGTTCGCGACCGGTATATAAGCCAATTAATAAAAACCAAGAGAGATATTTTATTTTGTAAATACTGGATGGAGACCTACATTAATACACTTTCAAAATAAATTAATCACTTTTGAATATTTCGTTCCATTACGCACATTTTTACATTTCACTACTGTCAGCCAAAGTTGACTTCTATTTTGCGTCCGTTCGTGACCACATGTTTATAACTATCATTGATTCGCAAAGATATTTAGTATACGATAATCTCAAACTAACAATAACAAATATTCATTTGCATAAAAATCCGGGCCTTGTTTATGAGAAATATCCGATTTCATGAACATTCCAGTACCTTGCTTTGATGTAGTATTTAGGAGAGAGTTTGTAAAGTATGCATTGTGTTTTTAGGGGGGAATGGTATGTAATTATAATCGTATAGTGTTTTCTTTTGTAAAAAATAATAATGCATTATGATTGTGTAATATATTTATCAGGTTACACGCGCCCTTACAAAGTGATACATTTTTCTACATTACAATGGAACAAAATAATAGCTACGTTTTATACTCAACACTAATGTGTATTTAGAGTGTTAAATATTGAATGCAAAGTTTGTACTAATAAGCGATATTCACCACGGTTATAGCAATTTTCAACATTAAATTTTCTTTGAATTCCAATAAGCGTTAACAACACTGATTTTCAATAATTAAAGTCAGCTGTTGTTAAAAATTTTGCGCCAGAAAGAAATAAACAAACGAAAAGCAAAAAGTATCATTAATACGATTTCCGTATGACGTGCTAAATTCCCAATTTTACATATTTGATAAATACACTGAAATTTATTGTTGAGGGAAAGCTAGCTTCTATGCGCATTTCACTGGTTGCTTAGGCCAGCTCATCAGGAAACCTTTTCCTAAGATTTTAGAAAAGCTAAAAATATTATACGAATAAAACCCTAAAGCGAATAAGAATTTTAAACACTCAAGGTCTTACTCGTAAGTAACAATATCAAAGCTCAAACAAAACATCAACAATAAACAGTGAGTTTATCTTTTCTTACATCCCTCTACAATTGGTTGGGTTCTTTCCGACTCGAATTGTAGTTATAAGTGGGTAAAAAGAAAAAACAAAATTAAAAAACAAATTGTTTCATTCTATTGTCTTCGTAAGAAAACAACAAAAAAACCAATTTGCCAATTCAGTTTTCCGCACGGGCACATGCGAGTATATTATCAAAGTTATTTACGGGAATACAAAATTTATCATTAATACGATTTCCGTATGACGTGCTAAATTCCCAATTTTACATATTTGATAAATACACTGAAATTTATTGTTGAGGGAAAGCTAGCTTCTATGCGCATTTCACTGGTTGCTTAGGCCAGCTCATCAGGAAACCTTTTCCTAAGATTTTAGAAAAGCTAAAAATATTATACGAATAAAACCCTAAAGCGAATAAGAATTTTAAACACTCAAGGTCTTACTCGTAAGTAACAATATCAAAGCTCAAACAAAACACCAACAATAAACAGTGAGTTTATCTTTTCTTACATCCCTCTACAATTGGTTGGGTTCTTTCCGACTCGAATTGTAGTTATAAGTGGGTAAAAAGAAAAAACAAAATTAAAAAACAAATTGTTTCATTCTATTGTCTTCGTAAGAAAACAACAAAAAAACCAATTTGCCAATTCAGTTTTCCGCACGGGCACATGCGAGTATATTATCAAAGTTATTTACGGGAATACAAAATTTATCATTAATACGATTTCCGTATGACGTGCTAAATTCCCAATTTTACATATTTGATAAATACACTGAAATTTATTGTTGAGGGAAAGCTAGCTTCTATGCGCATTTCACTGGTTGCTTAGGCCAGCTCATCAGGAAATCTTTTCCTAAGATTTTAGAAAAGCTAAAAATATTATACGAATAAAACCCTAAAGCGAATAAGAATTTTAAACACTCAAGGTCTTACTCGTAAGTAACAATATCAAAGCTCAAACAAAACACCAACAATAAACAGTGAGTTTATCTTTTCTTACATCCCTCTACAATTGGTTGGGTTCTTTCCGACTCGAATTGTAGTTATAAGTGGGTAAAAAGAAAAAACAAAATTAAAAAACAAATTGTTTCATTCTATTGTCTTCGTAAGAAAACAACAAAAAAACCAATTTGCCAATTCAGTTTTCCGCACGGGCACATGCGAGTATATTATCAAAGTTATTTACGGGAATACAAAATTTATCATTAATACGATTTCCGTATGACGTGCTAAATTCCCAATTTTACATATTTGATAAATACACTGAAATTTATTGTTGAGGGAAAACTAGCTTCTATGCGCATTTCACTGGTTGCTTAGGCCAGCTCATCAGGAAACCTTTTCCTAAGATTTTAGAAAAGCTAAAAATATTATATTATATTATATTATTTTGTTGTTTTCTTACGAAGACAATAGAATGAAACAATTTGTTTTTTAATTTTGTTTTTTCTTTTTACCCACTTATAACTACAATTCGAGTCGGAAAGAACCCAACCAATTGTAGAGGGATGTAAGAAAAGATAAACTCACTGTTTATTGTTGGTGTTTTGTTTGAGCTTTGATATTGTTACTTACGAGTAAGACCTTGAGTGTTTAAAATTCTTATTCGCTTTAGGGTTTTATTCGTATAATATTTTTAGCTTTTCTAAAATCTTAGGAAAAGGTTTCCTGATGAGCTGGCCTAAGCAACCAGTGAAATGCGCATAGAAGCTAGCTTTCCCTCAACAATAAATTTCAGTGTATTTATCAAATATGTAAAATTGGGAATTTAGCACGTCATACGGAAATCGTATTAATGATAAATTTTGTATTCCCGTAAATAACTTTGATAATATACTCGCATGTGCCCGTGCGGAAAACTGAATTGGCAAATTGGTTTTTTTGTTGTTTTCTTACGAAGACAATAGAATAAAACAATTTGTTTTTTAATTTTGTTTTTTCTTTTTACCCACTTATAACTACAATTCGAGTCGGAAAGAACCCAACCAATTGTAGAAGGATGTAAGAAAAGATAAACTCACTGTTTATTGTTGGTGTTTTGTTTGAGCTTTGATATTGTTACTTACGAGTAAGACCTTGAGTGTTTAAAATTCTTATTCGCTTTAGGGTTTTATTCGTATAATATTTTTAGCTTTTCTAAAATCTTAGGAAAAGGTTTCCTGATGAGCTGGCCTAAGCAACCAGTGAAATGCGCATAGAAGCTAGCTTTCCCTCAACAATAAATTTCAGTGTATTTATCAAGTATGTAAAATTGGGAATTTAGCACGTCATACGGAAATCGTATTAATGATAAATTTTGTATTCCCGTAAATAACTTTGATAATATACTCGCATGTGCCCGTGCGGAAAACTGAATTGGCAAATTGGTTTTTTTGTTGTTTTCTTACGAAGACAATAGAATGAAACAATTTGTTTTTTAATTTTGTTTTTTCTTTTTACCCACTTATAACTACAATTCGAGTCGGAAAGAACCCAACCAATTGTAGAGGGATGTAAGAAAAGATAAACTCACTGTTTATTGTTGGTGTTTTGTTTGAGCTTTGATATTGTTACTTACGAGTAAGACCTTGAGTGTTTAAAATTCTTATTCGCTTTAGGGTTTTATTCGTATAATATTTTTAGCTTTTCTAAAATCTTAGGAAAAGGTTTCCTGATGAGCTGGCCTAAGCAACCAGTGAAATGCGCATAGAAGCTAGCTTTCCCTCAACAATAAATTTCAGTGTATTTATCAAATATGTAAAATTGGGAATTTAGCACGTCATACGGAAATCGTATTAATGATAAATTTTGTATTCCCGTAAATAACTTTGATAATATACTCGCATGTGCCCGTGCGGAAAACTGAATTGGCAAATTGGTTTTTTTGTTGTTTTCTTACGAAGACAATAGAATGAAACAATTTGTTTTTTAATTTTGTTTTTTCTTTTTACCCACTTATAACTACAATTCGAGTCGGAAAGAACCCAACCAATTGTAGAGGGATGTAAGAAAAGATAAACTCACTGTTTATTGTTGGTGTTTTGTTTGAGCTTTGATATTGTTACTTACGAGTAAGACCTTGAGTGTTTAAAATTCTTATTCGCTTTAGGGTTTTATTCGTATAATATTTTTAGCTTTTCTAAAATCTTAGGAAAAGGTTTCCTGATGAGCTGGCCTAAGCAACCAGTGAAATGCGCATAGAAGCTAGCTTTCCCTCAACAATAAATTTCAGTGTATTTATCAAATATGTAAAATTGGGAATTTAGCACGTCATACGGAAATCGTATTAATGATAAATTTTGTATTCCCGTAAATAACTTTGACAAAAAGTTTTTATATCCATCACAATATAACCAAAAATCACAATACAACACAAATTATACGCAAACACAACAAAAAAGTTATTAAAAAATACTTGTTTGCATAAAAAAGTTTTTTACGCAGATGCAAAAAAAGGGTATTATCTCACACTCAATTATAACTGGGGGTTCGAAATGGAACAAATTTGCCATTTATTTTAGCAACATATTTAGAAAGGAAAACGGCAGCTTTTCACATGTTTGCATATTTTTTAGAATAGAACAAAAACCCGCGCGAATGGTAGCATACATGGAACATTATTGTCAGAAAAGAAAACACCATTAGTGCGTTTCTTGCAGATAAATGATGCTGCACTCACAATATTATTACAGTAACGGACTGTAGTTTATTTAAGAAGTATTCCGCCCAGTCATTTTTAAATAAATAAACATTTACGGCCTAATTTATAAAAAATAAAACCGATTAATAAAGGGTTAATAAAATGGATTTTCATACAAAATCCGTTTAATAAACCCTTTAATAACATGTTTTATTTTTTATAAATAAGGCTGTTAAAGTTTCAAGCAAATTTATTTTTAACTGATATGTACTATCATTTATTCAAAAAACTAAGTGCATATTAATACGGATTTTCAGTTGCAGTTAATATTGTCCGTTGATTAAGTTAAATTCTTCTTTATGAAAAATAAAATAAAAATGTAATTTAAAATAACGAAAAGTTCATTGAATTTTTACTGTCAAAAGTTCTACCCCATGTTCCGTAAAAACAAATGAAAATTCAGTTATTTTATATAAATTAACTGTCAAAAAATTAACGTCATATTCCGTAAAAAAACAAAGGAATATTCAGTTATTTTATATAAATCAACTATCAAAAAATTAAATACATATTCCGTAAAAAACAATGAATATTCAGTTATTTTATATAACTTAACTACCAAAAAAAAGAATTTTTAGTTATCTATAAAAAGCGATTTGCTTGTTTTGTGTAATAAATTCCCATTTTCTATTTGTTAAAATAATTTAGTTAAAAACATCAAATTTTTAAAGTAAAATAAAAATAAAACCATATCGGTCATGCTGCTGGTGTCTTATAATTGAGAGTTCTTCTGTAAACAACGTGGTCAGTACAACAAAAGTAAAACCAACATGTTTAACGGGGTAAGTGAATAATAACACGGTGCAACAGTGGAAATATACTTAGAAAGCGACCTTATGTAAGTTGTAGGCCTTTTTGAGTAGATCTCAAATCAGTTTTAAAATGTTCGGAAACATTCTCAAATTTTGGAGTTATTCGGGTATGTTAGAGTACTTATTAACCCGTAGCTCTTGGTTAAAACGCTTAATGTAAGATAAGGAATAGATCTTTCCAACCGTATACATTTTAAGCTATTTTAATTAAATATTTGTAGTAATTTTTGTAATAACATATGTTTTTTTAACTTTGAGTTCTTTTTTCATATTTTTTTCTATAAAAGCATATTTATTTGTATTTGAAATAGAATTTTATAGCAAACTAGCTTAACCCGGTGCGCCTCGCTACACTGCTTCAACCACGTTTGAAGACTCTCCCTTTAATAGTTCTTCAGTTGAGAGATATTTAGTATATGCATCCTATGGGAGGTATTTCGCCCCTGCGCTTAAACGCTTTGCTTTTATTTTCAAATGTGTAGTATACCACAAGAGTGACTTCTGCAAATTTTGAACATTCTCACTATAACAGCTTAAGATATGCGATATTAAACATTGGCGTCCTATGGGGGGTACCACTTCCCCCGCTGCTACTTAAGATATGCGATATTCAATATGGGCATCCTATGGGGGGTACCAATTCCCCTGCCCCTATTTAGGGCTCACGTGATGTTACTGTAAAAATTTTAGGAAAATCGGTTTAGTAGTTTATAAGCCAACAAACAAACACACAAACATTTTTTCATTTTTATATATATATGTACATAGATAAAATGAGCTTTAGTTTTTTTAAATCGGATAATATTTGTGAGTTATTAAACTTTACTTGAAGAGCTTTAAATAGCACTTCATATGCCCAAACGGAAAAAATTTAAGTGAGAATAATTATTTTCTTATTCTGAGATAACAAAAGAGAAATTCAATTCTTTAGTAAGTTTGCAATCAGTGTTGCCACCTCAAGTGTAATTACACATATTATGTGTAATTTTTTTTTCATGTGTAGTCCATGTGTAATTTAAAATTTTAACGTCTTGTTGCACTGATTTTTTTTATTATTTTGTCACAAGATGTTAAAAGGTTAAATATTCTTACCAAAACTTAAAAATTTAATGAAAAGAATGGAAGCGTTAAGAGATCTGAATTCGAAATAGTTGGATCATTAACTACTTACCATTTATCATATAGAGCTGATGGCCTAAGACGCTGGTGCTCTAACCCCGGGTCTTCACGTAGCAATATTTATTGCGGCAAACGTCAAATTTCATTGCTCCATAAAATTTGCGACGTATAGACCGCATATTGCCATGAGTGGCAATCCATTGCGCAATGATTGCTCTTCTTATTGCTTGAGCAATTATTGCTTAGCAATATGCTGTCAAATCAGTTGTAATTTATCTGACATTTCATTTCTCTGTACGGTTGTTTTTTGTTTGTGTGTTTATTTATTAAAAAAGCAATCAATAACTATATTATTAAATATTATATTTTTTAATAAACGTCAAGATCAACAAAAGCAAACTACGAATTTATTTTTTTGTATATTTTTATTTTTTCAATAGAACAATTGAACTTTTTTTAACGCAAATAAACAAAAAAGTAATACAAAACACAGCTACGACAATTACAATTAATTATTTTATTAATTTAAAAAAGAAAATTTCATAACCACTTCAAAACACAACATAAAACATTTGTTATAAATATGTACAGCCACAAAACTTTATACGACTACTCGCGGTGAAAATTGCAAATTTATGGCAAAGAAATTTCAAGTGTTCTCCAGCAATAAATTCAGCAATTATTGCTCCATTGTTCTGTCATTGTTCTGCCGACGTTTTTGCTTGTACTTAGCAATAAATATTGCAACGTGGAGACCCAGCGTAACAATTCAACTGTATATTATTTATATTATTATAAAAGCAGAGTTCAGAAAAATTCATATGTGATCGCTCATATTTAACCATTCTTGAATTTTTTCATAAATGAAAAATGTAATATATGTCCCTTTTTTCACAGTCATAAATGAATTGTTAAAATTTTGCCAATTCATTAATGTTGTTGAGGAAAAATACAGTTTTGCCTTTCTTCAGTCATGAAGAATGAGGAAAAAAAGTTTTAGTAACGCTCCTCACTAGTAATGTTATTGTTGCTCGACAGTTTGCATGACCACAACGCGGAATGACTGTGTGTGTATTTTGTTCGTTTAAAATATTTTTGGTAAAGGCAACCAGCCAAAGTGCCTGTTCGATTTTTTATAGGCACACATTATCGAAAAAAAAATTAAAAGAACTGCACATATCGTCATCTTAAACGCAGAATAATGTAACATCACATTTCATAAGTTTACATGCGAATCAAAGAACTTTGTAAAATGGTAATTATTTGAGATTTAAAAGCAATTTTAAATATTTCAGACAAAAATGCGATAACCGATATATTTTTAAGGAAAAATAATATATTATATTGTGTTTAATTCGACCTTTAAAATGTATAAATAAAAGAACTTTTTTTCCTTTTGAGCTCGAAGTCCTGGTTTTATTGTTAATTATTTTAATTTTACAATTTTTAATTTGCCAATATTTCGTTTTTCATTGAAAAACATCTTCTGGGCTATAATATAGAAAAAATTATTAACGTACAAAATCAGAAAATTAATTCTTATTATGTTGTGTCAACATCGTCAACATTATGAAGAGTTTTCTATATTATAGCCCAGAAGATGTTTTTCAATAAAAAACGAAATATTGGCAAATTAAAAATTGTAAAATTAGAATAATTAACAATAAAACCAGGACATCGAGCTCAAAAGGAAAAAAAGTTCTTTTATTTGGAAAAATAATATTTTATAAGTTGTGGAAGTTACGTTATATTAATTTATAATTTTCAGAAACAAAAAGACGTATCATCAACGAAAGTATATTAGTATTAAGTGAAAGAAACATTTGAAATATTAAATAATTAAATATTTGTGTTAAATAACCGGAAAAGTAGAATATATATATATATATATATATATATATATATATATATATGGTCCAAAGCGATAACCGCCTAAGTCGACTTAAGAAACAGTTGAGTTTATATTTGTTTTTATTAAATATTTTTGAAAGAAATACAACGTTCGTTATAATTTTTTATCTTAACATTGCGGGGGTACGAATCTTTGATCCTGAATTACTTGTTTTCTAATGCAATTACTTTTGTTTGAAACACAAGCATAAATATAAAATGTCTTTTCTCAAAAACTATTTCGACTTAGACGGTTATTGCTTGTGACCACAGATATATGATAATCACACAATTAATATGTAGGTAGCATCATTAGGTTTGCGTCAACATGGTAAAATAAATTTCCTTTTCTGATGCAGCGCAGTCAGTACTGCATTTAACAATGTGGAGAATTTATATTATTATAGATATTATGACATACCTATTATGTATAATTTTTTATTGATTTTAATTAATAATAAGTAGTGGTTGTCTTTTTTAAGGATATTAGAGAAGGGCCACTAGAATGCAATCCTATCAAAAAGCACAAGATTATTTCAAATAACCGTGGAAAAAATATTTCTCCTGTATTACATATAGACTTTTTATATAATGAAGAAATTGTCTGGTTCTATACAGATTCATTATAGGGAAGTTTGAAATTTATTTAAAAGGTTATACATACATATATTATCTCATAAGGTATACTATCATAAAAATAATGTCAGTCTGAAGGAAATAAAAATCTATGGACCTGTTTGCGACTGCAATGTGATAGGCTTTAAAATTTCAAAATGTCTAACAGTCGTATTTGGAAGAAGCTGATAGTAACACTTATTATAGGTTTTATAATACATACGTATATGGATTCGGTTCTTAAAATTTTACAGCACTTTTTTTGTTTTTTCTTGTGCAATAATTTTCAGCCTGATCACTAATTCCACTAGATACATATGTTGTTAAAAAAAATTATATATTTGATGATACGTAATTTTTAATTTTGGTAATAACTTGGTTATTTTTTTTTTTGGGTAGAAGCTAAACATTTTATTAAAATATGTAACGTGAATCGAAATCAACAAAACAAATCAATTTAAAATGTTCCAATAATATGCCTACATTGTTTTGCATTTAAGATAACGATATGTGTTTTGCTTGTGAAAAAAATTCTTTGATGCCTTTAAAAGGGCCCGTTGATAATTTATTTCTTCGCCTGGGTAACAATCTTGTCGAGATGCGAGGGCTTAAGTGCACTCTACGGTTCTGATCTCTTGGGATGATGTATGTGATGAATACGTCTTCGCGGGAGGTCGAGAACACTGATGGGGTGTGCAACACTCCCGGTCCATTATCAGTACATATAGCACGGCGTGCCAGCTCACGGGTTCGCCCCCTTGCAACGCTTTACCAGTGGTTGGGGCGCTAAAAATACACTTTTAAGGACAACGTGGTTGGTAGCAGTGCCGAGGTCCTGGGTGGATAGTTAGTGCTTAAAGAAACTAGTCGTTAACGGCCCCCCTCAGCGTCAGGGCAAAGCGCTGTTGTATGTTAGTTGCCTAGTCCACGCATGCCGTCACTGCGTGGTTCGGTCCGACTGTACGAACAAACTCGTGGGAACAAAATGAATAACCCTTTAAAAACAAAAACGAACACAACAACAACTAGCAAGGGCACGACGGACGGGACGGTCTGCGAGTCGGTGAGTACCCTTGTTGTTAAGTTTGGTTTAGGTAACGTCAGGTTCCGGCAGCGTTGCCAGAATTAAGATTTTATCTTATTTTTAAAGATTTTTTGAACAAAATAAGATTTGAAGATTTTTTTCTCTAATTAAGATTTTTTATTTTTAGAAAATAAAGATTTTTAACATTAAGTTTGTACAACATACATAATTTTTTTTACGGTTTTTTAAACAGTAAATTTTTAAAACAGTTAGGGTTTATATCAGCTTGTCTATTGGTTTTGTTGACTTTTGTACCCATTTTTTAACATACACAAAAATGCGGTTGTTCATTTTCGGAATATTGATGAAAAAAATTACTTGTGAAAAGAAAAAAACGTATTTTTTTAATAATTGATTTATTAAAGAACAAAAACGTTCATGTTTTTAGTACCAAAAGGTAAAACTAATGGAACTTAACTCTAGGATTAGCGTCTTGTTCTGTGCTGAATCGAATGAAACTAATTTGGATTCGATTAGAGCAAATCAGTGGGGCGAAGTCTTTTTTTTATATAAAAATCTATAAAATTAGTAATTACCTTCTTGGCCAGACCAAATTCTTGTTTTATTGCAATATATTTCAAATAGGACAAAATATTAAGAAAAGAGAAACATAAATTCTAGAAATGATATGTTTTGAATTGAATGAATCAAGTTTGAGTCAAATGTGTGGTAAATGCGAAAAAGAAATGTGCAAAATTAAGAACTAAATATTCGATGACTTGCATGTAAAATTAAATAATAAATTCTTATAATCTAGCATAATAAGCGTATGTTCAATAAAAAAAATATATTTATTTACTTTTCATTTAATTAGGTTTTTAAGCTGTTCTAATTTTGGTCTGCCCAGACCAAGAGGTAAAAAGTTACCGAGAATCCTAAGGTTAAGAAGCTTTTGGTTTGAAAATTCTACATTCCATGTTTATGATAATTTTCAAACAAAGTATATATGCATAAGTGCTTAAGAATACCTTTAAAAAGGTGTACCAACATTATTTTAATAACAATTCCATAAGGAATATACTTAGCAAAATTCTATGAGCTTTTTTTTAATCAAAATGCCTTCGATATAACAACGGTATCAAAAAATATAATATTAAATTGATAACCCTTAAGATTCAGACCTCCCAAACTAAAATTTTTTGCCCATAATTTATACATCTCTAATATTAGAAATGAATTACTTTCGATGAAACTTATTTATTTAGATGGACTTTTTTACGTTCTTATCTATTAGAAATAAAATAGATATAAAATTTATTTTTAAAAAGAATTTCATGGAAAATATAACTAAAAGCACAATTCAAACCTACATTCTCATTTTGTATAAATACCGCAACAACGTATTTCAATTTAAATAGTTTCCATAATAAGAAGTAGTTTGTTTTAAAAAAAATTAATAAATTTTACTTTTTTGCCCTTGTTTTAAACAATTTCAAGATTTTTCTCTTAAATATAAGATTTTATTTTCGCCAAATTAAGATTTTCGTTCCAAGTCTTCTGGCAACACTGGGTTCCGGTATCCGAAACATGACATGACCAAGAAAGCTTTTAGTGCTGCAAATAAACCTGCACCATTGTGAAGCAGCTTCTGCCGAACTTATAATCTTCCTCACAAGCTCTCGGACGGACGTATCCCTTATCCAATAACCTTGGGTTAATATAAATAAGGGCCCCTATTACGGTTTACAACTCAATTCAGTTGAGTTGTAATTTCTTAATTTTTGTATTATGGTTTACAACTTTGCTATATTGCGGTGAACAAAAACATAACAAAAATTACAACTGATCACAACCAGTTGTCTTAATTACAACTCAACTGAGTTGAGTTGTAAACTCATCTGAGTTGAGTTGTAAACCGTAATAGGGGCCAAGGTTTGCGGTTTAAGGGTTGCGGGATAAACTCTGTATGTCCCGTCCACAGAGGACAAGGTATGAACGTGTATACTAGCAAGGAATGAATTGAATTTTCTCATCTCTCATTCTTTCAGGTGCGATGACTTGACCGTAGTAAATGGAGAAGTCAAAGGTAAGCGTACTCTTACACTGGCTTCGGTTTATATGCCGAACGAGGCGATAGATCCACCTGGCACGGAGGTACGGGAACTGACGGCATATGCAAGGAGGAAAGGTGCAATCCTTGTATTGGGCTGCGATGCTAATGCTCATCATAGCCAATGGGGGAGCGCGGACATAAACAAAAGGGGTGAGTTAATGTTTGATTTTATAACTACTAACAATTTTATTATCTGTAATATGGGTAACACGCCGACGTTCAGAAATAAAGATAGGCAGGCAGTGATAGATCTGACATTAGTGAACCGTGACGAGCAACTTGTTGTTGATTGGAGGGTGGCAACGGACTGTACTTTTTCTGACCATAGTCGTATTACCTTCACATTGAATTTTGACCCACCTAGGGTTGCTCCGTTTAGGAACCCGAGGGGGACAAAATGGGACTCATTCAAGGAAGAGGTCCGAATTGGGTTGGCGCAACAGGCTTTGGGCAACTTGCTACCGACGGATCTGGAGGGTGTGGTGAACAAGTTCACTCATCTGTTAAGGGAAAGCTATGAGGAGTCCTGCCCGGTTACGTTTCCGGGTAGGCGTAAACAGCCCAAATGGTGGACCAGGGAACTTCACGTTCAAAGGTCTACGGTTAGGAGACTGTTTAATAGGGCCAAGCTTACGAGAGCACCAGAGGATTGGAACAATTGCAGGGTGCAGTTCAACAAGTATAAGGCGGATCTAAAAAGGCCAAAGCTACTACCATGGAGGCAATTTGTGTATCCATTGATAACGTCAACGAGCGGTTGAGATTCCGACGGATTCTATCTAAGGACCCTAAAGCCCTGGGTTACATTCAAAGGAATGACGGCTGATGGACTGAGTCTAGCTCTGAGACCCTAGCCTTACTTATGGAGACGCACTTTCCCGGGTGTAGGGAAACCGGAGGTATGGAAGACGGTCAGTGGGACGTGATGTCCAGGACATCGGATCATACTTTCGCTTGCTTCAAGGAAATGGTCACAAGAGAGAAGCTGACGTGGGCGGTCAATACTTTCGGCCCATATAAGTTAGCGGGTCCGGATGGCATTATTCCGGCCATGCTTTGCAACTTTTCGGACGATGCATTATTTCTGCTGGTGAGCATATTCAACTAATGCCTCAGTAGGAGGCATCTGCCTAGGAGGTGGAGAGAGGTCAGGGTGATTTTCATACCCAAGGCTGGTAAAGCGGACCACTCAAAACCGAGGGATTTTAGACCTATTAGTCTGCCTTCATTCTTGTTGAAGACTCTCGAAAGACTAATAGATTTCTATCTCAGGAGCAATATTGAGACCCGCCTTATAAGCAACGCTCAACATGCCTACCGTAAGGGTAAATCTGTTGAGAGTGCGTTACATGAGGTGGTGGGTTGTATTGAGCACGGTCTGAGGCATAAGAAATATACTCTCGCCGCGTTTCTGGATATAGAAGGAGCCTTTTATAACTGGTAGAGTGGATAGTCTGTATGCTTAGCAGTAGGATTATATACTCGAGCCTTGGGGATCATGTGATAATGAGGAGGGTTACCAGGGGGACACCACAAGGGGGGATTCTATCGCCTCTACTGTGGTTGCTTGCGGTCAACGGGATTCTCAAGTCATTTGATTCCATGGGCCTATTCGGACGACATAGTTCTGCTTGTCAGGGGAAAATTTGTCCACTATCGGGGAAATTATGCAGGTGATGCTGGGCGAACTCTCGGCATGGGCAAGGGACAGGGGGCTGTGTGTTAACCCTGTGAAGACTAAACTGGTACTATTTACCAGAAGGTACAGGATAGAGGGATTTAGGAGGCCAGTGTTGGATGTCGTCGAGTTACCTTTAGCGTACGGTGCAAAGTATCTAGGTAACTTTCTGGACTTCAAACTGTCTTGAAAGAGAAATACTCAGGAGAGGATGAGAAGGGGACTCAATGCCTACTACACATGCAGGAACTACATCGGTAAGAACTGGGGTCTGAGGCCGGATATGGTAAACTGGATTTACACATCGGTGGTTAGGCGTGGGTGCGTTGAGAGTGGATAGCTGTAGGAAGATGCTCAGCAAGGTTCAAAGGAGTGCATCTCTTGGCATCACAGGCGCAAGGAGAAGCACTCCACAGGCAGCGCTGGACATCCTACTATATATGTCCCCTATTGAGCATTATGTGAGGAGTGTGGCTGCTAGGAACCTACTTAGACTTTACGAGTCTTCCTTAGTTAGACGTAGGCGGGAGGATCACACGAAAATTTTGTACGAGGTGGGTCTGCTTGATCAAAGTACTGTTCTCGAGAGAATTTCGGATCATAGAATCATGACCCTGGACTTTGGTGTAACACCACCAGTGGAGTTCCCGGATAGGGAAATCTGGCGTGGATCCAATGGAATGTTTGAGGGGTGGGCAGTATTTACGGATGGATCCAAGATAGAAACCGGCACTGGTGCAGGTGTATATATCGCGGACACCGAGGTAAAGAGGTCATTCACACTCCCTGATGAGTGCAGTGTCTTCCAGGCTAAGATGCTAGCGATCTGGAGGGCGACGGAGGTGATACTGCATCGTGGGTGGTTCTGCGGTGACAATTTATAGTCAGGCGGCGCTTAGGGCATTGACAAATATTACGGTGCGATCGTGCCTGGTCGCTCGGTGTAGGAATGCTCTTAGGGAACTCATGGAGGTATTCAATGTAAGGCTGTGTTGGGTACCTGGACACTGCATGGTTGATGGAAATGAGGTGGCGGACGAACTTGCGAGAGGTAGTTCGAATCTGGACTTAGTGGTAAGGTACAGGGGGTAAAGCCTCCCCTATGTTACTACTATGGTGTGATACGGGAACGCGATGGCGTTAACCGATCCTGGGGGGACAGAGTGGATTGCAGGGTGCCTAGGGCATTATGGCCCAGATTGGACGCGGGGGCAACCAGGGTTCTACTGTGATTGGATAGGGGTGGTCTTAGAACACTTATATGGTTCTTGACGGGTCATTGTCCCGTTAGGGCTTTTACAGGCAGATGGGACAACACCATATGGGACTTCTGCAGATTATGCGATGATTCAGAGGAGCTGGAGACGATCGAGCATGTACTGTGCCATTGTCCTAGGATGCAGGGTCTCAGAGAGAAGTGGCTAGGAGACAGGTTTCACGACGAACTGGGGTGCATTGTTGGATGTAATCCGGCTGATCTACTGGGGTTTGTCAGGGAAATAGTGCGATTGTTTCTGTTGAGAGGACTGTAGAGAGGGAAATCGTTCTTCATATTGCCTACTAACTTTCTGGGTTTTATCCACCTCATACTTCTTTACTTTTCTCTTTTCTACTTTTTTCTTTTCATCGAAGGGATTCACAATGGACCGTACCGGTCTCCGAGTGGAAGTGTGCCTTTGGTCACATAACCCTTCTTAACCTAACCTAACCTTATTTATTTTAAGAAGATCAAAATACTTTTAAGTTAGAATGAAAAAGATGGGTTTTTAAAATGTAATTTATAGCTAAATTTAATGAAGTACATTTCTTAGTTTAAACCACTACTTTTTATTAATTAAAATCAATAAAAAATTATACATAATAGGTATGTCATAATATCTAACATAATATCAATTCTACACATTGTTAAATGCAGTACTGCCTGCGCTGCATCAGAAAAGCAAACCTAATGATGCTTCATATTAATCGTGTGATTATCATATATACATATATCCTATTTTTCGGGTAATTTAACACAAATATTTAATATTTTAAATGTTTGTTTCACTTAATACTAATATACTTTCGTTGATGATACGTCTTTTTGTTTCTGAAAATTACAAATTAATATAAGGTAACACACAACTTAGAAAATATTATTTTTTCCTTAAAAATATATCGGTTGTCGCATTTTTATCTGAAATATTTAAAATTGCTTTTAAATCTCAAATAATTTCCATTTTATAAAGTTCTTTGCTTCGCATGTAAACTTATGAAATGTGATGTTACATTATTCTGCATTTAAGATGACGATATGTGCAATTCTTTTAATTTTTTTTTCGATAATGTGTGCCTACAAAAAATCGAACAGACACTTTGGCTGGTTGCCTTTACCAAAAATATTTTATACGAACAAAATACACACACAGGCATTCCGCGCTGTGGTCGTGCAAACTGTCGAGCAACAATAGCATTACTAGTGAGGAGCGTTACTAAAACTTTTTTTCCTCATTCTTCAAGACTGAAGAAAGGCAAAACTGTATTTTTCCTCAACAACATTAATGAATTGGCAAAATTTTAACAATTCATTTATGACATATTTTACATTTTTCATTTATGAAAAAAAAATCAAGAATGGTTAAATATGAGCGATCACATATGAATTTCTCTGGACTCTGGTAAGATGTGTTGTATTAATGAAACTTTATTGTTTCGCGACAAATTATGCCAGCTTTTGTAAATTCAATGTTGTTTTCCACACCGTTGCGGTCCAGAAACCAAAATTTTTTCACGAGACCAAAATACATGTCTTCAGTTCTTGCAGATAGTAATTTTTTTTCAATAACTCTGCCTCTATGTCTTTTAAACGAAAAAAAAACTAACCCTTTTTTCACGAGACCAAAATACATGTCTCCAGTTCTTGCAGGTAGTAATTTTTTTCAATAATTTTTGCCTTTATTTGTTTAAAACGAAAAAAAAAACTTTTAGAGGCATCAAAGAATATTTTATAAAAGCAAACACATTTTAGTTTACCAGCCAATAAATAATTTTACAATGCACACACAGGCTATCGTGCTGCACTTTTCAGGCCTTAAACAAGGTTTACAACTGTATTTTTAATAGACTTTTAGTTATTTCACTCTGCCTTATTTTAAAAGTTCTTTTAGAATAGTCTTTATAAATTTCAAAAGATTTTGTTATTCGTGCTTAATTCCTAGTTTTTATTATTGATAAAAACACTTGAAATTTATTGTTGATGGGATAAGCTATTCCTATGCGCATTTCACTGGTTGCTTAGGCCAGATCATCAGGAAACTTCATCCATAAAGATTTTAGAAAAACTAAAGATATTAAACCAAATAAAACTGTTAAGCGTATAAGACTTATAGCAACAGTTCTACTTGTAATAATATCAAAGTTTAAACAAAACACATCAACAATAAACAGTGGTTTTATCTCATCTTACATTCCCCACTACAATTAGTTGAAATTCTCTCAACATTAATTGTAGTTGTAAGTAGGTTAAGAAAAACAAAATAAAAACAACAACAACTTTACAAAAGATGTTGACAATTAAGTGTTTTTTAGGCCGTGCACTTGCCTGTTTATTATCAAAAAGTAATTTCAATTTTTGGCAATACAAAATTTTTAAATTTCAAAAGATTTTGTTATTCGTGCTTAATTCCCAGTTTTTATTATTGATAAAAACACTTGAAATTTATTGTTGATGGGATAAGCTATTCCTATGCGCATTTCACTGGTTGCTTAGGCCAGAACCAGTGAAATGCGCATAGGAATAGCTTATCCCATCAACAATAAATTTATTTTTAGAAGGCTTTTAAAGTAGATTCAAGAAGCCAAGGCTTTGGTCTCTAATAACACACTGTGTAAATTAGAAATACAGTTGAAATGTGGCTGGGAAACTTTATATCGCCAAAAAGGCCTTCTATAAGACCTCTTTACTACTTCATCTTTCCGCTGTTAATGGTCTGGCAAATCGCGTTTTTTTTTTCCTTATGAGAAATTGGATTGTGAATTTTTTTAAATTTTTCATATCTGACAAATTCACATATGAATTTTTTTGTTTGCTCATTTTTCATGAATGAGGAAATTCAAAATATTTTTTTCCTCATCCTTATGAGGATGAAAAAGCAGTAAAATTTTTAATTTTTCACGCTCGCTCATGACTGAAAAATGAGTGAACGTTTCGGTACTCTGCTAAAATATAAACAAAAATTTTGTTTACAGCTGTTTTTTGTTTTGCTTAGTGAATTTGTTGCCATATTGCACATAGATAAATAATGATGCTGCCAAATTGTTTACATAAAAATCGCTTAAACAAAATTTTTCGGATTGATGAAAACGATTCGAATCTAAAGCACCAAAAATGATTTTGAACGGAATGGCAAATACGGAATTGGGATATTACGAACGGAATCTGTGACACGGCTGAATGTTTTTCTTTCATGGTAATTCTATAAATTCTGCCACATTTTTGCCGCCGTGTTACATTGCCTTACAAGATCTAATTAATCATCCTCGAACGACAAGGATATTGTTGCCATCTTATCACTCCTTATGCAATTACCTGCATCGTTGTCTGGTTTTTAGCTTCTTAAAATATTTATACGAACTTTTTAAAAAGCATCATGTCTACCTTAAATTTCCTTCAATTTTATTTGATAAAGACTTAAATACACTTTAAATGCAGTACCTGGGTCCATAACCTATAGAATTACACTGCAATGTTAAGTTTAATTCAGGAATAAAATTCAATTAGGCTGTTTTCCTTAACGTGTGTTCACAATAAGGGTATTCATTTCAGTTTTTTTATTTGTTGGAAAAATGGAAAAGTGGAAAAATGTAATTTTTGTTACAACAACCACAAGAAAAAAAAATTCCACCAAAAGTTACATTTTTATCATACTATAACCAAGTGTAAAAAAATCAGGATAAAAAGATGTAATTTTCCACTATAAACGTCAAACGAAATGATGTTGCCATTCATAAAGAATTGTTAATTTTTAATACAAAGTACTAAAATTTACATCTCTTTTTATAAACTCTTGAATTGTACAACTCTGATTTTAAAAATTATTTTTTATAGTTACAATATTTCAAAGATAACTTCTTTCTAATTTAATCTTTCAAAAAGAAAAATTCATATTAAGAATGTGTTCAATGAAAAAAGTTATTAAAAAAGAACTAAAAAAAGAAATGGGGTCAAAAAATGGACAGACGCTGAAGTTAATAAAATACTCGACTTTTTGGCAGACAATCGCCATTTTGAGGAAACTTTGTAGTCGAATATTATGATGAAAATAACACCATTCACTTCGTTTTAAATTAAATAATTAATTAATTCACTTTTAACAATTTTATTCGGCATCTTAAAAAATATCAATTAGTACTTCCACGAATTATTTGACAGATTTTTTTTTTTTTGTGATAGTTTGTACTTTTTACAAAAAAAAAACACCGTTCACGTCAATAAGGTGTAATTTTTCTTTTTTCCATTTTTCCAACCAAAAAAAAATTGAAATGAATACCCTTAATGTATCAATATCGTGTTGTTGCATTGTGTACTTAAATATTTACCTACGTTGTACTGTGTATGAAAATGGTTGCATCTACATTATTTTAACTGTTTTATTTGATTTTCACATTTGCACAAGTTGCATTTCGGAACTTAATGCATTGTCAAAATTTGTATGGTTGCATTTAAGAACAAGTTGCCATGTATTACTACAATGCAACAGGCGTTTATGAAAACAGACTTACTTTATTTTATAATTCGGTCTATTACAGAAGTGTGATTTGATAGAAGAAAAGACCGGAAGAAAAAGGAATAAAAACTAATACCAGCTTACATTGTAAGATGAGATCAAAACGAAAAACATATGATTTAAGTATAACAATTAGAATTTCAGTTGTTACCTTATAATAGACGCATGATTAGTATAACTTATTTGCTGCAAAGAAATTCCTATTTTAACCGTATCCAAACACATCTTATCGATGATTTGTAGCATTGTAAATACATCAGCTTCATTGCTACCTTTACATAACGATTTCAAATCAAAAGGTAAATTGAGTTTGAATTGAAAATCTAAAACAAAATCAATTGCTTTCCAATTCTCTAAAGGAGAAAATAAATTCAATTAAATTAATTATATAAAAATTTACAATATAGTGGAAAAACTTACTTTCTGGCACTTGTCCTTTCTCTAACTTGACTGATTTTATACGAATCTCATGCCCTAAAGGATCAACTTCTTCAAAGGCAACTGTCAGCGAAAAAGTGTACATTTGTTTATGCGTAAAAACTAATAAGCCGCGATACTGCATTTGATAGTCAAAAATCCAATTAGTTAATTTTGTCCTAGAATACAAAATCGTGTTTGAATAAAATATGTTTTTTATTTAAATGACTAAGAACTAATAAATCAGAGCAAGTTAAACTTTTTTTGGTTTAAAATGTGTTTAAACCATCAAATCTACAAATCTGTTTACATATATGCAAACCATATCTAACGCGTAAAATTGGGCGTTTAAACTACCAATACAAGCCATATGAATTTGCCAACTACATATAATATATGAGGCACTGATTTACAGCTGTTAAGTTTAAACTACATATACATTTAAGTTTAGTTCAACTTAACCGTTTAGCCATTCACTGATTTATTAGTCATAAAGAGTTTCAGTACTACCTTAAAAGGGTATCCAGTCTTACAACGAAAGGCAATTTTTCAAGTGATGATTTATTTTGTTTTTTTTCCAAAAGATCCATTTCAAAACTTAAATAATTAATTAATGATTTTTCTTTTAAACGTATGTATATTATGTAGTATGTATCTCACTTACCTCTTCTTGGCTTGTTCATAATTTTGAATAAATTTTTCAACCACGCCAGATTTTTCAGTTTCATCATCTACGTCACCATCGGAAATGTTTTGGGGATTAATTATTGTGCGATCTAAGCTTACGCGCTGCCACAAAACATTAACATCTGCAATAGTAGGCCGCTTGCGTAGCCGCCTTAACCGAGCCAATCCTAAATCAGGAACGGGCGGTAATTCAGGCAACACAAAAGAACCCGATACACTCGAACTGGTTTCATTTAAGAGTGTATCCTGGCAACGTTTACATTTTCGACAAACTATAGAAGCATTACGCAAATGTTTTACACTATTGATCTTACTTTTCAAATCTACATTGGGCGGAGGATGACCTTCGGTGCAATTGTGTTCTTGCTCCAAGGCAGACTCATGTTTATTGTCACCAGTACTATCTTCGTATGATAGCCTTACTAGACTTAAGCGGGTTTTATCTATGTCTTCCAACGTAAGATTTAAATAACGATTCTCTGAACTCGTTTTTTCTTTTTCTATAGCATTGAGACCACTAGTGTCAATTTGGTTCTCAGCTAAACTCATATCAGTTTGCTGAGCAACGCTATTGCTTTTTCTTTGAGCTTCATAAAAGGCCGAAACGTCAGATATCGTTATAGGGTTACCTTCAAATATAAAAGGTTTTCCCACTAACAATAAATCTGCATCCAATCCATTATGTCCTATGGATGTGTTCCTTTCATCTGTAAATGTTGTAACTCTACGCATCAACTGTATACTCTCCCCAAAATTGTCGACTTCCATATCTAAATAATCTTCTGCTTCCAAATGATTATTACTGCTCGTGTCAACCGATGAAAATGATTTCTTGGATTTTTTCCCGCTACTGATCGGTATTGGAATGCGAGATTTTTTTTCTTTCGAGGGAGTTTGACATATAGATTCATTTGGTATAATTCCTGAAATATGCATTTCTTCGCCACAAATGACACGCTTAATTTCATGTAATGGTTTTTCTGTTCTCGTTTGTTCTACTTCACTTTCCAATTTCTTTGAACTGCTCATTCTTTCGTTTGGAGGGGATATGACCGATTCGTCCATTAGGCAATCGTCAAAAACTAATGTTTGCCTTTTTTTAGGAATTGATAATACTGGCGTTAAATTGACTGGTAAGCGTTTGTTGTTGGTTTCAGTTCGAAGAGGACATTGTGCCTCGTCGTCTTCTTTTGATTTTTTTTCTTCAGCTGAAAATTCTAAATCCGATAGCCGTGGTGTAATGCAAAGCAAACGATGATTTGTGTTACTATCAGTACATTTTACTGGAGTTATTAAAGAAAGCTGCTGCTTACTGATCAATTTATTAGATAATGAATTTGTGCTAATTTGACGAGCCAACGAAATTTTTGCAGCATTCAAAGGTTCTGCAGGAATAAATTGTTCATTTTCGGCAGGTGTAAAATATTGATCGATAGACAAATCCATTTCCTGTTCTTTTTGAAGACAGTAATTATTAGAATTGTTTGGAACTTTCGATACAATTCCACTAAGGGTCACTTCCATATCTTGGTCAAGGAATAAAGTTTGCCTTTTCTGACCCAGATTTTTATTTTTTATATCGTTTTTATCAATGGCATTACT
The DNA here is from genome assembly GCA_963931875.1 of Pollenia griseotomentosa. Lineage (NCBI taxonomy): Eukaryota > Metazoa > Arthropoda > Insecta > Diptera > Polleniidae > Pollenia > Pollenia griseotomentosa. The sequence goes on along the minus strand of OZ007560.1, from coordinate 149,525,844 downwards.
CTTAGCATTTTCTTTTGCTAAGGGAATTTTTTGGATCCGAATCGACTCTTTTTCTGACAGCATTTTATTTTCTAAATACAAAATTTCCCTAGTGACATCATCAGTTACCGTTTCACCGCCGATATCTTCGTTAAGGAATAAAGTTTGCCTTTTCTGACCCAAATTTGTATTTTTAATATCATTTTTATCAATTTCATTATATAAAGCATTTTCTTCTTTTTCTAACGGCATTTTATTTTCTAAATACAATATTTTACTAGTGGCATCATCAGTAAGAGTTACATCACCGATATCTTCGTAAAGGAATAAAGTTTGCCTTTTCTGACCCAGTTTTGTATTTTTTATATCGTTTTTATCGATGGCATTATTCAAAGCATTTTCTTCATCTAAGGGAATTTGATGGATCCCGATTGACTCTTTCTCTAACGGCATTTTATTTTCTAAATACAATTTTTTACTAGTGGCATCATCAGTAAGAGTTACATCACCGATATCTTCGTTAAGAAATAAAGTTTGCCTTTTCTGACCCAGATTTGTATTTTTTATATCGTTTTTATCGATGGCATTATTCAAAGCATTTTCTTCATCTAAGGGAATTTGTTGAATTTCGATCGACCCTTTCTCTAACGGCATTTTCTTTTCTAAATACAATGTTTTTCTAGTGGCATCATCACCGCCAATATCTTCGTTAAGGAATAAAGTTTGCCTTTTCTGACCCAGATTTGTATTTTTTAAATCGTTTTTATCGATGGCATTATTCAAAGCATTTTCTTCATCTAAGGGAATTTGTTGGATTTCGATCGACTCCTTCTCTAACGGCATTTTATTTTCTAAATACAATATTTTCCTAGTGGCATCATCAGTAATAGTTTCACCGCCAATATCTTCGTTAAGGAATAAAGTTTGTCTTTTTTGGCCCAGATTTGTATTTTTCATATCATTTTTATCAATGGCATTATATAAAGCATTTTCTTCGTGTAAGGGAATTTGATGGATTCCGATTGACTCTTTCTCTAACGGCATTTTATTTTCTAAATACAATATTTTACTAGTGCCATCATCAGTAAGAGTTACATCACCGATATCTTCGTTAAGGAATAAAGTTTGCCTTTTCTGACCCAGATTTGTTTTTTTTGTATCGTTTTTATCGATGGCATTATTCAAAGCATTTTCTTCATCTAAGGGAATTTGTTGGATTTCGATCGACCCTTTCTCTAACGGCATTTTCTTTTCTAAATACAATGTTTTTCTAGTGGCATCATCACCGCCAATATCTTCGTTAAGGAATAAAGTTTGCCTTTTTTGGCCCAGATTTGTATTTTTTATATCGTTTTTATCAATGGCATTATTCAAAGCATTTTGTTCATCTAAGGCAATTTGTTGGATACCGATCGACTCATTTTCTAGCGGCATTTTATTTTCAAAATGCAATATTTCCCCAGTGGAATCATCAGAAAGAGTACCATTTCCGATATCTTCGTTAAGAAATAAAGTTTGCCTTTTCTGACCCAGATTTGTATTTTTCATCTCATTTTTATCAACAACATTACTCATAGCACAAGAGTTGTAAAACTTCTCCATATTATTTTCTACCGGTTCAACTGTATTGTTGCTTATGTTATGACATGTTTCGATCTCATGATTTAATACTACAGTTCGACGTTGATGAAGATTTTTGCTATCAACATTTGTTATAGATTCGTTTGAGTTATCCATTTTGTTTATAAAATTATTATAATCTTTTGTCTTTGTAATGTTCTGTGTAAATATTGGTTTAGTATTTTGAAACATAGAACCTAAAGTGTTGTTTTGTTCATTGCTGAAAATATATATTGAAAAAGTAACAAGTGAGAATGTCATCAGAGCATTTACATACGGATCTATAAGAATAATATGCACAACAATTTCCATAATATTTACATATTAACTGCCGTATTCATAAAGATGTTTTTAATTTAATAAAGGTTTACAAAATATTTTTTTATGAAAATTTTACTAAATAAACGTTTGTTATTTGATTTTGAAATACATATTTAAAAAATGCAAAATTTTGTTACCTTCGGTCGGTCGTAATTCAAAAATGTTTTTACTACATTATTAATAACAATTTAATTTGCGTACATAGATCTTACATATTGAAATACCACTATAAGTCAGTCTTCATAAAAAACTTTAAATTTTAGCCGTTTTTCAAACAATATATGCACCATATGTTTTTAAACTAATATGAAGATCTAAAATGATAGGTATTTTTAAGAAGCAGTGCCGGATACAAGAAGCAAATTGACAGGAGAGCACATAAAACAGAGAGTGCTCCTGATGTCCATATCTGCTGATTACTGGTTCAACTAAAACAATCAAAAACATTTCTAGTTAAAGTTGGTACTTTTGGGGTGCAATTCAAATTTTAAGTTAAGTTGGTACTTCCATGACTTATTTACTTCCATTTAAAATTTTTGTAATATACTTTTTTTAAAATTTCATATGATTGTTTTGTATTCTTCCCTTTTGTTTTTGTTATAATTTAATTTGATTGAATTTTTTGTTCTTTTTAATTTTTTGAAATAAAAAGTAACAATGTAATTACATATATTATGTTTGTTCATAAATATGTATGTTTGTACAAAGGTATACTAAATTTTTTAATTTGGTTACAGTTTCAGCAAAAAACGTTCGATATATCAATATATCGATATTTTTTAAATAATAAATATCGATACCCTTAAAAAATATCGATTCGATATATATCGATATAATTTTTCAATTTGCCCATCCCTAGTTAATACCAGTATATAAACCAGGGCTGTGGAGTCGGAGTTGAGGTTTTTTTGACGGAGTCGGAGTCGTAGTATCCACAAAAACTCGCGACTCCGACTCCAAAGTTTTTCGGCATAAAATATTAAAAAAAATTTTTTAATAAAAAAAAAAATTTTTTTAATATTTTCCAAAATAAAAATTATTTGAAATTGACGATGCAATATTTCAAATATCGATTTGAAATTTTTAAGAATCATTTTTATGCTATATTTAAATGATGAAATAGAATTGAGTCTTCAACTTCAGGCAAAAATTCTAAAGCCCATAATTAAAACGTCGGCAGTAACTTCAAAATCTCTCATTTCTTTCTTTTGTTCTTATTTTTCTTTGTTTACAAATTGTATTAAATTGAATGAAAGTATGGTAGCATTGTTAAGAGAATAAGCGACTTTATGTGAGAGCATTAGAAAAAACGTCCTCAAAATAAAATTGATTTTATTTCTCGACCATAAGCATAATTTTATGTCAAACTGTATGAAAAACATCGATCAGCCCCAGTTCTGTTTCATCATTAAGAATTTAAAAGCTAATGCACTAAAAAAGTTAGAGTGCTATAATCGGATGTTCCGAATCTTTGACAACTTCCACCGACAGTTAGAATGTATGAGAGCTATAAATAATCTTTATAAAACGGCCGACAGTATTAAAATTGGTTCCGGTTCAAACCAATTGTACGACAATCAGAAAGTGTTATGCTTTAATTTCTAGCAATTTGAACTAATTTGAATAATATATCATGATTCGTAACAGTTTATGCCGAACTAAAATGATTTTCAGGAGGGACATTTATATTATCCCATGGCAGCCAAGTCATTTATCAAGTTTTCCCTTTTTTTGAGATGCAAAATAGTTTTATATTTAAATAAAGTTTTTTCAAGATTTTATAAATACATAATTTTAAATTTGCAGTATATTGGATACAAACATTAAGTAATGTTTTCATGTTATTAAATGGTCTTGTATTTTCTCTGTTCTTTATTATTTTAATTGTGTTAACTTATTCGTAAAGATCCCAAATTTTTTTTTAGATTCTGAAATATCTTTAGCACTAGATTCATATAAGTTGTCTGAAGTTAATGAAATAGATCTTGGAGTTTATTCTTTAAAGTTTTATGTTGCACTTTTTAATGGTCTGTTAAAAAAGTTCGATTTTGATAACGACTTTCTTAAACATGTCATAGATCTTGCACCCTTTTATGTAATAAGAGGTTACCAATTGAGTATTTCTCAATTATGTGCTATTGTGGCAAATTTAGTCTATTTGAGTGATATTGAAGAAGTAAATAACAAAAAATTTGAGCTTTAATTTTTGGGAACATAATTAATAGAAAGAGCAAAATATTGAAAATTTTCGCAAGGGCGTATTCAAAATAAAAAGATTTTTAGATTAAATTTTTAAATTTTACAATAAGGGTAATCACGATGGTCATTGTGCAAATTTGCAATGTGTAAATTTGCAGTGCATATTATGATTGATCGTGAGCATACCACTTTTATTTTTTGTGCAAATGTGCTCTTTTTCTAAAAATTTATTCTGGCAGCACTAAAAACTTCTGGCAGCACTGTAAAAAATCTGCATTTGTTTACAATTATACACAAGCAAATCAAAATAAATATTTTCTTTTTAATTAATTTAAATTTAATTCTCTATTTAATATTAAAACCCACGAAAATGTTCAATTTATAAGTTTCCTTAAAAACAATATGATGCTTATGGCTAAAAAATCACTGATGGTTTAAACGCTGGTTTAGTTGAACTAAACTTGAATTTATATGTAGTTTAAACTCATCAACCATAAATCAGTGTCCCATGTATTACATGTTGTTAAAATAATAACATGTGGCAGCACTACGACAAATGTTGGCAAATTCATATGATTTGTACTGGTAGTTTAAACGCCCAATTTCATGCGTTTAAAGATGGTTTATATGTTTAATGATTTATAGATTTGTTGGTTTAAACACATTTTAAACAAAAAAGAGAGTTTAACTTGCTCTGATTTTTTAGCCCTTAATATGTCAAATGTTGTTGTTTACATTTGTTTGCAACGGAGCAAATATGCACTACTAATCTTGCTCATGGTTTTTTTAGTGCAAACGAAGTAAAATAGAGCAAATTGCAAATACGTACATTTTGTTGTTTTATTGTGCAAACGTGTGTATTTTTGCACGCATTTGCATCGTTTGCACACTTTGCACTACCCATCGTGATTTCCCTTAATATCTATAGCTGTTATTACGTTATTTAACAAACTAACTGTTTTCCGAGGGTAGGCTTTATATGGGGCCTAGAGTAAATTATGGACCGATCTCCACGAAATTTTGTAGTGTCTTAAAAAACTGTGACGTACCAAATTTTATTATGATAGCGATATTTATTACAATTTTGTGCGTACTAAACTGTTTTCCGGGAGTAGGCTTTATATGGGGCCTATGGTAAATTATGAACCAATCTTTACGAAAGCACATTTAAATATGATAGCTATATTTACTACGGTTTTAGAAGTTCATTATGGCACCTTTTACGTAAGTTTTTGTAACAAAATTGTCAATTTTTAAGGGTGGTGGTTCTACATTTTGATTGATAACTATGATCCTACTGATCGGATTTTGCTGTATTTCACTCCCAAACTGCTTAGGATAACTAGAAGCAATTTTACACCAAGATTGAACTTTTGTTTTAAGTTTTGTTTTCGAAAGTGAGCGTATTTTCAACAGAAAGACAGACTGACATGGCTAAATCGACTTAGAATTACTCAAGAAACCAGGGGTATTAGATGCATAATAAAAAAGTTTCACATGGAATGACAAACTTAGTATACCCTCATTCACCAATAGTGGTGGAGTGTATAAAAGAGTTTATAGACAAATTAGGACAAGTCTCATATACATTCAGCATCAAGATTATTGTAGGAGTCGGAGTCGTGAGTCGGAGTCGGAGTCGCACTTAAAAAATTTCAGCGTTTGGAGTCGGAGTTAGTACTTTTTTCGGACGACTCCACAGCCCGGATAAAAACACTTATCTTAGGTCAGGTTCGGAAGTGTTATGCGCCCAAGGGCACACCTCCACTTGAAGACCAATGCGGTCTAATGTGAATCCCTTCAATATAGAGAAAGAAGAAAAAGAGAGAAGTGAAGTAAAAAAGAATTGTCAGATAGAGTAGATTAAAGAAGAAAGAACAAAACTACCCCTACAGTCCCCTTATCAGAAATAATCGTCCTATTTCCCTGACAAACCCCAGTAGATCGACTGGATTACATCCAGCGATACACTCAGTCCGTTGTGAAATCTATCTCCTAGCCATTTCTGCTTGAGATCCTACATCCTAGGACAATGGCACAGTACATGCTCAATCGTCTCTAGCTCCTCAGCGTCCTCGAAAATTCTGCAGAAGTCCGGTATGGTATTGTCCTATTTACTCGTAAAAGCCGTAACAGAACAATGACCTTTCAAGAACCCTATAAGAGTCCCAAGACCACTCCTATCCATTCCTTATAGAACCCTGGTTGCCCCTGCGTCCAATCCGGACCATAATGCCCTTGACACCCTGTAATCCGTTTTATTCCTCCAGGACCGGTTAACGGTATCGCTGAATGTATTCCGTATTACCTCATAGTAGTTTTATCCCCCATCCCTTACCTCTAAGTCAAGATTCGAACTCTCCCTCGCGAGTTCGTCCGCCACCTTATTACCATCCACCTTGTAGTGTCCGGGTACCCAACACAGCCTTTTTATGAATATTAATGAGCTCTCTCAGAGCATTCCTACACCGTGCGACCAGGCGCGATCGCACCGTATAATTTGTCAATGCTCTGAGCACAGGATGACTATCGACGTAAATTTTCACCACAGATCCCCCTGCGACGTGACGCAGTTTTAACTCCGTCACCCTCCATATCGGTAGGATCTCAGCCTAGAAGACACGGCACTCATCTGGGAGTCTGTGTGTTATACCGCTGTGGTGTTATACCGAAGTCTTAGGTCATGATCCTATGATCTAAAATGCCCTCGAGAATACTTCCCTGACCAAGCACTAAATAAGTTCCTAGCAGCCACACTCTTCACATACTGTTCAGTGGAGGATAAATATAGTAGGATGTTCAACGCTGCCTGTGGCGTGCTTTTCCTTGCTCCTGTGATGCCAAGATATGCACAACCACAGTATAGGTGATAGAACCCCCCCCCCTGCGGTGCCCCTTAGTAACCTTCCTGCTACTGCTAACCATACAGACGATCCACTCCACCAGAAAGCCCTGAACTCCCAGCTCTACCAACGAATGCATATTCCTAAGATAGAAATCTATCAGTATCTCAAGATGCTTCGACAAAAATTAAGATAGACTTATAGGACTGAAATCCCCCGGCTTCGAGTGGCTTGCCTTACCGACCTTGGGTATAAAAATTACCCTGATCTCTCTCCACCCCCTAGGCAGATACAGATAACAGAAATAGTGCATCGTGTCACTTTGATAAAAGTATCTTCGCCTGGGTAACAATCTTGTCGAGATGCGAGGGCTTAAGTGCACTCTACGATTCTGATCTCTTGGGATGATGTATGTGATGAATACGTCTTCGAGGGAGGTCGAGAATACTGAAGGGGTGTGCGACTAAAGGTTACTCATCTTGTCAAGATAATGAGGCGGTAGTGGAATGTACACTTCCGGTCCATTATCAGTACATATAGCACGGCGTGCCAGCCCGCGGGTTCGCCCCTTGCAAGGTGGGGGCTTTACCAGTGGTTGGGGCGCGAAATATGCACTTTTAAGGACAACGTGGCTGGTAGCAGTGCCGAAGTCCTGTGTGGCTAGTAAGTGCGAAAAGAAACTAGTCGTTAACAGCTCCCCTCAGCGACAGGGCAATGCGCTGTTGTATGTTAGTTGCCTAGTCCACGCACGCCGTCACTGCGTGGTACGGTCCGTCTGAACGAGCATACTCGTGGGAACAAAAATGAAACCCTTTTTAAAAACAAAAACAAATACAACAACAACTAACAAGGACACGACGGATGGGATTGACCAGGGTCAGTGGTCAATCCTGTCACGGACTGTGAGTTGGAGAGTACCCTCTCGACTGTTCATGAGAACATAGTTGAGCAGGAGAGACAGGTACTGACCGACCTTTACGTGTATAGTCTTCTGGGACTAACGAGTGACTCCTCTGGTGAAACCGGGGCTACTCAAGGGTTGGTGAGGCTGACTCTGCTCTCTGACACGGTTGTGAACAAGTTCTCTCATCTGTTAAGGGAAAGCTATGAGCATTCCTGCCCAGTTACATTTCCGGGTAGGCGTAAACAGCCCAAATGTTCAACCAGGGAACTTCAGGTTCAAAGGTCTACGGTTAGGAGACTGTTTAATAGGGCCAAGCTTACGAGATCACCAAAGGATTGGAACAATCACAGGGTGCAGTTGAACAGGTATAAGACGGATCTAAAAAGGGCAAAGCGACTATCATGAAGACAATTTTGTGTATCCATCGATAATGTCAACGAGTTGTCAAGATTCCGACGGATTTTATCCAAGAACCCTAAGGCTCTGGGTTACATAATAGCCTTTTCACACTTGTCAACATTTAATTTATTTAATTTGCGAAGATGTGGGAATTTTCCCATAAAAAATACATAGGGCTAAAAGCAAAATTTTTCAACATCTTTACAGAATGTTACTATCTCATTTTGTTCCCTTTTACATTTTTCGATTCTTTTAGTGTCATCACTAAAAAATTGGCAATAAATTCTGTAATTATTGTGGCATCACTGACAAAATGGAAGTTGCTTTGAAAGCAGCGTTACCATTTCTGAAGTTTTTCCTTTTTTGCAAGCCTTATTTTGCTAAAACTATTAAACAAAATGAATAAGAAATACATTTTGGTGTTATCTTTTAAAATGCTTTTGTAGAAAAAAAGTATATAAAAAAATAAAAGTTTTTTTCAGACATGGTGATATTTTTTATTGATAGTAGATGTTAGATGTTTCAAGTGTGAACGCATATTTCACATTTTCAACATCTTCCATGCGTTCCTCCGAAATGTATGCAAGTGTACAAAGGGTATAACCTTACTTATGGAGACGCACTTTCTCGGGTGCATGGAATCCCGAGGTATGGAAGATGGTCAGTGGGACGTGATGTCCATGACATCGGATCATACTTCCGCTTGCTTCGAGGAAATGGTCACAAGGGAGAAGCTGGCGTGGGCGGTCAATACTTTCGACCCATATAAGTCACCGGATCCGGATGGCATTTTTCCGCCCATGCATTGTAACATCCCGGACGATGCATCATTTCTGCTGGTGAATATATTCAGGAAGTGCCTCAGTACGAGGTTTCTGCCTAGAGGGTGGAGAGAGGTGGGGGTGATTTTTATACCCAAGGCTGGTAAAGCGGCCCACTCGAAACCGGGGGATTTTAAACCTATTAGTGTGTCTTCATTCTTGTTGAAGACTCTTGACAGACTAATAGATTTCTATCTTATTAGCAACGCTCAACATGCCTACCTGAAGGGTAAATCTGTTGAGAGTGCGTTACATGAGGTGGTGGGTTCTATTGAGCACGGTCTGATGCATAAGGAATATACTCTTGCCGCGTGTCTGGATATAGAAGGAGCCTTTAATAACATTAGGATTGAGGCGATTAGAGATTCGTTGATGGAGTTAAGGACTTTCTGGTAGAGTTGATAGTCTGCATGCTTAGCAGTAGGATTATAAACTCGAGCCTGGGGGATCATGTGATAAGGAGGAGGGTTACCAGGATGACACCACAAGGGGGGGTTCTATAGCCTCTGCTGTGGTTGCTTGCGGTCAACGGGATTCTAAGGTCATTTGATTCCATGGGCAGGAAAGTTAATGCCTATGCGGATGACCTGGTTCTGCTGGTCAGGGGAAATTTCTGTCCACGATCGGGAAAATTATGCAGGTGTTGCTGGGCGAACTCTCGGCATGGGCAAAGGATAGGGGGCTGTGTGTTAACCCTGTGAAGACTGAGCTGGTGCTATTTACCAGAAGATACAGGATAGAGGGATTTAGGGGGCCAGTGCTAGATGGCGTAGAGTTACCTCTATCGGACGGTGCAAAGTATTTGGGTAACTTTCTGGACTGCAAACTGTTTTTGAAGAGAAGTACTCAGGAGAGGATGAGAAGGGGACTCAATGCCTACTACACATGCAGGAACTCCATCGGTAAGAACTAGGATCTGAGGCCGGATGGATTTACACATCGGTGGTTAGGCCTATACTTACCTATGGATGCACTGTTTGGTGGGGTGCGTTGAGAGTGGATAGCTATAGGAAGATTCGATTTCCATGACACCCCTGATTAAGTACTTTTTTTGCCTAAACCAGTAAAATAAACTATAACTGTTATTATTTAATGTATATAATATTCATATGTATAAAGAAATTGTTCATTCATATTCATACTAATTAGTAAAGCCCTGCACGAATGCATTTGAATGCCGTTTCAGGACATTCGTTTGTTTTTTAAATACTGATTGTCGATTGCTCTTTGCTAACGAATCAAATGCTATATTGTGAAAAACACATAAAGCACAAAAAAAATATAAACACACAAATACAAATGGATTTTTATTAGTGTGTTATAAACGAACAAATACGAAGTGTAAAGAGTACGGAATATACTCCACACAACAACGAAACAAAAAAAATCACACTAACTACACCAAATCAAACGAATCACACCAAACAACAGTAACAAAATAGGTGATATCAATTTTCCTATTTTTTTTTTATTATTAGCTATGACTAGTAAATTTGTATGGAGCAAAAAACAAATGAAATGGAAATCCCTAATTAGAACTGCTGATAGGTTATTTGGTTTCAGATTTTTACAATTCCAAAAAACATAAGCTGTGTTTAGAAAAACCAAATTTTCTCAACCGATATATATTTCTGGTTTAATTTTAATCAAAATATGTAATTTTCGTTTCAATATTGTAAATAGTTCCAATTTTATAACGTTTTGTCCCTCTCCTGTAAACTTTTGAAAACTGCAGATAGGTTATTTCGTCTTTAAGGTGACGATATATGAGTAACAAAATTTTTTTGATGCCCACTAACAATATTGTTTTTGTGACGATAAAATTAAGAATATAAAAGAATTGGGCATATATAAAAACTTACCAAGACTTTCTCTTTTTCGAGTCAGCTTCCCTTAATAATGAATCATCGATTATCTCCATTATGTCCTCTGATTGAGTTAACTCCCTCTTGGAGCTATTGCAAGACACCGTCTCATCGCTTAATTTAGCATGGGTAAAAAAACTGGTGTTGTCCAGCATTATATCATCGGCTTGCGAGTAATGACACTTGACATTATTTTTTCTTTCTTTTGCTTTAATATCTTGAGTGGTATTGACATCAAAATAAGTATTTGATTTAGTAGTTTTTAAGTCGTTTTTCAAAGTGTCATTACAAGATATCGGTATGTCTACATCATCGAAAACTTGTGTTTTTCTTTGTTTTGATGGTATGTGTGTTAATTGAACATTCTTCGATGCTGCAAATCGTGCCTTTTGATCGGTAGTAGGAGTTTTAGGAGCATTTAAGAATACGTTTATTTTTCCACATTCTATTTCATCATTTAGTTGCTTGAAGTTATATGCCTTAAACTCAGATGGAATTAAAGGCGATGAAGATTCTAGTGATAACGACATATTTTTAACACTGCTCAATGAGAAATTTATGGATTGATCAGCATTAGTAAATTTATCAGTTTCTAATACAACGGCTTCATTATCTTTAGCATGATCGGATGTGATATTTTGTTCTTGTTTCTTTTTGTACCGCAGCATTCTTTCTTGCTCTAAATCTATTGTATTTTTAGCTTTATTAACTAGAGGTGCACATATCTTGCGAGTAACTAACTTCGGTTGTTGACCTAGTTGGCGTACACTAAGGACATTTAAATCGTTATTAGGAAATGGTTCTTGAGTTAACTTTACAGGAGATACATGCATATCTTCACTTAAATGGACCGGTATTTTGGGTAAAGTTGCTTTAACTGTCGACGGACTTGCTTCCACGGGTTTATCGAAGCAATTGGTAGGAGGAGAGTTTAATTTAGGAATGACACCATGTCTGTTATTTTCCTGATCTGTTACGTTTTGCGAATCATCTTTAATGGTTTGATTTAAATAAATACTTGTCCGTGGCTTCGTATTATTTATTAGAACATTATCTTCTTTAGATATTTTATTTAGATTTTTTGGAGAAAATTCAATTGTCTTGTTGAAGTTAATAGTCGGTCGAGATCTCATATATATAGATGATGTTTCAATAGGCAGGTTAAAGAAAGATGGGCAAAATTGAATTGTATTTTTAAGTGAATTGGTGTCTTTAGGAGACTCTTCGATTGCTACATTACAGTATATTGTTGATCTTGATTTTATATTTGATTCTTTTTTGTCACAGTGTGTATTATTTCTTGCTTGAATATCATCTTCGGATTCGTGTAAAACGCATAACCAATTGATTTTCTCTTGGAATGCGATTGATTCCTTTTCAACACAAACATTCGGTTGAGAAAATATTTCTTCAGGTTCTTGAGATAACTGTTTTGGAGCCACATGTAAACCTTCACTCAACTGGACCGTGTTTTTGGGTAAATTTTCTTTAACTGTCGACGGACTTGTGTCTATGGGTTGATTGAAACAAATGGTAGGACGAGATTTTGATTTAGGTGTGGCAACATGTTTGTTATTTGTCCCATCTGTTAAGGTTTGAGAATCAACTTTAATGGTCTGATTAAAAAATATACTATTATTATCTATTTGAACATTATCTTCTTTAGATATTTTATTTGGATTTTTTGGAGACAATTCAATTGTCCTGTTAAAGTTAATAGTCGGTCGAGATCTCATATATATAGATGATGTTTCAATAGGCAGGTTTAAGAAAGATGTTGGGCCAGATTGAATTGTATTTTTAAGTGAATTAGTGTCTTTAGGAGACACTTCCATTGCTTCATTAGAGTTTATTGTTGATCTTGATTTAATATTTGGTTCTTTATTGTTACAGTTTGTATTTTTTATTGCTTGAATATTATTTTTGTTTGCACTTTGTCCTTGAAACGGATTTACATTCTCTTTATTATGATGTTTGCTCTTACTGGGTGAAAATTGCATTGTTTTGTCTTGTAGTATAGTTCTTCCATTATTTGCAGCATTTTTGTTTTCATCAGAAATTTGCTCATTGCTGGATATTGATAAGGAGCCGTTCATATAAATTGTTATTTCTTCTTTTGGATTTCTACATTCGCCCTATTTAAAAACAAAAATATTTTTTATATAAGCATATGGTTAGATTAGAAAGGCTTATGAGATAAATCCAACTTAACTCGGACTATTATAATACCCTTTTCTAAAAATAAAAGAAAAACTACAGAAAATGCTAAACGGAAAAGTGTTGCATAATGTGATATCGTAAAATGCTTATCGTTTATTCTATTTTAATTTAGGAAAAAACCGGGATACCATCCAGAAGTCTGAAATATTTCTATATTACTTGTTCAATTAAGATAACGCAGTGATAATACCTATTCTAATCCTTACCCATTCTCCCTGTTCTGTTTTTTCTTCGTGGATATTTATTGCTAGAGAACCTAACCGTTTCCTAATGTGAGAGAAAAAGTGCAAAAGTATAAAGGTTTTAAGGCTGAATAAAGCTAAATTTTTAAATTTTCGTATCTTTTATGATATGCGCCTATGATCAATATGAATTCTATTTATAATTTATAAAAATATGTACATACATAAAGATAAATAAAAAAAATTTCAACACAGTGATTTCTCCCTACGTATAACATCGCTAATGCAAAGTGACACTAAATGAAGAATTTTTGTTCTTCATTCGGATTTTACAGTTAATATTGGAAAAGTTACGTTGTTTTTCTTATTGTTTGGGAAGATGAGAATATATTTTTTTTTTTTAGATTTAGAGCACATTTCGGTCTTGCAAAGTCTTGTCCGATTATGCGATTAAACCACTGTGTATTATTTACATATTTCGCCACATTATTAAGCAGGGATGCGATTTCCATGCAAATGCTTGTTTTTTGTCGATAGTCTAAAAACGATGCCGACCAATTATCTTTCCGAATATTTAAATTTGCGTTAAAATGGCATCGATTTGTTTTTGCATATTGTTGCATATTTTGGTGAAAATTCATATTATGTATATATATGTATATTTAGGTTTTAAATGCATAATTGAAACTTTTGGGTGATTTTTTCTTTAATTTCCATATTATAAAAAAAATTGTTAAAACAATTTTTAAATACAAAAAAACGTTAAAAAATTTTAAAATAATAAATTAACTTTTTTGGAGCTTTGCTTTAAATACAAGATTTTCAACATTTCGACAAAAGATCCTTCTATTTTTAACCCATTTTATTCAAAACTGTTATAAGATACTTGCTTGGCACATGGGTTATACCGCGTTGCAGAGGAAATTAGAATCCAATTCGATAATATTGCAATTTTTTATGAAATGTATCCCTTTGGTTCCCTTCCACCGCAGCCAGTAGTAACAAGATGGGACCTGGCTAGATGCTTCAGAATTATATTCAAAAAACTTTAAGTAATTTATGAATGTTTGAAGTGCTCGTTGATACCGATGATTATGCAAATAAAAAAGTAAAAGAAATATCAAATTTAACTGGCATTAGAAGTCAATTAGCATTTGCATTTACCAACTTCGGATATATTAGTGAAAAATAACTAATTTGGAGGGATGTAGTTAACAACTTAATACACAAATCAAATAAATTGATATTGCAGAAAGTAAAATTAACAATGTGGAAGGAAGAATAGCCCGACAAATTAAACATAAATCCAAAACGTTTTGCAAAAAAAATCAAGAAATTCAAAAAATAAAATAAATTAAATTTTTTCAATATGCGGTGTCATTCTTATAGTAAAGTAGAAAGTTTTACATTTGATAAAACAGAACTTATTTATTTAAATCAAAAATAATTTAAATATGTTTCTTAAAGATATTTGAATAACAAAAAACTGATTTTTTTTATATTTTTCTTAATTAAAAAGCGATTTCTTATGGAAATTTTTTAAGTTTTTAGTGCATTATTTTTATTTTTTAGTGCATATTTTGGATTTTTGAGTGCATATTTTCGATTTTTTATATTATATTATGTCCTGTGGTTCCATGCACGTTTTTTTAGTGCATCTTGGAAAACATATACATATGGGGGATTTCATGTCAAGTGACCCAATTTTGAAATCGATGTCTTCCGATTTGGATGAAATTTGCACCAAGGTTAGTCCTATTGGATAGTATTTTAAGAACAATTGTGATTTTTAGTTGAACTTTTAATTTTGATATTTTTTAGTACGGCTTGAGTTCTTAAAAGAATCAGAATCTTGAAACATGTAAATTCAACCCAGGTTCGAGCCTCAGCTCAGCCAAGAAAATTATCAATGAATTTTAATAAAATTTCATGTTGTAAAATTCCTTCCTTCAGTAAAAATAATTTAATGCAAATTAAATTTGATGAACTCAAGCCTAACTAAAAAATATCAAAATTAAATTTTTTTTTTTAATATTTAAAAATTTTTTTTTTTTAAATTTAAAACTTTTTTTTTTTTATTAGCAGGAATGTTTTTTTTTCTCAAAAGAAAGCTTATGTCCTTTCCTTTAAGGTAGTTCTGGTCTTTTAGGAAAAAATTCAAAAAAGTGCTGCATATGCTAAAAATTTTAAAACCCTCGTCTTGAATTAGAAATTATTTTTTTTATACATGAGCCACTCGCAGCCCAAAAATCGACCAAAACTACCTTAAAGGAAAAGACATAAGCTTTCTTTTGAAAAAAAAAACATTCCCGCTAAAAAAATAAAAAAAAGTTTTAAATTAAAAAAAAAAAAATAAATAATTAAACAATTTTTCAAAAAAACAAAAAAAAAGTTTTTCAAAAGATTGATCAAATAGCTATCGAAGCTACTTGGTAACATATTTTTCTAACACCAATAGGTAATAAGTTACATGAATGAGAAAGAACTAGGGTTGCCAGACGGCCTGGAATGGCCTGGATTGTCCAGTTTTTTTGGGTGTTGTACAGGTTCCAGCTAAAATGCAATTTGTCCAGTTAAAAAACTTTATTTAAGTTTGAAAAATTACGTTTTTTTATTAATTATATTTATGTATTATTGTTTAGAACAAAATCATATATGTACTAAGAAAAAATTTTAAGAAAAAAATTTCTAATTTGCCGACAGATATTTCAATTAATCAATTAAGATGCAATTCAGTATTGGGTGCGATAAAAGAGGATCAAACAAAATACATTAAAGACGTGCTATAAAGATTTTCAATGTATGACTGCAATCCAGTACGTTCACCAGCAGATGTAAATCAAAACCCATCTCTCGATATGTGTCCGACATCAGATAAAATGTACCTAATATGGAAGCTTAATTGCTTACTATACGCAGCGCAAAACACAAGACCTGAAATATGCTTATTCGTTTTAATTACAATAAAGGAAAGGCACATTGGTCTGCAGTAAAAAAGTTCTGAAATACCTTAAGGGTTAATAAAGGTCTTGTCTACGATGGTAAATCTAAAGCACTCATTAGTTATTGTGATGCCGATTGGTAAAGTGTTGATGACAGGCGCTTTACAACGAGGTCTATCTTTACCATACCAGGCGCAGCAGTATTGTGGGATTCTACAAGATAAAGAACGGTAGCACTCTATTCGACAAAAGCAAAATTTATGTCGATGGTATCAGCAATTCAGAAATCTATATGGCTTCGTAAACTAGAAATGGAATTATTTAAAAATTCTCCCGAATCAACGAATTTATAATACAAATTTATAAATTTTATAATAAAAATTTATAATCACCCCTATTCTGCATTTCGATTACGTCTCCGCATTCAGTTCCGTTACGATCGAAAATTGGTATTTTGCAGAAAAACGGAATCAAAAGAATAAGATAACAATGCTTACAAAATCAATTGTATCAATGTGGAATGTGGAAATGAAACAGCAGAATAAGCAAGTCTGTTATCATTTTCATAAATAAATGTCAAATTTAATAAAACAAGTTCTGTGTATAATAAAGTAAATTGTTTATAAATTTAATAAAAGAAAAATATTGAAAAAAAAATAAAAAAATAAAAAGGTAAAACTAAGTTTTGCATAAATATATAAGTGTGTATAATCTAGTGAAGCTGAAACTAACTAAAAAAAGTAGAAAATAAAAGTGTTGTGGTTAAATATGTAAAGACAAAATGTTAATAAAAACTGTTTGTAAAGAAATAATTTAGTGAGTTGCATTTTTATTTAAAATTTAAGGACAAATGGAGTCTATTGCAGCTGCATTGCTGCTCCTTCTTCCTTTGAACGCTGGTGATACCCACAAGCAATGTCAGCTTAAGCCGTCATTAAATTTGCCAGTTTTTCGTATTGATCCGGTGTTGTTGTTTTTGACCTGCATACATAGTTAACAAAACACTCATATTCCAGTACAAAAAATAACAATTTAAAACAAAAAAATTATAATAATAATTTGTATTTAAATCGTTTTTGAATTTTTGAATTTTTTACTTACATTTTTCACATTTTTACTTAAAAAAACCAAAATAGAAAAAACCTCCGTTAACAAAAAAAAAACTGAGAGAAACGGAGCTCTGATCGTAATGCAGAATACATACAATCGAAAGAAACTGAGCGGAATCGAAACGCAGAATACCAAAATTGCCAGACGGAGAAAATTTCGATTCGAATCGAAACGCAGAATAGGGATGAATAAAATTTATAAATTTTATATAGCGACAACAAAAGTGCTATACAAATTGCAGAGAACAACTCATATCCCTTTAGAACTAATATTGACAATCGGGCAAAATGGTTACGGAAAAAATAAGAGAGTGGTAAGATTAAACTTGGAGTTTTGGAATCCAAGAAAATGTTAGCTAACATCTTTACAAAGAGCGTTCCAGCTGATGTATATAGACATGTTCCTAATTTTTATAGTTTAACTTTTGTATATTTATTTTGATTGGATTGATTTATTGTTATATTGTTGCACAAAAGTTTATTCAGGGAAGGTGTTGTAAACCGAATAACCATTCATGATATCTTCAACATCACTATTAAAGTAACGGTTGTTTCAGTAGTATGTATGTATTAGTTTGTGGGATGACATAATGAAATAAATTTTTAGTTTATAGTATTGATAATACTATTAATTGCGGTTGTCCATTTAATGCAATAATATACAAATGATCGAAATTATTAAATAAACCTTGAGCATTAGTGTGTATTCCACGCCGTTTTGTTGGTTGTTAAAAGTTAAATCCCATCTGTTTCTTCTTATTGTTCAACTTACATTGTTTATACATTGTATCTATAGTGTTTCTTATCCAGACTGATTTACACGTATACAGAAAATTGTTTATACATTTGTTCACACTCTCATTATAACACTCATTTGTTCGATGGGCTCTATGGCATTTTAACCTTCGCCTTACCAATACCCACTCGGATGACCATTTCGGTTTTAATTCTTTCATAACTTGTTTCAGAATTTATTTAAATTAACTGAAGCTAAAATAAAATTTTTACTAACTGAAGAAATTGTTGGGTTCTAAACACTAGCCAACAAGGTTTTGGACTGGAGCAACAAAATATCTTTCCTAGGGTAATTTGGTGGGCTGAATTTGAATCTGCAATTGGGTTTCTTCTATCACGTCAGGTTTTCGAAATACAATAAAATGTTTCTATTCATTTCATACATAAAAAATCACTGTTTATTTAAAAATGAATGGCGTTATTTGAACGTCGTTTGTATTTTGCTGATTCGGTTTCACGTAGAGTCCAGCAATAGTCTCCCAGCATACTTTTGTCTCAAAATCCTTGATAAATTCTTTCAATTTTTATTAAACCTTGGTGAGTACGCTCACCTTGTTCGCGCTCGCTGCACCTAGTTTTTTTTTTTTTTTTTTTTTATAAAAAACCTAAATGCGAATGAAGAATATGCAAAACATTGTCGGTGTCCAGGTTTGTCCAAGTTTCTGACTGCAAAACCAAAATAATGTAAATATGCATATATTAATGAATCAGATATTGCATATCCTTTTTTTTCAACCAAATATTCACCACACACAAAGCAAAAATAGCTTGAATCAGTAACACACGATCTCCCTGACATGCTTAAACGCTACTATTATGAAGATTTAGAATTAATGTGGGCTTCTGTCAAATAAAAAATTGTGAAATTGCGATGACAGATTCGTTAAAAACATGCTTCGTTTCTGCAGTCAATTTTTTTCCCAATTTGTAGACCAGTGTTATTATATGTGCAGTACCACCCAGGAGAATATTGGTACATAAATGTCTTTGGTAAGGCGATGGATAAGCAAATTTCCTTATTTTTACAATTGCCTAATTTGTATGCGTGCAAGGCGGAAAAAATGAAATAAAAAGAAAATTTGGTATTTTGTTTAAATTAAAAAAAATGCTTTATTTACCTTTAAAATTCGGTAGTGAACGGTTGGTATTTATGTCAATCAGGGGTGTTCTGGAAATCAAAAACGCAAAACGCAAGAATTTCAAACGTTGTTTTTTTAATAAGATTTCCGTGATAAAACAATTTTATGACAAATTTTATACAAATATTTCTCTATTAAACATGATTTTATAACAAAAATTAGTTTAGAAGTGTATTAAAAACCACTTCCAAATTCTTGCGTTTTGCGTTTTCGATTTCCAGAACACCCCAGAATAACTAACTTTAGATACAACCATAATGAAGATGGCGAAAACAATGTTTTATTAACCGTTAACGGTATTAAATTAAAAGTAAGCACTCCGAAAGAATAAGGTTGCTAAAAAAGGGTAGCAAACCTTAGACCTAACCGAGCAACCAGTTATTATTTCAGTTAACTTAAACATTGCCGGCCACCTTGCAAGAATATAATTTATTGCAAAAAATTCAATCTAAATAAATTTATATACATAAATTTCAAATTGTGAGCAATAATTCAATATTAAGTATATGTATATTTATATAGATAAATTAAAAAAATATAATGGGGGTATTCACGTCACAAGTTGCACCCTTGCGAAAAAGCAAAAGTGCAAAAATATAATAACAACCACACAGACAATTAGTTGTGCTTAAATAATTGTCTTTGTGGTTGTTGTTATGTTTTTGCACTTATGCTTTTTTGCAAGGGCGCAACTTGTGACGTGAATACCCTTATTATATACATAAATAATTCAACAAAAACGAAGAACATGGTTTTTACAACAGATCCATGAACTGAGTGGTGTTTAAATGGTTTTTACAACGGATCCAATAACTGACATTTGAGTGGTTTCAACGACAGATCCATCAACTGATACTTGAATGGTTTTTACGACAGATCCATCAAATGATATAATGTTGATCAACACGGCGATAGACCCGATATGACCCAGCCAAATATTGTATATTGCGCCAGAGGACCACAAGGACTCGTAAAACTTTGTCCAGTAAGCACCTGTGAACCAACTTCCGGACCGAAAACCAATGCCACCTGACCAGAATGACAAAAAGGTTGGGTTCGCATACTGAAAACCCGGAAGCAACGCACACACACTTTTATCCACGTAAGGACTTGACGTAACTTTTTCTCGTGGGCGAACTGTCGGAAACGGAAACAACCTCCTAAGGGATGTGATTTCTTGCATAGAGTG
This sequence comes from Pollenia griseotomentosa, assembly GCA_963931875.1. NCBI lineage: Eukaryota > Metazoa > Arthropoda > Insecta > Diptera > Polleniidae > Pollenia > Pollenia griseotomentosa. The sequence goes on along the minus strand of OZ007560.1, from coordinate 149,505,317 downwards.
CAAGAAAGTAGTATCGGTTTTTTGTCTTGAAAGTGGGACAGGTGCAGACTTAGTTTTTGAACCACGATCGTCAACTGGGGCTACAGTGTCATTCTTAATATCCACCTCTGAAAAACTAGGCACCGCAACAATTGAGGCCGGTTCAGATGACGATCCGATGATTGTCCCTGAAACCGCTATATCTGCTGGTGATAGTGGTGATAATGGTGATGTTAAGATGGGATCGGTTACCTCCATTGCTTCATCATACTCCTTAAGCAAGGCATCATCAAAAATGGTAGGTAAGGCGTCCATGTTACTAGGAAACAGTTAAGGTTAATATACATATGATAATACAAAATATAAATTAACTGGTCAATACAACCAGCTTTTTAATTAGTCGTTTTACAACCCCGTTTGCCGTTCGTATATCAACAACGTGAACATGATCGTCACTCCCCGGATAAGTCTTAACTACCCGTCCTATTTTCCAGGAATTCGACGCAAGTTGTTCATGACGAATCGCAACTAAATCATCAACGACTACGTCCCGCTCCGGAAATTTCCATTTGTATCTTTTATGCAAATTTTGCAAATACTCTTCTTTCCATCGTCGACAGAAATCTTGAGAAAATGCCTGAATCTTACGGCGGAGCCAAAAGAGGACACCCTATCAAAAAATGGCCAGGAGTTAAAGCTACGGGATAATCAGGGTTGTCAGACATAGGGCGTAATGGACGCGAATTCAAACAAGCCTCTATTCTCGCAAGTATAGTAGAAAATTCCTCAAATGTATATTTGACAATCTGAACCTCCCTACGAAAATGTGACTTAACTGCCTGTTCATCTATTTACGAACGAAGACTTCGATCGCTTAACTTACATTTAAAACAAAAGCAAATTATAAAATATTGTTTTTGTTTTACGTGTAAGTTAAGCGATCGAAGTCTTCGTTCGTAAATAGATGAACAGGCAGTAAAACTCTTAACCGCGGCCTCCCACAATCCGCCCATGTGAGGGGCACCAGCAGGGATAAAACGCCACGAAAGACCCTGAACACCAAAGGTATAACACATTCGGGCCTACTTTCTGCAATAAACATACAAAAGTCCCTTTTAATCTCATTAGAAGCTCCTACAAAATTAGTGCCATTATCCGAAAACACGGTCAAAGGGCAGCTACGTCTGGCAATAAACCGATAAAAAGCAGCCAAAAACGCGTCTGATGTCAAATCAGAAGTCGCCTCTAAATGAACTGCCTTTGTAGCAGACAAAAACGCATACGGTCGATCTAACGTAGTTCGCTCGGGAGGTAAGGCTGCCATCATTTGACTGCAGGAATGCTTTCTATCCAATAAGCAGCGTTTGCAACAATTTGTTATCTTCCACGCCAAGATCTTGAGTCGAGGTACCCAATATTCAATGCGAATAATGCGCAGCATCAATAGACTCCCACCATGAATAGAAATAATATGCACAAATTCATCGGATACTCCTCCGTATACGACAAAGACAGAGATTTTTCCAGCCTACCATTTAGTCGCATTACCCCATTATCATCCAAAAAGGGGTTAAGAGATCGCAATGAACTTTTCGGTGATATTGGCCTCCTCGTCGCCATAGTAGGCCCTCTGAGCCAAAATTTCCAGGCGTTGCCTAACGTTAATTAACTCATCACTAGAGACCTCAGCAGATGTGAACCTGTATTTGCCCCTATGCGAAGAATGGGTCCTATAGAAGAATCTAAAAAGATAAGCTCTGACCCTAAGCGCACGATCTAGTTTTGAAAATCTCCCCAGAATGTCCTTATGGTTAGAGATGGTCGCATGTGTTTTTACCGCCCTGGCTTCAACACCCGTATCTAGGGAGGAAAATTTCTCCATGTTCCAGCTGGCTTTATCCGCGCAAAGCCATGTAGGTCCATACCACCAAAGACTTCTCTTCCCCAAATTCGCTGGGGAAAGGCTTCTTCTACCTAAATCTGCTGGGTTATCTTCAGCTTTAACGTGATACCAATTGTGACCGACGTTCTCCTGAATTCGACAAACTCGATTAGCCACAAACGTGGTCCAACTACTAGGAGTTTTCTTGAACCAGCGCAGAACAATTGTAGAGTCCGTCCAGCAATAAATTCCCCGGAGCGGAATATCAATTTCCCTAACTACAGTTTTCATTAACACTGAAGCTAAAACCTTAGTCTTAATTGGAAGCAAGTGCATATTGTTTAGACCGGAAGCCTCAATACGAATATAAATTACCCCCGCGTATGCTTTCTCGGAAGCATCAGAAAACACATGAAGTTCGGCCGACGTCCAAGGCGCATATTTTACCCACCGTGGGATCTGAATATTATTCACCTCCCTATAGAACTGCATCCATTCAATTCCCGTAGAGGAAAGGAGAAATTCATCCCAATCAATATTGTCCTGCCAAATCCGTTGCATAATGATTTTCGCAGTAATAATAACTGGACCTAACCAGCCCACAGGGTCCAATAATCTAGCTATCGTAGATAAAACTTCCCTCTTCGTAAATTTCGACTTACTCACAATAGGCTCAGTTCTAAAATAAAATGAATTCAGCTGGGCATTCCATAAAATCCCCAGTGTTTTCGAACTGCTAGATTCAACAAACATAAGTAGCTTTGAATCTACCAGATGGTCTAAAGGAAGATCCCTCAGAATTCCCATCTCATTTGAGGTCCATTTCCTTAGTTCAAATTTTGCCGAAGACAAAACCTTCCTCAGTTGATCCCGCTCCTCCAAAGCAGAGGAAATATAATGAGCGCCTGTTAATACATCGTCAACGGACATAGACTTGCGTAAAATATTAGCCGCAAGAGGATACTCATCCTCGGAATCATCAGCTAATTGTAACACTGTTCGGAGCGCTAGGTAGGGAGCACAATTTACACCGAAAGTTAAGTTTTGACCTCCTCCGTCGGAGAAGATCGAAATAATATGTGTTGATATGGCGTGTGAGCAGGATCAAGACGAATTTGTCTATATATTTGGGCAATGTCGCAATTAAAAACGATATAGCCTTCAACGAAGAATTAAAAGCACTAAATCTGATTGTAATGTGGGGCCCACAAAAAGGCAATCATTTAAGCTATTAGAGGTCCTATTCGAGGCATTAAATACTACACGTAATTTTGTAGTTTTATTTTCAGGCTTAAGAATTGGGTGATGAGGAAGATAACACGAAAAAGAAGAATTCAGAGAATGATTGGGAACAAGTCTCACATGATCTAGAACCAGATATTCATTAACTACACTATAATATAATTCCTTAATATCAGGTTTGCGAAGAAGAGAAGTTTCACTTCCCATAAATTGATTCATAACATTCTGTCGAGAAAAACCCAAATTGAACAAATGAGGAAATTCTGACTTGAAAGGTAGCGTCACTACATAACGGCCACCGGAGTTGCGTAGTTCTCCGATAATTTTCTACACAAATTCTATCTGAAGAGGTCATTATCTTCCGCTTCGGCGTTACCTCCATTTCCCAAAATCGAAGGAGATTCCATTTAAACTATCCTCCATAGAAACATCTATTCTCGTCGAATATGCTCTAACTGTCGGCTCCACAATAGATCCCGTAATGATATACCCAAAGACAGTGTTTTGAGCCACTAAAGATCCTAAAACATCGCGTTTAATTTCGCTTAGAATAAGCTGAGGATATATGTAAATCCGCACCCAAAAGTAAATTAACAGGTCTAGATTGATAAAACCGAGGATCTGCCAACTGGAGGTCCGAAATATTATTACGGAGGCCTGGGTCCATTACGAACGAGGGTAAATTACCAGAGATATTGGGCAACACCAAGGCCAACGTTTCCTTAATAAGAGATTGATCCAAAGCAGAACTAATTTTAAGAGCGCAAATTTTTTGTGTAGTAGCAGATACCGTCTGATTAATGCCTGAAACTTTGACATTCGTCGAATGTGCAAATAGCTTCAAGCGGTTTCGAAAATGTTCAGAGATAAACGAAGACTCTGAAGCAGGATCAATAAGAGCGCGAGCTGGGTATGTCATACATACATTACGGTGCAATAAAGAATGATGTATTTTGTTACACGTGGTGCAATTAAAGGTACTCTTACAATTCTTGCCCTCATTAAAAAATTAATGCAACAACGAAATTTTTCACTGTCGAAAATCTTTCCGATATTAAGATTTTTTAATTTCTTAAAAAATGTCAGTAAAGAAGAAGATTTTACAGGAGGCTGCGAATCTGTAAGATCGCGAATGCATTCAAGAGTTTGAACTGTTTCGGTCAAAAAGGTATCAAAATCTTTCCATTTAGATAAACCAGTTTTATTTCTTACACCCTGTTCCCATAAACATACCGTAGACGTAGGCAATCGTTGAATACACATAAAAATTAAAATCGGATCCCAATTATCAGTGGGTACACTATGAAGAGCAAGAGATGTCAGGCAATTATTATACCGCGTTGCAAAGTTTTAAGACCGTCACTAGACTCTTTTTCAACCGAAGGCAAATTAAATAATAATTTTAATTGATTATTAACAAGCCTACGAGGATTCTCATATGCATCCTTCAAATTTTTCCAGGCGATCTCAAATCCATCATTGCTTAATGGGCTTCGCCGGCGGTTTTACGAACTAAATGACAAAGTCGCTCTATATTACTCAGACGCGAACTATTAATGTAAATCGCCGTGAATAAATTCCTAAATGCGGGCCACGAAACATAGTCGCAATCAAAAGTCTTAACATCACAGGGAGGCAAAGTTAAATTGTGATCCGAGTTACCAAGATTTGAACCACTAGATTTGGAGGATTTTTCAAAATTAAATTCTCGGAACCCTCAAAATAATATAAGCAAAGCTCATGAGACAATTTAACTTTCTCCCATAATTTTTTCAATTCATCGCCCTGAATCTCCAATGTAAACACGGTATGCATTTCATCGCGTAAATGATTAACATTCGATTCAAATCTAATAAGCGCATCCGAATCTCTAATAAACTTAGCAAGTGGTAATGTTGACATATTTACTGTTAATTTTTCAATATAAATTAAATTAATAAAAAAAAATTTATTTAATTAAATTACTTGAAAAAATAGAATTTTATTTAATTAAAATTTAATTTTAATTCAACTAAAACCAATTAAAAATTTGTAACAAACAATATGTATGCCAACTTGACCGACCGTATGGTACTAATTGTTCTAATAAGGACAACAAGAAGAAGAAAATATTCAATCAATAACACAAACAATTTCTTTATATATCTTTATTATGCGCACGTTTATATGAATATTTTCTCTAATTTATAAATTATTATTTTCAAATTTAATTTAAAATTTATTTTCAACTTTAATTTATAATATAATCAACTTTAATTTATAAATTGTTTCTGAATTTACTTTAATAAAATTTAATATGTCCGTCCACGTAAACAAACACACGGTCGATCAAAAAACTAACCACGAGAAAATGTATTTATTGTAATATATATAAATTTTTTTTTTTTTTTTTTTTTTTTCAGTCTGTGTCAGGCAATTGCCAAGAGAACACGCACTTTTTACGCACGGTTGATTTTAGTGTTATCGATTAACATTGGACTTATCGAGTGTTTTTCTTTTTAATTTTCTTTCGCAAATAAGGAAAATTTGTTTTAGCGGGATAAATATTTTATTATCTTTATTGGACATTTGAATAACGAGGAGAACGGTTTTTTTTTAATATATTTGAACAATGAACGGGATTATCCCCCGGATTACAACCGGTTCCGGGAGTTAAGCTCTACGGCCGGGAGGAACAAAACGAATAGACCAAAACGACCACGACCTGAAGATTTCATGGCTTTGCCGGAAACGGTGCAAAATCAACAAAATCTACCACGCTTTTTAGTGGCATCGACTGTTCCCCAAAAGGAGGGATTACAAACTATTCCTTTAGCTGCTTACAACGTTTTCCAGGTGGAAAAGGGGCTTGATTATATATCTCGTGATCGTTTGGAGGTAAAGGAGATGAAAAGCGGAGATCGGCTTATAAAGGTGCCAGATAGCAAAACAGCAGACAAATTTCTTAAAGCCAAATACATAGACATCATTCCTGTTAAAATTATTCAACACAGAACCTTGAATACCACACAAGGCCGTATTTTCTCTAGGAAAATTGTAAATATAACTCAGGAAGAATTGCTCGAATGCTTAAAAGATCAAAAAGTTGTAGACGTACGGATGATCACCAAAAGGGAAGGGGAAAAAATAATAGCAACAGGTGCGGCAATCATCACATTTGATTTAATCTATCGCCCGGAGAAACTGAAAATTGGATGGGAAAGAGTAAACGTAGAGGAATATATACCGAATCCAATGAGATGCTTAACCTGCCAAAGACTAGGTCACACAAAAAAATGGTGCAAAAGTGTGGAACAATGTAAAGAATGTGGTTATACTGGAGAACATGAGTTTTGTAATCGTAAGTACTGTGTTAACTGCCAAGCAGAAAATCATACATCTTATGACTCGGAATGCCCTACTTTCTGGAAGCATAAATCGGTTAATTACTTGAGAATTTCTAGAAGATGTACAACACGTGAGGCATGGTCAATTTTTAACGAAAATCCAACCCTAAACACTCTTAAACCTGTTCAAAGAAATAACAAAAAAACAACTTACGCACAAGTGGCAAATACCCAAACAGCAACAAATAACATATCGATAACAAAGGACACTGAAATGGAAAGCATAACAAATCTCACAAACGATCAAAACAAAGCCGCAGCAAATTCAACTTCTAACCTCACACAACAAATTCAAAACAGTCCACCAACATCAGATAACTCATCTCCAAATTTCAGCAAAAACAAAATAAACTCATCCAACTCAATCACACATAAATCTACGCACAGAGAAAATAAAATTTCTACTTCAACACTTCCAAATACTCTCACACCAATACAAAATTCATATTTACAAATAACCTCACTTAGTAAAGAATCAACAAACCAAAATGCAGCTGTCAGTATAGAAGATGACTTTTCTTTTAGTGATTCCAACTCAGATACCCCAAATAACTCTTTTGACGATTGTTTTAAATCAAATTTTGATGAAAATTTAACTGAAGATATGGTTATTCAGGAAATAACCGAAGGTCTGGGTTTGAACACACCAACAAAAACAACTTTAAATACATCAAATAATGCAGACACACCGTGTACGCAACTTTATAATAACTTTCCTGAGCTAAATGTTATAATTACTCCTAAAACTTTAAAGAAAACTCAGTCTACAAGAGGCAAAAAATCTAAATGAATTTTTATGATTAGTGGCCTAAACATTACTCTCCTACAGTGGAGCCTACAAGGATTTATTAACAACAAATACGCTTTAGAACTCCTAGTTGATAGGCATAAACCAAACATCGTAGCACTTCAAGAAACACATTATAGAGAAAAACCTACATATGCTACATCTGCCAGGTTTTAAAGTTTACCATCACAACAACGACTACGACTATGCGAAATCGGGTATAGCTCTGTTGGTAAGAAATAATTTAAATGTTACTCAGCATACTACATCTACTGGAAACTTACTTTACCAAACCATTACGATTGGTGGTGAAGTGGACTTTCATATTACAAACGTATACAAGGAAAGCGAAGTGAACTTAACAAACACAATGGTTAACAACATCTCTCTAGCAAGGGATGCGCATAATTTGTTTCTGGGAGATTTCAATTCGCAGAATGTCTTATGGGGTTCTGCCTCAAATTCACCAAATGGTAGGATTTTGGAAGATTTTGCTGATGATCAGGGTTTAGTCATTTTAAATGACGGATCCCCTACTTTACTAAGTACTAGAAATACTCTCACTGCCGTTGACGTTTCCATGTCTAGTGTTGACATAGCGCCCTGTCTCAACTGGTACTGTTTACCCATGCCGGAAGTTGGAGACCATTTTCCTATCAAGATTACAAATAATATTGATATAGTGAAAAAGAAATTCCTATCACGTTTTCAAGATGGCAAAGCTGACTGGCCTCTTTTCGAAAAGAGGGCGGTTTTAGTGATTGTGCAATATGAAAAAACATCAAACATCAACAAAGAGGCGGCACAGATTAAACGTATTTTTAGAAAAACAGCTAATGAATCTATACCACTTAGTCGTAAGCCAAGGGAAAAAACAGCCCTTCATGGTTCAATTCCGAAATTGGTAAATTGATTCGTTTTCGGCAAGAGGCGTGGAAAATTTTTAAGAGCTGTAGAAATCAACAATATGTTTTACAGTACAAAAGGTTGTGTGCTAAAGTTAAAAGGGAATGCAAATCTGCAAAAAGAACCACTTGGGAAAATTTTCTCAATTCCCTGAATCCCACAATGGACCTAAAAGTATTATGGAGTAAAGTTAAAAATTTAAGATCCAATCGTGTTAGCAATTTTCCGACAATATATATATAGAAGAAAATATCATTTCGCATCCATTGGAAATTGCTGACAGGTTTGCCCGTTTTTGGTGCTCTCTCGGATCAGATGATGCATTTGATCCAGAAATTGTATCGGCCAAGAAAAATCTTTGCATTGAGGATCTACCAGAATCGGACCAACAATTTTTGATGTTGACAATAGACGTTTCCGAGCTTGATCATATAATGAGATCACTAAAAGGCTCAACGCCGGCCCGGGATAAAATCACATACTCAATGGTAAAAAATGCTCCGAGAAATCTTAAAATTCGTCTCTGCGAACTTTATAATAACATACTGGCCACTGGTATATACCCACAAGACTGGAAAACAGCTATTCTTTCACCGATTCCCAAGCCTGGGAAAAACCCAAACCATTTGGAGGGTTACCGTCCTATTTCACTGTTGCCAGTGCTTTCTAAGGTTTTTGAAAAAATATTGGCCAAACGTTTCTGGAAATTTACAAAACACAAAATTTCGAAAATGCAACACGCTTTTATGCCCAGACATGGAGTACACACCATATGCCATCAATTAGAGGAGATATTACGTCAGAACCTAAAAAATGCCAAACATAGTTTAGTGCTGTCAGAGGATATTGAAAAAGCCTTCGATCGTGTAGTTTATACGTATATCATTTTGGAACTCAATGAGTGGGGTGTCCCCAAGGAGATTATGAAGCTTTTGAAGTCTTTTCTGGATAATCGGAAAGTAATGGTTAAAGTGGATGGACATTTTTCTATGACTTACTCGCTAGACAACGGAATTCCCCAAGGTTCTCCACTTTCAGTGGTTTTGTACACCGTATATGCAAATTCTTTGGCAAGGGCAGTGGAAAATCTGCCTGGTATTGACTACGTTGGTATTTATGCAGACAATTTATTTGCCGTGGCTTCTGGGAGTCCAGATTTCGTTCGTTCTAATTTAAACAAACTTGATTTAAAAGTTCACCAATGGGCAATGGGCAGAGGTGCCTCATAAGGCGGAGGTACTCCACGTTTGTAGAAAGAAAAGCTGTTCAATTTGCATTAGGGATGTCAATCTTCAACTTAGTGATCAAATGAGAGTACTAGGCATTCAATTTTTTAAAAATCTTCTTTGGAACAGTCATATTAAACACCTGACTTATAAATTGGCCAAAATTAATAACCTTTTGAAGCTTATCTGCTCTCGCAACAAAGGACCCCATATTGACACGGCCATAGATATATGCCGATCATTAACAATGGGTACACTTTTGCATGGCATTACCATTTATGGATTTACCTCAAAGAGAAACATAAATAAGATTAACACGTTAATCAACAATTGCTTTAGAAGCGCTTCAGGCTTGCTAAGGACAACTCCACTTGTTTTGCTGAGGGCAGAAGCAGGATACACAGACTTTCAAACTCTGTTGGAGAAGAGTGCTGTTAGTATGGCAGCCAGATCAATCACTATATCAACAGATGGTCTACATACGACGTTTTGGAGAAATTTAGATTCACTTTCAAATGGGACCACAACCGCCATCAACAACATAATTTCGCTTTTGCGTAAGTCAAATGTAGCCATGCCACTTAAACCGAACAACATTGCATCTTCTGACACAACTGTCAGGATGGACGACAGTTTAAGCGTTTGCAACAAAAACAACACCAACTCGTTATATTTTAGAAAACTGCTTAGGCAGAAAATTTCTGATTTCTCACCATCAGTAGTTTATTATACTGACGGTTCGTTTCAAAATGGTGCCACTTCTTACGCTGTTATTGAACAAAAATCAGAAACAGAGTTCGAAATAAGAAAGGAAGCTCGTTTACCCGACCATACCGGAATTTTTACTGCTGAAATTGCAGCTATCAAAACTGCCATTAACTTTTCCACCGTACACTGCCGTAAACCCCCCTGTAAAAAGTTGCCAAAAGCCTCAAGTCCAAGTTGGTATGGACAGGTATATAACAGTCCTTAAGCGGGGTCGCAGCCCTACCTCTTCAGCTGTTGCTTCGGCATCAAAAGTGCCATCTTTTGACAAAATAAATTCCCAAAATCGCTTTGCAATTCTGGAGGATGAATCCTCTGAAGCACTAAACGTCATAAGATCGTCCAAGCCTCCCCCGATATATCTAAGGGAGCATAACTCAAATGATCTAATAAAGAGTTTAATTTCGTTGATTGGTGAAAATTCGTTTTATGTAGCCGCAATAAAGCGAGGTAGCATAAATGAAACGAAAATTCAAGTGAATCATGAAAATGATTTTCGCAAAATTATTAACAAATTTGAGGCACTTAAAAAAAGTTTTTATACATACCAACTCAAGAGCAGTAAAGGTCTCCAGGTGGTGATTAAGGGAATTGATTCATGCGTAGACCCAGAGGAAATTAAAACTTTCTTAGAAGAAAAAGGCTTCAAGATAAAACACGTGGTAAATATTAGAAATAGAGACAAAAATCCACAACCACTATTTCGAGTAGAATTAGAGCCCGGCGACATTAAGTTAAAAAAAAACGAAACGCATCCCATTTATAGTTTAAAATATATTCTATATAGAAAAATCAGAATTGAGGAGCCGCACAAAAAAAATGGACCTGTTCAGTGCTTAAACTGCCAAGAATTTGGCCATACAAAGGCATACTGCTACTTACCCCCTGTTTGCGTAGTATGTGGTGAGCTACACGGTACAGTTTCTTGCGATAAGTCTAAAACCGACCCCAACGTAAAAAAATGTAGCAACTGTGGCGGTAATCACACTGCCAATTATAGAGGATGCCCTGTATATAATATCGTCAAGCAGACGGTTGGACCGAAAACAAATGCCCCTCAAATGCAGGTTGCAAATCAAGTTATCACAAATGCAATTCAAGCCCCCCAGTCTAGTAATAACAGAACCTCTTATGCTAACGTCCTAAAATCAAACCATGAGCCAATGCAAGGTGCCTCGCCAAGTAATGATGAAACTCCAGTTTCTAATTTAAGTCGTTTAGAAAAAACCATGGAAACATTAGTGCAAACAGTAAATAATTTTACGAACACAATGGGTAATATGATGCAGGAAATTCTTAGAATGCAATCAATGTTATTGCAAGCTGTACTTAACAAGCCATGAACTGTATAAAAATTTGTTTTTGGAACGCAAACGGCATCCGCCAACATAAAAATGAACTAGAATACTTTCTTAAAAATAAACAAATTGATGTCATGATGGTTTCTGAAACTCATTTGACCTCAAAAAATACGTTTAAAACAAATGGTTATATACTATATGATACAAAGGACCCTCGAGATAGAGTCAAACACTACCTAATGGGTGATCATCGTGAAGATTATCTTCAAGCAACAAACATTTGCGTTGAAGAATTAAATAGAAACGTAGTAATCTCATCGTTATACTCCCCACCTAAATATTCAATATCAGAAGGCCAATATTATAAATATTTTAAATCATAAGGACCCTGTTTCCTGGCCGCTGGCGATTATAACGCTAAACATACCTTCTGGGGGTCCCGACTTATAACACCAAAGGGTCGTGTTTTATTTAATACTATTACTAAAATGGATTTGAATGTGATAGCGAGCGGACAACCAACATATTGGCCTACTGATCAGCAAAAAATACCAGATGTCATCGATTTTGGCGTGGTTAAAAACATCCCCTTAGAAACGATTTATGTTGAAGCTTCCTTAGAATTATCTTCCGACCACACACCAACAATTGTTACTTTAATGAACCCCAATAGAACTGTATCTCCAACTGGTTACTTAGCGACGCCAGCTACACAAATCAATTGGCTAAAATATAAAAAATATCTCAGCACCCATTGCACAGAAAATATTCCGCTTAGTACACCGGAATACGTAGATCGCGCTATTCTTAATTTTGACAGCTTTCTGAAGCTAGCTGTACAACATTCCAGTATTACCCCAAAAAAAACTAAAAATATTAAAATTTATTCCACAGATGTTGAGCGTCTCCTGTCTGAAAAAAGAAGATCCCGAAGAGAGTGGCAATTGCACAGATCCCCTCAACTTAAGAGTTTGTTAAAAGAGTGTACAAGAAGGCTAAGAAAGTTACTACAGACACAGAAAACGGATTCTCTGCAAAAATATCTTAAGGAACTTGATGCAACTCCGCAATCAGACTACTCATTATGGCGTGCAGCTAAAAATTTAAAAAGGCCAGTTGTCTCTAAGCCTCCATTAAGAAACTTGAACGGAAGTTGGGCAAGAAATGATAACTAAAAAGGGAAATCTGTTTGTTAATCATTTAAAAAACGTATTTACCCCAAATATATCTCACGATACTGCGGTCGAGTTACCACCTGTTCCTGCTAGAGCAGCTATTCCCCTCATATTTGAGATAAGAGAAATCGAACAGGCTATTTGTGACTTAAACACTAAGAAGGCACCTGGTATTGATAAAATCAGTAATAAAATGCTTTTAGAGCTACCTCGCACAGCAAAGAAAATTATTCTTTTTATTTTTAATGCTATTTTACGCCTTGAATACTATCCTCAAAAATGGAAGGTTTCCTTAGTTACCATGATACCAAAGCCAGGTAAAGATCATACAAAAGTTGAGTCATATAGGCCTATTAGCTTATTATCAAATATGTCAAAGCTGTTTGAGAAATTATTAGTTTCAAAATTAACACCGATTTTAAGTGAAAATAGATGTATTCCAAACCATCAGTTCGGATTTCGAAGAAAACACAGCACAATCGAACAGACTCATCGAATAGTTAATGTCATAAGAAAAGCATTTGAAGAAAAGAAATATTGCTCAGCACTCTTCATCGATGTTTCGCAAGCTTTTGATAAAGTCTGGCATGAAGGCTTATTACATAAATTGAAGCAAAATTTACCAGCAAACACACACAAGCTGCTAGAAAGCTACTTAGTCGGTCGTTAATTTATTATTAAAGAAGGAAATTTCTTAACTTCACCTCAGCCCATTGGCGCTGGAGTCCCACAAGGCAGCATCCTGGGCCCTCTATTATATTTAATTTATACTTCGGACATGCCAACAAGCAACTACACCCAAGCTTCAACATTTGCAGACGATACAGCATTTCTAAGCGTCCACGAAAACCGTTATGAAGCATCTCGTTACTTACAGCATCATATATTTCAACTAGAAATATGGTTAAGACAATGGAGGATAATGGTCAATGAGCAAAAATGCGTGCATATAACATTCACCTTGCGCCGGGAATCTTGCCCCCATATTACAATCAACAATCAAATAATTCCTCAACATTCGCATGTAAAATATCTCGGTATACATCTGGATCGGCGATTAACGTGGAAATGTCATATAGAGGCAAAATTAACTCAAATGAAACTAAAAGCCATTCAAATTCATTGGCTTATTGGTAGAAACTCTGTCCTTAGTCTCGACTGCAAACTTCTTCTTTACAACTCCATCTTAAAGCCAATCTGGTGCTATGGTATTCAGTTATGGGGCACTGCCTCGGCCTCTAATATAGAAAAAATTCAAAGGCGCCAAAATAAAATTCTTCGAATAATCACAGCTGTCCCTTGGTATGTAAAAAACTCAAATATTCACAAGGATCTCAATGTTCCATTAGTCAAAACTATGATTACCAAATATGCAGTAAAATACTTAAAAAGGCTCGAATTGCATCCGAACCCACTAGCACGAAATATTTTAAATGATAGCGGCCACACTCGCTTAAGAAGAAGAGACACTGCAGCACTTATCCAAGTAGATGAGCGACAAACACCTAGATAAGTAAACAGAACCCGTGATGAAGAAAATTTTTGTCTGGCACTGGCAGGACATAAAATAAAGTATTAGGTTAAGATTCGATTAATTATTGTTAGTTCATATTTAAATGTATGAAGATTCAATAAATAATATTGAGAAAAAAAAAAAAAAACCGTACACTGCGAGAGAACATTAATCTGCACGGATAGCTTAAGTGCCACAAAGGCCTTAATTAAAAATCAAAATGGTGCCTATGATGATATGCTTCAACTGCAGAGTGTTTACCATCAAGTCCGAGTTCTTTGGATTCCTTCTCACATTGGAATTCAGGGCAATGAGAAGGCTGATAAAAGTGCTAAAGAAGCCCTCAATTTATCCCAGATTACAGAAGTGCCGTGTTTTCCTAAGACGTTAACCAACCCTTTTAATAAAATACAAGCAGAACAAAACTCAACACCTAAAAGGCCTAAGTACAGCAGAAATTTAACACGGCCACAGTGTATAACGCTTGCCCGACTTAGAGTGGGTAAAGCCCTTTTTAACTCAAAACATTACTACGAGAAAACAGAACCTCCAAAATGCAGCCATTGTGATGTCATACTTACTATTCCTCATATGCTAATAGATTGCCCTTATTCTAAAATAGAAGAACCGCTGAAAAAATCCTTGATTGCGCAGTAGATGACAATTTGCCAAAAATCCAAAGATGTCTACGGAAACATGACATACGAGATGTTTAGAGCCATTTTTTATTTTCATTTTTTAAATTTTTTTAGATTTTTTGTTTTTATTATTCAATTTATATAAAATCGGAAAATGTACATCCGGGGGGAAGTTTCAAAGGGATTTTGTTATTTAGATAGACGAGCGCATATGGTCTAGTTACCCGGCGCTTTTTAACTTATATTTTGTAAATTTATTTGTAAAATATAAATAAATAAATAAATAAATAAATTGTTAAACCCTTCACCACAGGTGGTGAATAGGGTATATATAAGTTTGTCATTCCGTTTGTAATTTCTATAATATTGATGTTAGACCCTATAAAGTATATATATTCTGGGTCCTTATGAGGAGCGAAGTTGATTTAACGATGTCCGTCTGTCCGTTGAAATGGATTTTGCGAAGACCCCATATATGATGGGGGCCAGGTTATTATACATTTATGTCACATATGGTCCGGAATTGTTTGATATTAAAATTCAGCAAGATCGGTCCACAAATGGCTGAGATATGAGTAAAAAACCACGACTGATAATTTGGTTATAGCATTAATGGGCATAATACTGCAGTAAAAAAATAATGCATTCAAAATTTTAAATTTACTGCGTACTGAAAATGTTTACAGTAAACAGTAAAAATTTACTGTAATATAATATATACTAGTAATATTTTACTGTTTATCAGTAAAAATGTACTTAATTCTGCTTGCTGAAAAAATTGCAGTATTAAGCATTTTAATTTTAATTATGTATTTAAATAATGGAACTCCAGTTCATTTATTAATCTTAAGGTCTTGACCGGAAAGAACCTTTCAGTTGTTTAGTACTGCTCGACAACTTTATTCAGACATTAGAGATAATCTTCATAGAATATAATAAAACTGCTTTTTAAAATATTAAATTTAGAGTACAAATATGTATGTATTCTATATTGAACTCATGTTCTATAGTATCATGGGTTTTCCTGCGTGTATATTAAAGTTTTTTATTATTTTCTGATTTTTTAACAATAAAATAGTTTTAATACTTTAAAGTACAATTTATCTTTTCATTGTGTATATGGCATCCTGAAATTTTATATTGTTTTAAATAAATTAAAAAACGTACAATTGTTCAGATTTAATGACAAAATGTTCTGGATCGGCCGAACTTTACAAAATTTAACAAAGTTCAGGTTCGGTCTGAAAAGGTGCGTTCGGTCGGGCACTCGAAATCATAGAAACGAATGTATTGAATTCAAACCGGCTAATCCTCACCATTTGCAAAAATATCATCTAATTGAGTTAAGATATCTAAGGACTAGTGCTGGGAAACTATCGATAGTACTATCGATATTATCGATTGGTTATAAATAAAAACGTCGTTACGTTCCTCTAAGGATATGGACTGTATTTCGTGGTAGATTTGCCTGTGCTGCGATAATACCAAATGTCCAAGCACTTGGTGTTTGCTCCAAGAATAGCAATTAAAATCGGAAAAGAAAAGAGAAAAACGAGAAAGTGATTTTCCCAATGAAAAAAAACGCTTCTTTCAAATGAAAACACTTTCCTTGTTCAATTCCACACGTTATAAAACTTAGATTTTTATTTTGTAATTTTAACTTTTCAAGAGTAACTACTTTTTGTTATGGCGGTAATACAATGAAAAAAAACGTCGGGTACGTTCCTCAGGGGTTGTGGACTGTATTAAGGGGTGGATCTGGTACTGCAAGCACTTGAGGGTTGCTCCAAAAATAGCAGTCAAAGCTTGGAACAGGAGTGAAAGATAAAAAGGTGGATGTTCTAACGAAAAATCGTTTATCTAGATAAAAACACTTTGCTTATTCGGTTTCACACGTTATAAAAACTTAGGTTGTAGTAAAATTTTACAACTTTAAATTTTCCACGTAAAGAAAAAAAACTACTTTATGCTATGGCAGGTGTATAATGAAATTTTTACTTGCTATTATTAATTCGCGCTGAATTACAGCAATGAATACAAACTACAGGAATGGCAAGTGGTATGGATTGCTTAGCTGTGCTTTTTACTGCTAATTAAAGGCCTTTAAGTCGAAATTTGTACATGTTTATACAGGGATTAAAATGTCAAATATTTTTGTAATGTTGTAAAAAAAATGCAAATGCAATTGCAATTGCGAGCATGGGACAAAACAATGAACGGCCATTAGAGGATAAGTCCGCAACATTGATTACCTTTTTGGGTTGAGAATCAAACCCCATTCAGAAAATTATTTAAAGTTGCAATAGAATATCTTATAGTCAGTCCCTGCTACTTCGGCTCCTTAAGGAAGGTACTTATCATTTGAAAAAAACTGTCATCTGAAATACTGTAGCAAAGACTATAGATTTATAAAGATATTGCACGACCATACAAAGTTCATACATTTTTCTGTCTATATTAAGGGTATTCATTTCAAATTTTTTTTGGTTGGAAAAATGGAAAAAAGGAAAATTACACTCTTATTGACGTGAACGGTATTTTTTTTAGCTAAAAGTAAAACGTACAAAAGTTTTAACTCTAAAAAAAAAATCTGTAATATAATTCTTGGAAATAATTGATATTTTTCATGATGCCAAATAAACGCTGTTGAAAGTGAATTAATTGAGTATTTAATTGTCACATAATTTTTACGTTGATTTTTAATATTTTTTTTTATAGAATTCATTTTTAATTTTGTTTTGAAAAACGACGTTTTAAAAAAAAATAAAATTTGATTTAATTAAAACGGAGTTTTTATGAATCGTAGTTGATTATCTTAAAAAGAGATGTAAATTTTAGTACTTTTTGTGAAAAATAACAACATTTTTAATAGAGTGCCAACCACACTCACTTTGACGTTTATGAATTGCCAACTCTTTAAAAGTGTAAAGTTGTAATTTTCCAATCTGATTTTTTTACACTTGGTTAAAGCTTGTTTAAATTGCAACTTTCGGTGGAAAAGTTTTTCCTTGTGTTTGTTGTAACAAAAATTACATTTTTCCACTTTTCCATTTTTCCAACCAATAAAAAAACTGAAATGAATACCCTTATTAATTTTTCTGGTAGATTTAGGCGCTAAATCCACTTGTGAAAGTAAATTACAGTCTTTATTATTACTCTCAGAGAACTTTTCTCACTTATCAGCGTATATGTATGTGAACACGCGTGTGTGTGTGTATGTGTACCCTGCAAATAATTTTAGACCACCTGATCCATTTTGATAAAATGGACTACTCCATGGACTGGTCCGATGTAATGCAAGCATGGACCATGTCATTGTTAAAAAGTGTTTGTAGTGAGACGACATGTCTTCGTTTTTTAACGACGTGCTTTCGTTTTTAAACGACTTCAAAACTAATCCTCTTGAGTATACCATGGAGTAGTTTTAAAACTACTCCTTTGTAGTCCAAAGCTGGGTTATATGCTCCTGTCCTAGGACATCGTAATGTTAAATAGACCATGTTTTTGCCATACGTTTGGGTTACTTTTGGACTAGTCCTAGTACCTTGTGGGCTACTCTTTACACGCGTGTTTGGACTGGTCCTATTATATGCAGGGTATACATTGCATTTAAAAAAATAAAAACAAACTAAAAGAAGTCTCGTTGTCTCGTTGAAAACACATTTAAATAATAAAAGATGTTTTGTTTGCATCCCATTTATGTGCAAATAACCTACGTTAAACCAAATGTGACAGATTTTAATTGTAGGGCAATAATATGTGTTTTGTTGTTGTACAGATGAAATTATATCGATTCGCACCGAAGTTCAAATGCTGTTATTGTCTAAATTTAAACAATTGTAGGCATATAAAAAATAATTTTTCTGAAAGAATAAACTGCTTTGTTCATAAAAGATATTTTATGTTTTCTAAAGCGACATGGCCACACATTAACATGCCTCATCAAACTCACAATTTTGTAATTGTGTTAGTAATAAAAAACTCACAAGTATGGTTCAATGTGAATTTGATGATAATCAAAATACTTTTAATTTTCATAAAAATTTGCCACTAGTTTGATGTGTATGAACGTAATTTCTTTCAATTTTCTTTATTTTTTTTTTAAAATGTAAAAAAAAAATTAATAAATATTAATTTTTTTTTATTAAAATTGTATTACATATTTGAAAAATTATTAAATCGTTTCCGCCGAAAAATCCAATTTTATTTATTATTACAACAAATTATTATCACAAATTATGCAACAGATTCAGGCTTTGGAAGTTTATGTGCTCCTTCCGTCTTACTTTTTAAAGTTTGTAAAATTCTTATAAAGGTCTGCAAAAATATTTTTACAAGATAAAGCAATTAAAATAATAAAATCTTTATTGTTGAGTACTGCGTAAATTATACCAAAATTTAAATATGTGTATTCTTTTTGCTTTGCGGAGAATAACGTGTGTACATTAGGACTTTACCTTTTTACACTATTTGCGAATATCAAAAACGGCTTAGTATTATCGTGTAGAACATTAAAAGTTATTAATAACAAATTAGATAATTTTTTCGGATTGTTAAAAAAGTACACGCAGAGATCGGGTTGAAGTTTGAAAACAACCATTTTATCTCACGGAAATATTAAAATATATAACCTGATATTTGTATATATTCCTATACGTATCACTTAAATGCTATTTTGGAATTTATCCACTGCTTTAGATTTAAAAATTTTCCTACGGTTTACAATTCATCGCGGTTCAAAATTTTTTGGAAGGTTTTAGAAATTTGCTTCCCTGCGTAAGGTTTTTTTCACAAAACGATGGGAGACAGGTGTTTTCATTACAAAAACATTCTTGGCGACTCTGTGGTACTATGCCAAAAATTTGGTTGTTTTCTAATGTACATACATATAAGCACAGGATGGAGATGTTGATTATGGAGATTTGATTTACTAATCCTTATATTATTACGGAAGCATTACACATGGAAAAAAATTTAAATACCTACAAATCATTGATTAACATCGATTTATAAAAAGTTAAAATTTTTAACCATTACACTTGTGAAGAGCTCATAAGTAAAATTAATATATAGGGTAGGAAATAGCTAGATTTTTTTTCATTGTATACCACGATAAAGAAGAGTATATTCAAAATATGGGACTCCGGTATTATACCACATTTATAGATAAGTCAACGAAATAAACTGCAATTAAATTACAGATGTTAATCCTTCTAGGGATAAAAATATGTTGCCAAACATATATCTTATATATAAATATGGAAGCAACTTTTTCTTATCGTCCACCGATTTTAATGAAACTCATATCGTTTTAAAGGTAATTTTGTGTAGATATGCACAAAATAAATTTTTGGAATTAAAGTGGTTGAAAAGCGCTTTAACTTCTCTTGCAGACACACGTACAAAGATGTACGTTCTTTTAAAATGTGTACGTTTTTGTTGTATAACGCACAGGTTCTCTCGAAAGTAAATGTCAAGTGGTCAAATTTCCACCACCGGGCGATCGAGTGGACAGTTGATTAGAAAAATTAAACTATTCATTTCTTAGTTCTTTGATACGGTTTATAACTTCAAAAAAAAAACTTAGGTTAATGTGGATATAATGCTTATAATTTGCTTTACTTTTGATTGTTCTAGTCGCTGATAGATGGAAAATATATTAAATGTGCTTATATTGCTAAATGGACTATAACGTAAATACTTTCTATAAAACTTCCTTATGGCGCAAAAATTAAGATTAAAAGGACTATATCGCTACTGTGACTAAAACGGAAATAACTATAATTGAAAAGTACTGTATAAAATAATGAAAAATTTAGGAAAATATATACCATAACATAATTTTTTTTGCAGGATGCTCTATAGGTATTCATTTTATTTTTTAAATTCGTAAAATTTTTTAAGCGTTTTTATTTGACTTTTTCAATTAAAATTTTGTGTGTTGTTTTAAAAATTCTACTAGACCCCATTAAAATTTAATTCACCTCAGAAGTGTCCACATTTGACTTACAATAGTATTTTCCTATCGTCTCACACACTCCCTAAAAATAAACACTTGTTTTATACACACAATATACACACAATACACATAATAAGTACATACATAATAAAATTGTCTAAAAAATTTAATTATAGTTCGGTGCGAACCGATAGTTTCAGTTTTACAACAATAAAACACATATTCTTACTAGGGAATGGTAAATCGATTTCGATTCCAATCGAAAATCGATTTTGTGGTAAAAAAATCGATTTTTTGCAATCGAATTTACGTATGCGATTTTATACTGAAATCGATTATTGGGCTTTTAAAATCGATTTTTTTATTTATATCAAAATTTTGGCAATTTTTAATTGTAATCTTAATTAAATCGATAAATTATGGGCATGCACAATAAAACTTATTTTTTTTGTGCGTACATACGTCTGTAGGTATGCTTATGCAGTTTTCCAAGTTTAAAGTTGTAGTTTTACGTATTTATCTATTAGTACCCTTGGTATACTTCCAACTTTATTACAAGGTCTCTTGTTCTTCAGAAATTAAAGTTATCAATGGACAGTGAACAAAACAGTACTAAACATATCGTATCGAACCAAACACTGAAAGTCAGCCATGGCCTTCCTGTGGAAATACGCAAATATGCAAACAGACCAGTGTGTGAGCGATATTTAAATCTTGTTATAAACAGAGTGAAAAAACAAAAAGTGTGTAATTTATCCTATGAAATACGAAATTACAGGAAAGTATCTCTGCATCTTTCTGACATCAATCATATGCAAACGTTTGTTTTTTAAAACTAACTTAATAGTAAGTTAGCAAAAAAACAGTCGCCACCGAGCAGGAACTATTGTCATAATCCTTTGAAGTACTAAACATACATTCAGGTTTGTCACATATATCAATTCCCATCAAAAGTGATTTCGTTTTATGTGAAGCAAGATACAAAATCACTTCCACTTACGATCGGAATTAATTTTTGTGACAGGCCTGATTGACTACACAAGAATACAATTTGAATATATCGAGCCCTAACCGCCAAAAAGACTCAAGCGCCAAAAAGTAAAATTTTCAGGAGAAGCATTTTTTTAAATATCTTTGGACCATGTCTAAGGATAACGGTGAAATTTGTTTTGTAAGCATTGCTACTTCTGAGCAATATATTGCATTCGATTGATTTTGTATATCTCCTAGATAACAGCTATTTATGGCGCTAAAGTCTTTTTTGCTGTCACGTTGGATAGGTCTTTACCAATGTTAAGGCGGTTAAGCCCTTGTGATATTATTAAAACACAGCTTTTAGTTTTAATTTTTTTTTTATTTTTTCAAATTATTTTTGTGTATAAAATTAAATATAACGTTAAATTAACTTTAAATCCAGTGGTTTTTATAAAAAATTTAATGGTTTGTTTTTAAAATTAATAGAAAATTACTTCAGAATTCGAAATGAAAGTATATAGGTAAAAAGTTTTAACAAGTTTTAAATACTCAAAAACCACAGTGCAAATTTCATTAGAACCTCTTTTTCCGTCCGTTTCTCCCCACAAAAAGCAATAACCATTCCTGGTGCCATTTTCGTATATGCTTTCATTGTAGTATGCATACTTTCGGGAATAATACAACGTTACGCGTATTTAAAACGTTTTGGAGGTCAAAACTAGCACATAACATTGACGAATTGGGTTTACTTTGTTTTTGATCCTCTAAAAATAGTTCTTTACATTTCTCTTTGTCTTTTACATGATTTTGGTATTCTTCTGTTTGCGCTAAAGAAATTTGTGATTCGCTGTCAAGATTTTTATGCTTTTCACAAATTTGTCTTTTTAAGGAAAGTGAAAACCGATATGAAATTTCTTATTGAAAATATTTCGAAAGACTCTTAAGGATAATACTGATGAATCCTGATTATTATTTTTTAAATGTTTAGTATAGCAATTGTGTAACTCCTTTATATTTCGAAATTTTTGAGGAAGATACAACTTATTACTTTTATTGCGACAATAATGCGAGGGAACAGCTGGCAAGTGTTCAATAAATGATTTTAAGAGTGAAACCTTGGACTCGTCTGACTTATTATGAGGTGTAGAAATTGTTTTGTTTACACTTAAAGTATTTAAACCACTTGCATTACTTTTGGCCAATCTTAACATTTTTTGTGATATGTGAAGGGTTTTTAATAAAAACTTTTGGCACACTTTAATATTATTATCGTTATAACTAATAACATAATTATAAGTAAATTTTCTATTGTTACTATCGCATCTTCGTCTTTTGATAGACATACTTATTTTGTTGCTAATACCCCAATAATACTCATATATTACTAACCGATCTGACTCGCTGAACTTATCACTACAAAAATTTCCACACTTTTTACAAGACCAGTTTTGGTCGAACTCTGAAGTAAAATTTTCACTACCAGAAAATTATATAAAATTTATAGAAATTCTATCTATTTTTTGAAATAAAACACTTACCACTTGTTTCCATAACTCCATTTTAAAAAAGTACTGATATAAAATGTAATATTTTTCTAGTTTGCCACTAATACGAATTAATTTATAAAAGCGAATAAAGACGCAAGCGACAGTCGTGGTAACAAAATTTGTAAACAAATAGTGAATTGTACTTAAGTCTTTATTGTTTTTGCTGTAAAATCATAACGGTAAATTCTACAGCCCTGATATTTTGTGAGATGATGCAGATGATCATGAATAATACATTTTAATAATAAAACGAAAATCGTCTATCATGTCGCTACAGCCCTTTTGGCGGTTATGGCTCGATATATGTGCAATGTACATGCACTTGTTCTTCTAAAGGACATCTCAAAATTTACACATTTTCACTTTTTACAGGAAAATTATAAAAAGTAGTCATATCTACCCACTGTAAAAATCTCAGTTCAATTTCTCTAGTAGTTTGCCAAAAAAAAATGCTGGTGTATCCCCCTTTGTGATATAATGTATAAGATTGCAAATGAATGGCATAAAACGATTTTGAAATCGATTTTAAGATCGATTTTGAGGTTCGATTAATCGATTTCAAAAACCGTAATAAAAAAAGTCGATCGAAAAATCGAAAATCGATTTTGGAATCCATTTACCATTCCCTAATTCTTACCCTACAATTACACATTCGTTCGCATTGTCTCTTACGTAGGTTATTTGCACAATAATTGTTTGAAAACAAAACGAAATCAATTAAAAAAAAACAGCAAAAACCAGTTTCAACGAAAAAAAACACACATACACACACACTTTGGCTGGCAAAAACAGTAAACGTGTGTTTGTATTAATGCATGTGGTTTCTTGCTCTCTTTAGTTCATTGAATGTGAGCACGAAGTTTTTGCTTTCTTGTTACTTCCCCCCCTTATCATTAAGAAGCTCAACATTTTTAAAAATTTCAAATGTACTAAGTGCAACTTCTTTATATATTTATAGTCTTTGACTGTAGCCTTATAAAAACTAGTTAGAGTTTTCCTGCACAAGTACAAACATTCAGTCGATAGTAATATCGATATATCGATAGTGAAATCTTAACTATCGATAAATATCGATAGTAGAAAATATCGATAGTATCCCAGCACTACTAGGGACCACTTCATTGATTTCGGAACCTTATTCGAAACTCCACAGCGCACATATGGGTTTTTTGCCAATGTAGCCGGACATTATTAAGTGCAATCAGACCAAGGGGAAAAATTCCCCCTAAAAGAACTAATCCTACCTCTGAAAAATTAAATTTTTGTTTTAAGTTTTTCCATACTTTTGCTTTGCAAATACATTTTTTAACGTCGGCGAAGGTTAAAAAACCTAAAATTGGCTTAGGAGATCGTAAATTGCTAAAACTCTAATCTTGTATTCACTTTTTCCATTTTACTCTAGAAGCTTCAAAAGGGTTTTGATAACAATTTTGTGCAAAAAACCACAATTAATAGCAAAAAAAAAACTAAGTACCTGGAAACAGTGTCGCCAGAAGATTTTTAGAAAAATACCTACGCATACAAAAAAAAATCCGACTTTTCCCTACACGCTGCAAAAATTTCCCCTATAAAAATTCCTACTCGTTTTAGTCTATGCAAGACTCTTTTTGACTATTAAAGTAGAGATTTCAAATTTTATTATTTATAACATTTTTAGGCTAGCGATTACCTTTACTTTCAAACACCTTTTGATTTTTTTTTACGAAAAAGTGATCAAAACAATCTTTTTTTTTTAATTTTGAACGAATTTTTTATCATAAAACTTTAAAATAACATTTTTCCAAAAACTACTTTTAGTAGTCTTTTTATGATTACCAATAAAAACGATTTTGATGCAGTGAGTGATGCACTAACAAATAAATTTCAGCATGAACATTTTACATATGCTTCGGAAAATGAAAAACCTGTCAAAGCTGTGCTCTTAGGGCTTGAGAAAACCGACCCAGCAGTTGTAAAAGCTCGTCTCATAGCGTTGGGACTAAAATGTACTGATGTTAAAATAAATTCAAAAGATAGAGACAACAACGAACAAGTAATTTTTGTAGTTTACTTTGAACGTAAATCCATCACGATTAAGGAATTGAGGCAAAACTACTCAGCCTTAAACTATTTAAAAGTTAGATGGGAATATCAAAAACCCAACAGATCCAATCTGACACAGTGCTATAACTGTCAGATGTTTGGTCATGGCTCTAGTCGCTGTAAAGTCAAAACGTTTTGTGCCAAATGTGCCGGGAGCCATAAAACAACGGAGTGTGATGCAACTTTCGAGAAATGTGCCAACTGCAATGGTACACATAAAACTTTGTCGCCTTAATGTACAAGTAGAGGAACCTACATTAAAATTAGGCAAAGTGTTCAACCCAGGAGACCCAACCAAAGAACTCATTCCTCAATTTAGAAATACAAATTATAATTCTAATTTCCCAAACACACTAAATCAACCGGAAAGGCCAACTGCTAGCAGTTCGGATAACAACCAAGCCTATAACCAAAATTTTATCAATGATAATGTTAATAACACCAACGATAATGTTAATAACACCAATAACAATAATAATAACAATTTGTTTTCTTTTGAGGAAATCCAAAACCTTATGTTTGAATTAATCTCTAATTTGAAGAGTTGTAAATCTCGCGAAGACCAGTTCAAGGTAGTTACTGACCTTGCCTGCAAATTTCTTTTTCAATGAGTAATAATATTAAGATAATATCATGGAATGCCCGTGGAATTCGTACAAAAAAGATGAGCTTTTACAGTTTCTGAAAAATTCTGATGTTGACATTCGTTTATTATGCGAAACATGTCTAAATAACAAATTTTTCATAAGACACCAAAGCTTCTATTGTTATAGGTACGATCGGCAACAAGGCAGAGGTGGTGGTGTAGCAATATTGATTAAAAAAATATACGTCACCAGCTATTACCTTTACAAACTACTACTCTTATTGAAAATATCGGAATAAAAATATCTACTGGTAATGACTTTATCAACATTTATTCATGCTAGTTCTCTGGTGGATCAGCAGGAAGCGACAATACTCGCTCGATAACAGTTATTTATATCTGATATTCGTAAGTTAACTAGTTCAAACGAAAAATATATACTAGGGTGCGATTTTAATAGTAGACATATTTACTGGGGTTGTCAAAGAAATAATTGTTGGGGAAATATATTATATAGTAAACTGCAATTAAACCAAACACAAATAGTCTTTCCTCATGAACACTCATATATTCCTGCCGATCCAAACAAGCAGCCATCTACTTGAGATTTTGTTTAACTAACGTTTCGCAAAACATGTCAGCTGTTAGAGTCATAAATGAACTAAGCTCCGACCATCTGTCTGCCAATTAGTAGTGTTATAAATATGGAATATGAAATTGCAGACAATCTTTATAACGTTTTTCCCAAAGCTAAATGGAATCGTTACGCTAAATATATTAACAGAAATCTCTTAGCGTCTGAAGATACAACCGAAATAACAAGTAGTAGCCAGGTTGATAACACCATAAAAATGGCAATCGATGACAGCGAACCCAAAAAAAGTATAAATCCTACGATCAAACCTTTGCCCAATAACATTAAACAATGATACGATTAAGAAATCTATTTAGGCGAAACTGGAAGCGCTATAGAGACATGACCACCAACAAATGTCACGTTTAAACAAAAACATTGCAGCTGAAATTAGCCAATTCAGAAATATTTCTTGGAACATGCTGTCTACTTTAGATAAATCTTCCTCCGCTTTTTGGAAAACGTCAAAGATACTCAAAAGAAAATCCAAATGCATTCCAATCCTAAAACACAACAACGTTGTTTGCTTCACACAACAGAAGAAAAGTGAAATGTTGGCTCAAACTGATGACTCAACAATTACTGAAGTGGACGACGTCGCAAACCAAATTCGGTCCATTAATCCAAGCTCACAAAGTAGATACCTGTTAACACGAGGGAAAAAAATTGATATATTAAAAAGTCTTAAAAATAAAAAATCTCCCGGGTTAGATAGTATCAACAATAAAGTAAAGGTATCAATTACCTAACAACAATGTTAAATGCATGCCTTAAGTTGTGCTATATTCCCCAGTCATGGAAAATGTCTAAAACAATTCCTATTCTTAAGCCACACAAACCGCCTAATTCGCCAAATTCGTATAGACCAATTAGCTTGCTTTCTTCTATAAGCAAAGTGCTAGAAAAAATAATTAAAGAACAATTAGTTGAATTTATTGATAATTACAGTATTCTTCCATTCCAACAATATGGGTTTAGAAAGAAACACAACACTTGAGAGGTTATTAAAAATCAGAAAATCAGTAAAAAATAATTTCCAGAATGGCTTATCTACGGGAATGGTCCTCTTAGATATAAAATCAGCATTTCACTCGGTTTGGCATAACGGGCTCATTTCTAAAATGAACAGATTCAACTTCCCCATAGAGGTTATAAAAAGCATCCAATGCTTCCTTTCTAACAGGTCGTTCAATGTTTACCTAGGTAATACTTATTCACAAGAAATAAATATAACTGCAGGGTGCCCCAAGGGTCTTGTCTCTCGCCCATCTTATACAACATCTTTACTGCTGACATCCCAACGTTTCCCGACTGTGTTACATCAATATTTGCAGATGACACCTCAATACTCTGTTCAGATGCCTTTGCAACAAATGTTATATCTTGCCTACAATCAGCTCTATCTGAATTACAGAATTATTTCAATAAATGTAATATTTTAGTTAATTCTGAGAAAATCCAGGTCATTTATGTTTCGAGAAAACGTAAAGAGTGCTTCATTCCTCAAAGCCCTCTTCAGTTCTTAAGCCACGATATTCATTGGGAAGACATCGTTAAGTACCTAGGAGTTGTACTCGATACCAAACTAAACTTTAACCATCACATTCCCTATCTGGTAAACAAAATCAACAACTTTACGAGAATATTGTATCCGCTTATAAGCAGAAACTCCGAACTAAATATGGACAACAAAAAAATGATTATTAAAGCAATATTTCATCCCATAATGTTTTACGGTTGTGCAGTACGGTCCACGTCCGCAAAATGCCACTTAAGCAAACTACACAGGTAGCACAAAATAAGCTACTAAAAATGATATTCAAACTACCCTGGCACTACCCCACCCGACGTTTGCATGCACTAGCAAATTTCGAGCTCGTATATGATAAAATTGATCGACTGACACAAAATTTCAACAGGAGATGTGAATTCTCACAATACACCCATATTAATGAACTTATTTCAGCATAATTTTATCTTAACTACTTTAGATTCCTTTTATCTTATAAACTCATGTTTCACAAAGGTTTTTGTTTTTTTCCCTCCAATTATTAAAATAGAACAAAATGTACATATGTAAATAATACTAATTTAAAATTTATTATAAAGTAGAATAGGAACAAATGTTCTTAAACTCTTTATTACTTTAAGTCAAATGTAAATAATATTAATATTATATGAAATAAAAAAGAAATTGAATTGAAAAAGAAGAATAACATAATTTTTTAAAATATTGATGCAAAAATTTTAATAAAAATAACGGTTTCATAAAGAAAACAAATCAAAAACAAGTTTACAGTTAAACTTTTGCATATCACAGTTTCCTCAAGTAAAATAAGTAGAGGAAAATGCAAAAAGATAGGGTGGCTTTATTTTAAGGAACACCACTGTATTTGAACGTGTTTCACACATCAGCCCAAACTCATAATATCCTATTTACTTAAATAAGAAAAATATTGGTATACTAATAAGATTCATATGGTAGTTGAAAATAATTTAACCAAAATAGCATTAAAAACCTCAAATAAATTAATAAAACTTAAATAAAAAAAAAAATAATAATTTCTTTCATATATCTAGGCAAGGTTCAAAATGTATTTAATAAACAAAATTCTTGTTTTGGTTTCAAAGGACAGTCTTCTTCTCAAATTAGTTTAAAAAATGTTAAGGGTGCTTAATATTTCTTAACTAACGCATTTTAAATTTTAAAACAAGCAAGAAACTAATTATGTATTAATATTGGAAACATATCTCCAGGAGTTTTTTTTAGTATAAATACCTTTTTTTTTAAATAAATAGTGACTTTGGCTAAGTATGTACTCAACAATATCTTAATACTATTGGCTATATTAAACGAATTTTCTATGGAAATCTGTTTAAAAAACCTCATAAATCAATAATATTTTTTATGAATATGGGGGTATAAATTTTATCAATAAAATCAAATCATTATGTTATTTGTTTTAAAATGCACGAATTTCAAATTACTCCTGATCTACACCTTGAAGAAAAATCCCACGCTCTACACACGGGGGTAAAAATTACACCAAATTCGGGTAAATACCCACAAAGTGGCAACACTGAAAAACAGGCAGATAATATAACAGAAAATTGTGTCTTTGTCTGAATAAAATTGAATTTAAAATACACAGATATGCAGGGGTGTGCTGGAAATCGCAAACGCAAATCGCAAGAATTTTAGAAGTCGTTTTTTAGTAAGATTTTTGTAATAAAAGAATTTTATGGCAAATATTATACAAACATTTCTCTATTAAACAGAATTTTATAGCAAAAATTATTAAAATTAGATTAAAAGTGTATTAAAAACAGCCTCCAAATTCTTGCGTTTTGCGTTTGCGATTTCCAGCACACCCCCCATGGTTTAATACTTTTTTAAACTTTTTTTTAAGGAGCAGCTTCTTTTTCTCATAAAACAGATTTAATTTTTGAAAATGTCAGATTTTTTAAAAATAAATATGGCAACACTGCTTGTATCTAGTACCCTCCAACTCCATAAGTTCCCAAACTCTATTTTATCTGCTGCATTTTGCACTAAAAAAATTAACGATATTTTCTTTAGATTTAGACATTAATCTTGACTTCAAAATTTTTTTTTTGTTATTTGAGCATTGAAACTGACGAAAACCAAAACAAAATCAGCTGGTTAATTAGTTTACAATATATATGTAATTAGTAAATAAAACCCAAGTTGTAAACTTAACACAAAGGATGAAAGCCTCTAATATTTAAGAAAATAAAATCCTTTAATAAATTCCAAAATTTAAAAAAGGTTAATTTAAATCACTAAGTCAGTCCCATTTTAGGTTTCTCTTTTAGCATTCTTGTTTGGTTTAGTTTGGTTAATGAAATTGTAAAACCGATATGCATATGGGCATTTCCACAGAAATGTCAACCGCAGCCAAAAAAAAAGTCTATAAAAGTATGTTGTTTTAACATATTTTTATAGGGAATCTATCAACTTTCAATAATGTAAACAAATTTTACATTTATTCATAACACACTTTGAAATATTCAAATGCAAAGTCGAACAAGTGCAAAAGTTGTGTTTTGAACATTTCTATTGCACGTTTTGTTTTGCTTAATGATCTTAATGAGAAACATTATGCATTGACAATTCGGCAGCGCAGAATTGCTTTTTAAATCTCGGTTTATATTCAAACAATATAAGAAAAATGTAAACGGAACGATGCGATTGCCAGTAAGGGGAAATTTTTTCTTTGCTACCGTACATTTCGATGTAGCGTGCGACATTGAAAAAGAGCATTTGTTATCAGTGCGTCGAGGATATTTGTACAATGCGCATCAAATATTAGTTACAAACACATATCGTAAGAGTAAAAGGCATAAATTCAAAATATTTTTGTTTTTTTTGTTTTTTTAAATAAAACAAAAATTAGCTTAAAGCCTTGCGAGCGCGTTCTTCAAATTGATTTTGCCGAGAATTGTAGGTTAACACACAAAAACGAAATACAAAGTGCTCATTTCAGCTATCGCCAGGTAACAATTTTTACCTGTGCAGCTTGGCATAATAAACACGATGTATTTATGTTTGTTTTAACCCTTTTAACCGAAATAAAAAAAGTTATTGGCATTTTCAAAGATTATAATAGTTTCTGATGGAAACTGCGCTCAATTTAAAAACAAATATATTTTGATAAGCTTGAATGACATTATTAAACAAATTTGCTGGTTCTCTCGGAAAGGGAACCGTTGATAGAGTTTGAGCCGTCATTAAAAAAATATGGCAAATAACCAAATTTTAAAACATTGTTTTACCCGATGCACTATTGTTTTATCAATTTGCAGAAAACAAATGGAATTAAAACGTATTTTATGGCATCTGCTCAGATTGAAAATTTGTCTCAACATTATAAGTTCGAAGAAAATGGAAGGAAGGAAGGCATATCAGAATTGCATTTGTTTTGTTGCGATGGCCAACAATTACAAGCAGCAAGGAAAGCTAGTAGGAGACTAGTAATGCTATTTTTAGTTAAGTTAGTTTTTGTTCTATAGTTGTATTTTTCTTTATTGAAGATATTTTTTTTCATTTATAATTTTTGTTCGGAAAATAAATATATTGAGTGCACTTAAAATAATGTACAATCATCTTACGCATGTCTAATTACATAAAAAGTAAAAACATAAACCCTAAAGTATGATGGAACAAAATGTCGCATGCAACATGTAGCGTGCGACAGTGATTAAAATTAAATAAAAAATAAGCAACCAGTGAAATGCGCATAGGAATAGCTTATCCCATCAACAATAAATTTCAAGTGTTTTTATCAATAATAAAAACTGGGAATTAAGCACGAATAACAAAATCTTTTGAAATTAAAAAATAAACTACACAATATTTTTGAATCAAATAAAAAGCATAATTAAGATACATCAATGCATTACATTTTAAAATTAGAAGCATTAAAATATTTCATCAGGTTTCGCTGAAATCTGTGTTTGAACTGTTTGCCTTAAAAGCGACTTCTGTTTTTGTCGCATGCAAATGCCTTGGTTTTTTTTTAAGTATCTTGAAAACGAACAATTGCCCAAAGTCAACCTTAGCACAAATTATAGTGCTAATCAAGAGCTATAAGTTTTGCCCATAAGTTTTGCCTTTTGTTAAAATAAAATAATGTTTTGGTTTATTTTGTTTTTCACTTTTAAGGCGTACGAATGTTGCAATCGACATTGGAGAAATGCCCATATATATATATATATATATATATAAAAGCTTCCCTACAGATACCGATAACTAAATACCGAAATACATAAATTATCGATACCGGTACCGAAACAAAGAATTATTTATTACCGCTACTGAAATACGTTTAGATTACCAAACTTAATAAAAATCCTTAATTTGCCTTAGACGAAATAAAGCATTGGTAATGAAAACTGCTATTTAATAACATTGAAAAAAAAGTTTCAAAGTTGCGGTTACTGAAAATAATAAATACCTCATCCATATATTTGCTGGAAACTGGAACAGTTTTTTCATCAAGAAAATCGTCCGTCTTCGTGACATCCTCTCCTGTAATTGTTGTATCATTTCTTAACTCTTGCATAAAATCAATGGTTTTTTCGCAAAATTTATTAGAATGTGTTTCCTTTTCATTGTCTTCCAATGAAAAACTACACAAATTATTTGTTTGTTCTCCTATTTCGCCTTCTTCCATTTGAAACTTCATTTCCCTTTCGTAAAGTGTTACATCGACACTATTTTCAATTTGGTACATTTTACTATTTTGATATAAAACATTTATCATATCTTTAGATGAACTAAAAACCGTATTATCGTTGCTAATTGATAAATTTTCGAGATACTGCTGTGTTGTAGAAAATTTATCAACATTTTCGTTGATTTCTTGGGTATTTTTTAGAGCACTTTGTATGGTTGTACATGGCGAAGGTACACATGTGTTTGAAACAGTTTCATTGTTATTTAAATGATCCGAAATTTCATAAGAATTATTCCATGTTTTTGGTTCTTCTTCTCCATGAAATACTCTAAAACAATTTTTGATAGCATCAAAAAAATTATAATTAGTATATTAGTATGTATGTATATTATTTCGTGCATGTACATTAGTGTAGAGCGTTAGAATTTTTTTTAGAATTCCAATTTCGAATAACACTTTAACTTTGCATTTCATTTGCAGGTACCTGTTAAAAATAATCAAAAAAAATATTAAGACCTAGTTTTAGCCCTCTACCGCGGCATACAGATTTTGAAAATGAGATCAAATAGATTAATTTAGTTATTGTAACTAACTCAGAACGTCCACTATTTTTATACATGAAAGGTTTTATTCAGATAAACTTAAGATAAAGTTATGAGACCAATTTTTTACTTCCTTAATTTTTTGTCATATCTTAAACAAAAAAATGTTCTTATCTAGTTGCGTTTTGGCAATACATATTCGCAAAAAATAATTTTTTTATTTTTTTTTTTTTTGTCGAAAATTCTGAGAACGGTTATTCTGAACAAAAAAAAAGTTGGCCACGATAAGTGACATCTCTAATATTTCAGACAATAAAACGATTGTGTTGATAAGATTAAAATGTATTGAGTTACAGGCCTTAAAAATGTAAAAAAACTTTGTCTCTATTATGGCTTATAACTCAACTCAATTGAGTTAAAATTAAAACAACTGCTAGTGAGAGTTGTAAATTAATAATGTTTTTGTTAACCGCAGTAAAACACAGTTGTAAGCCATAATACAAAAACTGCAACACTTCAACTGAACGTGAATTGTAAACAGTAATAGGGGCATTTTTTAGGACGTTTTTTATTATTTTAAATTGCACCATTAAGATGAAAAAACATACTGGGGGTATTCACGTCACAAGTTGCACCCTTGCGAAAAAGCAAAAGTGCAAAAATATAACAACAACCAAACAGACAATTAGTTGTGCGTAAATAATTGTCTTTGTGGTTGGTGTTATGTTTTTGCACTTTTGCTTTTTTGAAAGAGTGCAACTTGTGACGTGAATACCCTTACTGAGTATATTTTTTCGGGCGCTGTTGCAAAGATAATTTTGTGAAAAAGTATGCTCATGGGAACACCTTAAAATAAAACCGGCGTTTTACGATTTCAAAACGTGCGATTGTCAGAACATGGCCGATAGATATAAGCCACTAAGTGGAAACAGCGGAATTTACTTTTCAGAAATTTGATTTAATTTAGTTTAAAGCTAGGTCTATCTTTTAGGTATTCTACGGCAATAAAAAACACAGCAGTCATTTTGTTTTGTAAAGTTTCTTTGTCTTTGTCAAAAGCTTACTATACCATAATGAAAACATTAAGAAAAACATCTTCTGTAGGCATTTTTTAAAATTTATATACATATATGTAGTGCATTAGACCGTACCTCTAAAAAATCCCAGTACACCTTAATATAAACTATTTTTTCAAGGTGGTTTTGAAAAAAATGCTTTTTTCCGAACGTAGGGGTTGCATTTTTAAATTTTTCTTTATATCGTTGGCAATAATAGTCGGATTTTAAAGTAAGATATATCAAAGTTTTTGTCTCGCGAGGACCAATGTTTTACCAAAAAACTATTGACCTCAAGCAAACCGATCAAGTGTTTTTTAAAAATTAAAGCTCGCAAAAAATCATTAAACTTTTGCTAATGAATTAATTCACCATAGGCCCCATATAAAGCCCACTCTCGAAAAACACTTTAGTACCGAAACGAATAATGCTATTTTAATAAAGTTTGGTCTGTTAAATTTTTATAGGACTAGAAATCACAATGTGAAATTTCTTTTAAAATTTCAATATAACGCCCACTCTCTGAAAACACTTTAGTGTTAGTAGTAAAACTTGGTTAACCCCTCGTTTCCACATGCAAGTACAAGTTCGAAAAACTCAATAACCTCACACTTTTTTACTAACACCATCACATTTTTCGAACTTGCAGCTCAACTTGCAAGAGAATTTGCTTGCAAGTAAATTTTTGACACTTTTCGCAAGAAAATGACAAATGGATCAGTTTTGTTTTGTTATGTTTATAGCTGATTTTTGTGTATTTATAAAAAATTAAAAATAAAAAAGAACACAACGCATCTTAGTGGTAATTTTAAACATAAATTTCAGGCATTTAGAAGAAAAAAATTTAAATCAAAATATTCTTTTTAGTAATTTTATGATATCGGCAATACTGTATTCACATATTTTTAAAACTAAACATAACTTTTTATAGATGCAACGATTTGAAAATAAAAGCTAGAAGTTTAGTTGATGCCGACATTTTAAAAATGAACTTGCACTGTCCTGTGTAGCCACTCAAAACTACTTGTAAGTAATTACTTGCATGTGGAAACGTAGGGTAATATATACCTAACTTGTATTATAAGTTTTTGTTCTGAAGTACATACGTAAAAATTGCTTGTTTTGTTTTACTTTTTTATTAAATAAAAAATTTAAAAAACCGAAAAACTGATTATTCGAAACCGGTTTTTAGTTGCTAAACCGAAAAACCCATTTTTCCAGAAGTCGGTTTTGAGATGTATTCGAACCCCGGTTTTTGTAATATACGAATATTTGACAACTCTAGTAAAAAACTATAAAACGAATTCCACTACTGTATTGAAATTTGGTCTAATTTAGGTTTTTAATACCAAAAACTCTACAGAATTTTTGAAGATTCATCCACACTTTTAGAACAAAATATTTGTATTCTCGAGACAAAAACTTTGATATATCATACTTTAAGATCCGACTATAATTACAAAAGATATAAAAAACGTAAAAAGACGACATCTACTTTCAGCAAAAAAAAAAGAAAAAATCGAAACAGCTTTGCAAAAATACTTTATATTAATAGGTGTACGATAAATGACTGTTTTTACTCGTATACGAAAAAACGAATGTGAGTTTGTCTTATGTTTGTTCGTTCGTTGGCGTTAAAAGATTTCTTTTGCTAATGCTGCATAAAGAATAAAGAAAAACAGCAAACAATATTTTTTTTTTTTTGTTTTTATGCGTTACTTATAATTTTGCTGTTTGTTGTTGTTTGCTTTGTTAGTGTTTTCTTGTTGGCTTCGAACTTGCTGTACTCGTCATATGCGCTTTGTTTTCTCATTCGTAATTTTTAGCAGGTCTATTTTGACAATTATCTTTCATATTTAATTTCGTTGTACAAAGTTAATTTCGTAGCGAGTGTGATTTTTTGTGTGTAAAATTTTTTGAATATTTTTTATTTTAACAAAACATAAGAAATATACATACATATTTAATAAATATTAAAAATTAACACGAATTTGAATTTAAATATATTTTAATAAGAAATATGTTTTAAGCGAAATGTCAAAACGCACATATACATTCATACAAATGGAATAACAGATAAATAATAAGACTTGACTCGTGAAAACACCGAAGCTGATTCAAAGAAGAAAATGTGATAAGTTTATTAATAAGACTTGC
Organism: Pollenia griseotomentosa; assembly: GCA_963931875.1. Classification (NCBI taxonomy): domain Eukaryota; kingdom Metazoa; phylum Arthropoda; class Insecta; order Diptera; family Polleniidae; genus Pollenia; species Pollenia griseotomentosa. Next base: position 149,468,780 of record OZ007560.1, on the reverse strand, counting down.
ATTGTGGAAATTGGGACTTAGTCCGTACTGAGAAGAGTGCATAATTTTTTTTGTCGTTGGATTTTTTGTCATTGACATAAACTAACTCTTACTCATAACCCGTTTTTTTTTTTTTTTTTTTTACATGAAGACTTAAAAAAAAAATTATAAAAAGAGTTACTTATTAACTAAGCTAATTAAAAAAAATCATCCAATTGCTCCAACTTCCAGCTCTTAAATATATAATAAAGGTAAACGCATCATTCTACAGCTATTCGAAATCTATTGGATGACTTTTTTCTCTTCATACACACGTACGTTGCACCCTAATGTACATACATGTACGTAAAAATATTTTTGTTTTAACTCACCTTACGGAATTTTTGCCACTGAAGCTGATGCGCCTCTTTAGCTGAGTTTTAATGTCTTTGGAAACCACATCTGATTTAGATTTTCTTAGCTGGAAAATAAAATTAAACAAATAAATGTGATGTAGGAAAAGATAAACTCAGTTTATTGTTGGTGTTTTGTTTAAGATTTGATATTGTTACAAGACTTTGAGTGTTTAAAATTCTTATTCGCTTTAGGGTTAATATTTTTAGCTTTTCTAAAATCTTAGGAAAAGGTTTCCTGATGAGCTAGCTTTCCCTCAACAATAAATTTCAGTGTATTTATCAAATATGAAAAATTGGGAATTTAGCACGTCATACAGAAATCTTATTAATAGCAAATAAATTTTTGTTTCATTCGGAAGTTCTGCGAATCTTATACGACTAACTTCGTAAAAGCTGGATACAAAATACACTATCAAAGGATTCCATTGTATCGAGCCCTTTTTGCGATTATATCGTAAGCGACATCATTAAAACTATCGTAAGCGACAGGTACTATGATCCATTAAATCTCAGCATGTTCTTGAAAAATATCGAGTGCGCCATTATAAGTTTAAAAATAAATAAATGCATAATATGAAATCAAATAAAGTGCTGAACTACTTAAGAAAAAAAAATAAAAGCCCTCTCCTATAAATGTGGCTGGTGTCGCTTACGATATAATCGCAAATAAGGCTCGGTATAATACTTAAAATAGCTCCCTCTAAAAACACCCAATATGTTATGGGGTGGATACAAAACAGTATTCCTTAAATTCTTCCAGTCCTGTTATTCTGTCAGGACTTTATAAGAAAACTATTAATTTTTGTTTCAATATTTTTAATAAAATTTGACATCGCTATTGTTGATAACATTTTTATTATTTTATGTTCGCTAATGAAACTTTTTAAATTAAGCTCGAGTTCAAAAATTCCTACTTTGCACAGCTGTTGTGCAGAAAAAAGCATCAGCATCACAAGCGCAACTGGTGATTACGCATCAGCAACAAAAGTTTTGATGTATTTACGAACGTACAATACATGAGGATGTGACAATGGCATTCATTGCAAGGACCGGAAAATGTTTTTTATTTTGTTTCTAAAAAAATATTTATTGTTCAAGTTAAAAAAATTCTACATTTTACACAAAATAAAAAATTTCTAAAATAGTATTGAAAAAAATCCGTCGGAAAAATAATTAAAATAAAGTTTTTCAAATAAAAAGTTTTCTTAAAAACGAATAAAATTTTCTAAAAAAAAAAAGTTTTAAGAAATATTTTTCAACAAAAAAAAAGGTTTTTTGAACAATTATATTTGTTTTTTTTTTACAAAAAAAAGTTTTTGCTGTTTTGTTTTTCAAAGAAAATTTTTTTTTTCGTTTCTTTTTAAACACAGAAAAAAAATATTCCTTTTTCACACACAAAAATTTTTTATTAAAAAATTAAAATTTAATTTTGTTTTTTCTGGTCCTTGATTCATTGTCACATCCTCAACAATCAAAAGTGTTTATCATTTCTTGATATAAAAATAGGTCATTTAGTCAAACCGACCAAAATTAGATTTAGCCTTTCATCCGACCAAACGAAAAATACCTGATCAAATTTAGTTGGAAAATATCAAGAATGGCAGAAATAACAGTATGTAATTAATTGGAAAATTAACGAAAGTATAGTAAAAACACAAAAAAAAAAGTTTAAAACATGCACCAAGTTTTAGTTTTACCCTATCGTGAAGAACAAGTGGAATTTTATTCCCCTCGAAGGGAAAAATGCTATCGTCGATATCCCGTTAAAAAAAACATGAAAGTAAAGAAGGTCAAGATCGACCATATGATACACTACACCACAGTATATAAAAACAACGTTTGCTTGTGTACCCAATACATGGGCAATCATGGACCCTCCTTGACAAAATTATGGTATGAGGTTAAGATTTATGTAAAAGTTCTTTGTGCCGAATATTATTTATCTTATTTATCTTCACCTATATTAGATTTAGAGTTGTCAAATATTCGTACATATATTTCAAAAACCTGTTTTCGAATACTTCGAAAAAACCGACTTCTGCAAAATCGGGTTTTCGGTTTTGTAACAAAAAACCGGTTTCGAATAATCAGGTTTTCGTTTTTTTTTTAAATTTTTTATTTAATAAAAAAGTAAAACAAAACAAGCAATTTGTGCGTATGTACTTCAGAACTTAAACGTGTATTTTACGTATATTATTACATAAAATGTAAGTAAGATGTAAAAAAAGATCAGTTTAATTAACAAAAATATTATTTGTTCTGATGTGTGTAACTCTAAAAAATATTGGTACTAGACCCACCTCTTAGTATGCCGATCGGCTGGTTGTCTGTCCGTGTAAAATACAGTAGTGCGATTCTGTAATTAATTTTAACAATAGTTGTCTTTGTTAAAAAATTTATCAAGGAAATTAACGATTTTGCTATTCTGTAACATTTTAAACAACACATGTTACCGTAAAGTAAACGACAACTTTTTTGGTGTTTTTTATTTATTGTTAAATGTCGAACAACTAAAAAAATTAAGTTTAAAGAAATAATATAACTTTAAAATGGCCATTAAATAATTTGCATTTAATTTAAAAGTAAAATGTTTTGCTTATCTTCTTAAAAAAAAACTAAAAAAAAATTCTGTTTAGTTTTAATAATTTTATTTATTTGTTTTTCGTTATTTGGTAATTTTTTTGACAGTGATGCCACTTGACGTTAATTTTTATCTATGTTGTTAACAACAATTTACAGAATCACATAATCGTTAGTGCAAACAACAAAACAGGTTGACAATTATAACAACAGTTGTTATTGTTAAAAGTTACAGAATCCCACTACACGTCAAAATTTTGATCAAATTTAATACACACTAATCAATTGTCACAAGGAAGAATCCCATCGAAGATGGTGAGAATCGGTCCATAATTTGATAAAGCCCCCATACAAACTTCTTTCCGGAATAATATTTGTGCCCATAAACTACATATCTCATTTATACTGCTGGGAGTTATTAAAAAGTCCGAGTTGTAGAATTTTTCTGCAAGTGCAATAGATTGGTACTGTGATGAATAAGTTATGTATTACTACGTTTATACGCACCACTTATTCGCAAATAAATAAATTGCAAGTAGAAAACATTGCCGCATAAAAAGTGAATAAAATTTTTATTTGCTTATGTCTAACTCGTGAAAACAATTCCTGATTAGCGACACTATTTGCAAATACGATTTTACGCATTGCCACACTTTTAACCGTTTTACGTTTTATTTCGATGTGGCATATTCATATGACAACAAAAGTAAAACTAAATCAAAAATGTGCAAATAAATTTAAAAATACACAATAATTTTTGATCTTTGTCATTTTAAAAATAAAAAGTTTATATACATACGGTGCTACTAAAGGCTAGATTACACTATTATACTTTGTATTAATACATGCCAAAAACTCAAGTGTGATAGTGTGAATGCAATGTGTCACGAAAATGACATCGTTTTTTGAAAAATTTCTAAACAATAATACTTTTCATTGGATCAGGGTTGCATTTTATTTCATATGTGAGTGTTTATACTTTGTGTGATGGTGTGAACACAAACTGTCGTGTTAAATTAGATTTTTTGACAGTCGCGACAAAACTCATAAGATTTCTATCTCACAAAGTATTATGGAATACGTAAGACTTGTGAGATAGTGAAAACTAGCCTTAAATAAATAAATTTTCCATCTCGCATCACCTAAAATAAGAATTTTCATTAGGAAAATTGACACATAAAAAAACAGTAAGTTAGTTAATCGCAAATAATTTTTATTCGCGAATAGACTACATATAAACGTATTATATGATGGCATCAGTTAAGATACTGTTGTGAATAAGGAAAGTTACTACAAAAAAGTCGATTATTCGAGACCAAATGAACGGTTTCTCAAATACTTCGAAAACCGGCCTTTTTAAAAAACCGGAAAAATAGAAAAAAATCGATTTTTCGAATGTGTCCTTCGGAAATCGGTTTTGACAGCTCTAATGAGATTTTAGGATGGGGGTTTATACAGGACCTATGGTTAATTTTGGACCTAACAGGACAACATTTTGTCATGAGTCATGACATAGTACCTTTCGTAAAAGTTTTTATGTAATACGAACAATTTCAAGGAAGTAATTGCGTAAAAAGCTATTTCAGTAGTATTTTTATGGGCGCTATGGTCAAATATGGACCGATTCCAATACAATTTGGTAGGATGATTTTGATTGTAATAAAATAAGTTTGGACCAAATTTAATCTATGTACCAACATAAGATGGTTTATGGATAAAAAAGACCCTATTCCAGGAAGAAGCTTGTATGGGCGCTATGTAAAGAACTCAAGAGGCTTATTCTAAGAGCCACTTTTTGGGTTTAATCTCCGTATTTACTTTTTGAGTGTTACTTTTTTAACTTTATTTTACTAGCTTAAGCGACCAATGGTGGTGGTTTAACATGTTTGGTTATGTTAAACTGTTGCAAAAATATGAAACAAAAAATAATTTTTAGAAAATGATATATTGCTTAGCACTTTTACATATATAATTTTTCCTTTCTATATTATTTCTTTAAGCACAAAAAATTTCTACCTTGTAAACAAAATTAAATTCAAGCATTTTCTTCTTTAAAAACATCCATATTGCTTTGATATAAGGATGACATTTGCAAAAAAAAAATGTTGCCATTTATTTGTGCTCAGTATGGTAACACTACATCGTTTAAATTACCAAAAACATTGTGTAAAAATGGAAGTAACGTAACAATATTCAGGTCACAACTTGCACCCTTGCGAAAAAGCAAAAGTGCAAACACATAGACAATTATTTACAGGTGTATATCAGGGTTTAAAAAACTGCAGTCGAACCCAAAAACTGTCAAACAAAAAACTAAAATTTGTGTACACCAAAAATAAATGTTGAATTGATAGACTTGTTAACGGATAATTTTTTTTTTTTAGAACTTCCAATTAAGTTACAGCTTTCTTTTTAATTACCATTTGACTCAAGGGCATTCTTCGCTTATTTTGATATTCAATCCAAATGATAGGAAGTGGCTTTATTTTCTCATTAAAGGACTTCTCATTTTTATAAACTGTTTATGTTGTAACGATGTAGCAGTTTCATTTTTATTGTAGAAGGGGCTAATCCAAAATGCCTAGTTTTTGTCATAAATTTATTTGCTTTCTTTTTTGACTCATTGTTGCAAAATATTTAGATTTAACTTCACTTCAGCAAATGTAATTTGAACTACTACTACTTCACATACATATTTACATTGGCTTAAACGGGAATCTCCTTTTTCGGTTATAGTTTTGAACAAACATTTTTATATTAACGACGCAAATCGAAGCACTAACGACGCAACTTTGAAGCCATTCGACGCAAACTGAAACAAAATGACGCAACTTTGAGGCCATTCGACGCAAACTGAAACAAAAACGACGCAACTTCGAAATCACAGAAATTTTAAAAAGACGCAACTTCGAAACGACGCAAACCGGGGTATTGGTGTACAACTTTTCGCTTTTTGAGTTTGATAGCGACTGTTTACATTTAATGGATTAGAAGTAAAAGCAAAAGTTTTTTTCTTGGCCAATGGCAAATGAAGAAGTGGAAGAAATGGCAGTTTTTCCACTTTGACTGCAGTTTTAAATGCTGGTATATAAAACTAATTGTCTATGTGGTTATGTTTTTGCCCTTTTGCTTTTTCGTAAGGGTGCAAGTTGTGACGTGAATTACCTTTTTATTTGTTGAAAACATAATTGTACGTCAGTCTTTGTCGGACAACCGCCGTGTAAGGTCGTGTATTTAACTATCGGTTGTTTTACAATAGCAGACTTAGTGCGTATTTCTCTGCAAAGAGAGGTTTAGAGAACTGTGTTTTTGTGTTCTGCTACGTTTATTCTGATAACTTTTGTTTTTTACTAGGGTGCATTTTAATTACCTGGCAAAACTTACAGTGTGAGCAATATGAACGGGGTTCATCCCCCGGACTATAACCGGTTTCGGGAGCTTGACTCCTCATCCGGAAAAAGTAAAATTATCAGGAACAAACGACCTCGAGCTGAAGATTTTATACCGTTACCAGAAACAACAGATAATCAACACAATCTACCACGTTATTTGGTTGCATTAACAGTGTCTTTGCAAACAAATGTTGAGGCTGCTCCATTAGCATCGCACAATGTATTTCAAGTGGAACGAGGACTGGATTACATATCACGAGACCGACTTGAAGTTAAGGAAATGAGAAGTGGCGATTTGCTTATTAAAGTACCAAATAATAAAATAGCTGCAACATTTTTAAAAGCTAATTTTATCGATTGCATCGCTGTCAAAATTTCTATGCACAAAACTCTGAACACTGTACAAGGCAGAATCTTTTCACGAAAGATTAAAGACATCCCTCAAGAAGAACTACAACAATTGCTCCAAGATCAAAAAGTGGTTGAGGTACGTAAAATTACAAAGAAGGAAAATGATCAAATTGTTGCAACGGGTGCAGCTATAATCACCTTTGATCTTATTTATCGTCCGGATTTTTTGAAACTTGGCTGGGAAAGAGTTCCAGTTCAAGAATACATTCCCAACCCCATGAGATGTATTAATTGGTCACACCAAAAAGTGGTGCAGAAATGTTCAACTATGCCGTGATTGTGGTCAAAGTGAAATACATGAACTTTGTACTAGTAAATATTGTGTAAACTGCCAAACTGAAGGACATCCATCATATGATTCAGAATGTCCTACGTTCTGGAAACATAAATCCGTCAATAATATAAGAATTTCCAAAAGATGTACGACACGAGAAGCTTGGAAGCTTTTCAATGAAAATCCCACCCTTAATACGCTAAAGCCAGTTTCAAGAAATGGCAAACAAAATCCCACCTACGCACAAATTTTAAACACCAATCCCACGTCATTAAAACAAAATTCCGCACAGAAAATAACCAGTGATGCCAACTTTTTGAGAGCAAAAAGCACTTTAAAATTTAAAAAAAGCACGAAAAAGCACTATTTTGAACAAAAAAAGCGTAAAAAAGCACTAATCCATTTTTACAATTTAATTAAATACAAAACAAGTTGCCTTCGGCTGTGCCGAATATTAAATACCTCCAAAATTTTAAAAAAGGCGACTGCGTAGCTGTGGGACCATTTTCATTTAAAATTAAATAATAAATATATTTACATTTGTATATAAAAATTTTTAAATGTACATTATTATTATCTTCAATAAAAATAATATTATCCAAATCATTTGGAGTTTGAATTGGCCATAAAACAGTTTAAAAGTAATACAGTGCGAGCTCGATTTTCGTAGCTCGAAAAAATACGGTTTCCCACTGCATGTTTTAAACTTTATAATACGTTTTTTCTACATGACTCAAAATCGTTGTTTATTTTTCCATTTACAATTCTTAATATTTTTCAAGCCATTTTCTATTTTTGAAACAGTGTCTACATCTCTAAAAAAAAAGTGTTTACCGAAAACAAATACATCGTTTTTATTACGATTACTAAATATGTTGTCAACGCTTAAAAGTGCAACGTTTTGTAAAATTTCCAAATTGCTAGTAAGCCTAGCTCAAACCTCGTAAATAAAGTTTTGGTAAAACGAATGCAACTTTCTTTTATCACTTTTTTTATCATTTGAAATCTTAAAATCTTTACAGGCTTTCTCAAAATTGTACTCCAAATAGCTAATCTCATCTAAATCATCCTCTATATAACCGAAGTTTTAAAAAATGGTAAAAAAAATAAAAATTTTAAAAAGCATTAAAGGCACTAACGAAAAATTGAAAAGCACCAAGTTAGTGCTTTTTCTTAGTTTGGCACTAAGGATACAATTTTGGCGTTTTGAGACATCAAAAAATGCTTGAGAAAAGCCTAGAAGAGTTTGCGAATACTACTCAAAACATTAATGCAAATAATACGCAGTTGGTTAAAAAAGTATTCGCTGTGTTTACAGAATAGTAGCAAAATGGTTCAGTGCCAAAAATTTATGAAGATTACTTAAAAGGCACTTAAAAGCACTGTGAGAAATTGTTAAAAGCACTATAAATACCCGCTTTTCAAAAACGGGTGTTTAACAAAATTTCGGGTATTGCATAAGCAAAAAAGCACCAAAAAATACCCGAAAGGCACCAAAATGGCAACGCTGAAAATAACCATGCAAAACAAAACAGAACATGCGAAAAACCAAAAACAACCAATAGACCAAATACAATCAACAGACAATATGGAGAATGATACAGTAATTTCCAAATCCAAAAACATTAAAACAAACATAGCAACACAGCCAATACAAATACAAACCACATCAACAGTTAACAACGCAGAAATTAAAAACAAATTAAACATAATAGAGAAACCAACAAACAGCGCTTACTCAAAAACAGCCAATAACAACAAAACAACAAGTGCAGAAACGATAACAGACATAATTCACTCAACAGTTTCTGAGTCATATTCTAAATTAATTTACTCTCAACAAAAACATAAACACACAGAAATCTACACACGAATCAGAGAACAACGACTCTCGTGAGGATGACTGGATTTTAAGTGAAGAAAAAAGTGATTATTATTCTAAACCGGATACCGATGAAGATATTACTGAGGAAATGATTATACAAGAAATAAATGACGGTTTAGGATTAAACTCCCCAACAGAGGATATAAGCAACAACACTGAGGAAAATAATAAATCGCCATGCTCACAGATGTACGAAAATTTTCCACAGCTGAACGTTATTATCACTCCTAAAACCCTGAAAAATTCAATGAAATACTCCCCAGGGGGTAAAAAACGAAAATAAACTTTATTATGATAAACCTAAGCATTTCTATACTTCAGTGGAACTTAAAAGGATTCATAAACAATAAATTTGCTTTGGAACTCCTAGTGGCAAGGCATAAGCCAAATATCATTGCATTACAAGAAACACACATAGTTAAAAAAAATTTTAAATTATTACATCTTCCGGGCTTTCGAGTTTTTCACCATAACAATAGTGACTACGATTATGCAAAATCTGGCATAGCATTTCTAGTCAAGAATAATTTAAACGTTATACAACATATTAAATCCACAAATAGCTTACTTTTCCAAACAATAGTAATTAGTGCAAACGAAGATCTCTATATAACAAATGTATACAAGGAGGGACACATAAATTTAACCAATTTAATGGTGAACGAAATACCAATTGGTGTAAATGAACACCACTTATTATTAGGAGATTTTAATTCGCAAAATATTTTATGGGGTTCTTCCTCTAACTCACAAAACGGTAGAATATTTGAGGACTTTGCAAACGATAACAGCCTTGTTATTCTACATTACTCAACACCAGGAATACATTAACTGCTGTTGATGTCACCATGTCCTCCACAAACTTTGCTCCACATTTAAAATGAACCTGTTTGCCTACGCCGGAAGTTGCTGATCACTTTCCCATTAGAATTACAAATGATGTTGATGTGATCACAAGAAAATTTTCCCCTCGTTTTATAGAAAGGGGCGCTGACTGGTCTCTTTTTCAAAAGAAGGCAGATCTAGCGTCCATTCAATTTGAAAAGTCCTCAAACATTAACAGAGAAGCAGCCCAATTAAAACGCATCTTCAGAAAATCGGCAAACGAATCAATTCAAATGAGCTGTAAACCCACAGTGAAGAATAGCCCAATTTGGTTCAATTCTGAAATATCAAAATTAATTAGCCTAAAACATGAGGCATGGAAGTGGTTTAAAAGAACACGTAATATCACAAATATGGTCAAATACAAAAAAATCTGTGCGAAAATAAAAAAAGAATGCAGGACAGCAAAAAGAAATACATGGGAAAATTTTCTAAATACCCTGAATCCATCCATGGATGTTCGTATGCTTTGGAGCAAGGTTAATGACTTAAGAGCAAATCGGATCAGGAACTTTCCAACCATTTACTTAAATGACAACAATATAACACATCCCTCTGAGATTGCGGACAGTTTTGCTTCTTTTTGGTCATCCCTTAGTTCTGATGAAGCTTTCGATTCCGAAATCATAAGAGAGAAAAATATGCTAAATATTGAACAACACAACAATACACAACAGGCATACGTTAATTTTTCAGTAGTAACCCAAAAAATTTTGGTTTCAGAACTGGACGAAACGATTAAATCTCTGAGAGGATCCACTCCAGCACGAGACAAAATAACATACAACATGGTTAAAAACGCATCAAATGATCTCAAATTCCGGCTCTGCGAACTTTACAACAACATCTTAGCCGTTGGTATCTACCCACATGATTGGAAAGGTGCAATATTGTCACCGATACCGAAGCCGGGGAAAAACGCAAATAGTTTGGAAGGCTACAGACCAATTTCACTACTGCTAGTATTATCCAAAATCTTTGAAAAGATTTTGGCAAAACGTTTCTGGAAGTATACTATAAATAACTTGTCAAAATTGCAACATGCTTTTATGCCTAGACGTGGAGTCCATACAATTTGCCACCAGCTCGAAGAAAGATTACGTCAAAACCTTAAAAATGGCAAACACAGCCTAGTACTGTCAAAGGATATAGAAAAGGCTTATGACAGAGTAATATCAACGTATATATTAATCGAATTAAATGAATGGGGTATCCCAGGTCAAATTTTAAAAATTTTTAAATCATTCCTTCACAACCGTAGAATATCAGTGAAAATTGACGGTTATTATTCTACGAAGTACGCTTTGGACAATGGAGTTCCCCAAGGTTCCCCACTTTCTGTGGTTTTGTATACTGTATATGCGAATTCTCTGGCGAAAGCTGTCGAAAACCTACCCGGAATCGATTTTGTTGGTATTTATGCGGACAATATTTTTGCTGTTGCGTCCGGAAATCAGGAAACAGTGAATATAAATTTAAACGTTTTGGCCACCGAAATACAGTTATGGGCAGAAAGCAGAGGTGCTGTTTTACCAGCTCATAAATCCGAAGTTCTACATGTGTGCAGAAAGAGGACTTGCGTTGATCATATGGTTCGCATAGAAAATGTGGATCTTGAATTTCTCGACAAGATGAGAATTTTGGGTTTATATTTTACCAAAAATCTTCTATGGAACTACCACGTAAGACAATTGTCCCATAAATTAAGTAAAATCAACAACATTCTAAAACTAATTTGCTGTCGTAACAAAGGACCCCATATTGAAACGGCATTAAACATCTGTCGCTCCCTAGTAATGGGAACAATCTTACATGGTATTACTATATAAGGCTGGACGTCAAAGAAAAATATCAATAAAATCCACACCTCCTTAAACAACTGCTTTAGAACCGCCTCTGGTCTACTCCGGACAACACCGCTGGACAGCTTAAGAAGTGAGTCCAAATGTTCGGACTTTCAAAACTTATTGGAGAAGACTGCCGTTAATATGGCATCCAGATCCATTGCTATCTCGTCCGATGGTTTACATGAGTCACTGTGGAAACATCTGACCTCTACAACTGTTCAACCGCCGTCGGCTACAAGCAATGTAATTGCAATTCTGACAAAATATAATATCTCTATACCACAAAAACCTACTCCTAAATGGGGTAATACGTTTGTAAAGGTAGATGTTGGCCTGAGTTGCCTAGCCAAAAATAGCACAGATCCCACATGTTTTAAGAGAATGTTCTGCCAAAAAACTTTAGATTTTTCTCCAGGTGAAATTTTCTATATAGACGGAATCTTACCAAAACGGGTTGACGTCTTATTCTATAGCCAAACAAATTTCGAGTTCACATTTTGTAACTGTAAGGGAAGCCAGACTTCCCGACCACTCAGGCATTTTCACGGCAGAACTTGCTGCTATTAGGACAGCAATTTATCTTGCCATCGAACAGGGTACAAAGGCTTTAATTTGCACTGATAGCCTGAGTGCAACTCGGGCGTTAATTAAGAATCAAAACGGCATCTATGACGATATGTTACGGCTGCAAGATGAAACACAAAAAATTCTGATACTATGGATTCCCTCCCATATTGGAATCCAGGGAAATGAAAGTGCAGACTGCGGTGCTAAAAGAGCTTTGGCGCTACATCAAGTTACGGAAGTTCCATGTTTCCCCAGGACTATAAGCAACCCATTTAAAACAATTCGAAGACAACAAAATCCGGTTACCAGCAGATTAAATTATAATATAAAGTTGACACGATCTCAGTGTATTATGCTGGCCCGCCTAAGAGTGGGAAAATGCTTGTTTAACTCCAAACACTACTTTGAAAAAACTGATCCGCCAAAATGTACCAATTGTTATGAAACGCTTACTACCACACATATTTTAACCGTATGCCCTGTTTCAAAAATGGATGACCCACAGGAGGATATAAATGACTGTACAAGATCTGACAACATACAGAGGATAATAAGATGTCTACAGCAACACGATATCCAGGATGTTTAGTTTTATCATCAAAAACTTTATTTTCACAAATTCTTTCTTTTCTTTGTTTAAAATTAATTTTTTATTTCACGGATAATGAAACTAGTTATGTAATTTTTTGTTTTACCTTTATACTTCTGTACATAGGTATATGTTTGTAACATAGTATGTATTTTTCGCTATTTGTAATGATAATACGAGCGCTTATGGTCTGGTTACCGACGCCTTTTTTATATATATTTTATGAATTTATTTGTAAAGTATATTATACATAAATAAATAAATAATTGTACGTCTACACTAATATTATAAAGCTGAAAAGTTTGTATGATTGCCAGTCCGATTTTAAAAATTTCTTCAAGAAAATGAAGAATGGATCCTCCTAACGGGCATAGGCTACATAAGGTTCCACAAAAGTGCTTAGGACAGGGTCCAGGGGCGCTAAGCCTCGTATTCTAACGACACTCATATCTTCAAAACTTAAAGAGACTGAAACAATGTAATACTTATCGTTGTTTTTTAGAAAAATAAGCTGACATTTTAGGGAGTTAACGGGTAAAACCTGAATTTTAGTACTTTTTTGTCACCCCGTCTATATTTTAAAACCAATAAACGTAAAAATAAACATTATATTACGTTCGAAACTTATTTAAAAAATATTAATACAACGGTACTTTTTAGAAATTCGAACGTTTAAGGGGTGGAATTCGTAACTATTGTTGGTACTTTTTTTATAAAGTATTCTTCTCCATTCTTCGACTTATACGTATCAATACTTCAATGGGAGGAAAAAAGTACCAAAAAGGAGATATACGGAAAATTAAATTTCTTCAGCTTTTTGGTTCTACAAGTGATATTTTTTTAATAACCGTTACTATTGGACTAGGGCTTCCAATCGGGAAAACCAGGATTTCCGGGATTAGGCGAATCCCGAATATCGGGATTTCTGATTTCTAATCCCGCAATTTTCGGGATCCCGATTTTTTTATATACTTTATTATTTTTACATTTTTTTTTAATAACTTGTATAAATTTAGATTTAAAATACATATGTACAATTTTAAAATACATTTAGGCTGGGTTTTTGAGATGTTAGTTAAACTAGGTTTATTTAATCTGAAAACATATTTGTGCCGCCATTACAAAGATTGTATACATAATTTTGACGTAACAGCTTAGTTTGGCTTAAAATATTGGTATTTAATACAACTCAAATCTAGTTAAGTTGAAATTTTTGTATTATGGTTTACAACTCTGTGTTATTGCGGTTAACAAAAACATCAAAAATTTACAACTCATCACTAGCAGTTGTTCAATTTCAACTCAACTGAATTGAGTTGTAAACTATAATAGCGGCAAAAATAATCAAAAAAAATCCACTTCGCCGGAAAAATCTGAGTTTTATACAACCTTAAACTAAGTTTAAACTTAATCCACATCTCAAAAACCTTCTCCATTCTTCGACTTATACGTATCAATACTTCAATGGGTACCAAAAGGAGATATACGGAAAATTAAATTTCTTCAGCTTTTTGGTTCTACAAGTGATATTTTTTTAATAACCGTTACTATTGGACTAGGGCTTCCAATCGGGAAAACCAGGATTTCCGGGATTAGGCGAATCCCGAATCCCGAATCTCGGGATTTCTGATTTCTGATTTCTAATCCCGCAATTTTCGGGATCCCGATTTTTTTATATACTTTATTATTTTTACATTTTTTTTAATAACTTGTATAAATTTAGATTTAAAATACATATGTACAATTTTAAAATACATTTAGGCTGGGTTTTTGAGATGTTAGTTAAACTAGGTTTATTTAATCTGAAAACATATTTGTGCCGCCATTACAAAGATTGTATACATAATTTTGACGTAACAGCTTAGTTAGGCTTAAAATATTGGTATTTAATACACCTCAAATCTAGTTCAGTTGAAATTTTTGTATTATGGTTTACAACTCTGTGTTATTGCGGTTAACAAAAACATCAAAAATTTACAACTCATCACTAGCAGTTGTTCAATTTCAACTCAACTGAATTGAGTTGTAAACTATAATAGCGGCAAAAATAATCAAAAAAAATCCACTTCGCCGGAAAAATCTGAGTTTTATACAACCTTAAACTAAGTTTAAACTTAATCCACATCTCAAAAACCTGGCCTGAGAAAACTTAAAAAAATATTGTTACGAAAGTAACTTTAGTTAAGAATAAGTTGTAATTATTAGTTAAGAATTAGTTGAACTTATTAGTTATCTTGTATTTATTAGTAATTTTATTAGTTTACATTGTTATTAAAAATTGTTATAATTTAGTACACTTCAATCCCAATGTGCAGAAAGCCCTAGAAATTACCGTTAAAAAAGCTTCAGTATAAGAGGTAAAATGATGTAAACATAAGTGCTGCCATAAATCAAATTAAAGTGTGGTGAATAGTAAAGCCTCGAACCTTCGAAAAACATTTCGAATGTTCTAGACAACCAAATTGCAGTATAAATACTAGCGGCGACTAGCGTAATAAGATCATTCTAAGTTCAGACTTTGTCAATAACGTATAACGCTGAGAAAATTATAGTTGGTTGTGAATAAAAGCTATAAATTACGGTTGTTAAAAAGACTTTGTACAAAATAAAGTTGTGTAAATTGTAAACAGTGTTAAAAGTGTTTGTGTTTTATTTATTTTATTAAAGTTGCAATAAAGAACTCGAAAAGGTTTATTATAAACCAAAACGTTATTGAAAGGCAGTAACGTAACAATTGTTGTCACAAGTGGGATTGCAAAAATAATAAAAAAAAAAAAAATAGGTATATAAAAAAATAAATTAATTAATTAATAAAAAAAAAAAAAAATAGACAGCAATGAAATTTGAAGAGCTTAAAGTAGAACGGCTCAAGAAAGAATTGGGCAAGTTGGATTTACCAACTGCAGGCAATAAAGCATAGCTGCAGAAGAGACTATTAGATGAATTCGAGCGACACAATATGGACCTTGTGAGTTACGAATTCGAGGACAAAGAAGAAATAGAGGTATGTACTCGTGCAGTTGCTAGCAGTATGGATTTTAACACAATGTTTGCTGCTATGATGGCAAAAATGGAAAAAATTGACGAAAATTTCAAAAGTATGGTATTGATGATAAAAGAAAACTCGAGCGAAACTTCTAGAAAAATGGACGAAAATTCCAAAAGCATGGTACAGATGATAAAAGAAAATTCGAGTGATATTCTAGCTGAAACTTCTAGAAAAATTTATGAAACTTCTAGAAAAATGGAAGAGAAGACGAGCACCATCCTGGCTGAAATTCAAGAGCATTCTAGAATAACGAACGAGAAACTTCAGGAGATTTCCAGTGAAATGAACGAAAGAGTAAACGAAATAGAAATAGAATTTAACCAGAAGCTGTCTGATGTAAAAACTCAAGTCACAGATGTGAAAACGGTTTTTCACGGTTTTTCTAGTAAAATAAAGGCTCCAAGTTTTGACGGTAGTGTGCCATTAAATGTTTTTAAGTTCCAGTTCGATACAGTTGCCAACAGAAATGCATGGAACAGTGAGGAAAAAGCCATCGAGCTAATTCTTGCTTTAAAGGGGACTGCGGCTGAAGTGCTTGAAAGTGTACCAATTAGCTGTAGAAACAATTATGATGACATAATGGTTGCACTGCAGCGTTAATATGGTGGGGAACACAAGAAAGAGATATACCGAATGGAGTTGCGTGGCAGAGTGCAAAAGGCAAACGAACCCTTACAGGACTTCGCACTGGAGATTGAGCGGTTGGTACAGCTTACATACCCTGGTGAGAATCACCCATTGTTGGACAGCTTCAAAACAGAAGCATTCATTAACGGTATAAGACATGCTTATGTCAAGTATGCGGTATGTGCATCATTGAAGTCAACGTTTGCAGAAACAGTTTCATTTGCCCTGGCTCAGGAAACCGCAAGAATAGTTGCAAAGCAGAAGTCGTTTAAGGTGCAAAGGCTCGATGTTATTGCTGAGGATGATAGAGAAATCATGAATGAATTAAAGCGACTTAAAGAAGAAGTTTTGCGGGTATGAGAAGCTGGGCAGAAACAAAGTGAAATGCTATAACTGCGGAAAGGTTGGGCACATACAGCGTGACTGTAAAGCACGAAAATAAAAGATAAAAGAAAACTCGAGCGAAACTTCTAGAAAAATGGACGAAAATTCCAAAAGCATGGTACAGATGATAAAAGAAAATTCGAGTGATATTCTAGCTGAAACTTCTAGAAAAATTTATGAAACTTCTAGAAAAATGGAAGAGAAGACGAGCACCATCCTGGCTGAAATTCAAGAGCATTCTAGAATAACGAACGAGAAACTTCAGGAGATTTCCAGTGAAATGAACGAAAGAGTAAACGAAATAGAAATAGAATTTAACCAGAAGCTGTCTGATGTAAAAACTCAAGTCACAGATGTGAAAACGGTTTTTCACGGTTTTTCTAGTAAAATAAAGGCTCCAAGTTTTGACGGTAGTGTGCCATTAAATGTTTTTAAGTTCCAGTTCGATACAGTTGCCAACAGAAATGCATGGAACAGTGAGGAAAAAGCCATCGAGCTAATTCTTGCTTTAAAGGGGACTGCGGCTGAAGTGCTTGAAAGTGTACCAATTAGCTGTAGAAACAATTATGATGACATAATGGTTGCACTGCAGCGTTAATATGGTGGGGAACACAAGAAAGAGATATACCGAATGGAGTTGCGTGGCAGAGTGCAAAAGGCAAACGAACCCTTACAGGACTTCGCACTGGAGATTGAGCGGTTGGTACAGCTTACATACCCTGGTGAGAATCACCCATTGTTGGACAGCTTCAAAACAGAAGCATTCATTAACGGTATAAGACATGCTTATGTCAAGTATGCGGTATGTGCATCATTGAAGTCAACGTTTGCAGAAACAGTTTCATTTGCCCTGGCTCAGGAAACCGCAAGAATAGTTGCAAAGCAGAAGTCGTTTAAGGTGCAAAGGCTCGATGTTATTGCTGAGGATGATAGAGAAATCATGAATGAATTAAAGCGACTTAAAGAAGAAGTTTTGCGGGTATGAGAAGCTGGGCAGAAACAAAGTGAAATGCTATAACTGCGGAAAGGTTGGGCACATACAGCGTGACTGTAAAGCACGAAAAAAAGTTCAAGATCTGCTTCGCCACCAAGAAACAACCAAGGGGCTAGTCATCAATCATCACAGGAGTCGCCGTTAAGTATGGAGGGAGTGCTACCTTTCGCATCTGAGGACTAGATAATAAATTTAGTAGTGCCAAAGTGTAACAAAAGTATTACGACATTCGGCTACATCGATGGTAAAAAGCGCATTTTGACTATCGACACTGGTGCAGGATTCTCGATAATAAGGCCTGACTTGGTTAAGGGAGCTGTCGAACCACTAAGTGGGGTGAGCTTGCGAACAGCTACAGGTGAGCCTGCTACTGTCTATGGGAAAACACGTGTGGTGTTAAGAATTGCCGATATTGTCACTTTTCATGAGTTTATTGTGGCCGACATTGTAGACGAAGTACTGATTGGCGCAGATTTTATGATAAGTCATAATATAAGTGTGAATATGGGAAAGCAAATTATGTATTTGTGTGATTATGAAATACCCCTTTATGTTGGGTATGAAAGTGAGGCTCGTGTGGGACAGCTCACAGAAAAGTTGAAAGGCGAGAAAAAGTGGTTGCTCAGGTAAGACAGCTTAGCAGATTGGAAGCCAGGCACTGTACGGAGGCAGATAGAAGAGAATGCGTCAGTGAGGGTCGCTCGTTGCAGGTAAAGCCCAGTAAAGACTGGTTAACGGCGAAAAGATTTGAACCCGTATTGGCCAAGGTTATGAGGGCCAAGAGTATAGGTGGAAGTTAACCCAGATATGCCGAAGGTCATACTAGCGGCAAAATCTTCGTAGTTTTCCAACAGAGCTTTATTCTGACAGATTATATTACAAAACTGAACAAAAAATAAAAAGAAATATTTTTAACTCGGAGTCCGTACTACATGTAGTACGCTCGGAACATATAGGAACAAAAGACAGTATTTTATTGTGATTAATTCAAGTCGTTTATTATTCAGAAACTTTTGTGTATGTAAGTAAGGAAAAACAAATTAATAAAAAACAATTATTTGGTGGTGTGGTACTCCACATTACACTTTACATGGAGCGGCACATAACATTTAATACAGCGTGTAGTGGACTTATTGAGGCAACGATTACAACGTAGCTGTTTACATTTTCCATCGGTTTGAAGTTTGTTTTCAGTAAGTACCCAATAAAAAATGGAGCTTCCAACGAAGCTGGTTTGTAAGGGAGAAACATAAACGTTTCGCTTGTTGTTGCGCTTACGGAAGACATGAATTTTATAAAGCAATACATTTTTGACACATAAAGCGCACTATTCAACGCATATAAAAATTGTTGGATGTAACGATCAGCTTTACACTCTGAATGTTTTGATACAGTTATTTTTTAGTATTCTCCCTTACAAACCTGCTTCGTAGTAAGGGAATGCTGTAGTACTTGAAATATTATTTTTTTTATAAAAGTTGTTGAGAGTTCTTTTACTTACTTCACTGCATTTGTGTATGTCTTATTGCGTAGCGAATAATTGTGCGCTTATTTTTTTAAATGTGCCATTAGTGCTTCGCAAAATGATAACATTTTTTGTTGGGTAAATGATCTTTTTGATCAAATCTGATGTCGAGCGATGATCCTGATGAAAGCGTTGCTAAGGGTTTCCAATAAGTTGATATTAGCAATGAACCGACGAAGAGATAAATGGTCGATTTTACCTCCCATATATCTATGCAGTTGCAACGCATTGTGCTCTGCAATATCAATCAGGTGTGTGAATATTGGGAAATACAATTTTTTACCCCGAATAGATACACGGTACAAGCTGATATTTTCATCTGCTCGATCAACGCCACCCATGTAGCGATTATATTCATGAATAAGGCGTGGTTGTTGAATATATTTACGCTTTTTCGAAAAAGCTCAGCATTTAATAATAGGGGTGGTAAGTTTTCAAAATTCACTTTATCTTCTTCTCCAGAATCTTCATCTGTGACGTAGTTGTTCGCACCATGAGTGGGTACAATTGAGATGTCGTAAGAATTTTGCATAAACTCTTTATCACTTTTCTCTAAGGCATTTATTATCTCATTTAATGTTAAAAATCTGGAAAAACAAATTATTTTTTGTTTTCACCATTTTTACACACTAATGCTGAACGTACTTCATGTAGTACGTCAACAAATACATCAACTAAAATCACATAAAATATTTTTTTTCACATTCACTTTTGCTATAACTTTTACAACTATTTTAATTAAAAAAACAAAGAAATGCAACAATAATAAAATATGCATATAAACATTTTTCTCACCGACTGGGTTAAGTTTTTAAAAGAAACTGTCCAAAGCGTATGACAGCCAGAGGCACAATAAACAGAGGTTGTGCGCCGCTTCCGCAGAGCAATTGTAATGCGCTACCTATACCAGAAGATAAGCAGGTATCTTCGCTTGTGTGTAGAAATACTTACGACCATAGAAAGTCCGTGCGTAGCCGTAGTAAGTTGTGCAGAAATGATCGGCCGGTGAATTCCGAAGGATCTAAGGATTAGTTGATTCCAATGAATCAACAACCAAAGGAAGGATTAGTTGCCAAGCCACAAATACATTGGAATGGGCCATATAAGGTGATAAGGAAATTTAATGATGTTATAAACCAAATACGGAAATATAAAAGGCCAAGGGCCAAAATGAAAGTTTTTCATTTGGAACGATTAGCCCCTTATGGAAGAGGTGATTCTGAGCCTATTTGGGACGAACAGGCTTAAGTGGGGGGCAGTGTTACAAAAGTAACTTTAGTTAAGAATTAGTTGTAATTATTAGTTAAGAATTAGTTGAATTTATTAGTTATCTTGTATTTATTAGTTAACTTGTATTTATTAGTAATTTTATTAGTTTACATTGTTATTAAAAATTGTTATAATTTAGTACACTTCAATACCAATGTGCAGAAAGCCCTAGAAATTACCGTTAAAAAAGCTTCCGTATAAGAGGTAACATTATGTAAACATAAGTGCTGCCATAAATCAAATTAAAGTGTGGTGAATAGTAAAGCCTCGAACCTTCGAAAAACATTTCGAATGTTCCAGTCAACCAAATTGCAGTATATATACTAGCGTCGACTAGCGTAATAAGATCATTCTAAGTTCAGACTTTATCAATAACGTATAACGCTGAGAAAATTATAGTGGTTGTGAATAAATGCTATAAATTACGGTTGTTAACCCTTTGACGACCATAGGCAAACATACTTGCCCAGGGGAATTTGCATCATATAATTGTTCACGTAAGAGATAGAGTAAATATGTTCGAAACGGATTTGTAGCGGAGGGTTGGGGCAACAAAAATGTGGTAGGTGGTAGGGGCCTATCTGGCCCCATTTGCCCGCTAGGAGGCCTCAAATTGTCAAAAAAGTCGCGTTACTTCAGGGGGGTGCTGTGGGGATAGCGTAGGGCGCGCCTTGCTAAAACTCGGGAATACTTTGGAGGCGTCTCTTACCTTTCAAAATATATATGGGGGAAGAATGTTTAAATTTCAACCTGCCCACTTTTACCCCAAATATGTTTGGCAAGTATGTTTGCCTGTGGGTTGATACGAAAAAAAACGCAACTAAAAATAATCTAAATATTTTTTTTTATTTTCATCATTTTATGTATAGACCAGAGAATGACAAAAGTATCATTTTAAGTACTCTTTCAATATTAGTGAAAAAACATGTATGGACATGCATGAGTAAAGATCAAAACCATACACACACATACCAATACCTATAACAAGCTAAAGTTGAATATGTATAGGTATACGCTGCCAATGTGTATTTGCATATTCATTCTTCTTTTTGAATGTACATGCATATATAAATAAAATTTCTGTTAGCTATCTGCAATACCCATATAAGTATGTGTATTACCGTAAGTATAACGTAAATATACAGAGCGCGAGAGAGAGCAGAGATGGCAAATGCAATTTTAAAAATTTATTCAGAAAAATATCAAGATTATTTTAAAGCATTTTAAGATTTGACTAAGCTGTTTTATAACTCGAGAACTACTCAACCTATTTACAAACCAATACATGCGTCGGAAAAGGGTACTTTTACCGAGGAAACTATCTAACAGATCTCTATGAAATTTAAAACATAGATAGATCCATATTTATATGGACACATAAGCTTTGTATTTTTTAGAAAATAGGACTAGGAGGGAAGCTCGGGGGTATTTTCTGCCTCTGCAAAACCATCCAACAGATTTTAATTAAATTTAAAACATAGAAAGGGGCCTACTTATATGGACACATAAGCTATATAGTAGTTTTTAAAAAAATAGAACTAGGAGGGAAGCTCGGGGGTATTTTCTGCCTCTGCAAAACCATCCAACAGATTTTAATTAAATTTAAAACATAGAAAGGGGCCTACTTATATGGACACATAAGCTATATAGTTTTTTAAAAAATAGAACTAGGAGGGAGATATGGGCTATTTTCTGCCTCCCCAAAACTTTCTTAAATATTTTAATGAAATTAAAAATATAGATACACAGTAGCTATGTATTTTTTTTTTTTTTCAAACTAAGACCACGAGGAGCAAATTACATGTACGTTTTGGATCGAATATTAAAAAAATTTTGTTAAACAGCAATTTTGACACACATGCAGAATAACATGTGACCTAAAAAGTTGACAAGTCAGATGTAAAAAACATGTCGCAAACGCTATAAAAACCAATGTAAATAAATGTATTGAGTGGTTGTTTCACTCTTTCCTTTTAGCACAACATACAAATCAATACTAACATGCATACATAAAAAACAATATATTCCATCTCGTGTCGCCCACCTATACTATGTGCGTGTGACAGCGACAAGTGCAGAAGTGCAAAGAAATTATGCGGATGCGTAAAGGTTTTTTAAATGCAAAAATAAAAATATCGTAGAGCCAAAACAATTGTTCTGCATATTTTTTTAAATGCACGCCAAATTCGTAGAATCAAGCAAAAAATTTGTTGATTTTACGCCTGTCACCGAAATTATATAAGTATATTGATTCCTAAAAGTTGTAAACATTTAAAACTGATATTTTTTTGTTCAATATACATATGAACATATTTTATATTGTCAATTTATTAAAAATATTAATTAATTGACTGAAATTAAATAATAATTGAAGCACAGCCGCGAATAACGTTGTCAGTGATAATATAATACAGTAGACGCTCAGAAATTTGAACCTTCAGAAATTCGAATTTCCAGAAATTCGAATCAGTAATTTCATTACATTTGGCGCTCTAGAATTAGAATCCAAAATTCGAATTTCCGAGCGGTTTTTTTCGTTTTTATTGTAAATATTCAGATTTTGACAATTTAGTCTAACCTAGGCTTGCCATTTCTATTTTGAGAAAAAGAGGACGGCAGCTTAAAAAATGTAGGACATTTGTTCGAAAAAAGAGGACACTTTCTAAACAACCTAATATTAATAAAATTTACGACGGCATAAAAATTAACAACCAAAATTGGGTTGTACAAAAAAACTTAATTTGGGTAATTCCATCTCAAGTCGACCAAGAGTGGGACTCGATTTGAATGCAATTTGGCGAGAGGGTTTATTTAATCCCATAAAGAACATATATCAACGAAAAACAATTTTTTAATTTTTTTCAAACGTTATGACATATTCAAATTTTCATAACTTCGCCGAATAAGCCGAATGTGTTGAGTTTATTCTTTTAATATCTCGAAAACTACTTTACATACGAAGATGATTTTTGTCAGTTTAAAGAGAATACTTGAGGCTACAATAAATATATTGAAAAAAATGTCTATGCAAAATATCAAATTTTAAAAATGGGCTAAGTCAAAGCCCTATTTTTTTGCTGAATTTTTTTTATATAATACTTCAAACTGTTCTTTAAAATTCCTAAAACTTTGAAGGATGTGCTTTTTTTAAGATATGATTTTTTTTTTATTTCCAAAAATAATCTTAAAATAAAATTTTAATATAATCATTTGAGCAATAAGTATTTATTTGAACAAAAGTAACGACATTGATAAGGTTGCTTGTTTGTTGCATTTTTTGGGAGCTCCATTTTGGGTACATTCAAAGAAAAGTACTCTTTTTGTCACGTTACGTCCCCAAAAATTAAATCATACCTATCATAAAAAAAACCCGAGCACCTAAATCTTTTTTTTTAATGAATTTTGTGAACTGTGATTTAAAGTTTAAATGCAGGAACAAATTTTCAATGAAGGTGTAAAAAGCCGGACAACCCCGGACACTTGATGAAAAAGAAGTAGGACTGCCCCGGATACCCAAAAAAAGAGGACGGTGTCCGGGGAAAAGAGGACGGATGGCAACCCTAGTCTAACCAAATACAAAGTAAAAAGGGGAATCCCATTTTAATAGATGATTTACAGATCTTATTGTTGTTGTTAGAGTTTAAAAGTCAGTTTTTTTGTGTTTGTATTATAAATACTTAAATGAACTGAATTGCTATTTTTTGTTATATTTCGTTAAGTTTTTTTTAAAGTTTTTATGTTAAATAAACTAAAATTAACAAGAAACGAAGTTTTTTATATCTTTATGGTCAAATTTACCTACATTTTTTTATAAAAATACCGTCCAGAAATTCGGAAATTCGAATCGCCCTAAAAACAAAGAGGTTCGAATTTACGAGCGTGTACTGTAATGTATATTTTATTCATTTACCTCTGGTAATTAAAAATAAAATAAAGTAATTAAATTGAGCAAACTACCAAATAGTCCCATTTCATCATAGTTTGTTAGAAAAAAATGTGTAATTACGCGGTTTTGCATTAAGAAAATAAACACACTTGTAGTTACTTCCCTTTGTTTTTTGTTAATAAAAGCGTCACTTTTGATCGAAGAAGTGTCCAGAAAAAGCTAATTTTTAATTTTTTGTTAGTTACGACTTTTAGCGTTTTAGCTAACGATATACACATGCTTGTGTAATTGTGTTTTTGCTTAATGTTTAACGGTAAAACAAACAAGTGTGAGTATAACATGGGCATGCAACAATTTCTATAGAATCTACAACATTGATGTCAAAAAAATTTTGCAACTGTACTGATCAGAGAATTTTAAAGTACAGCAAACACAAAAAACTAAGAACAAATATTTTTATTAACATTTAATCACAATAAATGGTTTTGTCTGGAAATAAATTTAAAACATATTAAATTTTCATACTTAATTTTTTAAACTGATTTAAAACTTTGACTTTAAAAATTTTTTTAAAACAATATGTATTAAAAATTTCCTCATTTTAGGTAAATCAATTAAAAAAATAATTTAATTCAGTGTGAACTGCTATAATGTTTTGCAAATTAAAGCAAGAATTGTATCAAAGAAAACTCAAATAAAATCTTCTACATGTATGTAAGCTTTTATGACAGTTTCGTAAAGCCAATAAAATTATTTTTTTTTTTTAATTTTACCATAATTTATTTTACACACTGTAGTTGTTAAAATATAAACGCAGTTACCATACACATGCACTTGTCGCTGTCACACCCGCAAAGCATAGATAAGTGGCACGAGAAGGCATACATGGCTTTTTATGTATGCTTGTAAGTATGGATTTGTATGTTGTGCTAATAAGAAAGAGTGAAACAACCACTCAATACATTTATTTACATTGGTTTTTATAGCGTTTGCGACATGTTTTTTACATCTGACTTGTCAACTTTTTAGGTCACATGTTATTCTGCATGTGTGTCAAAATTGCTGTTTAACAAAATTTTTTTAATATTCGATCCAAAACGTACATGTAATTTGCTCCTCGTGGTCTTAGTTTGAAAAAAAAAAAATACATAGCTACTGTGTATCTATATTTCTAATTTCATTAAAATTTTTAAGAAAGTTTTGGGGAGGCAGAAAATACCCCATATCTCCCTCCTAGTTCTATTTTTAAAAAAACTATATAGCTTATGTGTCCATATAAGTAGGCCCCTTTCTATGTTTTAAATTTAATTAAAATCTGTTGGATGGTTTTGCAGAGGCAGAAAATACCCCCGAGCTTCCCTCCTAGTCCTATTTTCTAAAAAATACAAAGCTTATGTGTCCATATCTATATGGATCTATCAATGTTTTAAATTTCAATAAAATCTGTTAGATAGCTTCGGAGAGCAGAAATTGCCCCTTTCCACCCCTCGTGGTCCTATTTTTTATAAAAATATAGAGCTTATGTGTAGTTTTACATAGGCAATGCTGATGACAAATTTATTTTATGTATCATAAAAAATATTTACATAGTCCCATACCTGCCAAGTGATCAAAGCACAATTTTGCTAAAAAAAAAATTTTTTCATTTTTACACAGAAGTGCCAAAAATACTGAAGGTATTTTTTTTAACATGGATATTTTAAATGTATGGCAGATACCCAAAACACATTCATGGTTATTGAATAATATCTGCATAACATTCATGTATTTTTGTTAACTAAATATGGTTGCGTGAAGATATTGCCGTGCATAAGTATAAGTAATAACCATACTTTTTGCGTTATAAATATGTGCATACACAATAACGAAAAGCGTGGGTAAATACCTCTGTATATTATTTTTATGGGTACTTGTTGTCATTCTCTGGTATAGACATAGTTTTACGTTGTTTTTTTTAAGTCAATTGAACAAAACGCATCTTGTCTGTTATTGTTTTAAGTTCAAAGTTTTTTTTTTGCGCTGATTGTTTGTTTTTTTTTTATTCATTTATTATTCGAAATCAATTAGAGCATACGTCTTTCGTGCATTACCATTTTAAAGTGTATTATTGTTGTATTTCGAGTGTTATTTTTGATCAAACAGTGTAATATTATTTGGTTATTATAAATAAAAAAATTTAAATGAGTGGATCAGTCCGTGATCGTTTTCTTTTCCTTAATCCGGACGAAATTGAGCAACTTTGGTTTTGCGACACCAGTGACAATGAGGAAAAAGCTGCTGCATATATGGATGAAGAGGACATCGTTTTTCTAGAAAATGACGCTTTGGAAATCCAAGGGGATGAGCCCATAGAAGTTGTTAATGAAGGAACTAGTCCTATAGAATCTTCTGTAATTAAAAAGGCTCGCGTTGGTCGTAAAGCGGTACAAGTTGCTGTAGAGGATGAGCCAATTGCATCGACTTTAAATGCTGCAGTAATACGAGCAAAGCCAGCACTTTTTATACCACCAGAGAAGACTTTCTGGTTCAAAGAGACGCTTGCCTATAAAAACCCCGTTTTCACCGGATTTCAGGAGAATTGCATATATGAACATTCGCAAGTTCTAAAACCCATTGTAAATGCACATGTGAAAATGCCGCAATCGTATGATGTGTTTGTAATTTTCAAGGTAAGCTTTTATAATTGCAAGTTTTTATACAAGCAGGTAAAATTGATATAGATTGCCCGTTGGTTGTCCAGCACTACAACAAGGGAATGGGAGGTTTCGATCTCATGGACCAAAAAAAGGTTTAGTATGAGTATGATCGCAGAAATAAATGGCAGTTTTATATTCGATTGTTCTTTGATCCCTTCGAAATATGCGTCCATAATAGCTACGTGATATATAGCAAACTCATGTTAGCTAACAGCTTCGCGACAAAAGTGACCTCGATTGATTTTTGGGCAGCTTTAGCAAAGGAATTCATTAATGACTTCTGTTCAAGACCGCGCAGATTCCCGGAAGCAACCAGAACTGGGAGTATCTCTCTAAAAAAGCCGTGTTTCCATAAAATGGAAAAACGTGAAAATTGGAAACGATGACTTCGTTGTGCCAGCTATGGCAAATATAGCCTCACAAATGTATTTTTTACTATATGCAATGTATTTCTTTGCTTTACATTACGTGACTGTTTTGGAGAATACCACGTATAGGAGTTATTTATAAATTACTTTTTTAATAGTTTCAATACATAAAAAATGTATAAAACATTATATTTTTCAATTTAATTTCTTGGATAAAAATTCTCTTTCAGCCCATAGGCAAATATATTTGCCAAGCAAAAAGAGGGATAAGGAGAGGACCAGGGGAGCCTATTTTTTTTGACGTTACTATTATTGGGCCATATATTATGAAAATAAGAAAAAATAAAAAATCGCTTCGGCAGAAAAAGTCTGGTCCTCAAAGGGTTAAAAAGACTTAGTACTAAATAGAGTTGAGTAAATTGTAAATAGTGTTTAAAGTGTTTGTGTTTTGTTTATTTTATTAAAGTTGCAATAAAGAACTCGAAACAGTTTATTATAAAGGAAATAAACCAAAACGTTATTGAAAGGCAGTAACGTAACAATATATTTGGACAATTTTAAAATTCATTTGGAAAATTTAAGAAAACAAATGGAAATGGTGTAATTTTTTTTATCAATAATTAAATATGGATATAATGGATAAAAATAAGATTTTTATGTTGTTTTCACGTTTTTTATTGCATGGTTTTTATGAATTTTGATCAATTAATAATTTAAGTTTGTTTTTATTTTATTTTTACAAATAAATAACATACGTTCATGAAATGTGTATTTTAACTCGAAAATTAAGTTGTTTTTTATATAGTTTGAAAAGTTTTTTTTTTGGGTATATAAATAAAAAATTAAAAAAAAACCCGAAATATCCCGAAAATTTATTAAAAATCCCGTGAATCCCGGGATTCAAACTATCCCGAAAATCCCGGGATCCCGAAATCGGAATCCGGAAATATTTTCTTCAATCCCGAATCCCGGGATTCAGAAAAACCAATCCCGATTGGAAGCCCTATATTGAACCTATAATATACTAATTAGATTTAAACATGCAATATCCTGAGAATACGAATCTGTACAAGGGGCTTTTTGATACTTTTTTGTTTTTCCGTTAATATTGGACCTAGAAAGATCAAATTAAACATGTAAGGTCCTAAATGAACAAGAATCTATTAGAGGGATTTTTTTGGTACTTTTTATTTCTCAAACTAGTACTAACTTATGCTAGGACGCAGGGCCGCTAAACCTCCTATATTCAGAAAATATAAATTATGGTTTAAGAATAGATCTATTAAAGCAATATTTTCCGTACTCACAAAAAAGAAATCCAAATGAGTATGATGTTTACCCTTCCATCCGCCTTCAGTCTATCTCTGCGCTCAACCGTCCCAACAATTTCGAACAGCGTAACTAAAACACACAGGGTTTATGTTTTTCAAAGCTAGGAATATTAAGGGAAAGATTGCCAATTTCGATTTTGATGAAATTTAAAACTTAAGAGGCTTTATATTTCTTTATATTTAATTCAAAATTCATTCTGGGCGGGCAACGCCGCTGAAACGGCTAGTATCGCAAAGGGTGTTTTTTTTAGAGTGTCACAACTTTGAGTTGGCATTAATCCCTTATTTGAGCACTCATTTAACATCTGAAAGTTGCTTTTTGTTAAGTTTGCTTTGAAATTTCATTATGAATCGACTAACACGTGCAAATTGGGCTGAAAAACAAATTTATATTGATTTTAAATTTCCATTCAAAATTTTTATTTTTCAATGAAGCTGGTTGAATGGGTACGTAAATTAGCAGAATTGTCGCATTTGGAGTGAGGAGAATTTACAAGCTTTTGCCGAAACACCATTACATTCACATAAAATAACTGTTTGGTGCGCGGAGTCAATGGCTCGTATGTCTGTGGCGGCCACATAACAGAAATCATATTTAAACATTAATTTCATAAAATTTTCTTTCCATTAAGCCCGTTTCATTGATATTAAAAATATATTTCCTTATTTTATTATGATTTAAACTTGCGTCACTCTATAAAAAACACTTTTTATATAATTATTAAAAAGTTAGAGTACTCTATTTGGCTGTGCCGTATACTATTTGATTGGGCTGTATATGGGATCTGTAATTTGTTAACCAATCTTTAAAAAACTTTGCTATGTTCACACCTATTAAATATTTGACGTCCTACACGTAACCACAAGTTTAATTAAAAATTATTTGCTTTTGCAAAACGTTTTGCTACATCAAACATCATTTAACAGTCTCTAAGTTACATTATACAGTTATTGAGAAATAAATTTTAACGCTCTAGAATTCTTAAAAGCAGTACTAAGTTAGACCTCCGTTCGCATCAATCACGGCCTACAGTCTTCTGGGCATTGAACTTACTAATTTTTTTTAGACAATCTGGAGGTATTTCCTTTCAGAATTCCCCCAAAGCAATTTTGCGTTCATTATTGTTCCGAGCGTTCCTTTTAACAGCTTAACGTTTTAAAAAAATCCCAAAAGTGTCTGATAGCGTTCAGGTCTGGTAGTTGCAGAGTGGATTCAATTGCATTAGTGCATAATAAAGCAACCCCTGCTTCACTAAACGTGATTTATGTTTGGGGTCATTATGCTGTGGAAATACCCAACGTTCGCCAGGACCCAAAGCATCTACCATCTATCCATAACACCACCAAGAAACACCAATTATCCTACGTCTTGTACATACCTATAAAGCAGCACGTCGAGTAGGAAGGTAGGTTGTTGTTGTAGCAGCGCGACGTGTATTTGTGGTGTTGCTGAGGTAACAATCCTTGGTCGGGGTTCTGGGGGCTTCGAATCGTTCCCGTTCGTAGAACCGATTGTCATGATAACGATTGGTGTTTGTTGTTGGTGCACGTTTAAAACTGTTGGCCAGCTTTATGGGATAAATACTCCACTGTGCGATGTTTGTTACACCATAGAGAAGAAAGTCCTTGCAGCAAAGATATTAGCACAAAACCCATTTTTATTTTTAATTTAAAGGTTTTACAACAACATAAAAAATATGTAAAAATTGGAAAAATAGTATCTTGAAGTCGTTTCACGGTAAAAAAAAAAGTGGAACAAATCTAGTTTAGGCACGCACACCCAAATAAAAAAAAAGTACCTAGGGTGATAGAAAATTGAAAAATAAGAAGAAAAAATAAAATAAAAATATTGGCGCAAACGCTTAGTTTTCGACTTATGAACGTTTTAAGTTTTCATATATATGTGCGATTTTCCATTACATTTCTAAAGCTGTATGAGTAATATTGGTCTCATTTTTAAGGTTTTGACTAGATCTTTCTGGATATATAGAATTTATTAAAAAAAAATTACTCTTAAGTTCACATTACAGTTTTTGTGTACTAAGTGTATAATTTATTTAAAAAAAAGTGTAATACAAAATTTATAAAATAACAAACACCAATGTCGCAAACAAGAACTTCATTCTAACTAAAGCTTCTATGCATAGCCGGCCTTCGGCCGGGCGCAAGGATTTTCTCTTCTATGGTATAACAAACACCGGCTTCGCTAACTAAAGCTTATCTGCATAGCCGGCCTTCGGCCGGGCGCAAGGATTTTCTCCTCTTTGGTATAACAAACACCGGCTTCGCTAACTAAAGCTTCTCTGCATAGCCGGCCTTCGGCCGGGCGCAAGGATTTCCGTTATAAATGTAAGTATAAGTAATTTATAAAATTCCAAAAACAACAATGCATGAAAAATACATTTAGAAATACATATAAACACCACTATTGGCCATATAACTTTAGAAATATAGTGTGAAATCGAACATATATTTGAAAATTTAAAACGGCCATAACTCGAAAACTAAGCGTTTGCGCCAATATTTTTATTTTATTTTTTCTTCTTATTTTTCAATTTTCTATCAGCCTAGGTACTTTTTTTTTATTTGGGTGTGCGTGCCTAAACTAGATTTAAGCCAAAAAAGTGATTCAACAAAAACAAATACAGTATTCCACGGATAATTACCTCGCCAAAAATGCCAATATTTTTGGGTAATTATGCGGGGTAAGCATTTAAACGAATACGCTTAAATACCTCGTTGAGGTAATTATAAGAATACGTTTAACTACCTCATTGAGGTAATTAAGCGAATACGTTTAAATACCACAGTGAGGTAATTAAACGTATTTATTTACAAGATACCTTAACTTTGATGTATGAAAAAAAGTTGACAGGAATTTTTACATGTATCAGCATGTAATGCTTTTTGAGAAGTTTTGTCATATCCTACTAACAAAAGCGTACTCATACATATTTACAAACTTATGATCAGGGAAACCGTAAATACGGAATTGCATGGTTTTTCAATGAAGACAGCAACAATATATTTATCCGTTTAGAGCTTATTATTAATTTTGGTATTGATCTGTTTGTGAATAATTTGCATATTTTAGCTATTGCTGCATTTTTATTGCATATATCACGTTTTTAAAGCATATTTTTATACATGGTTAGCAAATAAAAAAAATTCCTTAAAATTCTGGTTAACAGATGAATTTTCTGTTGCTTTAATTTTGCCATCTACATTTAATTTTCAGTCTACAATTGTAAGTCAAAGAAAGTTTTTGTGAACATAAATGTTTTTCGACACTTTTAATTTTTATTTATATGCAAAAATTAAGAAAAAGCCATTATATAAATGTTTGCTAATACATTGAAATTTTAACGCATCGTATAGTTAACCGATCGAATCAGAAACACATTTTAATGTGATCTTTTCGTGTCCGTCCGTCCATCTGGCTGGTCGTCTGTCCATGTAAACCTTGTGCAGAAAGTAAAAGTAGCAGTTATTAGATAATTTGATAAAATTTGGTAAATAAGTTTTAATTGTCATAAGAACGAAACCTATGTAAATTGTGAGAATCGGTCTATAATATCACATAGTCCCCATGCAAACTTCTTTCTTTTTGTCCATAAACCATTTAATCATGTTCGCATTAAGATTAAATTTGGCCCAAAATATCTTACAGCAAATTAACTATTGTTGAATCGGTGCAGATTTAAACATACAGCTTTCATTCAAATTTTAATCCCTAAAATATTCAAGCTATTTTATCCTTTTAAATGTTTATGTAATTTAAAATTTAGCGACCTTTCCTTTTATCCCTTTAAGACAAAATATCTCACATATTTGGTGTTTCTAGATATTAGTCAGCACCTCATAACGTAACTTTATTCTGGTGAGCACAGAATACATTTTATTTTAATGCAAATATGAAATTGTGGAAAATTTTGCTTTCAAATAAGCCATATTTTGTTACTATTGTGTTACTTGCTGTGTTGTTGTCAAATAGTACTGAGGCAATTAAACGAGTGAAATTTAGGTGTAATTTTGTTTTTGGATTTTATTTTTTAAGGCAATTACCCGAATTGGGTAATTAAGCGTAAGGCAATTAAACGTGGATTTTTGTTTCAAAAATGGAAGAAAAAAAACGGGGATTTAAAACTCAAGGTAAATAACCGAGAAAGGCATTTAAGCGTGGGGTAATTAACCGGGTTATACTGTAATGAAATCGAGTCCAAAATAAGCTTGTAAGAAGGTTAAACAAGGAGCTGAAAGTGTTATAGTTTAGAGCTGTTTGTAATCTTCGGGTGTTTAAATTCTTGTATTTATTAATATAATTACTAGGATTTAAAAATTGTTCTCCAATATAGTGGAACCAAACTATCCTATTCAGTTTTTATGGGAAATTATATGGAATAATTGGATAGACCTAGGTAATGACCATTCGCAAAACTATTCTGCACTGGGAAGCAGCTCGCGCGTTAATTTTTTATTTTTAAATAACATACCGAGCTTCTGCGCTTTTTAGAATCCATTTTATAATTCAATCACAAACGTTTATTTTGATAAATTTACGAGTTTAAAACTAGCAACAATAAAAAAATTGACGCTCCAAAATCTTTTGAATTTTTTATTCAACAATTGTTGGCTGCACTGTTACCAACAGTGTTGTACGTTCAGTGGTTTTTTTTTCAATCTAACGATTTTAACCAGGGATCGTAAATAACAGTTATCCGAAAAATTTAAACAAAGCGGCTAAT
Source organism: Pollenia griseotomentosa (assembly GCA_963931875.1). Taxonomy (NCBI): domain Eukaryota; kingdom Metazoa; phylum Arthropoda; class Insecta; order Diptera; family Polleniidae; genus Pollenia; species Pollenia griseotomentosa. Next base: position 149,435,102 of record OZ007560.1, on the reverse strand, counting down.
ACACTTGCAATAAAATTGTTCAATATTACGTATTGTACAATTATATCGCCAATGTGTATGTGATAATCGAAGGTGGCACAATATATTTGCAACAATCAAAAGACTTGATTTTTATTGCACAACGAAAAGAAAGTGAAGTGTGTTGGCAACATTGTACAATGCTGTTTATGTTACTTGGTGGCCACACGATCAAGTTTTGCCTTTCAATTCCATTCAATTTACTCAACTCTCTCATTTTTTTACTAACCCTGCGGCCACACGATCAAGTTGTTCTTGATAGTCTTTTACATATACTGCTTGTCAAAATTTACAAAAATTGAGAGGTGTGACGTAGGTGGCACTCAATTTACTTTTAATATGCCATAAAAAAAAACAATTTATAAAGACAAACATGTACTCAGCTGTTAAATTGAAAGTAAATTGTCAAACAAATGGAAAGGTGAAATTGAAAGCCATCTCGTGGTCAATTTAAAAAGTGTGAGTGTGTTAGTAAAAAAATGAGAGAGTTGAGTAAATTGAATGGAATTGAAAGGCAAAACTTGATCGTGTGGCCACCAAGTAACACACTCACACTTTTTAAATTGACCACGAGATGGCTTTCAATTTCACCTTTCCATTTGTTTGACAATTTACTTTCAATTTAACAGCTGAGTACATGTTTGTCTTTATAAATTATTGCTGGTAAGGAGGCGACGCTGTATGCGTAACACACTTCACTTTTTTCCTCTCTCGCCTACAAACTTCGTCTGTCTGCCTTTCACTTGCCACATTGTAAATTGGGACTATAGGTTATGTTCACCTTTTTATTGAATGAATGAAACCATTGTGCGACTTATTGCATAATGTAGGACAAAATGGATATAATATGGCGAATATCATAAACAATAATATTGCAAGTGTATGGGCCGCTTAATAACTCTTCATGTTAGAACCAACGGAGACCTATCGTGTAATATATGAATATATTCGTACTTACGAGCTCTTTCAGAATCTGTGGTGATCTTAAAAAATAGAGTTTTATGTTTTCCGTCTAAAGTAAAACTCATTTTACGGGTTTTTTTTTCGTTTAAAATAAAACTCATTTCGCCTTCATAAAATAAAACTCTTTTGAAGAGATTTATTTTTTTGTCTTAATTAAAATTCATTTGCTTATTTTCTTCTTTTTTACCATACTCTTTTTTTATACCCTTCACCGAAGGTTTATTTGTTTAAAATAACAAACATGAATTTTTCCAAATTTTCTGGTGGAAGTTTTGATCGCAGGTCGCTCAATACCAACTCAATACCAACGCTCAATACCCACCAAAAGCGATGGTGAAGATCGGTAAGCTTCCTCGCTTTGTCGACGGTCGATCATCGCATTGGTTATTTTTATCTGCAAAAAAAAACATTTAAAAAAAAAAGTTTAAAAAAATATTTTATAAAACTTACTTGCTTCTCCAACCTTAAAATCCGGACGATCACTTCTTTAAGATGGCTTCGAGCACACATTAATTGTAAAGGCTCCTTTGCAATGATGCACTGAAGACGCGGATCCAAATATAAAGCTGCAAGGAATGTTGGATTGTTAAGCAGCATTTTCTCGCGCCGTTTTAATTTTCTCTAAAAATTCAGATCTGTCAGGCTTCGTCTGAATTTCAAGCTTCATTTCAAGACATATTTAAAAAAAAATCGCTAAAAAAAATTGCTCTTCTTGAAGCATATGTGTGACGCAATTATCCATATAAAATTGCAATTTAATTATTGCTCAATTAATACGAAATTATTATAAATATTGAGTAAAATTAAAATGCGACCCTGTCACAAGTGTGTTTTGTGAGCAAAACACAACTTACTAAACAAAGTGTTTTGACATTTGGCAACTCAAATTACAACAAAGCAAATGCCCATCCATTAGGTCCGCGCAAAAGCCAGATGTTTATTTCTTAAAGATGTCAAAAGTTGTTTACATTTTGTTTATACATGTACATATTTGTCTGGTATTCTATCCCTACAAATAATATTGGACTACGTGGTCCATTGTGGCTTAAATGGACTACTTACAACATGGTCCAATCTACTGTAATATGGACCATGTTATAAGAAATTAATATGCAGTGCTGCCACCAACTGCATGATGTATACTTTTTTATAGTTTACAGTATTACACATTGGTTGACCTGATGGTGTCCATTATTAATTGTTTATTTAAAAGTGAAAATTTGTGAAAAAAAGGTAAAAAAATTAAAAACACCACGTAAATATATTTAATAATAGCAATAATAGACTACAGGGCACGCCATAAAAGAGTAAAAAATGAAAAATGCTTAAGCAACCCCTTTAGTGTACTCCATACTGTAATGACATGGAGTACTTTTAAAACTAACCCACTTAAGTACTCCATGGAGTAGTTTAGGGACTAATTCGGTGGGTTATATGGTCCCCTCCTAGGACATCGTAATGTTAAATTGACCACCTTTTACCCATATATTTCGAGTAGTTTTGGAGTACTCCTACTCCTTTATGGACTACTCTTTACATGCATGTATGGACTAGTCTCGTTATCTGCAGGGATATTACAATCACAGAGCATACAGAGATGAAAAAAGTGACGTATGAAAAATGCCCAAATCATTTGTCAGGGCAGCTTTCGAAGAAAGAGAAAGAAAACGTTTTTTGGTAGTGAAGTGGCAATGTGTAAAAACAGGCCGTCGCATTCAACACAAATTGCGTGATCAAAACCAAAATTCAAAAAGGGCAGCTTTAGTAGAAAAAGACAGAAAAAAACAAAATATTTTCTGCCTCTGTGTGCTCTGTGATTACAATACAAGATTATTTATGCTGCAAAAGGCTACTTTTACATAAGTTTTAATAAATGCGAATACATATGTATTTAAAAAAAATATATTAGAATCAAAGAAAATAAACTGAGTTTGTCTCTTGGTTAAGCTTTTTTCGTCAAATGTTTTCTATATGTGACTATGGTGTCTATTATGAACTAAATTCGATTTTCGACAGTAGTCGAATAAGCTGATGAAACGAATTTTCATTTGGTATTATGGCGCGCATTCGATAAAAATTTACTATTGTGATTTTGTTAATTCACAGTAGTACATTTTCTATCAACTGTCACTTAAAATAAAAAATTTTTGTTTACAAATTTAAAAAAGAGAATTAAAGTTAAACGTTACCACGGCCGAATTATGGTTGTTTCCAAATAATTTAGTTTCAGTGGAGTTTCATCCCACTTTTTTACATGCTGAACTTTGCTGCAAATCATTTGGTCAAAAAAGAATTTTGTTCCATAAGGAAAATTATCGATTCCAATTGCTATTTACGACGTTGGACTTGCATAAAATGAACTAAACTGATAAAGAATATGGTATTTGGTATACGAACATAAAAAAATTTACAAATAGTTACATTTTCAACAAGTTTTTTACATTTATTTGCACCGTCGAAAGCAAATTTGTTTTCGTTGAAAAATTCGATGCACAACGAAATTTTCGACAGTGCTGCCAACTCATAATACCAAATTAACATTCAATTGTCGATGTTCGATAGCCAGCGAAAATCGTTTAAGCAGTACTACTTCATGAGATAAATACGAACAACAATAAAATTTTTATTGTTGTTCGTTTTTATTATAAAAACCCTTACACAAAGTACACCCAATCCTGTTTTAACACGCTATTTTTTACCGTGAAAAATATTACAACAAGCGTATATAATGACAACTTTCCCCAATGAACGTACCTTGTACTTATTTTATTATGAGTGAAACATAACTAAATTCAAAAAAGAAACAAAAGTTGCCAAATTGACGAAAAACATATCGGACCAATCTGCTGGTGTTTGATATTTGAAAATTTATTTGCTTGAAAATATTTTTAAATGTCAAAAACAAATTAACTAATTATCAAAATTATTTGTTAAAAAAAACCGATTTTTGTAATGAACTTAGTGCAAAATAAATTGTTTTAATATGCAAATTTGTTTCTGACGGAAAAAATAAAACTCAAACGAGTTTTATTTTCTGACGGAAAACATAAAACTCCTGAAATGAGTTTTATTTTAAACGGAAAAAATATAGCTCCTCAAATGAGTTTTACTTTAAACGGAAAAAATAAAACTCCTAAAATGAGTTTTACTTTAGACGGAAAAATAAAACTCCTACAATGAGTTTTATTTTATGATGGCGAAATAAAACTCCTCAAATCAGTTTTATTTTATGAAGGCAAAATAAAACTCTATTTTTAAGAGTTTGTTTCGATCTTTTATTTTTACGTTGGAAAATAACTGTTAAACAAGAAGTTTTTTTTTAATTCATAAAATAACTGTTATAAAATAACTTTGTTGATATCACTTATAACCGTTACGGTCCCCGATTTTACATTTGGTTTTAAATGTGAGTGAACAAATCAATATTTGAAATCAATCGCAAATCTATTTTTTTTTTTGTGTTTAACATGTGCTATTTTGAAAGCAACAATAAAATATCATGAATGATTTAAATTTTATTGCCAGAATTTTAAAATACACCTAAATGTATTACAAAATACATTAACAATCTAAAAACTTTTAAAAGATAAAATTTTTTTTAAGAATTTGCTATAAGCAAACATTTTTTAATAAAATTCTGTATATAGCTTTTATTAACATTTTTTATAAAGAGCAAACTTTTTTGTTCTTTCTTAAAGCTTGATTTTTTTCAGATTGTTAATGTATTTATCACAAAGGAACCAGTAAAGGACCCAAGTGAGCTGTCTCTCGATGGCTGCCCATGGGAACTAATGTATTTTGTATTAAATTCACGTGTATTTTAAAATTCTGGCAATTAACTTTCAATCATTCATTATATTTTATTAAACACTTTTCAACAAAACCTGTAAATTTAATTTATTTAATGTTTAAAGAAGGGTTGAAGCTACAATAAATATAGATAAATTTACAAAAGGTTTATAAGAGCTTACTAGACTATTTATTGTTTATGAATACTGTTTTTCATTTGTTTCTTATTAACTTCTTATAAAGCTGGTTTAAAGGTTTAAGGATTTTTTTTATCAACTAAAAAGTAATAATATTAAATAAAAGGAAATTCTAAAAAAATGCCGAGGTATTTTTCCATTTTCATAGATTACTTATGGCGTTTTCTTTTCTAAAAAAAAGTGTTGCAGAAGTGATACATGTGACTTGGCGCCATTTTTAAATGCACCCTAATTTTTAAGAAGTGTTTGATATTTTATAGTACGTTTCCACTTAAGGCCTCGTTACTCTTACGTAAATGTTGCGGATACGTAAACGTTGCGGTCGACTTGAAATGTTGGTAGTTACTAACAATACGTAAACGTATCATATGGTGTTGAAGTGTATGTGTGTACTCGTACATATGTATGTATGTAAATTATTATTTGTTTTGATTTTGCTCACAGTTTTGTTCCAAAACATGTTGCTAACATTCCTGTTTAAAAACGCCAATACATAACGATATCGGCGCTTTTCTACAAAAAAGTAAATTACTTTCCCAGCAAAAACTTTGCTTACAAAATAAGCAGAAAAATAATGAGAACTTGACGAACAGACTACTTATTTTTCTACTAGAAGAAGTACTTATTTTTGTTCGAGATGTCCCAAAAGTAATCCTTTATAATTTAGCCTATTATAATCTAAAAAATAATATGTTTTTTTTATACTTAAAATTTTTATAAAAATATATAGTTACACAAAGTCAATAAAGTAAAAATTTTTTTATTTTTTTTAATTTTTTTTTTTTTTTTGTTTTTTTTTTTAATTATTTTATTTTTATTTTTTCTTATTCTATTTTATTTTTTATTTTTTTTTTCTGTCTCTGGCGGGATTTGATCCCGCAACCTCGGTGCTGATAGACTAGCTCTCTACCAGCTAGTCTACCGGGGCAGTGTAGTTTTTGCATTAAAAAACTATGTTTTATGACTATAATGACATTTTTATTGTCATAATGAAAATATAAATTTTTCTGTATATTTAAGATATAATAATAAAGTTATTATTTAATATATAACTAATAATCCAAAAAGTGGCGAATAAAGCTACAAAGTAATGAATTCTTGAAGTCATTAAAAGTAGGATTGTAAGTACAGTTTTTGCTGGGTTATAAATATATATTTACATATACAGCACTGAAATTGCTTTAAAAAATAAAATTTTTTATCTAGTTTTTATTGCGCCTGAGGATCTCGCTTTAGAGTTATGGACCTTAAAATATTTTAAGCCATTACTAATATCTCTTTAAATAAAGCTTGATATAAACAATATGTGTATAAGTAAAAATTGACAAAAAAAAATTTTTTTTATAATTTTTTATTGTAAATTTAATTTAATTTCCTAAAGATGCTAACCAAAGGTTAGCGAAATATTGAGAAAAATAACTAAATATAATATAGTTTTTAAAAAAGACCTCAAGCTTCAACAATTCAAAATAATTATAAAAAAAGAAACTTCAAATAAAACAAAATAATATATTTATTTAATATAATTTGGTTAAGGCGAATATTCGGAACTATGCGCTGATATTTTTCAATTTGCATTCTCTAAAATGTATGCAAATACAGTAGTTTTCCGATTTAACGAACCTAATTGTTGTCAGGCCTGTTCGTTAAAGTGAATTGTTCGTTATATCCAGTTCTAAGTTAAAAATTAATAACGTCCTCTATTTTATTCAAAACTCAAAGTATACGTAGTATTTTTAATATTTTATTAAAAGAAAACAAACATATTTTATTAATATACATTTAAGTAAAAGAAAAATTCATAAAGTAATTTAATACTTTCTCTTAATGGCTTCTTCTTGAAGCTCTCTCAAGAGCATTCAATTTGAGCTACTTATTTTGTTTTGTTAATCCCATTTAATAAAAATTAATAGTTAATACAAAGAATATGACAATTGCGTTGCATGAGGAAGGAACCATTGAAAAAGTTAGTTTACCATTCTTGGGAATTCACCTTGCTTTAAAGCTCTTCTATTGCGATACCCAAAATTACTGATTTTTAACTTTATCCGCTAAGAACAATCTATTTCTTTTACCTATTTTGATGTTTCTAACACAAATTACTTCACACACCTGACTCTGAAATGCTATTAAACAAATCCGTCAAAAGAAGAAAATTAACGGTACATTTTTATTTACATTCTTTTTTAGTTATTTTTGTGGTAGCAATTATGTTTTATATTTAATTTTACATTTGTTCGTTATACCGAGTACAAAATAAAAATTTTTGTTCGTTATATAAGGTACTCAGTAGAAAAGATTTGGGTGTTCGTTAAATGCGGTGTTCACTAAATCGAAGGTTCGTTAAACCGGAAAACTACTGTATTTATTTTATAATAAAACCGATAATAGAATCAGCTGTTTCATGTTGCATTTGTTGTTTATATTCGTGTAATTTTATTGTTTTGTAAATATATAAAGCGAATTTATTAAAAATACAAATATATTTGGTGTTTAAACTTATAAATAAATAAAATGACCATAGAAAATTGAGAAAAAGGCTTTTGCAAATTTGCAGCAGCCCGCTGCCGGAGACTGCCGGAAACATGCAAAAAATACTATTTTAACTATTTATCAATTTTATTTACTTCCATCTATGGAAATAATCTCACTTTTGAATAAAATAAAATAAAAAATAAAGCTTTAACAACAATATTTACTTCCGATAAAAAAAACAAGAGCTGTAAGCTGCTTGGTTTATTTTCAATAAAAATACGACAACATTGTTTTCTGTGACACCTAATTCAGTTCAAACAAAAAACCCATAACATTGGATTTCATGACACCAAATTTAAATTAATGTTTTGATGAGAATCTCATTAACAAAATTTTAAAGTAAGCCGCTGGTTAATAAGTTTTGTTGACAACACTGCTAGAAAACAAAAATAAAATTCTTAACAGCTGATACGTAAAAACGGAGAGAAATTTTAATTTTATCAGGTTCATCCGCAACGCAACGTTACGTTTACGTGTGAGTACCTATTTACACATAAGCTTGGTAAGGAAAACGGAACAGCTGATCCGCAACGAATACGTTTACGTAAGAGTAACGAGGCCTTTACATGTTTTGGGCCACAAAACTAGCTTTGCAGCAAAACAAGTGTTTTGCTACTTGTTTTCCCATACATTTTTCAAAAACTCAAACAAAAACTAGTTTTGCTCCAAAACATCTCGAAAATCATGAATACAACTCTGGGTTATCCATTATTGGTGATTAACAATTTCGAAAAAAGTGACATATTTACCAAACTATCAAGACTTATTAAATAGGTTTATGCAACTCTCCAGCTGATTTATTTGTTTGCAGCGTAAAAATAATAAAATAAAAAGGTAGTAAACTATGTGCTTTTATATAAGTACATATACATATGTCCATCTGTGTATTAAAAAACAAAAAAGGAAATTTCATGTTAAAGATAAATATTTTTTTTCAACACATATTTTTTTTGCTTCCATGCTTGTTTACAACATAAATGTCAAATTGATTTCGAAAATTCGAAAACCAAAACCAGTTTTACATAATGGAAACACTTTGACAAGTTTTGCCCATAACAAGTTGTTTTGCTCATAGTGGAAACATAGTATTACGTTTACAAAAGAACACAAATTTCGGCATTAAACAATAAAGTACAATAAGCGCAAGGTTAATTTAATTACAGGTGGTGGCAAGAGAATTCAAAGCCAACAAAAACAACAGATGTTTTTTATATTGCATTGCTAGTGTTTACTTGCCACCACCTTTTACTGAATTCACATTGATCTAGTGCTGCACTCATGCCCCTTTAATTAAAATGAGTGTTTAACATGTAGCATTATTTTTTAATTTAAAGTTAACATCATCAGAAAAGAACGCTTAACACTTTTAAAATAACACATGTTTTTCAGAAAAAAACATAAAAACATGTAAAAGGCAGAATAAATGCAGAATTTTACTCAGAAAAGAAAACGCCATTAGAAAATCGATTTTTCATTGTAGACAACACTAAACTGAAAATGGCAACCAAAATGCTCAAAGTTTCCAGCATGACAATACAAAAAGAAGAAAATAGCTTAATAACTAATGAAGTGTTATTAAACGTTTATGAATACGGTTTCTTATTAGAAGTTTATTAAACAAAAACTGTTTTATAACTTTTGTAGACCTTAAGCCTAAACTAAAATTTTTTTTGAATTGGGCCGTAAACATTTGCTCTTCATAACTCTTAAATGGTTTGTTCTTGAAGAGTAACTGATACATAATTTTAAAACTTTTATGACAAACCTATATATAAAAATTTGTAAAATGTTATTTTTTAAAAAACTTGTTTAATCTGCTACCCATCCCAATTTTTCGAAAGGGACATCTGTTGGCCTTAATAGCCTTAGTTGTTGGATATCGAAATCAGTTTTCAGATTTTATAAACACACAAATTTACAGATCTTATTTATATAACCACTTTTTGAAAATTTTTTAAAATATTATATATATAGAGTAATTCTCTAAATAACAAAATATATTTCGAATGATGTAAAATAAACCGTTTTTGACTTTAAATTCGGTGCAATATCATGGTAGAATAGTACAAAGTACAGTCATTAAAAATTTTGTTCTCATTTTCAAAACCCATATAACGTCAAACAAAAGAAAATATGGAAAAAAATTTAAACAAGCGTCAAAAATCAAATCAAATAAAATAATTTGACATTACATGGGTAAATAATGAAAACTCTCCCCAATGAACATACCTGGTACTTATTATACTATGTACAATATCTAAAAAACGACAGATATGAAACACTATCATAATTTTTCTGTTTGTTTTTGTTTCTAATAATGTTTTTTTTTATATACACGTGCTCAGCAATATTGTTATGGTTGCGGCTGATTTACATAAACAAAAAAAGTATTAATTGCGGTTGAAAAAAGTTGGTTTGTTCACAGCGATTATAAATGATGCTTTCTATTCTTTTATCATACTACCCGTCTCCACTATCCATCCACTTGGTAAGAACAGAAACATGTCATGTTTCGTCCATGTGCTGCCATCGTTGCCCAAACATTCGTCTTAGCATCCATGTGCGCCATGATGTTGGCCATACAATGTATTTTCTGTATACAAGCAAACGCCACAACAACAAAAATTGTGGTCAATCAGATCATGAACATCAACACGTATTCGCCACATACAAGAACGTGAACAAATTAATACCGTTGCTCTGCCGGCGTTATGGTCATGTCATGTTCAAATCGAAAGCGCAAGGAGACGTGGAGATACAAACCGATATACACGTGCTCAGTAATATACCCGTGCTCAGCAATATTGTTATGGTTGCGGCTGATTTACATAAGCAAAAAAAAAAAGTTGTTAATTGCGGCTGAAAAAAGTTCTTTTGTTCACAGCGATAATAAATGCTGCTTTCTATTCTTTTATCGATACTGGGTAGGTATCGATACTTTACGAGTGATACCATAGCAGGCTTGCCAGCTTAGCACTTTTAGGCCGGGTTTTTGAGATATGGATTAAGTTTAAACTTAGTTTAACGTGTTCGGAAACTCGGATTTTTCCGGCAAAATGTAATATTTTTTAACATTTTAAGCAAAACTAAGCTGTCTCGTCTAAATTTTGTTTACAAACTTGGTAATGGCGGCACAAATCTGTTTTTTTAAATCTGTGATTAACTAAACCTAGTTTAACTGAGATCTCAAAAACCCATCCTAAGTGCTAGATTTAGCTAACTTTTTTCTGATTTAGCACTTAGAATTATAAAAAGTGCTAAGTGCTAGTTTAGCATATATTTATAATTATTTAGCATTCTTAGCACTTTTTTTAGAACACAAAACTACTTAAAAACTCACATTAGCGATTGTAAAAAAGGTTTGTTTACATAACAAACTAGTTTGTATACAAACTTTGACAATTCGACCACCGAAAAAAAAAACACCATATGTTGACTTGACCCCACCTTCTAGTAAATACGCTTGAGTTAGCTGAGACTTAGAATTAAAACAGGGGGCAAATTATGGCAGTCGTGATCGAATACTTTTTAGATTCGAAAGCATTTCAGTTTATACTGAACGAATCGTAATTATTTTTTCAGTGTTGTGAAATAATTTGGATTCGTTCAGTATGGATATAAAGAATGAGAAATAAAATTGCTTTCGAATCGAAAAAGTATTCTATCACGACTGCCATAATTTGCCCCCAGAACTGTTATGTTAAGTTATACGCATAAGAGACGGTTCAAAATTAGACAACGTTTGTTGCCACACTTTAAACATATCGGATAATATTGTAAAAAAAATCGGTTCATCTGAAAAGGACCAAAATGAGTTGGTATATGAGAAAGATGAAAATGACATGATTGAAATTTAGTTCTAACCATGGTAGAATAAATACAAGGTATAGTCATTCATAACGTTATTCTCAATTTGAAAACCCATATAACGTCAAAAATTAAATAAATTAATTTGGCATTACATTGGTAAATAATGACAACTCCCCCTAATGAACCTACCTTGTACTTACTCTACCATGGTTTCAACAACTTTATTTAAAATACATTATATTGTAACATTAAAAAAAAGTTTTTATATATAACAATATGAATATTAAAATAAAATTTCGATTGTAAAGTTTTTATTATACTCACAAAAATCAATGGTAAAAAACTAGCACTTTTGTTTTTAACTGTAGAACAATTTAGCACTTGTTTTTTGTTGATTTAGCACTTTTAATTTGAATTCTTCTGGCAAGCCTGTACCACAGCGAGTAAATGTATCGATACCTTACCCGGGGTCTCCACCTAACATAAAATGACTAACTTTAACACTAACTGCAAGTTAGTGTTATGCTATGTTCATACGACGATATAAACCACTCGTTTCGCTCTCTGAAACTAGTTTGCCAAACATGCTGTTCATACGATTCATTCTTGTTTCATTTTGACACTTTTTTTTGTGTTGTTAGTGTGATTTTTTTTTAAATAGATAAAAAAGTAATTTAAACTTGAAAATATAATATTTAATACTTTTATTAATATTATTATATTATAATTATCACTTTATTTTATTAAACATCAATTTTTATTTTGTTTTTTTCTTTGTTTTGATTTTTTTTGAGAGCTAGTTCAGATAAACTAACGATAAATGTTATCAAAATTGGAGATGATAGTACATTTTTCCTGTTTCGCAGCCTGTTTCAAAATGAAACGACCCGTTTCGCTCACAACATTTTGTATGGGGAAACAAGTCGTTTCAATCATGTTTGGGGCGCGAAACAGGAATAAGAGAGCGAAACTCGAATATTGCTGTCCGTGTGAACATGGTATTAAGTGGAGACTGCTCCAGTTAAAGTTTTAACTTGATTGTTATAACACCCAGTCTCCACCTAACTTCAAATGCAGTTAAAACATGAAGTTAAGACTTGCTGTAAAAATGGTTATATGTTTATGGTGGCGTACACGTAGTGAAGTTAGAGTTAAAACTTTTCATTATTTTGAGTTCGTTGACGCGTAAAGTATGTAGCTACAGTGTGTTTGTGGAAAATAATTAAAGTTATTTTATACTTAAATGTTTGTTTGTATTATATTTTTCACAAAAAGCTAAGTATATTATGTGTAGTTTACAACCATTTTAACAAATTAATTAAAGATGTCGAAAAACAACTACAAAATAGCGTACTGTCAAACTTAAACGTCAATTTATGTTATAAAAGAACTTTCAAAAGAAATGTTATAACAATCAAGTTAAAACTTTAACTGGAGCAGTCTCCACTTAACACTAACTTGCAGTTAGTGTTAAAGTTAGTCATTTTATGTTAGGTGGAGACCCCGGGTAACATTTCTTTTGAAAGTTCTTTTATAACATAAATTGACGTTTAAGTTTGACAGTACGCTAGTTTTTAGTTGTTTTTCGACATCTTTAATTAATTTGTTAAAATGGTTGTAAACTACACATAATAAACTTTGCTTTTTGTGAAAAATATAATACAAACAAACATTTAAGTTTAAAATAACTTTAATTATTTTCCACAAACACACTGTAGCTACATACTATACGCGTCAACGAACTCAAAATAATGAAAAGTTTTAACTCTAACTTCACTACGTGTACGCCACCATAAACATATAACCATTTGTACAGCAAGTCTTAACTTCATGTTTTAACTGCATTTGAAGTTAGGTGGAGACTGGGTGTTAGGGGTATCGTTTTATCCCTATTTGTGTATTCACATTTGCAAAATAATATTCATATCGTCACCAGAGAACGGCTTCGTGCGATTGCAAAAAATTCGCATTCAATGAACAACATCAAATACACTCATTTGTGTTCATGCAATCAAACTTTCTCAGCCACACACATTGGTGTCTTTTTAATATTCATTCAAGTCATGCACAGCGTATTGGCTTTGCCATTCATACCATGTTTAGCTTCGTTCGTCAATTATTGTTTTGGTAAAAAACACATACAAAGAAAAATACACAAAAATCATTGCTCTGATGCCTATTCAGCAGTTGCTATGTATGTAGTACGTATTAAAGTTTTTTCATATGCTGGATTCGAAAGAAAAAAAAATTAAATGAAACTAAACGCACATAGGTACAAACAATTTCCGTAGAAAGAGAAGACTTTTTATTTTTTATCATTTCTTAAAAAGTACAGTAGTTCTGTGTAGCGATGTATCGAACGTTATTTGCTGAAACTATGTATGTATTACCAAACTAAAAAATTTAATATATGTACCTTTGTACATACATACATATTTATGAAGAAACATAATATATGTACAGTAATTTTGACTTAGCTGCAAAATCTCCTTTGCATGATTTTTTTGTTCAGGTAAATCAAAAATGCAGCTATCTTAAATGTATTTAGCTGCCTTAGTGTGCAGGTACGCAGTTGTGGTTACCTGCATAAAAGTGCAGCTAAAGTAAAGTGTTTGAAAGAGGAGTAACAACGTTTTTATTAATAAATTGATAATAACAATGACGTTCAAGCAACCTGTAGTAATTTGTTATGCATTTTTATAAAGAACGAGATAGCGAAATTGGTAACAGTAAAGTGTGGAACAGAAAAGTCGCTGTAGTAAAACGTTTCAGTTCAAAGTTGTGTCAACCGAATGCGTAGTTTTAGTAGTCGTTGCCGTTGAAGCGCAAAATTCGAAATTTTGAACTTTGTTGCGCTACAGATAAAATTAAATATCTAATAAGTATTTTAGTCAAACTTGTAAATAAATTGAGTAATTTTCCAAACATAATTTTTTAAACCTTAATAAATTTAAAACTCTTATGATGTGGAGTTAATAAGAATATGGTATATTTAAGCTTGAAGTGTTCTTCCCTAAACATTTTATGTGTTATTTGACAAAATTTTAAGTTTTGTAGAAAAATCTTTCAAGAAATATTTTTTTTCAAATTGTCTCTTAACGGGCTTATAAATCGGAATTTTTAATACATCACGTAAAAGATATTTCGAACTAGTTTCTAATAATAACAATCTGGGGTGTCATTGAATCCAAGTCAGTTTTGCTCGTTGTCGGTTTTGCAAACCAATATTAGTTTCATTTGGTGTCATGAAAACCAGTCGGATTTGTTATTTTCGACTACAAATAAAACCGATATTCGAATCAGCTGTTTAATGTTTTGGCTCATGCGTTTACATCTTTAAATGCAATTTTTGTTTGACAATTTTGTAAATAATGGTTTTTGCAGTAAAATATTGTTAAACCTGAGTTTTTAATTAAAGGAAAATTATAGAAAATAAAATAAGAAGTAGTAAAACAGTAAACATATGAAATAAATGCCATCGTTGTATTACATGCATTGCATTTGTTGTTTTAATTTGTGTAATTTTATTGTTTTATTAAAATATGTAAGGGTACGTTCGTAAATGCAGTTGTTGGTTAATGTTCCTAAAAGCATCAGTTTAAAATTATTACTTCAATTAATTTTTTATTTTTCTTTTATGATGCCTTTCCTTTAATTTTTAAGAAAACTGTCACTTTTTGGGTCAATATTTTCAATAAAAATTGTGAACGTTACTGTTGATAACATTTTTATTATTATATGATGTTTGCTTGTTAAACTTTTGAAATTAAGCTCGTGTTCAAAAATTCAAACCTTGCACAGTATAATCATCACAACTCCAACTGGTAATCACGCATCAGTAACAACATTTTGCATCACTGCAGTAGTGATGCATAGGTTTTATGCATTTACTCTAAGAAAAACATGGTTGTGGTAAACATATTCTAAGAGTCATCATATTTCGATTATTATCCAATAATATAATGACCAAATATATTCGTAATATTACATCATAATATTTTTGTCATGTTAATCATAACAAGTTAAGAAGTAGTCATATTATTGTCATTTTTATCATTATAAGTTTAGAAGTAATCATATTATGATACATCATCACTTTCACAATTTTTTTAAGATAGTGGTACCTCTTAAATAGAAATACATAACACAAAAAACAGCTGTTTATAATTTTTTAATTGTAGCTGTCTTCTTTAAAATAATTCAGTAGCTGACTACACAACTATATTTGGACCCAGCAGCATTTGTAGTCGTGTGTTCGTGTAGCCTACTGTGGTGAATGTGTTTAATGCATTACGCTTTTAAAAACAAAAACAATTGTGGGGGAATGTAAGAAGAGATAAACTCACTGTTTATTGTTGATGTTTTGCTTAAGCTTTGATATAGCTACAAGTGAGACTTTGAGTGTTGTTCTATCCTTGTACATTTAAATGGGAAAAGGTTCTCGGATAATTAAAACACGCGTTGTACAATTTTACATCTCTTTATTTCAGTATTACTTACAAACTAACTAGAAGAAAGGAATGTGACAATTATGCTTTGTTCATACGACGATATAAACCACTCGTTTCGCTCGCTCTCTGAAGCTAGTTTGCCAAACATGCTGTTCATACGATTCATTCTTGTTTCATTTTGAAATTTTTTTTTTGTGCTGTTAGTGTGATTTTTTTTAAATAGATAAATAAAAAGTAAATAAAACTTAAAAATATATTATTTAATACTTTTATTAATATTATTATGTTATAATTATCACTTTATTTTATTAAACATCAATTTTTATTTTGTTTTTTTCTTTGTTTTGATTTTTTTTTTTGAGAGCTAGTTCAGATAAACTAACGATAAATGTTATCAAAATTGGAGATGATAGTACATTTTTCCTGTTTCGCAGCCTGTTTCAAAATGAAACGACCTGTTTCGCTCTCAAAATTTTGTATGGGGAAACAAGTAGTTTTAATCATGTTTGGGGCGCGAAACAGGAATAAGAGAGCGAAACACGAATATTGCTGTCCGTGTGAACATGGTATTAGACAATTATTCGCAGTGCTGCCAGATTGTTACAATACACAATGGGACATAACAACCTCCCACGCTTAATAGGAACTGCTAACTTTAATTTATAAATAGGTTTAAACTACACAATTAACTACATATTGTAAAGTGTACATAAGAAGTTAAATTTAATTTGAAACATTCTTACTCTGACATGTAGTCATTTAAAAACGTTGGTTTCTTGCGTGTACGTCCAGATCTCCGAATCACTTGCTCCTGACTGCCCTGAGGCTCTTCTTGAACATTCGGCACTTCAGCCGCTTGGACTTCTGGCCCTTGTTGATTCTGACTAATTATTACTGGGTCAAAAAATTGTTGACTGTAATGGATGCGTTGTTGATTAGCCGTGTTGCTTTTAGTATCTGGAGAAAATTGAACTCTACGCTGCTGAACCCTGGTAGATCTAAGTTGGTCGATATGCCGCTTTAAGATGTAACCATCGTCGAGTTTTATAAGATAATGCAGTTCGCCAAACTTACGAAGAACGCAGCCAGTCTTCCATACCGTTTCGTTGTTTTTAGTGTGAAGTACCTGCACCCTTTCTGATTCTTCGTACCCCTGGAATGGGTTTTGTGGGTTTAAACTTCATAGACGGTTTTAGTGCATCTAATCGGATTCGAATACGCCTGTTGAAATAAAATTCCGCTGGACTTTTCCCAGAGTTAAAGGGGGGTTGCGCGGTACCTTTGCATTATTTCATTAACTTTTTGGTGCATAGATCCGGGTTCTAACACCATTGACTTTAGCTTAAGCGTTTGCACGTTACGTTCAGCCAAGCCATTTGTACTAGGGTGACCAGGTGCTATCAGTTTTTGAAAAATTCCGTTTTTATTGCAATATGTTTTAAATTGATCGCTAGTAAATATTGTCGCATTATCGGATGCTATAATCGAAGGAAATCCATGTGTGGCAAAAATATCAGTAATAAGATTTATTGAAGTCTGTGTTGTCCCGTATGAATCGAATTTCTGCCCATCTGGATTTTGCATCATTAAGAAATAGTTGTCTTGAAAAGGACCTGCATAGTCGATGTGTTTACGTTCCCAGTTTTCGGCTGGCTCCTCCCATTGATGCAGCGGCGCTTTTGCAGGTTAATTTTGCACTTGCGCACATGCCTCGCACGACCTAACCATCTTCTCTATATAACGATCGATACCCTTGCAATAGCAATATCTTCTGGCGAGTTGCTTCATTCTTGTAATGCCAGGATGAGTACGGTGAAGCTTTTCTAGAATTCGCGATTGTAGAATTTTTGGAATTAAAACTCGCTGACCCCTTAAAGAGTATGCCATTGTTAAGGTTAAAAATCCTTCACATTCACCAGTGTTCTGTAAATTCGACATAATTGTTGAAAGATCTGGATCTTTGGCGGTTTCAGAAGCTAAAATTTCAGCATTTACGTATTCGTTTGAAATCTCGAAAACCGATACCGAGTACAATTCATTTACTTCTTCAATCATTATCTTATCTTTACACGGGTTTCCTAACATCTTAGTTGCTCGTGATAGACAGTCGACATTAATATGCTCCGATCCTTTTTTGTATTTTATTTCGTAATTGAAACTCGATAGGAATTCGGCATAACGAAGCAACCTGCCTGATGTGATTGCTGGCATTTTATTATTCTGATGAAAAATACGCATTAGTGGACGATTGTCAGTAACAAGTTGAAATTTCCTACCGTAAAGGTACATAAAAAAATAATTTATTGTAAATATGATTGCCAATGCCTCCCGATCTAACTGACTATAATTTCTCTCTGCAGATGTCAATGATCTGGATGCAAACGCGACAGGACATTCTACGCTGTTTACCAATAGGACTTGCATCGCATGCCACCATTGCCGGAAGTTCCGGATCAAAAGGCACTAAGACTTGATCGCTTGAAATAATACTTTTGAGTTTTAAAAACGACGACTCACAACCAGAAGACCAATAAAATTTTCTATTTTTTAAAGTTGTTGACGTAATGGAAAAGTGATGGTTGATAAATTCGGAATGAATCGGGAATAATATGTTACCATTCCCAAAAATATTCTAACATCGTCTACTGTAGCTGGACGTGGAATGTTGACTATTGCCTGAATTTTGGCGGGTGACTTCGAAATTTTATTGAATTGAATCTCGTGCCCTAAATATTCGATCTGCGTTTGAAAAAATAAGCATTTACCCTTATTAAGATGTAAATCGTGTTCATTTAACCGCTGTAAACATAAGATTAAGTTTTTCCTGCATTCTTCTTCTGTTGCTCCATGCACGATTATATTGTCGAAATACGGCATGGTGTTCTTTAAACCAGCTAAATTTTGTTCGATAATACGGTTGAACTCTGAGGGGGCTGTTTTTATTCCAAATGAAAGTCTATTTACTTTGTACGTGCCTCTATGAGTTGATATAGTTTGAATATTGCTAGATTCTTGACTCACCCGCTGATGTAAATAGGCTTTGTACAGGTCAAGCCGGCAGAAATATCTCGATCCTTTGAGGATGTTTAAAATTTCGTCAATACGGCGTTTTGGGTAGTTTGCTGACACTAGTTGTTTATTTACCTCAATTTTGTAATCTACACAGAGCCGTACTCCACCGTCAGCCTTGGGGATAATAACAAGCGGCGATCCCCAGTCACTCCTTTCAACTTTAGAAATAATTCCAGCTGCTTCCAAATCGTTTAGCTCTCTTTCAATACGATCACGCAGTGCGTATGGAGTTAATGTACTCTTCATTTTCAAGTAATTTTCGAATCTTGGCTTTTACAATTTAAAATTTTCCTTTGTTTCATCGAAATTCTCAAATGACGGTAGCTGCACTTGTAATGGCGGCTGATTCTGTTGTTGTTGTTGGGCCTGTGGAAGTGTAGAGTTTTCATTTACTTGTCGCAGCAACTCACGTTGAGAAATAGTGAAAACTTCCAACAATTGCTTAAATTGGTCATTATCCATGGTGGTGTATGCTTTTTTATTTATTATTATTTGAATTAATTTGTTTTCCTTGTCGCCACTTTGTTCTATCCTTGTACATTTAAATGGGAAAAGGTTTTTCGGATAATTGAAACACGCGTTGTACAATTTTACATTCCTTTATTTCAGTATCACTTACGAACTAACTAGAAGAAAGGAATGAGACAATTAGACAATTATTCGCAGTGTTGCCAGATTGTTACAATACACAATGGGACATAACAAGTGTTTATATTTCTTATTCGCTTTAAGGTTTTATTTGTATAATATTTTTAGCTTTTCTAAAATCTTTGGAAAAGGTTTCCTGACGATCTGGCCTAGCTTTCCCTCAACAACAAATTTCAGTGTATTTATCAAATATGAAAAATTGGGAATTTAGCACGTCATACTGCAATCTTATTAATAATAAATTTTGTATTCCCAAAAAATAACTTTGATAATATACTTGCATGTGCCCGTGTAAAAAACTGAACTGGCAAATTTGTTTATTTTTGTTGTTTTCTTACGAAAACAATAAAATGAAGCAATTTGTTTTTTCTTTTTACCCACTTACAACTACAATTCGAGTCGGAAAAATCCAACCAATTGCAAGGGAATGTAAGAAAAGATAAACTCACTGTTTATTGTTGATGTTTTGCTTAAGCTTTGATATAGTTACAAGTGAGACTTAGTCTGAGTTTATACGGTTCATTCTTTACTGAAAAGATTGCTACTTTATAGGCGAGAGAGGCGAGGGGTATGTACTCGTTTCTTTTCCACTCGCCCCTCTCGCCTATAAAGTAGCAATCTTTTCAGTAAAGAATGAACCGTATAAACTCAGACTTTGAGTGTTTATATTTCTTGTTCGCTTTTAGGTTTTATTTGTATAATATTTTTAGCTTTTCTAAAATCTTTAGAAAAGGTTTCCTGACGATCTGGTCTAAGCAACCAGTGAAATGCGCATAGAAGCTAGCTTTCCCTCAACAATAAATTTATGTGTATTTATCAAATATGAAAAATTGGATTTTAGCACGTCATACGGAAATCTTATTAATACAACAATCATACCAACAAAGCGACTCGTACTCATACCAATTTACATTCGTCGTTGTCTCATCGAGTGGGCAATGACTGCAATTGTGTTATTGCACAAATCAAATGTGTACGAAACGATGTCATAATTACCAACGTTGAACTTTGTTTTGCAGGCATAGAGTGAATGTAAATTTAAGCGTATGAGTAAATCAAGAAAAATAGTGATTCTTGCAGTTCTCTGATCGTTTTAAAAAGTTTCAGGAGAGGAAAAAACGTTATCAAATTGGATCTACATATTTACAATACTGAAACGAAAATTTTATATTTTGATTAAAATGAAACCAGAAATATATATCGGTGGAGAAAATTTTTCTAAACACAGCTTATGATATGTCACTTAGGTTATTTGGAATTGTAAAAATCTAAAACCAAATAACCTATCAGCAGTACTAATAATTATGAATAAATAACAATTTCTTTATACATATGAATATTAAATACATTAAATGCATGTGGCAGTGTAAATAAAACTGAACTGGCAAAATAAAATAAAGTAATTTGTTTTTTTCTTTTCCCACTTACAACTACATTTAGAGTTGACAAAAAATCAACCAATTGCAGCCGGGACTGTAAGAGAAGATAAACTTACTGTTTATTGTTGTTGTTTTTGTTTGAGCTTTGATATTGTTACAAGTAAAACTGTGGCTCATAATTCTTATTCGCTTAACAATTTTATTTGTGTAATATCTTTAGTTTTTCTAAAATCTTTGGATGAAATTTCCTGACGATCTGGCCTAAGCAACCAGTAAAATGCGTAAATAGCTTATCCCTTCAACAATAAATTTCAGTTTATCAATAGTATGAAATGGGAATGTAGCACATTTAAACAAAACCTTGTTAATAACAGTTAAAGTTTCTTTTACTGGTTTAAGCAAAAAAAAAAGTACTTAGGCCCGTTTTCACGACTTTCCTTTAAAGTTCGATATAGTTTGTTGAATTTATATATGTTAATGTTTTAATGAATTAATATTTTAAATATGTACTTTGTATAAAAGATTTGTTTTGTATCACTATTGCCTTGAAATTTGTGTAATAAGTTTTTTATATGTTTGTAGTTTTTAGTTTTGAGTTTTTGTTAATAAAATTATTCTTTGTAATATATTCAATAGGTTATGGGCTAACATTGCTTAGAAAAATTACTCAAATAAAATAAAAACTGTTTTTGAAGTTTATATATAAGAAAATGGAATTTTCAAAAACTTCAAAACCGCTATCAGGTGAGAGGGATTGGCCAATATGGAAGAGAAAGGTCAGAGATCTTCTTGAATTCTATGAGGGAGCACTGGATGTTGTTGAAAGAAAACTAAATAAGCCAGAACCCATAGGAATTAATCCCACAGAAATCCAAATAAGTGCACACAAAAAGAAGGAAGATGCTTATCGTAAAGCGAATAGCTGTGCAAAAAGTCTAATAACCAGTACGATAACAGATGAAATCTATTTTAAGGTAATGAATAAAGAATCTGCTAGTGATGTGTGGGATGCTTTACACCAACAGTTTGAAGCTACTTCTAAGGATCAACTATATAAAATGTGCAATGATCTGTTTTCATTTGAATGGAATGAAAATTGTGACGTTTCAACTCATATTTCCAAATTAAAAAGCTTATGGACGGAAATTAATAATGGTTTACGCATTAAACAAGAAAATATTTTGCCAGATTTATTGTTAATTTGCAAAATTTTAAATATATTGCCGAGCTCTTATGAAATGTTCAAGTCTAGTTGGATGATGCTTACAAGAGATAGTGATAAATCGTTGGATGAGTTAATAATGCAGTTGTGTTTGTACGAAAGAAATTTTAACAAAACCGAAAGTGGTGGGTCTTATTCCAACAGTCAGGAAGCTTTAGTTTTAAACCAGAAGAAAGAAACAAAAGGTAAACAACAGAACAAATCATATAAAAAAAATGAAGATACGTGTCACTACTGTAAAAAGAAAGGACATTGGTTAAAAGAATGTCGAAAGTGGATAGCGGATGGCCGTCCTAGTAAGTCAAAACAAAATTCGATTCATACTAATGTTGCACTGAATTTAGAGTCAGTTGAAGTTAATGCGGCAGAATCTAGTGAAGATTGGTGGATTGATAATGGAGCCACGAAACATGTTACAAATTCTAATGAGTATTTTGCAAGTTATACTAAGTTTGATGAACCTCATACCATACAAGCAGCTGGTAAAGAAGTTTTGGAACAATTAAAATTGTGACAATATACAAGAATCAAGAATGTATAATAGAACTACGAGATGTTTGGTATGTTCCTGGTGTAACAAGAAATCTATTTTCGCTGTTGGCTGCTCATGATAAAATCCCATCAAGTGTATTTACATCAACTTCAACCGAATGTGAATTCAGAGTTGGTGATAGTATTATGCTAACTGGTTCACGTCATATGAATGGAACGCTATATAAAGCTAATATACGTTTAGTTAAACCAGACATAAATGTAAACTCAGCAGTAGCTAGAAGCTCTATTTTACAACTTTATCATGAAAGACAAACATCATGTCAAAAATAAATTAGAAAGAGAAATGGGCATTAAAGTAAAATATAATAATGACATTTGTGAAAGCTGTGTTTTTGGTAAAGCCTGCAGACTGCCATTTGGAAGAAGAGAAACAGCAACATGTCCAGGTGAGGTCATATCTACCGATGTTTGTGGACCTTTTCCTCCTTCGTTCAATGGTTATAAATATCTTATCGTATATAAGGATGACTATACAAAATATCGATATGGTTTTATAGTGAGAAACAAATCAGATGTAAAAGACACTTTGATTGGAGTGATTGCCAAAATAAAATCTCAAGGTCATACAATAAAAACATTGCTTAGTGACAATGGAGGGGAATTCGTTAATGATGAAGTAAAGAAGATACTAGTTAAAAATGGAATTACACAGAAACTAACTGCCCCATACACTCCTCAACAAAATGGAGGTGCTGAAAGAGAAAACAGGACAATTGTAGAAATGGCAAGAACTTTTAGATTTTCTAACCCGGACGTTGTATTTCCAGAAGAATTGTGGGCAGAATTTGTAAAATCCGCAATTTATATATTAAACAGAACTGGAAAGTCTTCAGTTGCATGTATCAGCCCTTATGAGTTATGTTATGGTAAAAAGCCAAGAATTCGACATTTGCGCATTATTGGTTCAATTTGCTACGTTCATATTCCTAACCAAAAACGTAAGAAGATGGACAGGAAAGCAATTAAAGGTTATCTTGTTGGTTATGATAGTGATGAGAGGTATAGAATCTACACAGCAAAAGAAAATAAAATTCAGTTTTCGAGAGACGTCAAGCTTAGTGAAAAAGTCAAAGAATGTTTCAGTGATAGAAATTTAACTGGTAAGAACAAAACACAATCCGAAAAATCTATTACAAATACAAATGATAATGGAACAATGACAATAAAAATTAAACGAAAAGAAGAAGAAAATGAATTGTTCAAAGAGGCACCAAATATTATTGCAGAAGATAGTACTACAGAACACGCCGAAAAGTCAGCAGAACCAGAAATTGTAACGGAAGGCGATGAAGAAGAAAGTGCGGTGCAAGATACCGAAACGCATTTTCACATTAAACGTCAAAGTAAACAATCGCAAAATGAAGAATTAAATAATGAAAATGCACCAAATGTAAAGCGCTTAAGAAATCGTACCATTCAAATTTCAAATGCAGTGCATAGAGATTGCATATTGATGTCAAAAGAATTTATTAATCAAGTTTCAACTCCAACAACTTTTAAAGAAGCCCTTGAAAGCAATCAAAAATGTGATTGGATAAAAGCTATGCAGTCGGAAATAAATTCACTAAAAGAAAACAAGACGTGGACGCTTACAGATTTGCCAAAAGGTTCAAAGCCACTTCCAGGAAAGTGGGTGTATAAACTAAAGACAAATCCTGATGGCAGCATAGACAAATTTAAGGCAAGGCTTGTTATTAAAGGTTTTAAGCAAAAGTATGGTGTAGACTATGATCAAACTTTTAGTCCTGTTGCAAAGATGTCAACAATACGATCACTTCTTAGTGTTGCTGCTACTGAAGGTTTATATTTAAAACAGTTTGATGTGTCAACAGCGTTTTTATATGGGGAATTGCAAGAGACGATATATATGAACCAGCCAGAAGGTTTTAATGACGGAACAAAAAGAGTTTGTCTTCTCAATAAAAGTCTATATGGCTTAAAACAAGCATCTAGGTGCTGGCATTCACCTATGGATATATTCTTAGAAAATGTCGGATTTAAGCCTAGCTCAGCTGATACTTGCCTTTATATCAGGGAGAAGAATGGTAAAAAGTTAATTCTTGCTCTCTATGTAGATGATGGGTTAGTCGCAGCTTACGATGAAAGTGATCTAAAGGACTTCTTAACTGATTTAAATTCTCATTTTAAAATTGTGGTAAAGGAGGCTAAATGTTTTCTTGGTTTAGAAATTGAGAAAAATAATGATGAAATAAAAATACATCAAAAATCATTTGCTATAAAAATACTTGAGAGGTTTAACTTTTCTGAATGTCGCCCGGTAACAACACCCATTGAAAAAGCAAGCAACCAAGTTAAATCAGGGGAAGTCGTAAATGAATTCCCATATCGGCAAGCTGTAGGAGCTTTAATGTATCTTATGTTGGGAACAAGACCAGATTTGTCGTATAGTGTTGGATTCTTATCAAGAAGCTTAGAAAAACCTACTATAGAAGATATACAAAAAGTAAAGCGAGTTTTCAGATATGTCGCTGGTACATTAAGTGTTGGTGTTACATACAAAGGTAAAGGGCCAAAGGCACTTAATTGTTATAGTGATGCTGATTTCGGTGGATGCACAACAACAGGGCGATCAACTTCAGGTGTTGTTGTATCTTTTGCTGGAGGAGCAATTTCGTGGTTAAGTCAGAGACAGCCCATGGTTACAACATCAACTACTGAGGCTGAAATCGTAGCTGCATCTGAGGCCGCAAAAGAAGTAATTTGGCTTAAAAGACTTTTCAAAGATATTGTTAATTATAACGAAGTTCCTGTAATTCAAATTGACAATACTGCAGCAATACGTTTAGCACAGAATCCCGAGTTTCATAAGCGAACTAAGCATATTATGATAAAATTTTTTTATATAAGAGAAAAGGTTACTGAAGGCACTTTGAGAGTATCCCAAGTAACTACTGAAAATCAAGTTGCTGATATGATGACAAAACCTTTATCAAAACCAAGATTACAATTTCTGCGAAACTGTTTAAACATTAATTAATTGAAACACGGGGAAGTGTTGAAATATGTACTTTGTATAAAAGATTTGTTTTGTATCACTATTGCCTTGAAATTTGTGTAATAAGTTTTTTATATGTTTGTAGTTTTTAGTTTTGAGTTTTTGTTAATAAAATTATTCTTTGTAATATATTCAATATAGTTAACGCTACCTTTAGCACTAGTGAGGAATAAAGTTACCTTCAACTATTTTTCGTTTTCACAACTTCTGTATAAAATAAACTTAATATTTTTAAAAAAGTGGCAATACTAAAGAAAATACCGATTATTTTTGCCAAAATAAAAATACGAACTGGCAACTACTTACTTTTTTTACATTTACAAAATATACGTATAATTGGAGTTGCCATATATAAAAAATATGTGAATATAATATGGCAATCTCAAATCTAAACCTTACGACAAAAGTTAAAGGTAGAACGTTCCTCTCTTTAGCTTATTCTTCACTTTAAGGTTAAAGAGAACTTGTGATAATTAAAAACTCATTATCTGTTCGATAACTTCCTACATTTAGCTATCGTTAAGTCGTGAAAACGGGCCTTAGTGTTTGTTTAAATTACACTATGCAACAAAATTAAACTTGTATCGTTATTTTTGATGATTTATTTTTCTCTTTTTTTTAGAGCGTTAACGGTCCTCTAGGTACAAAAACATTGTCAATTGTAATATTACATGTTCAAAATTATGCACAAATATGCGTAATGATAAAGAAAATAAAAATCCATAAAAAACTCAATTTCGGAATTTTTGCAGATAGGTTATTAAGTAGGTCTTTAAGATGACGATATGTACATTCAAGATCTATATGTATTATGTATTTATAAATACACAAAACACGGTTTTAATACCATTTAAATCACTTTATACTTTTTCTGCACAGCGACCTCCATTTGAACATTCTTAACTCCCAATACTGTGTATGTTGTTTTATGTATACCCAACAAACACGGAGGTTTGATTTCAAATCAAACCTTTTCTCAAACGAAAACGTTAGATAATGATTTGAAACTCATAGCGTTCTCAACAAAAAGGGAAAATTTATTTTCAACTTGCTTTCAATCGTTATTTTCAAATATTTTTCAAATGTGGATTTTAATATTTACAATGTAGAACATAAATAAAAATATTCTTTTTTTTTTAGTTTGAATTCATTATTTATTTAAATAAACTGTCAGATACATATTCGGCACCATAGGTAAAAGATGAAATAGTGCTCTTTCCGTCCTCTAAATCTTAGAAAGACAAAGATACTTGGCGCCTTTTTGTTTTGAGGATTGTTATGACGTAGCACCGCGATCGTACAACAAAATTGTATTTTCTTCACTTTCCCGTTTTATTTTTATTCACATTCTACCACTTTGTTGTAATTAATTTTTTACTCACAAATGATTTATATTTTTTAGCAAGAAGTCAAGGTTTTTTAAAGGCGAATTCACTTTACGTAATATGTAACTTTTCTTTAATAATTGCGTAACACATTTAACTTTATAAAGTTTTGTCTTTTAAGTTTTAATGCACACACTTTCAAGGATAGTGTTGGACAAGGGTTTTTGTCCAAATAACAAAAAAAATGATAGCCGAAAGAAAACGTTTTTGTTTTTCAATAATAAAATTCTTTGAATTTTTATTTGCTTGTACAATTCATTAAATACACTTCAAAGGTATGCAAATTCAAATTTAAATATAGGATTACTTGTTGGTTGCAAACGATTAAAATCACGGCTCAATGGCTGTTCGAAACGAATTATCCCCAAAAAATGTGTATTTGACTTATGCTAATTCTTCTTCTTTCTTTCAGAAAAGAAGTAAAACGAGAATTAGCATGAATCAAATCATAAAGATGGCTAATTCAGCAATATTAGCGCGAAATTCAAATTTACACTAGTCGACAAATTTGCAACCACAAGTACAAAAAGTATAGATTTATACATTATAAAATTAAATAATAAAGATATAAAATAATACAAGTTTTAAAAAACAAACAACTACATGAAATTGACGATTTCATTTAACACCGGCCCCCTTGCACGGCTGGTAACACAGACTGCAACAATTCATAGCACTATAATTCACTTTCATCTAGCACTGGTAAGGGAGCAAGTTTATGAATAGGCCTTCTAAAAACGCCGTTTTTGGTTTTGACCTGAACGACTCGAACCTTGCCGTCCGTGCCCGTTTCCACAGCAACAACTCTGCCCAGTAACCACGTTTGCGGTGGAAGGTTGTCGTCGTGTACGGTTACGACGGCTCCGACCTTGACGTTTTTTATTCCTTTGTCCCACTTCACCATTTGTTGTTGTTGAAGCACGTAGTCCGTCTGCCATGCAGACCAGAAACGCTCCTTCAGGCACGATAGCGCTTGAAACCGCTTCAAGCAGTTGAGCTTGCCTGTCGTCGAGCTGGGATCGGGCAGTGCCTTGATAGAGGACCCTATTATTAAGTGGCCTGGTGTGAGGGGGTCCCCATCGCATGGGTCGCTTGACATTGATGCTAGTGGTCGGGAGTTCAGGATTGCCTCTACGTTCACTAGAACAGTATTTAGCTCTTCGAGAGTCAGCCCAGCGCTTCCGACGGTTCTTATCAAGTGGCGCTTGGCACTTTTCACGGCTGCCTCCCACAGCCCCCCGAAGTGAGGAGCTCTGGGAGGTATGAACTGGAACTCTACTCCTTTCTCGGCCATGGCTCCTTCTATTTTCCGTCGCTCTTTCTCTACGGCGGCCTTCGGGCTTAGGCGATTTGCGGCACCGACGAAATTTGTGCCGTGGTCGCACCACATCTTGCTCGGCAGTCCTCTCCTCCCCACGAACCCCGAATTCTAGTGGTAGTATAAACCGGTCCACAAAGATCTACGCCACACACCCAAAATGGCCTAACCGCGGTGAGTCGATCTTTCGGCAAATTACCCATAATTTGGGTTAGAAGCTTCGGTTTATACCTACAGCACACAACGCAATTGCGAACTGTCCTTCTGGCTGCTTCTCGAGCATTCACTAGCCACACTCTCTCTCTTATAAGAGCAACTAACATTTTTGGGTCAGCATAGGGTTGCCATCCGTCCTCTTTTCCCCGGACACCGTCCTCTTTTTTTGGGTATCCGGGGCAGTCCTACTTCTTTTTCATCAAGTGTCCGGGGTTGTCCGGCTTTTTACACCTTCATTGTAAATTTGTTCCTGGATTTAAATTACAGTTCACAAAATTCATTAAAAAAAAAGATTAAGGTGCTCGGGGTTTTTAAGATAGGTATGATTTAATTTTTGGGGACGTAACGTAACAAAAAGAGTACTTTTCTTTGAATGTGCCCAAAATGGAGCTTCCAAAAAAATGGAACAAATAAGCAAAAGCAACCTTATCAATGTCGTTACTTTTGTTCAAATAAATACTTATTGCTCAAATGATTATATTAAAATTTTATTTTAAGATTTTTTTTGGAAAGAAAAAAAAATCATATCTTAAAAAAAGCACATCCCTCAAAGTTTTAGGATTTTTAAAAAACAATTTGAAGTATCATATAAAAACAAAAATCAGCAAAAAAATAGGGTTTTGACTTAGTCCATTTTTAAAATTTGATATTTTGCATATACCTTTTTTTCAATATATTTATTGTAGCCTCAAGTATTCTCTTTAAACTGACAAAAATCATCTTCGTATGTAAAGTAGTTTTCGAGATATTAAAAGAATAAACTCAACACATTCGGCTTATTCGGCGATGTTATGACAATTTGAATGACATAACTTTTGAAAAAAAATTAAAAAATTGTTTTTCGTTGATATGTGTTCTTTATGGGATCAAATAAACCCTCTCGCCAAATTGCATTCAAATCGAAAGGGGTCGAGTCCCACTCTTGGTCGACTTGACATGGAATTACCCAAATTAAGTTTTTGTGTGCCGTCGTTAATTTTATTAATATTAAGTTGTTTAGATAGTGTCCTCTTTTTTCGAACAAATGTCCTACATTTTTTATGCTGGCGTCCTCTTTTTCTCAAAATAGAAATGGCAAGCCTAGGTCAGCATGACAATTGGTTCTATGTAAGTGTTCCAAATACACTTTCACAAAATGCGAGCTTTTCTCCAAAAGCAATGGAAATTTTCTCTCCTCCTTCAAAGGAGCATTCAATAAGCGTCCACCGACGCTCAATTTCGGAATTTTTGCAGATAGGTTATTAAGTAGGTCTTTAAGATGACGATATGTACATTCAAGATCTATATGTATTATGTATTTATAAATACACAAAACACGGTTTTAATACCATTTAAATCACTTTATACTTTTTCTGCACAGCGACCTCCATTTGAACATTCTTAACTCCCAATACTGTGTATGTTGTTTTATGTATACCCAACAAACACGGAGGTTTGATTTCAAATCAAACCTTTTCTCAAACGAAAACGTTAGATAATGATTTGAAACTCATAGCGTTCTCAACAAAAAGGGAAAATTTATTTTCAACTTGCTTTCAATCGTTATTTTCAAATATTTTTCAAATGTGGATTTTAATATTTACAATGTAGAACATAAATAAAAATATTCTTTTTTTTTTAGTTTGAATTCATTATTTATTTAAATAAACTGTCAGATACATATTCGGCACCATAGGTAAAAGATGAAATAGTGCTCTTTCCGTCCTCTAAATCTTAGAAAGACAAAGATACTTGGCGCCTTTTTGTTTTGAGGATTGTTATGACGTAGCACCGCGATCGTACAACAAAATTGTATTTTCTTCACTTTCCCGTTTTATTTTTATTCACATTCTACCACTTTGTTGTAATTAATTTTTTACTCACAAATGATTTATATTTTTTAGCAAGAAGTCAAGGTTTTTTAAAGGCGAATTCACTTTACGTAATATGTAACTTTTCTTTAATAATTGCGTAACACATTTAACTTTATAAAGTTTTGTCTTTTAAGTTTTAATGCACACACTTTCAAGGATAGTGTTGGACAAGGGTTTTTGTCCAAATAACAAAAAAAATGATAGCCGAAAGAAAACGTTTTTGTTTTTCAATAATAAAATTCTTTGAATTTTTATTTGCTTGTACAATTCATTAAATACACTTCAAAGGTATGCAAATTCAAATTTAAATATAGGATTACTTGTTGGTTGCAAACGATTAAAATCACGGCTCAATGGCTGTTCGAAACGAATTATCCCCAAAAAATGTGTATTTGACTTATGCTAATTCTTCTTCTTTCTTTCAGAAAAGAAGTAAAACGAGAATTAGCATGAATCAAATCATAAAGATGGCTAATTCAGCAATATTAGCGCGAAATTCAAATTTACACTAGTCGACAAATTTGCAACCACAAGTACAAAAAGTATAGATTTATACATTATAAAATTAAATAATAAAGATATAAAATAATACAAGTTTTAAAAAACAAACAACTACATGAAATTGACGATTTCATTTAACACCGGCCCCCTTGCACGGCTGGTAACACAGACTGCAACAATTCATAGCACTATAATTCACTTTCATCTAGCACTGGTAAGGGAGCAAGTTTATGAATAGGCCTTCTAAAAACGCCGTTTTTGGTTTTGACCTGAACGACTCGAACCTTGCCGTCCGTGCCCGTTTCCACAGCAACAACTCTGCCCAGTAACCACGTTTGCGGTGGAAGGTTGTCGTCGTGTACGGTTACGACGGCTCCGACCTTGACGTTTTTTATTCCTTTGTCCCACTTCACCATTTGTTGTTGTTGAAGCACGTAGTCCGTCTGCCATGCAGACCAGAAACGCTCCTTCAGGCACGATAGCGCTTGAAACCGCTTCAAGCAGTTGAGCTTGCCTGTCGTCGAGCTGGGATCGGGCAGTGCCTTGATAGAGGACCCTATTATCAAGTGGCCTGGTGTGAGGGGGTCCCCATCGCATGGGTCGCTTGACATTGATGCTAGTGGTCGGGAGTTCAGGATTGCCTCTACGTTCACTAGAACAGTATTTAGCTCTTCGAGAGTCAGCCCAGCGCTTCCGACGGTTCTTATCAAGTGGCGCTTGGCACTTTTCACGGCTGCCTCCCACAGCCCCCCGAAGTGAGGAGCTCTGGGAGGTATGAACTGGAACTCTACTCCTTTCTCGGCCATGGCTCCTTCTATTTTCCGTCGCTCTTTCTCTACGGCGGCCTTCGGGCTTAGGCGATTTGCGGCACCGACGAAATTTGTGCCGTGGTCGCACCACATCTTGCTCGGCAGTCCTCTCCTCCCCACGAACCCCGAATTCTAGTGGTAGTATAAACCGGTCCACAAAGATCTACGCCACACACCCAAAATGGCCTAACCGCGGTGAGTCGATCTTTCGGCAAATTACCCATAATTTGGGTTAGAAGCTTCGGTTTATACCTACAGCACACAACGCAATTGCGAACTGTCCTTCTGGCTGCTTCTCGAGCATTCACTAGTCACACTCTCTCTCTTATAAGAGCAACTAACATTTTTGGGTCAGCATAGGGTTGCCATCCGTCCTCTTTTCCCCGGACACCGTCCTCTTTTTTTGGGTATCCGGGGCAGTCCTACTTCTTTTTCATCAAGTGTCCGTGGTTGTCCGGCTTTTTACACCTTCATTGTAAATTTGTTCCTGGATTTAAATTACAGTTCACAAAATTCATTAAAATAAAAGATTAAGGTGCTCGGGTTTTTTAAGATAGGTATGATTTAATTTTTGGGGACGTAACGTAACAAAAAGAGTACTTTTCTTTGAATGTGCCCAAAATGGAGCTTCCAAAAAAATGGAACAAATAAGCAAAAGCAACCTTATCAATGTCGTTACTTTTGTTCAAATAAATACTTATTGCTCAAATGATTATATTAAAATTTTATTTTAAGATTTTTTTTGGAAAGAAAAAAAAATCATATCTTAAAAAAAGCACATCCCTCAAAGTTTTTAAAAAACAATTTGAAGTATCATATAAAAACAAAAATCAGCAAAAAAATAGGGTTTTGACTTAGTCCATTTTTAAAATTTGATATTTTGCATATACCTTTTTTTCAATATATTTATTGTAGCCTCAAGTATTCTCTTTAAACTGACAAAAATCATCTTCGTATGTAAAGTAGTTTTCGAGATATTAAAAGAATAAACTCAACACATTCGGCTTATTCGGCGATGTTATGACAATTTGAATGACATAACTTTTGAAAAAAAATTAAAAAATTGTTTTTCGTTGATATGTGTTCTTTATGGGATCAAATAAACCCTCTCGCCAAATTGCATTCAAATCGAAAGGGGTCGAGTCCCACTCTTGGTCGACTTGACATGGAATTACCCAAATTAAGTTTTTGTGTGCCGTCGTTAATTTTATTAATATTAAGTTGTTTAGATAGTGTCCTCTTTTTTCGAACAAATGTCCTACATTTTTTATGCTGGCGTCCTCTTTTTCTCAAAATAGAAATGGCAAGCCTAGGTCAGCATGACAATTGGTTCTATGTAAGTGTTCCAAATACACTTTCACAAAATGCGAGCTTTTCTCCAAAAGCAATGGAAATTTTCTCTCCTCCTTCAAAGGAGCATTCAATAAGCGTCCACCGACGCGAAGCAAATTGAACGAAACACCGTGTTCTTCACACTCTTGAATAAACGGGCTCAACGAGCGAATAGAAGATTTTGGAATAAGACCCTTACGAATCAATTTCAATTCATCAGAAAATTCAATTTTCTGTAACAGCTCAACAATTTTTAGAAATGAGGAATTTAACTCTTTAACAGATAATGTAACCTGAGTTTGGCAAAAACTCTTCCCCTTAAATTTCCTTATTGCTCTAAGCACATAAGCAAACACTCTAACAATCTTCGTGTATGAAGAAAAACGATTCAAAGACTGTATCAAAACACTCTCACCAGTCTCAGTTACCACCATGACAGCTTTCGATTTCCTCTTCTCTAAAGATGCTAACTCAGGGGTTAAATTAAAATGTAGATTTTTAGACCATTTATCTGGTCGAAGGTACAAAAAACTTGGGCCTGTAAACCAAATAGAATCCGTCAAACCATCAACATCACTCCCACGTGACAAAATGTCAGCAGGGTTATCTTTAGATGGCACATGCTGCCAACAACGAGCATCTGTCCATTCTTGGATTTCACTAATTCGATTTCCAACAAATGCGGAAAGTGAAGATGGATGGCTTTGCAACCAATGCAGAACTATTTCGGAATCTGACCAAAACATTGCGTTTTTAATGAAATGTGGTAGCAGAGGTTTTACCATACGCCAAAGCTTCGCCAGTAGATGTGCAGCACAGAGTTCAAGTCGTGGCAGCGACTTTACTTTTAATGGGGCAACTTTAGATTTTGCTGTCAACAATCTACATGTTATACCATCAGGGTGCTCGGTTCTAATA
Organism: Pollenia griseotomentosa; assembly: GCA_963931875.1. Taxonomy (NCBI): domain Eukaryota; kingdom Metazoa; phylum Arthropoda; class Insecta; order Diptera; family Polleniidae; genus Pollenia; species Pollenia griseotomentosa. Next base: position 149,401,115 of record OZ007560.1, on the reverse strand, counting down.
TAAATGCAACAACCATATGCATTATTAGAAGCATCCGAAAAACCATGCACTTCACAATTGACTGTAGAGCATGAGTCTACAAACCGTGGTATAAATATTTTATATCTATCTGCTAAAGAGTTCTTTATCTCTGACCATGTGGTGTCTAAAAACTGGGGCACAGATTCGTCCCAGTCGAGCTGTCTTTTCCACAACTCTTGCAGAAGAATTTTTGCTCTAATTATTATCGGAGATAATAGACCCAGAGGGTCGAAAAGTCTTGACGAAATCGACAAAATATTCCGCTTTGTAGTCGGCAAGTGACAAAAATTTTTCTCCAACTTAAACGTAAATAAATCTCTTCCGGTACTCCAAATGAGTCCTAGAGCTCTAGTGACACCCGAGTCGTCGAAGTCAAGGTTCATCTCCGACAATTCATCATTATACGAAGGGTGGTTGGAGAACCACTTCGCTAAATCAAAACCACAGGATTTCAAAATTGCTGTTACTTCAAAACGTAACTTTTCTAATTCCTCAAAAGTATCAGCGCCTGATATCAAGTCGTCAACGTAAAAATCATTTAAAATCGTAGAGGACCCCAAAGGATACACTGACTCAAAAAGTGTACCTATTTCCTTTAAACATCTAACCGCTGCAAAAGGAGCCGAAGACGTACCATACGTCACCGTATTCAACTTATATATTTGAATTGGTTGCTCAATACTTTCGCGCCATAGAACAAGTTGAAACTTGGCATCACTTTCATGGACCAATACCTGTCGGTACATTTTTGTGACATCGGCGGTTATAGCGTAAATGTGAAGGCGAAATCTCAAAAGTGTGGAAAACAGATCGCTTTGTATTGTGGGTCCTACCATCAGAATATCATTTAAAGAGATTTGTGTGGAGGTCTTACACGAAGCATCGAACACCACTCTCAACTTCGTAGTCGAACTGTGGGGCCTCAACACACACTGATGGGGAATTACATAATAAGGTCCCAATAAGACCTCATACATCTCTTTAATGTCTAGATTTTTACCTAACCTGCGCTCAAGGGCCAAAAATCTTCTCCGAGCCGCGTCATACGATAACCCCAATTTGGTCGGGCTTGACTTAAATGGTAATTTAACTTCAAATCTACCATTTGGCAATCGGAGGGTATTTGCGTTGTAGTGTTCCTCACAGTTTCTTTGCTCCTCCGTTAAAAGAGAGCGCTGAGGAATCTCCTCTAGTTCCCAGAACCGGCGAACTACTGAATCCAAAGAGTCATACGAGTACTGACTCTCAGTAACTACGTTACAAATTTTCGAAACATTTTCAGGAAAGTCACTTTTGCACTTCCCAGAAGCTATCCACCCTAACAACGTTTTTTGTAGAGTAGGTAATGATGGACCCAACTTTATTTGACCTACCGATAAAAGGTCCAAAAAGTATTCACATCCCAACAACAAATCTATTTTCCCAGGCCTATCAAAGGAGGGGTCAGCTAGCTGAATGTTAGATGGAATAGAAAACTTATCTTTCGAAACGGAAGCTTCAGGCTGATTACCCGAGACTGAATGCACGACACAAAAATCAACAAAAAATTCAAAGTTGGTAACTCTTGATTTTACAAAAGTGCCTATTTTATGTTTAACTGGGGTATTCGTACCGCCAACACCAACTATATTCAAAGAACAATGTTCTCGTTTCAAATTTAATTTTTGAGCAAAATCTTCAGTCATTAAATTCACCTGCGAACACGAATCCAACAAAACTCTAGCCAGGTGATACTGACCGAATTTGCTCTTTGCCAAAACTACAGCAGTGGCAAGAACTATTTGGTGGGAGTGCAAACTCATATGCATACTCTGAGCATTGCCGGCAACTGAATGCAATAACGCAGGCGCTACTGAGTTGGTTGCAGCATTACTGCACTGAGGTCTATCACCTGCAGACACATAATCAACCCTATTCGTGTTTCCAATATTACCTACATTTTGTTGTCCCCTTTGAACAACCGATTGCGGAGCACTGCTCAAATTTAAACTAGGCTGGCCAGCCTCATACCTATGCAAAAGGTCATGATGTGCCCAATTACAAATTTTACATTTAGGCCCATTACACCTTGACACCATGTGTCCCTTTTTCAGGCAATTAATGCACATACCTGCTTTTTTGACATGGGAAAATCTTTGTGGCACTGGTAAAGCGTAAAATTCCCTACAATTTTCCAAAGTGTGTCCACTCTTTGAGCAATAAAAACAACCTTTGGTTTTAGCCCGAGTGCAGGAAAACGACGATCGAGTGTTACGTTTCCCATTTTTATGTAAGTTACTCGTGACTTCCTGGCTGCCTTTTTTATCATCATTCACCTCTAAGAATTGGCATCTGCGAGTGAGAACAGATGCACATGCGTCCCACTTGGGCAACTCTTTCAAATCTTGCCCCTCGTCCCATTTGGTCCAAGAGGTATTATCAACTTTCGACATAACCAAGTGAATGACCAGAGCATGCATTATGTCCTTGTCTGAATCCAAATGAGACAGTGAGTCAAGAATAGCTGATACATTATCAACTACTTGACGAAGAGCAGCAGCGCTTGGCCTGCCAATTTTTTCCATATTGAAAAGTGCATTAATATGGTCTTGAAAAATCAAACACTTATTGCCAAACCGGTCTGCTAATCTGTCTAAGGCACTCTGGTAATTATCCTCAGTTACCTGGAAGGCCTTTACCGTCCTCAGTGCATCATCTGCAAGACAAGCTATGAGGTGGTTAAATTTCTCTATAGTGGAAAGGTTGGTTTCGTTATGAACCAAGCTGTTAAATGACGAAATAAAATTTTTATATTCCGCATATTTTCCACTAAACTTCGGAATTTTTAAGGCTGGAAGTCTATGCGGATTTGTAGTGGAACCACCAAGAATCTGGTTGGCAATACTTTCACGCCTAGTACCGCCAAACATTGACTTCAACAAGGACTTGGTACTTATACAAATTTCCTCCAAGTCACCGCGGTTATCATCGGTAGGGTCCAACTTTTCAATGTCGGTCTGGCATGCCATTAAATTCTTCATATACAAACTAACCAGTTCTAACCAGCCTTCTACGTCCAATTCTGAGAGAGTGCCTCTCCTCTTCTCAAGATTGGATTTAATCCTTAAAATATTAGCCCGTATAGTCGTTCGTTGTTGCCTATATGTCCCTAACACACTCGAGCTTTCGTCAGCAGCAGCAGTAGCCGCAGAAGCTGGCACATTTTTAGGAGGCATGGCGGTTAATAACTTCCACCAAAAAATTTAAGTTTAATTTAGTTATGAACACTAAGATGACACTCAAATCGTGTTTTTCCGCAACAAATGCAAATTAGATTAAATTGCCCACGAATTTATATGAGTTTTGAACAACCCTTACTGCAATTTTCATCCAATGAAATTGAAAATTTTACATAAGCATACGAAGTGATAAAATAGAGTTTCCCCCAGTGATACTGTAAAATTTGTGTTTTCCACAAAGGTGGGCAAAACCAAGTCACTCTACCAAATTAAAAAAAAAGGCCGGGCTATTTCACAATAAAGTTAATATTAAACTTTTCAATATACAATCAGCACACTGACTCAACAATATAGCAAATACAATATATTATGTATTAGAAATTTGTGCATATGCAAAATATCATCATAAAAATGCTCACCGTACAGACCACATTTCCACAGAGTTTGTGGCAATTTCCAATTTCTCCTTTAAAATCTGTCTATGAACAATTTCCACCTTTTAAAGACAAATTAACGTGCTTGTGAACGACTGCGTACTCTTCCTTGTCAAAAAAAATCGCACAAGACACCAAGGTTTTCCGCTTAATAATTACAAAGTAATTATTAACAAATTTTGTAGTTTGCCTGAATTTAATTAACGATTTAATTGCGCAGAAACCAAAATCTTAACAAAATTTTAATAAACGTTGCTTTTCATTTCTTCCTAGCACGAAATGTCAACAGTGTAAAAAGAGAACTGACAATTTGACATTTATACAAAAATGTCAATTACTGAGGTTTTTTTTAAATACCCTGTGTACGAAATCCACCGTACAGACTTCAACAACAAATTTTCATCCGGCTGGCCAGGAGTACGTGTGCTGGATGACAAAGGATGGAAGTCCAATTTCCTCAATAGAACCACTTCCAGATCACAGTTGTATGACTACAGCAGTTATAACCTCCAGGTAAACAATTATTGGGACTACGAACTTCCACAATTGAACCAATGGAGAACAGCAATTGTTCCTCCTTCGAAACACGGCTGGTAAGTTTTCAATTATGTGTAGCAGCAAGTCCCTGCTCGGGCGCCAAAATGTTGGACAAGGGTTTTTGTCCAAATAACAAGAAAATTATAGCCGAAAGAAAACGTTTTGGTTTTTCAATAATAAAATTCTTTGAATTTTTATTTGTTTGTACAATTCATTAAATACACTTCAAAGGTATGCAAATTCAAAATTAAATATAGGATTACTTGTTGGTTGCAAACGATTAAAATCACGAAGAAAATAGAGATCTTTGCTCAATGGCTGTTCGAAACGAATTATCCCCAAAAAATGTGTATTTGACTTATGCTAATTCTTCTTCTTTCTTTCAGAAAAGAAGTAAAACGAGAATTAGCATGAATCAAATCATAAAGATGGCTAATTCAGCAATATTAGCGCGAAATTCAAATTTACACTAGTCGACAAATTTGCAACCACAAGTACAAAAAGTATAGATTTATACATTATAAAATTAAATAATAAAGATATAAAATAATACAAGTTTTAAAAAACAAACAACTACATGAAATTGACGATTTCATTTAACAGATAGTTTACACTATCACCAGCGCTGCAGTTTTTCTAAGCATTGAGCAGTTCTGAAGTTTTTTGTTTAAAAAAATAAGTTTTTTGTAAATTGTGCATATTATATTGTTAAATTATTTATTTCTTAAGCCAAATTCTTACCTTATTTGCTTAACACATACTCGTATAACAGTGGCAAGTTTTAAGAGCCAAATAAACCAGACAAACGGTTTGGGAAACACGCACTTTCCATTTAAAAATTAGGGATCATTTTTCAATAAAAAACTTTTATTATTTCATAAATTTTGTATGTTTCGTCTTCCCTTTCCTGACTCTGTAAAATTTTCACTAAAATGATTAAATTTAGAACTAGCTAGCTCAAACAGTTTGGAAACTATTCAACATTCCGATTTTTCTACAACATGTTTTAATCGCTTCGAGTACCCCAATTAACAACGCAAGACATTATACATATTTTGTGATTTTTGTTGTTTCTTTTTTAAAGTTGCATTTGAGTTTGCATAGCAAAATTTTTATTGCAGCAATTTTTCATGTATGTAAGTTCACTTAACAAATAACAAATCTGCGCCCGAACTAAAATAAATTTTGTGTCAAATGAGGAAACAAAACAAATCGCAATACTTTATTTACTTGTGTACCCCTCTGTAAAAATTGAATTATAAATGAATGACACACACACTTAAGTTAAAATTAAACATTTATTTCATGCGCAACGATTTTGCTTGTTCAGCACTAGACAAAAGATTAAAAATACAGAACAAAAATAAATTCAATTAATAACATCATATTCGTCTCTCACAGTCGGCCTTTCCTGACATATTCAGCATCCTCGCAGAATTAACCCTGCTCTTCGTCGTCCTTGTCATCAATGGGGGGAGGAACACACCAACGTTTCATCCCGTCACAGGCATACACCGAACTGTAATGGCGCGATGCTCGTTTGGAGTGTAGCAGATCTTCAACTACGTACCTATCGTTGTCGAGAACCTTCGTTACAATGAAGGGACCCTTGAGACGTGGCTCAAGTTTACGTGAGCGACCTGTACTAGGAGCTTCATTTCCGACGAGAACTAAATCACCTACGGCATATGATTTTGGTGTAGAATGACGTTTATCATAACGATTTTTGGCGTTCTCTCGATAAGTTTTGATATGTCGTAAGGCGGTTTCATTAACGGAGGTTTTGGTATCGTGATCGTGCAAAATTAATACTAATTTGTTGCCAAGAATGTCACGAGGTTGTTATCCGTAGAGTAATTCGTTTGGTTATCGAATTCGCAGCTGAGTTTAATGTGTATTGAATGATTCGTAGCTCTTCGTCCCATTTCCGATCAGTTTGCGTTGATGGTAAAAGCATCGATAATATTGTTCGGTTCATTCGTTGGCACTTGGCGTTCGAACTGCATTTAGAACGTGTTTTATTTGATTTTGGTTGCTATAATTTCCAAACTCCTTCAAGGTAAAAGCTGTACCTCGGTCACTGATTATAAGCTCTGGCATACCGAAATATCCGCTTACTTTATCCAATATTTTACGGACTTGTTTTGTTGCTGTTGATGGGACCGCTTTGATTATGGTGTATTTGGTAAAAGCGTCAATAAAGACTAAGGCGTATTCATTTCTTTTGCTGGATTTTAGAAATGGACCCAAATGGTCGACGTGACCGGTTTTAAATGGGATTGGTTCAATATCGCTGTAATGATATTCACCTTCTTTCTTTCCGTATGATGGTTTGTTAAAAGCACAGGACACACAGGACTTGACGTATGACGAAATTACGAATTCGTTGGAACCACATTAACTACAATAACTTTTCGATCGTTCGATTAACGCTGTGATGACCATATTTATCATGTGCGTCTTGCGTTACTTTATATCTTAAGCTAGGATCACACGATTGCCACAATGCACCAATTTTTATACTTTTTAATACCCCAATCGTATGACTGCACAACCAATTGGCTCATGTACCAATCAAGGACAATATTGTGCTTACTTTTACCAATCAAATGCAACCCTGGTGCGGCAATCGTGTGACTGTTTTCTATGCAACCGCGCGTCAATAAAAATAACAAAAATGCACCAATATTTATTGTGTTCTTGTGCGGCAATCAAACAACACAATACGCACCAATATTTGCCTTTTTTTAATAAATTTACTTTTTTATATAATGTAAAAAAGGTAATGAAGATAAATATTTATTTATTTATTATGCATTTTAATTTTTTTTTTAATTATTGCTATTACCAAAATATGTATGTATGTATGTTCACAAGCATATTTAGCTGTTCAGTGCGAATATTTTTATTTAAGTTTCTAAGCGAACATTAACATACGAAATTGTTAAACACACTTAATTTTTAGAATTTCTTAAAAAATTTAAATAAAAATACCTATTCAAAAAAATTTGTTTAAGTACATATGTACATATATGATACATATTTAATTTTATTTAATTAACAAACCAACAAGAACTTTCAAACAAATAAAAAAGCTACCACAACAGCTGATTTCGCAGTTGTCAAGTGAGAACAATCGTGTGACTGTGCTGCGGCAATTGTTGTAACCATTTCGCTTTGTACCAACTAGCGGCAATTAAATTTGTTTAAAACAGGGCAATCGTGTGATTTCAGAATATTTTATTGGTCCAATTTCATTATTGTGCGTCAATAAAGCACAATAAAAATTGTGTCATATTGGTGCAATCGTGTGTCCCAGCTTTAGGGCTTTAGGTACCATCCAAAGTTTCTTTCCTTCAAAAAGTTTATACAAACGGCCTTTGTCCAAAGCAAATTCCGCAGCTGACAGTTTATCGTTGTCGTTAATTTTATGCATAATCTCCTTTAGATGAGGGTCCTGCAACTGCATCACCGTCGCACAGTGGGAAATTTTACTGGATCGGTATTTTTTTATGCGATTTTTTTTGCTCGATAGGTGCGATGTTAGGCTTTAATTTGCGCTATAAAACGTAAAATTCAACTGATAGGAGCAAAAGTTATGGGGAGTTCAAAATGCATTTTCATTTTTCTGTTGAGTTTCGGTGTAAAAGTTGAATATTTCAAATATTTTTTTTTTTTTTTTAAATTTATCATTATTTCTCTTGTATTTTACAACTGATACTTATTTTTTATTGTCGAACTTAGATCCTGTCAGAAAATGCCAATATTTGGGCCCTGTAAATTTTTTAGTCCCAATATTCACAGGGGCCAAAGGTTGGCTTTTTTGGGAAAGACGAGTTGTTATAAGGATAAAACTGAAAAGGAATATTTTGAAAAATGCCCAAATAGCATTATTGGCTATCGATAACATTTTAGGTAATTCAACTTTTATTTTTGGTTTGAGATGTATGTGTATTTTATTTTTATATATTAATACAAATGTATACTTAAATCAAAAACAAATTATAATCTATAAACTATTTTAAATTAAACAATATTAGTAAACATTTCTTCTAAATAGCTTTGGGTTTCATTTTCCAGAAGTTGTTTAGCTTCTTGTTAGCATCAGATGAGTTTTCTGAATTACATTGCTTGTATTGTTTCTGACCAGAGCTTTCATCACATCCCCATTTAGAAAATAAAGTGATGCTGCAATTTTTAAGTTTTTTTAAACGGTCAGCATCAAGTGTATTTAATAATCGTTCTGCAGTGTGTTCGAAAAGAGCCTGCAATTTTACTTCTGCTGAACTTAAAGTTACACTAATAGCCGTTTGTGAAGATAAGCACTCTTTTTTGACAAAAACTAAATCTCGATATCCTAGAAAGATTCCACAATTTTTTTCATTGGTTCGCTTTCGCAGTTCTGTATACTGATTTTTTGTCAGTTTTAAATCCAAAAATAGTGCAAATGCTTCTTCTGGAGTAAATTTCATTTCTTCAGTTGGTGTAGGCATACTTTTTAAAATCCTCTTTGGGCGTTTAGGGCTAGCTTCCACTATTTTTTCAATTATTGCAATTTTTGATTTCTTATTTTGCGTGAAGAAATGAATCCTTTATCATACTATGAGAAATTTCTTCATTGATATTTGCAAGCTTGCGTCTTCGTGATCTTTTACTGCAATTGTCAATTTGTTTTGCGGGCCGACCCACTTTTCCAGTTTCCTTAGCGGTTATTGACAGCTTCTTAAAAATCAGATAATTTGTTAGTCATTTTTCGTTGCGTAAGTAAAACGTTTTCTTGTTTCTAGAACATTTAAGGTACCGTTTTCTTAATGTTAATGAAAAATTTTTAATTTTTATCTTATGAATTTTGATTTCTTGATCGTTGCATAATTTAAAGAATGGATTATTCATTATGTGTAACACAAAATCTTTTTCATCTTTCTGTTGAAAATATATATCTGCGAGAACTTAATAACTGAACTTAGCCATTGTTTAAACAATAATGAAGGTAAAATTATGAATGCATGCACTTTTATACTCTTGATAGAAGTTTTTTTAAATGATCTTCTGTTACATCTTCTTTAAAACATAAAAACTCTTTTTTAAATACAAATTTAATCTTTTATTAGCATTTCTTTGAAACATAAAAACCCCTGTTTTCACACTTTTTAAAAGGATAACATACCGGCAATAAATTAACAGGTAACATGTAGGTAATTTTCACGTAAAATATAACTGCGTGCTAGTTTTTTACCATTTACCTGCTCTTTCATATTTTAAATTAAGTTGCAATTTTCAGGTAATTAAACTATGTAGTTTATGTTGCGGCTATTTACTAATGTTTAACCTTTTAACTTACTCAGAAATCTAACGTGTTAGTCTATTTATGTCGCCTATTCGTTTTGCAGCATCCGTTCACCCACAATAAGTTCATAACAATGGCAATACCTTTACCTTCTCCAAATTAATTAATAACCTGACGTGCTAGATAATTTATGTGGCCTGAACTGCTTTATTTGTCGAAAATTCTTTAAGATTCACCTTCTTTAATTTCAGTAATGTTTCCTTGCAGGACTTATTTTTTGAACCGAATAACTTACCTTGGGTCACAGAAATTGCTGTAGTACGCAAGGCCGTATCCAGATGTGTGTACAATGGGGTATAGAAATGTAGGTTAGATTCTGGACTACAAGAGAGTATAGATTTTTTTTTGACGCATTTTGACGCTCAGGACTTATGCTCTATAAAGTAGGAAATTTCCGGGAAATTTTGACATTAAAAAAAAAATAAAATTAAATAGTTCTAGAGGTCGCAGAGTTTAATGCTTTAAACCACGTATAGCTAATAAAATAAACTAATACACAAAACTTATTCTGTCAAAAAATCTTAAAAAACAAAAAAGTTATGAGCATTTCAACTTCACAAATTGACTCAGAAATTCAAAACTATAACCAAATATTGAGAAAGTCCATTTCGGACCACCCTGTTCTCAATGAAATAGTTGAAATAGGGTTGAAATTTTTTGGCTCCCGAGGTTCACTAGTATTTACTTTCACATGAATAAAAAAATTTTAAAATCGGAGAACAAAAAAAAAATAATTTTGGCCGCCTTCTCAAAATATGAACCAGTGTGCGTCGTCGATATTCCTTTTATCGATTCTAAGCGAAGCAGGGTCTATTTCTTGGGCAGTTTCGTAAGGAGCACGGCTAAGTGCGTCAACGTGGCAAATTCTATCTTCGGGCCTATGTTCAGTTTGAATGTCAAAATCAAACGGCACTACCACAGAATACCACAGAACTGTAAAAAGTGACGTGTGAAAAAGGCCCAAATCAGTTGCGAGGGCAGCTTTCGAAGAAAAAGACAGAAAGCTTTTTTTGGTAGTGAAGTGGCATTGTGTAAAAACAGGCAGCAACAATCAACACAAATGGCATGATCAAAACAAAAATAACAAAACACAGACCACGTTAAAAAAATGCATTAGTTCAACTAACGCTGTGTTTTGTCCAAAAAAAATGTATTTATTAATATTTTTTTGTTTTATAATGTTATTTATTTACTTAAATATTATTTACTTGTGTTGTGGTAAACTTAAAAGTTAATTTTTACAAAAGCTTTGCAAATAAATCTCAACTTAATAAATTTGTGTTCATTGTATTGCGGCATAAATGATGATGCAAAGAGAAATGAAAAAGGGCAGCTTTCTTAAAAAGAGACAAAAAAAACGCAAAATCTTCCGTCTCGTGACAGTTCTGTGGTATTCTGTGGGTACTACAATCGGTGACTACTGTTACAGGCTTACCGTAAACATAATATCTAAAACGTTCTAAGCCTTCCACCACGGCCAATATATCCAATGCATAACTATGCATCTTTTTCTCACATGTACTCGTTGAACGACTGTAAAAGGCGACCGGTTTCCAAACGTCATTCACATTTTGTAACAAAACAGCGGCTAGACCAATTGAACTAGCGTTGGAGTGAATTTGATGTTCGGCGTTGAGGCTTCAAATATTGGTTCACTTGTAAGAATAATTTTCAATTCGTTAAATGCGTTCTCTTGCGGTTGTTGCCAGTTGAAAGTTTCGTTTTTTTGTAACAACTTACGAAGCGACTCCGAAATAATAGCGTAACTAGGCACACATTTTCGGAAATATCCGCTTAAACCCAAAAATCGACGAATGTTAGTCACGTTTGTTGGTCGTTAAAAATTAGTAATTGCTTCCGTTTTAAGTTTACCTGGTTGGATTCTATTTGGAGTTAACTGATGGCCAAGGAACGTTATGGTTTTCTTTAAAAACGAACATTTATGGGGGTTTAAAGTAAGTTCGGACGTTCGAAGCGCTGTAAAAACACGTTTAAGTTTTTCGAACATCTCTTCAACGGTTTTATTGCCGATTAAAATGTCATCCATATAATGGATCATGTCGTCTGGTACCGTCTTTTCTTTAACCTTTGCCATTAATTGCTGGAAAACCATTGGCACGTTATTTAAGCCGAAGGGCATGCGGGTAAAATCGTATATACCTGGGTTGTTACAAGCGCTGTGTATTTACGACAGTCCGGCGCTATTGGTATTTAATAGTAGCCACTATTTAAGTCCAATACTGAAAAAATCTTGTAACGTTTTGCTATCTGCAACCTTTCCTCAATGTTTGGCATCGGAAATATTTGTTTGGACATATGTCGATTTAATAAACGATAATCTACACACAAACCTTCCACAATCGTTGTGGGAATCGTTTAAGACGTGGGGAAAGATTATCTAACGAGTCTTTCATGTCAAGAATCGTATGAGACTCATGTGGGTAGAGGGTGGTTAAATTTTAAAGGGCCCATGTTGATTTTGAATAAAACACAAATTATTTAGGAAATTGTTGTCATTTCTTTTTATTATGGTAATATTGGTATGGTTCAATTATGTGTGGGACAAAATATCGGCCAAATGGCCTAAATTTTCGATGACGCTGAGGCATAATTGAGGTTCTATGCCATTAATGTGACGAATTATCTCATCCTTTATCTCTTGAATTGTTGCTGGCTTATCGACGTACACATTTTCTTTAAAATTACCCCAAAGAAAGAAGCCCAACGGTGACAAATCACATGATCTTGGCGGCCAATCAACATCGCCTCCACGTGAGATAACACGGCCATTGGATTTGCCGCTCAAAAGAGCCATTGTTTCGTTAGCAGTGTGGCAAGTGGCACCGTCCTGTTGAAACCACATATCGTCCACATCCATATCTTCCAATTCGGGCCATTAAAAGTTCGTTATCACCTCACGATGCGAACACTATTCACAGTAACTGCCTGACCGGCCTCATTTTGGAAAAAATACGGCCCGATGATGCCGCCAGCCCATAAACCGCACCAAACAGAGTCACTCTTTGTGGGTGATTTGGTTTTTCGACAATCACTCTTGGATTGCCATTAGCCCAAACGCGGCAATTCTGCTTATTGACGAATCCACTGACCCCGGGTCTTCACGTAGCAATATTTATTGCGGCAAACGTCAAATTTCATTGCTCCATAAAATTTGCGACGTATAGACCGCATATTGCCATGAGTGGCAATCCATTGCGCAATGATTGCTCTTCTTATTGCTTGAGCAATTATTGCTTAGCAATATGCTGTCAAATCAGTTGTAATTTATCTGACATTTCATTTCTCTGTACGGTTGTTTTTTGTTTGTGTGTTTATTTATTAAAAAACCGATTATGGCCTTTAAGGCTAGGTTATTGGTAATGTAAAAATAAATAAATAAATATATTATTATATATTTTATTTTTTAATAAACGTCAAGATCAACAAAAGCAAACGACGAATTTATTTTTTTGTATATTTTTATTTTTTCAATAGAACAATTCAACTTTTTTTTAACGCAAATAAACAAAAAAGTAATACAAAACACAGCTACGACAATTACAATTAATTATTTTATTAATTTAAAAAAGAAAATTTCACAACCACTTCAAAACACAACATAAAACATTTGTTATAAATATGTACAGCCACAAAACTTTATACGACTACTCGCGGTGAAAATTGCAAATTTATGGCAAAGCAATTTCAAGTGTTCTCCAGCAATAAATTCAGCAATTATTGCTCCATTGTTCTGCCGACGTTTTTGCTTGTACTTAGCAATAAATATTGCAACGTGGAGACCCAGCGTGAAGTGAAAATGTGCCTCATCACCAGAGCTGCCAGATAAATTTGTGAGGAAATCGTCAGTTTCCTGAGATAAAATAAAAAATCGTCTTTATCGTTTCGAAAAATCGTCAATAAATCAGACAACTTAAAATTTAGTTTTTTTTTTAAATTTTTGTTTGAATGTTTTTTTTTTTAATTAATTACTTCATACCCAGCTAGCATTTTCAATTGTGTAAGAGCTGCCGGGAGTCTCATGAAAAGCGTATTTGATCGTCAATGACCGCATTTTTTAATCGTAGAAGATTCCTCCCACGGGAAAAGCTGTAATAAGAGTGAGATTCTTCCATAGCACAGCGAAAGACTATTCTTCAATCGTAGTGGGAATCGTTTAAGACGTGCGTAAAGATAATCTAACGAGACTTTCATGTCAAGAATCGTATGAGACTCATGTAGATATTCTCGTGAAATGCTCGCCGTATAATTGTTGAAAATATGATTTGTACAGAGAGTAAAAGGTTCATTCGATGATGGTTTGATGAAAGATAGACAAAGGGTAACATTGTTGTTTTTGTACTTTGAAAATAATCAAAGATTTTCTTGTATATTGCAGCCGTTCCTAAACAAAAGCGGCACGCGTTTTCTAGTTTTTGAATAAAGCGGCCTGAACACTTTGCAATTGAAAAAAAAACAATTTTGACAGCTCGTTTAAAAGTGAGTTTGTCGCTATTGTTATTTAATATTGGCAATTTAGCTACTTTTTAGTCAATCTAGCGTTTTTATCTCCATTTTTATTTAAATTTTTTTGTGTGTTTTCTTAAACAAGAAAGCTATCAATACTGTTCGTGACACAACGTTGACGCTCTTGTTTGGTATGGCATATCAGCGTAAAAGCTAAGCGAAAGAAAACCTTCCGCCTTCCGCTCTTGTTAAGGTACGGCTGTCAAATATTCCAAGATTAAAAAACGAAATTGTAGACTGAAAAATCGTCACTTTTTAGAAACAAATCAACAAATCTGCACTTTGCTAATTTCGGAACAAAAAATCGTCAAATCTGGCAGCCCTGCTCATCACTGAAGATGATTTTCTTCGAAAATTGATCATCCACTGTTGCCATTTCTTGCAACCATTCTGACCATTGACGACGTTTGGAATGGTCAAGAGGCTTTAGTTCTTGAGTCAATTGCACCTTGTAAGCGCGTAAATGCAAGTCTTTATGCATAATGTTCTTCAACGAAGAGCGTGAAAGGTGCAATTGTTTGGCACGACGACGAGCTGAGGTGGATGGCTCTTCAGCCACACTATCGCGAACAGCAGAAATATTTTTTGCAGTACGAGCTGTACGAGCATGCACTGGTGTTTTCATATCTCCGACAGACCAGGTTTGCTCAAATTTTTGCACGATTTTTCCGATTGTACGATCATTTGGCATTTTGATTTGAACGCCCACTTTCATAATAACTTTAACGTGTTGCTCAATTGTGTATCTTTCCATTGTTCGAATTGAGCTAGTCTGAAATGGAGAAATGCCAAATTAAATGCAGAAAAAAACGATCAAGTTTTGCCTTTCAATTTGCAATACACTCTCATTCCTGTTCCTGCTCTCACTCCAGTTTCGCGCCCAGGGTTGTTAGATGTGACAATTTATCGTCATTTTGACGATTGACGATTTTGTTTACCAAAAGTAATATTGTTATGACGATTTTCTCGCGTCAATAAAACACTTACAATAAATATTTACAATTATATTGGGAACAGTCCAAGAGGTTGAAATCAATTTTCTAAATACAAATATTATTGGAAATTAAACAAAAAAAAAAAAATTCTTTCCCCATCACAAACCAGGTGGCTTTTATCAGAAGCATTAGTAATTCGAATTCTACAATTATATGAATGCCATCGACTGCAAAAAAAATATACACTAGCGCCCCGATTTGCGTCGGTCCTATTTGCGTGTAAAAAGGCGAATTCCCATTTAATTCTGTTAGGTAAGTTATTCTAAGTATAGTTGCCTGTTAGGAAGTAAGAAGTTAGTTCTTAATGAGAACGTTGTGTAGAAAAATTTGTGCAAAGAGAAGAAAATGCATTATTTTGGAACTAAAATTGCACGTAATAAAACTTTTAACGTCGGGTGAAAAGGCTGTTAATATAGACAGAACCATTGGTTTAGCACCAACAGGTAAAACAATTTGCAATAGTGATAGCGCTAAAAATTTATAATTTAAAGATAGCTCGAGTTAATAGCAAATGAGATTTTATTTTTTATTTAATGTTTTTGTGAATATGGATGAATGAAATAAAAAAATTTTTGTTGTTTTTATAAAAATATTTTTTTTTCTTATGTATTTATTTTCAAATGATAAATATATATTTCAGCCCACTTGCTGAAATAAATAAAATAAAACTTAACCATATCACTTTCTTTATCATAAATAGAATTTCTTGCTAAAAATTTATATTTTTAAACCAATCAATGCAATAAATTGTCTCTGATTTGTAAAATTTAAATATTTGACGATTTGTTGACGATTTTGTTAAATGTTCGTGACGAATTTTGTTAAAACTTTTGACGATTTTTTAAGAAAAAAGCCTAACAACCCTGTTCGCGCCCCAAACATGATCAAAACAACATGTTTTGCCATACAAAATTTTGAGAGCGAAACAGGTCCAAGGCGAATTCATTTTTCAGGTGGCGTTGCTACAGGCTTGCCAGTTTAGCAGTTTTAGTGCTAGATTTAGCACATTTTTATAATTATTAAGGATTAAAACCACTTAAAACCCACATAATCAATTCAAGTAAAGTATCAATTCTTTAAGTGTATCAAGAAAAATACATACATATATTTTAACTTTGATGTATGAAAAAAGTTGACAGGAATTTTAACCAGTATCAGCTAAATCTAAAGAGATAGCAATAAAAACAAACTTATATATACCCTATTCACCACCTGTGGTGAAGGGTATACAAAATGGGATTTGCTGTCTTAAATTTTATCTGTAAAGCTTTTTTAGAAGTTCTGTTATATCTTACTATCAAAAGCGTACTCATACACAACAACTTATGATCAGGGAAACCGTAAATATGCAATTTTTCTTGTGCGATCAATGAATGCAGAAATAATATATTTATCCGTTTTTAAACTTCATAAATTTTGGTATCGATTTGTTTGTGAAAAATTTGCATATTTTAGCTATTGCTGCTTTTTTTTTGCATGTTCAGCAAAAATGCTTAAAACAATGTGTAAAACAGACGAATTTTCTGTTGCTTTAATAGCCATCTACATTTAATTTTCACTATACAATTGTAAGCCAAAGCAAGTTTTCGATGAAGATAAATGTTATTCCAAACTGTAAAGTTTTATATAAATATATGCAAAAATTAAGAAAGAGGCAATTATATAAATTTCTGCCGATACATAGAAATCTAGACGCATCGTTTAGTAAACCGATCGAACCAGAAACACTTTTAAAAGTGATCTTTTCGTGTCCGTCCTTCCATCTGGTTCTCTGTCCATGTAAACCTTTTGCGTAAAGTAAATTGTGAGAATCGGTCTATAATATCACATAGTCCCCATGCAAACTTCTTTCTTTATGTCCATAAACCATTAAATCATGTTCGTATTAAGATTAAATTTGACCCAAAATATCTTACTGCAAATGAAATATGGTTGAATCGGTTCAGATTTAAACATAAAGCTTCCATTCAAATTTCAATATTCAAGCTATTTTAAACTTGTAAATGTTAAAGTAATTTAAAATTTAGCGATCTTTCCTTTAATCCCTTTAAGACGAAATATCTCATATGTTTTTTGTATCTAGATAATAGTCAGCACAAATAACTGTTATATGAATCCTAACCTCATAACGTAACTTTATTTTGGTGAGCACAGAATAAAGTTTATTTTAATGCAAATATGGAACTTTGTAATATTTTGATTTCAAATAAGCCATATTTTGTTTTTTGGGCATATTTTTTTTTTAATTTTTAGTGTCAAAAGTAATTTTTGGGAATACAAAATTTTAATTTAAAAGATTTTGTTATACGTGCTTAATTCTCAATTTTTATTCTTAATAAAAACCACTGTTGCCAATTTAGAGATTTTCCCGCTAAATCTAGCGTTTATGTCTCAATTTACAACGTTGAAATTGAAAGGCAGACATTTTTCTTATTTTCTTTTGAACTTGCCTAAACCTTTCACAATCGCGAAATTAGTAGACAGACAGAAATTAATGTTTTCCTTTTTTCGCTGTTGACGGAGATGAACATTTAACAGGCATTGATACTAAAATTACATTGGTGTGAGAAAAATGATATGAAGCAACAACATAAAAATGCCGAAAAGTGTAAAAGATAAGCAAAAAATGTATAAAAATGTCCAGTACAGATAGTCATGTACTACACACTCTACCTCTACAACCCCTCGCCAACAAACTTCGTCTGTCTGCCTTTCACTTGCCACATTGTAAATGGGGACTTTGGAATGTCGATCGCGGGAAAAAATACGTTTTAGCGGTAAGCGGGAAATCTAGCGATTTTCCAACATCTCTCTGCGGCTCATATCCGCTACAAAAACATTTCTCAATATTGAAGTTTACAGATTTTATACTTTTTCTTGTTAAGATTTTTTGTTTTTCTGGTTAAAACTACTTGTTTATGTTCACGGTTGATCTTACTTTTGTAGTTTTAGGTAACTTAGGATTGTACGTAAAATTTTTTTCGATTTTCAATTAGTATTTTTTAAGGGCTGTATGTGACAATTCAGAACTTAAAGCTTGCTAAAAAATTTTAAACAAAAGGTAAGGTATTGATCTAAACTGTTTCGATAGATCCGAAGCAATTTAATTCACTTACTTTCATCTAACTTATTTTATCTAATTGCTTAACGATTTGGCCATGTCCGTCTGTCGATCACTTTCAAACGACTCCAAAAACAAAAAAAAGAAAAGATAAATGGTATCAAATTATTTCTAGTTTCCCTAAGCATCTAATTCAAAAAAATCTTGTATGCAGCTGCTCTGCATATAAACCATTACATTTTTTAAAGCAAGTGCGAACAACTTTTTTCGTTTTTATAAAATAAATCTGGGTCTTTAAACAAATTAAAAATTCTAAACATTGCCTTTTTTTATCGGATGTATTGACATCTTTTTGGTGTTTGGCAAAAATAGGTGCGTTTGAGTACTTTTACAGTAAAATGCAGTAAATAAGAAAATTGTAAAATTTGCTCTCACAAAAAGCTGTTGTCCAAAAAAGTACGCGAACGCAAATTTTGTAAGAATTCGTAAAATAAAGGTAACAGCTGATGCAAATAATTGAAGTGCTGAAAAATGTTACAGTACTTTTCGCTTATAGTCACATCCTTTAGTTGCAGACAAAACGTGGACTATATCGCTAATGTGACTATAAGGCTAATTCACATATATGCCACTATAATCATATAAATTGCACCGACATCAGGCTTATGGTTTTGCAACAGAGTTGCATAATGTATAAAAAATAGCTAAAATAATACCAAGATATTTCATAACTGATACCAAAGGCATAAACTAATTTTTTACTAGAAGAGCCTTGATGACAAAAATTAAACAATTTAATTCTTTTTTTCTTTGGATGAGTTGTGGTTTCGAAAACTAAATAGAACTTAGTAAATATTGCTAATGTGACTATAACGCCATTAATTTGCTTTACTTTTCCATTTGATGACTGTTGATAGATGGCATATATGGCAAATGTGCTTATATCGCTAAATAGACTATAACGTTAATAATTTATATTAAATTAACTTATAGCGGCAAAATAACCAGATAAAATGGACTATATCGCTAATGTGACTATAAGCGTTGTGACTATAAACGAAAAGTACTGTAACACGTTTGACTACTTAACTCGTTTTCTTATCGGTACTCGATTAAATACTTTTTATAATACAAACATTTTTGGAAATACAAGCAAATTAGTTTATGCAATCATTCACATTTGTTTGTTTTTTATTTTATTTGATGTTACTACCCTACAAGAAGACTACCGGTCATTTTACTAGTTATATAACCGGTAGTGTTGACCAATATATTGGTTAATGTTTCTATTAGTTTATTAAGAGCAAAATGAAAAAACTAACCGAAACTCTTGTGTACATGTGATTTTGCCTCTCTTTCTAACTAATGAATTCCACTTGACTACGGAACATATATCTATACTGCTTACTCTGCTGCTTTTTATTAGTCAATGATAACCAAAACAGTGGTTAATGCTAACTAGTTAGTCATAACGTAAATATTGGTTAGAACTAACTAGTTATTCATAACGTAAAAATTGGTTAGTACTAACCTTTATAAAAAATATATTATTTTATTTTTCATTTTAAATAAAAATTTTTTTATTGAAACAATTATAATCCAATTAATAGTCAGGAAATTAGGCTTCAGAAAAATAAGTACCACGTATCGCTATTTCTGTGGCTGCTTGGTAACGTTTAACTTTTTGCGTGGGTCTGGAAATGGAGGTAAACGTTCGTGTGACCATTTAATTTATTGTAGATTTTGTTAACAGATTGAGACCAAAAAATCAAATACATACTTGAAAAGTCATCAGGACAAATCTTAAACAATTGTCCTGGCCAAAGCCACCACCTTTCAAAACCGACCGCTTCGAACATGACCACTGTTGTTTCCAGAGAATCCACCACCGCATCCTCTGAAGCCACCATCAGTACGTCCTCCTTAACCACTAGCATTCTGATTTTCCGCTGTTTGGTGGTGCTACTTTTTCTTCATAGTTGCAATCTAGTTACAAATATAATTTTTTTTCTTTAACACCAATGGTAAATATTAAATTAAAGCAATTCACAAATTTTATCAAGCGTATGACAAAAATATATTAAAAAATTGGCATTTTTAGAAAGTGTTTTTAGTTGTTCTACTCTAACACTAATGTAAAATTGGTGCAAGTGTGTTAGTAAATAAATTTTTTTTTTAGTTTTGGTTATGCATTTCTTGTAGGGTAATTTGTGGCGGGTTAATTTATTCAAAAGAACATGAATTTTTGCTATTGATTACTTAGTACCCAAGTACTTAGTACTTTTACAACTCTAAAAAATTAACATAACAAAAAAGTTTCAAATGTTGGTATTTAGATAAAAGTAAATGATTCACAAACAAGTTTAATTAATTAATATTTATTCACATTTTGTTTTGGTTTAATTTTTATTTCAACTTTTCGTTTATTTAAAATTTTTTTCACAATTTGTAAGCATTTTGTTTGTTACTTATGTTTGTTTACCTTTTGAAACATATGTTTTTTTGTTTTACTAAATTTTACTGCAAAAATTTCTGCAGTAAAAATTTGTAAATACTCAGACAAGAACTGTCACTTTTCGCTCTCAATTTGTGTTCTCATTTACTGCATTTTGTGTACTCGAACGCAATTTCGTAAAATGCAGTAAAAAAAGTAAAAACTTTCGTGTTCTCGAACGCAGCTAATATGTAATATGTAGTATTTCGTTATGTTAAATTAAAAAATATTTATTTGGTGTATTTCATAGATTTTTTTCCTAAGAAGCAGTTGTGCTAGACTAAAGTGATTTAAAACAAACAAAAGAGAAAACAAATTTCGTTAAAGCCAATCAAAAACTCAAACTGTGTTTTTTTTTTCATTTAAGACCGCTTTGCCAACTATCCTGGAAAGGTAAGATTTGTTATTGCGTGTAACATATTGCTTAGCTTAGCACTAATTTTCCTCCCCAGGAACCATATGGTATAGCACTAGAATCCCAAAACCGGACATTAAATGCGATGAACGAATTTATGTCATCGCCAATTATTCCCAATAAAAATACTTTAGAGCATTTTCAAAAAGGAATTTTAATTTCAAATTCAGCTTTGGCTATGCTCCTTAAATATGTCGAAAAATACAATATGACATATTTATTGACGAACAGGCTCAACCAAGACATATTAGAGAATTTTCTTGCAGAAATAAAAAAACTGGAAATAATATTTGGGAAAACGAATGGAAAGGAAATATTGCATTGCCCACAGCTTAAAAAAAAATTGCTAGACCACAGCAAATCGGTCGACCTACCAGAAAACATAAAGCAAATGTTTTTTAAATGCCGCATTTATTTTCGAATCCGACACCTTAACCAAAGGTTAAAAATGCAAAAGTCAAAGCAACGGTTTATGGGATTTAGTAAACTTTTAAAAATAAGAATTAAAAATTTTGTGACACAAAATATGTATGTAATTTTATTTATATTTTTTATTTATTAGCTAACGTTTTTTGGAGACAAACGTTTGAAACTATATGCTACAAAGGAATCTAATTCAGCAAACGCAAGAGCTAGGAAGGTTCCATAACAACATCTTTTTTTTATTTTTAGGGTAAGTCTAGAATAAATATCAAAATTATTATGTTTATTTTTCATTAAAACTATAACTGAATTTTTTATTTATTTTATGCCATGAATGAGACGAAAATGATAAAGCCAATGAGAGAAACAAAGAAATGAATGTTGTATCTCCAAAGGACTTCTTTAAAGTAAATATTCAATTTCATACATTTCTTTAATATTAACAAATATTAATTTAAAAAACTTTAAATTTTAAAATGATATTACTTAACATATTGCACTTGATCAACAAGAAACAATTTTTAATTTTAAATTAAAGTTATTACCCTCTTGTAGATCAAGTGCGATATCATTTTTAAATTAAAAGTAATTGTTTAATATTATGCTTTAAACACATACGAGACAGCAAGCTACCGACTTCAATATGTCAAAACTAGAATACGGCCCCGATTATGGTTTACAACACACAAATGTTGTGTTGTATTGGGTACAATGCATGCCTGCGTGCCAAAAAATTTACAAGATTAAACGAACAATCGAAAAATATAAATACAGAATATATATTAAAAATAAATAAAACAAAAATAGTCATGGATATTAACGTCGATCTATATTTTGATGATGCTTATAATGAGGACAACCAAAAAAAACACATGTCACGTATTCGGAAAAGAATTCGAGACTGTTCAAGTCCATTGGAACTACCAAATACTGCGTATGTACATATGTATATTTTTTCTGAAATTTAAAATAACAATACATATATGTATTAATTACGATATATACATATTTTATATTTCCAAGTTTTATAAAATTTTTCCGCATTAACAAGGATGGTTTTTTGTTTTTGTTGGAAAAACTAAGCATTGTTTAAATCCTTCAACCCGGTGTTCTGCCATTCCACCAATTTTAAAATTATGTTGTGCATTAAGATTTTTTGCTGATGGTAGCTATCAAAGAAGTAGTGGTAATGATTTCAACATTGGAGTTTCGCAACCAACTGTTTCCTGCATTTTAAATGAAATAATAAAAATAACAACAAAATGTCGTTTTACTCGAAAACACGATTTCCTGGCGTAATTGGATGTATAGATGGAACGCACGTTCGAATTGTAGCGCCTGCAAAGGAAATGCAACATTTGTATTTGAACAGGAAGGGATATTACAGCCTGAATGTCATGATTGTGAGTATTATAATTTTCAAGTAATAATATATATAGTAAATATTTTTTTAATAGTTGTGCGACTTTGAAATGAACATCCGCTATGTAGATGCTCGATATCCCGGATCCAACCATGACTCCTTTGTGTGGAATATAAGCGATTTAAAACAATACTTACAGCAAAATTTGGAGGAGAATACCTGGATTTTAGGTAGGAATTTGGCGTTTCCTTTTTTTAATTCAATATGTTATATTTACAAATTTGTTAGGTGACGCCGAGTATCCACTGGAGCCGTTTTTAATAACACCATTTCGGAGTGCTGCTGAAGAATCTCTAGAACGACGGTTTAATACAATTCATGCAAAAGCAAGAAACATCATTGAAAGAACAATTGGAGTACTTAAAAGCAGATTTCGATGCTTGCTTTCTGCAAGAGGTTTGCACTACACTCCAGAAAAGGTGACTCAAATCACAAATGTGTGTTGTGCATTGCACAATTTAAGCCAATACTTTAAAACAGATTCTATTGATGAAATACCATTTCCATTACACACAGAAGTAGAAGCTGGAGAAGCTACAGAAACAAACATAGAAGAGTCTGCACGACAAATTAGAAATAACATAATGCATGCAATTATATATGAATAAAATGTTTGTTTTTTTTAACATATTTTATGTTTTTAATTCAGTTTAAATATTAACATTAAAAAATATAAAGGAAAACTTAAAATTTATTCATATTTAAAAAATATCACAAAAAATTCACTGTCCTGTTACTGTTACTCTTAAAATTAAAAAAACAAATTTTAATATATGTATGTACATACTATAGTAAATCACATATCCTGTAGCCCGTTTCTGTATATCTCACATCGTAAAACTCTTCGCATGAAACGTGTGAATTGCAACAAAAATAGTGTGAAATGAAACAAAAAATGGTTTTTCTCACACAAGTGTTTCTGTATCTTTTTTTTGCGAGAGTTATCTGTCATTTAAATAATTTTCCAGCAATTATT
Source organism: Pollenia griseotomentosa (assembly GCA_963931875.1). Lineage (NCBI taxonomy): Eukaryota > Metazoa > Arthropoda > Insecta > Diptera > Polleniidae > Pollenia > Pollenia griseotomentosa. The sequence continues at coordinate 149,377,247 of OZ007560.1, read as the reverse complement.
GGAAGGATGCGAAAAAAAGTGTTTCTATAACAATATTTTGCAAAAAGTTTCTTTCAAGAACTGTCAAAATAAGTCACATTTGAAATTGGTGGCGAGAAAAACAAAATGTAGATATTTTGAATTTAAAATATGTTTATATACTATTTTTTTTAAATAAATAAAAAAATAGAAGGAATATAAATGATAAATGCATAATTTATATGATGAAAATAAACAAAAAACAATTGTTATATTTTGTTAGTTTAAATTTTTGTTAGCCTTTTCTTGTTTTGGTTTTAATCAGTGCTGCCAGATAAATTTGTGTCAAAATCGTCAATTTCCTGAGAAAAAAATAAAAAAGATCGTCTTTTTTGTTATAAAAATCGTGCAATTTAAAATCAATTTTAAACAAATTGGTTTCGACTTTTATTAAAAAATAATCAAACAAAAACATAGTTAAAGTTCATGGGTATTTAATAATTATTATTTAATAATTGAGATATAAATCTTTAATTTACCTATTCCTATAATCTTTTTCTTTTTTACTTGAAATAGACTTAGTAGAATACCTTGTAGTTAAAATTAAAAAAATCGGTTCATAAATAAACGGGTTAAAGACCCAGTAAAATCTTCGCCTACAAAATAATATGTTAAGTAATCAGAAACACATAAAAACACTACATACAATTCTACTGAAAAACTAATGAATTTTACAAGGGTTGTGCCAAAAAGAACAAATTCAAAAGTAGGTCATTTTTTTATCTTAATGCATCCAGAAAAAAGTAGTTATCGAAGTTCTTATGGAAGAAAGCTACTTAATAACGAGTGAAAGAAGCTATCCATTTTGAAAAAGTTTTTAATGGGAGACAAACAAATTTCTTTCTTGCCGGAATAATGGTTTTGGCACAAAAGTGTACATATAAGATAAGAATATCAAATATCAATCATATTTTGTATATGTATATAAGAAGTATTAAATGTTCAAAATAAGCCAAGTCGTTCCATTACTTTCCCTCGAAATTTTGCTTTTGCCGATACATTTTTTAGGGAAGAAACAAACAATTTCGAGGACAATTTTCACAATAGGGATAAATATAAAAATTTAAGCAGCCTTGTTTCTAAAGATATCTTTTTTTCTAATAAACAAACATATAAAAATATTTACAATTATCTTATTTCGAAGACTAAGGGGCTTATAGTGTAAAACGCAACGCCAACAATTTCATTAAAAGCAAAAATAAAATAAAAAATATTTTAAATTTGATGTTGCTTTCTACAGACATTCATATTATTTTTTTTTTCAATTTCCAACGTCACAAAATAGAAGTGTTTGAAATTTAAAAATTCAAGATGAATTTCTATAGAAAGTAACAACAAAACTATAAAATATTTTTGATTTTGTTTTTGCTTTCGTCACTTTTTTAGAAAAAATCATCAAAACGTCACTTTGTTAATATCGGAACAAAAAATCGTCAAGATGACAATAACTCGTCAAATCTGGCAGCCCTGTTTTTATTATATTTATTTCTTTTGTTGACGTTTCGCTTTTATTTGACACTTAAGTACTGGAAATATTCCAGTATAAACAGAATTTGTTGTGTCTGTTTTCGCATTCAAATACAGAAACACTTTTATCTCATAAATCGAGAAACGATGGAATTTTTTGTTTCACACTTCATGTAAGAAATTTTACGATGCGAGAAATACAGAAACGAGCTACTGAGTTCTTTTATTTGTCAATTCGAGTTTAGCTTTTATCAATTTCATTTGTAAATCAGCCTTCTTTTTTTTCAATTCGTAGGTTTTTTTATTCATTTGATAATTTTTGTACGAATTATTTTCTAATCTTTTCAACGTTTGTAAGATCTCCTCCTGATTTTTTGATTGAGTTTTTAAAACTTGCAAACGTTCCTCTTCCAGCTTATTCTTTGATAGCCTGCGGTTCCTTGGTAATTGTGGGTCGGTTGTTTCTACAGTCTGTGAAGGCTCCTCAGGACAGAATATTGATTCCGCTTCATCGGAATCTTCTTGAATTCCTAAACCCATTGCAGATCCATTTGGGTTTACTTGCGTCTGCATTGAAACAAGTTCCACAGTGCTCTGCTCTAATGGGCTCAAGCTTATTTCTGTGGACGGACCACCACCAGTTGCATGAAAGTTTTTTTTGTTTGCAGCCAATTTTCTTTTTAACCCTCAAATACCTGAAATTTAAATATGTAATTTGAAATTTATTTGTCTTTTCGCATCAAAGTTCTGACTAGAATGATTCCTTCTTCCACACTATCTCAATCATTCAATTCAATTGGTACCGTTATACTGAGAATTGAATACTCATTTAAATTTTTTGCATTGAAACAGCGTGAAATAAATAGGTTTTCTTCAATACTTATTTATTTTGATGACCGTCTGTAGGCGGTCTTGGGTGTTTGAGGGTTAAGTTGGCTTTATAGTGAGTCCATACCTATGGTGAAATCAAAACCATTTAAATAATATTAGTTATAAAGTAAATATGCTACTAACTCTTTGCCATTCTTTTGTGTTTCGAATCGGCGGTCCCAATTCATTCAATTGCTCCGTAAACCGATCCCATTTTTCCTTAAGCTGCATTTTGTTATATCCAAATGGTAACTTGCCACGGCTAATATCTGGATTAATTTTCATTAAGTCCACTAGCTTCTCCATTTGCTTTTTATTTGTAATTTTTCTAAGAAATATTTTAATTTTTATATGTACATATCTAGCGGCAAAATAACCAGATAAAATGGACTATATCGCTAATGTGACTATAAGCGTTGTGACTATAAACGAAAAGTACTGTAACACGTTTGACTACTTAACTCGTTTTCTTATCGGTACTCGATTAAATACTTTTTATAACACAAACATTTTTGGAAATACAAGCAAATTAGTTTATGCAATCATTCACATTTGTTTGTTTTTTATTTTATTTGATGTTACTACCCTACAAGAAGACTACCGGTCATTTTACTAGTTATATAACCGGTAGTGTTGACCAATATATTGGTTAATGTTTCTATTAGTTTATTAAGAGCAAAATGAAAAAACTAACCGAAACTTTGTGTACATGTGATTTTGCCTCTCTTTCTAACTAATGAATTCCACTTGACTACGGAACATATATCTATACTGCTTACTCTGCTGCTTTTTATTAGTCAATGATAACCAAAACAGTGGTTAATGCTAACTAGTTAGTCATAACGTAAATATTGGTTAGAACTAACTAGTTATTCATAACGTAAAAATTGGTTAGTACTAACCTTTATAAAAAATATATTATTTTATTTTTCATTTTAAATAAAAATTTTTTTATTGAAACAATTATAATCCAATTAATAGTCAGGAAATTAGGCTTCAGAAAAATAAGTACCACGTATCGCTATTTCTGTGGCTGCTTGGTAACGTTTAACTTTTTGCGTGGGTCTGGAAATGGAGGTAAACGTACGTGTGACCATTTAATTTATTGTAGATTTTGTTAACAGATTGAGACCAAAAAATCAAATACATACTTGAAAAGTCATCAGGACAAATCTTAAACGATTGTCCTGGCCAAAGCCACCACCTTTCAAAACCGACCGCTTCGAACATGACCACTGTTGTTTCCAGAGAATCCACCACCGCATCCTCTGAAGCCACCATCAGTACGTCCTCCTTAACCACTAGCATTCTGATTTTCCGCTGTTTGGTGGTGCTACTTTTTCTTCATAGTTGCAATCTAGTTACAAATATAATTTTTTTTCTTTAACACCAATGGTAAATATTAAATTAAAGCAATTCACAAATTTTATCAAGCGTATGACAAAAATATATTAAAAAATTGGCATTTTTAGAAAGTGTTTTTAGTTGTTCTACTCTAACACTAATGTAAAATTGGTGCAAGTGTGTTAGTAAATAATTTTTTTTTTTTTAGTTTTGGTTATGCATTTCTTGTAGGGTAATTTGTGGCGGGTTAATTTATTCAAAAGAACATGAATAATTTTTTGCTATTGATTACTTAGTACCCAAGTACTTAGCACTTTTACAACTCTAAAAAATTAACATAACAAAAAAGTTTCAAATGTTGGTATTTAGATAAAAGTAAATGATTCACAAACAAGTTTAATTAATTAATATTTATTCACATTTTGTTTTGGTTTAATTTTTATTTCAACTTTTCGTTTATTTAAAATTTTTTTCACAATTTGTAAGCATTTTGTTTGTTACTTATGTTTGTTTACCTTTTGAAACATATGTTTTTTTGTTTTACTAAATTTTACTGCAAAAATTTCTGCAGTAAAAATTTGTAAATACTCAGACAAGAACTGTCACTTTTCGCTCTCAATTTGTGTTCTCATTTACTGCATTTTGTGTACTCGAACGCAATTTCGTAAAATGCAGTAAAAAAAGTAAAAACTTTCGTGTTTGTTACGATTCTTTGGGATTACCGGTATTGTTTTGGGAACATGCTACCTAGTAGTTCGGCCGTGCTCGTCGGATGGGGTGTGTTCAGTTCCCGAATAGTAGTTATGAAACAGAATTATGAATCGCCAGCAGAAAATTTAAAAATTTAGGTAGCTTTAAGACAAAATACGATACAATACAGAGGGGAGAGGAGAAAGGAAAAGGTTATCGGATGAGTGTAGGGGTAGCTCAAGATATTATTTGCTACACCGGTCTATACCCTCCCACCATGCTGTCAAAGTGAACTATTGGTTGACAGCCCAAAAATAATAAAAAAAAACCTACAAGAATTCACTTAACCCATACTTCCAACTTCACCTTTCATAATAAAAGAAATTAGTATTTCATGTTATAAAACATTATAAAATTTCAAAATATTTATTCTAATATAAGAAATTGTTAATAGAATCCATGAAAATAGTAAATTACACTTAATATCAACAAGTTCTCATTTATGTTTATAATTAATTGGGAAGTTTACCAAAAAAAATAAAAAAAAATGTTTTAAAATTGTATTTAATACAAATTATAAAATAATTTATAAATAAAAATTTTAAATGGTTTTAATTATAACATTTAGATTAAATTTTCATTCTAATGTACAAACCAATTAAAGTGTCTTATGTGTGTAGAGTGTTTTACATTCGTAATATGAATATCTAAAAATAACTAAACAAAACTTTAATGTTTAATATCTTTCAGTAGCAACATTTGTTGCATCCGAATTATTGCGTTTTTTTTACAAATTAAGTTATTTAAGATAATTTTAGCATATATTTTATTTTTTCTCGTATTCCCTATCGGATTTAATAATTAGTTACTTGTTGCAGGTTTAATTTTTTTTTTTTAGTTTTAGTTGTAATTTTTTTTGTTTAGGTTATTTTTTTTGTTTTTTTTATTTCTTTTGTTGTTTTTCTTCTTTCAAACCATAATAATTTTTAGTATTAGTTGAATTTTTGTTATTTTTACTATTAGACATGATTTTTTTTTTTTTTTTTAGTTAATTAATAACCTTTTGATTTTAAATATTTAGAATTAGTTTACTCACTAGCATTACAAAGTTAGGTGTAGGTCGTTCACACAATTATTTGGATTTGGGTATTAATTTTAATTTGACAAAATGCCTACAATTCGTAGCAACGAAAATATCCCTGCTAGTGTCGATCAGGAGGCTGAGAATGTAGTAGATCAGGGAGCTGGTGGGGATGCCCCACGATCAACAAACACTGTAGGAAGACCGATGACTAGATTGCAGGCTCAGAGACAGGCAATTAGTCTAGAAAACTTACAGGAAGCTCGCACTCTTCAAATTGTTAATGAATCATTGGGAGGCCTTAGGGATGAAATACAGGATATGATTGTAGATGCGATTCGAAATTTGGGTGTGGTAAATGCTCGACCAGCTTTACCAGATAGACCAACCAGGACTGACCATGGGGATCCGGACTTGACTAGGGGAAATTCTCCCGTGGGGGAAAACAGTAGAGACACATTCGGCCCGAATAACTCGGCTGGATGTTTTGAAAGAAGCTCTGAACGAGTGCTCAATATAATAAAGAATTGGAAAATTCATTTTACCGGGGAATTGTCAGATATTACTGTAGAGGAATTTATCTACAGAGTGAATGTTCTCACAAATTCAAACTTAAGGGGCAATTTCGAGCATTTGTGTGAGCATGCTCACGTGCTTTTCGAAGGAAAAGCCTTAAAGTGGTTTTGGCGTTTCCACCGCAGTTGTCAATATATAAATTGGATCAATTTATGTGACGCATTAAAACATCAATTTAAGGAAGATTATACCGACTTTAATATTAGGGACGAAATTTTGCGCAGACGACAAAAATACAATGAAACATTTGACGAATATTACGATGCCATAATAGGTTTGAGTGATAAATTGAAGATCCCAATGTCTGACTCTTATCTGTGTGAAACCTTCAGCACAATCTTCGACCAGAGGTCAGACATGAACTTTTGCACCTGGGAATTACCAGGGTTGCTGAACTGCGACGTGCGGTACGCCGTCGTGAAAAATTCGTCAGGGAAATGGCCATGACTAATGACAACAGACGTAATTGTGCGAAAGGTCAGGTGTCGGAATTGGTGACGGCGGATACAGATTTGGATATAGTGGATAACAGGGGCGAAGATAAGGAGGTTTGTTTAGTTGTTAAGACAAATAGATGCTGGAATTGTGATAATTCTGGTCACAGCTTCGTGGACTGCTTAGAGCCTCGCACAGTGTTTTGCTATGGGTGTGGGGCTAAGAACACGTACAAGCCACAATGCTAGAAATGTACTCAGAAACAGGGAAACGTCTTGAGGGATGTTCGTTCAAACGAGAACGGGCATCCGAAACTAAATTAATACCTCAGAATTTTATTTTATGTAATAGTCAAAACAATTTGACTTTTGAACCGGACACGACAAACAAACCGGATGTTACTACTAGACCGGATGTGGCTAAAATTCACCCTTTACAACGACCATATCATATTCGGCTGAGGGAATATAATCGTATAAGGAGTAGAATATTTGATAGGACTGATTCAAAGCCAACACCTAACCGATCCTCTCGTCGAATTCGTGATTTCTACAAAAGGCGAAGACGGTTGAAATCTTTTGTGATTTCGTCGTTAGTGGCAAAGTTGAATGATAATCGACCCTACATTTTGGTAAATTTATTTGGAAAACCCATTTTTGCCTTGCTGGACAGTGGTGCGAATATTAGTGTGATTGGGGGTGACCTATGTGCTGGTCTGATTCAGGGGAAGAATTTTAAACGAGGCGTCGGCAGCGTAAAAACTGCCGATGGTAAACAACAACATGTTCTAGGGACAATAGTATTGGACGTTTCGTACCATAACCGAACAAGGTCTATTGAGTTTTTATTAATTCCATCGATAACTCAGGAGGTTATTTGTGGAATGGATTTTTGGAACCAATTTGGTATCCCCATTAATGTCATCAGTGAGGTAGTTTCCGAGGAAGACTTAGGAAAAATTAAACTAACTCCGACCCAAAAACAACAACTGCAAAAATTGGTTGAATATTTTCCTAACTCGGAACGGGACGGTCTGGGTTGTACATCCCTTATAGAACACCGTATTGACACAGGAACTTCAGCTCCTGTAAAACAAAGGTACTACCCCATTTCACCGGCTAGGGAGAAAGTACTTTGTGAGGAAATTGACCGAATGTTGAACTTAGGTGTAATAGAAGAATGCCCTTCTTCGCCTTGGTCATCTCCTGGGGTGTTGATTGTGAAACCTGGTAAGGTCAGGTTTTGTTTAGACAGTAGGACGCTGAATTCATTAACGACAAAAGACTCGTACCCCATACCCAACATTGACGGACTAATATCGCGGCTTCCTCCAATATATTATATTTCGAAAGTGGATCTTAAAGATGCATTTTGGCAAATAAAATTGGAGGAATCCTCGAGACAGAAGACCGCGTTCACAATTCCTAATCGGCCCTTGTACCAGTTTACAAGAATGCCGTTTGGATTGTGCAACGCTCCGCAGACAATGTGCCGACTAATGGACCAGGTAATACCGTACAACCTAAAGACGAACGTTTTTGTATACCTTGACGATTTACTGATTATGTCGAAAGACTTAGACGAGCACTTACGACATCTACAGGAGGTGGCTAGCCATTTAAGAAGGGCCAATCTTACCATCAACATAAGGAAGAGCACTTTTGCTATACGCCAGGTTCAATATTTGGGTTACATCGTAGGTGAGGGTTGTTTGAAAGTAGACCCAGAGAAGGTGAAAGCAATCTCCGAATTTCCTGTACCTAAAACCATCCGTCAACTTCGCCAATTTCTTGGCATGGCTGGTTGGTATAGAAGGTTTATGGATGATTATGCTAGCATAACTTTCTCGTTGACGGAACTTCTTTCTAAAAAGAAAACGTTCTCTTGGAATGACAGTGCTCAAAGTGCATTCGACACGATTAAAACCAAATTAACTTCGGCTCCAGTGCTGGTTCACGCCGACTTTGACAAACCTTATATACTTCAATGTGATGCGAGTACATACGGAGTAGGTGCTGTGTTAGCTCAGTTGGACTCTAAGGGCAATGAAAGGCCTATAGCCTTTATGTCACAAAAATTAAATAAGGCACAAAGGAACTATTCTATAACTGAGTTGGAATGCCTTGCCGTAATTTTGGCAATTAAAAAGTTCCGAGCTTATATCGAAGGCCACCCATTTAAAGTCATTACAGACCATGCCAGTCTGAAATGGCTAATGAGGCAAAAAGACCTAAACGGACGTTTGGCCAGGTGGGCTCTCAAATTACAGGGCTTTGACTTCGCGATCGAGCACCGCAAAGGCAAAGATAACATCGTCCCTGATGCCTTGTCAAGGGCCTTTGAACAGGATGACGCAGTTATTGCAGAGTTAGAACTGCCAACAATACCGTCAATTGACCTTAATTCCACTGCATTTGATAGTCTTGAGTATGAAGAGTTAAGAAACGAATTTCGGAATTCAGATTTACCAGATTTTAGGGTAGTTGATAAATTTATTTATAAGCGAACAAAATTTTCGGAAGGGCACCAAGATGAATCTGATTCATGGAACCTTTATGTTCCGACTGAATTACGCAAAGATGTCATTTATGCTGCGCACGATATTCCAAATGCCTCACATGGTGGCATCGCTAAGACATTACATCGGATACGTCAGTTCTTCTACTGGCCTAAAATGGTCGTAGATGTAAAACACTATGTATTAAATTGCACGTTGTGCAAAACTTCAAAATCCCCTACCATGTCACTCAAACCACCTATGGGTGATATGATCAACACAGAGAGACCGTTTCAGAGGCTGTATATGGACCTTATAGGGCCATTCCCACGCACTAAGAAGGGTAATATTGGTATTTTGATAATCCTTGATCATTATACAAAATTTACGTTTTTAAAACCTATGAGGAAATTTGTGACAAAGCCTATAATGGAATATCTGCAAAATGAGATTTTCACGTGTTTTGGCGTACCGGAAATTATCGTGTCCGATAACGGTAGCCAATTTAAGTCTAAAGAGTTTAAAAAGCTGATAGAGCAATATGGAATAACCCACCAATTCACAGCAGTCCATAGCCCACAATCAAACGCATGTGAAAGGGTTAATCGATCCATTAATGAAGCTCTACGTTCGTACATTAGGAACGATCAATGCCAGTGGGATATCTATCTACCTAGTGTGAATTGTGCGGTCCGCAATAGTGTGCACCAAACGACGGGACGAACACCCTATGAACTGGTTTACGGACAGACAATGATAAACCACGGAAAAGACTATGAAGTTTTGCGGAATTTGAGACTTTTATCGGAGACCAACACGGAAATACAAAGACAAGACAATTTTACTGTACTACGCGATTCAATACGGGCAAAGATTAAAGATGCTTATGAGCGGAATGTGAAGTCATACAATCTGAGAGCTAGAAAACGAGAATTTAACGTAGGCCAGATGGTTATCCGGCGTAATTTCACCCGAAGTTCGTTGGCTGCAAATTGTAATGCTAAGGTGGCTCCAACGGGCATACGGGCGGTGGTGAAAAGGAAAATAGGTAATGTAAATTACGAGCTCGAAGACATTAATGGTAGTCATAGGGGAGTATACCATATTAAGGATATATGGACATAGTAAACACCAATTGTCACCTGTTTCAGATAAAATTCTACAGTGTTCTTTGTATTTCATCTGTTTTGTGATGGCGACCTGTTTTTATTGATAATTTAATAAATTCTAGTTCACATTCTACTAACATTTGGTTTCGGCTGTATCAAATTCAAATTAATTTCTATACTGATTTATTTTTAAAATTTAATTATATTGGAAGGCTTTGAATTTTAAATTTTCGTCTTTTGATGTTTGGGGAAAAATTTTCATTATAAAATATTATTTGAGTGAGTCGTTTGGGTAGGAAATACAAGGGGAAAAAAACAATAAAAATTATAGAAATTGTGTTAAGTTTCTATAAGTTGTAATAATTTGTACATCCAATATCGTGGACAGCGCTATTCTCAAGCTTTTGGTGGTAAGGTTCTTGTTTACAGTATCCGATCAATATTATATTGTGTATTTATGATTTTAGAATTGCTCAGGGAGTACCTTATAATTTAAGTGTGTTGGAGTATCATCCTCCGGGTTAACTCAAGAGCCAAATCCCAGGAAATATTGTTCGTTGTCAATTGTACCCATAGAGACTTATATGGGCTCTATTATCGGAGATAAGCCGAATAATTGGTTGCTGTAATTTATAAGTCAAAAGTGTTACTTACATTTGGCATTTAAATCTTTGAGCAACGTACCGGGAAAATTTATCATAAAGTTCTCAATTTCGGTTGTATAAAAAAAAAGAACAAAACACTTTTATTATCGTTACACATTTGGGGTAACCAGGTGTTTTAAATTTTATTGAATTCCATCACCTCAAACTATAAATTTGTGTGAGAAAACCAGTCTTGGCACCCTTTTGTTTTTTTTTAGGGTGACCAACTGAATTAACATCCTGAAAAAAAAGAAATCCTATTTAAATTTTCTCCAGATTGGGATGTCATTATTGTTTGAATAAACTCCAAACAAAATATCTCAAATAATAATATTAAACATTTTAATTGTAACTAACGAATTTAACTTCATATATTTGAGATAGTTAATTAATTTTCGCTGAATTACTAAATAATTATAAAAGTAAAATTTATAAATTACATTCTTTAATTTTCAAAGTTTCGAATTTTGTTGTGTTAAAACAAATCCAAATACAATAATTTCATAGTTTCTTAAATTTTTTTTTATATGGTCACCTACTTAATTATTGTGTTTTTATTTTCATTCAATTTCAATAACAAAAATAATCTAATACACAAACCTTTCAATTATACATATATACTTATACATTTAAACACATATATACATTCATTGATAAACCTACTGCGCAACCTTTCATCTGTCATCCGGCGCCTGCTGACTGCGATGGAACCTGTATAAGTAAGTTGTCTGTTTTCGATTTTTGTATTTTATTTCCGCCATAATTCTATACACTTTCTTTCACTTATTATGTTTATTATTTGTAATATGAATATATTTATATACATTTTTTGAATCTAAACAATAAATATAATTGCATTAGTTTTTTTTTTTTAGTATTCAAATGTTTATTTAGTTACTACTGTTTCAACATTAGTCGTAAACATATTTTTTCGTAACCGACGTTGCAATTAGTTTATAAACAGAATTTAATAAGAAAAATTTTGCAACTAATGTTGCAGATATTTTCAAAGTATCTTAAATAACTTAATTTGTAAAAAAAAAACACAATAATTCGGATGCTACTGAAAGATATTAAACATTAAAGTTTTGTTTAGTTATTTTTAGATATTCATATTACAAATAATAAACATAATAAGTGAAAGAAAGTGTATAGAATTATGGCGGAAATAAAATACAAAAATCGAAAACAGACAACTTACTTATACAGGTTCCATCGCAGTCAGCAGGCGCCGGATGACAGATGAAAGGTTGCGCAGTAGGTTTATCAATGAATGTATATATGTGTTTAAATGTATAAGTATATATGTATAATTGAAAGGTTTGTGTATTAGATTATTTTTGTTATTGAAATTGAATGAAAATAAAAACACAATAATTAAGTAGGTGACCATATAAAAAAAATTCAAGAAACTATGAAATTATTGTATTTGGATTTGTTTTAACACAACAAAATTCGAAACTTTGAAAATTAAAGAATGTAATTTATAAATTTTACTTTTATAATTATTTAGTAATTCAGCGAAAATTAATTAACTATCTAGTTAGATTCGTTAGTTACAATTAAAATGTTTAATATTATTATTTGAGATATTTTGTTTGGAGTTTATTCAAACAATAATGACATCACAATCTGGAGAAAATTTAAATAGGATTTTTTTTTTTTAGGAAGTTAATTCAGTTGGTCACCCTAAAAAAAAACAAAAGGGTGCCAAGACTGGTTTTCTCACACAAATTTATAGTTTGAGGTGATGGAATTCAATAAAATTTAAAACACCTGGTTACCCCAAATGTATAACGATAATAAAAGTGTTTTGTTCTTTTTTTTATACAACCGAAATTGAGAACTTTATGATAAATTTTCCCGGTACGTTGCTCAAAGATTTAAATGCCAAATGTAAGTAACACTTTTGACTTATAAATTACAGCAACCAATTATTCGGCTTATCTACGATAATAGAGCCCATATAAGTCTCTATGGGTACAATTGACAACGAATAATATTTCCTGGGATTTGGCTCTTGAGTTAACCCGGAGGATGATACTCCAACACACTTAAATTATAAGGTACTCCCTGAGCAATTCTAAAATCATAAATACACAATATAATATTGATCGGATACTGTAAACAAGAACCTTACCACCAAAAGCTTGAGAATAGCGCTGTCCACGATATTGGATGTACAAATTATTACAACTTATAGAAACTTAACACAATTTCTATAATTTTTATTGTTTTTTCCCCCTTGTATTTCCTACCCAAACGACTCACTCAAATAATATTTTATAATGAAAATTATTCCCCAAACATCAAAAGACGAAAATTTAAAATTCAAAGCCTTCCAATATAATTAAATTTTAAAAATAAATCAGTATAGAAATTAATTTGAATTTGATACAGCCGAAACCAAATGTTAGTAGAATGTGAACTAGAATTTATTAAATTATCAATAAAAACAGGTCGCCATCACATGTTCTCGAACGCAGCTAATATGTAATAGGTATGTTCCACAAGATCTCGGGCAAGTTCGGACTAATGAGAGTAAAATGAAAATTACTCTCTAAATTTGCGAAAACTACCCAAAATAGCTGGAACGCAAAAAACCATTTTTGCACTTCTTGTAATACTAATGGTGCTTACTTTTTAAATTAAAATCTATTTAAGTGATTTTAGACGCTTAAAAGCAATAACATTATAAAAACAAAACATTTGCATCATTGCCAACAGATGTTAAAAATAATTTAAAAAAAACTGAAAGAAAAGCTGAGCCAGTGTAAATTTTTTAAAAGTATTTATTTATTTTAAAGAACAAGGGAGATATCTATTCACTAATGTATTTACCACTTTAACTTTTTCATTAAAACCTTCCATTTTGCTTTTTAATATATTTTTAACAAAAACTAAACTTTTTCTTTTGCTTGCAAATTTTTTGATTAATTTTCAGTTTCATATGTAAACAAAAAACAGCTGATTGTTAAATTCTTGTCCGAACTTACCCAAAGAAAAAGTTCGTGCAAATTTGTACAGGAAATGAAAAAAATTACTCTCTCAATTACTCTCATAATTGAACAAAAATTGTTATGTGGAACGCTTTTGGGTAACTTTGGGCAAGTTCGGACTGTTTCGTAATGCATGTGGAACAGAGCTAATATGTAGTATTTCGTTATGTTAAATTAAAAAATATTTATTTGGTGTATTTCATAGATTTTTTTCCTAAGAAGCAGTTGTGCTAGACTAAAGTGATTTAAAACAAACAAAAGAGAAAACAAATTTCGTTAAAGCCAATCAAAAACTCAAACTGCTTTTTTTTTTTTTTCATTTAAGACCGCTTTGCCAACTATCCTGGAAAGGTAAGATTTGTTATTGCGTGTAACATATTGCTTAGCTTAGCACTAATTTTCCTCCGCAGGAACCATATGGTATAGCACTAGAATCCCAAAACCGGACATTAAATGCGATGAACGAATTTATGTCATCGCCAATTATTCCCAATAAAAATACTTTAGAGCATTTTCAAAAAGGAATTTTAATTTCAAATTCAGCTTTGGCTATGCTCCTTAATATGTCGAAAAATACAATATGACATATTTATTGACAAACAGGCTCAACCAAGACATTTTAGAGAATTTCTTCTGTGCCATAAGAAGCAGATGTGGTTTAAATGACCATCCTTCAAATATAGGCTTCGAAAATACATTCTGGGTAAGTTTTTACAAAAAAAAAAAACAATTTAAGACAATATGTAATCTCTTTTTTATGTTTAGCCAGAAATACGGAGCACCTTAACGGACAAGGAAATGTAGAAGAGGATGACACTGAATGGCTCAACAGTTCCAATTTTAATGAAGTTACGAATACATACAGAACTGATAATGTTACAGACGCTATTGACCCGTTACCTACTCCAAACGAAGAAGACGAACTCCAATGTTTTGAAGATTCGAATATAGAAGATGTTGGCTTACTTCAAGAAGACGGTTTAGAGTACATATCCGGGTATATAATTCGAAAGCTCAATCTCGAAGGATATGAATGTTATGAAAACTCTTTTTCGTGGGTCGATCAAGTGTCGAAGGTTTCCCTTAAAAAGCAAAAGAACAGTTTTCTTGCAGAAATAAAAAAACTGGAAATAATATTTGGGAAAACGAATGGAAAGGAAATATTGCATTGCCCACAGCTTAAAAAAAAATTGCTAGACCACAGAAAATCGGTCGACCTACCAGAAAACATAAAGCAAATGTTTTTTAAATGCCGCATTTAATTTCGAATCCGACACCTTAACCAAAGGTTAAAAATGCAAAAGTCAAAGCAACGGTTTATGGGATTTAGTAAACTTTTAAAAATAAAATTTTAAAAGTAAGAATTAAAAATTTTGTGACACAAAATATGTATCTAATTTTATTTATATTTTTTATTTATTAGCTAACGTTTTTTGGAGACAAACGTTTGAAACTATATGCTACAAAGGAATCTAATTCAGCAAACGCAAGAGCTAGGAAGGTTCCATAACAACATCTTTTTTTTATTTTTAGGGTAAGTCTAGAATAAATATCAAAATTATTATGTTTATTTTTCATTAAAACTATAACTGAATTTTTTATTTATTTTATGCCATGAATGAGACGAAAATGATAAAGCCAATGAGAGAAACAAAGAAATGAATGTTGTATCTCCAAAGGACTTCTTTAAAGTAAATATTCAATTTCATACATTTCTTTAATATTAACAAATATTAATTTAAAAAACTTTAAATTTTAAAATGATATTACTTAACATATTGCACTTGATCAACAAGAAACAATTTTTAATTTTAAATTAAAGTTATTACCCTCTTGTAGATCAAGTGCGATATCATTTTTAAATTAAAAGTAATTGTTTAATATTATGCTTTAAACACATTCGAGACAGCAAGCTACCGACTTCAATATGTCAAAACTAGAATACGGCCCCGATTATGGTTTACAACACACAAATGTTGTGTTGTATTGGGTACAATGCATGCCTGCGTGCCAAAAAATTTACAAGTTTAAACGAACAATTGAAAAAAATATAAATACAGAATATATATTAAAAATAAATAAAACAAAAAAGTCATGGATATTAACGTCGATCTACATATATTTTGATGATGCTTATAATGAGAATAACCAAAAAACACACATGTCACGTATTCGGAAAAGAATTCGAGACTGTTCAAATCCATTGGAACTACCAAATACTGCGTATGTACATATGTATATTTTTTCTGAAATTTAAAATAACAATACATATATGTATTAATTACGATATATACATATTTTATATTTCCAAGTTTTATAAAATTTTTCCGCATTAACAAGGATGGTTTTTTGTTTTTGTTGGAAAAACTAAGCATTGTTTAAATCCTTCAACCCGGTGTTCTGCCATTCCACCAATTTTAAAATTATGTTGTGCATTAAGATTTTTTGCTGATGGTAGCTATCAAAGAAGTAGTGGTAATGATTTCAACATTGGAGTTTCGCAACCAACTGTTTCCTGCATTTTAAATGAAATAATAAAAATAACAACAAAATGTCGTTTTACTCGAAAACACGATTTCCTGGCGTAATTGGATGTATAGATGGAACGCACGTTCGAATTGTAGCGCCTGCAAAGGAAATGCAACATTTGTATTTGAACAGGAAGGGATATTACAGCCTGAATGTCATGATTGTGAGTATTATAATTTTCAAGTAATAATATATATAGTAAATATTTTTTTAATAGTTGTGCGACTTTGAAATGAACATCCGCTATGTAGATGCTCGATATCCCGGATCCAACCATGAATCCTTTGTGTGGAATATAAGCGATTTAAAACAATACTTACAGCAAAATTTGGAGGAGAATACCTGGGGGTCTACTCTCTATTGCGATGCGAAAACAATTGCGATGCGAAAGCTAAATGCCAACTTGGTACTCTCTATTTCTTTCGCAAAATTTTCTGAAAATGAAGCAATAGTGGCAATAAAAATTTAAGACGGCGCGGATTTACAGTTATGAAATGCCAAAGTGTGTAAAAATATTTAAAATTGAAAAATTTAAATAAAATAAAGTGATGATTTACGAAAAGAAAAAAAATTAAAAGATGCGAAAGACATATGCGCAAACGTATTAAAGAGTACCAATCGCTAGATTTGCTACAATTTTCTTTCGCTTCGCAATAGAGAGTAACCCCCCTGGATTTTAGGTAGGAATTTGGCGTTTCCTGTTTTTAATTCAATATGCTATATTTACAAATTTGTTAGGTGACGCCGGGTATCCACTGGAGCCGTTTTTAATAACACCATTTCGGAGTGCTGCTGAAGAATCTCTAGAACGACGGTTTAATACAATTCATGCAAAAGCAAGAAACATCATTGAAAGAACAATTGGAGTACTTAAAAGCAGATTTCGATGCTTGCTTTCTGCAAGAGGTTTGCACTACACTCCAGAAAAGGTGACTCAAATCACAAATGTGTGTTGTGCATTGCACAATTTAAGCCAATACTTTAAAACAGATTCTATTGATGAAATACCATTTCCATTACACACAGAAGTAGAAGCTGGAGAAGCTACAGAAACAAACATAGAAGAGTCTGCACGACAAATTAGAAATAACATAATGCATGCAATTATATATGAATAAAATGTTTGTTTTTTTTAACATATTTTATGTTTTTAATTCAGTTTAAATATTAACATTAAAAAATATAAAGGAAAACTTAAAATTTATTCATATTTAAAAAATATCACAAAAAATTCACTGTCCTGTTACTGTTACTCTTAAAACTAAAAAAACAAATTTTAATATATGTATGTACATACTATAGTAAATCACATATCCTGAGTTCTTTTATTTGTCAATTCGAGTTTAGCTTTTATCAATTTCATTTGTAAATCAGCCTTCTTTTTTTTCAATTCGTAGGTTTTTTTATTCATTTGATAATTTTTGTACGAATTATTTTCTAATCTTTTCAACGTTTGTAAGATCTCCTCCTGATTTTTTGATTGAGTTTTTAAAACTTGCAAACGTTCCTCTTCCAGCTTATTCTTTGACAGCCTGCGGTTCCTTGGTAATTGTGGGTCGGTTGTTTCTACAGTCTGTGAAGGCTCCTCAGGACAGAATATTGATTCCGCTTCATCGGAATCTTCTTGAATTCCTAAACCCATTGCAGATCCATTTGGGTTTACTTGCGTCTGCATTGAAACAAGTTCCACAGTGCTCTGCTCTAATGGGCTCAAGCTTATTTCTGTGGACGGACCACCACCAGTTGCATGAAAGTTTTTTTTGTTTGCAGCCAATTTTCTTTTTAAGTTGGCTTTATAGTGAGTCCATACCTATGGTGAAATCAAAACCATTTAAATAATATTAGTTATAAAGTAAATATGCTACTAACTCTTTGCCATTCTTTTGTGTTTCGAATCGGCGGTCCCAATCCATTCAATTGCTCCGTAAACCGATCCCATTTTTCCTTAAGCTGCATTTTGTTATATCCAAATGGTAACTTGCCACGGCCAATATCTGGCTTAATTTTCATTAAGTCCACTAGCTTCTCCATTTGCTTTTTATTTGTAATTTTTCTAAGAAATATTTTAATTTTTATATGTACATATCCATGGTGAAATAAACAGGTGGCAGCACTACGCCAGATGACGATTTTTTGCTCTTGCATTGTTTGTCTAGGTTTATGTCAAAGTTTTGTTTATGTTTACAAAAAGTCCACGTTTTGTGCTGTGATTTTTGTTTTTTATTAAAGTTTTTGATAATTTTGAAAAGATATTGACCATAATTAAATAAAAATTGGCTAAAAATTGATTTATTTCATCACGTTCAGCGCCACGCTTTGATTTTTGTTTAATGTATTTTTTGACGTAAACGGTTATGTAATTTCCATTTTTGTTGTAATGTTGTATTTGTTGCCGTAACGATGCCACCTGCTTATTCCACCATGGTACATATCTAAATTTTTTTATTTTTTACAGTTATAAATGTTTTTTTAAACAAATCTTATATGCGTACTTACAAACTTTTCTCCATTTTCGCTTTTCAATTTGTAACGTTAACAACACAACACCAAATTACCAGTTGTATGTTTTTTACAGTTGTAACAACATTTAAATACACATGTTGTAAACGATAATCGATGTTAAAGAACATAGACAACTGTAAATACAACAGTGCTGACAACAGTTGCAAATCATGATCGCATTTTAAAAAATACGACACTAAAATAACAACTGTTGTAAACGGTAATCGGGGCTTACATGTGTGCGTATGGAAATGATTATTTTCACGACGACACGGATACATGGCTGCAGGTATGTAGTTGTCTGTGCTTATTTCGTCGTTGTAGTCAAATTAAACTAATGTCTATTTTTTGTCCACTACAAAACAGAAAAAGTGCTGCTAATATAAAAAAATATTTAAAAAATAAGTGCTTAACATTTTTTTTTTTGTTTAACAGAAAACAATCGGCTTGAAACAAGAATATTAACTTGACTCAACATCAAATTATTATTTATATAATTTTTTTTATATTCTTGAAAGAAGTTCTATAGGAAGATGTTTTTCACGCCAACGCTTCTAGTTCAGGAGTTATAGGTCGTAAAAGTTTCAAAATACTTTATCCATATCTCTTTAGGTGTAAAATGAATCTATAAAATATGGGAATCATTGGAAAATTCTTTAAAGTGTGTTCCACATGGCGTTTATGGCACACCGATTAACCAATTAAGAGCCAATCTTATATATTTATACTCCGTGGCTGACTTTTTTTTTACAAAATTGGCTTTATCCTTAAATCATGTCGATATAACAATAATTATTTAACCCTAAGATATTTGCTTAATAAAGTTTTTCTGAATTGCGGTTTTTCGGCGTTGCAGAACACTTATTATTTATGTACATATTACAATAATTCAATCAGCCCAATCATGAATAAATATTCCCCGGGAGTTTTTCCCTTTTCCTACTTTTACAATTGAATTAAAATAGGAATAATGAGAGAATGGATAAAACTCCCGGGGAATTTTCATTCATAATTGGGATGAATATGTAAGAAGTACATAAATTATTACCAGATATATATTTTTAATCGAACTTTTAAATAAATTGACTAATTTTCCAAAATAAAATTTTTTAAAGCTTTATAAATTTAAAATTTTATATGATGAAAAGATATTATGTTTTAATAAATTTGTATATTGACAAAATTTTAAGTTTTGTAGAAAAATCTTTCAAGAAATATTTATTTTTGAAATTGGCCCTTAACGGGCTAATAAATCGGAATTTTTTAAAGATCAAGTTTTTACCTAAAAAGTTATTGATAAAAGTGTTCTGAAACTTTTACGAACTATACCACGTTTGTTGACGGAAAAAAATTTTTTTATTTTAAAAGCATTTTATATGTATTTTTTGTTTAATCTGCCGTTAAAATTATATTGTTTATTAGTTACAAAAACAACAAAATTAAAATATTTTAATTTTTTTTTTTAAATAAATTCATTTGTTGATAATCTTAAATTAAGTTTGAATAAGAGTCTGCAATTATGCATGTTTTTCCATTTTATAAAAGTAAAAAAAAAATGATAGTGGCACCACTAAAATATAAAGACATAATGTGCGTTCGTTTACTTTTCCAGTAAAATCCAGTAGGTGAGTAATATTAAAATCTTACAAATTTATGTGTACGCGAACGCATTTCAGTAAAATCCAGTACAAACTTGTACAAATTTTGGGGTAAACGAACGCAGCTATAGTAAACAAAAACAGCTGTTTGTATTTTTTCAATTGTAGCTGCCGTCTTCAACATAATTCAGTAGCTGACTACACGACAAAAATTTCGGCCAGCAGCATTTGTAGTATTGTGTTCGTGTAGCCTGCTGTCTCGAATGTGTTTAATGCATTAATGTTGATTTTCTTTTTCAGAATTGATGTAACATTGTGAGACTGATTTGCTGTCGGTTTATATTTATTATTTTCTTAAGTTTAAGTATTTAAGTGTAAGAACATAATTATTTATTTATTTATTATTTATTTATTTACTTATTTGATTTTTACCTTATAATATTACTTTAGTTAAAGAATCTTAATATGTTTTGTATCGGGGAGTAGGCGTACAGGGGAGGGGAAACCACGTTAAAAAAAACGCGCCAAGTACACTACCTCAAAGGTGGCGTGGAAACGTGTATTAACTCTAAAATTTCAGTAGAAGCAAAACAATTTTTAATTTTCCATTAACGGCATATGAAAAATAATTTTAAAACCAACCTTTTTATTACCAAAAAGTAGAAAAAAGTAATTTAGAATAAATTATCAAATCATTAAGGTATGTGATTGAAATCGATTTTAAAAACGAAACGATTTCAAACCGAAAATATCGTTTTCAGTATCAAAACAGACACCTATTTGTTTTTTTTTTTTTTTTTTTTTTTTTTTTTTAATTTAATGCACAAAAATAAATATTAAATTAAAAAAATACCAGTTTATTTAAAAAAAGGACCAGATAGATTCTTATCCACTCAGGACATTGCATGTTGAATCTTGTGTTTTAAGTTCCAATATTAACGATAATTAAAAAAATACCAGTTGTAGAACCAAAAAGCTAAAGAAAAATATAAAATTTCCCGTATTTATTTTACCAAAAATAATCGTACAAATTTCGAAATTTTGTTTTTGTTTGAAATGTAAGTTGAACGGACGAGTAAGGCGCTCGTGTTCTATAAACCACACATTACTTCACCAAATTCATAAAAAGATCCATCTTCCTTGGTAACTTTCCTTTAACCACTTAATAGTATCAGCATAGTTCATGCGTTTAAAAGGTTTCTAGAAGATCATCAAAAGTAATAAATGGACCAAGGCGAATTTACACAAGGTAAACTCATCTCGTCAGCCGTTCATCAGCTGTATCCACGGCGAATTAAAAAAACACTGAAACGTCAAAATATTGTTTTGATTCTGTACTGAAATTTGACAACAAGAGGGAAAATTTCATAAACAAAATACATGGGGCTTTTTGTAGTTGTAGAGTTGCACTTACCTTGTGTAAATTCGCCTTGAAATGGACATTCAGCTTCGATGTGTGTGTATTCAGCCAAGTGACGCCTGGTGCGACTCTGTTCGGCATGACAACTTTGAGTAATACAAAAAAAAATCACCCAAAGCAGGCAAACAAGTTTCCAAAATAATTGAGAACTTTGAGTAAGATAGGCTTTCTCTCTACAATAAAAAATGTATAAATTTAAAATAATTATGATTAATTTCGGATTGATATGCTGAAAACTGGAATAGATTTTAACACATTTCTGTCGATTTTCGACCCCTCAAATATGCGAATTTTCTCGCCAGCTGACCAACTTGGATCTTCGGATATGACAATCTTTTTGGCTTGATCCAAATTTTGTTTACGCTTTTCTTCAGCTTTGCGTTTTTCTTTATCGGCATTTTTTAACTTTCACGTACCTAAATCTTTTGGATTTTCTTTATTTGTGACTTAGCTGCAACCGCATATTTTTCTGCAGCTTCAGGATCATTGCTATCGAGCAAAAGGCTCCTTGCCAGCATGTCTCATGGCTTGCAAAATTGTCTTGTAAGGCTTTCATTCCCAACCATCTCCATTTTCATCGTTACCATTATTTTCGAAAGTGTTTATTGCCCCTACAGAAGAACAGATTTTTCCATTTAACACTTTTTATTAGTCACAATTACACTATGGGCATTTCTTCTCGGGCAGACGACGTTTGTTGCAGAGGTGGCGATCTGTATGCGTGACGGATTTTATTTTTTGGCTCTTTCGCCAACAAACTTTTTCTATCCTTTTAATTTTTACATACGTTTTAATGTGTTTTAAATAAAATCACACAAACACAACAAAAAATTTCAAAATGAAACAAGAA
Source organism: Pollenia griseotomentosa (assembly GCA_963931875.1). NCBI lineage: Eukaryota > Metazoa > Arthropoda > Insecta > Diptera > Polleniidae > Pollenia > Pollenia griseotomentosa. Next base: position 149,354,618 of record OZ007560.1, on the reverse strand, counting down.
TCCCAACTAGCATTTTCAATCGTCTAGGAGTCTATTGGGAATCTCACAAAGAGTGTTTTTGATCGTCGACGAGCTCATTTTATAATTGTAGACGATTCCTAGCACGGGAGAAACTGTTACACGTGCTGATTCGTATGAGAGATTCTTCTATAACGCAGCGAAAGACGCTTATATTAATCGTAAAGGGAATCGTTTGTGATGTATTTGGAGATTATCTAACGAGTCTTTTAAAAAGCATGGCAAGAGTCGTATGAGACTCATGTAGGGATTATTTTACAACTCGTGAAATGCTCAGCGGTATAACTGAGCTGCCTAAAAAGGGGCATCACGCGCCTTTTTCATGTTAAAACTTCTAATTTTCTTACAATTTACATTAAAACAAACCTTTAAGGTTGCGAAAGCAAACACTTTCCTATCGGAAAATCTTTTTTTACAGATCCTTATGTCGGTTTGTTTTATTGAAAATGTATTGACAATAAAATTTTCATATTTCAAAAACGCTCTTATTTAGTAATTGTTATATGACTCTTACAGAATCGCAAAGGGTTCATTCCAAGACTAAAAGACGAGCGTGTCAAAAAATTTATAAAAAAGTAATAAATAAAAAAAAAATTAGAATTTTTTGTTTCTATTAATCGTCAGATAATCATCAGAAGATTCTTTTAGGAGTTGTATATTAAACATAATCGTCTAACAAACAGCCTATGCTAGCTGGGATGAATCGTATAAACAGCATGTTTGGCAATCTATAGATATAAACTATCAAGGTATATTTACACAAGGTAGACTCATTTTGGAGTGTAGACATGCTGCTCCATAAAAAGAGCCGAGTTGTCAAAATTGTCTTCATATACATAAACAATTTAACGAACACGTTTGGGTTCCAACTAGGGGTAAACAGCTTACAAACATATGGGCCGACGAGTTTACCTTGTGTAAATGTACCTTGGAAACTATAGTTTCAGAGAGCGAAACGAGTGGTTTATATCGTCGTATGAACATAGCATCCAAGGCGATTTAACTACAGGTGGTGTCGAAACGGCATCTGATTTTGACAGTTCGGGGGCTTATGGTTGACATTTCGAGCTAATGGCACTATCAATGCAATGCAAAAAACCCTATGTTGTTTCTGTTGCTTTTAGATTGTTGTAGTTCCGACACCACCTGTATTTGAATTCGCCTTGATAGCACTCACTGCTTATTGTTGGTGTTTTGTTTAAGCTTTGATATTGTTACAAGTAAAGGCCCAAATACACTTGTCAAATGCTTGTCCAGCCGGCGAATTCAACGTGTACGTGTGCTGGACGCAATATTCGCCGTCATATCCATGGTGAAATAAACAGGTGGCAGCACTACGCCAGATGACGATTTTCGCTCTTGCATTGTTTGTCTTGGTTTATGTCAAAGTTTTGTTTATGTTTACAAAAAGTCCACGTTTTGTGCTGTGATTATTGTATTTTATTAAAGTTTTTGATAATTTTAAATTAAAATAAATAAGATGTTGACCATAATGAAATAAAAATTGGCTAAAAATTTATTTCTTTCATCACGTTCAGCGGCACGCTTTGATTTTTGTTTACTGTATTTTTTGACGTAAACGGTGATGTAATTTCCTTTTTTGTTGTAATGTTGTATTTGTTGCTGTAACGATGCCACCTGCTTATTCCACCATGGTCATATCTAAATTTTTTGATTTTTCATCAAGCGTTGTCTGTGTCACATATACAAACACATTTTCACTAATACTACCACAATGCTTGATGAGTATTTTGATCAATGTATTTCGGCCTTAAGACTTTGAGTGTTTAAAATTCTTATTCGCTTTAGGGTCTTATTTGTATAATATTTTTAGCTTTTTTAAAATCTTTGGAAAAGGTTTCCTGATGAGCTAGCTTAAGCAACCAGTGAAATGCGCATAGAAGCTAGCTTTTCCCTCAACAATAAATTTCATTGTATTTATCAAACAGGAAAAAAATTGGGAATTAAGCACGTCATACAGAAATCTTAATTTGAGAAAAAAATGTTCAAACCTTATTTTGCTCAAAAAATCTTCAAAAATAAGCAGTGTTGCCACCAACGAAATGGTAAATTACACATGGATTATGCCAAAATTACACATGAAAATACAAATTACACATGCAATCTTTTATTTGCAATCTCACGAGTTTTGTTTTGAATTTTATAATGTGTAAACTTTTTATTTAGTTAAAAAAAAACGAATGCGTTTTTTTTCAAAAAATTAACTAGTCATTGTTTTTTAATTTTATAAAAATAACGGTTCAAAACAAAAAATGCATACTATTTTTTTAAGTAATTTATTACTAAAAAATAAAGAAAGTAAAATACATCACATTTACATTGAAATAGGTTTTTTTTTTTTGATTTTTCCAATTATTTAAAGCTTCTACTTTTTGTTTATAATGATTGGAATAGGAAAGTTTGGGTCACCATTTCTATGTATTCCTTTTAAATATGTCGTACAATTGTTTAAATTGCTCAATATTCTTTCCGCAGCAGCATTTGAAAAGACTAAAACAAAAATAACTATTTTAAATAATCTGTCTCCCAATGAATTTTTTATTTTTAAAACCTTTTTCCAATAATATTCTGGTTCCAAATTACTATGAAGCTAAAGTTTTTCAAAATGTATGAGTGCACGTTGTCGCGAAAATATGTATTCTTGAAACTAATAAAGTTTGCCGAGCATTACTTCTAATAAAACAAGATATAATATTGCGAAGTAAATTTTCGAAATATGTTGGAAGGTTCAGACAAGCCTTTGACGCTACGAGCATTTTATGAAATCAATATATAGCTTTTTGTCTTTTAACATCTGAATTATACTGCCCAAACATAACATTAGGTGTATCTGGTGCATCCAACTAGATTTTCAAAAGGAATCCATTTCTCTATAGTTGTGCTTTTGAGAAGCTCAAACATTTCTTTTGCAGTCAATGAAAAAAAACGAGAATGAACCCGGGATGTTTTGTCGTTATAGGTAATAAATTGTGACAAAATCTATCTAAATGACAAATGGTTAGTAGTTAATGATCCAACCATTTTTAGTTTAGCTCTTTTAACGCTTCCATTCTATTAATTAAATTTTTAAGTTTTGCCAAGAATATTAAACCTTTTTACATCTTGTGACAAAATAATAACAAAAATCAGTGCTACAAAACGTTGAAATTTTAAATTACACATGGAGCCAATTACACAAGTTCTACACATGAAAAAAAAAACTACCCATGATATGTGTAATTACACCTAGGTGGCAACACTGAAAATAAGATAAAATCTTAAGGCTCAGTTAGGCGAACGTTGCTGTACCGTATGTGTACTGTATCAATCATCTGTTCGCTTTTTGTTACATGAAAACCAATACAAAAGCTTACCGAAATGCAATGCACCGTAGTTGCAACGTACCATTCTGTATAAAATAAAATTTCATACCGTTGTTACGTGACATTTGTAAAACAGTGATGGGCGGCTTGTATGTTACATGAAATGCGGGTATTTTTGCTCTTTTTTTTGTACTTTTTTCAGTATAGCTATGGAATTGTGACAAAAGAATTTACAATACAACATATTTTCATTTATACAAATATACATATGTTTAGATGTACAAAATCAACAAATGCATATACACACACAATGGAAATGTGAAACATACAAAAGGCTTTAAATGGTATCAAAACTTTATTTGTTGTATGCACATTTACAAAACATATATTGAAAATAATATAAATATAAAATATATATGCAAAAATACAAATTTGTTTATGGTAAATCTATAATATAAATATTAAATTATTAACGTTTTTTACATACACAAAATACTTCTTTAATTAAATCACTTGGTACTTTTTCTGCACAGCGGTCACCATTTAAACATTTTTGATTCCCATCACTGTGTGTATTGTTTTATGGATACTATTGCTTTTTGTTTATGTATGGGAAAAACATATGACACGTTTTTAAATGTTCTATAAGTGCACCAACGTGCTTACAGTACGGTGCGGTACATTACGGGTACAGCAACGTTCGCCTAACTGGGCCTTTAATTCTGGCACCGCTGCGTGTAAATATGATATACCACAACCAGAGCTGCCGTTTTAAGTTATTTCTAACCAAAATTGGTTATATATTTTTTTTAATGTGGAGATGTGAATATTTTTTTTATTTTGGTTACTTTTTTCTAAAATAATAATACGTACGAATATGTTTTTTTAATACACTAACTCGAATAATTTGTACTGTACTATGATTTTTTCACTATTTGTTACCAATGTGCGGAAGTTTTTTATACTTTATCGAAAACAAAATATCCCTTCAAAACTGCCAACAAATAATATTTTTAAGATTTTTGTTAAGAAAAATATTGCCATTTGTGATTTTTATATTAAAAACGACCATGTTCGAAAACATATGAAGTTTTAATCGATGGAGATTTAAAAACATGCGGAATAAATTTCAGAAAATGACTGAAAAAATACACAAAAGTCGTTTTAGTGTTTCTAAAAATATGAATATAAGTTAAATTTTCTAAATTTAGGTTATTTCCAGAAGTAGATATATTTAAATACATATTTGAAAATACACATAGGAATTTTAAAGATTTTTCAAAAATACATTGATTTAATATATATCATTTATAACTTGTCGGTATGTATATTTATTTAATGTTTTTAGATTATTAATTATTTGGCAATATTTTTAATTTATAAAAAAACCTTTGACTGTCTCTTTCCCCATTTAATGTACGCTCCGAAAGTCGAATTTGTTTATATTCGCAATAATATCTTACAATGAATCACAAAATGTATCAAATAGAACAATTTTAAAACAGTTATTAGTAATAAGAATTATAAATTTGAAATAAATTTTACAAACACGAGAAAAAAGTTTTTATAATATTTTAGATACATATATGTATGTAAATTAGAAAATATTTACATAAAATGCATTTCGCATATCGGCAATCGTTTTCAATTTCGCCAAAACAATCGCCAAACGTAAATTTCCATCGACAAAGGATTAAAAAATCGCCACATTTGACAGTCCTGTCAATGACAGCTAAAAAGCGGAAAACAGTTTTCCTTTTTTGTTATTTTGAACTGTGAAGTACAATTTTCGTTTATTTAAAACGACATATTAAAAAATATTCAATTTATTAACTATCAATATACATACTGAATTTTGTATGGAAATTTGACGGATTTAACTCTTATAAAATAAAAATATTTTTTACGAAAAAGTCTCAAATAAATAAAACTTTTACCCTCAATTTCACCAAGTTCAGTTATAATAAACTATCACTTATAGCTGTCAAAACACATTGTTAACTGGAAGTTAAAGTTATAGCTAATTTTAACTGATCTTGGTGAAATTGGAGGTTAATTAAGTTTCTCGTTATTTTTGTAATATGTAAAATAATTTGGTTTCTTGTTTTGTTTTCTTGACTTATACAGCCTGTTCAACGATTTCGGACGTTGACGTTCGAATAGAAAATTACATTTAAAACAAAATTCTAAAGTTTGTTTTTGGTTTAAATGTAATTTTCTATGCAAACGGTAACGTTCGAAATCGTTGAACAGGCTGATAATTATTATATTACTTTAAAGTGCAAATATCTTTGTATTACAATGCAACTTAAAATAAATTTTAATGATTTTCTTAATTAATAAAAGGCATTTTAAATTTGGTTATATTTTTTCACATTTGGTAACTTTTTCAAAAATTTTGGTTGTAAAAATTGTATTGGTTGTGGCAGCACTGCTCACAACAGACTTTTATTTCTTTTTTTTTTTTAAACACGGAGAGAATTTAATATTATTTTCACTCGTAAAACTGCTCTGAATGGAGAAGCAGCTCGCTCGTTCTTGTTTGTCTGCTTTTCGTGCGTTTTGCATTGTCACCCCGCATTGGTTAGTGGTTCGGCGTCGTATAACTGTACCGAGTTACAGTTTTTGCGGTTTCTACATTAACTATATGCAATCGTTTTAATGTGTTGTCTGGTGGAGAACCTAAATTAACTCAATGTGACTGGTGGAGAACCATATATAACTCAGACGTTTTACTGGTGGAGTACCAAGGAAATAACTCAGATGTTTACTTGTGGAGACCAAAATACTCTGAAGCGGATTCTGGAAGCTCTCGCCTTTTTATACGAAGGTTTAGGTCGAACGAGGTTTTGTGGTTGAAGCTCAAAAATTGTGTGATACCCTGGCATTATAACTTAAATAGTTCGCCAAAAACTTTTATTTTTAAGCAAAATCAAAAAAAAAAAATATATACATATATATATTTTGATTCTACAAAGTCGTAATACATTGTATTACCGTGGAAACTAGCCTTAAGTTATACGCATAAGAGAAGGTTCAAAATTAGACAACGTTTGTTGCCATAGTTTAAACATATTGAATGATATTGTAAAAAAAATCGGTTAATCTAAAAAGGACCAAAATGAGTTGGTATATGAGAAAGATGAAAATGACATGATTGAAATTTAGTTTAAACAACTTTATTTAAAATGCATACATATATTATTTTGTAACATTAAAAAAGTGTTTGTTAAACAAAATACATATTTAAAAAAATTTCAAATGTAAAGTTTTTATTATATTCATAAAAATCAATGTTAAAAAACTAGCACTTTTATTTTTAACTGTAGAACAATTTAGCACTTTTTCTTTTCAAGCGCAGCCGCGAATAACGTTGTGAACAAGCACCCCTATCGTGAATAATAAGTGGAATTTTTGTTCCCATGAAATTTTCATTCCCCTCGAAGGGAAAAAAAGCAATCGTGAATCTCATGTGAAAAATGTTTCATGCTATCAGTTCCAGTGAATGTAAAAAAGAAGAAAAATTTAAAAATCATTTAAATTTTTGTTTAAAAATATACACGTATATATTTTAAAGAAAATTAAAAATAATAAATCTAAATAATTAGTATTGGAGGGATAGGTTGATTAAAACGTTAGTTTTTTTCACTTTTAAATTTTATGTAGTATAATATTTTCCAAAATTCTGCCACCACGTCTTTCACAAATCCGGCGGCAATCAACCTGTTGTTTTGCCTTTTGTTGACCAATATATCGGTTTGTGCCTTATTAACGGATCTAGCCCTTAATATTCGATTTATAGGTTGAACTACTAACATACATGTTCTATTCTTTTCATGATAAGGGGAATTTATTCCCGTGAACATTTTTTCACGTTATTATTCTCCTTTGAATTACATTTTTTCATGAGAGCTGTTCATGAACGCAAATATGTGAAAAGGGGAAAAATTATTCACGATAGGGGTGAAGGTAGGCTTACCACCTTTTAAAATTGCCAAAACGGGACACGTTGACTTTTTTCCGAATCACTAAATAATTTTTTTAAAAGTTTAATACCACAACCTTGATAATGCTTTTTCTCATACAATAGCTCAAGGTATATTTATAGCAGGTAGCCGCGAGATTACAACAATTGTACAATAAAACAAACAACAGGGCTTTTTATTGTTTTTATGTGGTACGAACTGTCTAAAGGCAAAGGGGTTGATAAGAGACAAAAAAGACAAAAGATAGAGACAAAAAACTTGTTTACATGTTTACTATACAACATTTGACAGTTCGTACCACAAAACAAGCAAATAAAAAATAAACAGCTGGCTTTCCGAGACTACCTGCTATAAATATACCTTGCAATAGCTTCATTTTCATCAGTTGTCTTGGGTTTTGTAAAAAACTTTGTCAACCTAGTACTATCATTCATTGCATTAAGGAGCTGTATGTGTTTTTGGAATTTGCATGCTTCTTTATCATTAAAATATCTTTACTGAAAAAATTTGCATGCAAAAACTTTAATAAGCACTCCTTTCATCGTTCGGCGTAGTTCTTAACCAACTCGGGAAATTTGGTAACTTCAACCAATCTTGTTGAAATTTTAAATACCTTTTTCGCTTGTCTTTTTCTGTTCATTTTTCTATGCATGTTTATTGGAAATTTATTGGAAATTATGTTTTAGAAAATTATAAATAAATACCTCTAAAAAATTAAACGTTCCGTTAAAATTTTAATTCATTTAAAAGTTGACAGTTTTCGCTTAACAAATGGCAACTGACAAAAGGGAATCAAAATGTTCAAGTGTTGCCTATTAAGGCAGAATTATTTACCAGGTAGTCGCAGTTTCTTGCAGATGTCAAATTATTAAACACAAGGCAAATTCACTCTACATGTACTCGCCTTGCTCATACAAAATTTAATTTGTGTATTGAGATTCAAGTTGACAGCTACAAATAAAAAAATAATCAGCTGTGGAATTAAAAGTATCTAGTAAATATATCTGCTTTGGTTGCTAACAAGCCGATTGTGCTGGATTTGAGTCTTGGAGTGTGTAAAACCAACTATATTTTTGGTTTTTCTCTTAAGCTGCAAATATGTATAAGAAGTTTCTTATCTCTCCTCAAAAATGTGCTGAAAGGGAGTTAGCAGGCTTGCAAGCCATGAGTAAAAATATTAAACCGAGCGTTAATTTTTGTATTAATATTTCTTTAATTGCTCAAAGTTTATAAAGAATATAACATCCCAAGGACCCATGCGTACCAAGTAGGTTTTAACCCTTTATATAAAGCCAGAAAACCTTCATTACCTTCCGTCTGTAAAAAGCGTGTATTTCGCGTATTAGAAATCAGGTAAAGATAATAAAGGTATTCACGTCACAAGTTGCACCCTTGCAAAAAAGCAAAAGTGCAAAAACATAACAACAACCACAGAGACAATTATTTACGAACAACAAATTGTCTGTGTGGTTGTTATTATATTTTTGCACTTTTGCTTTTTCGCAAGGGTGCAACTTGTGACGTGAATACCCCCAATATAGTAACTACAAAATAACCATACAGCACGATGTTAACTATCAGTATAGATCAATGTTGAAAAATTCAGTACTTTGGTACTTTTTTCAGTACTTTTTCATATTGAAAATACCGCAGTACCCCCGCGTTGTTTTCAGTACTTTATTATACTTTGAGCTTTTTAACTGTGATGTGATCATTTCGATAGCAGTCTTACGGGCATGTTCTGACAATCGCAAAACGCTTAACATTGGCGATTCTGACTTAAAATTGCAAATTAGGTGCTCTGTAAATCGCCATAGCAAGAAGTTTGGCGAGTTCAAAAAAGAGAACTAGAATATTTGTAAAAACATTAAGGCAGATCGCAAGCTGAAAGCACGAGTTTGAAAACACCATATAATAAATCTGGCGTTTTGCGATTTCAAATCGTGCGATTGTCAGAACATGGCCGTTAAGTTATCTATCATGTGTTTGTTGCAAAATTTATGTTGTTTTTAAAAAAATTATTAACGATGTTAATATTGAAATGCAAAGCGTGGAAGCCAGGATTCATATTTTGCTTTCCAGAATGTTTGTTCTTATAACTGGCAAGAAAATTTATAAAAATGAAAATGTTAGTGGAAAATTGAAATGAATTGAATAGAAACATGCTATCCTAAGGAAATGGTTTATAAAGTCAAAGAAACGGCGAAATCGTTTTATTCGACCATTTTCGAAACATTAAGAACTAAATTTTGTTTTGAACACAAAACCTTAAAAGTGATAATCAGCTTCACTCCAGAAAATATTGTTTCCGAAAAAACCATTAGCATAATACTTTTTTCTGTTGTTATTAATGTTTTACAAACGATAAAGAAAACTATGCATACATAATAATATCAATTCTTAATTCCGTGTTCTAGTGGATCTTTTAGAAATAAAGCATTTTAGAACTGAATATATTTAAATTTCTTGGAAAAATATAGCCAAAATTAAGAACGAAACTAATGTTTGCTGACATTTCACATATTGCTTTTGGTATTTTATCGATACCTCATTTCCAGGGCTGTGGAGTCGTTAAGAAAAAGTTATAACTCCGACTCCGACTCCTTTTGGTGAAATTTTTTAAGTACGACTCCGACTCCGACTCCGACTCCTACTCTAGCATTATTTAAGAGACTAGTTTTTATTTGACTTTAAACTCTTTTTTAATTTAGTACCTGTTAAATGGTTAAATATAGCAACAAAATGATTCAGTAAAAATTTCAATTCGATATTTTAATTCTAACGTGCCGCGCATTGAGCTTTAACATACTAGTTACTAACATATGAGTAGGAAAGCTGCAAAATATTTTATTTGGATTTTGGAAAAAATGCAAAAAACATATAGCGCCCGATTAAATAGACCAAATGAGTTAAACTTTTTAATCCTAAAGTGTTATGTGTTATAACTCAACAGTTTAGAAATTTAAACCAACTGAAATATAGAAAAATAATGGATTTAATTTTGGAACGAACGAGTTTTGTTACGAACTTTCGAAAGAAACGAGTTTTGCTTCAATCCGTATGGGATCATTGAATTTTATTATATTTTAAAGGTTATATTAATTTATTAATATTATGCAAACAGTGCTAAAAAATGTAAAAATAGTTCTGTAGGGGAGAGATAAACTACACCAATTCACATCTTTTTCAAATAACGTTTTTTATACTGTTGGAATTTATAGATGTGTGAATTTCCATATCTAATGTAGCTTTCGAGATAGAAAAGTTGAAAACAACACCAAGTCCAATTGGCTTAGACGTTAAAGGCATCAAGTGCACTTAGTGTTGTTTACCACAATATTAATAGAGGCAAAGGACAGTCCTTTTTTGTAAATTGTGAAGTGAGGTCTTTTGTTTTTAATATACATACATAAATTCAGACACTGCCATTTTGGTCTTGTTTTTTTATTAAGTCAAATCATTCACAGGAAAATTTAATATAGTTTATTAAAACATGCAGATGCGCCTTCAGTTGTTAGTTCTACAATTTATATAACACAGTTTGAAGAGAAACGTAACCTAAAAAAAATGTGGTTGGCCTTCTATTATTTTTGGGAAATAGCACCCCTTTTGTTGTTGGACTTGGTGCTGTTTGTCTCAAGGCATGGAACAGTACCATAGAAGGTAACGAACCTTTTATGACGTAATTTTTTAAGTATATCATCGACATAAAAAAAATATGTTAGGATCATATAAAATATTCGTACAAATGCACATTTTTATAACATAAACATCATTTGCGATTATCAACATGTTTGCGCGGTCTGCTGTAAAGCTTTCAAAATGTGGCTTGATGTAGTTTATCTCCCACCTGCAGAGTTAAAAAAAAATGTGAATTTTTAAACTAAATTTAAATCTTTTTCTTCAGTGTACTTCAGTGCATTTTTCCGTTCCTAATTCAATATTATTATTGTCCAAGACCGAAATTTGAAATTGCAAGTCTTTATTATCTCTCCAATTTTCCCTAAAGTGAGTAGATAAAAGTATTCTCAAATCATTTTTCGGGTTAACCCCCACTTTGATGAGAATTATATCTGGAACAAGGTCATGTATTTTTCCGAGTTTCTTTTCCTTTTATTCTATTATAATTCACCTTGAAGGTTGGAACTTAAAATGTAGTTCACTTAATGCTTTCATCACAGGAGCTACAGCTAATTTCAAGTCATATTCATGAACATGGCTACAAAAATATTTGTTAATATACGATAAATAAAAACAACATCTTTACAAATTTAATTTTTAAATTCCTCAATTCAGCTCTATTTCATTAACGATATCTTGGCGAAATTCAAATAGTGAACCCTCTGGTTTTTGTTACAGAAATTTGAGGTCACATTAAAACATAGAAAAGGACAGGCTTCGATACAATCTATATAACTAGTCTTATGAATTGTCAAAATAAGATGTTATCTCAATTTTTTAATTTTTGAAACTCACCTACTCATATGAAAAGTATACTGGTCCTTATTTTCTGACTTTACAATTTCAAAAAGCAGACCCTCTTATGGCCAATTCCACTAATTTATTTAAATATCAATTTATGTTTAAAATTTGTTTTCTTATGTCAAATAAAAATAAAATTATAAGAAAAATTATATTTAAATATGAATTGATATTTAAAAAGAATTGGAGAAATTGGTCATTAAAATTTTTTATTTTGAAAAATATTAGAAAAATTGTAATGCAAAAAAGTCGGAGTCGGAGTCGCTAGTTTTTGTGGGTACTTCGACTCCGACTCCGACTCCGGTACAAAAACCTCAACTCCGACTCCTCAACTCCGACTCCGACTCCGACTCCACAGCCCTGCTCATTTCTGAGCATCAATTGAACGCACATTTTCATATGCAAAATGATGTAAAAAACAAAGGAAGAAATCGTTTACACGTAGAAACTGTTTCAAGTTTGAAAAAACTAAAAATCTATTAAAATCAACTGGTAGTTGCTGTTGTAGTTATAATATTTCTTATGATCTCTTAAAGTAAATTTGCTTTATCTTTAAACACTGAATTAAAATCTTAAATTTTAAACACTTATGTTTTAAACTTTTTTCAGAATTAAGTTCTAAGTATGTAAAATATGTAAAAGTCTGAATAAAACACAAATAAAAATTTTAATTTATAAACTTATTCATAAATATATGAACTATTTTAAATATTTTTTTTTAGAAAATACTAAAAAACGTACCTTAAGCGGCTCATACACTTGCAGTATAACTGTTTAATTTTAAAGCCAATGAATTTGTGATAGTCGAAGGTGACACAATATATTGGCAAGAATCGAAATCAGAAAAGAAGTGCACCATACTGTGAAATGTGTTTGCATCAACGTACTATGTTGTTTTGCTTTAAAGGTTATGTTTTTTTTATGAGTTGCGCCATATTTTAATTGAAACCATTGTGCCACTTATTGAATAATATAGGGCCATATAGAAATAATATGGCGAATAATATATACAATAATATTTAAATGGATGGGGCGCTTGACGCTTATGTATAACAAAAAAATTATTTACATGTGTACCTCAAATATTATTTACATGTGTATCTCAAATATAAATACTAAATTTGCTATTAAATACTTAGATAAATGAATTCCAATAAAAAATTTTATGTTCCTTTTATTTTTAGAAATTATTGTTTTTTTTTTAACAAAAAGTACTATTTGATGGAAAAAATACTCTTTTAGTTGAAGTTCAGTACCATTTCAAAATTTCAATTTTGCAACACTGGTATAGATTTTTGTAGACTTGCTGCTGTAGCCATTCCATTTACTATCGTAACATGTCGTTGATTCATAAGGCGGGAACATATATGTATTGCAGTGGACGCTATAGCACTACCTAAACTAGCTATAAAACTAAAGCTGATAGGGGATAAACAAAATTGTTAATCAATGATTATTTTTTATAGGAAGCTTGTTATTAACTTATATAAAATGATTACAAAATAATCTTTCAACTGCAGTTTCTTTTTTATTTTTTAATTGATTTTGTTATTTCAACTTTTTCAAAAAGTTTCAACAATTACAATTTAATTTAAATTAAAACAAAAAAATTAAAAAAGAAAATTTAATGACAAATTGGATTTAACAGCTGACGAACAGCTGCTCTAAAGAGTTTACCTTGTTGAATTCGCCTTGAGTTTTGCCTTTCAATTCCATTCAATTTGCAATACACTCTCACTTTTTTACTAACACACTCACCTATTGAATTGACCACGAAATGGCTTTCAATTTCACCTTTCCATTTGTATGGCAATTTAACTATCAATTAACAGCTGATTACATGTTTGTCTTTATAAATTGTTTTTTTGATGAAATCTTGAAAGTAAATTGCTTACAAAATGAGTGCAGCCTACGTTACAGCTTTCAATTTATGTAAATTTTGACAAGCAGTATATGTTAAAGACTATCAAGAACAACTTGATCGTTTGGCCGCAGGGTTAACGCACACATTTAAAAATTTTGGCTCATATACACGAAATTTGACGTTTGGGTTCCAATTAGGGGTAAACAGCTGACAAACATATGGGCCAACGAGTTTACCTTGTGTAAATATACCTTGGTTGTAAAAGCCATGGTGGAATAAGCAGGTGGCATCGTTACGACAACAAATACAACATTACAACAAAAATGGAAATTACATAACCGTTTACGTCAAAAAATACATTAAGCAAAAATCAAAGCGTGCCGCTGAACGTGATGAAATAAATAAATTTTTAACCAATTTTTATTTAATTATGGTCAATATTTTATCAAAATTATCAAAAACTTTAATAAAAAACAAAAATCACAGCACAACACGTGGACTTTTTGTAAACATAAACAAAACTTTGACATAAACCTAGACAAACAATGCAAGAGCAAAAAATCGTCATCTGGCGTAGTGCTGCCACCTGTTTATTTCACCATGGTAAAAGCCACTTTTTGCAAAAACCGTTTTTTTGCTGATAACCGTTAACATTACTCTCGTACACTGTTTAAACCTCAAATCACCCAAAATTATGCACCTTAAAGCCTTTAAAAAGGACATACAAAGAGTCAGCTAGTGGAAGAACGTTTTAAGTTACTTAAAATGATACAAAGTACATGGTTTTAAACGTGGAATAACGTTTTAAAAGCCACCAGTCATGATGCTTTGCGTAATGGAAGAACGTTTTAAATGACATCGTGATTGTGGATATGAACCGTTTTTCCACTAAAAAAAAAAGTTATAAACTGTAAATTTGCATGTAATTAAAATTTTAAATTTCTTGATATTTTGCATACAAATTTTTATTTTTTATTTTTATGTTTAATAATCTAAAAAAAAAAAAATAAAAAATTAATAATCTTGCCTGGTAAAAAACGTTTTTTTTATCTCCTGAAAAATAATTATTTTGTAACTTAAAACGTTATTCGCGGCTGTGCTTCAATTGTAAAAACTCCCGGGGAATTTTTATTCATAATGTCGTGCATTTGGTCATCAACGACAAGTTGAGGGACATTGTCTTGCACACATTTGTTGACGAGAAAATATACTATATTGTCGACTACAAGAGGACAATATCGTATACTTTCTCTTTGTGCGTAAGACAGGCTGAGTGATACTGTCTTTCCTTGTGTCGTGTACTATTTACGCGGTCGAAAATCTGCCCAGAAACTGTCGAAGTCCAAGTTTTATAACCCAAGCAAATGATTAATTTCTTCATAAAAGCGTCAGTTTTTAAATTTGTCAAATCAGTAAAAAAAAAAACGCCCGACCTGTGACCTATATACTGAATTCCTAAAAAGTACCTTTTTATACCCTTCACCCAAGGTAAATAGGTATATACAGTGACTCAATAATGTAGTCGGACAAACATTAAAATTATATTGAGCTTAATATTTTCTGTAGTTAAATTATCGTAAAGATCTAAATTGTGTTGTTTTATTATGCTATGACGTTGTCCATTAAAATACAAAAATTGTTTTATTAAAATAGCTTGATTCTTCAATTTAATTTCATAACAAATTGTCTCAGTGTAAAATCAAGCGCCAAAAAATTAGTCGGACATATGGCAACTCTTGCTATTTATGTAAAATCGACTCTGTGAATCGCCATTTTCTTAACCTGTTTATAGTATATTTAAACACGACTGATAGCAGAATGTACTAATAAAGTGACCTCACAAGCGCAGCTGTTTGTAGTGATTTTCTTCGTGTGTGACGTTTGTCGTCATTTTTTTTGTTTATTTACTTTTTTTAATAAGGCATTTTGACATTTGCCGTCTCAATTCTAGCAACAAAATGCCTGTTGTTTTTTCTATTGTTGAATTGTTGTAGTACTGAGGTCACTTTGTTAATACATTTTGACTGATAGTTATTACCCATAAAATTTAAAAGAAGTTCGTTATTTAATTAAATTTTTTTAAAGAAGTCCGTTATTAAATTAAAATTTGTAAAAATGTCAAAACCAAAGCTATACACAACGGAAGAAATAAGAAGAGTTATTGTAAACAACTTTGAAAGAGGAAAAACTATCCGAGAAATAGGTGATTTAGTTGGAAGGCCAAAGTCAACAGTCCATGATGTAATTAAAAGGTATAGAGAAACCAAATCAGTGGAAAATAAGCCAAAATTTGGAAGGCCCAAATTATTTACCAGTTCAGACGAGCGATGGATCATCCAACAAGTTAAAAAAAATCCTAAGGTTAGTGCTCCAAAGTTGGCTAGTGAAATTTCTCAACGTATAAATAAAGACTGTAAACCAGAAACAGTAAGATTAGTGCTGCGAAAAAATGGTTATAATGGTAGAGTCGCGCGTAAAAAACCATACATTAATCATGTTAATCGAGTTAAGCGCATTAAATTTGCCAAACTGTACAGAAACATGGAAATTTCATTCTGGAACAAAGTATTATTTACAGATGAAAGTAAATTTAATTTATTTAGATCAGACTGACAATCCTATGTATGGCGAAAGCCCAACGCAGAACTTAAAGAAAAAAACCTAAGAGCAACTGTGAAGCATGGTGGAGGCTCTGTTTTAGTGTGGGGTTGCATGTCGGCCTCTGGGGTTGGAGAGCTTTGTATAATAGATGGCATTATGGACCAATATAAATATTTATCCATTTTAAAGCAAAACTTGGTGCCGAGTGTCGAAAAACTAGGTATAAAAGACACATTTCAGTTCTACCAGGATAATGATCCAAAACATAAGGCACATGCCGTGCGCATGTGGCTCTTGTATAATTGTCCACATGTGCTTGAAACGCCAGCACAATCTCCGGACATTAATGTAATAGAGCATTTATGGGCACATTTAGAAAACCAACTAAAAAAATATACGATTTCCAATAAAAACGATCTCATAAAGGCAATAAAAGACGAATGGACGAAAATTGATTCTTCTGTTTGCAGAAACCTAGTAGAATCTATGCCGAGAAGACTAGAAGCAGTTATCAAAGGCAAAGGCTTTCCTACAAAGTATTAAATAAGTTTATTAATATTTTCAAGAAAAGTTTAAGAGAATTGTCTTCTTAATTTCCGACTACTTTTTTGGTGTAATATTTTAGAATATAAGAGAATTTCGTTATTTTTTGTTATAAATGAATTCTTAATAAATTTTCACTTTTTGTTATGAAAACAATATATTAAACTGTTTATTATTATAAAACTAAAATTATTAAGACAACGTTTTAAATATGGAAAATTATAAAGTCTTTTTATTTTGAATCAGTGTCCGACTTCTTTTTTGAGCCACTGTATGTTTGTCATTCCGTTTGCAATTTCTACAATATTGATCTTAACCCCAATAAAGTATATCAGGTATGTGATGGAAATCGATTTTAAAAACGAAACGATTTTAAACCGAAAATATCGTTTTCAGTATCTTTTAAAATGGATTTTAAATACATATTCCTTTTATTTCAGTGTTTATTCTTTTAAATTTTATATTATATACGTTAACTGAAGTGTATTCTGACCGAAAACTTAAGACTTTAATTCAGAAATGGATGTTAAAATCCCTCGAAATTTATCACACCTTTTAGAAACGTTCGTTTTGAAATCGATCGATTTTCATCACATACCTGTATATATTCTGCGTCTTTTGAAAAGTGAAGTTGATTTAAAGAATTTAGTCTGTCCACTGAAATGGGGTTTCCGAAGACCCAAATATAATAGGGACTTGGTTGTTATATTTTTACAAAACATAGTCTGGAATTATCTTATATATAAATACGGGACCAATTTTTTTGTGGTTATTTTTCAAGTATCTTATCGTCCACCGATTTAAATGAAACATATATCGTTTTAAAGCTATTTCAAAATTTTTAGGATTAAAGGGTTAATTTATTTTGCAGTCACACGTACAAAGATCCTAGTTCTATTAAAACCTCCACTGCCTCTCATTTTACCCAAAATTTTGTTCTACAACTTCATATTTAAAGGGGACGGGACTCTTTCTTTACCACTATTGGTCTAAGCATTTTTATGTTCAATTGCAATAGAAGAAATGGAACCTATAAATAGCATTTTTTTCTGCAATGTTTTGCTTAATGTATTAAACTGCGTCAAAAATGGAATTTTCAAAAAATGTCGACTTTACGACTGAAGTTAACATTTTATTTTTTAAGCATTATTATAAAATGCATTTAAACAAAGAAACACGTCCTTATTATAGCCCTCTATGTATGGACGACCAGTTCTGTAACCACATTCAGCAAACAGATCCATATTAGACTCGTGGAACCAATAGTTTTTTATGCCACCCGTGTCTCCCAGAGCTAAAGTATTTAATTGAAAAATGCCAAAATGAAACGTGCGGCCGTCTGTTTGTATACTTTGGACTACAATAGGTTTTGACAGATTTTCTGCTGCAGTGTCCTAAAAAAAACAACATTGGTGATAAATATTTAATCGTACTCTAGGTATAAAATACGTAAGAAACTATGAAGGAAACTTTACACCATATAGCTGTTTTGCCCTCGCAGCGGCAACTGAAAACGCCTTCAGCATTGTGCGACTTTGAAATTGCGTTGATGTTACTCCAACTTCATGCAGATTGCCAACAAACTCCTTATTAAAAAATGTAATAATTGTGTGAGGATGCGAACAATTAATCCGACTGGTAAGAGCTAAACGAATTAAACACTTAAGATTTATAGATTTATTTAAAAAAAAAGTCTTACGATAAAATGTTTCAGTTGTGTAAACATTTTTCTTTGGCAATGAAATTGTACATTTGATGGGATACAAATCGGGCAACTCGTCATCATGTTTAACCTTGACTTGTTCGATTGGTCGTAACGATGTTATTAGTTTTTCCACCGATATATCAAATTGTAGTATATCTTCACCTTTTGGAACCGTTACCTTAAAATGAACATCATCGAGCACGCGACGACAGGTGGTGACTGACTTTCCAGACAATTTTTCACATTCACTCATCAACTTGTTTGCCATTAAGCGACTGCAATTGCATTTATAAATACAAAAATATATATTATTCAAATTTGTTGGTACTTTCTACGCTGATGGGAAACTCCATAATCTCTTGGTAGATTGAATGCTGGTCTATCTGGTAACTTTACATTCGGTAATTTCACTTGCTCGGCATCCAAAACATGTGAAGCCATTATCAACTGATGAACATTGCGATCAACATTGCTCGGTATTTGCATTTTCGTTATAGATTGCTCAATAGTTTTTGGGAAGCCCTTAATATTTATAGTTTTTGTCAAAATTTGAGCTTGCTGAACACCTTCAAGTAAAACATTTGCGTTTCCGTACATATGACATTTTTGCTGATGCCAGTGGGGATGTGATTCATCTTCTGGCAATACAACAGGACGATTCGATTCAATTTCAAATCTATACATATTTAAATGGTTTAAAAATTAATTTTATATTAACTTTGTAACAATTCTTACTGTAGTTTTTCCAATTTTGGCTTTGCTACATTTTCAACATCTTTCACTTGAATACCAAGTTTTTGTAATTCACTGGCAGCACCAGTGTCATTAGGAAAACGTTTTCCTTGTACTTGCCAGTGTTTTTTAAATGTCCAGTCTAAGTGTTGGGCAAACAATCTTGGAGTAAAGCGCATTTTAATTCAATATTACCAAGAAATTGTTATTACTCCTTGGGAAAAAATAGTTTAAGGTTATCTAACATAATTTAAGGACGCAGTTGCAAACATTAGTAGTAAACAAGGCGAATTCAACTACAGGTAGTGTCGAAACGCCATCTTAGTCTGCCAGTTTGAACCATGGTGGAATAAGCAGGTGGCATCGTTACGGCAACAAATACAACATTACAACAAAAATAGAAATTACATCACCGTTTACGTCAAAAAATACATTAAACAAAAATCAAAGCGTGCCGCTGAACGGGATGAAATAAATACATTTTTAGCCAATTTTTATTTAATTATGTTCAATATCTTATTTATTTTAATTTAAAATTATCAAAAACTTTAATAAAATACAATAATCACAGCACAGAACGTGGACTTTTTGTAAACATAAACAAAACTTTGACATAAACCTAGACATGGTGAAATTACTACAAGGTGGCAACACTAGGTGTTGTTGTACAACAATACAACAAAAACAGGCAAATTTTTTTGTGTAAGTCTGTGTTCATACGGCTCTTATTGAAATGATTGCTACTTTATTGGCGAGAGGGGCGAGGGGAAAAGAAACGAGTACATAAATGCCTGTACTGTCTTTACGTTTTGCTTTTTCATTCGTTGTTTAATTTTGTTATTGTTTTCAATATCAAAAAAACACACATGCAAACGCACGACTATACAAAATAAAAAACATGGCGTAAACATGACATGAATAATTTGAACGCCAATTCATGTTCAAAGAAGAAAAAGGAAGAATCTTTTCAATAAGAAAAGAGCCGTATGAACTCAGACTAATAAACTCCGTGCTGTCAAAAATTATGTGCAACAATGTTGCCATTGTTTGTCTTTTCCGACAACATTAGGTCGGATAATTTTCGCTTGGTAGGATGGTAGGCTAAACCTTAGGGCAATGTTACACGTTTAATAAATGCATATATAACAAAATCGAAAAAACTTAAGATTAAAGCTATTTAAAGATATTAAAGTGGTCATTTTAAATGCTAAAGGATCATAGAAATCAATGGTGAAATTATTTCACCATGGTTCAAACCATGGTGAAATAAAAAGGTGGCAGCACTACGCCAGATGACGATTTTTTGCTCATGCACATGGTGGAATAAGCAGGTGGCATCGTTACGGCAACAAATACAACATTACAACAAAAATGGAAACTACCAGGGTAGGAAAAAATTCGACTCGCGATCACAATTCGAGTCAATTTTCTCGTTTTAAAATTTGTGCTCGCGAGTTTTATTTTTAAACTCGCGAGCACAATTTTTTTACGAGTCGTAAGATTTTTGTGCTCGACTCGTAAGCATAAAACGACTCGTTTCAAAATTTGCGCTTAAGAGTTTTATTTTTCAACTCGTAAGTACAAATTTTATTCGAGCAAAAAACGAGCACAAACGAGTTGAAATCGAGCAACTCGTATAAAAAAATTATTGTTTGCTTGTGCGAAGTATTTATGATGAAAAGAAGGGAAGGCAAAACGTGTGGGAAAGGGTTGTTAAAGTAATGTCCATACACAAACTTATGAACACACATATTAATGCTAGTCATAACCAGCGTTGCCGTTTTGGTTACTTTTAACCAAAATTGGTTACTTTTTTTCCAATGTGTACTTGTGTACTTTTTTTCCATTTTGGTTACTTTTTTCAACACAAAAATAACCAATTTTTTGTTTTGGAAGAGGATTTACCCGCTCCGCTTTTTTGACTCTTAAAAATTGTGTGTGGTATTTGTGCAACCAATACCAATACTTTTTTCATCTACTTAAAAAAGCTTAAACTTTAACAAACTGTCAACTTAACCATATGTACAATGTATACAAGGCGAATTAACTACAGGTGGTGTCGAAACGGCATCTGATTTTGACAGTTCGGGCTTATTTGTTTTGATTTGTTAGTGTTTTGCTAATAATGGTTGACATTTCGAGCTAATGGCACTAACAATGCAATGCAAAAAACCCTATGTTGTTTCTGTTGTTTTTGGATTGTTGTAGTTCCGACACCACCTGTAGTTGAATTCGCCTTGAATGTATATATAATAAAATAAATTACTTTTATACTGAAGACTAAATAAACATACAAATTTTTGAAAAATTTACTTTCTTAATAAAAATTTTGGTTGAGCGAAAGTTGTTTTATGTTTTTATGGTAAAAATCGAAATTAAATGTTTTCATATTAGCTTTAAGTTAAAAAATATTACATATATAGATCTCTCTTTAAAATCATGGTTATTGGTGCTTTCTTTAAATAACAATGAACGATAACATTGGACCTATCATCACCAAAAATGGGGTACAAAGTTTGAATCTAAATAAGCATAATCTCAATATCATACATTTCAATGCTCAGAGTTTATCTCCAAGGGAAAATTCTATAAAATTGGATGAAATAAGAAATATTTTTAGTAATAAATTCTTCGATGTAATTGGAATATCGGAGTCTTGGTTATCTGAAAATATTTCAGATAGAATGGTTTCTATTGAGGGTTACAATATATATAGAAGCGACAGATCTTTTAGAAGGGGTGGGGGCACTTGTATGTATATTAATAAAAAGTTCAGGACTAAAACAGTGACGAAGATCATGGAGGAGGGTTCAGTAGAGGGTATTTTAATAGAGATATACTTAATTAGTGGAAAAAAGATTTTAGTTGGTGTGATGTACTTGCCGCACGGGACAATCTCCAGTTGTGAGGATACAATTGCTGATTATACTAGTAGATATAATAATGTTATCCTAATAGGAGATTTTAATAATGACTTGTTTGAGAATAGTATCAGAATGAGAAATTTATGTCAGAGAGTAGGGTTGAATATTGTGCATAATAGCCTTCCAACACATTTCAGCATAGGCTCTAGTAGAACTACATTATTAGACTATTTCCTAATATCGAATTACATTCAGGTCAAAAAAAGTGGTCAATTTGATTTCCCAGCACTCATCATGCTATTATATTTTTATCAACAAAAATAAGACCTGCAATAGCTTCTGATTTAAGAATTATAAGAGCATATGGTCAATTTAATATCGAGGCATTTCAATTGGATTTAGATTGTACTGATTTGAGTAATATATATAATAATGCGAATTTTAATTGCCAAGCCGAGTGCTTGGGCGAAACCATAATGCGACGATACAACAAACATGTTCCGTTAGTAAAATTAAAAACCCATACAAATGTTGATTGGATGAAAAATCCAGCTATAATTAGTGCAAGACAAAAGAGAGACCTGGCATATAAAGCGTATTTGGAAGCTAGATCTATTGAAAGATGGAAAATTTATTGCAAATATAGAAACAAAACAAAGGCAGTCATTAGAAAAATAAGAAAATTTAATTTTGAAAATATATTTTCACAAAGCTCACAAAAACAATTGTGGAGAGAAATGAGGAATCTAGGAATTTTAGATTATAATGAAGAAAACAATGGTAATATTGCAAACAGTAAATAATTTTACAAACACAATGGGTAATATGTTACAGGAAATTCTAAGAATGCAATCGATGTTATTGCAGGCTGTTCTTAACAAGCCATGAACTGTTTAAAAATTTGTTTTTGGAACGCATACGGCATCCGCCAACAAAAAAATGAATTAGAATACTTTCTTAAAAACAAACAAATTGATGTCATGATGGTTTCTGAAACTCATTTGACCTCAAGAAACACGTTTAAAATCAATGGTTATATACTATATGATACCAAGGACCATCGAGATAGAGCTTGTGGAGGTTCAGCCATTTTAATTAAACCCCGAGTCAAACACTACCTAATGTGTTATCATCGTGAAGATTATCTCCAAGCAACGACCATTTGCGTTGAGGAATTAAATAGAAACCTAGTTATTTCATCGTTATACTCTCCGCCTAGATTTTCAATATCAGAAAGCCAATACTGTAAATATTTTAAATCATTAGGACGCTGTTTCCTAGCTGCTGGCGATAACGCTAAACATTCCTTCTGGGGGTCACGACTTATAACACCAAAGGGTCGTGTATTATTTAACACAATTTCTAAAATGGATTTAAATGTGGTAGCGAGCGGATAACCAACATATTGGCCTACTGATCATCAAAAAATTCCAGATGTTATCGATTTTGGTGTGGTTAAAAACATCCCCATAGAAACGATTCATGTTGAAGCTTCCTTAGAATTATCTTCCGACCACACACCTACAATTGTTACTATAATGAACCCCAATAGAATTGTATCTCCGACTGGTCACTTAGCGACGACAGCTACGCAAATTAACTGGCTAAAATATAGAAAATACCTCAGCACCCATTGCACAGAAAATATTCCGCTTAGTACACCGGAGTATGTAGATCGCTCTATTGCCAATTTGGACAGTTTTCTGAAACTAGCTGTTCAACATTCCAGTATTGCCCCAAAAAAAAACAAAAAATTTAAAATATATTCCACAGATGTCGAGCGTCTCTTGTCTAAAAAGGGAGGGCTCGAAGAGAGTGGCAATTGCACAGATCCCCGCAACTTAAGAACTTACTAAAAGAGTGTACAAAAAGGCTAATAAAGTTACTGCAGACTTAGAAAACGGCTTCTCTGGAAAAATATCTTAAGGAACTTGATGCAACCCCACAATCAGACTACTCATTATGGCGTGCAGCTAGTAATCTCAAAAGGCCAGTTGTCTCTAAACCACCATTAAGAAACTTGAATGAAAGTTGGGCAAGAAATGATGTTGAAAAAGGAAATCTGATTGTTAATCATTTAAAAAACGTATTTACCCCAAACATATCTCACGATATTGCGGCCGAGTTACCGGACGTTGTTGCTAGAGCAGCTGTTCCACTAAGATTTGAGATAAGAGAAATCGAAAAAGCTATTTGTGATTTAAACCCCAAGAAGGCTCCTGGTTTTGATAAGATCAGCAACAAAATGCTTCTGGAGCTACCCAGCATAGCAAAGAAAATTATTCTTTTAATTTTTAATGCTTTTTTCATCTTGAATACTACCCTCAAGAATGGAAGGTCTCCTTAGTTACGATGATACCAAAGCCAGGAAAAGATCACACAAAAGTTGAGTCATATAGGCCTATCAGCTTATTATCTAATATATCAAAGCTGTTTGAGAAGCTCTTAGCGTGAAAATTAACCTCAATTTTAAATGACAATGGGTGTATTCCTAACCATCAATTCGGTTTCAGAAGAGAACATAGCATAATAGAACAAACCCATCGGATAGTAAACGCCATAAGAAAAGCCTTTGAAGAAAAAAAATATTGCTCCGCTCTCTTCATCGATGTCTCAAGCTTTTGATAAAGTCTGGCATGTAGGCTAATAACACAAATTGAAACTAAACCTACCGGTTAACACACACAAGCTGTTAGAAAGCTACTTGGTCGGTCGAAAATGTATTATTAAAGAAGGTGATTTTTTTAGTTCTCCTCAGACAATTGAAGCTGGAGTTTCTCAGGGATGTATCCTAGGCCCACTTTTTTACAATTACACCCTAACCTCAACTTTTGCTGATGACACAGCTTTTCTAAGCGTACACGAGAACAGTCGTGAAGCATCTCGATACCTGCAGGATCATATATTTCAACTAGAACTGTGGTTAAAACAATGGAGAATAAAGGTCAATGAGCAAAAATGTGTACAAATTACATTCACCTTGCGTCGGGAAACATGTCCCCCTATTAAAATCAATAATTAACTAGTGCCTCAACAATCGCATGTCAAATATCTCGGTATTCATCTAGATCGACGTTTAACATGGAAATGCCATATAGAAGCAAATTTAACCCAAATGAAACTAAAAGCAATTCAAATTAACTGGCTTATTGGAAGAAATTCTGTTCTTAATCTCGATTGCAAACTACTACTTTACAACTCTATTTTAAAGCCAATATGGTGCTACGGTATTCAACTATTGGGCACTGCCTCGGCCTCAAATATCGAAAAATTCAAAGGCGCCAAAATAAACTTCTTCGAATAATCACAGCTGCCCCTTGGTATGTTAAAAACTCAAATATAAACAAGGATCTCAATGTGCCACTGGTAAGGACTATTATTACGAAGTATGCGGTAAAATATCTAAAAAGGCTAGAGTTGCACCCAAATCCACTAGCTCGAAATATTTTAAATGATAGCGGCAACACTCGCTTAAGGAGAAGAGACACTGCAGCACTTACCGAAGATTCAATAAATAAATAATGAAAAAAAAAAAATATTAAATTGAAAAATATTTATTTGGTGTATTTCATTGACGTTTTTCCTATGAGCATATGATAACTATACGAAGGAATTGTGGTAGACTAAAGTGATTTAAGCCAAACAAAGTGAATAAAATTGAATTAAAACCAGTCAAAAACTAAAAATGAGTTTTTGACCTAAGACCTTTTTGCCTAACGGCTCAAAGTTGTCATAATTAAATTAAGAAAAATCCCGGGAATTTCCGCACAAATTTCGCGGGATTTATTTCCCGTTAAATGTGCGTGATCCCGGGATTTTTGTCCCGGGAATTCCCGTATGAAAAACACTAAAATACATATACATTTGGCAAATCTACAGATATCTGTACCCATGTTCTGTAACTTTAGTGAGAACTTCTCGCAACCGTCGGCTATACCAAATAATTTAATGTTTGCTGTTTGAAAAAGAGCTTTGGAAAAATTCGTATAAGTATTTTATAAAAATGTTAAAAGCAAAATAATTAAACAATGAAAAACTGTGTCAAGAACAAAATATTATTATTATTCTATGCATTGTGCATTTTTAATAGTTTTTTAGTGTTAAAATCGCCCGATTTTTTTTCGTGAGTTTATTTGACAGTTCAAAGCGGGAACTTTTCTCACAAAAATGTTACACACACTTTTTCTGTAAATTGGCGAGTAGTTTCCTTACGTGACAGCTATTACTCGCCAAAAAAAAGTTACAAACACAGTTTAGTGAGAAAAACAGCTGTTTGTTTCAATAAATGGCATTTTTGTTTCATTTCACACATTTCAATCGAAAAGTTTCTCGATGCGAGAGTTACAGAACATGGGCACTGGAAACATAAGTTTATTAATTTTAGTTTTCAATTCTCCAACGCTAGAAATACTGTCATTGGAGTACCTTAGGGGCCTGATCTGGCATCTCTGCCCTAAAGCGTAACAACGTGTTTTTATTATCGTGCGTGGTTTATTTAATTAATTTAATTAAATATTCTTTAGAAAAGCATTTAATTGCTTTTTGATATGTTTGCTACAAAAAGGAAAGAGTATTGGGGTAACTCTCCCAAATTTAAGATACCAAAAACAAACGAAGGTCCAGTTACAAGTGCTAATAGATTTCGTCTATTGGCCGATACCAAGGAAACTGAAGAAATTCATATAAAACAAAATGTTCCACCAATAATTGTAGATTCTACTCATAAGTTTTCATTTGTAAGAGGATGTCAGTTGGTACAAAAATTATGTACAGCTAATTGGTGCTATACGAAGCGGCTTTAGATATCCTTAAAAAAGCAGATCTTCATTATTATACACATGAAGTAAAGGATGTAAAGAATTTTAAAATGGTGCTCTTTGGGTTACCCCACTTAACTACTGAAATTATCAAACATGAATTCGTCAACGAATTTAACATAACACCTGTAACGCTGGGTCTCCACTTTGCAATATTTATTGCTAAGTACAAGCAAAAACGTCGGCAGAACAATGGAGCAATAATTGCTGAATTTATTGCTGGAGAACACTTGAAACTGCTTTGCCATAAATTTGCAATTTTCACCGCGACTAGTCGTATAAAGTTTTGTGGCTGTACATATTTATAACAAATGTTTTATGTTGTGTTTTGAAGTGGTTGTGAAATTTTCTTTTTTAAATTAATAAAATAATTAATTGTAATTGTCGTAGCTGTGTTTTGTATTACTTTTTTGTTTATTTGCGTTAAAAAAAAGTTGGATTGTTCTATTGAAAAAATAAAATTATACAAAAAAATAAATTCGTCGTTTGCTTTTGTTGATCTTCCCGTTTATTAAAAAATATAATATATAATAAGATATTTATTGATTGCTTTTTTAATAAATAAACACACAAACAAAAAACAACCGTACAGAGAAATGAAATGTCAGATAAATTACAACTGATTTGACAGCATATTGCTAAGCAATAATTGCTCAAGCAATAAGAAGAGCAATCATTGCGCAATGGATTGCCACTCATGGCAATATGCGGTCTATACGTCGCAAATTTTATGGAGCAATGAAATTTGACGTTTGCCGCAATAAATATTGCTACGTGAAGACCCGGGGATGATGGCCCTTTACATGATTGAATTCAATCGACAACACGTTTCGAAAAATTAAGTTTTAAAAATTTAATATTTTTGGAGAAGGCCACTTAAGGGTAATAGGGGTCCTACCCAATGTTCGAAATACTCAATGTATGGTATGGAGCAAAAAACTGTCATAGAATTGCACTTTGTTCAGCCTGTTCAGGAAATCATGATTACGCTGAATGTAAGTTGAATAAAAGTTCGCATGACACTAGTGTGGTGTTTAACCCGAATCAACCCAACGTAACCATATGGTCACACACATAATAGGAATAGCAAAATAAATCTATTAATTCGTGTGATTCCTCGATTTTAATAAGTTTACGCTTATTCACTTCATAAAATATGTGTGCTGCTGCAAAATGCATTTTTCTATCAGTAAGAGTATTATTGTTAGAGCAATTGGATGTTAAAACTTGGTGTAAAAAATATCAAAGAACTTGAAAATGCATTACTACTAGGGTTTTTTCCCGGGATTTCCTGTCCCGGGAATTCCCGGGAATTTCAATTATTTTATTTCCCGTTTTCCCGGGATTTTTCTTGCGGGATCCCGGGAAATAAAAAATTCCTCATAATTTCAGAAAACAGCTATTTATACTTTGAAATTTAGTTTTCTATTCTCTAAAAATTAGCATTTGTGGATGGGTTGTGGATTAGATCAATTACAAGAAGTGAGTACATGTATTTAAATCAATGTCTCCTGATGCAATAAATCTACTAAAAGCAGAATAGGCAGTGCAACAGTTGATAATTATTACATTTAGTGAAGTGAAGAGTTAATAAAGTACATTAATTCAAAAAAAGATGCAGGCAGTAAAGTTTCATTGTCCATGAACAAGTCTTAAAAATAGGAGATACCTAAACATATCGCTCCTTTATTGCAACATAGTCATATCTACAAAAACAAACGATCTTGGCAAAATGCGATTAAAGTTTTAAACATGTACCGATTTAAAGATATATTTTGCTATAACTTCGATTCAGTTTGAGATATAATACGAGAAGGCCTGAAAGAAAACTTTGCTAAATGATGCAATGATATGATATGATATGTTTATTAGGTGATAAACACAAATTTTCAATTTCAATTTGTGTTGGTTTATATACCCGTGTAGTGCGGGGAAACCGAAATAAAATAACTCGTGTAAGATACTACAACATACCACTTGAAAAACACATTGTCCTATTTTGCATCAACCTTGACATATATTTGACTGAAATAGACGTTGTTTATCAAAAAGAAAAAATTGCCTCTGATTGTGAATCCGAAGCATGCTACAACGGTGAACTTTTAACTATTTGTCCAACCTCGGTAAAAAATGAACGAAACTTTTCAGAAACATGATAACACTGTAGCACATTTTTTAACTTCATAATCTTGAACCAATAGAAACCCCCAAAATCTGAAAGCTTATGATGGTAGTAGAAAAACCCTAGGTGGGTTTTGCATTATTAGCTAAGGTTTTTTTTAATTCATGTTTGAAGTTTTCGACTGGGGGTGTATTTTAGTACAATTTTCAAAAACATGTACTGATTCTTAAGTCTATATCTCGTGAACGATTCGAGTTATCGCTTGTATCTCTTCGGCAAATTTTAAGCTCTTCATCAGATCTAAAAATTTTACCTTAAGATAAAATCGAAAAAAACAAGAACATCTTACTCAAAACAGCAAAACTGTCAAAAAACTTAGAAAAATTGATGATTTTGAACGTAAAAAATGAAAAATAAGGACACTTCAAATCTTTTTAAATTTATATTTAACATTAGTCGTCGCTTTCGGAGCTAGTCTCATTATCTGAAAACAAGTTTCCGACCGCTTCTCTTGCTTTATTTTCGTATGAAAATACTTTATGGCTAGACCAGCATACTTCCGCAAGCATCGCATCTATTTTTTTCCCTTTGAACCGTTTTTCCATCGGCATGGTTACTTGGTGGAAGCGCTCACCTTGCTCATCAGATTCTGTTGGCAATTGTTTTTCGAACTCTGCCAAATGATTATTTAAAAAGTGAAGTTTTAATGTCATGGTCACACCGATTGCTTGGAATGATTTAAGCATTTTTTAACTAAAACTTTCCATTCGTCGTCTCGATTTTTTCCTAAGACTCTTTCTATAACTGCGTCCCAAGCAATTAAGTCGTTTCCGTGCAGAACAGTGTTAAAATCTTCACTTTTAGCAACTTTCGAATGTCTGGTCCATTAAGCACACCTGTTTTAGGCAAAAAAAAAAAAAAAAATGCACAAACAATAAATAAAAATTTGAAGAGATTAGTTCGAACGTGCAATAAAAACAATGCAAATTTTTTGACATTTGATATACATAGTTTGATAACACTCAATGATCAAAAAACTAAAGCCGGTAATGTACTTGTTAACTATTCTCTTAAAATTTTTATTCTCTTAATTTTTTTTTTTTTTTTTTGCTTAAAACAGGTGTGCAAGCGAAACGGTCGGGAACACGTTTTCAGATAATGAGACTAGCTCCGAAAGCGACGACTAAAGTTAAATATAAATTTAAAAAGATTTGAAGTGTCCTTATTTTTAATTTTTTACGTTCAAAATCATCAATTTTTCTAAGTTTTTTGACAGTTTTGCTGTTTTGAGTAAGATGTTCTTGTTTTTTTCGATTTTATCTTAAGGTAAAATTTTTAGATCTGATGAAGAGCTTAAAATTTGCCGAAGAGATACAAGCGATAACTCGAATAGTTCACGAGATATAGACTTAAGAACCAGTACATGTTTTTGAAAATTGTACTAAAATACACCCCCAGTCGAAAACTTCAAACATGAATTAAAAAAAAACCTTAGCTAATAACACAGTACAACAGCCAATCTGGGGGGTGAGAAATTCCAAGTCAGGGTGATGGTACTAGGTCAGTATAGTAAAACCCTCAAAGGGTTTGGCGTTCGTATGTGCCAGTTTTTTTTTATGACATTTTAAAGTTTTTCCTTATCTTGATGTTTTTTTGTTTAACATAACTCGAGAACCACTTGTCCGATTTTGCTAAAACAAACTCAAAAATATTTAGAATTACAATTTCTTTAATCCGTTCATATAACGTTTTTCTTTATAATCAACAGTTTTGCCGGCAAAAATAAACTTGTGGAGAAAAAAAAATATTTGTTTGCCTAAAAATAGGCAATATTTATTAAAATAAATTTTAATTTTTAGGCCAAAAAATTTTTTGTTTTCTCCACAAATTTATTTTTACCGGCAAAACTGTTGATTATAAAGAAAAACGTTATATGAACGGATTAAAGAAATTGTAATTCTAAATATTTTTGAGTTTGTTTTAGCAAAATCGGACAAGTGGTTCTCGAGTTATGTTAAACAAAAAAACATCAAGATAAGGAAAAACTTTAAAATGTCATAAAAAAAAACTGGCACATACGAACGCCAAACCCTTTGAGGGTTTTACTATACTGACCTAGTACCATCACCCTGACTTGGAATTTCTCACCCCCCAGACAAAAATCCCAAAAATGTTCCACAGTGTAATGCAAAACCCACCTAGAGTTTTTCTACTACCATCATAAGCTTTCAGATTTTGGGGGTCTCAATTGGTTCAAGATTTTAGTGCTGCACTGTGTAATTAGTAAATAAAATCAGGAATATACTTTTTGACGACTTACAAAGCGCTTTGAGTGTGTCAGAAAGTTATTTCCTAAGCACCGTTAAAATTTTTTATATATTTCTTTAAAATATTTTATCTATTTTATTAATTAACTATTTGATCTCATATCTTGAGTACCTTAATTTTTATTTGGTTTTTATTATTGTTTTATGAATTAAATTATTATGTTTATGTTATCTTTTTATCTTGTATCCAGAGCATAATAATACTGAATGAAAGCATAATAATAGGGAAATAAGGCGTAAGGTGATAATAATTAAAGTTCCTATTTCAATCTTCAATTTATTTTTTTAGTATTGAACCATTTCTTTTACTTTCTTTGTAAACAAGTTTTCTTACGTTATTTTATTAAAGTTTTTTTCATTAATTAATAACAAAATTTACTTTGTATTATTTATATGGAGCGGGATCCCGGGATCCCGGGAAATTTAAAAATATTTCCCGCTTTCCCGGGGAAAAAAAATCTAATTACTACAAAAAGAGAGTAAGCAATAATTTTTATGAAATAAGGGTTTCTTGGTTTAAAAAATATATATTTTGTTTGCCAATGAATTAAACTAATCATTGAAAAATGTGATTTGTAAGTTTTCAAACATTTTGCATGTTAGTTTGAACAGTTTTTACCATTGTGACCGTATGGTCACGCTAGGTAAGATTTCAAAAAAATACTTTATTATTATTTTTATGGCGCTAAGTACATAAGAAGCCCTAGATTTCATAAATGAATTGTGTGATGAAGATGAAAACGAGCCTGTTGCTGCCTTATATATACTCCCACCTGAAGTTGAAAGTGGTACTTAGCGGTACGGATGATGCTGATGAGGATGATGTTGGAATGCCAGTTGACATTTCTGTTGGCCAACTAAAATCATCTTGTGAACTGGTTATGTACAATGGCAGACACATTGATACGCTTGATGGCCTGGAAGTTAGTGATGACGAAGATGATTTAATGCTCAGAAACTCAGAAATTACCTTGGAAACTTCCCGCAGTTTTGGATTTAAATTTATCGACTGAGCCATCGACATCAGCAGCTGCTGCAGTGTTAAATAGTTTACAAAAGGTTAAACCAAACATATCAGAATTGGAAATTCCACTAGCGAATAAGAACGCTTCATTTACGTGGGTTAAAGATTCTTCAATTGCCATGCCTCCAATATTTCCGTCCCCAAGTTTGAAGATTGCAAGAGCTTGCAACCTTACGAACAGTTTAAAAAGTTTTTTGATTAGCAATTGTTGGATCACATTATCCACGAATCTCATAAATACGCAGTCTTTCTTGGAAATAATGTTTCAAATATATCTACTGCAGAACTAAAAACGTATATTGGTATTTTGATAGTGAGTGGCTATGACGGTCGCACAAGTTATAGATCATTCTGGGGTGCAGATGAAGACATGAGAAACGAGTTGATATATTCGGCTATGCGAAGAAAAAAGATAGTGGTAAGAAAGTTGACGATGGTGATAAAATGTGGAAGCTTCGGCCCTTAACAGATCACTTGAAAGCAAATATGCTGAAAAATTTCCATCCAGTGCAGCATTTATCGTATGACGAAAGTATGACGCCATGGGTGCAAACAATTTATTAAAGGGAAACCATTACGCTTTGGATTTAAAGTGTGGTCATTGTGTACAACTTCTGGGTATCTGGTAAATTTTGAAATTTACCAAGGAAAAAATCCTCGATCAAAGTCCATCTATGAGGAAAGATTTGGCAAATACACCGCACCTCTTATAAATATGATCGACGATTTCTCTCCGGAGGTTCAAAGCATGCCTTTTTCGTTTTTTTTTTTTTTTTTGACAATTTGTTTACCGGATTTCCTGTACTGCATTATTTAAAAAGCCGTGGATACACTGCAACAGGAACAATCCGTGAAAATCGTATACCCAAAAATTGCCCCATTGCAGGCAAAAAAATCACACAGAAGAAAGCACGAGGCTATGTAGAATCCATTAAAATGAAGGAGACCGATATTGTGTTAACAAAGTGGAATGACAACGATGTTGTAAATATAGCATCGAGTGTATATGGAAGAAGACCTATTTGGAATGTTCAACGGTATTGTAGAGAACAAAAGAAAAAAATTAATGTTGAACAACCATGCGTAGTTAAAGAATATAAAAAAAATTTATGGGTGGTGTAGACCGTATGGATCAGAACGTCAACATGTACAGAATTGGAGTCAGAGGAAAAAAGTGGTGGAGCAGCATATTCACATGGCTGGTTGATGTTTCGCTACATAACGCATGGCAACAACACCGCTCGGCTAATCCTGATATGCCACAACTACAGTTTAGACGACAGATTGCTCTTTATTACTGCAAACATTTTGGAGAAAATCCAAAATCTCTTGGCCCTCGCAAAAGAAATATCCAGAAATCTTCACAAGA
The DNA here is from genome assembly GCA_963931875.1 of Pollenia griseotomentosa. Lineage (NCBI taxonomy): Eukaryota > Metazoa > Arthropoda > Insecta > Diptera > Polleniidae > Pollenia > Pollenia griseotomentosa. The sequence continues at coordinate 149,320,841 of OZ007560.1, read as the reverse complement.
AACTTTGCGCTATGATAGAAAAGATCACCTGGTTCGCCCATGTGCAAAAAGAAGAAGACGTTGTGCAGCCGACAGCTGTACTTCTGTTGGACGCAATGAATGCTCAAAATGCGATGTTGGGGTCTGCGTCAAATGCTTTATTAATTATCATACCCAATTTGATATATAAATAAATAAATAAATGTTACGAAACCTTTTCCCTGCGTGTTCTGTATTCTCTTCGGCCTAGCTCAGCTCTCAAAGTCGGGGAGGTTCTCAACCCTTATAAACACTGGCTTCTCACAATAAAAAAAAAATATTTCAAAATTACAGCAAACAAATTACCATTAAACCGACACAAACACAGAAAGCACATTCACTCCAGTCCAGGCCAGGTGTATTGCCCAGACGCGTCCTTGCCCTCTTCCCAACCTATGCCATTTAATATATTTCCTCATATGACCCCTTTTCCATTCAAACCTTCATCAACAACTTACGGTTTATCCATTTTGTTTTACGCCACCGAGAACTCGGCAATCTGAAATCCTTTTAAAATAAATTACCAACACACAGACATATCTTCACTCTATTAACGCATACTTTTATTAAAAAAAACTAAACTACAATACATCTATTTTTTTTTTTATTTTTGTTTTTAATGTGGCTTAAACATAAAAAAAAAACAATCATATACTTTCAATATTTGGTTTCCTGTTTTCCTTAATTTATTTTCCTATCAATGTTCATACAATATTTTCTTACTCAAATTTACGCTAACATCAACAAGAATTTAACAATCTTAAAAAAAACGCTTACATATGTATACACTACAATAAATAACAATATATTTCCTATCTAACAAAAGGACCGGACTAGATTCACAATCGACAAAAATCTTAAGGTTTGCCTACAAAAAACTAACCGCGAATAACTTCCCTAAAGAGCTCTCTACAGGAATAAAATTTAATCTTTTGGCAATGGCCATACACACACGCATAAACAATTAGAACTTAATTTCTTGAACGATCCTCTTTTACAAATTTTTACACTTATTTACTTTCACCCATTCTAACAAAAAAAACTAATTTTATCTAAATCTAATTCTTATTAACTAACCTAAGAACAGTTTCAACTGCTAAAATTTCCTCTTGACGTTTTAAATTTTTGCTATAAATAAACTACAGTCAACTTGACGGGTTGAAGTCTTGGCTAACTCTTCTTTCGGAACAGTAAGTTTTTTTTTTCTACACCCCATCCGGAAATAAACAGCTCGAAGATATTTATTTTATTCGGTGCCGCTTGTTACTTTAACACTTCCTTTTTGTATTTATTTTTTTTTTATTACCACTAAAATTATATTGTTTTATGTCAAATATTTTTTTACAGTACCTTTTTCTTCAGTTTTGTTGAACTTATTTGATTTACCGGATGAGTTGTTCGCCTTCCTATGTCCCTTATCTTCTCCAGTCTACTTATTGTTCCTTCTCTCTGACCTGGGTATTTTTTCATTAGCCTTAACCTCCTTGTGTTTTTTTTTCCTCTAATAAAAAATTAAATAAATAAACTTTTGACTCTTAAACTTTACACAATCTATCACCACTTACATTCAATTATATTTCTCTATAATTTGCAACAAACTTTTCAGAATAAACACTTTATGGTGTAGCTATTTATTTTATGGTATTTAAATTTTACTAATTACAAATTAAATTGAAAATGAATTGAAAACTTATTAATACTATTAAAACTTTAACCACTTTTGCTAGTTGACTGCCACTTCGCAAATGATTTTAAAATCATATTTTCGTTTTTTCCGAATTCTAAGTAAAGCCAACATTAAAATTAAAAATAAACAACACTAACAAAACCATATTAATAAAAAACATGTACCGGTGGACAATACGGATTTAAGCAAGGTTTACAAAAAAAGAAAAGTTCAATGTCCGTTTTTCTTTGGCCTTGAACCTTGTTGTTTTATTTTATTTGTACAAATCTCATAGAGAAAAAAATTTAATTTTCTCTTAAGCTTTTACAAATGTGACCTTTTATATACGCACTACGGTAACCCTCTCAATACCTACATCTATTTCACCAACTAAGTGTGAACCATTCCAGTTGTACCCCTAATATCTATCAACTATCAGACTAAACACAAGCACCGGTCACAAACAATAAATACAGATAAAAAATCTTTTTACAAATAATACACAATAAATAAGAATTAAAATTTCAACAATACAAAGAATAATTATCTAAGAACCAAAAGCAGTTTTTAACAATATACAAAAGGATTGATCCATAGACAAGAAAAAAACACCAAACCAACATTCAGAAGCAACACACATGGTCATGCAGACAACAAACACACAAACGTACCAAATACATTTAATTAAATAACTACTAGAAACAAAATACAAATAAACGAAGAAATAAATAACTATCTTTCTTTTTATGGAAGTTATACTAGAAATACAATCACGACACATAAGACAAAAACTGTTTTCTTACAAAACAGGTCAGTATCATAAAAATTTTATGTGACACAAATTGTCACCAACAACACCCACAACAAAACTCTGCAGTTTTAAGATATTTCGCAGAAACTACAGTGTGATGGGTGGTAAAATCTTTTCAACATCCCTTAGCGTAAACAATTCTACAACACTTTGGAGTTATATCCCCAAGGCGCTCAACGTAGGCTACACCCACATAAGGGTTAGCCGGGCATCAAATTAGATAATGTATTAAAAAGGTAACACTTATTTCAAAATCATACTTTATCTATCTACGTTTACTTTCCTTCTCCTTTTCGAGGTAGTATATAAGGCAATTTATTAAATGGGCAATACATAAAGTAAACATTTAGGACAACGAACTCTAGTGCCAAAATAGAAAAAACAATCAACATAAAAATAATCCACAACCTACAGGCTATACTTAATTTAAATATTGCACCTGTAAGTAATTAACTACATCTATATTGCTCGCTTTCCCTTAATTACACTATATTGCACTATCCCAAATATTACCCTATTGCTTAATATATTTTGCATGGTATATTCCCAAAGGTAACCCATTTAGTGTCTCTACCTCATACATGTTGTTGCCTAACACTTTTAGTATTCTACATTTTGAAAATTTGCGACAAAATTTAGCGTTAATATATTTGCTAAAATTGCTTAGTACAAAATTGCGTTTAAATACTTCTTGCCCTGGAACAAAACGTACTGTCCTAGCTCCTTTATCGTACCGCATTGAACTTTTTTCATATTGTCTGTGCAAATTATCTTTGATACTTTCACGAATCATCCTTAACCTATCTTTATTTTCTAACAAAATGAAATCGCTATCATCTAGCGATTTTAATTTTTTTTGCTAGTTTATAGTCAGCTCCTGACGTAAACATATTGTACCCAAATAAGGCCATAAATGGACTGATTCCTATTGCGGAATGAACAGAATTCCTTAAAGCCAATTCTATAGAAGCGAGGTTTATATCCCATTCTCTGTGGTCGTTTTCCAAATACGTTCTGATAGCTGCCAATATACTTTGATTTACACGTTCGGCGGCATTAGATTGAGGAGAATGAATCGCAGTTCGCATATGGGTTATTTTATACTCGGTAGTCATTTTTAAAAATTCCTTTGATACAAATTGCTTACCATTATCAGAATGAATTATCTCTGGTACACCAAAATTGTGAAATACGTGGCTTACTAAGAACTTTATTACATTGGCAGAAGTAGCTTCTTTCATAGCTTTCAGGAACACAAATTTGGTAAGGTGGTCCATCACTATAAAAATATAGGCATTACCGCTTTTTGAACGGGGATATTTTCCCAAGAAATCTATATATAATTTCTGAAAAGGCCTGTCTGTTATAACTTCGTTCCCAATTCCTGGCGCTAATCTAACATTTACGGACTTACATTCCTTACATATTGTACAATTATTTACGAAGTTTTTTACTTGCAAAACCATGTTGGGCCAATAAAATTTAGTTCTTAAAAATTCAAGGGTCTTTCGAATTCCTCCATGACTTTTCTCCGGTGGTTCATGAGCAAGTCTAATTAGTTCATGAGTTAATGAACTGGGAATCCACAACTTCCACCTAAATTCTTCTGTTTCTTCTCCCTCATGATTATTGCCAATTTTTTTTGAAAACTAAACCATTTTCGATTTTAAGGTCCGGTAGCTTATCTGCTTTCTTTATAATTATATCCTTCAATTCTTTATATTCCTCCGATTCAAATTCTGGTGTTTCAAACCCCAGTATCTCCTCAGGACAACAACTTACTTCCTCTACAGCTCTAGATAACGTATCAGCCACCACATTTTCTGAACCTTTGCGATGTTCAATAACAAAGTCATAGCTTTGTAATTGTAGTGCCCATCTGGCAAGCCTACCACTCAGGTCTTTTAAAGACATCAGCCATTTTAGACTGGCATGGTCTGTAATCACGGTAAAAGCCATTAGTTCGATATATGGTCGAAATCTTTTAATCGCAAGAACCGCGGCCAGACATTCTTTTTCTGTTATACTATAATTTTGTTGTGCCGAGTTAAGTTTCATAGAAAAGAAAGCAATTGGTCGCTCGTTATTAATTTCATCCCTTTGGAAGAGCACTGCTCCTATACCATAACTCGAGGCATCACATTGTATAAAAAATCTTCTTTTAAAATCGGGGTGAGCCAAAACAGGTGCCGAAGATAAAGATTGCTTCAACTTGTTAAAACTTGCAACTGCTTCTTCGGTCATTTTGAATTTTGAACCCTTTTGTATTAAATCAGACAGCGGTGCAGTCATCGCCGAAAAAGTCTGGACAAAACGCCTATACCATCCGGCGGTTCCTAGAAAACTACGAATTTCTCGGACTGATTTTGGGATTGGTATTCGCTTTATTGCCTCGACCTTTTCCGGATCAGTTCGCAGCACACCTTTACCTACAATAAAACCTAAATATTTTAATTCTTTAAAGCAAAATTTAGATTTTTTAAGCCTATCGTTAAATTTGCCTTGTCGAGACATTCAGCTATTTTTCGCAACAATATTAAATGATTTTCGAAATCTGAGGAAATTACCAGCAAGTCATCCAGGTAGATAAAAACATTTGACTTAAGTTCCTGTGGAATAATTTTGTCCATGAGTCTGCATAGTCTTTGTGCAGCATTGCATAAGCCAAACGGCATTACCGTAAACTGATACAGTGGGCGTCCCGGAATGGTGAAGGCCGTGAACGCTCTTGATTTTTCTTCTAACGGAATTTGCCAAAATGCAAATTTCAAATCCACACTGCTTATATAAAATGTTTCATCCAATCTGCTCAGTATGGCCTCAATATTTTGTATTGGATATGCATCTTTAATTGTCCTTTCATTAAGTTTTCTGGCATCTAGACAAAGTCTCTTTTTGCCAGGTTTCCTAATCAAAGTACATCTGTTACTCCATGGGCTCTGACTTTCCTCGATCACTCCTAAGGTCAACATTTCATCAATTTCTGCATATATTAATTCCTGAACTGCAGGTGATACAGGGTAATATCTGTCCTTGACATGTGTGGCACCATGGACAAGCTCAATTACATGATTTTCTACGTTAGTTTTGCCCAGTCCATTTTTCTCAAATGTTTTGAATTTACTCTTTACTTCTTGTAATTGTTGCTTCTCCTTTTCGGTTAAATTATGCTGCTCAATTAAATGGTTTTCAGTTGTACTATCTATAGGCAAATTTTCAATGTTAATTTCCTCACCCCGAAATACTTCTGGGGCTAATTCAAACGCTCGCCAAAAATCTACCCCTAAGTATGCCTCCTGTATCAAATCCGGACATAGATAAAATTGAATATTTTTTTCCACTCCTTTAAACGTTACTGTAATTTTCGTCCTCCCTAAAACATTGTATTCTTTACCTCCTGCTGTCTTTAGACTAACAAATATAGGATCTATTCTCAATTCCAACTTATCAACAATTTCATCACAATTATTGCCTAATATACTGATAGATGCTCCCGAGTCTAACAAACCCCTAACAAGCATGTCCTTTAACCCTATTTCTGCAAAAACTCTGGGATCATTTCCCCCTTGTCTAACCACTGAGTCACACAATACCACCGCGGATTTTATCCGCCTGTAAAAGTTCTTTTTCTCCCGGAATTCCTCAGTTTCTTTAACCTATTTATCTTAACCTTTTCTATTTCCTCGTTAAAGATTCTTTTCCTAACTGCTCTATAGTTTCTTAATTTATCTGCGTATTTTTGCCTTAGTGACCTACTGTCCAATTTACTGTCGCCTGTGACATTAACCTTACCACCATTCCCTCTACCCAGTAACCTTATTTTCGTTCCTAATATTTTCTGATCATAAAAGTTATTTAATTCTACTTGTACCTCGGCGTCTTTCATAACACGTCGGGAGTTTGGGTGGAGCGTGACTCTCCCGTCTTTGACACACTCCTCACTCCGTTTCCCATACATTTGTGGCACTTAGGGTTTATAACTCCTGGCGTTCCACACCTGTAGCAAAACAGATTTCTTTGTAATAATGTACAATCCATAAACGAATGACCAGGCATACGGCAGTTCCAGCAAATTAACAAGTTTACATTATTTTGTGTTTGAGCATTTGTATTTTGTTTTACTCTAACTTCATCTATTTGTTCTTGTTGTATTAATTCCGGTTCCTCCTCGTATATTTCTTCAACTTGCCGCTTTGAGTATACAGGTCTAGAAGTAGACAGGGAACTTGGTTGTTCTCTCCGTATATAATTTTTTTCCACCTCCTTACATTCATCCCTTAGTTGCTCTACAGTATAAATTTTTATCGGGTATAGAATTTGAGATAAGTTAAGCCGTAAGTTTCTTTTCATAATTCTTATGACCTCTTGTTCTGGCAATGGTGTTCTTAAACGAGCTCTCAATTTCCTCATCGCCGAGAAATACGAATCAATTGACTCTCCAGGCCGTTGGCGGCGTTCTTCAAAATCACGCATAAATTCATACTCGCTGCGATTTGACCTATATTGTTGTAGTAATGCTTCCTTCAGATCTGCCCACCTTCTTATTTCTTTCTCGCGAATTACAGACCAATACCAGTCTTTAGCCTCATCTTTTAGTAACCTATGAAAATCTCCTAATTTTTCTTTCCAAGGGCTTCCATGGCGTAATTGCAGGTATTCTATTCTGAAAATAAAATCTTCTATATTAAGCTTATCGGTATTTCCGTCAAAAACAACGTCCCATTTATCGATTCTTAATGACGTTGTTTGACGATTTAGATTGGCTGTTTGGTTGGTCGGAATACGTTCATTAGAGCCACCATCACTATCTGGTTGCACATATTGAAACTCAAGCCTTCTTGGCATCATGTGTCGGTTTTCTGCATTATCGTTTAGAATCTCAACTTCATTTTCGTTACTTTGGGTTCTATTATCGCTCACTTCCGATGATTCTCTTGATAACCGAATACTTTCAGTTATTTTTTTAATTTCCTTTAACATTTCTTCAAATCCACTTTTCAAACTATTTTCTATTTTTAGCTCCAGGCTTTTTTCTAAATCGGATCGATATTCCCGGTTGGAATCTTTGACTACCTCCTTAATAATTTTGGCGTATTCACTGGCATTTTTTCCACTTGGTTTATCTCGGTGTTTTTGTATTAATGGTGGTGGGTATGAAAAATCCGTAACCAGCAGAGGATTACCACTTTTTGGAATTGCTCCCCTGGTTATTGTTGCTCCTTCTGCCGTTTGAACCGACGGGTAAGTATTTGGGGTATTAATTGTTTTGGACATATCTATAAAATTTTCCATTTCTGCTACCTCAGGATTCTGACTTTGGGGCTTTTTGTTTGAGTATGGAACAAACATCCTAAATCAATTTTAATCTAAACTGGTAAAATAAACTTTAAAAAAAATCTAAAAATATAAACTATTTTGAAATTTTACACCCCCACTAAATTATTTTAAATAAAATGTTTCTATAATTTTGCACTAAAAAAATTTTCTTAAATGCTTTCCTGTGATACTGGACACGTTTAAAGACAGTTTATAAAACAAACAAAAAAAAATAAACAAATTCACGCACTACAATAATAGTTATTTGTATATGTATTCAAGATAAGGATTTCAGTTTTCCTACTGTTGTTAATCGGCGGTAACAAAATGGATTTATGTAATTAAATTATAAATTTTTAAGTGTTGATGAAAAAGTCGACGCAATCCTATGCTTTCTTATCCTCTGTGCCACATTATACCACTTATGTATAAATGCACTCTAACAACTATTACGTAAAATATATAGGATTAGAGTTAACGTTTAACGTAGTCTTAGACGACTGATTTCTTCAAATCAGGTCCTAAAAAAAATAACCAATGCTATGAGAACAAGTTTTGTCCCAAATTCATTGGACTAACCATTATTTTCACCAAGTGACGTCATTTACAATTAATGTATTTAAATACTTTTAAGCTAAACTCGTTTCACCCGTGTTTTGTTCAAATAAATTTATAGCTCTTAATTTTCCGTTTTAAATTGGGCGCCATTTTATTGTTACGAAACCTTTTCCCTGCGTGTTCTGTATTCTCTTCGGCCTAGCTCAGCTCTCAAAGTAGGGGAGGTTCTCAACCCTTATAAACACTGGCTTCTCACAATAAAAAAAAATATTTCAAAATTACAGCAAACAAATTACCATTAAACCGACACAAACACAGAAAGCACATTCACTCCAGTCCAGGCCAGGTGTATTGCCCAGACGCGTCCTTGCCCTATTCCCAACCTATGTCATATAATATATTTCCTCATATGACCCCTTTTCCATTCAAACCTTCAACAACAACTTACGGTTTATCCATTTTGTTTTACGCCACCGAGAACTCGGCAATCTGAAATCCTTTTAAAATAAATTACCAACACACAGACATATCTTCACTCTATTAACGCATACTTTTATTAAAAAAAACTAAACTACAATACATCTATTTTTTTTTTATTTTTGTTTTTAATGTGGCTTAAACATAAAAAAAAACATAATCATATACTTTCAATATTTGGTTTCCTGTTTTCCTTAATTTATTTTCCTATCAATGTTCATACAATATTTTCTTACTCAAATTTACGCTAACATCAACAGGAATTTAACAATCTTAAAAAAAACGCTTACATATGTATACACTACAATAAATAACAATATATTTCCTATCTAACAAAAGGACCGGACTAGATTCACAATCGACAAAAATCTTAAGGTTTGCCTACAAAAAACTAACCGCGAATAACTTCCCTAAAGAGCTCTCTACAGGAATAAAATTTAATCTTTTGGCAATGGCCATACACACACGCATAAACAATTAGAACTTAATTTCTTGAACGATCCTCTTTTACAAATTTTTACACTTATTTACTTTCACCCATTCTAACAAAAAAAACTAATTTTATCTAAATCTAATTCTTATTAACTAACCTAAGAACAGTTTCAACTGCTAAAATTTCCTCTTGACGTTTTAAATTTTTGCTATAAATAAACTACAGTCAACTTGACGGGTTGAAGTCTTGGCTAACTCTTCTTTCGGAACAGTAAGTTTTTTTTTTTCTACACCCCATCCGGAAATAAACAGCTCGAAGATATTTATTTTATTCGGTGCCGCTTGTTACTTTAACACTTCCTTTTTGTATTTATTTTTTTTTTATTACCACTAAAATTATATTGTTTTATATCAAATATTTTTTTACAGTACCTTTTTCTTCAGTTTTGTTGAACTTATTTGATTTACCGGATGAGTTGTTCGCCTTCCTATGTCCCTTATCTTCTCCAGTCTACTTATTGTTCCTTCTCTCTGACCTGGGTATTTTTTCATTAGCCTTAACCTCCTTGTGTTTTTTTTTCCTCTAATAAAAAATTAAATAAATAAACTTTTGACTCTTAAACTTTACACAATCTATCACCACTTACATTCAATTATATTTCTCTATAATTTGCAACAAACTTTTCAGAATAAACACTTTATGGTGTAGCTATTTATTTTATGGTATTTAAATTTTACTAATTACAAATTAAATTGAAAATGAATTGAAAACTTATTAATACTATTAAAACTTTAACCACTTTTGCTAGTTGACTGCCACTTCGCAAATGATTTTAAAATCATATTTTCGTTTTTTCCGAATTCTAAGTAAAGCCAACATTAAAATTAAAAATAAACAACACTAACAAAACCATATTAATAAAAAACATGTACCGGTGGACAATACGGATTTAAGCAAGGTTTACAAAAAAAGAAAAGTTCAATGTCCGTTTTTCTTTGGCCTTGAACCTTGTTGTTTTATTTTATTTGTACAAATCTCATAGAGAAAAAAATTTAATTTTCTCTTAAGCTTTTACAAATGTGACCTTTTATATACGCACTACGGTAACCCTCTCAATACCTACATTACCTATTTCACCAACTAAGTGTGAACCATTCCAGTTGTACCCCTAATATCTATCAACTATCAGACTAAACACAAGCACCGGTCACAAACAATAAATACAGATAAAAAATCTTTTTACAAATAATACACAATAAATAAGAATTAAAATTTCAACAATACAAAGAATAATTATCTAAGAACCAAAAGCAGTTTTCAACAATATACAAAAGGATTGATCCATAGACAAGAAAAAAACACCAAACCAACATTCAGAAGCAACACACATGGCCATGCAGACAACAAACACACAAACGTACCAAATACATTTAATTAAATAACTACTAGAAACAAAATACAAATAAACGAAGAAATAAATAACTATCTTTCTTTTTATGGAAGTTATACAAGAAATACAATCACGACACATAAGACAAAAACTGTTTTCTTACAAAACAGGTCAGTATCATAAAAATTGTATGTGACACAAATTGTCACCAACAACACCCACAACATAAATGTATAAAAAATGTTGCTTTATTTTTTCTTGTTTGAACGAAAAAAATTATTCTTAATCGTACCCAAAGTGACCATATGGTCACACCCTATATCTCGAGATACAAAACAACGAGGAGAAAAAAAATTGCACGTTTGTAATCTAGAGGACCTATATATCCGCCCTATTAAATATTTCTGAAAAAATCAAAAAAAAAAGTTGTGGGTTGATTCGGGTTAAGGATTTATGCATGTTAATCATAAGGCGGACGATCCCAGGAGAATTTTCCTCAATTTTTGATGCAGTAGACGCACTTCAAAAATTTCATAATAAGTATGACAAACAAGGAGTTTTGGGTAATATGCTTAAATATGCGATATAATTCAACTGTTATACAAAATTTTCATGTTATGCACTGAAATGCGCAAGGCATAACGACTGAGTCAGCAAATTTTCAGCTGGAGCAAGTTTTACGTAACAAAGGGGTTGAAATTCTACTCCTAAATGAGTCATTTTTAAAACCTCACCATAAGTTTAAACTCGGTGATTATAAAATATACAGAGAAGATCGACCTACCCCTGGCGGAGGTGTACTTATCGCAATCAAAAGTAATATTCAGCACAAATTATTACCTAGGTTTAAAACGCGCTCTATTGGTAATATTTCAGTACAAATCATGATTAACGGAAGACCTATAATCTTAACTTCAGCGTATATGCCGCCGGCCAACACTGTCGACTTTAAAGCGGATATGGATTTGCTAACCAACTCTACTGGCGACTTTTTTATACTTGGTGATCTGAATGCACATCATACACATTGGAATTGCGTAACGAACAATGCTATTGGAAATGAGTTGTATAATCATTGTCTTCGTTCCAACTACTACATATACCACCCAGGTGCCTTTACAAGATTTGGTCAGAATTTAGGCGCAGTTCAGCCCTCTACGGTAGATATCCCATTAACGAACTCCAGTGTTAGATTTTCCACCTTGGAAACCCATCCCAGCATTCTTCAGTCAGATCATGTTCCAATCACATGTACCATTTTTGGTCAGGTTCAGAATATGACAGAGACAGTTCCCTTGTACTATCTTGCAGACTGGTCACCAATCAGAAACTGGGTTGATGGCGAAATAAGGAACCGACACATTGACCAAGCCGTGAGTAATGCTGATGGCCTAGAGCAGTCCTTAGCTAAATTAACTTCTATTGCTAGCGAGGTTTTTAATCAAATTCATACGGGTACAAGAAATTGTTGGCAGAGAGAAATCTCTGTGATCAGGCAGAAAAACAAATACAACAACAAGTTTCAAAGATGTGTGGATTTGAACCAAAGAATACAAATAGTTTGCATATTAAAGCAACTGAACAGGCTTATTAACTACCACCTTAACAGGGACAGAAATGAAAGCTGGACAAAATTTATTTCCAAAATGCCCACCGGATCTAAAAAATTTTGGAAGCTATCCAAAGCCCTAAGGGTTAACAAATCTCCTTACGCGAACTAACAGATGAATAATAACACACTAAAAACTAGTTCTGGAAAGGAAAATGCACTTGCAGACGTTTTCGGGAGCTCCCATACCATAACTATAAATAATGCGTCACCTCTGGACGTAAGGGTCTCTAATTATATCCATTGCTTCAATAGTGTATTAGATGTTGGGGCAGATGTCGTTCTAACAGATATGAATGAGATAAAATCACAAGTCTTTCTGCTAAAAAAAACAATAAAGCTCCTGGCATGGATGGTATTAATTCTATTATTCTCAAAAATATGCCTGATTACTTCTTTGAAACTTTAAGTAGGCTATTCAACTTTTGTTTAAAAAACGGATACTTTCCTCACATTTTTAAAAAGGCTAAAGTAATCCCTATCCTGAAAGCGGGGAAAACCTCAAGCTACCTACTAGCTATAGACCAATAAGCATCTTGGGCGTAATGGACAAGATCTTTGAGAAGATTATTCATGTGAGATTGTTACACTTCTGTGATGACAATAACATTATAGAGAGTCGTCAATTTGGTTTTCGTAAGGAACACTCCACTACACATCAGTTAAAAAGAGTCGTAAACTTTATCGAAAATAAAAAGCGTTTTTTGTTTCTTGATTTTGAGAAAGCCTTTGACTCTATCTGGCATGATGGCCTAGTGTTTAAACTCAACTCTTTTGGCTTTCCGATTTACCTCCAAAAGATAATTAAAAGTTTTTTTAGAAGGTCGCAAGTTCATAGTTTGCGTCGAAGATACATTTTCTAGCACACTTTACTCAATATATACGTCAGATATTGTTATACATAAAGATCATGAAGTAGCCTCAAAGGTACTTTGATAAATGGAAAAATAAGGTCAATGACTTTAAAACGCAGGCTATTATATTTCGTTACAATAAGTCACCTAAACGTATACCTACCCTACCTCTCAAGGAACTACTATCCCGCTAAAGGAAGATATTAAATATCTAGGAGGTATTCTTGACAAAAGACTTAGTTTCAGACAACAAGTAACCTATATATTTGATAAGTCAATTAAGTGCGGTCGCGCGCTGTATCCCTTGCTCTGCAGAAGATCGAAGCTCAACTTAAAAAACAAGAACCTATTATATAATATGTGCATTCGTCCAATCATGTCCTACGCTTGCCAGGTATGGTCTCATAAAGCTGCTAAAACACACACAAAGAGACTCCAGGTAATACAGAACAAGAATCTAAAAATATTACATAGACTATCTCCGAGATACTCAACTAGGTTGCTGCACAAAAATTTTAATCATAAAATGTTTAATACATTCGCCAAGGAACTGACGCTGTCATTCAATGAAAAATGCAGAAGGTCTGAATCTAAAACTATAAGAAATTTGCTAAGCAACCACTGAGATTCTTTCGTACGAAAGAATCTAGTAAGTGATTGTTACTTTAAATTTTTTATAATTACTTTTCTTTGTGTTTACACAAGGTTTTTTATATAAACAACTTTTCCTTAATACTGTGATATTTTTACTATTGTCTTCATATGGAATTATTTAGTTTCTAATTGCTGTAATACCTTTTCGTAAAATCTCATAACTTGTACACTTGTTAAATACTAATTAGATTTAATAAAGAACATTAAATTAAAAAAAAAAAACAAAAAAAAAATTACCTTAAGGGCCTAATTCTGGCAGTCGTGATCGAGTACTTTCTCGATTCAAAAGCAATTTTATTTCAGTCGATACTGAACGAATCGAAATTGTTTTTTCAGTATTGTGAAACTCAAATGAATGCTTTACAATACTGAAAAAATAATTCCGATTCGTTCAGTATTGACCATGTATGGGCAAATGCAAAAAGAGAGAACGATGTGTATACATACACAAAAAAACAAAGAGCAAAGAGCATAAAACCAACAAATGCAAACGTAAACAAACCAATACAATGCCACATGCAAAGCTTTCAATGTAGTGGTGCCCATACCTGGTATTGACTGAAATATTTAGATATTAAAGAAAGTACTCGATTACGACTGCCAGAATCAGGCCCCAGTACTTTTGCAATGCTAATAGTACTGAAAAAAGTTCAATTGTATTAACTTTATCATCCCTGGTTAGGCTTGAGTTCACTAATGGCGATTTCTTTTCTGAGAAAAATGTTGCATTAATGTTACATGTTCTACATTTTGTGTTCGTTTGTACAAAAAATACAACTGTGGGAAAAATTTTCAAGTTCTTTTGTGAAAATGTTGATGAAAAACATGCAAAACATGTTACATGTTTTACCCTTACTTTTTCTTAAGGGTTCATACTGCCCTGTTTTACAACTTTGGTACTTACTACTTTGTTTGTACAACCAATATTTTATTTTGTTTGTCATAATATTTTAAAAGTTTTGTCAAAAGAATTCTACATCTAAATATTCTTTGACGGCATACTCCATTTTGAATTTAATCGTTTTTTTATTTTGGTGGAAAATTCTATGTATTTATTATCGTTTTAAATTTGTTCAAGCAATAAGTGATGTCAATGTCTGTTTCCAAACCGTAAAGTAAGTGTCCAGCAAATAGTCGAATAGTTTTAAAAATCGCTAATGAACTACATTAATAATAAAAGTGTAATAGTTGTAAATAAAGGTAGCTAATTCTGTTCGATTGAAGTTGTACAACATGTAACACTTCGAGTGATTATGGGTAACATGAAAAAGTGTTACATGCATATACTGTAGCATTTTTTTATCAGAATAGAAATCGCCATAACTTTAATTTTCATTAAATTATTTTTATTGAAGGAAGGAATTTTACAACATGAAAGTTTTTATAAAAATTCATTGATAATTTTCTTGGCTGCGCTTGGGCTTGAACCTTGGTTGAATTAACATGTTTCAAGAATCACCACATTCTTTCATCAGAACTCTTTGAGTTCTAACATCTGCACCACTGCGGTGCCTGCCATCCAACAGTCAAACATCAATCTTTAACCAGTTGTACTGGTGGTTCGAAATTTGCTGTAATTATCAATTTCTATATTACTGTTGCTTCCTTTCCTCCGTTTTTTCATGTTCTTTCTGTCAAGAATTTGGCTTGAGAACCTGAATACATTTGTTTATGTTTTTTGTCCACTTTCGTTTCGAGCCCCAGCTCAGCCAAGAAAATTATCAATGAATTTTAATAAAAACTTTCATGTTGTAAAATTTCTTCCTTCAATAAAAATAATTTAATGAAAATTAAATTTAATGAACTCAAGCCTAACTAAAGAATATCGAAATTAAAATTAACAGTTCAACTGAAAATCCCAACTATTCTTAAAATAGCTATGGCACATGCGCAACTGTTTACATTTGTACTTCAAGTTGTACAAATAAAATGTCGACGAAAGTGGACAAAAAACATAAACAAATGTATTATCTTTTCCCTTCTCTCCTAAAAGCTCTAACTTGACGTGTGTGAACCGGCACATATTGCAGTAAATGTCAAATATATGTTATCTTTAATGTAGACAGCTTTTTTTGTACATATTTATTGCCAGCAATTTATGTTGTAATCAAGGTATATTTACACAAGGTAGACTCATTTGGGAGTGTATACATGCTGCTCTATAAAAAGAACCGAGTTGTCAAAATTTTCTTCATATAAAACAAAAACAATTTAACGCACACATGTACAAATTTTGGCTCATATACACGAAATTTGACGTTTGGGTTCCAACTAGGGGTAAACAGCTGACAAACATATGGGCCAACGAGTTTACCTTGTGTAAATATACCTTGGTTGTAATAATTGCTTGTCCATTTTTGTTAACAATTATTGCTTACATAATTGAAAAAAAGAAGCAAAAAAGAAAAAATAGACGCAAATTGTGTGGGAAAGAAATTAAGTTTAATTCTTTCGTTTTACGTTTTCGATTTCCATGACACCCCAGTATAATTGCTGTAAAATAATTAAATTAAGATTTTATTAATATAATTTTTTTCTTATTCGATCTTTATTATTTAAATTTATATTAATTTGTTTAAGCTTGAGTTCTTTTTTATATGAAAATACATACAAATTGTATTTTAACAAAAAAAAAAAATATTAATAAAAACAATTTTTGCAATTTTATTTTAGTGTTTATATAATTCTTAAATTTAATTATTGGCTTAAGTCTAGGTTACCAACGCAGCTCCAAATAAAAAAAAAAGTATATAGGGTGATAGAAAATTGAAAAATAAGAAGAAAAAATCAAATGGCAAAATTCTCGGAAACGCATAGTTTCCGAGCTATTGGCCTCGGAAGTTTTCATATGAATTTGCGATTTCCCATTACATTTCTGAACCTATATGGCCAATATTGGTATCATTTGAAAGCTTTTGAATAGATCTTTCTGAATATAAACATTTTATTTAAAAATTTTTAATCCATTAAGGAGCGGCGATGAATTTACGAAAAAACAAAAGTTTTTAGTAAGCATAAAAACCAATATACATATGTATTTATGTTTTAAATTTGTTTTTTAAGTCACTTTTTTCTAAAATAAACTTAACTTTTATACATACGTACTTATTTCTATCTACACTAAGAAATTAAAAAAAAAATTAAAAAAATTATTCGCTCTCTGATTCCTCTTCCAACGAGCTCTCTGCTGCCATTAAGGTAACATTTTCAATATTGTTATTGGGCTGTAAAGGGTTGTACATTTTACATTTATTTAGCGAAGCCGGTGTTTGTTATACCATAGAGGAGAAAATCCTTGTGCCCGGCCGTAGGCCGTCTATGCTGAGAAGCTTTATTTAGCGAAGCCGGTGTTTGTTATACTATAGAGGAGAAAATCCTTGGGCCCAGCCGAAGGCCGGCTATGTGGAGAAGCTTTGTATAGCGAAGCCGGTGTTTCATGTTCTTTCTGTCAAGAATTTGGCTTGAGAACCTGAATACATTTGTTTATGTTTTTTGTCCACTTTCGTTTCGAGCCCCAGCTCAGCCAAGAAAATTATCAATGAATTTTAATAAAAACTTTCATGTTGTAAAATTTCTTCCTTCAATAAAAATAATTTAATGAAAATTAAATTTAATGAACTCAAGCCTAACTAAAGAATATCGAAATTAAAATTAACAGTTCAACTGAAAATCCCAACTATTCTTAAAATAGCTATGGCACATGCGCAACTGTTTACATTTGTACTTCAAGTTGTACAAATAAAATGTCGACGAAAGTGGACAAAAAACATAAACAAATGTATTATCTTTTCCCTTCTCTCCTAAAAGCTCTAACTTGACGTGTGTGAACCGGCACATATTGCAGTAAATGTCAAATATATGTTATCTTTAATGTAGACAGCTTTTTTTGTACATATTTATTGCCAGCAATTTATGTTGTAATCAAGGTATATTTACACAAGGTAGACTCATTTGGGAGTGTATACATGCTGCTCTATAAAAAGAACCGAGTTGTCAAAATTTTCTTCATATAAAACAAAAACAATTTAACGCACACATGTACAAATTTTGGCTCATATACACGAAATTTGACGTTTGGGTTCCAACTAGGGGTAAACAGCTGACAAACATATGGGCCAACGAGTTTACCTTGTGTAAATATACCTTGGTTGTAATAATTGCTTGTCCATTTTTGTTAACAATTATTGCTTACATAATTGAAAAAAAGAAGCAAAAAAGAAAAAATAGACGCAAATTGTGTGGGAAAGAAATTAAGTTTAATTCTTTCGTTTTACGTTTTCGATTTCCATGACACCCCAGTATAATTGCTGTAAAATAATTAAATTAAGATTTTATTAATATAATTTTTTTCTTATTCGATCTTTATTATTTAAATTTATATTAATTTGTTTAAGCTTGAGTTCTTTTTTATATGAAAATACATACAAATTGTATTTTAACAAAAAAAAAAAATATTAATAAAAACAATTTTTGCAATTTTATTTTAGTGTTTATATAATTCTTAAATTTAATTATTGGCTTAAGTCTAGGTTACCAACGCAGCTCCAAATAAAAAAAAAAGTATATAGGGTGATAGAAAATTGAAAAATAAGAAGAAAAAATCAAATGGCAAAATTCTCGGAAACGCATAGTTTCCGAGCTATTGGCCTCGGAAGTTTTCATATGAATTTGCGATTTCCCATTACATTTCTGAACCTATATGGCCAATATTGGTATCATTTGAAAGCTTTTGAATAGATCTTTCTGAATATAAACATTTTATTTAAAAATTTTTAATCCATTAAGGAGCGGCGATGAATTTACGAAAAAACAAAAGTTTTTAGTAAGCATAAAAACCAATATACATATGTATTTATGTTTTAAATTTGTTTTTTAAGTCACTTTTTTCTAAAATAAACTTAACTTTTATACATACATACTTATTTCTATCTACACTAAGAAATTAAAAAAAAAATTAAAAAAATTATTCGCTCTCTGATTCCTCTTCCAACGAGCTCTCTGCTGCCATTAAGGTAACATTTTCAATATTGTTATTGGGCTGTAAAGGGTTGTACATTTTACATTTATTTAGCGAAGCCGGTGTTTGTTATACCATAGAGGAGAAAATCCTTGTGCCCGGCCGTAGGCCGTCTATGCTGAGAAGCTTTATTTAGCGAAGCCGGTGTTTGTTATACTATAGAGGAGAAAATCCTTGGGCCCAGCCGAAGGCCGGCTATGTGGAGAAGCTTTGTATAGCGAAGCCGGTGTTTCTTATACCATAGAGGAGAAACCCCTTGTGCCCGGTCAAAGGCCGGCTATGTGGAGAAGCTTTATTTATCGAAGTTGGGATTTTTTTGATTAAATTTTTATTACCTAGTACACTTCCGTAACATTTTGATATAAAATTTTGTAAAAACTGTATTAGGAGCTAAAGAGTTAAAAAGTATTAAAAAATTTTGCATTTCCAGAAAGATCTGTTCAAAAGCTTTCAAATGATACCAATATTGGCCATATACGTTCAGAAATGTAGTGGGAAATCACAAATTCATATGAAAACTTCCGAGGTCCATAACTCGGAAACTATGCGTTTCCGAGAATTTTGCCATTTTATTTTTTCTTCTTATTTTTCAATTTTCTATCACCCTATGTACTTTTTTTTTATTTAGAGCTGCGTTGGTAAACTAGACTTGTTCCTAATTATTTTACTACAATTATACTGGGGTGTCATGGAAATCGAAAACGTAAAACGAAAGAATTTGAAAGTTCTTTTTAATAAACTTTTAATCGAATTAATAAACAAATTTTTATTTATTTATTTATTTATTTCGTAATATAAGCCACTGAGGCCAAATACATATTACACAGCACTTAGTACCTAAGTATTACATCAAAGAACTATAAGTATAAAAAAAAAGCATATATATATATATATATATATATATATAAAGGCACATTATATTATTAATAAAATCTAATAACAAACAATCTCAATTCATTCGCTCCCCCGAGCATAAAAAAATCACAAGGACATATATTAATATTGATTAATAAGAATAAAGAGTTAAATTCGGTCCAAATAGGGAAGTGCGTGTATGCTACATTTTCAAGCAATACATAATAATAACTACTAATTTGCATCCGAAAAATGCGCCATTAGTTTCAATCTGAAAGCGTTATTAGAGTGCGTGAAGGTACGTAATTCTAATGGTAGGTGGTTCCACTGATAAATAACTCTGACAAGGAAAGATCTAGCAAATGTTGATCTAACAATTCTAGGAACAATAAGGTGTGGGTTCCTAGTACGAGGTGAGAATAGAAAAGCATTACGAAGCGCCAAGGGTTTGCCACTTTTTATAAGCTTATGAAACAGACTTAGGTTGCGAAACGATACTAGTTTATTAAAAGAGCAGCCAAGAAAACTCTTTACAAAACCAGAAATATGGTCCCTACGCCGAACATTATATACAAACCTAACAACTGCATTTACCAAACGTCTCAATCTGGCAAGAAGGAAACCAACAGTACCAGATATTACTTCAAACCCATACAGAACCTGTGACATCAAAACCGCATGCGCTAATCTCTTCCTAACGTGAAAGGGTAAAAATATACTTGAACAGTAAATTCTCCACAACGAACCCCAAACTCTCCCCGACAACGAATCAATATGATTACTAAAACACAGCTTCTTATCAAGAGTAATTCCCAAACATTTATGATTATCAACAAATTGAACTTCATCATTACCCACAAAAATATCCATGGTAGTAAAAAAACGAGACGTGGGGCCAAACATCATTGCTTTGGTTTTCCCTGTATTAATCGACAAATAATTGTCGACAGTCCACTGCCTTATGTTCTCTAAACACAAGTTAATATCATACTCAAAAACTTCATTAAATCTTCTATTCCCTCTAAAGAGCAGAAAAACGTCATCAGCAAAAATAAAAGGAGTGCAGTGTATAGAGGTAATTACATTCGATAGATCGTTTATATACAAAATAAACAGAAGGGGACCCAGAACTGAACCCTGGGGGATACCAGTATGAAGGGGAAGTCTTTCAGAAACAACATCATTAGCAACAACGAACTGAGACCTACCAGTTAAATAAGACATTAGAAGCCTGCAGGCAGTCCTTGAAAATTGGAACTCACTCGAGAGTTTACGTATAAGCCTTGAAAAATTAATTGAATTAAATGCTTTGGAGAGGTCCAAGGAAACTAACACACTCAATTTATCCTCATTAATATTACCCCTTATACTGTCAGTGAGGCTTAATAGAAGGCAGGTAGAGTTTAAGCCATTACGAAATGCATACTGAGATTCAGAAATTTTATTAGATACCGAATTAACCATTTGCTCCTTAAGAACATGTTCAATGACCTTTGACAGTGCTGGAAGTATAGAAATAGGTCTAAGATCATCAGGACTACGAACTACTTTAGTCTTAGGTATAGGGACAATACGAGCAACTTTCCAGGCAGATGGAAATATAGACGTAGTTAAAATCGAGTTAACCAAGTGTAGAATAGTGTCAGAAATGAAAGGAAAAACAAGTTTCAAAAATTTAATAGGCACTCCATCTATGCCAACAGATTTAGAATTAACCTTATTCAAGGCCTCAAATAGTTCCATCTCACTTATACATGAAAAGGACTCAGGCGAGGTTTCAGGATGATCAAAGATGAAATCATTCGTAGCAGGAGCACTAGAGCCTACAAAGTAATCATTCATAGCATTGCAATCCATATCTAGACAATAATTCCCATTCCCAATACAACCAGAACCTTTAATAGCTTTCCAAAAGCCACAGGAATCTAAAGAACCGAAAAGCTTAGAAAAATATTTACTTCTTTCTTTACGTATAACATTTTTCGCCCTATTACGAAATTTACAATATGTTTGTCAGTTTAAATTTGAAGGGTTAGCCTTGAAGGCAGAAAACGAAAAATCACGAAGAGACCTAGCTAGGACTACTCTGTCAGATTTCATCCATGCATTTCCCCTTTCACCTAATCGAACCCTAACACTTGGGACAAAAGAATAGAGATCATTCAAAAGGGAGCTAACAAGAAAACACTTTTCATCAACATCAATAGTATTTAAAATAGCAAAAAAATTATACTCATGAATTTGACACCTAATCTTTATGTTTAGAAATTTTATAACCTTTCACAAAAAAGAAAGAAATACATAATCCGTTCAAAAGTTTTGAAGATTTTTGCATTTCAATCACATCATCTTTTTTAAAAACACAAATAACGGTTATTTTGGAATATCTCAAAAACTATTCTACTTTTGACAATTCTGACTTCATATTCGGATTCAGCGAATATTAGATGTTAGATTCATTTGGTCACGACTTTGTTAAAATTGTTTCACGTAGCGTTATTAGCCCCTATCGTGAATAACAAGAAGTATTTTTGTTCCCATGAAATTTTCATTCCCCTCAAAAAGGGAAAGAAGCAATCCTGAATCTCCCATGATACATTTTTCACGCTATCAGTTCCAGTGAATGTAAAAAAAGAAAAAAGATTATAATAAATTAAAGATCAATAAAATTTTTGTTGAAAACTATACACGTATAATTTTTTTAAAAAAAGAATAATAAAGCAAAATATTTAGTATTGGAGGAATAGTTGGATTACAAGTTAGTTTTTTGCACTTTTTAAATTTTATGCAGTAAAATATTTTTATAAATTCTACCACCAAGTCTTTCGAAAGCTTTACAAATCCGCAGACAATCGACCTATTTCTTTGCATTTAGTTTGTGCATTATTAAGGTATCTTGCCCTTAATATTCGAATTATAAGAACTAATTGGATAATGTATGCAACAGCAAAAATCAAGTGAGAAAATCAAAGGGAAAAGTGAACAAATTACGAGGGAAAAACTATTTACGATAAGCGTAATTTTTCCCGTGAACATTTTTTCATGTTATTATTCTCCTTTGAATTAACAAAAAAAAAAAAATTCATGCAAGTTTTTCATGATCGCAAATATGTGAAAAGAGAAAAAATTACAAGGGAAAAATTATTCACAATATGGGTGATTATTTCATTTTCTTGAGCTTTGTTTAACTTGCGTTGTTTAAGTTTTGACGGTTTATTTTTTGCAGAAACTCATTAACTTAAATATCGGTGTTAGAGCCATTAGTAATAAAAAAAGCTTCATATTTTTGATATTTCATTCATGAATGACTAAATATGCGCTATCATATGTATATGAAATTTTGTGAACTGCGCTATTTTCATAAACAATAATTTTATAATCAAAATTAAACACAACATCTCGTCTACTTTAACTTCGGAATTTATAAATAGTCTCAGTCAGTCAAACCAAAAACTTCCGAACAAGTCGAAGTACTTTGTGTTGTATAACTTTTCGTTTTTTTGCTTTTGATTTAACTGCGACTGTTTCCATTTACATTGAATTAGAAGTAAAAGCAAGTTTGTTTTAATCCAATGAAAAAGTCGAAAAAATCAATATTTTTATTTTGACTGCAGTTTTTTCAAGCTTTGCCTTATCTGACTATAAATGCCAAAGATATAACGAAAATTTCTAAAAGGCGGCCCCTACGTTCGACAAAAAATTTTTTCTAAACAGCTTTGCAAAAATACTTTGTATTAGGGGCGTTTTTTTTTTGAGGTCCGGTCGAATGTATGTACATATCGATATATATAAAAATGAAAAGGTCCATGTATGTAATCGCATCACGTGAGAACGGCTGGAGCGATTTAGCTGATTTTTTTCTATCCTATTCGAAATTTTCAGGAGATGGTTTGTAAAGAAAAATAAATTCAAAAATTCCTGGTAAAATTCGGAAATTTCAGGTTTTTAATATATTGCCTCCTTTTTACTTCTCATTTTTATTAACAAGAGAAAATTTTAGTAGAAACTCGAAGAACTCGGTCTTCTTCTTCTATCTATCTTATCAATATTATCAAAATAATTATAGTGCTGAATTCCCAATTTTTATTCTTGATAAAAACACTGAAATTTATTGTTGATTGTTCCGATTTTAGAAAAACTAAATATATTAAACCAAATAAAGCTGTTAAGCGTAACAATATCAAACTTTAAACAAAAACATCAACAATAAACAAT
The DNA here is from genome assembly GCA_963931875.1 of Pollenia griseotomentosa. NCBI lineage: Eukaryota > Metazoa > Arthropoda > Insecta > Diptera > Polleniidae > Pollenia > Pollenia griseotomentosa. Next base: position 149,296,968 of record OZ007560.1, on the reverse strand, counting down.
GAGTTTATGTCTTCTTCCATTCCCCACTATCTATATATATATATATAAATATATATATCGTTAACTAAAATACAAAAAGGCGTAAATAACAACAAATTCAAAATAGAGTTTTTGATTGATTAATTTGAATGCCATTAAACTACATGTCTTTTTACACTTCTGCGATTAAAAATTACTCTTTTATTAACAAAAAACAAAAGGACTTAACTACAAGTGTGTTAATTTAATGAATGCAAAACGACGTAATTACACATTTTTTCTAACAAAATAAATATGTATAATGAAATGGTTTTCCTTGAAAATTGTTTAAAGAATTTTATGGGCGACTTATTCATGCATATTTTTCTGTCATGTTTATAGTTTTCATTTTATAAAGTTTTTTGCTTTTCCTGTAAAATTATATTTTTGTTATTTACGCCTTTTTGCATTTTAGCTAACGATATATATAAATAATCGACACGGTCCATTTATCGATTCGAAATTTTCAGGAGATGGTTTGCAAAGAAAAATAAATTGAAAACTTCCTGGTAAAACCCGGAAAATTTAAGTTTATAATATATTGCCTCCTTTTTACTTCTCATGTTTATTAATAAGAGACAATTTTTAGTACAAACTGGAAGAACTCTTCTTCTATTTTACATTTTTAATATAAAAATAATTGAACTTCTGATAAAAAACAAATTTTTATAAATATGTATTTGAACAAAAGGCTATACATATATCGAACTATTATTAATTTTCAATCCTTAGAATTAATCGTTGATCTCTTTTTAAAAAGTTTTGCATGGAATTTATAAAATTAAACACACTGTCCACTTTTCACTTCTCATTAGTAAATTGCTTCCGCGCGAAGCCAGGGCGCTCAGCTAGTTATGTATATAAATTAAATAGTTCATGTTAGTTATTCTGTTTTAATCCCAATGCATTTTATTTAACAAATAAAACATCAACGAAAAAAAAATAATAATTAAAATTTAAAAATATTTTAAAAACATTGCATTTCAAATATAAATTGGTTGGTTTGACATTCGCTTTAAACGGGATTTCTTACAGTAAAAATCTATAGAATCAAGACCCACGTTAATTACATACAACTATTTTTGCAATTTGGGCTATCATGGAATTGTTAAGTTTGAATAAGAAAGAATTTCTTTGCTGTTAAGAGTTTGTTGATTGCTTTACAATAGCTAAAAGGATACATTTAGGAAATTTTTGTAGAAAATAAAACAACTTACATCTATAAAACTTTAGTCTTAATATAATTAAGCTTACAAGCATCATTCTAGCATCAACGCATTCTGTATGTGTTGTTTTCGTGCACCTCCGAGTGTTCACCCTTAAAGTGAACCTCAATATTAAAATCGAGATCGCGGTTGTTACGTTCATTGGGTTTCATTTTGAAGGTTCCCTTAATCTCTTCCCCTTTTTTTACTGTCAAGTATTCATCCAAATAAAAGACAGTCTGTTTCCAATGTGTATATGTGGCTTCAGGCGAAGTGCTAAAACCAAGACGCTTGTGGCACTTTGTAAATTCGATATTGAAGTATGTTACTAATGCTTGTACAAAATCATTACGTTTTATTATCAAACTAAACGGTGAGATGAATTCTAAATCGGACTTTTTGACGGTGTACAAATCTACTTCCTTTATAAGGTAAGATGTGGACACAACTTGTTTTGGGTCTACAACGTCGACCAGTGGTTCGGTTACAGCTACCTTACGAATACAACTCATATCAAACCCATAAACGTCATCCCACCAATTGATTTTCTCATCTTTATACTGCCGATCTTCAATAGCTGTGATATAAAGTGTGCCACGGTCAGGAAACATCATACCATCAGATTTCAACCATTTATCGCGAGCAAACAATACTGTATCTAACATGGATTCATAAAACAAACAGTATCTGAAGCAAAGTTTTTATGATTAATTCGAATTGCAGGAATTAATGATTCATCTTAATACTAACCCCATCCATTCAGAGATAATGATGTCGACTTTTTCAATACCATTTGGCAATTCGATGTCCTCAATTTTTCCCTTAACTACCTTAATTACATCATTCAAATTATTATCAATGACCACTTGGCGCGCATATTCAACAATATTTGAACAATCCACTGCAATAACTGTGGAAGCACCGGCTTTCGCCGCAAACATTGATAATATTCCTGTGCCACAACCAACATCCAAAACAACCTAAAAATATATTTTAATTTAAAGAGAAAAAAAGTTTATCTTTAATGTTCACCAACACAATTTACCTTTCCACGGAATAGGTGTTTGTTGTGGTACATCGCGTTGCGGTAAGTTATGGTCCGAACTTCATCCTTCAGCATCTCCTCGTGTATGCCAAAGTGAGCATACGAATCAAAGTAATAATCACGAGAAGTCATTTCCTCGGCCGTTGCTAACTTTCCCTCACCATCCGTAGTTATCTTCTTTGTAACATTGTTCACAGCATCATTGGCATTATTGGTGGACTGCATAATTATGTCTTCTGACTAAAAGGGATATAAAGGCGTGTGTGAGACGAAAGTAATGAAGCATTTTAACATTAATCACCATTTTCTCGTGTAACTTTTTGCAAAAAAAAAGGGGAAGGGCGCTAAATTATCACTTTTTTAACTTAAATTGCCGATGCCGATTGTTTAAAAATTACTTTATACTTTCAACAAATTTATTCTCCTTCTGTTCTATTTAGTTCTATACCACAGCGCGGTATTAAAGCGGGTTTTAATGGCACACCGCATGTAATTGTGGTAATTTAGCGATTTTGCAACCAAAAGGGAGATTTATTATAAAAATAAAACTAGTATAGTAAAAAAATACTGGAGAAATAGATTTTTAGCGATTTTAACGAAATAATAAAAAAGGTAGGGTGTAACGCTGCCTACAGACGAGGCAAAATTAACTGAAACATGTGTTGCTACTAATGTTTCAGTTTTCAATATTCTACACAATTGTACCTAGGTATATTTACACAAGGTAAACTCGTTGGCCCATATGTTTGTCAGCTGTTTACCCATAGTTGGAACCACAACGTCAAATTGCGTGTATATGAGCCAAAATTTGTACATGTGTGCGTTAAATTGTTTTTGTTTTATATGAAGACAATTTTGACAACATGGTTCCTTTTATAGAGCAAAATGTCTACACTCCCAAATGAGTCTACCTTGTGTAAATATACCTTGAATTGTACGATTCATTCAGACGAAAATCTATTCGACATAAAAAAATGTCTGCAAAATCTGCTGTCTATGCAACACTATCGACACAAATATGATGCTAACTGAAATGACTTAACTACTTTACAAATGAATTCAACTCCGATCGCATAGAATCTATCATTATAAGAAAATTTTCATAAACATTTGCAGGTCGGATAGACTTGTCAAAAAAAAAATTATCACTAAATTCATTTTAGCCCACACTATCCTTCTTACTGCATGACTGAATAGGGCAGTGTGTCGCTGGACTAAAATCGAAGCATCATTATTTCGTGAATTCTTAATACATAAACAAAACAAGTTTTATTTTTTTTTATGTTTTTTGTTTAATTTTTGTTTTTACCTTTCACGTTTTATGTCCCATAAATCTGGAAAATTCTTATTTTGAATTCACACGTTTCAACTTTTGATGCTCAACTTCTTTTCAATTCCCTTTTGAAAATGCCAGTATGATCACACGCAGCAATTGGTTTCACCTTTTTTCGGTTCAAGACAACAACAATTTTATTCACAGCGAATCAAAGAGAAAAAAGTTAAGAAAAAATGTACATGCAGCCATCGTTGTGCATAAACCTACGAATAAAAACACAAAGCGTACTAGCCGAGTACAAGCACCTCCGTACCAATTCCCTTTAATTTTTCTTCATTTTCTTAAAAATACAAGAGTTGAGCAACAAAAGATGAAACGTGTGAATTCAGACTTCTTTTTTATTGTAATTATTTTCCAATTCTCATATGTAATTTGCAATTGTTGCCATTTCCCGATTTTTTCTCTGTGAATTGCATAAGCACCACACTTAACAACTGCACTCAACAAAAAAAGCAAGAAACAAACAGTCAACTTCGATATGCATGATTAAATATTGTGTTGGCAAACATCAAAAAAATTTGATATATTAGAAAACAAAAAACTAACACGAACTTTTACCAGAAACAATACAGTACACGTAGCAACATAACGTGAAACATGTCCATGCCTCGTCTGTGGGCAGCATAATGTCTTCTACCATGTTCACACAGACAGCAATATTCGTGTTTCGCTCTCTTATTCCTGTTTCGCGCACCAAACATGACTGAAACGACTTGTTTCCCCATACAAAATTTTGAGAGCGAAACCGGTCGTTTCATTTTGAAACATGCTGCGAAACAGGAAGAATGTCTCCAATTTTGATAGCATTTATCGTTAGTTTATCTGAACTAGCTCTCAAAAAAAAATCAAAACAAAGAAAAAAACAAAATAAAAATTGATGTTTAATAAAATAAAGTGATAATTATACAATAATAATATTAATAAAAGTATTAAATTATATATTTTTAACTTTTTTATCTATTTTAAATAAAATCACATTAACAACACACAAAAAAATGTCAAAATGAAACAACATGTTTGGCAAACTAGTTTCAGAGAGCGGAACGAGTGGTTTATATCGTCGTATGAACATAGCATTATTCCCAATTAACCCCCGGCTTACACTGCTGTTACACGCTCAAGTTTTTCTTGATAACCTTTGACATATACTGTTTGTCAAAATTTCCAAAAATTGAAAGTTGTGACGTAGGCTGCATTTAATATATATATATATATGTTCAATTACCTTGAAACCAGCTGTTTTCTTGAACGTAAATTGAAACACTCACTGGAAAGAGAATTTTAAAGGCAAATTCGTTTCAATTTTTAAAAGTATGATTGTATTTGTAAAAGAGTGTGAGTGTATTGAAACTTGATCGTGTAACCCTCAAGTTAGACCAACGATTAATATCTCAGCAATTTGGCAATAACGTCGGCAGAATAACAGAAAAATATTTCTTATTTCTCAGCTTATGTTATGGTTATTGGAAACCTATTAATGTTAAGTCATAATTTAAAAAAATTGTTAAGTGTAAAAAGTGGGTATTGTGGAATAGGCGGGCTATGTGGAACCCCCTTTTATTTACCAAACTAACTGCCCGTCTATACCAGAGATAAATATTGCGACATATATTGCATTTAATGTCAAACTTATGTTATCTTTAATGTAGACTGCACATTTTTGTGCATATTTATTGCCGGCAATTTATGTTGCAAGAATTGTTAGTAAATTTTCGTTGACAATTATTGCTAACATAAAACTAACATAAACATAAAACGTTAAAAAACATAAAAAAAAAACAACAACATGGGATTTTATGAACAAATTAGGGTTTTTCGTTGTTTTTTGGTCATGTCTCGATCTGGCTGAATTTCAATAGCGAAAAAATCCGGAGCATACCTGACATATATATATATATATGTATATATATATATATATATATATATATAACAACCAGTCCACATCATATCTGGTGTCTTCGGAAAACCCGTTTTCAACCTAAAAAACTGTTTGCACCAGTGCATTCAGCGTACCCGAATTAGGTTAACCCGTCAGTTGTCCTGCTTGACAGAAAAAAGTGTCAAACTCTAGCACATTGTAATTAAATGATTCTTTGTATTATTCGAATAAAATTACAAAAACCGCAGTGATTTTATGCAGGACTATTTTGCCCTTTACACTGCACTTACACGCTCAAGTTTTTCTTGATAGTCTTTTACATATACTGTTTGTCAAAATTTCCAAAAATTGAAAGTTTTGACGTAGGCTGCATTCAATTTTTGAGTAATTTACTTTTAAGATGTCATCAAGAAAACAATTGATAAAGACAAACGAAAAATTTGCTCACTAACCTTAAAATCGTAAAATTTCTCACATGAAGTGTGAAACAAAAAATTCCATCGTTTCTCGATTTGTGAGAAAAAAGTGTTTCTGTATTTGAATGCGAAAACAGACAGCACAGATTTTGTTTTAACTGGAATATTTCCAGTAATAAAGTGTCAAATGAGAGCGAAACGTCAACGAAAGAAATAAATATAACAAAACTAGAGCTGCCAGATTGAACGATTTATCGTAATTTTGACGATTTTCTTGTTCCGAAATTAGCAAAGTGCCGATTTACTGATTTTTTCTAAAAAAAGGGACTATATTATTTAGTCTTTGAAATAAGACAATTTGAAATCTTTTTATATATTTGGTTATTAGGCATCACAAACAAAAAATATATTTAGAAACAAGGCAGCCTTAATTTTCAAATTAATCCCTATTGTCTCTTCCCTAAAAAATATATTGGAAAAAGCAAAATTTCAAGAGAAAAGTGTTTACTTTTTATTCCCGTGATTATTTAATACAATTGTTTGTATGCAAAACATTAAACCATTACCCCTTTTTTCAATAAAGAAAAAAGTTTGAGTCAAGATGATTTAAATAAAATAATTTAAAGTGCTATGTTCGGCTATGGTTAGCCTTAAGCGGCCCATACACTTGCAATATTATTGTATATGATATTCGCCATATTATTTCCATTTTGTCCTATAGTATGCAATACGCCGCACAATGGTTTCAATCATTCAATAAAAAGGTGAGCATAACCTATAGGAATAACATAAACAACATTGTACAATGTTGCCAACACATTTCACTTTCTTTTCGTTGTGCAATAAAAATAAAAAATCTTTTGATTGTTGTCAGTATATTGTGCCACTTTTGAATATCACATACACATTAGCGATATAATTGTACAATACGTAAATTTGAAAAATTTTATTGCAAGTGTATGAGCCGCTTTATAAACCCTTCACCATAGCATTAAAAATCGCACCAAAACCTTAATTTCGAGAGAACACTTGCTTGTATGAGGACCAGGTGAAGAAATGGACCGACTTGGCTCATTTTTAACATATAATACTCCTTATATATATAATAAGTTTGACTTCTTTTTGTTTTTACAAAAATATTTATTTTATGTTTTGTTCTATATTTTATTTTGTGACGCTTTTGTGTGACTTCTTCAGGGAAAAATAACAACATAAAATTGTTATCGGATCAAAGAAAAGAGGCAAATCCCTCTGAGGAGATCGAGTGGTTGCGATTGAAACATGTCAGGGTAACCTGCCGGCCAGTGTTCGAGCCCGGCTACAGTCAAGAATGAAAAATTATCAATAACAATTTTAATTAATTTTCATGTTGTAAAATTAATTTCTTCATAAAAATAATTTAGTGAAAATTAAATTTGATGAACTTAAGCCTGATTGAAAATATTAAATATTAAATTCAACAAAATAACCACAATACTAATTGTTTTTATCAAAGTAATTTTTGTGGGAATACAAAATTTTAATTTAAAAGATTTTGTTTGTCGTGCTTAATTCCCCATTTTTTATTCTTGATAAAAACGCAGAAATTTATTGTTGAAGGGTCAGATCGTTAGGATAAAAAATAAACCTCAAGCTTAATAAAATAAATATAAATTTAAAATAATTAGGGTCGAACAATAGACAATTTATATGTATGTATGTATAAAATACCCATGAACATTAACTTTGCTTTTGTTTGATTATGTTTTAAAAAAAATCGAACAAAATTTGTTTAAAATTAATTTTAATTATTTTAAACAATAAAGACGATCTTTTAATTTTTTCTCAGGAAATTGACGATTTTTACACAAATTTATCTGGCAGCACTAAATAAAACCAAAACAAGGAAAGATTAAAAAAAATTTTAAATAACAAAATATACATAACAATTGTGTTTTGTTTATTTTCATCATATAAATTATGCATTCATCATTTAAATTCTTTCTATTTTTTATTTATTTTAAAAAAATAGTATATAAACATATGTATTTTAAATTTAATATATCTACTCTTGAGAGAAGCATACAATTTTTTTGTTGCCATTATGTTGTGTGTAAGTTTAACACCTTAAAGTCTTTTTCTGTATGTCTAATATTTTTGAGTTATGACGATTTTGCAGCAAATGACGGATATTTTACTAAAAATAACTGCCCGTCTACACCAGAGATAATTATTGCGACATATTTTAAAGTAAATGTCAAAACTATGTAATCTTTAATGTAGACAGCAATTTTTTATACATATTTTTTGCCGGCAATTTATGTGGCAATAATTGTTAGTCCATTTTCGTGGACAATTATTGCTAACACAAAACATAGAAGCAAATTGTGTGGGAAAGAAATTTAGTTTAGTCTAGTTTAGCAAATTATAATTGTAGTAAAATAATTAAATTGAATTAAAGATTTTTTTTTTTTATTTAAATAGTCTTCCTTTATTTACATTATTTTACAAAACTAAACTAAATATTTACATATGAGATCTTATCTTTCCAAAAAGATATTACAACAAATGATTGAGCTTCTCAAGCAAGTTTAAAAAGTTCATTTACATAGTTAAGGATTTCAAAGGTAAAATTGGGAAAAAACCTTTATACAAATAGTTAAATAATCAAACATTGTTCGAGAAGGTTAGTGTGGTTATACTTTGACTATTTTTACAATAGTCAATCATAATCACAGCCTTCTGGGTTTGGTAATTTTTAGTTAACTTTGGTTTAATCTATTACATTCTCTTATTAATAGATAAGAAGAATTTTCGTTTTTCTCAAAATATTTAATTTGTAATCTATTTATAAAATCTACAATTTTTTCGTAGCCTGTTTCCTCATGGAGGAGATACGTTGGGTACCACCAGGGTTTATTGCTGATCATTTTGAGACATTTGTTTTGAATGACTTGTAGACGTTTTAAGTGGCATTTTGCGGCAGTGCTCCAAATAGGACAGGCATATGTTAATATCGGTCTTATAACGTTTTTAAAGAGAAAATTTTTATTTTTGTAGTTTAGATATGAACGCCTATTTAACAAAGGCCATAAAGCTCTAAGCGATTTTATTGCTTTGGAACATATTTCGTTAATATGTCGATTGAAAATCAGTTTTTTATCCAAAACTACACCGAGATATTTAGCTTCATTTGCTATATTTATGGTGTTGTTTCCTACAACTAGTTGGCGTCTAGGTAGCCTTTTAGGGGATTTATTAAAAGGAAAAATTATTGCTTGTGTCTTGCCTGGATGACTCTTGATTTTCCATTTATGAAGATATTTCAACTTACGTATCCTTTTTCCATCTTCTTCATCAATGCACTTGTAAGTTTGCTTGAAAAAATTAATGCTGTATCATCAGCGTAGTATGCAATTTTGAAGTTATTTGGAGCCTGAAAGTCAGATGTGTAGATCGCGTAGAGCAATGGCGACAAAACTGATCTTTGGGGCAACCCTGCTGGAATAGAGGAAGTTTCATTATTGATAGCAACCGTAAAAGTTGTAGAGTCTATAAAGTCCGCAATTAATCGGCAAAGATATTTAGGTACGTTCGCAGCCAGGAGCTTATATATGAGGCCATTATGCCAGACGGTATCAAAAGCCTTTTCAATATCCAGTAGTATTAGTCCGGTAGATCTCTTATTTTCCCTATTGATTAGTATTTCGTTTTTTATCCGGTTTATTTGTTGAGTTGTGCTGTGTTCTTTTCTAAATCCAAATTGTTCTTTAGCGATAACTGAGTTAGTAGATACAAATTCGTTTAAACGAGCATAAATAATTTTTTCAAAAATTTTTCCTATATTGCTTAGTAGGCTTATAGGTCTATAACTATTGGGGTTGTTTTTTGGTTTGTTTGGTTTGCATATGGCTACTACTTTAGCATTTTTAAATATTTTTGGGAAGTAGTTTAGTCTTATGCAGCTGTTGAAAATTATAACAAGTAACTTAAGAGCCTTAACAGGAAGTTTCTTTAGTAGCAGGTTAGGAACGTTATCAAATCCAGGGGATTTCGAGATTTTCAGTGATGATATTATACTTGCCACTTCATTGAATGTTGTTAGGTTGACGGATTGCGAGCATATGCCTTCAGATTTAAAGTCGTTTACCATTGAGTTAACTGAATTGTCTATTGAGTGTTTATAATTAATAGTAAGCTTATTAGCTTGGGAAAATGTGGTTGCTAGTATTTCAGCTTTTTCGTGATCAGAGGTTATTTTGGTATTTCCAACATTAATATGTGGCACTGTATTTTTGCCTTTACCGCGCAATCTTCTGCTTAATTTCCAAAATGATTTATCGCCAGGTTTTAGTTTAGACAATAATTTTTCCCATTTTCTGTTGCCTTCTTTATTAATGTGTTCGTCTATCATTTTGCTTAGTAAGTTCACATGCTGTTTGTAAAAGTTTTTCTCATCTACACTAATGGATCTTTGGCTTTTTCGCTTATAGCTTCTCCTCAGTTTTATATACTTCATTACTTTTTCATTAAACACATATTGATTTTCTTGAATTACCTTAGGTGTTGAAGAATCTCTAGCACTTAAAATGATATTTATTAGTTTTCCTATTTCCTGGTTAATAACTTCTTTAGAGTTATACATATTAATATGTAGGGTTATTCTGCTGTCAATGTAATCCATGAAGCTACTCCAATTCGTTGATTTATAGTTAAAATAATCGCGATTAATTATTGGTGTCTCTGATCTTTTAATGGAACAGACTACGGGACGATGGTCAGACCGAATTTCGTAATCCAGTGTTGTTATTTCCATATTTAGTGTTGTATTGCTAATAATAATATCAACAGTAGACGGGTTGCGATTATGTTGATGCGGATATAAAGTTGGGCTATTGGGGTGGTGTACGAAAAAGTTATGTGATTGTTGTAGATTATTAAGCATTAACCCTGCGGTGTTATTTTTTGTACAATTCCAGGATGTATGTTTTGCGTTAAAGTCTCCAAAAACTATAAACTCCTTTGCAGGTGTTGTCATTTTTAATATGTCGGAAGGGAAATTATTAGTATAACGCGCTGAGTAAGCAGACGAGATAACAATAGGCCTGTTGTTGATTATAATTTCTACAGAAATATTTTCAATTGATTTTGTGCTGTATATGTTGATGTTCTTATGTTTAATTGTTTTATGAATTAACAGAGCAACGCCCCCTCCTCTCGCATCTGATCTGTCATTTCTATGGATCCAGTAGTTGTTAAGAAAAGGTTTATGGTTTTCCGTGAGAAATGTTTTGTTTCACATTCATGTGTAATATTTTAAATTGGTTGGAGTTAGAATAGTCCATGAGCATATTTAACCATTGACATTACTACTGTGGCGTACGTTTCCCCACATACGATCTGGCAACGACATTATTTTGCGACACTTTAGCAACGCTGATGATTGTTAGAATTCTTCTTTTTTGATCGTACAGACGCTTAAGTCTTTTTTTATATTCAATCTTTTTTCATTAAATAAATAGTATTAAGTTAATTTAAGAATTAACTATATTTGTTTAATTTGATCAATTTGCTTCATCATCGTAAGTATATCATCCTCTACATTTGGTGACCCCGACAAAAAGAACACAGCGCAATGGACAACGATGGCAAGAATGCAGACGTTCTTCCTGGCGCCTCACATAATTTACCACCACCACCATTACGGAATCTACCAACAGCCTCAGGCCAACACACTGAAGAATTGGCACGCATTTCCGTTAAGATTCCACCATTTTGGCATGCTCGCCCAGAACTTTGGTTCGCTCAAATTGAGTCGCAATTTGCCACAGCCGGAACAACGGCCGAGCTGACTAAGTACCACACCGTGGTAGCAGCTATCGATGGTTCAATTTTGTCCCAGGTGAGTGACATCATATTGAACATGCCAAAGGAAAATCAGTATGCAACCCTTAAGAAACGTTTGCTGGAAGAATTCGCCGACTCTGAACAGAAACGGTTAAAAAAACTTTTGCAAGACATAGAACTTGGGGATATGCGACCATCGCAACTTCTTCGGGAAATGAAAAATTTGGCCGGTAACCAGGTCGATGATGCTTTTTTAAAATCTATGTGGATGACGCGTTTACCAAACCACATGCGGACCATAATTTCGATAAGTCGTGAGACTCTTGACAACATCGCTGTAATGGCCGATAAAATATCGGAAGTCAACGACAATTCATCAGTTCAGGAACTTTCACTGGCAAAAGCTACAACAACAAACAACACAACTTTACAACAACAACTACAGCAATTAACAAGAGAAGTCGCTAGTTTGAAGACACAATTTCAACGCTCGCGTAGTCGTAACAGATCCAATTCCGGCAATCGTAATCGTAGTAGTACTCGTGAAGAAACTCAATCCAATGGAAAATGTTGGTACCACAGAAAATTCGGCTCTAAGGCTAAAAAATGCAAAGAGCCATGCAGCGAAAATTTAAATTAAGCAGTCTGTCACTATCGACGGTAAATGACAGACAAAAAGTTCTACACCGCCGTCTTATAATTTTTGATAAAAATTCAAATTTAAAATTTCTCGTGGATACCGGAGCGGAAGTCAGCGTTATCCCTCCTAACCGACATCAACTAAAGTCCCCGGACAACAACATTTTATTATTTGCTGCGAATAAATCGCCGATTAAGACATATGGTGAAAAAAGCTTAACCCTTAATTTAGGCTTACGTCGACCTTTTGCATGGAATTTTGTAATTGCAGAAGTTTCTCAACCTATTCTAGGCGCAGACTTCTTGGGTCATCATAATTTGATAATAAGTATGCGGCAGCGTAAACTGTTTGATGGTAACACTAATATGGCTAGCAATTGCAGTATTGCGACCATCGAATCACCGATTCTAGGTTTATCTACCATCGACATCAACGACACGTTTCAAGTACTTCTCAAACAGTTCCCTGGAATTACACAATCACAGCATTCAATCAACAACACCACCCACGATGTTACTCATCATATAATCACAAGTGGACAACCTGTTTTCGCCAAGCCCCGTCGCCTAGCACCTAATATGCTTAAAGCCGCTAAAGCTGAAATGCAATCGTTACTCGACGCTGGTATCTGCCGTCCTTCATCTAGTCCTTGGGCAAGCCCACTTCACATGGTAAAGAAAAAAAAAACGGCGAGTGGAGGCCTTGCGGGGACTACAGAAAACTGAACGCCATTACCGAACCAGATCGATACCCGATCCCACACATACACGATTTTACTCATTGGTTAGAGGATAGTAAAATTTTTTCAACAATTGATTTGCGAAGAGCATACCACCAAATCCCTGTGGCCCCATCCGACGTGCCAAAGACAGCCATAACAACGCCATTCGGCATGTACGAGTTTACTCATATGACATTCGGATTGAGAAATGCGGGACAAACTTTCCAGCGCCTAATGGACCACATCCTTCGTGATTTGGATTTCGCCTATGCTTATTTAGACGACATTTTGATCGCCTCAAAAGACTTAGGGCAACATCGACAACACGTAAAGTTGGTCTTTGAAAAACTACAAAATTTTGGCATCGTTATAAATCCATCTAAATGTAATTTTGGTAAGTCCGAAGTAAAATTTCTTGGCTTTACAGTTAACGTAAATGGCATCTGTCCCCCAACGGAAAGAGTAGATGTTATAACTCAGTACAAATTACCGGAACGAGTTTGTGACCTTAAACGTTTTATGGGTATGCTTAACTTCTTTAGAAGATTTTTGCCAAAAGCCGCTACCCAGCAGGCAACTTTATTTGAATTTATACGTGGTAATAAAAAAAACGACAAATCGGTTATAAAGTGGACCGAAGAGGGAAAACTTGCTTTTGAGCAATACAAGGCACAGCTCCGTGACGCAACATGTCTTGCTTTTCCTAAGCACAACACTCAACTTGCTCTGATGGTAGACGCCTCAGACATTGCCATAGGTGCCGTTTTACAGCAAGTGGTAAATGACAACTTTCAGCCACTTGGTTTTTATTCAGAGCGACTAAACGAAGCTCAACGAAAATACAGCACCTACGATAGGGAGCTATTGAGTGCATACAAAGCAGTCAGACATTTTCAGCACATGCTGGAAGGTCGTGAATTTTGTATATATACGGATCACAAACCGCTTCAATTCGCATTTAAACAGAAACTCGACAAGGCAAGCCCTAGGCAAATTCGTCACCTAGATTTTTTGAGCCAATTTACTACGGACATAAGGCACATACCTGGCAAAGAAAACGTAGTTGCGGACACTTTGTCACGCCTTGAAGCAATTCATGTAAACAACACGATTGATTTTGCAGAATTGTCACGCCATCAGAACGACGATGAGGAAATCAAATCATTTCTCAACTCTAGTTCAAGCTTGCAACTTAAATCGTTCGTATTGCCTAACACAAACTTTTCTATATATTGTGATATTTCAACCGGAGTAGTGCGGCCAATCCTAACTAAGGAATTTCGTAAAACGGCATTTGATTCAATCCATAATCTATGTCACTCTAATGCAAGAAAAACCACAAAGTTGGTTACTGGAAAATTCGTCTGGCCTTGTGTAAAAAGGGATTGCCACCTTTGGGCAAGGGCTTGTATCGCCTGCCAAAAAGGAAAAATTCATCGCCACAACAAAGCACCACTCTGCGAATATTTTACTACTTCCGATCGTTTTGACCACATCAACATCGACATTGTTGGACCATTACCGCCATCTAAAGGATTCCGATATTGCTTAACAATGATCGACATTACAGCCGAAAATGTCGCTTTCGCTTTTTATTCAACATGGATATCAAGGTTCGGCATACCATTACGAGTTACTACGGATCAAGGACGTCAATTTGAGTGTAATTTTTTTAAAGAATTGACTAGAATCCTTGGCATACAACATCTGAGAACGACAGCTTATCATCCAGCAGCAAACGGTATCATCGAAAGATTTCACCGTCCCTTGAAAGCTGCTATTAAATGTTATGAATCGGAAAATTGGGTAGAAATTTTACCATTAATTCTTCTGGGATTTCGAGTTACGTATAAGGAGGACATCGATGCAACGCCATCTCAACTAGTCTATGGATCTAGTTTACGTCTTCCAGGTGAGTTTTTAACAGAAGGTGATAAAAACGAAACCTCTCAAAATGAATTCGTCAACAAACTCAGAAACTTTATGAACGATCTTCGACCCACCAAAACTTCTTTCCACGCTAAGGATAAACCGTTTATTGAAAAAGATTTACATACATCTTCACAAGTATTTATACGTAATTCAATGGCCTGCAAACCACTGCAAACTCCGTATGAGGGACCATTTCCCGTTTTAAAACGTCATTCAAAATATTTTACTGTAAATGTTAAAGGAAAGAAAATGAACATTAGTTTGGACCGTTTGAAGGCAGCATTCATTTTAAATCCAGGAAACTCTACAAATGATAATCACAATTGTAATAGGCAACCGGCATACATCGAACCATCAGTCAATGAACCAACATCCAAAGAATCAACGGCCAACGAGCTACCTCTAGGGGAACCTGCTAACATTCTCCTCGATCCTAACGGCGAACCAAGGACCATCACTTCGCGTTATGGTCGTAGGGTACGATTTTGCCTCAACCGGAAGGGGGAGTAATGTGGCGTACGTTTCCCCACATACGATCTGGCAACGACATTATTTTGCGACACTTTAGCAACGCTGATGATTGTTAGAATTCTTCTTTTTTGATCGTACAGACGCTTAAGTCTTTTTTTATATTCAATCTTTTTTCATTAAATAAATAGTTTTAAGTTAATTTAAGAATTAACTATATTTGTTTAATTTGATCAATTTGCTTCATCATCGTAAGTATATCATCCTCTACACTACTTTAATTTGCTGCACTTTTGATGTGCAGTAGTGAATATTTCAAAGAGTTCATCAATACTGAAAAGATTAGAACTATTTATAACCTGACTTGCAAAGCTTACGTTATTATTACTTCTGTTATTGCTGCTGTTATGGTTTGCGTTGCCAATAGGTGGAAACTCAGTAGCGGTAAATTGAATGGAGTTATCCACTTGTTGTCTGTGGTTCCTGTTGGATTTGCGTGTCACTCTAGATCTTGTTTCTAGGTATAGTGATCGAAAAGGACAATTAATATCATTTGCAGCATGATCTGTTCTGTCTTTGCCATGTTTTTTGCAGTTAAAACATGTAAAAACTGCAGGGCGTTTTTCACTTACATTAAACGGACAAGCATCCGTATGATGCGATTCGGCGCATATCATGCATGAAGTACTACGATGGCAGTGTTCCCCGACGTGTCCATACATTAAGCATTTCCAGCATTGTGTTGGTTTTTCTCCGTTTTTTGGTTTATATTTTTTCCAAGTAATAATTATATTGGCAATTGTTCTCACGTTTTTAAGTGAGGTTGGGTTGAATGTTTTGCGGCAGAACTGGACTTTGTATACTGCATTGTTGATGGAGCTGTATTTTGTAGGTATTTCCGTTACAGTAGATGGAGACAGATTGTAACTTATCAGTTCATTTTTGAAATCTTCAGCGTCAATGCGAGGAAGGCCGTGTAGAAACGTGGTATATAACCTATTGTCTTTAGAGTTATAAGAGTGAAACTCTACTTGGTTTTCTTTTAAAATTTGTTTGCAGGCATCGTATTGCGCCTGATTAGGGGTAAAAATTTTGGTGCCTATGGTGGTCCGTTTATAAATGCATTCTTTACCTACTACGTTTCCAAGTAGCTTTCGGATTTCCGTGATAGGTGTGTTGGCTTCTGCAACAATTGGTGGAGGTTTTCGTACCTTAACCTCTATGATATTTGACGCCGGGGCGGCAGTGTCCATAGCATTATGATCAGCAAGAAGACTAAACCTGTTGCTTGAAGTACTCGGTATGTTAGGGTTAATATAACCCGTTGAAATATGCTGTTTCATCTTTTTCTTTGAAATAATTTTTCTATTTAAAGATGAGAGCTTGGCCACATGGGCCATTTCAGCTTTGCTGACTTTTTTGATTTTTTATATTTTGTGTAGTTTTGTCTACTGCTAGCACGAGTTCAAGAAAGAACAAAGTAGGCAATTACAAAAACAAATAATTGTTTTAACAGTATATGTTAATATCCCAGCGGGAAAATGAGGAATTGATTACATAAATAATTAATAAAATAATGCATTATTTTCGAAAGAATAATAATGCATTCATTGGAATCGGGAAGGTAATTTCATCAGACACAAAAATTATGCATTGATTACCACGTATATTCCCACATTTGCAGAACAAGTAATGTATTGTTTCTGTTAGTAACAATTATTCGTGCTTTTGCTTAACATACATATTTCCTTAATAAAAATCCGTTATTTTTTTGCTGCCTTTATGTCGCCTACTTATAATTTTTATTTTAGTCGCAGTTTGTGTTTGAAAGCGTACGGTCAAAGTTATTTAAAGTAAAAAGGTAAGTACTTTATGTTTTATCTTTTAATAATTTTTAAAATTTTTATTATTAAATATATAATTACAGATAAATGTGATGAATGCTTAAATTTTATGAAAAAGATTGATTATAAATTGGATACTTTACTATCAGAAGATTTAAAATTTATTCATCCTTATTATGAATGTATGAATAATATAATTTATTCTAAAGAATGAATTATTTAATTCATTCGCAGGATACATTTAAACAATTTATTACAATCCTAGGACATGGTCTGTGTTAAGAATAATGAATTCTGGAATCAAATATTATACAATATATGTATTACTTTCTCGATTCCTATTAATTCCATTTTCCCGCTGGGATGTGTGTGTTTTTATTTTTCTTTATGCGCTTTTATTAGTAACACGACCGTTCGGTTAGAGAGTGAGAAGTGAACTGATTGAATTAAAGAATTAAATAAACACTAAAATAAAATTGCACAAATTATTTTTATTAATACAATTTTTTTCTTATTGGATCTTTATAATTTAAATTTATATTAATTTGTTTAAGCTTGAGTACTTTTTTATATTAAAATATAAATTTTATTTTAACAAAAAAAAAAATAAATATTTAATTAAAATGATTAAGCTCGAGGTCTGTTGTATGTAATTTTTTTTCTTTATTTGTTTCTGATATTTCGATATTCTTTGAATATCATCATCAGGGAATGTTTAATTAAAATTTACATTAACCACAATAAAGGAGTAATAGCTCTTCACTTTTCAGCATTTTGTTGCTGAAAAAAAAAAAAAATTAATTTAATAAAAATTAATTATTTTTATATCAAAAAGATCTCAAGCTTAAACAATTAAAATACATTTAAAAAATAAGTCGAATAAGAATGAATTTAAATTAATAAATATAATTTTTGCAAGATGGCGTCATTTTTACACTGCACCTTCTTCCTTGATTTCTTTAAATTTATGAGTTAACATAAAAACGTTTTCCCATACCTTTAACATAAGCTGAGCAATAAGAAATGCTGTGTTATTCTGCCGACGTTATTGCCAACTTGCTGAGATATTTACCTTTACCCCGGGTCTCCACGTAGCAATATTTATTGCAGCAAACGTCAAATTTGATTGCTCCATTAAATTTGCGACGTATAGACCGCATATTGCCGTTAGTGGCAATCTATTGCGCAATGATTGCTCTTCTGATTGCTTGAGCAATTATTGCTTAGCAATCTGCTGTCAAATCAGTTGTTATTTATCTGACATTATTTCTCCGTACGGTTGTTTATTTATTTGTGTGTTTGTGTGCAAATAAACAAAAAAGTAATACAAAACACAGCTACGACAATTACACTTAATTATTTTATTAAGTAAATTTATTAATTGAAAAAAGAAAATTTAACAACCACTTGAAAACACAAAATAAAACATTTGTTATAAACAGCGTTGCCACGACCAAAAAAAATTTGTAACCAAAATGTAAAAATAAAGTAACCAAAAGCGAAAAAAAGTAACCAAAATTATTTTGTATCAAAAGTACTATTATATTTGCACTTCAGTTTAAAAATATGTCTAAAGAAGAATTGTTTTTGCTTGTATCTTGTAGGCTCATAAGCCACTGAACCGATTTTTATAAAGCTTTGACAGTATATTACCGAAAGAACCGGAAAGAACAATAGGCTATAAAATTTTTCGAAATTTTCGTTGCAAGTGGCACCACCTATGCAAATATTACACTTGTTTTCGTCAATTTTAAAACCTATATGGGCATTTCCGCCAAATGGTCCACCGTGACCGAAAATTTAAAAGTTATTAAAATCTGATTATTTTACGAAATTGTTATGAAGAAATATTTAGATTTTACTAATTTTATAAATTTACCCATAAATTTGTTCACTTAGATAAACAATCAGACTGCAAAGTTGTGCAAACGTAATTTCTTATTTGTGAGTATGTTTTATTGTATATTTTCTTTAATATTATCTTCCTTAAAAGAGGTGATATTTGATGAAAATTATTCCAAAAAAAATTTTTTTCATGGTCTGTAATCTAAGGAAGAGTTCGAAGAGAAATATGTTATTCGAATTAACGGTAAATTTTTATTTGGTATTAATCATTACTCAGTTAAATTATTGTGGAAAAAATTTCACGTTCGAATTGTCACGTATCGAACCAGATTTTGGCTTAAACAAAAAATAGTACAGACGATTTTGGAACCAAACCAAAGACATTTTAATGTTACATTGCTATGTAAAATTCTGAAAGTAGTTTGACTAAAAAATTGTGCCAGGTTTCGCTGAACTACAACTTTTTATACATGGCCACAAAAACTACTTCTATTTTTTTCACGTTCGAACCGCTACTTCTTTTGCCATTATCTTTGACCTAGAATCGCGCCCCCCATAAACTTTAGCATAGATAATAGTGCTTCCTTAGTGCTATAATTTAAGGGTTAAAAGAACGTAAAAATATTTGTTGTTTAAAATGTTGTTGCATTTTTGATGCGTACGACTGTCACGTTCAACACTTTGGAATTACCCATATGAGCTATAGTTTTCAAACTATGGTAAAATATAATCATATTAAAAGGGATGGGATCGGAAGGCCTTTGACCTTATCGTTTATTTAGAAAAGTGTTTCAGTTAGCCCTATGAAGCATGAAGAGTAGTAGATAATGGTCATCTACACTTCAAAGTATATACTTAATATGGTTAACTTGATAGTCTATTACAGTTTAAGCTTCTAAAAAATAATTTTTAAGTAGATGAAAAAAAGCATTGGCTTTAAATGCAAAAACACACACAATTTGTAAGGGTCAAAAAAGCAAGTAGTTCTTGTTCTAAAACAAAAAATTGGTTATTTTTGTATTGAAAAAAAGTAACCAAAATGGAAAAAAAGTACACAAGTACACATTGAGAAAAAAAGTAACCAATTTTGGTTAAAAGTAACCAAAACGGCAACGCTGGTTATAAATACAGCCACAATACTTTGGACAACTACTCGCGGTGAAAATTGCAAATTTATGGCAAAGCAATTTCAAGTGTTCTCCAGCAATATAATCAGCAATTATTGCTCCATTGTTCTGCCGACGTTTTTGCTTGTACTTAGCAATAAATATTGGTACGTGGAGACCCAGCGTTAGTGTAGACCTAAGGTAACATAAGCTGTGCAATAAGAAATATTGCTCTGTTGTTCTGCCGACGTTATTGCTAACTTGCTGGGATGTTTATCTTTAGTGTAGACCTAGGGTAAACAGCAATAAACAGCGCAATTGCGTTACGCTACGTCTTCATGCGCTATGTCGCAATTTACACTATAGACATTTCTTGCCGGACAGAAAATGCTTGTGGGCGAGAGAGGCAAGAACAAGGCGAATTAACTACAGGTGGTGTCGAAACGGCATCTGATTTTGACGGTTCGAGCTCATTTATTTTGATTTGTTAGTGTTTTGCTAATAATGGTTGACATTTCGAGCTAATGGCACTAACAATGCAATGCAAAAAACCCTATGTTGTGTTTGTTGTTTTTGGATTGTTGCAGTTCCGACACCACCTGTAGTCGAATTCGCCTTGGGCAAGAAGTAAAGTGTGTCAAGCACACAGAGTCGCCCCCTTACCAACAAACTTTTTCTGTCCGGCAAGAAATTTCAATAGTGTAAATTGAGACTATCGATTTGAACAAGACATGAACATAACGCCGGCAGAGCATCGGTATTTATTTTTTCATGTTATTGTATGTGGAGAATACGTGTTGATGTTCATGTTCTGATTTTTGCTTGTGTTTGCTTGTTTACACAGCGTTTACATTTGACAGTACTGGCAAGACAGTATTAAAATACATATTAGTTGCCATAAACACTACTAACCTGGCGTTTTCGTTTGCCAGTACTGGCAAGACAGTAGCAATACATTAAATTTTTTTCACTAATACATACAATTTCCAACTGTCTTGTCTACTGTCTAGTAAAATTGGACAGTGATTTGGCATTGTCTAACAATAATCTGAAGTTTTATTAGCAAAAGGAAAAAAAACGTAAAAAATAAATATATTTTGCTTTGATTTTTTATGTTTTAGTTAAGTGTTATGTTTTTTTACAATATATAGTTATTTTAGGCTGTTTTTAAGTTTGTTTAGTTCATATAAAACACGTTTAGCTGAACTTATACAGCAACATTCACGTTTGACATATATTTCAAAGTGAACTGTCTTAACTACTGTCTGGACGCCTACGTCACGAAGACAGTTAGCAGTGTTTTGGGCAACTTATATGTATATGTATTTTCTTACTGTCTTGCCAGTACTGTCAAATGTAAACGCTATGTAACTGTCTTTGTGACGTAGGCGTTCAGACAGTAGTTATAAAGTTCATCAAATTTAATTTTCATTAAATTATTTTTAATGAAGAATAAAATTTTTACAGCATTAAATGATTTAACATTTATTGATATTTTATTCTCGACTGACCCAGGGATCGAACTTACGGACATTAGTTTTATTTAAACGAATGTTTATTACATAATAGCAGAGTTCAGTATTAGGCTTGCAAAAGAGGAAATGCCAAATATCGTAGCACTTTTTTGAAGATAACGGAAACTCTGTGTATTTTGTTGTTGAATTTAACAAAAGAGCTACGATATTTTGTATTTTTACTTTTGCAAGACCAATACTGAACACCGCTAATATATTATCATATTTTTTCAAGTGTTCAAATTGAAATTATTTTCGATTGTCACACAAAGCTGTAGAATGTTATGGAAATATACGTTCAACATCAATTCGATGCAACTAGCGCATATTGCATATTAGTTCATATAGAGATAGTGTTTTTTTTTTGGCTTGGTCAACGTTTGAAGACCAAGAGTTTGATTAAAAACTTTGTTAAGTTTTTTAATAAAAATTATATTCTTATTATTTTTGTTTACGTCTTCTATGATGAATAAACTTTTATGTAAAGCACACAAAACAGAACGGAACAATTAACTCTTAAAATTCCTTAGTTATCTCTCACCATACGAGCATTTAAGTCTTTTTTAGTTTCTTCATTTTTAAATAAATCATTATTAGAAACAAAACATCCAAAATTATTGTGACACGTTTTATAAAACGTATAGAAAAACTTAACACAATATTGTTGCTGTAGCAGCAAGACCTGAAGTGCAGGTGTTGCTAAGCTTACCATATTTGGTCGTTGTTCGTTGAACCCCGGTACGTAGAACTGATTATCGTGGGAACCCGTTGTATTTTATTTTAGTTCTTGTTAAAATTTTAGATATAAGAAGATTCATATGAAAGAAAAGAACCAATATATTTATATTTTGTGATTTTAACAGATTGGCTCAAAAGCAATTCGTTTGTTAAAAGTGGCTTCTAACCTGTGCAATATTCAAATTTACGCAAAATATATCAAAAAATGATTTTTTTTAGAAAAACTTAAGAAATGTGCAAAAGCTTATTTATTAGCATAAAAAACTTACCCTAGACATTTTAATATGAAAAGTAAAATAAATGCAGTCATAATAATAAAGCAAATACAAACAATATGACACCATAGAACACTTGTCAATTGCCTTTTTTTTAAACACAAAGAAATACAAACAAACTTACCATCTGTAACTCTGGTTCTAAACAAATATTTAGATTTCCTAGTTCAGGTAATTTCAATGGTTGGGAGGAGGTACTGGACATAACAGTAATGAACGATAGGTCTAATTTATCAGTTGATATGTTGGGGTGTCGAGCAGTAGGTCCTTCTCGGACCACAGCTGGATACTCTTCGATGTTGGACACTTAGGAAATACAGGGATATTAAGCTTTAGAAATCCGAGACGAATGGACTGGGTTAAGTTCAACGGATTCTCAAGCGTAGACTCAGAAGAGTGTCAGTTATTCAGGATTCAATTTCTGCATTCGATAGGGTTGAGGAGAATTCAGT